>CM066031.1:1043914724-1045164527 GCA_033557465.1 Ichthyophis bannanicus
TTGAGCAATCTTTCAACCCTGGAAAGGCAGCCACGGTAACACTCCGTCCATTCTTTTGGGAATGACCTTCGAGCAATCAGGCCAGAATCACCGCACTAGATCCCCGAGGAACATACACATGTTGAGTTGCTAGGTTTGAATGCCGGGCCACCAACATGGAACCCTAGTCGCACTTTCTGCCAATGCCATCCAAGGTCCATTGGGTCCTCCCTGCCTGGGGGCAATGGAGAAGTTGGGGTCTTGGTGCCTTTGATTCTATTGATGACCGACTCCACGACCATAGAATTGTGTGCGCGATGTGGTTTCTCAAAGAGCCCGGGCCCTTGTGGACCATCGATACATGGAGTCCAGCTATCTACTAACTGTAGGGCACCATGAGGAGACTCTCCTACATGTGAAACAGCAAGCATTCAAGGATCTTAGGACTGGTAACCGTAATAGTCTCCTGAAGGGGGGGGGGGGTACTGGACGGATGCTCCAATTTTTCTGCCCTGGGCTCCTCCTCCCCACGACAGAAAAAGGCCGGCCTTGGACATGTCCCTTACAAACTCATGGAAGGAAATATCCTCCGGTGGGGACTTCCTGTGCTCATGAGGTTAAAGAGGGATCCAATGGGATGTCTCAATGGCACTCGGGCACTGGGGATTCATCCTCCGTCTCCCACCTATCATAATCCGTGAGGAAATCCAAATACCCATGCAATTCCTCATGGCACTGACTGTGAGGGGAGGATGGAGTTTGAGGCTCTGGATGTCTGACCTGGAGGCACTTTGGTAAAACCCTGGGGCACCGAGAGGGACTTAGACTGTTTGTCCAGCCCGGTTTCCCCCCCAGGGAGAGCATAGGAGCTCCAGAATGGGCTGCACCCCAAAATGGGGAAGCACCTCTTGTGGATGAGGCTGCCGCTTCCCTGAGGAACCTGAGGAAATCTGGGTCTTGAACCGGCCTCAGCATAGAGGAGCCAGAGGGTATCGAGTCTCGGGCAGCCTGCGAGGCCAGATATGCAGCCAAGCTATGTTCTAGGACTTTGCATGTTCTTGGCTAAGAGCGTGGCTTCCAAAAGTATTGGATATCAGGGCCGCAACCATGGTCTCTGGGGCCGGTACCATCGTCAGGGACTTCACAATCATTCCAGTAGTGAGTGATCACCTGAAGCCATCTTGGGCCTTGGGAGGCAACTCTTCCCACTGGGGCAGCTTAGGAGGCCTGCTCCCAGCCTTTGCCCTCAGATTCTCTGCCGATGGAACTGCGATGCCAGTGACAGTGGGACTTTATCCCGGGTTCTCAGCCTTCCCCCTTCAACTTTGATGGAGCAAGATTCCGTTCCTGTCTGGGTCCATTCCGCATTGCAGGATTGCTCTGCGGTCCAATGCCCCAAGGCCCTTCTGTTTCTGATTTAGCCCAGCCCCCATGCCGAGCCAAAGCCTCCGGTGGAGGCCATCGAAGGGCTCCAGATGCTGGTTGCCGGTACAGGTGCCGGTGCCGAAGAACCCAAAACAGTGATTCACGCTATTTTTTCCGGTTTTTGTACCTGAATCCCTTGCACGCATCATCTGCAAGCAGAAAGTAGCACAGGTGGAGAGCTCATGGTTGTGCCTGAGGCACTGAAGGCACCATGTGTATGGTCAGGTCTAATCATGGAGATGGTCCAGCCAAAAACTGGGAGCCCCCGCACTTCTTAAAAGCCACTATCCAGCTTTAACATATCAGGGAAGACGACTTCCACTAAGTTAAAGGAATCCAATGTCCCAGCCGGCCAGGGGGGTGCCAGATTAGAAAGACCCCTCGTGTACAAAAGGAACCCAGAAAAAAAAAACAAGGCGCCGTAGGCATAAACACTCCTGGGGAACGGGCAGGAAAACTGTGATCGAGACACTACGATCAAACAAATCACCTTGGGCCAAAAAACACAAAACTGTTTACACCAGTGAGGTCATTCAAACGATTTTTCCAGGGACAGACAGGCGTATTACTGAGAGGCTCTTTCAAAAAACAAAAAGATGACAAGGGCAAGATGGCACCATTTCTAGGGCATAAGACAGGCATGCATTGCGTGGCTTGACGTTTTCCCAAAAGCTTCCTTTGGAGCTGAAGAGCGTTCCACGTGGGTGTTGCTTCATCGATGCCACCTGTATGTGAGTGCTGACTTCAGCTGCTTTGGTCCCCTCGAGAACACATGATTTATTTATTTACTACCTTTCAGAGTGTCAAAGGCAGTTTTACACAGAACACAAGATAAAACAGTAACATATGAGAAACAACTGCCAAAACGCTACACAAATTGGGCACTTAATGGTGGTAACAGTAAGAAACTTATATACACTTCAGGAAAGCTCATATTTATAATATATCCTGAATAAGGGGGCCTAAAGGGGGAACAATAAGTGGGGCTGGTAATTAGAAAGGAAGGGGAGGGAGGGCGGTGAAGATTTAGAGAAGGGGAGGGTGGAGAGAGGGACAAAGATGGGGGGGCAGTGGGTTGGCAGGATGGGGCACTGGTTTGGACTAGTGAGTAACAGGTTACTGGGTATTTTATCTAAGATATGGCTCATGTCTATGTGGTCCATGGAAAAACGAAGACTGAGGAGATGAGGTATGACAGCAGAAGATGGGAATTCATGTGCATACACTAGGAACTAATCTAAAAGCTTCTAGAAGGAGGTGGGAGATGTTCCCACACGGGGTGTACTTCGGTGATTGCACCATAAGCGAGCACTGATCCTACTTGTCTCCAGCATGGTCACCAAAGTGGCCCAGGAAACAATTTCAAGCATTAGCACTACTGAACTGATTAGCACAGTATATTTGGACAAGCAAATATTTAAATCATATCTGCCAAAATTCAATCATAATATTTCTGAGCAAGCAGCCTTATAAAATATTTTCTTATTCTTTAGTTTAGTATGCAGGGTCAAAATTCAATACAATAATATATGATTTCGTCAAATTGGCATCCACCTTCACATGCAAGAACTGGTAAAAATTATCCTTGGATGCATATTCTAGAATGAATTCTCCAAATCCAAAAACTAATTGAAGACATACGCTCCATTTTGAATAGATGTGTGATAAGCAGTCAATCTGGACTAATGAAAGTAATGGGGCGAGCACACTGTTCAGAACAAGCTTTGAATACAATGAATATGAAGCTGAAATCCTGAGAGGAGAAGCCAATTCCTAGTACAACAGTAAAGCTGGCCAGCACAGAGATAAAGCACCGTACTTACCTGTAACAGGTGATCTCTGGGAACACAGGAATAAGTCTTCACATATGGGTACGTCGGTACCGACGGAGCCTGCACGGGAATGCTCCCCAGCATCCAATCAGAAAAGCTTTTGGGAGCATCCCTCGTGCCTGCGCACTGACTTCCCTCCTTTTCCACTTCTCCTCCGTTGAGTTTCATAGCTCAGACAAAGGATATAAAGAGGAATGGAAGATAGATAGATAGATACACCTCCTAGGGGAGGTGGGTGGGTTGTGACGACTTATTCCTGCTGTTCCCAGAGATCACCTGTTACAGGTAAGTAACTGTGCTATCTCCAGGAACAAGCAGGAATGAGTCTTCACATATGGGGACTCCCTAGCTAGAGATGCCAGGGGGAGATCCCATAAATGTGTGTCCCTGGATCAGGACTGCAGTTCCCACACATGGATCTCCGGCATCCCATGAGGGAAGGTGGGTAGGAGTTGAAAGGAGAGGAGCTGTAAGCAAACAGCAAAGCTAAGGACTACAGGAGAGGAGTCCTTGGTATGTATGATAAGTACCATTAAAATTATTTAATGAACAATCACAAAATGGATCTTACCTACTGGATTGTAGGAAGTAGAGAGAGTGATGGAGTCTACTGGAGATTCAGTAGAGGATCCTCAAGGTGACCTCACGCAGTGAGGGTGAAGGTCCAAATCTGGAACTGGCAGGTGACCCAGGTGTCAACTGGGGTAGTATAAGAACGGCAGGTCTTCAGTGGAAAGCTTTATGGAAAAAAAGCTGAACACTCTTTAGCTACAGAGTCATTGACATTGAGGAGTAAAAGAGGAAGACTGACCGATTTGGACAAGTAGCTAAATCCTGGAGGGAGAAGGGGTATGGAAAAAAGCCCGTATTCCCAGGGAGGACAGATGTGTGAAGGGCTGAAAACCTCAGCACTACTGCAGATCTACACTGTCTTTCCTAGCCGTGAGAGATAGGAAAGATATTGAAGCATGATGCTTCAGGGATAGCGAGACCTAGAGTAAAGTGGAAGCTGCTAGTGCCACAGTAGCGGTTTTGTGCATAACAGCCCCTACATAGCGAGGGACAGTACGAAGATATGCAAACCCACTGTCTGGAACCTCTATGAAGGTAAAAACCTTTAAAGTAGAGACAGTTAGGGAGATAGTAAGTAATACATATCTACCCATAAAATCATCTCGACAGATATAGAGATAGAGGGATATAGATAGATATATTATATATAGGGGCATAACCCATGCACACACCGCTTACAGACATATGTATGTATAGAAATAAATAGAGATATATACATACATGAATATGTAAGTTTGAAAATACATGTTTTTAACTAAGCCCCATAAGAACATTCACATGAGAGATGTGAAGGAGAAGATTCATCTAATAACAAGAAGGTGGAACCTACTTGAAAAGATATATAGAGAATCTATTCCTCCTGGGCTAAGAGGGTACAGGAATGCTATCCAGTGAAATAACCAGGATGGTTGCTGAAAAAACTGAGGATAATATCAGTCTGTAGAGAGCAAGTCATGAGTTCTGTAGAAACTCTGACATGGTAAATGGACAGAAAACTCATAGAGTGAGATACCTGTATTTCACAATGGAGGGACACAGGGGTATCATGCGTTACTATTAGAATATGTGCTGTCCATGAGGAGTAGGATAGTATAAGGCCAAGCTGTAAGGAAAAAAAAAGAGCATATTCCTGCAGGATTGGGAAACTCCTTGGACATTCACGCAGAAAAAGCTTATATCCTGTATTATAACAGGAGACGAGGGTGTGGAGAACCCTCACAGTCATGGAAAATGACTGATAAGTCTTTTTTACTATATGGAATAGCCATCAGAGACAAAGTTCAATGCTCTCTAGCAAGGGCCCATAGTAGAAAGCTTCTCTGAAGATTGCAGAGAGCATTATGCAGGAGAATTAGGAGATAAAACTGACTGTAGGTCAGCTGTGTTGCCAATCCAAGGAAATGGAGATGGCCAGAAAGAAGATAATGTAAGAAGCCTGAAGTGAGTAGGATTATCCAAGATAGTTGAGGACTATCTTGGAATACTACTAAGGCTAGACAGACTGGAACTTGTGGAAAAGTACCAGTAGATCAATCACTGGAACTCCTGCATGAACAGCAACTGAAAGAGACAGCAGAGGTAATCTTTCCTGTGAAAAACACAGAGAGAAACACAAAGGGAGAGAAGTAGTCCTGTCCCTGTCTGATAAGCTGTCCAGAGAATTTATTCAAAGAAAAAACTCTACACTGGAATGAAAGGTGTACAGTATGGTACCACTCAATCAGGAGAAAACCTGGATGAGAGGGTAGAACAAACAGGAAACTGAAGGGTGACTTACCATATGGTGAGTCAACTGGAGAAAAAAATGTTTATGTTGGGACAGAAACTATCAAGGGATAGTAGTTAACTTCTCATCTTGGTAGGAAGAAGAGGAGAAATCTGTAACCCATAGACAAGAATATCTGGACAGTTCAGTACATCCTGAAGAAAGGAAGCCATGTGTAGAGCTTTAAAGAAAAAAACAGTGAACAAACTTCTGCTAAGAAGAGGTGAACTGTAGGTAGCAACCTTCAGGAACCTATGGTTGGCTGGGTATGCTCAGACTGGCTAGAGTTTGGATTCCTCAGACCAGGACGAGGTGTCCCCTGCTTGGGTACATCTGGATGATGGGCAGGAGAAGAGTGAAACCTTCTTTTCTTAGGGAAAGAAGGTTTGGTAGGACATTTCCTACCTCCTGGGGAAGGAGGCGGCTTAGGATGGTTTCCAGAACCAGGGAAGTCAGTGGAGCAGAGAGCAACCTGACGTAAAGCCTCCTTATTGAAGAGATTTTCTCCAGTATAAGGAGAATTACCCAGTGTGTGTTGTGCCCATCTGCTCAAGTCTGAAGCTTGGAGCCAAGCTTTACGACGTGCTCCTATGGCAATAGCAGAGGATCTGCTAACAGACTCAAAAGAGTCTAGAGAAGCACGAGAAAGAAACCAAGAAAGATTTTGGCTATGACTAAAAAGTAAGGAATAGTCTGCAGCCTTAGGCTCTGATAGAAAAGGAGTCAAAAGAGATCATTTCTTTGTGACCTCCTGGAGAGAAAGACTCATATAAAAAATATAAGAGATAATCCTTGATGCCAGCATAGATGTTTGGAAGGTTTGACGTCCAAAGGCATCAAGTGCTCTAGATGCCCGACCTGGCGGATAAGAAGAATGCTTCTTCTTGCTTTTTACCTTCCTCGTTGCTGATTCCACTACAATGGAATGATGGGGAAGTTGAGTCTTTTGAAACCCTGGAGAGGGGGGCACCTGATACAGAACATTAGTTGCTGTAGAAGGTGAGGGAACCCTTAAAGGTGATTCCCATATTCTCAGAAGAGGATCCTGCAAAGAATGATGTAAAGGAAGCATTATATTGTCCTTTTCTGCAGGAGAGCCTCGAGTAGGATCACAGCCAGGGATAGGAATAGCAAGAAATACTGCCATGTCGAGGAGAAATTTCTGAAAAGAGGGATCTCCAATGGGAACTATCCCTGGGCAGGCTAAGGTTGAAGGAGCAGCCTGAGCACCAGAGGATGTATTGGTCTGGTGCAGAAAAAGAACCCCACTAGATGGATAGTGGTACTGGTAGTCACGATTTGAGGCAGTCAGTACTGCATCGTCCATGCCAGGTATCGATTCCAAACTAGGCATAGAGAGGATCGATGGTGCCGATGCAACTGCAGGAACCGACATCGATACCGGTACCGGTAGCTGAGTCGGAATCGGAGACAGTAACGCCATCGAAGCAGTCATCGGAGGCTGCTCAAGCGGTACCGAGGCAACCCGAAACGCTTGGTGAATATCCTCGGTACTGCGTATCCGGAAACTATTTAGGTCGGTTCCGAGTCGCGTCGGTACCCAGTCTTCTATACTAGATATCGATTCCTGACTCGGCATCGATGTGAGCGAGTCCATCGAGCATGTCTAGAGGGGTACCGACGTCGGCAGTGGTATCGGCGATGTTGCCGATACAGGAAAGTCGGTCCGGGTTGTATCGATCGGTACCAAAGGTACCGAGAATGCCACCACCGAGATCGATCGGTCCCGAAGGTACCGAGAATGCCCTATGACGATCCCTGGTGAAGAGTGGATCACTCAACACCGGTGCCGATGCCAGGGTATCGGTACCGCTCGAAGCGGATGCCACCACCGAACATGGCTCAGGTATGTTCTTGTGAGGGGTGAGCCCCAGGAACAACCTGAAACCCCTGAAATGCTTTGGAGCCCGGAGACTCCCGCCAGGGTTTTAATGCCAATGGGGTCTTGAGGGCAAGGCCGGAGCCGTCATCATGCTTGGCATGAGACCTACCACTCAAGGATTGGCTAGTCTTAACAGACTGTTTGTGGGTTACCTGATCCTGTAGAGAAGAAAAAACCGGTGCCCTCACTCTGGGAGGGAAAACGGTATCGAGGGAAACTCGAAAGAGGGAAGTTCCTCTCACAGTTTTGCAGCCTGATTGTTCAGGGGAAAAAGGGTCAGGACCCAAACAGGTTAGACACCAGGCATTGGAGTCTAAAAAGAAAACTGTGCTTCCACAGTGAAGGCACTTCTTAGGAGAAGAAGGCTCCATGATGGAGAGGCCTTATAGGCCCAAAAATGTTAAGACAGAAACTGAGGGAAAAATTTCCCTGAGTTTAAGAAAAGGAAAAGAAAAACCCACCGGCGGTACCGGTGGCGGCAGGAAAAACAGCCGCGACCACAAGAAAACAAGAAATAAAGAATTTGAAGAAAAAAGTTTCTGCGGTGACAGGAGGATGTCCTGCCGGCTCCGCGGAAAAACGAAAACTGAAGAGAGGCAGTGGAAAAGGCGGGAAGTCAGTGCGCAGGCGCGAGGGATGCTCCCAAAAGCTTTCTGATTGGATGCTGGGGAGCATTCCCGTGCAGGCTCCGTCGGTACCGACGTACCCATATGTGAAGACTCATTCCTGCTTGTTCCTGGAGATAAGACAATATATCTTTGCAGCCAGGAGTAAAACTGCTTGAAAATCTAATCCAGAAACAAAACAAAGTATCCAGGATTTGAATCGAATATGGGAAGGCAATGGCTGTTCATCAAAGTACACGTGGCATGCACAGTGCAAACTGAGCTGTCATACAGTCAGGCTTTTTAATGGGCAAGGGAAGCAAGTAGTCATTTACTGTGTGGCTGATCTTGTGAGTATTTAAGGATTTTCCCCCCTATTTTGAAAACATTGTTTAGAAATGGCATTTCTGATCGACAAATGAAAAGCTGAATAAGTTGATCTGGTTAATCTTCACGAAACGTCTACAGATCCAGTAAGATCATTGCCTGTGCGAGCAGGAGGGACAAGAATCAAACTCTAAACTGCTACTTCAGTAATCAAAGAACCTTGATAGCTTCCTGTCCTCAGACAAAGATATACGCTCAATAACCGATTGCAACCTTTAAAAAAGGCCATGGAAGCCGGCAAAAAATGATTACAACATATCAAGAGAGATACTGTACACTGTTGCATACTATATAATTGGACTTTGATGTTTTAATTTACATGATGCATGAGACAGGCTTTAACACGTCTTCTCGTACTGACAGAGTTCTGCTTTCCGGCAGCGATTTCCAGCTCAATGTTTTCTGTTCTGGAAAATATTTTTTTTCTGTAGATCTAATGCAAATAACTCTGACCTACAACGCAACAGTTATAAAGACAATTTACATTTAAAGACAGTTGACAGAAGCAATCATGTACTTTTTTTTCACTTTACCTTTGCAATTGCCCTACCAAACATCTCTCCCTTACAGCACTGCCATTAAATATGAGATTCTGTTGGCAAGTCATTCCACAGTACTTGTTTTTGTCACCTCTGTTTTATTTTCTAGCACAGGACCAGTGATGCAGGAACTATCAAGTGTCACTTTCAAAGCATTTTAAAGAAACACAAGTATTTGCCTAAAAATCAAATGGAGGCCAGTGATACAGCTATCTATCTATCTATCTATCCAGTTAAGTAAACTATTAAATACCTCTGTAGAAATGGGAAAAAGTGGCAACATCTAGAAAGTGATGTATGTTAAGGCCTGTAATGTAGGAAATAAGACTCTGGAGCTTGGGGCTTTAATGAAGAGGCTGGCTTGGATTTAGCGGTAGTCACACAGACACAGTTCACGGAGAACCATGAAAGGGATATAATTAAACCGGGCTATAATTCATTCAGGAAGGACAAGGTAGGAAGAAAGGGAGCTATAATTAAAATACAATTGCAGGGCTTATGAGGGAAAGAGGAAGTACTGCAGGTTAACTGGAAAGAGGGAATAGAGCATTGGTGTAATATATAGTCCTCCTTCACAGGCAGAAAAAGCGGATAGAAATTTAATCGAAGACATTCACAGTATTGCCACGAAAGGAGAACTGCTACTGAAAGGCGATTTCAAGATGTCGTTTGTTGATTAGGAAATCTCTGCTACATCGAGTGCTTAACTTTATCCGGTTTAAGATAACCATCCAGTGGATGAATATCACACTGATCGATTAGCTAGAGCATTGCCCCCAGTACACTCCGATGTTATACAGATAGCATTGGGCATTAAGCAGCATTTGGAGGGGATATTCAGTGGCAGAAATTGGCTATGTGCCGCTGAATATCCTACTCAATGCGATTAACACGATTAGCATATCTGCTAACCACATTAATCGCTTTGAATATGCCACGACTATTAATACTATTTATCATTTGTAAAGCACTACAAGGTATATGCAGCTGAGTACAGAAACATCTAAGAGAGAGTTCCGATTCATCAGAACTTACAATCTAATCAAGATAGAAAACACAGCAACGGGGAAGTAGGTTAGATCTAGGGAATGGTAAAGAAATACATAGGTGGTGAACTGGAGACTAGGGAGAAACAGAATCCAAAAGTAGCCTTGAAGAAGTGGGTTTTTAGCCTGGATACGAATAGGGCCAGAGATGAAGCCTGTCATGCTGACTCGGGTAGTTTGTCCAGACTTAAGGAGCAGCATGGTGTCTGGAGTTGGCAGTGACACAGAAGGGCACAGCTAAAAGGGATCTGCCAGAACAGCGGAGTTCCCAAGAGGAGTGTAGGGAGAGATAAGAGGAAAGGTAGTGAGGAGCTGCAGAGTGAATACACTTATAAGT
Organism: Ichthyophis bannanicus; assembly: GCA_033557465.1. NCBI lineage: Eukaryota > Metazoa > Chordata > Amphibia > Gymnophiona > Ichthyophiidae > Ichthyophis > Ichthyophis bannanicus. Next base: position 1,043,925,116 of record CM066031.1, read on the forward strand.
CAGCAGGAGAAGTTTGAACTGGATGTGGAAACGGATAGGGAGCCAATGAAGTGACTTGAGAAGGGGGCTTATGTGAGAATAGTGACCCTGGCAGAAGATTAGCTGTGCAATTGAATTTTGAACAGACTGAAGGGGGTAGAGATGATTCAGATGGAGAAAAGTGAAGAGCAGGGAAGTGACTAGAGAGTGGATAAGGGTCTTAGTTGTGTGTTCAGAAAGGAGGGGACAAAGTTTACTGATGTTACAGAGAAAGAAGCAACAGGTTTTACCTATCTGTTGGATGTGTGTAGAGAAGGAGAGGGAAGCATCAAAGATGACTCTAAGGTTGCGAACTGAGGAAACAAGGTTATCCACAGAAATAGAGAAAGGAGCAAGGGGGAGGTGTATGATCTCTTAGGCTTCCTTGGCTAGTTATCATGATCTTTGCAGATTTCTAGGTCATGCTGCGTCTTGTTAAGTGGAAGGTGAGTTTCGTGGGAACGATAAGGAGTTCAGTTTTGGCTATATTAAATTTCAGGCAGCGATGGGACATCCAGATAGCAACAACAGATAAGCAGGCAGAGATACGGATCAGGATTCTTTGAGAGATTTCATGTGCAGAGAGGTAGATCCAAGAGTCATCAGTGTAAAGACAGTACTGAAAACCATGGGGGGAAATCTGTGCACAGAGGACTGGTCGTAGAGAGGAAACAGGAGAAGCCTCTGTATTGTTCCATGGTGCGACCACACCTTGAATATTGTGTGCAATTCTGGTCACCATATCTTAAAAAGGATATAGCACTGGACTTCTGGTGATGTCACCAGACTGCATGGCGGTGCCATAGATGGGCTCCGCCACCAAAGCCTACCTATAGGTGGAAAAAGCACCCCAAACACAAGAGCAGTAGCTGTGTGATGCAGGGGAAGTAATTTTAAATACTGCTCGCAGCAGTTCGACAAGCGATCGGGAGGGAAGAAGCAGCCATCAGTGCAGCCCGGTGTGACTGAGAGCGGGAGCGGAGAAAGACATCACGTGGTGGGCCGAGAAGTGATAGCAATGAGAGCCGGGCCGTGGCTGAGAAGGAGAAGCTGTACCTGGAGCCGGTTTGCAGAGATCAGGAGAGAAGAGCTCGGCGAGGTAGCGGAGAGCTGCGTGGGGTCGGAAGATCGGTGGACACACCAGAAAGGACTGAGCAGAGGGGTGGTCGCCAAGGCAGAGCGTAGGAGGCCTTGCAGCCGGTAAGGTAGAGCGGAGCCGGCGATCGGAGACCGCGTGGCAGCCACGTGAGTGGGAGGCAAGGGAAAAACTCAGCAGAAACCACGGCAAGCTCCTTGGAGAGCGACGGCGAAGTAGATCAAGAGCTCGGAGGATAAGCGGAACGCCGTGGAGAAGTGGGGCAGAAGAAGGTAGTGCAATTTGAATAGCAGTGCCCAGTACAGCCTTGTAAAAGGGCTGGGAAGTGTCCTTGATCTAAATATAGCACGGAACAACGGGGACTGAATGCACAGGAGGAAGAGTGATCAGTGGTGTAAAGTGACATTAGGAGCCCAGTGAGTCCGGGGAGCAGAGAAGAAATAAAGGGCATACACAGTAAAGAACAGAGTTACAGAAGGGCAGAGCAGATGCTGCAGCCGGAAGATATCCTTGAGGATTTGGAGCAGGGGGAAGGGAGGCTGTATGGAGAAAGTCCGAGGCGGGATGTCAGAGAAGAAAAAACTGGCGGAATTTCGCTCTTCCTATGTGAAACCTAAGGGGCGTAAGGATGGAGAGAAGGACAACAAAATGGGAGCGGACCATGTGGATGAACAAGATGAGATGGAGGGAACAGGGCCTCCAGGAGTAGCTGACCTGATTAAGGGGTGGTTAGAGGAGCTGAAAGAGGAACTCAAAGCAGAAATCAGCAGAGTTAAAAATGAGCTAAAAGAGATTCTACAATCGTTAAGACAAGATCTGGTGGATCTGGGCACCAGGGTGGAAGAAACAGAACAGCACGGGGAAGTACTGGAGGCGCTACAAAAAGGATGGGATGAAGTAAAGCAAGCCCAGGAAAAAGTGAAAGCAAAAATGGAGGATCTAGAGGATAGATCCCGGCGATGCAATATCAGAGTGAGAGGCATCCCCGAGTACGTCAAATATAAAAATTGTGAAGTCATTAGTCATTAGTAAAGTTTTAGGCCACATGCTACGTGCTGCAGCTTTGGAGGAGGGAACAGCAGATGACTCTCTACAAATAGAGCGGGCGCATAGGGGGTTAGGGCCCATCAGGGACAATCGACCAAGAGACATTGTGGTATGCCTGAACTCATTCAAAGTCAAAGAGCGCATCCTGAGGGCGGCCAGGAAATTGGGGCATTTCAAGTGGGAGGAGCATGGGGTGGAACTGTTTCAGGATTTATCCCTTGGAACGCTACAATGCCGGAGAGAGCTGAAGGAAGTGACAGCCTTTCTGAGGAGGGAGGGACTGCGATACAGGTGGCTGTATCCTTTTGGACTATTGTTCACAGTAAAAGGGGTAACCCGGAAGGTGACGACCAGCGAGGAAGCCTGGACTGCCTTACGCAGCTTGGGATTAACCAATATTCCTGATGGGGCAGAGGCGGTAGCAAATACAGCAGCAACCGCAAAATCCGCGTCCAAAGGAGACAGCTCGAGATGGCACCGAGTTCCGGCCAGTGACCGGAGATTAATGCGTCTGACTAAAGGAAGTCACGGAGGAGAAGCGGTGGTGAATGAAGTTGGCGGAGGCAGATGAGACTGTGCTGCGGACCTGTACAGGACTTAATCACAGAGTCGGAGTGTTGGATAATGCTACATGTTGTGTGAAGTGCTGTGATTTAAGGGGATTGAGTGGAATGGGTAGGGGGGAAGCGGGGGAGTGAATAAGGGGAGAGATTACAGCGAAGTGATAAGGCACCCAATCAGATAACTTTAAGAGAAGGGGAGGAGGGGGATGACGGGGGGAGGGGGGTAGCATGAGAGAGGGTATGCAATAGATTAGGGGACGGGGAGAGGGGTGGGATGAATGAGAAATAGCATGGATAAGGTAGGTGGGGGACTGAGTGTCAGTCACAATTTACAGAGGTCGAGTCTCTATGGATGAGACAGGGGGAAGGGAAGGGAAGGGAAATAGGCGGGGGAAAGGGGGAAGGAAGGGGGAGAGGAAGGGGGAGGGGGAGAGGAAGGGATCAAGGAGAGTATGGGGGGAGAGGTAGGGGTTAAGAGCGGTAGGGCTCAGAGAGGAAGGGGGGGGAACAGGGGGAGTGTATAATTCCAAGGTGAGTTAACAATTGTATCATTAAATGTAAAAGGGCTTAAATCCCCTTTTAAAAGACAAAAATTGTATAAAGAAATACTGGCTCTCGGGAATCGCTTTGGTGGCCCGGGGAGTCCTCTGCACCAAGGGCCCTGTGGTCTTGGCACAAGAACCGGCGGGGCCGGGCATCAGCACCTGTTGGGACATAATGAATGCAGAAACACTGCGTTCAAGCACCAACATTCGAGTTTCCCACTTTGGGGTGGCAGCCATGGACAGCGATGCCAGGGTTACCAGGTCTGGTGTCGAGGAAGAGAGGGGGTCCTCGATGGGTCAGCCCTCAGGAGACTGAGGTCCGTCGCCAGAGGCCTTGACTTTGGTCCTGGGTACCTTTTGTGGCCGCTCCCGCTCCGATGCCTCGGACACCCGTCAGGGGCTGAGGGCCCACGCATGGGATTTCCCATGCTTGTCCACCTTCCAAGACGAGGCCCTCGAGGTCTTCTTTTTCTTCTTATGCTCCTGCTCCGGGGACCCTTGCTCGGAATGTCTGTGATCTCGCTCTGGAACCGCAAGGGCATTATGTGACTCCAAGGATCTGTACGGGGCCTTCGAGCACAAGGCTACCGAGGAAACCGGGGGTCAAGTCTGCCCTGTGGAAGATGTCATCCTGCTTTAGCCAGCGGCTCTGGATGGCCTTGGTAGACATCTTTTTGCATAGGGAGCATTCTTCCACCCAGACACCGGAGGCAACAGTCGTGAGTGTCGGTGAGAGACATGTTTTTAGAGCAGCGATCACATTTCTTAAAACTGATGGCTATTGGGGCAAAAAGGACCCCAGCGAGGTCGAAAACCCCTGGCACAGCCAGTGGTTGAAACAGGTAAAAATGTGCTGGAGGAACCTAATAAAAATAAAACTAAGTTTCGAGACCCAATGCCGGGGCAGAGGATCTTGAAGGTGGGAAAAGAGTCGGCGTGAGCTGGAAAGGTGTACAACAGTGTATGAGAAATACATTTTTTTACGGGGGAAACAAGATGAACGTTTGAAGGGCTCCGCAGAAAAAGGGAGACTGACTAAGATGGCACCCTTGGGTGGGAAGGGGACCACGCAGGTGTGGTGGCATCTCCCAAAGGCTTTCTTTGAAAGCTGGGGAGATGCTTCCATGAGGGCTTTGTCGACATCGATGTCACCCATATGCGAGGACTGACTTCCTGTTCCTGGAGAAAACATTTTTCCTAAAATTGTATATTTTACATGGCTTTTGACAGTTCAATCATAACGTGTATTAACAGGGAAGAGTAATATGAGGATGGATATGAAAAACCTAGTTAGAGTAGATAGATGGCCTAGGAGGTGACACCTAAGACAAAGATGCTTCTTTAGCTCGGTGGTAGACTCCCTGGGTTGGAGAAGCCAAGGCTTCAGGCTCGAATACTTACATACCCAGTATGAAAAACAGGATGTGGCACTGTGGAGTGTCCTTCAAGCACTGCCCTTTCACAACTGCCATGTAGAGCAGCTTAACAGTCCACACACTTTATTTATTTTATTTGTTTGTTTGTTTTTATATACCGCTTTTGTCTTGAAAATCAGAGCGGTTTACATGGAACTTTTGAACTACTGTGCAATGCAGTTTACAAGAAAAAATTGGAGAACAGTTGCAGTTAACAATAATAAAGTAAGGTAACTATTTACATATTTACGTATTTTTATTACTTTACAAGAGAGCGTGTAGCAACAGTGAGAAAATGTTGAGAGTCATTGTGATGTTGACTAGAGGTATATATGAGATTTATGGCTGTTGATCACATTCGGGTACATATGCTGAACTAAGAAAGCCTACTGATAAACGTAACAGCTTCTCTTCCCTTTATACTTCTCCTCAATGCGCTCTTCTTTTAATTACTGGAAGTGAAGCAACAATCTTAGATTAATATCTAATACAGACAAGAACCTAAAAATGTTCTGCACAACAGAAAGTCATCCCACGCAGCAGCATCAGAAAGGGGCTTCATTACATTAAGAACGAGCAGAAAGTGGCTTTTTTGACTACAACTCGGAATTTACCACATCTGACCTTCAAGATGATATGCATAAGCTCTTTGATACTGTACAGTCTAGAGGAGAGGAGGGACAGGGGAGATATGATACAGACCTTTAAATACTTAAGGAGTATTAATGAACAAACAAACATTTTTCAAAGAAGGGGAAGCTGTAATACTAACACGAAGCTGCAAGAGCGTAAACTGAAAGGCAACGTCAGGAAATACTTTTTCACTAAAAGGTTGGTGGATGCCTGGAATGCCCTCTCAATGGAAGTGGTGGGCCAAATACAGTGACGGAATTTAAAATGGTATGGGACAGACACAGTGGATCCCTTTATAGAAACAAGATAAAAATCAAAACAAACTTAATTGTCTCTGATATCTTAACAAGTCGAGGTGACCTGCACAGTGTGGTGGGTACACCCCTAAACAAAGGCATGAGGAGGGGTGACCTGCACGCAGTGGCAGGCACACCTACTCTTGCCACCTTGCTGGGCAGACTAGATGGACCATGTTGGTCTTTATCTGCCATCATATACTATGTTACTATGATATCCCTGGCCATGGCTTTCACCAGACATGCGGACAGATACTCAGCCTCCAGGCCAGGCCTGCCACATGTCCAAATAACAGTACTACAAGCTGACAAGGTTCCACTAGGAATCTATCAGACCTAAATGAAATACAAGTCACTAAATAGGCTGAATGCCATCAGCACATGTACCCGAATCCCAGGATTCTAAGCTTACTGGCCTCCATCCAACAGCTAAGAATATGAAAGCAGAAATCAATTTCTAACTGCAGGCAGCATTTGGCACAGTTTGTTCAGCTCTTGTTCCACATAAAATTGGAATAAAAGTAGGAAAAGAGGGTGAATAACCAAGCTAAATCTCAAGTTTTGAATCCTATGTACAATCAAAATGAGATCCACACCTAAAAACTACTAAAGATCTGAAATCACCAGTGCTCAGAGGGCTCCCTATAGTAGAACATCTACCTACAGGAACCAGACCTTTCAAAAAATCAGAAGAAAAAATTAAGATGCACAGCAGCAAGATCTCACTTACAGCAAACAGGCTAATAAGTCCTCTGAAGTCATGCCTACCTGTCTAGCATTATTGCATACTCAGTGGTTATTCACAAGTACCTTCTCTTTCTCCATTGAGAAATCATTCCATCTAACAATAAATCTTAGGGCCCCTTTTACTAAACCACACTATGGAATTGCCATTAATGTGCCGACCTTACGTGTACTAAAGGCAAAAGCCACAGGTTAGCTGTCAGAGGCGTGTTCAGTATGTCCCTGGCAGCTAACGTGCAAAGGGTTTTCATAACATGCACTTCACAAGATCGGGTTCACTAAAGACTCCTAAAGTCATCGCTAAGTGAACCCACATTAGGAGCCCCATTGCCACCAAGCACATGGTAATTGCCATAGCGCTAGCGGCAATGTGCTCTCCATGTCCACTCTACACCCATTCCCGTCCCACAGAGGTTAGAATAAATGACCTGGAAATGGGAATAACGAGTGAGGTTATCAAATTTAGAGATGACACAAAACTATTCAAAGTTGTTATAATCCATGAGGATTGTGGAAAATTGCAAGAGGACTTTGATAAATTGGAAGACTGGGCATCCAAATGCCAGAAGAAATTTAATGTGGACAAGTGCAAAGTTATGCACCTAGGAAAGAACAAACCAAACTATGGTTTCATGATGCAAGGTTACACATTGTAACCACCACCCAGGAAAAAGAGTTGGGCGTCATCATGGATAACAAGTTGAAACCCTCCTCACAGTGTGCAGCAGCGACCAAGAGAGCAAATAGAATGCTAGGTATCATAAGGAAAGAAATGGAGAATAAAACAAAGGATATGATAATGCCTCTGTATCGTTCCATGCTGCGACTGCACCTTGAATACTGTGTACAATTTTGGTTGCCATATCTTAAAAAGGATATAGCATTATTAGAAAAGGTACAGAGAAGAGCTACCAAAGTGGTAAAGGGGATAAAAGGATACCCCCATGAAGAAAGGCTAAAAAGGTTAGGGCTCTTTAACCTGGAAAAAAGAGACGGCTGAGGGGAGATATGATAGAGGTCTATAAATTAGTGAATGGAGTGGAACAGGTAAACGAAGACCGACTGTTTACACCATCAAAATATAGAAAGATTAGGGGACATGCAATGAAGCTACAGGGTAACCTATTTAAAACTAATAAAAGAAAATATTTTTTCACTCAACGTGTAATCAAACTCTGAAATTTGTTACTTGTAAAAGCTGTTAGTGAAGCCAGGTTTAAAAAAAGTTTGGATAAGTTCCTGGAGGAAAGGTCCATAAACCAATATTAAAGGGGACCAGGGATGTTTATGTTTATTATGTTTATTAAGCACTTGATATATTTCACCTTTTAACAAACAAGGCAGTTTACAATTCCAAACGAAAAAAGAAAGGGTCGTGGCCTGAAAGGAACTACAGTATCAGGACAGGACAGGACAGAAAGAGGCAAGAAAAATCACAGAAGAGGGGGGGGGGGGGGCGGGGAATCAGCAGGGGCTATCCACTGCTTGCCCCAATACAAGCATTGTGGAACCTGTGTCTTTTGGGGAAACTGCTAGGTAACTGTGACCTAGACTGGCCACGGTTGGAAACAGGATACTGAGCTTGATGGCCTTGGTCTGACCTAGTATGGCATATCTTATGTTCTTATCCCACAATCACCAATTAAAGTGCATCTTAGCATGCAAAGGCAGACACTATCGGAGGTTAATGCTCCCAGCTAATGGGCTTAGTAAGAGGCCCTTAAACTCCCAAAAAATAGAAAATAAGAGAGATCATACCCCAAAGGCGCAACAAGCCTAATTTTAAACTGTATTTTTGAAAAGGAAGTTGAACTAAATAATGGTGATACAGTCTATGCATATAACTGCTGAACATGTGATAATTGAAATCCAGTTCTTAACTGTTTGTAATTGATCTTTGCAGTTTTCCAGATCAAGCTGTGTCTTAGTAACCAGAACTGACGTTTCAGCCACCATACTATGGCTTTCTTCATGGTGAAGTGGCTAAACAGTGGAAGTATGTTCTTTTATCTAGTAGTCTTCAAAACGGGATTGGCAGAATTGAGGCAGGAAATCTGAATTTGAATTTTGGTGGAAAGCTTCATTGGAGAAACGCTAGAGACTTCTTTTTTTGTAGATTAGAAGGCTCTCTGGCGAGTTTGAAGACATTCTCCCGTGGAGTTAGAAAAAAAGAAACATGATGGCAGAAAAAGACCATATCGCTTATTTAGTCTGCTCTTCAATATCAACTACGATAGTCCCCTTTTTTTCCTTTAGAGATCTTCTATTTGTCCCATGTTTTCTTGAATTCAGATACGGTCCTCATCTCTACTACCTCCATTGGGAGAATATTTCTGCATAGTACTCCTGAGTCCAACCCCTTTCACCCTCATCCTATGTCCCCTCATAGCAGAGTTTGTTTTCAATTGAAAGAAGCTATCCTCTTCTACATTTATGCCACAGAGGTATTTACACATCTCTATCATAGCTCCTCTATGCAGTCTTCCATCTCATTTATACATATTAAGATATTTAGGTCTGTCCTCATATGGTTTATAACGAAGACCACTAACCATTTTAGTAGCCACCCTCTGCACCAACTCAATCCTATTTATATCTTTATGAAGGTGTGGTCTCCAGAACTGCACACAATACTCCAAATGAGGTCACACCAGAGACTTATACAGAGACACTATCACCTCCTTTCTTCTGCAGGCCATTCCTCTCCCTATGCACCCAAGCATCCTTCTGGCTTTCACTGTCGCCTTTTCTACCTGTTTAACTACTTTAAGGTAATCAAAAACAAATTACCCCCAGGTCCTGCACTTCTTTCATGGATAGAGGTACTGCTCCCTTGATTTTTGCAGCACAAATGCATGACCCTACATTTTTTAGCATTATGTTTATGTTTGACTTTGATATACTGCAATTCATGAAACAAACATTGCAGTTTACAATATATAAAACAATAACAAAAAATAGAAACAGAACTCCAATAACCTGATAGGACAGAAATAACAAGAGCAAAGCTGGAGAGACAGAAGGGAGGGGGACCATTCTTCAAGCTTAGCTAGATCCCTTCTCATGTTATCATCTACTCCTTTCTGGGTGTCTGCTCTATTGCAGATTTGGTATCATCCGCAAAGCGGCAAACCTTATCTAACAGCCCATCCACAAAATCACTAACAGATGTTAAAAAGTAGCAGACCAAAGACAGATCCCTGCGGCACACCACTGGTAACATCCTTCTCATCAGACTGAGCTCCATTTACCTGTACCCTTTGTTGCTTCCCACTCAATCAATTTCAAAACAAGTCAGTCACTTTAGGGTCTATTCCTAGGTTGCTCAGTTTATTAATAAGTTGCCTGTATGAAACAACATCTAGGGATCTCCCTCGGTCCAACTCCCTGGTCACCCAGTCAAAGAAATCAATCAGATTTGTCTGACAAGACCCGCCTCTGGTAAACCCATACTGCCTCGGATTCTGCAATCCATTGGACTCCAGAAACTTCACTATCCTTTGTTTTAGCAGTGCTTCCAATAATTTACTCACCACAGAGGTTAGAATAACCAGCCTCTTGTTCTCAGCCTCATCCTTACTTCTGCTTTTGTGTAAAGGCACCACATGTGCCTTTCTCTAGTTCTCTGGGGCCACTTCCGATTCTAAAGGGAGGAGAAGCCTAGTGGTTGGGGCAAGGTACTTCAGGCCGGAAGGTCGGAGGTTCAAATCCCACTAGAGGACAGCAACCTTGGGCCAGAAGGACTGGGGTTTCCAGTCCCACAGATGCTCCTTGTGGTCTTGGGCAAGCCACTTAATCCTCCATTGCCCATGTTCCCTGTAAGTATTAGTGTATGTGTCTCATATCCCCGCGTGTTAAATGTATCCCCCAATTGTGTTGTGACCGCTTTGATTGAAGGATAAGGCGGTATACAAAAAAATGTCTAAATAAAATAAATAAAGCAGCACTAAAAAGGTCAGTGGAGCCACTAGAATGTCCCCAATTCCCTTCAATATTCTTGGATGTATCCCATCCGGTCCCATAGCTTTGTCTACGTTTAGTTTAGCTAGTTCCTCACAGTCTTCTGAAAATCAATTAAGACCGCCTTCACTTCTGTTCCTACTTGTGGGTGTTTTCTGAGGTTCTGCTCCTGGCCCTTCCTCTGTGCACACAGAACAAAACTATTTCGTAATGTTCTCTTGAACTTCCACAGCTAGTATGATGACCTTTGAAATTTTGTCGGTTCAAGTTAAAAAGATACAACTGCAAGATCATCATAATTGTTAAGGAAGGGCAGGAGAACGTGTTTGAACCTTTTGCGGATTACAGCAGACATCTCATCCTCTCCAATTGGGTAAGAAAACCAGACTTACTACTCTGTTGAGATGAAAGATGACATTTTATTTAACACTTAATGTCCTTTCCTTGAGTCCTGCTAGACCAGTCCAGGCAAGTGGGTTGTGTTCCCCTACCAGCAGATTGGTGAAGACAAAGAACCAATGAAAAGCCCAGGTTTCAATGACATCACTTCTATTCCTCTATTCACCTCAGACATCAGAGGTCCCTTCAATATTCATCCCAAAGCATACGGCAGAAACATAGTAAGACTCACACAACCTCAACCATGGATTTGTCTGTTAAGGACTTTTTAAATATGAAGTTTAGATTGGAAATGTTACAAAAAACTCTGCTAGACATTTAAATCTTTGTCTGGTAAATTTTCTTAAGTCCGCTCAGGAAATGTTTAAGATGTACTAACAGAAGTAATGGGTGTCCCTGGGGAATCCCACCCTCCTTTGACCAAGATTTATTATTTACCTGTGGGAAAAAAGGTTTTGAATGGTGGGGTAATACCTGGGGTCCTTCAAGCGGACGACTTAAATGTGTCAGCAATTTTGGAATCCACTGATATAGAATCTATTGTTACAGCTACGCTGCTTGTAACATTTGCATTTGTTACTGATTGAGATTGGTTTTTCAGGATGTTTTTCCGCAAAAGGGCTGCCTTGTTTAAGGGTTTGGCAGTCAGGGTTTTTCCTGATTTAACCAAAGAGACACAATGTAGAAGGAAGGAATTTCTTTTTCTCCTGCCCCGGGATTCAGCAGCTGGGGGCTCTTTTTTCCCTCAAATTCCCATGCAAGTGCATGGTTAAATTTCAATAGAATGTTTTTTGGGGTTTTTTAGCCTTCCCAGCAACTAGCCTTTCTGAACTCATAGACCCATCGGGTCGGAGGCTCTCACTTCCTCTACCACATAATTTATGTTGGCACCTGTTTGTTTTCTTATTAGTATTGGTTTGTTTCCTTTGTGGTCCCCCTCTCATTTTGTGGGCTGGATTTGGGAGCAGGGTATGGGGTTTTTGTCTGTGACAGGAACCATGTATTTCTTCTGTTTCTTTGATTATTTTTTTTCTGTGGATTTTTGAATCAATCCTGTTCTCTTATTTCTGTACAAGTGTTTCTACTTGGAATATTGTAAAATGCTAAATATAAAATAAAAGAAAAAAGAAACAAACATAGAAACATGATGACAGAAAAAGACGACATGGCCTATCTAGTCTGTCCTTCCATATCAACAACTACAACAGTCCCGTTTTTTCCTTTAGAGATCCTCTGTGTTTGTCTCATGCTTCTTTGAATTCAGATAATGTCCTCATCTCTATCGCCATGGATCCACCACTCTTTCCGTAAAGCATAGTTACTTACCTGTAACAGGTGATCTCTGGGAACAGCAGGAATAAGTCTTCACATATGGGTATCGTCGGCACCAACGGAGCCTGCGTGGGAACGCTCCCCAGCGTCCACAAGGAAAGCTTTTGGGAGCATCCCACAGCGCCTGCGCGCTGCCTTCCCGCCTTTCCCAACCGCCTCTCTCCAGTTCGAGTTTTAAGCTGAGACAAAGAGAGAGAGGGAAAGGAAAGATAGATAGAGAGATACAACTCCTAGGGGAGGTGGGTGGGTTGTGAAGACTTATTCCTGCTGTTCCCAGAGATCACCTGTTACAGGTAAGTAACTGTGCTATCTCCAGGAACAAGCAGGAATGAGTCTTCACATATGGGGACTCCCCAGCTAGAGATGCCAGGGAGATCCCCAAGGTTGTGAGTCCCTGAGAAGGGCTCTACCTCACCCCATGGATCTCGGGCATCCAACCAGGGATGGAGGGTAGGAGTTGATTAGGTATGGAACAGGTGTTTGAGAACAGCCTGACCAAACAAGGCTTCCCGGCGGGAGTCCTTGTCCAAGCAGTAATGGGCTGTAAAGGTATGAACCGAGGCCCAGGTGGCCGCTCGACAGATTTGGTCGATGGACACAGAGTTTAGATGAGCCATAGAGGCTGCCATGGCCCACACATTGTGAGCTGTGACATGGCCCTCCAGAGAAAGGTTCTTACTCTGGTAGGCGAAAGAAATACACTGTGCAATCCAACTGAACAGAGTTCTCTTAGAGACTGGAAGTCCTAAATGAGAGGGATCAAAAGCAATAAAGAGTTGAGAGGACTTTCTATGTTGCTGTGTCCTTTGTAAGTAAAAAGCGAGCGCTCTCTTATAATCCAGGGTATGGACATTCCTCTCTGCACTTGATGCATGAGGTCCTGGAAAAAAGACAAGTAAATACACCTCCTGGTTCAGATGAAAAGGTGAGACCACTTTAGGCATAAAGTGTGGATTGGTCCTGAGGACTACCTTGTCATGATGGAACCTTGTATAAGGAGGATTAGCCACCAAGGTTTGCAGTTCACTGATGCAGCGAGCTGAGGTGACTGCAATGAGAAAAATAACCTTCCAGGAAAGGAATTTCAAGGAGGTAGTGGCTAAGGGTGGCTTCATAAGCTGGCCAAGAACCAGATTCAAGTCCCATGCCACTGGAGGTGGTCTAATGGGAGGTTTAATTAAAAGAAGGCATCTCATGAATCTTGTTATAAGAGGATGAGAGGAAATAGGCTGTCCATTGAGAGGCTTAAGGGATGCTGCAATAGCACTCAAATGGACTCTTACTGAATTTGTTTTAAGGCCTGCATGGGATAAATGCAGCAAATACTCTAGTAAAGAATTCAGAGGTATTGCAAGAGGGTTAAGACCCTTCTCTGCACACCAAATGGTAAACCTTTTCCATTTAAAAGCATAGGAACGTCTAGTGGAAGGCTTTCTGGAAGCATGAAGGATATCCTTCACTTGCTGAGAAAGATGCAAATTTTGAAGGTCTAGGCTTTCAGCAACCAGGACCTGAGGTGAAGAGACTGGGGATTTGGGTGCCATAACGTTCCCTCCTCCTGGGACAGGAGGTCTGGAGCAGATCCCAAGTCCAGGGAGGGAGCTTGAGAGAGATGCAGAAGTAGAGAAGTTTGAACAGTGTCTTGGGAATTAGGGGAATGGGTGGAAAGGCATAGAGGAAGTCTTGCCCCCAATGAAGGAGGAAGGCATCCCTGGCCTGAACTCCCTGACACGGAATCCTGGAACAGAACCGGGGAAGTTTGGCATTCCACGGACTTGCAAACAGATCTATGTCCGGGGTTCCCCAAATTCGGACGATCCTGGCTATCTGGTCCCCATGGAGGGACCATTTGTGTGGAAAAAGATCTCGACTGAGTCTGTCTGCCCAAGAGTTTTGAACCCCTGAAAGATACACTGCCATGAGATGAATTTGATGCTCTCTGGCGAAGGCCCAAAATATCAGAGCTTCGTTGCAAAGCGACAGAGAGCCAGTCCCGCCCTGCTTGTTCACGTAGAACATGGCTACTTGGTTGTACGTGTGGATGAGGACTGTCTTGTAGCTGAGCAGGGTGTGGAAGACTCTGAGAGCTAGAAAAATTGCTCTGAGCTCTAAGAGGTTGATATGCAGAGATGTCTCCTGTGGAGACCAGATGCCTTGAGTGGAGAGATCTTGTAGATGAGCTCCCCAACCCCTTGGAGAGGCATCTGTTGTAAGGGTTGCTTGGGGTAACACCTGTTGAAAGGGGGACCCCAGCAACAGATTTGGAGTGGACTTCCACCACTGGAGAGACCAAAAGAGGCGACTGGAGGTTGCTATTTTGTCTGACAGGCACCCTGATGCCTGGGTCCATTGGGTGGACAGAGTCCACTGAGCTGCCCTCATGTGAAGGCGAGCGTAAGGAACCACATGCACGGTGGATGCCATGTGGCCTAACAGTTGTAACATCTCTCGAGCAGTTAAATGGGACTTTAACTGAATTTGTGAGGCTAACTGCACCAAGCGTAGGCAACGGGCCTGGGGAAGATAGGCCCTTGCAGTTGTGGTATCCAGCAAGGCCCCTATGAACTCTAAAGACTGAGTAGGGGTGAGATGGGATTTTGGGATGTTTATTACAAGTCCCAGATACTGAAGAACACGGCTTGTGCAGGCTAGGGAAATCTGGGCCTCTGACTGGGATGGAGCTCGGATGAGCCAGTCGTCCAGATATGGGAATACGAATATCCCTAGAGTGCGTAAAAATGCAGCTACTACTGCCATGCATTTTGTGAACACTCTTGGTGCAGAGGCCAGACCGAAAGGAAGCACTCCGTATTGGTAGTGCTTTCCTTGATAAAGGAACCGAAGGAACCTTCTGTGTGTTGGATGGATGAGGACATGGGTGTACGCATCCTTGAGGTCTAGAGAACAAAGCCAATCCTGACTCTGAAGGTATGGAAGGAGAGCACCAAGAGAAATCATCTTGAATTTCTCCTTGCATAGAAACTTGTTCAATTCTCTGAGATCTAATATGGGTCTGTAGCCCCCTGTTTTCTTTGGGATAAGAAAGTAGGGGGAGTAGAACCCTGAGCCCTGTTGAAGAAGGGGTACTTCTTATATTCCCCCTGGGCAAGAAGGGTAGCAATCTCCTGACCCAGAAGGTCGAGGAGAGATATTGGAGAATTGAACTGTCTCACCATGGTGTGAGGAGGAAGGTTTAAGAAATGAAGCTTGTACCCCTCCCTTATGATGGAGAGGGTCCATTGCTCTGCTGTGATTTGTTCCCATCTGGGAGCAAAGTGAGCTAACCTTCCTGGAATGGTGAGAGGCTCTGGTTCTTTTAGAGCCAGAAAGGCTAAGTTCTCTAGTTGAAAGTCAAAGGCCCTGAGGAGGCTGAGGCTGTTGGGCTGTAGCAGCCCTTGCAGCCTTAGGCTTGGCCTGTTTAGGTTGTTGCTGTCGCTTTGCAGCAAAACGACCTGCAGAAGATGCCTGTTGACCATAAGCAGGATAATATCTCCCTTTTTTGGGAAAAAAGCCCTTTTTGAACAACCTTTTCTTAACAGGAGCAGAAGTAGACTTTGAAAGTCTATCTAAAGCAGAATTTTCAGCATACATCTGATTGTCCTTTGCTTGCCAAGCCTTGCCAAAAAGGTTTTCACCTGTACAAGGAAGATTTCCTAGTCCATCCTGAACCCAGGGTTCCAAATCAGAAGCTTGCAACCAAGCAACTCTGCGTACACCTATGGCAATAGCCGAGGCTCTGCTGGCACATTCAAAAGAGTCAAAGGCTGCACGGTTGGAAAACTTGGAAACATCCTGGGCATGTTTAAGCCAGGTGAGAAACTCCTCCCTTTTATCTTCTGAAATAAAAGTAAATAAAGTTAACAGATGATCTGTAACTTCTTTTAGAAACATCCCCATATAGAGACTATAGGAGTTGATTCTGGCAGCAAGCATATTGGCCTGGAAAATTCTCCTGCCAAAAGCATCTAAGGTACTGCATTCTCTTCCTGGAGGATTAGATGAGTGCCTTTTTGCACTCTATCTTCTTCATAGCAGATTCCACCACAATAGAGTGGTGAGGAAGCTGAGTCTTATGAAAGCCAGGACAAGGAGGAACACGGTACATGGTGTCCAACCTGCGAGAATGAGGGGAAGTGGTGAGAGGAGTCTCCCATATGCCCAACATGTGATCATAAAGGATCTCATGAATTGGTAAAGTAGCTGCCTCTTTAGGAGCCTTAGGATATTGTAAAATATTGTGGCGACCACACCCCTACCAGGCGGTTGCCTAGTAGGGACGGGAGACCATCTTGTATTTCTTTTCCAAAGGGTTGTAGTTGTGTATTCAGAAATGAACCAAGTGGATGTATCAAAGCACACAGGAATTTTTATTAACTTCCTTTAGGTAAGATGGTAACAATCTTCAAAGCAACTTTACACTCAGGACAAAGAAACAAAGGATAATCTTCTCCAATTAAAGCAAATGTCAAAACAGTGTTTCCGTGGAATTATTTACAATGGCTTTCCTTTTCTTTCCCTTTAAGATGCTTCTTACTTCAGCAATAATAAAGGCACATGTATTTACAACTTACAATCAAAGCCAGTAGGGCTGCTAGCTCCTTCTTTGCTGTTTTGAGTTAAACAGTTCTCAGCTGTCTAGCCCCGCCTTGGTTGCACTAGCCACTTCTTTAGGAAAGAACCTTAGTGCTTCAATATAAGACTCATTCTCTCCTTTACTTCAGGCTTTCAGCTATAACAAAGTTGTAGCAGCTTTCTTAATTTCTTTCTGCTATTTGGCTTTAATTAGCATCAATACAAACAGCACAGTCCATCTCAGAACAAGAAGAACCCATGTCAGTTCCTCTACCATCCACCTCCATACTTTCTTCTGAGCTGCATATTGGTAAAGCTTGGAAACGTTCAGGCACTTTTTCCTTTAAGTCATTTAAAAGCTCAAATAGCCTATTCCACTGCACTGCCCCTCCTTCTCTTGGCAGAACTTCAACAGGCTTCTCCTGTTCAACTTTTCTTGGAAACCCCTTCTTTCTAATCTGGGTTTTCCCAGGTACAAATCCCTCTTCAGAATCAGAGCAAGAGATATAAGCCTTAGGCTTCACTGCTTTCTTTCTCCTACCTTGGAGTTTTACTGCAGGACTTCCATATCTGGGGCTTCTGTTGGCTGTAGCTATCTCTGCCTCAGAGCCAGTCAGGGAATCAGGGTAAGATTTCCTTTCCACTTCCTGGGGCTCCTTCTGTCTGAAGACACAGCCTTCACCCGAGGAGTCTAGGCTCTCTTGCCTCAGCTTTTCCAACGCTAGCCTTCTCTCTCTCTCTCTCTTGCCAGTATACTTGGTCCTCTCCCTGGAACCTTCTCTGTAGCTCTCTATGCTGCAGTCCTGGCTGCTCTTGTTCTCCTTGCACTTGTCCTTGTTCCTGTTCCTGTTTCTCCTTCCGTCTATCTCTCTGTTTGTTTGCTCAAACTTAAACATGGAGCAGGGCACCTCCCCTTCTGACTCCACCCCCATGTACCTCCTACTCTTACCTAGGGTTGCCATGGAGTCTGGGTGTGGCCTTGGCCTAGCTCTACCCTCGTGGTTTCTCTCACTGCTTTTACTAGGGTGTATGTGTTCTGGTGCACCCATCCCCCGCAAAGAAGAAAAAGTTCCTTTTCCCTTTATTTCTTCATGCTGGACTGCACTCTCCTTACCACAATATCCAATTTTTTGGCTCTAGGCTCTGCCTCAGGGGCCACTGAAATGGAGAGGCCCCTAGCCACTTCCCTAATGAAGTCTTGAAAAGACAAGTCTTCTGGAGGAGACATTCTCCTTTTTGAAGAAGAGGGCTCCTGAGGAAGGAGTACCGATGCTTCGACAGAAGCCTCTGATTCATCAGAGTCTTCGTCGGAATCGAAGTATTGCCTGCCTGGATGCTCCTGCAGAGCCCGATACGCGTACCGAGTGGTATGGACATCGGGAGTGATCGGTACCGATTCAGTACAGATGGGCATCACAGGACAGGGTACAGCTGCAGTTGACACCGAAGCCGATGTTGATGCAATCGGTACCAGCACCGGAACAGATATCGGTGCCGGAACCGGTACCGACAACAGAGTTTGTTGCGGTACCGGAGGCGTCGCAGCCTGTATGAATGCTGTAATGGCACGCTGCATGGTCAGAATATTCTGATCCATCGACGCCACCAATGTCTGGATGTCGGTACCAGTGGGAACCACCGGTACCCCAGAACATGGCAACAGGTGATTGGTCGAGGCCGAGCCATTGATGTCAACCTGTGACCCCATAGATAAAGCTTTGGAAGCCGGAGCCTCCCGCCGGGATAATTTTGCCGGTGCAGGATCCTCGAGAGCAAGCCCGGAGGCATCTCCATACTTAGAGGGAGATCTACCCTTCGAGGACCGGCTGGACTTATGTTTGGTTACCTGAGATCCATGGGAAGAAGAAGCAGCCCTGGAAGACGTCGATGCTACCGAAGCTGCATCAGAGGGAAACAGGGTACTGAGCTTGGCTGCTCGATTCTGTCGACCCCTTTTAGACATCATGGCACAGGACTCAAAGTCCGTAATGGAGTGGTCAGGACCCAAACATTTTAGACACCACTCATGGGTGTCGGTGACAGAAATAGTGCCGCTGCACTTCGTGCACTTTTTAAACCCGGAAGCGGGCTTTTCCATGAGGAACATTTCTCCTAGGCCTAAGGCCCAAAAGAAAAAAGCACAGAAGTGGCAACGGTAGTTTTTTCTTTTTTTTTTTTTTTTAAAGAAAGAAAGACAGACCGGCGGTACCGGTCCGACGTCGAAGAAGGCAGACGCGCGACCAAAGAAATAAAATAAAATAAAGAACTTCTTCAGCGGTGACAGGAACACGACCTGCTGGCTCCGCGGAAAAGAAGAACTGGAGAGAGGCGGTTGGGAAAGGCGGGAAGGCAGCGTGCAGGCGCTGTGGGATGCTCCCAAAAGCTTTCCTTGTGGACGCTGGGGAGCGTTCCCGCGCAGGCTCCGTCGGTACCGACGATACCCTTATGTGAAGACTCATTCCTGCTTGTTCCTGGAGATAGAAATATTTCTGCATATCACTCCTGAATCTATCCCCTTTCACCCTCATCCCAAGTCCCCTCGTAGCAGAAATTGTTTTCAATCGAATGAGGCTCCCCCCCTGTGCATTTATGCCATGGAGGTATTTAAACGTCTCAATCATATCACCTCTATCCTGCCTTTCCTCTAAGGTGTACATATTAAGATCCTTAAGTCTGTCCTCATATGCTTTTTATTTCAAATCGTTTTTTATTAAGTTTCCAAAGTTACATACAAAAGAAAACATATGAAAAGAAAGAGAGCAAGATATACATGGAAATGGAACAATAGAGCAAGGATACTCGACGGATTAAGCAGAAGCCATGCACATCAACAACATAATCCCAACAGCTCATACAATACTAGCAGACGAATGGGAGATGTCTCCAGCAAACTCATCTGAGAGGCTGACGCAAGAGAAGTTAGCTCTAACAATACCCAACGTATCGCCACAGGCATGTGCAGATATTCATGCTCTGCGCGAACCCCCCTCCCCAAGTCCCCCTAAGTCCCTCCTCGCACAGTAAGCCCTTTAACCCCCTCCCCCCCTCCCCAACCACCTAAGAACCTCTTCTACCCACCCCTACACCCTCAGCCCCCAAACCCCCTCCCAAACCCCCCCCCTCAGGAGCAGCTAATCTCTTCCACAAGCCCTCCGCCATGAGTCCGTATCATCTAACCATCCAGGCGCAAAGGCGCTTCCACTCCACACCCCAAAACTTTCAGATCCACCTCACACATCACTCATCATTCATACCTCGCAGGATCCCCCGGGAGGTGAAAAACTCCACAGTGACCCCCTCCCAGACTTTTCCCCAGGCTATTTGTTTCTTGGTCCCCAGCAGATGGGCTGTGCGGAACTCGTGCCTCCTCAAATTTAGTAAAGCTCGGCACCATTCCCGAATTCCCGGGGGTCTATCCTCCACCCAATGGCGAAGTAGGCAATATTTCGCTATCAAGAAGCCACGGGCATAAAGCTGTCGGTCCCATCACTTTGTCTACTTTAAGTTTAGCTAGTTTCTCACGAAACAATCTTCTGAAAATTGTTCAAGATGCCCCTCGCTTCTGTTCCTATTTGTGGGTATTTTCTGAGGTTCTGCTTTTGGTTCTTCATCTGTGAACACAGAACAGAAATATTGTTAAGCAATTCCGCTTTATCCTCATCAGCTTCTAATGAGGATAAAGCAGAAAGGGAGGAAAGCACCTTAGGCAAGAAGGAAGGTAGAGGTGAAACAGAAACAGACTCCTTAAAGACAGATAAGGATCTCAGCAAGATAGAACCTGCATCTCGTAAATTCGCCTTGTGACCAAGAAGACTGTCTTCAGTGCCAAATCTTACATAAGAACATAAAACATGCCATTCTGGGTCAGACCAAGGTCTATCAAGCTCAGTATCCTGTTTCCAACAGTGGCCAATCCAGTTCACAAGTACCTGGCAGGTTCCCAAAAAGGTGCACAAGTTTCACGATGCTTGTCCCGGGGCAACCAGTGATTTCCTGGGTCCTCTTTAATAATGGTTTAAGGACCTTTCCTCCAGGAACTTTTTTAAACCCAGCTACACTAACAGCTTTTACTATATCCTTCGGTAACGGATTCCAGAATGTGATTACACGTTGAGTGAAAAAATATTTTGTCTTATAAGTCTGAAATGGGCTACGTTGTAGCTTCATTGCGAGTACCTAATCTTTCTACTTTTTGATGGTGTCATTGAGCCACGTTCAGAGAACTGCTCCGGCACAGCCATGAAGTTTTGTCCACGGGACCTTGCCTGAGCTGATGGCCTCTCCGAATGGAGGGGGCTGTTGGAGGGCCTGGAGGGTGCTCCAGCACCAGCATCATCCCTGGTTACTAATAGGGGTGCTGCTGCGGTGACGGAATTTGGTCCCGCGAAGAGAGAAGATCTGCCATTCCTGCTGGCTGTGTAGCAAAGACCTGCAGTTGTGATGGATTCGTTGTGGGAAGCAGTGGCTGCAGTGAACTTATTGCTCCAAGCAATAGTAGGTGGTTTTTCCCAGGAATTAGCAAGTGTAAAAACTGTTGGGCAGGTGCTGTCTCAAGAACAGGGGACGTTTGCTGCCACACTGGATCTTTTGGAAACCAGACATGGGGAGCTACATAAACTTGTAGAGGTGCAGGTGAAAGATCTCTCTATAACTTCACGTAAATTGGAGTATTTGGAGAATGTGGCCAAATGAAATAACCTGCGTTTTGTTAATGTTCCCAAGTCCCCTCTGATTGCACCAGTGGATATGGTGAAGAAATATCTTCAGGAGGTACTTGGAATGTCTGGGGAAAACCTACCACTTATTACTAGAGCCTAGTATTTGTCTGTAAATCCAGTGTCGGTAGTGGAGGAGGAAGATCGTTTGCATGGACAAGGACAAGTACAAGTACAACAAGGTTTTTCAGACTTGACTGGGTTTCTAGAGAGCTCTTTAGAAGTGGTGAAGGGTCGCTCCTCTATGGTGGTCACCTTCGCCCTTCAGATGGACCAAAATTCTATTCTGTGTTCATATTTTCATCATACGCATACATTGTTTTTGGGGTCTAAAATTCAGATTTTTCCTGATTTTTCTGGGACAAGCCAAAAGAGACAGCAGGACTTCTTGGATTTAAAACCAAGCATCCTCACTTTGGGTGGGTCTTTTCTGTTAATATTTCCCTATTGTTGTATGATTTTCCTGGATGTTAGACAATTTCTTTTATTTTTTGACCCCAAGCAACTGCCAATTCTTTTGTAGGGACGGGAGGGCTCAGTTGTGGCATGAGGCTTCCTTGTATATTGCCGACTGGGTGCTCGGGTGCCGCATATTTCCTTTACCTATGGTAACAAGATTTATTTCTCATTTCTTGCTCTCCCTAGTTTATTATGGTCCAATAGTGATACAGAAATGTGTATATTTTCCTTTGATCAGTTTTTTCCTTATATGCCATTTCTATTTATTCTGTTGATTTCCATTTTCATATGTTGGGAATCATTTTGCTAAAATGATAAAAAATATATATATATATATATATATATATATATATATATATATATATATATATATATATATATATATATATATATATATATATTTCTGTTCTGAGTTCACAGATGAAATACCAGGAGCAGAACCTCAGAAAACACCAGAAAACACCAATAAACAGGAACTGAAGTGATTTGGATCTCAAACGATTTTCAGAAGACTGTGTTAGTGAGGAACTAGCTAAACTAAAAGTAGACAAAGCCATGAGTATGGATTGGATACATCCAAGAATGCCGAGGGAACTTGGGGAAGTTCTAGCGGCTCCACTCTCTGACCTTTTTAATGCCTCTTTGGAGTCGAGAATGGTGTCAGAGGAGTGGAGAATGGCACATGCGGTCCCTTTACACAAAAGCAGATGTAAAGATGAATTGAGAACAATAGGCCAGTTAGTCTAACCTCTGTGACCAGTAAATTATTGGAAAGGCTACTAAAAGAGAGAATAGTGATATTTCTGGAGTCCATTGGATTGCAGGATCCAAGGCAGCATGGATTCACCAGAGGCAGGTCTTGTCAGACAAATATGATTGATTTCTTTGACTGGGTGACCAGGGAGTTGGACACAGGGAGAGCCCTAGATGTAATGTATTTAGATTTCAGTAAAGACTTTGACACCATCCTGCACAGGTGACTTATGAACAAACTGAGCACCCTAGGGATGGGCCCTAAAGTTACTGCTTGGGTTGTAAATTGGTTGAGTGGGAAGCAACAAAGTGTACAGGTAAATGGAGATCACTCTGAAGAGGAGGTGGTTACCAGTGGTGTGCCGCAGGGATCTGTCCTTGGTCCGATTTTGTTTTTTAACACCTTTGATAGTGATATTACAAAAGTGCTGTCGCTTAAGGTTTGCTTGTTTGCGGATGATACCAAAATCTGCAATAGAGTAGACAGTAAGGAAGGAGTAGATAACATGAGGCGGGATCTAGCTAAGCTTGAGGAATGGTCTAGAATTTGGCAGCTGGAATTTAATGCTAAAAAAATGCAGTCATCATTTGGGCTGCAAAATTCCAAAGGAGCGATACAGTGTAGGGGGGTGAGGTACTTCTGTCTAGGAAAGAAGAGTGGGACCTGGGCGTAATTGTGTCTGACAATCTTAAAGTAGCTAAACAGGTAGAAAAGGCGACTGCAAAAGCCAAAAGAATGCTTAGGTATATAGGGAGAAGAATGGCCAGCAGAAAAAAGAAAGTGATAATGCCTCTGTGTAAGTCTAAGTCTCTGGTGCGACCTCATTTGGAGTACTGTGTGCACTTTTGGAGACTGCACTTTCAAAAGGATATAAGGTTGGAGTCGGTACAGAGGGTGGCTTCTAAAATGATTAGTGGTCTTCATTATGAAGCATATGAGGACGGTCTTAAAGATCTAATATATATACTTTAGAGGAAAGGCGGAATGGGGCGATATGATAAGAGTCATTTAAATGCCTCCGTGGCATAAATGCACAGGAGGGTCTCTTTCAATTGAAGGCAAGCTCTCTTATGAGGGGACATAGCATAAGAGTGAAAGGGGATAGAAATAATATGCAGAAATACTTCTTTACGGAAAGAGTGCTAGATGCGTGGAATAGTCTCCCAGTGGAGGTAGTGGACATGAGGACAGTATCTGAATTCAATAAAGCATGGTAGAAACACAGAGGATCTCAAGGTAAAAAGGGGACTATTGTAGTTGATATGAAAGGGCAGACTAGAAAGAACATGACAGCAGAAAAAGACCACATGGCCTATGTTTCTATCACAACCAGTCAAGAAACGTGGTAGAAGGGGCAAATTCAGCCTTTATTAATCCAAAGGATTGGGTGTGCCAATTGACCCAACACTGGCCGTGTTTCGTACAATACTTCCTCAGGGGTATATGGCTCACGCTATCATGCTTTTACCACATGTTTTGGATAGTGATCGCCACCAGGAGCTCTTTCACGGCTTCAGTTTTCTAATTTTCGGAACATTTACAGTCTCCCTTGTTTGGGTAACAAAGTGATGACCGACCCTGGTGGCTACGAGGTTTGATACAATCCGATGGTGATCTTCATTACATATATCTGAATATAGCGTGAGCCATATACCCCTGAGGAAGTATTGTACGAAACACGGCATTGGGTCACTTGGCACACCCAATCCTTTGGATTAATAAAGGCTGAATTTGCCCCTTCTACCACGTTTCTTGACTGGTTGTCGTTTCCCACGTGGTAGTCTGCTGTTTTTTTTGATGGCTATGTTTCTATCATCCACTGATCTAATTGACTACTACTACTACTACTATTGGGCATTTATATAGTGCTACCTGTCATATGCAGCGCTGTACAGACATGTAAGAGACAGTCCCTGCTCGTCAGAGCTTACAATCTAGTCAAGACAAAACACAGCGCTTACAATCTAGTCAAGACAAAACACAGAAGTCAAGATCTGAAAGCAACAGCAAAGAGGTGAGTTTTCAACCTGGATTTGAAGATGGCTAGAGAGGGTGCCTGGTGTACAGACAGAGGTAGCTTGTTCCAGGCATATGGTACAGCAAGGTGAAAGGAGCAAAGTCTGGAGTTAGCAGTAGGAGAGGAGGGCATGGATAGAAGTAGTTTGTTAGAAGAGCTGAGTTCCCGAGAGGGGGTGTAAGGAGAGATAAGAGATGAAAGGTACTGAGGAGCCGCAGAGTGAATGCATTTATAGGTCAGGAGGAGAAGTTTGAACTGGATGCGGAAACGGATAGGGAGCCAATGAAGTGACTTAAGAGGAGTAATGTGGGTATGGTGAGGTTGGCGGAAGATTAGTCATGCAGCAGAATGTTGAATAGATTGAAGAGGAAAGAGATGATTCAAAGGGAGACCAGCAAGGAGTAGGTTGCAGTAGTCAAGACAAGAGGTGACTAAGGAGTGGATAAGCGTTTTAGTAGTGTGTTCAGAAAGGAAGGGGCGGATTTTGCTAATGTTGTAGAGAAAGAAATGGCAGGTCTTAGCTACGAGCTGGATATTGTGGAAAAAGAGAGAGAGAGGAGTCAAAGATACCCCCCAGATTGCGGGCCGAGGAAGCAGGAAGGATTACAGAGTTATCCACAGAGACTGAGAAAGGAGGAAGAGGAGGGGAGGTTTTGGGGGGAAAGATAAGAAGTTCAGTCTCGGCCATGTTCAATTTCAAGCGGCGGTGAGACATCCAGGCAGCAATGTCAGAAAGGCAAGCAGAGATCCTGGTCTGGATTGCCAGAGAGATTTCAGGCGTAGAGAGGAAGATCTGGGAGTCATCGGCATACAGATGGTACTGAAAGCCATGGGAAGAGATGAGCGCACCAAGGGACTGGGTATAGATAGAGAAAAGGAGCGGACCCAAGACAGATCCCTGGGGTACACCAACTGGGAGCGGGGTAGCAGAGGAGGAGGAGCCACCAAAACACACACTGAAGGAGTGATGGGAGAGGTAGGAGGAGAACCAGGACAGTACAGAGCCCCTAAAACCAAGCAAGGACAGGGTATCGAGGAGAAGGTTGTGGTCAACAGTGTCAAAAGCAGAAGAGGTCAAGAAGGATGAGGACAGAGTAGAGGCCCTTGGATTTTGCCAGGAACAAGTCACTAGAGACTTTGGTAAGAGCCGTTTAAGTAGAGTGTAAGGGACAAAATCTGGACTGTAAGGGATCCAGGAGAGCATGAGAGGAGAGGAAGTCGAGGCAGCGGCGGTGGACCGCACGTTCAAGTAGTTTAGATATGAAGGGAAGGAGAGAGATGGGTCGATAGTTAGAAGGACAGGTGGGATCAGGTGAGGGGTTTTTGTGACTCTCAAAGGTTTTTTGCTACGAATGTACCTGAAAGTTTTTATTATGCGTTTTTGCTTCCATAGCAAGCTTCTTTTCAAACACTCTTTGCCTGCCTTACAATTGCCTTGCATCTAATTTCCGGTGCTTATGTTGCTTTTTTTTTTTTTTAAGCTACAACAGCTTCTCTGACTTCGCCTTTAAACTATGCTGGCAGTTTTTTGGCCTTCCTTCCACTTTTCTCAAAGCGTGGAATACATCTGATCTGGGCTTCTAAGACACTATTTTTAAACAATGCCCATGCTTGATGTAAATCTTTAAACTTTGCAGCTGCTCCTCTTAGTTTTTTCTTAACTAGTTTCATCAGTTTATCATAGTTTGCCTTTTGAAAATTAAAAGGTAGTAGTCTGGATTTCCTTGCTGTCCCTTCTTCCATTTATTAAATCAAACCCGATCATGCTATGATCATTATTGCCAAGTGCCCCCAAGACCCTTATCTCTTGCACTAAATGCTGTGTTCCACTAAGAACTAGGTCCAGAATAGCTTCCCCTCTTGTCGGTTTCATGAACCAGCTACTCCAAGAAGCAATCATTTATTTCATCTAGAAACATTTATCTCCCTAGCATGCCCTGCTGTGACATTGACCCAGCCGATAATGGGGCAATCAAAATCACCCATTATTACTGTGCTGTAACTTCTGTTAACTTCCTTGACTTCTCGTAGCATTTCATTATCCATCTATTCATTCTGGCCAGGCAGTCGGTAGTACAGCCCCACTGCCATTGCTTTCCCCTTTTTACATGGGATTTCTATCCATAGAGATTCTTCAGTGTATTTTGTTTCATGCAAAACTTAATCCTAAGTGACTCAATGCCCTCCCTAACAGAGCGCAATCACTCCACCATTTGATCTACTCTATCATTGTGATATAGTTTCTACCTTGGTATCACAGTGTCCCATTTATTGTTCTCCTTCCACCAGATCTACGAGATGCCAATCGCATCTAACCTTTAATTTAGTACTATATAGTCTAGTCCTCCCATCTTATTTTTTAGACTTTTAGCATTTGCATATAGGCATCTTAGAGGCTGTATTATACTCACATCAACTGGTTATCAGTTGATAGGCGTAATTTGGAATCTTTCGGCTCTGTGCTTAAGGGTATCTGAGTTACTTTTATCTTTATTGGAACCTCTCTGTTGGAATGCCCTAACTCCTCCTTTTGTTAGTAAACTTCCAGGATACATCCTTCTAAACCATGTGTTCTTGGGCGACTGCTGACTTTCCCCTATTATCCAGTTTAAAAGCTGCTCTCTCTTCTTTTTAAAGGTTAATGCCAGACGTCTCGTACCATCCCGGTAAATGTGGAGCCCATCCCTTCAGAAAAGCCCTTTCCCTTCCCCAGAATGTTTCCCAGCCTAATGAATCTAAAACCCTCTTCTTTGCACCATCCTTTCATCCACGCATTGAGACTCTGGAGCTCTGCCTGCCTGCGTGTGGAACAGGCAGCATTTTGGAGAATGTTAGCCTGGAAGCTCTGGATTTCAACTTCCTACCTAAAAGCCAAAATTTGGCCTCCAGTACTCCCTTACCACACCTTCTTATGTCATGATACCAACATTTATCAAGACAGCAGACTCCTCCCCAGCACTATCCCAAACTGTGTCTAGGTGGTGTGTGAGGTCCACTACCTTCGCAACAGGTAGGCATGTTACCAGGCCATCCTCAAGTCCACCAGCCATCCATCCATCTACATGTCTAATGATCAAATCGCCAACTATAATGGCCATCCTAACCCATATGGCCCTGGAGAAACCTCCTCGGTGCGAGAGGGTTTTACATCACCTGGAGGCCAGGTCAAAAGTAAAGAATCTCTTCCTTTCAAAAGGTGATGCTCTCCTTTCATGTGACATCTCTCCTCCATGGAAACTGAGAGGTTACCAGACTGGAGGTGGGACTTCAGTACTACATCCCTGTAAGTCTTGCCTATATACTTCTTTGTCTTCCTTATGACCTCCAAAGCTGCCACTGTAGCCTCCATTGATCAGACTCGTTCCCTGAAGGCAAAGAGCTCCTTGCATCTAGTGCACTCATAAGACCCCTGATCAAGTGGGAGAAAATTGTACATGTGACACTCAATGTAAACGACTAGATAGCCCCATCTTGCTGCTGGACTGCTGTCTGCACCTTAGTTTTAAAGTTTTGTTTAGCTATTTTAGTTGTCTATTTAAAGTTGCTAGGGATACTTGTACTAATACAACTGTACCTAATAGATTTAAGAGACTTAGTTCACCTCAATATTAATCAATATTATGAGGTGAGGATAACCAGCTGAACCTGAAGTGAATTTGACCACCTCTTCCCCTATAATAGGTTTAAGAGCCTATAAAGCTAAGATTATGCCTGGAGTGGGTGGGAGTCAAGGTGGATGGGAGGGAAAGAACACCTACCTAGTAAAAGCTGGCTTGTTACACAGTGCCCTGACCTGTGCTTCTAGGTAATCTCTTAATTTCCTGGGTGATCAACACAGCCCTTGGTTTGATGGAGGGAGCCTTTCAAATTATCCCTTTGACCTGTCTCTTGGCTTTAAGACTTATCCATAACAGTTTCACAGGTCTTTTGCCCCTTAACTGGAAATCCTCTTTGTAAAGGTCTCTAGTAACAATTTATTTCTACTACTCAAAGATTATTTACCCTATTCTTCCTTCTATGCTAAGCTAAACTCTAATTTGATTTAAATTTAAAGCTCTCTGAGATCACAGACTGAGGCTTAAATCTAAATTAAAGCACTCTAGGGCTAAAGACTGAGATTTAAATTTAAGCTAAAAGCTCTCTAGGGCTACTGACTGAGGTTTAAATTTAAAGCTCTCTGGGGCTACTGAGCCCTGAGTGAGTTAGCAAATATATTGGATTCTAATACATAGATTTATCAGTTTTAACCCAAAAAAATCCTTTTTGCCCAAGATTTAGAGAATTTCCCAGAAGTAAAGAAATACTTACAAGTGCAGATTTCTTTCCAGCAGAAGCAGTCCTTTTTGGTAGCCCTTCAAGATTTAAAATCACAGAATTCTGGTTGACTTATTTATGCCAGTGCTTCTAAAGTAATCTCCTAATTTCCCAGGTGATTCACACAGCACTTGTAAAGTAACATGCTTCAACAACTCAAAGGGCACCACCATCAATGCCTGAGCACCAGAAAGAGATCCCAGGAAGGGATCAAAGACCAGAGAGCAGGACGAAGACGCCGAACCCCCTGGAGAAAGCACGAGATTTCTGGGTGCAAGGCTTGAGACCTATCAGCCACTGGACCTCAGAAACAGGCCATCCTTAGAAAGGCCAACAGAGATGGCAGCTTAACCACCTCAGGAGCCAACTGCCGAATGCCACACCATCGCTCAAAAGAGGCACCAGATCCACACTTATGCTGGCTTGGTAGACCTCCTCCGGGCTCTGAGCATAGTGGAGACCACTGCTGGATAGTAACCCTTACATGCTAGCTATCACCTTTCAAGAGCCAAGCCATAAGTGAGAAGGGAACCAGGTCCTCCAGGATAATGAATTCCTGCCACAACAGGCCCCGAGACGGAGGCAACCAAGGAGGTGGTGCCGGCAGGCAGGGACGGTCTGTCCACTAGACGAGCTAGAAGGCCGTCCGAGGTGGATGGTGGTGCTATTTGGAGGGGGGGGCAGCAGCAGTATTTCCAAAAGCAATGGCAAAAAGCTGCTGCTTTTGGAAATACTGCCATTGCTCGCCTCCCCCTCCCAAGACAGAATCTGTGGCAGCTGGGGGGGGGGGGGGTGAAGGAGACGGCTGAGGTGGGGTAGAAGCCTCCACTGAAACTCCTGAGAACTCAGGGACCACCAAGTCAACAAGGAGCGCTGGAGCGGTCGCATGTGAGCATGTTCCAATGCCACCATCTCTATGGTTTCTGCCATCAATCCAAGGAGCTGAAAATAATCCCAGACTCTGGGAGCCTGCTGCACATAGAACAGCACCAGGCAATCAAACAATCTTGACTTTTGTCCTCTGGCAAGAAAACTCTGTCCACTCGAGTGTTGAAAAGTACTCCCAGAAACTCCAGGGACTGGGAAGGCAACAGCTGGCTCTTTCCGAAAAGGACACTACTCGGGATGCCTCCCAAGATGCTTCTGAAAGGGAACAGGCCCGGATGAGTGATGGTGCGGTGTTCGGCAGTTGGCTCCTGAGGTGATCAAACTGCCATCTGTTTCCCTTTTTTACAGGATGACCTGGAGAAGGTCCTTTCCCTTAGCTCCCTGAATGTTCAGGTAGCAGCTTTGGCCTATTTCTGAGGTCCAGTGACTAGTAACTCTCTAGCCTTGCATCCAGACACCTCGTGCTTTCTACATGGAGTTCGGTATCTGCATACTCTCCTCCAGTCTGTGATCCCTTCCTGGGATCTGCATCTGGTGCTCAGGGCCTTGATGACAGTGCCCTTTGAGCAACTGAAGTGCGCTACCTTAAAGTATTTGGCACTCAACATGGTCTTCTTGGTTGCAATTTGTTCCGCAAGGCGGATTTCTGAGCTGCAAGCTCTGTCTTGCTGAGATCCTTATTTGTCTTTTTCAAGGAGGATGTTTCTACACGGCCTGCGCCTTCCTTTTTACTTAAGGTGCTTTCTCTCTTTCATGTGACCCAGGTGGTATGCCTGCCCTCCTTCTCTAAGGAGTAGTGTTGTGGACAAGATAAGGATCTTCACCTTGTGGTGGAGGGTGCTTCTCCGGTACCACTAGAGGACAGCAACCTTGGGCCGGAAGGACTGGGGTTTCTAGTTCCACAGATGCTCCTTGTGGTCTTGGGCAAGCCACTTAACCCTCCATAGCCCATGTTACCTGTAAAATAGTTATCTCCAAGTTATAATGCCCTGTTCAATGTAATTTCAGTTTGTTCAATGTAAACCGCACTGATGCAGAATAGCACGGTATATAAGAGAATGTAAATAAATAAAATAAATACTTGGAGGTTACAAATTTGTTTTGTAAGTTTGACCATCTTTTTGTGCTGTTTGCTGGCCCGTGTAAGTGTGACGTGGCAGCTAAGTTGACTTTGGGGTGCTAGATTAAATGAGGCTTTTGCCTCGGTGTATCCGTTAGGGAATCAGCTGGTTCCGGAGAGTTTGCGCGCCCATTCTACTCGGGCACAGGTATCCTCATGGGAAGAGCGGAGCTCGATAGCCCCTGCAGACATCTGTTGGGCAGCAACATGGGCATCACTTTTCACTTTTGTCAAGCATTACCACTTGAATGTTGTGATAAGGAAGCTTATCATAGCTCAGGAAGGAGCTACAGAAAAGGTGAAGTGACTCTGAACAAGCAACCTGTCAGTTCTGGTAGAAATAAGAAAACAGAATTTTCCCATAAAAGACTACCAGTCCCAGAATGCACCAGGTTTCCAACAGCCATTAGAGGAGCTGAAGTGGGGAAACGTGTGTTCAATCAGGAGGGCTATGAGGTAATCCCTAAGCACTCATCTCAAAGGGCAGGGCCTGATTCAGCACAGCTGCGCTGTATTAGGGGGGAGCACTCATCTAGGCAGAATAAAGGTAGAGTTTATTCTACAGAGAATTATCCTTATCCTGAGAATCAGCTTGAGCTTGATCATCAGTTTCATCTGAAGGATCATCAGAAGCAGAAGCCAAACCGGACGGACAGAGAGGGAAAGAAACCCTCTGGAAGAAAGAGGAGGAAAGCCTTTGAGAGGTCTAAAACAGTCCAGAGCAGTACGTATACTGGGAGGCATTCCAAGGGCCAGCATACACCATTGGACTGGGGAAAGCCAGAGGAATGGTGCTGCAGAGCTAGGAATCTCCAGACGCTACCTGTGAGGGAGACGGCTGCACGTGGAAGGGACCCTAAGACCCGTGCCAGAAGGTATGTGAAGAGAGATCCAGTGTCCAGGGATCTGGATTGGAAGGCTGGACATAAGAACTGGACTACATACTGGCCAGGCTATATAGAGAGAAACTCTAACAGCAATGGAAGCTCAGGTATGAACACTGATCTATGCCCTAGCTATAACCTTGAAAGACAGCAGGGAAACAAGTATTCTCCTGAAAGTGCTCCAGTGGGGGATTCATCTGTGCCAATCCATGATATTGAATCCATGCTTGTTGAAGAAGAGGGGGTGATAGCAGATGAAGAATCTGTTTACATGGACTGCTCTCTGTCTAAACTCCTTTGGTGATTTTCTGTTATAAAGTACAGCAACCATCACAAAGAAATACAAACTTGTTCTTTAATCTACTCAGAAAAGCTCCTGTGTAGGTTTTCTAGCCACGCAGTAGAAAGCAAGCCAGCTAAGGGGTTTCAGCTGGATAACTGATAGCAATTGAGCCTTACCTAATTGCTTGTGAGCTAGGAGAGAATCACTTCTGAATCTATGTGGGAAGATATAAGAAGTTTACCTGAAAAGAACAGTTTTTTTTCTCTCTTTGTGGCTTTTGGTTTGTTGTTTGATATATGCTAAGAAAACATTAGCTAATGCCTACAGAAAAGACCAGTTTGTACCAACTAGGTCTTATTTCTTTTGCTTTGATTGCTTGACAAGTTTAAAGGTTGTTTTTCCTGATTTTGTTTTTTCAAGTTTAACACTGAAAGCAAGTAACCTGATTTATGTGCTACCAAGCATATCTGTGTTGGGAGAAATAACCCCATAAATAAATATCTTATTGGCTTTAACACTTGAGCACAACTAAATTATTGTCAGCAGCTGTGTCTGGTGTGAATGAACTGCATTGCCCACAATCCCTTGCAAATCATATAGATATATGCACTTGCCAAGACTGTGAAGATTCTCACCCAGGCAGCCGTCTGACAATGTCCACGCACAGGCAGACACGGCCTTTGGCTCAAGGGTTTTGAGAACTGCTGGTTATTTGTCCCGCCCAATGGAGTCTAGCCTTGGTACATCCCACTTGTCTAGAGTGGTCAAACAGGACGATATGGAAGATGACATTTTACTTACCTGATAACATCCTTTCCTTGAATCCTGCTAGTCCAGTCTAGGGCCCACCCCTAGAACTATATTGGCTCTGGTCTGCTGCTGTACTCTTGGGTCCGCTATGATTTTTCTACTTTGCTCTGCAAGTTCATCTTCTACTGACAGCCTTCTGTTTATGCTTTCTTGTACATAGTTCTCTAATGTTGATTGCTCACTGTTGCCCAAGTTGAGGTTGTGTGAGGCTTGCCATGTTCTCACATATGCTTTGGGACGGATACTAAAGAGACCTCTGGTGGCTGAGGTGAACAGAGGCATGGAAGTGATGTCATTGAAACCTGGGCTTTTCATTGCTTCTTTGTCTCCACCAATCTGCTTTTAGGGAAACACAATCCACTTTGTCTGGACTGGTCTAGCAGGACTCAAGGAAAGGGCATTATCTAGTAAGTAAAATGCCACCTTAGTGTGCGTCAAATCCCATGCTAACTGCTTAACACACTTTAGTAAAAAGGCCCCTTATATTTACCCCTTGGGATCTTTCAAATCATCAATATTAGTAGATCAGACTAGAGATCTTTATGAGCACAGGGAACTTGCTAAGGTATTTACAAGTATATTGTTTTTAAATATAGCTACGGGGCTATTTTTGTATTGTAGTACATCTGTGAGTAAAACACTGCCCCTCTGAATTCAGTGTTTTGTTTTAGCTGCATCACCAATTGGATGTGCTAAGACAATGTTTTAATATTTGGGGTTTTCTTGATTCACTAGCTCTTTTCAATTTACACGCTGCTAGCCACCAATCCAGTGCTCCATGATGCCACTTCAGAAAGCCCCTAGTCAATGATTTGGAGCACAGCAGGTTAGAGAAGCAGAGGAAAAAGAAAAGCTGGTAACCATTTAATTGAATCTCAATGCAGTTCTGAAAGAAAAATCACTTTTCTTCATAGGCAAATTTAACCAATTGGATATTATTAGGCAAGACCCACTTAAATCCAAATGCTTTTTGTAAATAAGAAAAGGTCTCTTCAGTTAAAGAATTTTAAGCTGTGCTCTCTTAAGACTGTATGATTCTGTATGCCAGCAGGAGAAGAGTTGCTATAATCAGCTCACACATTTGCTGTTTGAAGTGTTGCTTAAGTATGCCCTTTTCTTGTCTAATTTGCTTAGTATCAGAGATCATGCTGTTTTTCACAAGTAAGGAATTTTCATATCTGGCATCTGTTTGTTTTAATTTTTGAAATCACTTTGGGGATAATGCAGCATTTTAGCCTCTCTTCTGGTCATCAGAGTCCTGTGTGCTTCAGAACCAGCTACTGTTAAAGCAAATCAGACCTTCAAGACAAGGAAGAACAGATCACTGCAAAGACTGATATGGATGCAGTCACATTTATTCCTTGTCTAGTATTTGTGCTCTGCCAAATTTAAGGGTTAATGGAAGTTCCAAAAATGTATAGGCTCAGGAAGGGTATATATACTGGTAGCAGGGCTGGCCCTACCATTAGTTAAACTAGATGGTCGCCGATGACAGCAGCTTCTGGAGAAGGGGAGGGGGGACAGGCCACAGGCAGCAAAGAGAAGTGCAATCAAAGCTAAACAACAGATTCTGATAGTTGGGAGGGGGCGGCCATAAGGCTTGTCAAGGGTGCCAACACCTCGAATCAACTCTGGGGCCAGCCCTAACTGGTAGTTGCTGCTGCCCATTGTGGTGTGATGGGTAAGATGAGTGAAAACAGAATATGCAAAAGAGGCAAAAGGCCTAAAGAACTGCCACTACGGTGTTCTCCCCAAGAAATTTTGTCAGCCAGGTAGCATGAAGGAGTGGGCTCACTATAAGTTAGCTGGCAGCAGACAATGTAACAAGTTGTCTTTCAGGAAGTTCCATATATGTGCATTTATTTGTCATTGTTTCAAGTTCATTTAAGGGTCTATTTCATTTATATCATATTTATTACATATACTGTGGTGTTGTGTTTTTTTTTTTGGGGGGGGGTTGTGTTTTTTTTTTTAAGTATTAATTACAAAATCACTTAGATCATTTTTCCATTCCTGCACTTATTTTGCCATATCCATTCATCAGATTGCTAGGCAGGAGCTCAAGTAAAATCAGCCTGGTAACACACCTTTTGAAAAGGTCCTGGGGAGAGAATTGCACAGACGCCACAGGTGTTGCTTAAGAATCTACTGAGAGGTAGACTCGGATATCCACAACAGTCTCAGGAGCACCATAGTTGTCCTTTTACTTCAGCAAGAGTTAATGTGTTGATGCTAGTCAAGTGGGTATTCTAGAGGTTGTCTTGTCAATATGGCCTTCACTTTGTTATGAAGCAATGATCTGAAATTCCTGGCAGCTTGTGCATAAGGCAGAGCTAAATGCTCATTAGGGAAGTGGCCAATATGACTTTTGTGGAAATCAGCAAAAATACTCAATATGGTAAGACTTGGGGCTGTATCAATTCAGAACGCATACCTGATATTTCTAAATCACTTTTGGACCAGTTCCATTGTATGTATTGGGTTACATTTAATTATAACACTTCATATTTAGTGAAATACTATCCTTGTAATTATGATGACCTGACCCTGATATGTGGTTTTATGCTTTATTAAAACTTGATATACTGCTTTCTGAAACGAGCAAAGTGGTTTACAATTTAAAATTAAAATTAAAAGATAAGGAAAAGGAATTCCAATTATGTTAATGCAGAAGGACAAGAAAAGGAGAATAAATAGGTTTGTTAGAACACAAAAACCAAATAGTAGTAAACCACATTGACATACTTGACAGACTGTTTAGCTGCTACAAACCCTAGAACACCAACTGAAACCAACAGAGGACAAGTTTTTTCCACACCGACATAGGAAATGGCTCAAGAGTTGAAGACAGGAAGTAAATCATCATTTCCGGTGGTGCCAGTTACTGGGCACTGCAGAGCATATGAGATCAAGGAGCAAGGAAGGGCAAGTTGGTTTGTTTGTTTAAGTATTATGAGAATCCTAGACCCATGCAGCAGAGCAGTGTCCCTCAATGATTTTTATTAAAGTGCCATCAAGTCCATGCTGACTCATGGTGACCCAGCAGCCCCCTGGGTTTTCTTGGCAAGGTATGACTGGAAGAAGATTGCCAGGCCTTTTCTTCCAGGGCAAGGGAGGGTAAAGTGACTTACCCAAGGTCACAAAGAG
This sequence comes from Ichthyophis bannanicus, assembly GCA_033557465.1. Classification (NCBI taxonomy): domain Eukaryota; kingdom Metazoa; phylum Chordata; class Amphibia; order Gymnophiona; family Ichthyophiidae; genus Ichthyophis; species Ichthyophis bannanicus. The sequence continues at coordinate 1,043,961,127 of CM066031.1, forward strand.
TGCCAGTGGGAATCGAATCCCAATCTCCTGGGTGTTAGGCTGTTGCTCTAACCACTAGGCTATTCCTCCAATGATTAGTCAATGCTATTTAAATGATAATTTCACTTTAAGTTACATTAATGCAGAATCCTATCAGCCTTGAAGAAGTTCTTTATTAAAATGTTTGTGCTTCAAAATATTTCCCTTCATGGTAGAATGACTGTTAGAGTTCAAGCTATTTATATATAACGAGCAGTCACCAGACAACTCAAACATGTTTTGTTTTGTTTTTTTTAAAGAATCATCTATTTGATATTTTTTGTTTGGTTTTTACTTTTCATAGAGGTAATTGAGAAAAATCATATAGTCATGTGGTTTGGTGTAATGTCAGCAAGAGGTTTTTTTGCTTTTTCTTTTTGTTTTCAAATGAATTATTTAACTGGATTGAGACTACACATTGTTTCTCATAGATCACCAGACCATTTTCAGATGGTAACAACTTTCAAACAGTTCCCTACCAATTTGATGGCCTACGGCATAGTGTATGGGGTTTTCACATTTTTTGTCTAGAAGCAAAATAGTTAGGCATCCTAGACAAAATGTTCCATAAACTTGTGTGCCGTCCAATCCCCTATTTGGTTTTGTTCTAGAGAAATAATGAAAGCAGGTGTCAGGAGATCTGCCTCCACTCAGAACATACTCCATACCTTTTACCTCTTTGAATTTATAATGATGAGATAGACTCTGTAATCTTCATTCCATATCGTCCTGCTAGACCAGTCCAGATAAGTGGCTTGTATTTCCCTACCAGCAGATTGGTGTAGACCAGGGGTCGGCAACCCGCGGCTCCGGAGCCGCATGCGGCTCTTTCTCACCTTTGCCGCGGCTCCGGAGCACACTGCCCGCCCGGTGACAGGCAATAGTATTGTAAAGATGTATTTAAACGTGGCGTTATGGGCTCCCTCCATGTCAGCTCCCTCCCTTCTTCTGCAGCCGCGGCTCCCTGCCTCTTAGGGAACCGCGACTGTGCTTTTAAAATCATCTCGGAGCCCTTCCTGTCTTGACGGGCTCCGTGCAGCATTGTCCCGCCTCCAAAACTTCCTTTAGAGGCGGGACAATGCTGCACGGAGCCCGTCAAGACAGGAAGGGCTCAGAGATGATTTTAAAAGCACAGCCACGGTTCCCTAAGAGGCAGGGAGCCGCAGCTGCAGAAGAAGGGAGGGGAGCTGACATGAAGGGAGGGAGCAGATATGGATGGATGGAGGGAGGGAGGGAGCTGATATGGATGGAGGGAGGGGGGCTGACATGGAGGGATGGAGGGGGCTGACATGGAGGGAGGGAGCTGATATGGATGGAGGGAGGGGGGCTGACATGGAGGGATGGAGGGGGGCTGAAATGTAGGGATGGAGGGGGCTGAAATGGACGGAGGGGGCTGATATGGATGGAGGGATGGAGGGGGCTGACATGGAGGGATGGAGGGGGCTGACATGGAGGGAGGGGGGCTGACATGGATGGATGGAGGGAGGGGGGCATACATGGAGGGGGCTGACATGGAGGGAGGGGGGCTGACATGGAGGGATGGAGCTGATATGGATGGAGGGATGGAGGGGGCTGACATGGAGGGAGGGGGGCTGACATGGAGGGAGGGAGCAGATATGGATGGATGGAGGGAGGTGGGCTGACATGGAGGGAGGGAGCTGATATGGATGGAGGGAGGGAGGGGGCTGACATGGAGGGATGGAGCACTGGTAATGGGGTTGAGGGGACTAGCACTGGAAATGAGCTGATTAGGGGAGGCTAGGACTGGTAATGAGCTGATGGGGGGTAGGACTGGTATTGGGCTGATTAGGGGAGGCTAGCACTGGTAATGGGGTTGAGGGGGGATTAGCACTGGAAGCGAGCTGATTGGGGGGCTTTGACTGGGCATGGGCTGATTGTGGGGAGGGGAGGATAGAGCTGCTGGCCCTGGAAGATAACTGGGGGCTAAGGCTACAAATGGGCTGATATGAGGGGATGGGAGAATGGAACTGGATCTGAGAGGGGCTGCCATGGTATTTGTACTAAAAGGGACTGGTCAGTGGGGAAGGAGGGGGACTGGAAGGAAATGGACACCAGTGGCAATCATGGGAATGCAAGTTGACATTGGAAGGTACTGGGAGTGAGGACTGGAAAGGGGCTGATATTGGGGAGGGTTACTGGGACTGGAAATAGGCTGATGGAAAGAAGTGAAGAAAACGAAAGAAGAGATAAGAAATGGCAGATGGACCATAGACCACAGAAAGAGAGCTAAGAGAAGACAGGAAAGCAGAAGCCTCAGATCGGGACCAGCATGATCAAAGAATAAATTGGTCAGACAACAAAGGTAGAAAAAATAATTTTATTTCATATTAGTGATTTGACTACAAAATCATCATAATTTTGAAATCAAATATTGTTACTTGTTGTTGTGATATTTTCTGGCGTATTTTTTTTGGTGTGCGAAGGAAGAGGGGTAGTCTTATACGACAAGTATAGGCCAAACACCTATATTTTAACAGGAAAAGTAGGGGGTCGTATATAGCATTAAGGTAAGAAACAATATATGCAGTGTTAGATTTGTTTTAAATGTCGCAATGGTTTTGCGGCTCCCAGTTTTTTTTTCCCTTCGGAAACGGGTCCAAGTGGCTCTTTATGTCTTAAAGGTTGCAGACCCCTGGTGTAGACAAAGAACCAATGAAAAGCCCAGATTTCAATGACATCACTCCCATGCCTCTAATCGCCTCAGCCATCAGAGGTGAATGGATTTTCTCCTTTCTAAAGAAAATCTGAGGATTGAGGAAAAGATTGATGAAATGCTCGTGAACAACCTCCTTAAGAAACAAAGGTGACTCTCTCACGTCATTGTGACATGGGAGGCTTCACTAGACTGTGGTCTTTTCAGTAACCATAGGAGGAGGGAAAATTGGTTAAGCTCCACACTTTCAGGGTAACAGCCTGTTGAGCAGCCACAAAAAATGAAAGGATCTGGAAGAGTACCGATCTGGAAGAGTACAGCAGCCTCACACATCCTCAACAACCCTCCCATCTCCTCTGTTCCTCCCAGCTCTCTCCCGAAGATTGCAGAAGGCTCTCAGAGGGATCTGCCTGCCAGTCACCTTAAAACAATGGAATGGAAACTATGGAGTGGAGTAGCAGCCTAATGGTTAGAGCACTGGTTTGGGAACCAAGAGACCAGGATTCAATTCCCATTAGCACTCCTTGTGGCCTTGGGCAAGTCACTTAACCCCCATTGCCTTAGAAAAATCCAAGTTATCAATGTTCCAAGTTTAAGTTACAATGTAAATCGCTTTGACTGAAATGATAAAGGGGTATAAAAATACTGTTAAATAAATAAGAGGAGAGCTTCCGGACTCTACATTGTCCTTCCCTGGAATTCTCTTTTTTTTTCCAGCAAGACTGGTCCTTCTGGCATGAAAATTCAGACCCTGCGGCCTCTGGGTGCCCCGGACGCAGTCTTGTGTGGGGGAGGAAGAGAGTGGAAGTCCTGTTCGACTGCAATTGATTAAGTATCCCCAGCTTGGGGTGCCCCCTGGAGATGGGGAACAGCTTGAAACTGTCAGAAATTTTGACTATGACTTGGATTCAAATGGCTCGGTACTGGGCTCTGACATGGATGTCAAATTACTCATGCCTTTAAAAGATTGTGAGGAAGCAGGTGTGATCCGCCTAATCTGGAAGGAGAAGCTGGTGGCGTGGATTGTCAGGGTCTCATCTGCCTTGAACTTGACAAATGTCTCCTGCACAGAGCAGGAGCCAAAAGGTGCACCCGTGTCTTCAATGGGTGCGAAAAATCCACTACTGTCTTCCCATTTCTGGATGTGATCAAGGATATGATCCAGTTGGAGTAGGACTTCAGACTCCCTGCCTAAAGAGTTACGGGTGGGTAAGAAGATCTCCGCTCTCCCAAAGGAGGGGTGCATTGAGTGGTTTGGCATTCCAAAGGTGGATGCGTAGGTCACAGCAGTTTCCAGACGAATTACCATGCCACTGCTGTGGCGTTAACTGAAAACACTTGAAACACCCAGCCCTCGAACAGAGGCTGGAAACGCAGAAGAGCCATCCTGATTGCCCTCACCCAAGGCAGTTGATGGACCACACAGCTTCCCTGCGGTTCAAACAACCCTAGGCCGTATGGTCTTGGCAACAGCTCCCCAACCCGAGAGACTGGCATCCATTGTCAGAAGGATCCAGGAGAAATCATCCAGTGGCACACCCTTCCTCAGATTGCAGGGTTGTTGTCACCACTGCAGGCTGGACTTCACCATCAATGGAAGCAGGAGCCAGCGCAAACTCCTGAGAACTCGGGAGCCACAGAGTCAACAAGGAGCGCTGGAGTGGTCGCATGTGAACATGCACCCACGACACCATCTCTATGGTCACCGCCATGAATCTGAGGCACCAAAGAGAATCCTACACTCTGGGAGCCTGCTGCGCACAGAACAGCACCAGGCAATCCAACAGACTGATGTTCTCCTCTGGCAGGAAAACTCTGTCCACTCAAGAGTCTAAACATCCTCCAGAAACTCCAGGGACAGGGAAGGCCACAGCAGGCTCTTCCCGAATGATCACCCATCTGAGACTTTCTATGGAGAACACAGATCCCTTAATGCCGCAGGGCTGCAACCACCACCACCATGACCTGGGAGAACATCTTTGGAGAGGTGGAAGCTCAAAAGAAAGGACGGCGAACTAATAGTGAGAGTCAAGCATGGCAACACGCAGATACTTTGCTGATCTGCCCAGATCGGAATATGAAAATATGCCTCAGCCAGATCCAGAGAAACCGGAACTCCCCTCAGCGCACTGCTTCAATCACAGAGTAAAGGATTCCATCTGGAAGTACAGGATGTGCAAGTGCTTGTTGACCCCCTTGAGGTCTAGAATTGGCCGAAAGGAACCATCCTTTTCGGCACAACAAAATAGAAAGAGTATCTGCCCTAATCCCCCTCTCATCCAGTGGGAAGGGCATCACTGCCTTTAGGTGCAACTTGTACAAGGTGATCCACATAGCGGCACTTTGATCGCAGACCCACAAGGGGAGATGACAAAGGCATCCAGACTCCGCTCTTTGCATTCCAGGACATAGCCAAACTGAATAATGTCTTATTCTTTTTTTTCTTTAATCCTTAGCTGGCGTTTGGGGAGCGGGTCATCCTCTCAACCAATACGCTGCTGTAGGTGCCGCTGGATTCCATGTGTTGTTCACAATACGCTTCCAACCTTAGTGATCGGTGGTGATAATTCTGACCTCATTGGTCAGTTGCTGGTTCCTTAGGTCTTCCTCGATGTATTTGAGCCACATTTTCTTAGGTTCTGCTCACTGAAACCTCCCGTGGACAGGTCGCCCTCACCAGAGGAGTTTGTATGGCAGACTACTGGTGTTCATTCTGCAAATGTGGCCAAACAATCAGTCTGCGGTTTTGGATTTGTTCTTTGACTGAAGGCTGATTGTCGCACCTTGTCCGAAATGTCTGATATTGATTTACATGAATAGCATCTGCTGCTGTTGTTGTTAAGTGCCATTGAGCCTTTGTATACTCATGGCAACTCTCTGAATAGTTGTCCTAAATTCTTTTCGTTCTTCAGTCAGGCGGCTCATTGTTGACAGACTGGCACCCATAGCTGCAGTTATTGTATCGATCCAACCCATTGCTGACCTTTCTCTTTTGCGTTGACCTTCTACCTTGCCAAGCATGATGTCTTTCTCTAATGATTTCTTTCTTCGCATGATGTGTCCAAAGTATGAAAGTTGAAGTCTTGTCATCTGAGCTTCTAAAGAAAGCTTAGGCTTGATCTCCTCTAGTACCGATTGGTTTGTTCTTCGGGCAGTCCATGGTATAGACAGTATTGGTCGCCAGCACCATAATTCAAAGCCACAAATTTTTTTCCTGTCCATCTTTTTCACCGTTCAACTTTCGCATCCATATGACGTTATTGAAAATACCATGGCTTGAAAAAGTTGAATCTTTGTATGGAAAGAGACATCTCTGCTCTTGAGAATCTGGTCTAGGTCCTTCATAGACATTCTGCCAAGAGCAATGTGTCGTCTGATTTCTTGTTTCTTTATTGATAATTGTTCCAAGTAGGATAAAGTCGTTCACTATTTTGATTTCTTCTCCATCAATGATGAACTTGTTGATTTTGCCAGTTGTCAAGATCTTTGTCTTCTTTACCATAAGGTGCAGGCCCATTTTAAGACTATGTTCCTTGATCTTCAGAAGCAAATGTTTCAGATCATCTTCACTTTCAGCCAGTAATATGGTATCAGCATAGCGAAGGTTGTCGAGTCTTCCACCAATCTTCACACCTCGGTCTTCATACAGTCTTACTTCTCTGATGATTTGTTCTGCATATAAAATTAAAGAGGTAGGGGGAAGTATGAAGCCTTGTCGTACACCTTTGCTGATTTTAAACCATTCTGTTTTTCCTTGTTCCATTCGAACTGTTGCTTCTGATCAATGTAAAGATTGTGCAAGAGAACTATCAGGTGTTCTGGTATAACCATGCTTCTTAATGTGGCCCAGAGTTTCTCAAGGTTTACACAGTCAAAAGCCTTGCTGTAGTCAAAGCATAGATATCCTTTTGGTATTCTTTAGTCTTTTCAAGGATCCATCTCATATCCGCGATGTCTCTCATTCCTCGCACCTTTCCTGAACCCTGCTTGCACTTCAGGCAGTTCTCATTCCAGATATGGTAGTAATGTCTCCTGAGTAATCTTGAGTAGAATCTTGCTGGCATGTGGGATTAGAGCAATTCTGCAATAATTTTCATAGTCAGTTGGATCACTTTTCTTTAGTACTGGTATAAACACAGATCTTTTCCAGTCAGTTGGCCATGAATTTGTCTTCCAAACTTCCTGGCAGAGCCTTGTAAGTACGGTAACAGCTGTATCCAATTGCTGTCATACCTTAAAGTGAATGCCATCAATGCCTTGTGCTTTGTTCTTTGATGAGGCTTTTCAATGGTTCCTGATCATAAGGTACAGGTTGGAACAGCTGTTGGTCCACTTGATCTTTATCATATGACGACTCTGCATATTCTTTCCACCTTTTCTTGATCTTCTCAGCATCATTCAACATGGATCCTTGAGCATTTTGTAACTTTCCAGTTTGAGGCTGGAATGTTTTCTTTAACTCTTATAGCTTTAGGAAAGCTGATCTTGTTCTTCCTCTAAAAGTTTCTGCTTCTATTTCCTTGCATGCGCCATTGTAGTACTTCTCCTTGTCTTGTCTTGCTGCACTTGGAAATCTCTATTGAGTTCTGCGATTGCCTCTCTGCTCTAACTATAGCTTCTCTGTGTTTCTGGGCAATTTTCAGAGTTTCTTCGGTCATCCATTTTAGCCATTTTTGCTTCTTTACCTTTTTTAGGAACTTCTTACTTTCTTCCAACACAACATTCCTGATGATGTCCTATAATTCTTCTGGAGCTCTGTCATTTGTATCTAAAGCAGCAAATCAATTTTACACGCAGTCTTTAAATTCTGGTATATTCTCAAGGTCATATTTTGCTATATTCATGAGTGGCTTGCTCTTTTTCAACTTTAGCTTGAGTTTGCATACTAGTAGTTGATGATCTGTACCACAGTCAGCTCCACGTTTTGTCTTTGTTGATGTTATAGAACTTTTCCATCGTTGACTTCCACAGATGTAGTCAATTTGATTTTTGTACAATCCATTGGGTGAAGTCCATGTGTACAGCTGCCGCTTGTGTTGCCGGAAGAAGGTGTTTGAGATGAATAGATCATTGGTCTTGCAGAATTCTATTAGTCTTTCTCCAGCTTCATTTCTGTTGACATGTCCATATTTTCCAACCACTTTGCCTTCTTTGTTGCCAACCTTTGCATTTCAGTCACCCATGACTATCAGGATGTCCTGTTTGCATGTTCTGTCAATTTCAGCTTGTACTTGTTCATAGAACTCATCAATTTTGTCCTCTTCTGTAGCTGTTGTGGCATATACTTGATTTATAGTTGTGTTGATGGGCATTCCTCAAAGACAAATAGAAATTAAGTGTTCACCGACTGCATTGTATTTCATTACAATTCTTGCAGGTTTCTTCTTAAACGCAACACCATTTCTTCTGTGTCTTTCATTTCCAGCATAGTAGACCATGTGATCATCAGCTTCAGATGCAAAGTGCCTGATGCCAGTCCATTTCCGTTCACTGACACCCAACAAATCAAGTTGTATATGTTCCATTTCATTCTTGACCACCTCCAGCTTCTCTTGGTTCATGCTTCGTACATTCCATGTCCCAAAACGTTAAGACATCTTTGCAGCTTCTGACTCTCATTTCACGTGCAGCAACATCAGTAGTCATACATCCCGAGGGCTTTGATCCAACCACATCATAAATGCTGGCTTTATTCTGAAAAGTCTTCAGCTCCTCCCCAGTAGCCAGTTGAGTGCCTTCCGACCTGGGGAACTCATCTTCCAGCACTATAGTGCAATTTATTTTGTTGTGACTATCCACTGGGTTTTCGTTGCAAGATATGGAAGTAGATTGCCAAGCCTTTCTTCCATGCAGTTTAATTCTAGTTTTGTTGCCATTGTCACAGAAATGTGATCCTCTGCCGTCAACACCATCCCCATTCTGTTGCTGCCCAGATGGGTGGTTTGTCTTGGTCTGGCACTTCAGCCGAGACCTGTCCATCTTGGGAGAACCTGCCAGTAGTTAAGCTACCGATAGCTTAGCCCTCAAACCTGTCCATCTTGGGAGAACCTGCCAGTAGTTAAGCTACGGATAGCTTAGCCCTCAGCATCACTGATGCACACAAGCCTTCACAACATGACAAGCTGCAAACCAAGTGAGGGGAATAGTGTCTAGCACCCAGGAAACCTTGACAACACAGGGCCTTCCTGAGAGAAAGGGCGAAGCCTGCCTCCAAGTGGGCTCCAAAAATCTTTATTGTGCAACTCGTGTGGGTCCTTCTCTAGGAAAGGAGAAAGTCTCCCGGCCCATGCGCTCCACAAAAGGACTGAGAACAAGTCTGAAGCCCAGAAACAGAGGGAAAGAAAGATTTTCCAGGTTGGTAACAAAAAGCCTCAAGGCTGCCGAGAAACCGGCCAGCATGCCCTCAGTGGATGGGCAGAGGCTGACGAGAAGGGGCACCTGCCCACTTCAGAGGCCTCCTGGATCTGCCTTCCAGAAGGCGTTAAGATAGTCTCACCCACGTCCTTCACCAGCTTCTCCAAAACAGCTACAAAGAGAAGCTTCCCCTTAAAAGCCAGTTGGGCCAACCGGGCTTTGGAAGATAAGTCCGCCGCACAAGTGTCGGAGCCAAATCCAATGACGTGACACTGCCATCAGGGAACTATCCTTGGCCGCCAAATGTATCATGTCATACATGGTATCAGAAAAGAAGGCCGTAGTGTCGCCCCCACCTGGCCGGGTAGATAACCTGGTACCAGGAGAGGTCGCCTTTTTACCTTTAAATAAGTTTCCCTCAAAATGGCTGCCAGGAGGGCTGCTGGGAGTTGTAGTCTTATCTTAAGGCAAAGGAGTTGTGAACAAGTGGTCAGGCGCAAAACAGAGAAAATTTATTTGTTTGTAATCAGGGATTCCTTTATACACAGGATACAAGTGGAAAACAAAAATACAGGATTTTTACTCCAACGCAAAAGCTTTAACTTTTCAAAAGAAAGTAGATACAACATTGCCTGTGTTCCATAAATGCAGCTCATTCAAAACTTAAACTTCTCAAAAGCTTCTCTTTACAGGAACAATATTTCTTGTAGCAAAACAGCTCTTAGAATGTCCACTGATTATTATCTTCAGCTTTCAGCCTTATAATCAGTTGAGCCTAGCACTCAGCTGTTTTTCTTCTGCCGTGACTTTCACACAAATCAGGTTGCTCTTAAAGCATTCATACTTTCAATGGCTCTATAGTTTAGCACTCTTCCAAGTCAGAGGCTTGACAATAAGCACACTGCATTTCATATGAGTTATCTTCAATATCTCCTATTTCCATTTCTTCAACACTGTCCCTTTCACACTTATCCAAGGGTATCTGTAGGGAGAGCTGACTATTCTCTTTCTGGATCAAATCATTCAGCTTTTTGAGAAGGACTTGCTTCTGCCCTAGCTCTTCTGCAATGTGAGCCAATTGATAGTCAGATAAATGGTCTCTCTTTATTCTGGGGTTTAGCTTACAGCTAGAATTAGCTTTTAACTCTGGAGCTAATTCTCCTAAGCTTTTCCTGGACAAGAACTGAGGAGGACACACTTGCCTTGAGTCAGGAGTATTCAGCAATTCTCTCTGTCCTGTATGCAAGTCATGCTGTCTTCCGTCTGCAGAGACTTCCTTTGATTGCAACAGTCTTCCTTTCAGCTGGGACTGCCTTGGAACCTTTCCAGTCAGTTCCCCCTGTGCACTTGGAAGCTTTAAGTCAGCAGCCCTTATATCTCTCCTGCTGCCTTCTTTCAAAGGTTCAACGATACCTTCTTCAGCTCCACCTTTCCTTGCTCTCTCAGCTGTTCTCTGCAACCTCTCGCTGGCTCCTTCGCTGGCCCTCTCGTGGGCTCTCCCACTGGCTCTGTCTGTGTTTCTAAAAGTCAGCTTTTTAAACTGTTCTTCTTCCTGTGCCACGCCTTGCTCCCAAGCACATGTGATTAGAGTCAGGCTTCTCTCTAACCCTGACGTGCTGCTGTGGGCGGGGCTTAGGGGTGACTAAGTTGTGAGTCAGAGACTCCTGGTTACCGGGGAAACCCTGGATGCTTTCAGATTTAAAGGTGCAGGGCTCATTTCCCTGTGTATCCATAGGCTCATCAGTGCTTTCCTCACCACAGTAGCCAACTTCAAAAGAGGGGTAGTGTAATTTGACAGAAGAGACTGAATCCACTGGAGCAGGGCTCAAGACAACAGACTGGCACAGACTGCCAACTGAAGAATAGCAGCCACCATGGCGAACTGGTTCTTCAACAACAAAGCCACCTTTCGGTCCAGAAAATCCTTAAGAACAATCCACCTTCCACAAAAATAGTGGTCCGTCTGGTAACTGCCATGACCTGCATATCCACCTTGGAAATATCAAACCACCCAATGTACACCTTCTCCAGGAGAATGTAGATCTTCTTACATATCCTTAGCCCCTTAGGCAGGAAGTCGGGAGAATACCACTCTGACTGGATCATATCCTTGATGATATCCAAGAATGGGAAGATAGTAGTGTATTTCTGCACCCCTTGAAGAAGTGGGTGCACCTTCGGCTTCTGTTCTGTACCGAGAGCATCCATCAAGTTCAATAAAACATAAGACTCTGGCAATCAGTGCCACCGGCTCCTCCTTCCAGAATAGGTGGATCACACCAGCCTTTTCATAATCCTCTGAACACAACTCACTTGACTGGACTGGTGTTACAGGACGATATGGAATCATTAGTGCAGACCTGCAGTAAGAACCACTGCGTAGGCCCTTATTTTGCAGCTTGACACCTAGCATTAGTAGCGAGAATACAGCGTGGGGTCAGAGCCACCATTCTGAATCTGGGATCACTTCTACACTACTACTATACCATTAAGTACCAAGGGAGGGGGTGTTATACTCACTGAAGGCTTGATACTATTTGGGAAGGGAGGGGAGAGGTCTGATGGTGATCAGGGGCTTTATGCAACCAATGGGTGGGGGAGGTTATGGTGCGGTCATGTTCTTTGGGGACAGGGAGACATGGGGGGTGATGCTTATGAATCAGCTTCTGGCAACACAAAGGGCTGCCATAATATCTGCTGATGCATTTACCGTTGCATTGTGTCTGCCCTGTGTGGTAACTATAAATTCAGATGATGGGCACACTCTCAACGGTCTCTGTACAGCCTTCATGCTTACCCTGCATTAAATTTGCGCCTATGGTGCAGTAAGTGCAAAAACTGTCTGACCTTCTCAATGCTTTCTTAGAGTCAGGAGTTGTCCCAGAAGACTGGAGAAAAGCACATGTAGTCCCTTTACACAAAAGCAGAAGTAAGGATGAGGTTGAGAACTACAGGCCAGTTAGTCTGACCTCTGTGTTGAGTAAATTAATGGAAACACTGATAAAACAGAGGATATTGAGGTTTCTGAAGTCCAGTGGATTGCAGGATATGAGGCAGTATGGGATTACTAGAGGCAGGACTTGTCAAACAAATCTAATTGATTTCTTTGACTGGATGACCAGACAGTTGGACCAAGGGAGAGTCCTAGATGTGGTGTATTTCAAAAAAAGCCTTTGACACCATTCTGCACAGGTGACTTATAAATAAATTGAGCACCCTAGGGATGGATTCTAAAGTGACTGACTGGGTTAGAAATTGGTTGAGTGGGAGGCAACAAAGGGTACAGGTAAATAGAGTTCACTCTAAGGAGAAGGATGTTATCAGTGGTGTGCTGCAGGGATCTGTCTTTGGTCAGATTCTTTAAACTTTTTGCTAGTGATTTTGTGGAAGGGCTGTCAGGTAAGGTTTGCCTCCTTGCGGATGATACCAAAATCTACAATAGAGTAGGCACCCAGGAAGGAGTAGATAAACATGAAGAGGAATCTAGCTAAGCTCGAAGAATGGTCAAGGATTTGGCAGCTGAGATTTAATGCGAAAAAATTCAGGGTCGTGCATTTGGGCTGCAAAAATCCAAGGGAGCACCACAGTACAAGGGGTGAAACACTTCTGTCCATGAAAGAACAGCAAGACCTGGGCATGATCATTTCTGATGATCTTAAAGTGGCTAAAAAAGTAGAAAAGGCAATGGAAAAAGCCAGAAGAGTGCTTGGGTGAATAGGGGGGAGGAATGGCCAGCAGGAAGGAGGTGATAGTGCCTCTGCGTAAGTCTTTGGTGAGACCTCATTTGGAATATTGCATGCAGTTCTGGAGACCATACCTTCAAAAGGATATAAACAGGATGGAGACAGTGCAGAAGGTGGCTACCAAAATGGTCAGTGGTCTTCGTTATAAACCATATGGAGACAAACTCAAAGATCTCAATATGTATACTTTAGCGGAAAGGCGGAATAGAGGAGTTATGACAGAGACATTTAAATACCTACGTGCAGGGCCGGCCCATCCACTAGGTGGCCGCCCTCTGTGGGCAGACAGCACAGCACCCATGGCAGGCCACATGCTTCGGTAACACATGGCCCACCATTTTTGATCCCCCAGTTGTACCACAGGGGAGTCAGAAGCAGCAGACCATGTGTGCTGGAGTATATGGCCTGCCACCGCGCAGAGCCAAGTCACCCCCTTCCATCGAAATCAGCAGCAGCAGTGGGATGGTAGTGTGGGGTGGGGGGACACGGCACAGCTGAGGCTTCTGCCCGGGCGGCAGAAACCCTTTGACCAGCCCTGCCTCCATGGCATAAATGCACAGGAGGAGAGCCGTTTTCAAATTAAGCTCTGCCATGAAGGAACATAGGATGAAGGTGAAAGCGTAGTTACTCACCTGTAATAGGTTGTTCTCCAGGGACAAGCAGGAATCAGTCCTCACTTATGGGTGATGTCGGCACCAACGGAACCCACGCGGAGTAAATTCCCCAGATTTCAAAGAAAGCCTTTGGGATTGCTGCCACGCATGCGTGGTCCTCTTCCTGCCCAAAGGTGCCATCTTGCTCAATCAGGTCCCATAGCTAAAGCCCTACTCAGCAGATGGCAAGAGAAGAAAAATAAAAATGGCAACTCTTAAGGGGAGGTGGGAGGGTAATGAGGACTGAGTTCTGCTATCCCTGGAGAACACCTGTTACAGGTGAGTAACTACGCTTTCTCCAGGGACAAGCAGGAAGTCAGTCCTCATTTATAGGACTCCCCAGCTACACGCTACCGAAACCTGCAAGCCAAAAACGCCTCCGCGAGGCCGTGAGCAGAAGCCGATGACCGAAGAAGCCCAAGTACTCAGGCCCTTGAGGCCAAGCTCTCGGTAGCCACAGAAGAAGGGTCGGAGGGCAGGAGTTGTTTATACCCCAAAGAGATTACGGAGTACAGCCTGGCCAAAGGCGCTGTCCCAGCGGGACTCCCTCTCCAGGCAGTAGTGCGATGTGAAGGTATTCCAGCAGGACTCCCTCTCCAGGCAGTAGTGCGATGCGAAGGCATTCGCAGAGGACCACATCACAACCCGGCAGATGTTCATCAGAGGCACTGGGTGCAGTGAAGCCACCGATGTCGCCTTGGCCCGGACACCGTGCATAGTGACTCGGCGATCCAGCATGGCCCCAGCCTTTGCCTGAGCGAAGGCGATGCAGTCTGCTACCCAGATGGAGATGGTGTACTTGGTGACTGCGAGCCCCAGGCTATTAGAGCCGGTCAGACCTGCGATGACCCTGGGTGCGCTGCAGTTAGAAGGCGAGAGCTCTCTTGCAGTCGAGAGTATGTAGGATGGCCGATGCCTGGTCGGTGTGGGGTCTCGGGAAGAAATTCAGTAAGATTATCTCTTGGTTGAGATGGAAATCCAAAACAACTTTTGGTAGGAACTTGGGGTGAGTTCAAAGGACCACCCTGTTCCCGTAGAACCTTGTGTAGGGAGCCACAGCCATGAGGGCTTGCAGCTCGCTCACTCGCCGGGCCAAGGTGAGTGCCACCAGGAAAGCTACCTTCCAGGAGAGATGCCAAAGTGAGCATGTCACCATCGGCTCAAAGGGCGGCTGCGTCAGCTGCATGAGCATGACATTCAGGTCCCACTCCGCCAGTGGAGGCCAGCCGGGGGGGGGCTTGGAAAATAAGAGGCCTCGCATGAAGCGGGAGACCAGAGGCTGGCCATAGAGGCATCTACCCTCGATGGGAAAGTGGTTCGCCGCGATAGCGCTCAGGTGAACGCAGACTAGATTGGATTTCAGTCCTACCTGCGAGAGGTGGAAGAAATACAGGAGAACCCACCGGGTAGAGCAGGAGAATGGGTCGTTCTGGAGCTCGAAGCACCAGACCGAGAAGCGCCGCCACTTCAAGGTGTAGGCCAATCTTGTCAAGTCCTTCCTCGACGCGAGGAGGACCTCCTCGATCTCCTCTGAAAGGTGCAGCAAGGCTAGAGATGCCCGATCAGACAGGCCGTCAGGGATAGCGAGACCAAGTTCGGTGAAGCACCCATCCCTCCTCCTGCATCAGCAGACTGGGGGTACTGCCCAGGGGGACTGGATGTTCTGACGAGAGCCGGAGTAGAAGCGGGAACCAGGGCTGTCGAGGCCACGAAGGAGCCATGAGAATCACCGAGGCTCAGTCCCACTGAATCTTGTGGAGGGTCGTTGCAATGAGAGGAGTGGGAGGGAACGCATATAGAAGCCCAGAGGTCCAGCTCAGGAGAAACGCATCCAGGGCCACCCTGCTCGGGTGCATTATTGGCCCGCAAAAGCAGGGAAGCTGAGTGTTCGCCGGGCTGGCGAATAGGTCTAAGGACGGAGTCCCCCCCCCCAGCCACAGAACAGGTGGCGAACCACCTCAGGTGCCACTTGTATGGGCAAAGGAGCCTGCTGAGTGTCCACGAGGACATTGTCCTGGCCCAGGAGGTAGACTGCTCTCAGGGTCATGCCCCGGCATACAGTGAAGGAGCAGAGGAGGACTGCCTCCCGACAGAGGAGGCGGGAGCCTGTACCCCCCCTTCCTTGTTGCTGTAGAACATCACAACCTTGTTGTCGGTGTGCAAGAGCACCAATTTGCCTCACAGGTGGTACTCAAAGACCTTCAGGGCCGCTGGACAGCTTGAAGCTCGAGCAGGTTGATCTGCTGCCGAGATTCCTCGGGTGACCACCGCCCCTGGGTTGCCGAGGTTGTGGAGGTTGCCGCAGTAGGCTCCCCAGTACGACAGTGAGGCATCCGTTGTCAAGATGAGCTCGTGATGCCACATCTGGAAGGGCATGTCCTGAAGGAGGCTTTGGGAGTTCTGCCACCAATCCAGGGAACTGGTGAGGCTGCGGGAGACCGAGACGGGGCCCATTGCACTCTGAGGCACCATTGGGCCACTCGCATGTGCATGCGAGCATGGGGGACAACATGGATGGTTGAGGTCATGTGCCCCAGGAGGCACAATATGGCCTGGCCTGCGCCAAGACCCTGGATCAGTTTTGGGCCTCGGCGGCCAGGGCGTGGAGCCGATCCAGCACACACTCGAGGGAGGAAGGCGGTCGCCTGTCCCGTGTCGAGAAGAGCACCGATGAGCTCCAGAGTCTGCACCGGCTCAAGGTGGGACTTGGAGTAGTTGATCAGGAAACAGAGGCACTTGAAGAGGACCGTGTACGACACAGAAAGGCGAGCCTCCTCTGCCAATGTGCCTGTGATGAGCCAGTCATTCAGATAAGGGTAGATGGATATGCCCTGTAGCCGGAGGTGGTCTGCGGCCGCTAACAGGCATTCCATGAAGAGTCGCGGGGCAGACGTGAACCCGAAGGGGAGCACTCTGTATTGGAAGTGCTCCCCTTGCACCCTGAAACACAGGTACTTCCTGTGCTTGGGGTGAACAGAAATGTGGGCGTAAGCGTCTCTAAGATCCAAGGGGCATAGCCAATCGCCCTGCCGGAAGAAGGTCAGCAGGACGCCAAGCAATAGCATTCTGAACTTCTCCCGCACCAGAAATTTGTTCAGATTCCTGAGATCAAGGATGGGATGCAGGCCCCCCATCCTCTTGGGGACGAGAAAGTACCAGGAGTAAAACCCCCGACCCCAGAAGTGCGGCGGAACTCTCTTGACTACCTGCTGACTGAGGAGGTTGTTCAGATCTTGCTGCAAGCAAGCCTGGTGCGAGGGAAGCCAAGTAGGCTCCGCTGGGGAGAAGGGAGGAGGGGAGTCTGTCCAGACAAAGATGATAACTGTCCCATATTACCTGAAGGACCCAGGTGTCCAATGTAATGGCCTACCATTCGGGGTGAAAAGGGACAGACGCCCTCCCACGGGCAGAGGTGCCACCGGGAGGCGAGGGGCTATGCATTTGGTGTCAAAACCCCGGGGCTGGCTGAGGCGGCACTGGTGGTTGAGCTTTGGGCCCCTTCGGTTTCCAGGGATCTGGAGCTCCTCCTTTGCCCTGGCCACTGGGTGTCGGCACTGGGGCGGGCAGACAGGGTGGGTATCCCTGGTAAGGGAGCCCCTTCCTCTGGAAGAACGGCTGCTTGCTGTGTTGTTTCTTCCGCAGAAGAGAAGAGGTTTTACGAGAGAGACGGGTGCGAGTTACGAACTCCGTCTCGATCTCAGCTGCTTTGTCCTCCATGGGCTTGCCGAACAGTTGTTCGCCGAGGCAGGGGACATCTAAGAGCTTCTCCAGGACCCATTGTTCCAGGTCTGAAGACTGAAGCCACGCTTGACGCTGGACTCTGATGCCAGCCGCTGCCACATGAGCAGAAGACTCCAACCCGTCATATGCGGCACAGGAAAGGTATTTTGAGCAGTCCACAGCCGATCTCAGAAGAGTCTCAAATCTGAGGAGGTGTTCACCTCCGAGGCCCATGACGAAACCACCAAGCTCGTTAGCGAGGTCGCGAAGGAACATCCCCATATACAGTTGATATGCCTGGATGTGGCACGCCAGCATGGATCCCTGGTAAGCCTTGCACCCAAGGGCGTCGAGGGCACGGGATTCTCTCCTAGGCGGGACCGAAGAGTGCGACTTCGGGCTCTTCTGCTTCCGCATCGCGGATTCAACTACCCGGGAAGTTGGGTCTTCCGGAATCCTGGGCTATGTTGGACCCTGTACATAGCATCAAGTCTTTTACTGTCAATAGGGACCGAGGTGGGTGCTTCCCACATGTGAAGGAGCAGCCGGGTCAGGATGGACATTACAGGGACTGTGAGAGACTTCCTAGGAGGAGACTCATATTGCAACATGTCGGGTTCCTCTGCCCTCGGCTCCTCCTCGGTCTGTGTGAGCAGATTGAGAGCTTGAGCCATATCCTGCACAAACACCAAGAAGGAGGTGTCTTTGGGAGGTGACCGCCTTTGTGAAGCAGGCGGGGATGGGTCAGAAAGAAGGTTCCTAATGGTGCAGGTTTCAGGGGATGTGTCCCCATCCAATTTCCAGCCTGAGAGGTCCGAGGAGGACTTTGAGTCGGGCTGATCCCCATGCCCAGTGGCAGAGGTCCACTTGGAGCCGGAGGCACTGACTCTGGAAGATCTCACCCCTGAGGAACGGGATGGTGAGCGAGACCGGTGCCGAGGACCCTCACGAGGCCCAGGGCTCTCAGGGGTTTCCAAGGAAGTTTTCGGGACCCCCATCAAGGGACCCTCGGTCTCAAGGCATGAGCCAGCCGGGCTGGGCAAAAGTACCTGCTGGGCAGCTTGGAAGGCAGAAATGCTGTGCTCTAGAGCCAGCATACAGGACTCCCACTCAGGAGTGGGTCACTGTGCCATCAACACTGGGATTACCGGGTCTGGCATGGAGGAAGAGAGGGGGTCCTCACCAAGATGTCCATCAGGAGACCGGGCGCCATCGCCGGAGGCCTCCGTATCCATACGAGGTACCTTTCAAGGCCGTTCCTTGTCCAACTCTCGGGAACACCGAGGAGGGCTAAGGGAATGAGCGCGAGACCATTCGCGCTTGTCTGGAGCCACGACAGCAACTTCAAGGTCTTCTTCTTTAGCCGTTCCACCTTGGGCGAACCCTGATCGGAGTGACGCTTGGGGCACGGAGTCACTGCGGGGGACCCTGCAACCGGTGGATCGGTGGGGCAAGGTACCACCGGGGACCCCGGGGCTGCCTTATGGAAAACGTTGTTGGACTTCTGCTTATAGCTTAGCAAGGCCTTAGCGGACATTTTCTTACAGAGTGAGCAGAGCTCCGGGTTGTGGTCGGCCCCCAGACACCACAGACAACTGTCATGGGTGTCAGTGTGCGACATATTCTTGGAGCATCTGTCACATTTTTTGAAGCGGGTGGCCATGGGGCCAAAAAGAGCGCCTGCGAGGCCGAAGACCCTCGAAGCCAGTGGTTGGGAAAAAGAAGAAAAAAAGGGAATCCCCTGGCCCACAGCCGGAGCAGGGGCGACAGGGAGGACGGGAGAGGACCGGTACTACCAGAAAAAAGGGGCCAAAAAGCCGGAGAAGACTGGGCAAGATGGCACCTTTGGGCGGGAAGAGGACCACGCATGCGTGGCAGCAATCCCAAAGGTTTTCTTTGAAAGCTGGGGAATTGCTCCGCGCGGGCTCCATCGGTACCAACATCATCCATATGTGAGGAATGACTTCCTGCTTGTTCCTGGAGAAAGGGGATAGACAGGAGTAATATGGAGAAATATTTCTTTACGGAAAGAGTTGTAGATGTGTGGAATAGTCTCCCAGTGGAGGTAGAAGAGACGAGGACAGTATCTGAATTGAAGAAAGCATGGGACAAACACAAAATCTCTAAAGGAAAAAAAGGGACTTTAGTAGATATAAGGGCAGACCAGATAGCCACATTGTCTTTTTCCGCCATCATGTGTATGTTACTTACGCTTTAATAAAACAGTTGCTTAAGTGCCAAAACATAAAATAAACGATATCACTGAATGGAGAAATGAAGATTGAAAGTTACAATGAAGCATGGTCTCAGACTTCAAACTTGGAAAGAGTAGTTACTCACCTGTAACAGGTATTCTCCAGGAGCAGCAGGAATCAGTCCTCACATATGGGTGACATCGACGTTGATGGAGCCCTTGCGGAGCATTTCCCCAGCTTTCCATGAAAGCCTTTGGGAATGCAGGCACGCATGCGCGGTTCTCTTCCCGCCTAAAGGTGCCATCTTGCTCAGTCAAATCACATAGCTAAAAACAGCACACAAAAATGTAAAAATAAACTATATACAACTGCAACTCCCAGGGGAGGAGGGAGGGTTGTGAGGACTGATTCCTGCTGCTCCTGGAGAACACCTGTTACAGGTGAGTAACTACTCTTTCTCCAGGACCAAGCAGGAAGTCAGTCCTCACATATGGGTGACTCCCTAGCTCTGGGCTACCGAGGAACCCAGGCTGAACAAGAGAACTCCCTCTAGTCCCAGCATCAAAGAAAGGCTTTTCACTGACAGAACCTCCACCGGTAGCACAACAGAGGGCAGGAGTTGCCTAAACCTCAAAGAGATTCCGGAGTACTGCCTGGCCAAAAGCAATGTCCCTACGGGACTCCGTCTCCAGATAGTAATGGGCCGCAAAAGTCTGGCTTGAGGACCAAGTTGCAGCCCTGCAGATGTCCACAACGGTACAGAGCGGAGGTGAGGCACTGAGGCAGCCATTGCCCTGACATGATGGGCCGTGACCCGACCCTGCAAAGGAAGGTCAGCCGCCCTGTGAGCCCAGGTGATACAGTCAGCTACCCAGGTGGACAAGGTACGCTTGGACACAGCCAACCCCAAATTATTAGGGTCAAAAGAGATGAAGAGCTGAGTAGCCCTTCTATGTCCCTGTGTACGGTCAAGGTAGAAGGATAAGGCCCTCCTACAGTCCAGGGTATGCAGAACTGCTTCAGCCTGGCTTGCATGGGGCCTAGGGAAGAATGTTGGCAGAACCACCTCTTGATTAAGGTGGAAAGAGGAGACAATTTTGGGAGGAACTTTGGATGAGTCCTAAGGACTACCCTGTTCCTATAAAAGCGGGTATAAGGCCTGTCACAGACCAGGGCCTGAAGCTCACTCACTCGCCTGGCCGAGGTTAGGGCTATCAAGAAGAGTGTCTTCCAGGATAGGAAGCGTAGAGGGCAAGTAGCCATCGGCTCAAAAGGTGGGCGAGTCAGTTGCTGCAAGACCACATTCAACTCCCACTCAGGTGCAGGAGGACGGATTGGAGGCTTGAGCAAAAGCAAGCCTCTGAGAAACCGGGACACCAAGGGGTGAACTGACAGAGAATATCCTTCCAGCAGTGAGTGGTGAGCTGCTAGAGCTGAGAGGTGGACCCGAACAGAATTGGACTTAAGTCCCTGATTTGATAAGTGCAGTAAATACTGAAGCACTACTGGTACAGTACAGGAAAAAGGATCCTCTGTACGTAGCTGACACCACACAGAAAACCTTTTCCATTTGAGAGCATAGGTTTTCCTAGTGGACTGTTTCCTAGAGGCTAGGACAACCTCCTCAACTTCCTGAGGTAGGCCCCAGGGAGCCAACACTACCCTTGCAGCCTCCAGGCCATCAAATTGAGAGCTTTGAAATTGGGGTGCAGAAGGGAACCTTGATCCTGAGAGAGAAGGTCGGGTTGCAACCCCAGAGGCAGTGGAGGATCCACTGCCAGCTGAAGCAGAAGTGGAAACCAAGGCTGTCTCGGCCACCTGGGAGCCACCAGCAGTTCCGAGGCCTTGTCCTGAAGAATCCTGAACAGGGTTCGGGCCACCAAGGGCGTGGGAGGAAACGCATACAGGAGGCCCTGAGACCATGGAATCAGAAAAGCATCTGCTGCTATCCGCAGAGGATGCGGTTGCCTGGAGCAGAACTTTGGCAGCTGTTTGTTCAGTGGACTGGCAAACAGATCTATGGATGGAAGTCCCCATTTCAGGAAAATCTTCTGAACTACCAAAGGATGGAGCTGCTACTCGTGGGGCTGCAGAATCCTGTTCAACCTGTCGGCCAGGTAGTTTTCCTGGCCAAGGAGATACACAGCCTTGAGGAGCATGTTGTGCCGGAGAGCAAACAAGCAAAGGTCCTGTGCTTCCTGACAAAGGAGCTTGGACCCAGTTCCGCCCTGCTTGTTCACATAAAACATGGCTACCTGGTTGTCTGTTTGAACTAGGACAGACTGATGAGCCAGGGTTGGAGAGAAAGTTTTGAGGGCTAACCGAATAGCCCTGAGTTCCAATAGATTGATTTGCTGTGCGGCTTCCCAGGGAGACCACAGGCCCTGGGTGCACTTGCCTAGACAATGCGCTCCCCAGCCTTGCAGGGAGGCGTCAATGGTCAACACCACTGTGAACCCAGGAATCTGAAAAGGTACCCCTAGCAGCAGATTGGGTGGGTGCAGCCACCAGCTGAGGGAGTTCAGAAATTGTCTGGACACCCTTATCCTGTCTCTGAGGCTGCCTGTGGCCTGTGACCACTGAGTCCAAAGGCACCACTGTGCAGGCCTCATATGGAGCCTGGCATTGGGGGTCACATGTACTGTCGAAGCCATGTGGCCAAGAAGCCTCAGGCAGAGTCTGGCGGAGACCAGTGACCTGCTGAGAAACTGGTTTGCTAAGTTCATCAGTCTTTGGGCTCTGTCTTCTGGCAAGAATGCCTTTGCCAGCAGAGAGTCCAACCTTGCCCCTATGAACTCCAAGTTCTGGGAGGGGAGCAAAGTGGACTTTGCGAAGTTTATTACAAACCCCAGGCTTTGGAGAAGAGCAATAGTTCTGAGGGTGGCTTGTCTGGCCTTCTGGCACGTCTGACCCGTGATGAGCCAGTCGTCCAGATAGGGGAAGACAAAGACTCCCTGATTTCTCAGGTAGGCCGCCACCACTGCCAGGCATTTGGTAAAGACCCTGGGAGCGGAGGTGAGGCCAAAAGGCTGTACGGATAATGGTTTCCTCCCACAATGAACCTGAGGTACTTCCTGTGGTCTGGATGAATGAGGATGTGAGTATACGCATCCTTTAGATCTAATGAGCATAGCCAATCTCCCTGCTGGAGGTAGGGCAGAAGTGTTCCAAGAGTAAGCATCTTGAACGTTTCCTTCTCCAGGAACTTGTTGAGGTTTCTGAGGTCTAGAATAGGTCGAAGGCCACCGGTTCTTTAGGGTACCAGGAAATACCTGGAGTAGAACCCTTGACCTTGCAAGTGGGGAGGCACAGGCTCCACCGCCCTGTCCACCAACAGACCTTGGAGCTCCTGAAGGAGAAGATCTGTGTGTAGGGGAGGCCTTGGAGGCTCCCCTGGAAAGTATGGAGGAGGCAGTTGATGGACCTGTAGTAGATAGCCCTTGTGGACTATGCTTAACACCCAACTGTCTCCAGTGATGAGTGGCCACTGGTGGGCAAACAGGGCAAGGTGACCTCCTGTGCAAGGTTGGGAGAGCAGGGACGGAGAGGCTATGCCTAAGGAGTCAAAAAACCCCACCCTGCTAAGTGGGAGCAGGGGCCGGAGGCTTGGGGGTCCTCTGCCTACGGGGCCCATTACCCTGCCCCTTGGCTTGATGACCCTGAGGAGCAGCTTGGGCAGCCTGGTATTGTGGGTACTGTTTATAGGCAGTGCCCTTCCTCGGGTAAAAGGGCTTTTTACCTGAGCCCTTCTTTTTGTGAGAAGGGGCAGAAGTCTTCCTAGACAGCCTTGTCCTTGTGAGGTGCTCGGTCTCGAGCTGTGCGGCCTTCTCGGTCATGGGCTTGCCAAAAAGGTTCTCACCTCGGCAAGGGACATCGACCAACTTGACCTGAACCCATGGCTCGAGGTCCAATGACTGCAGCCATGACTGGCGTCGAGCCGCGATGCCAGCTGCCGCAACACGGGCCGAAGCCTCGAAGCCATCGTAGGCAGCGCGGGACATAAACTTGGAGCATTCCCGGATCCCCGAGGACAAGGACTTGAATCTCTGCAAGGGTTCCCCAGAGAGACCAGCAGAGAACCCGGCCAGCTCCTTGGCCAGGTCTCGCAAGTACATGCCCATGTACAGCTGGTAAGACTGGACACAGCAAGCAAGCATCGAGCCCTGGAAGCACTTTCTACCAAAACCATCAAGGTTCCGGGCCTCCCTGCCAGGGGGCACCGCGGAGTGCATCTTCTGACTTTTCAGGCGATGCACGGTCGATTCCACCACCATGGAATGGTGTGGTAGCTGTGCCTTTTGAAAGCCAGGACTCTTCCGGAGTCAATAGATCGAATCGACCCACTTGCTTAGAACCGGGGCCGAGGCCGGTGCCTCCCACATCCGGAAGAGGAACCGTTCCAGCATCGGAGGAACCGGAACAGTAAAAGCCTCCTTCGGAGGAGAGTCGTACTGTAGGGCCTCGAGCTCCTCGGCTCGAGGCTCCTCCTCGGGGTCTGCAGGGATAGCCAACGCGGTGGCCATATCCCGGACGAACTCAGAGAACCGGGTGTCCTCCGGGGGGGGGGGGGGAAATCTACTCTGGGGCTCAGACTGCGGTGAGTCCGACGGGACGCACCGAGTCCGGAAGGTGTCGGGGGACTCCTCGTCCTCTGTCTCCCAGGCAGACTCGTCCGATGAGGAATCGGGGTCCGACCACGCGGGGTCTGTGAGCACCCACCCCGACGCCGAAGGCACCGGCGTCGACGCCCTCGGTCCCGAACAGGAGGTCAAGGGAGACCGCGATCGAGGTCGACCTCGAGACTTTATGGTCTCGAGTATCGGCTCGGTCTCCGGGGTCGATGTCGATGTCCTGTTGGTCGGGGCAGATGCGCCAGACAGGCTGGCCATCAGTGCCCGCTGCTGTTCCATGAAGGCAGACAGTCTGCTCTACAGGGCTGTCAGCCTGAGACCCAGCTCAGGAGACTCAGCAGCCCCCGACTCGGGCCCCGGTGGCGCCGGGCCCAACGTCGGCTCTATGGGAGGAGAGTGCATGAGGACTACAGGACTTATGTGTCCAGCAGACTCCGGCTCCACTCGAGGTACTTTGGAAGGCTTCTCCTGTTCCACGGACCCGGGGCGACAGTCGTGGGTCTGAGACCTATCTCCCGAAGAGCCAGGGACCTCTTCCGTTCCCGGTCGGGGGATCCCCTGTCCGAGGAGCCCCGACGGTGCTCGGGATCCGATTCCCGAGATGTCGAGGCCTCAGACGAGGTCCGGGCCCAGCCGGAGGCCGAGTCAGAAAAAGCCTTTCCTTTTGGTGCTGACGACTTCGAAGTGCCTTGGAAGACATTTTTCCACATGGTCCACATGTCTTAGGATCGCGGTCAGGACCGAGGCACCGAAGGCAGCAGTCGTGTGTGTCGGTGAGAGACATCAGCTTCTTGCACCGATCACACTTTTTAAACCCACTGGAAGCCATCGGGGAAAAAAAAGAGTCCCCGCGAGGTCAAAGGACCAGCCTTCCAGGGAAAAAGAAAAAAGGGCACGAAGGGCAAAAAACAAAAAAAGAAGATTGGGCTCGATACCGGTGTACCGAACCCGGCGGGAGGGGAACCGGCGTCGAACCAGAGAAAAAAATAGCGAAGGATCGCCAAAAAATCTAACTATTTTCCGGGAGGACTAGGACACACGTCCGCTGGGCTTCACGGAAAAAGAGAGACTGGGCAAGATGGCACCTTTAGGCAGGAAGGGAACCGCACATGCATGCCTGCATTCCCAAAGGCTTTCATGGAAAGCTGGGGAAATGCTCCGCAAGGGCTCCATCGACGTCGATGTCACCCATATGTGAGGACTGACTTCCTGCTTGGTCCTGGAGAATATCGGGTTCTGCCACAGATTCTCTCTTATGTTCTGTGAATTCAGTGATTTGCAAAAAAATTGCTCCCTAGGGAAAACCCCCACAGAACAGAACTTGTCCTGAACAGGTTTGCACATCAGTTTTTACAGGAGGAGGAATACTTTCAGCTGTCTGGCTATTTTCATGGTTCAGGAATTCTGCAGTATTGAAACCCAGTTCAACATCAGAGAATGATTTCCCAAATTTCAGTCTCTGTGGTTTAAGAACTAAAATTCTGGAAAGAGAAAAATGGCTGTGGAAGAAATCTGAGATGCTGAAAGTTATTATGTTTTGAAACATAAGTGCATCTATGTCACCTTAAAATGAAGCTTATTATTTCCCTGATAGTTTGGGGGGGAAACAAAAGAGAGAGAGACACTTGCTCTGTACTTTAGCAATCTGTGGATGTACTTCACTGAACAGCTACCATATACTGGTAGCCAGGTCTGTATGGCAGGCTGGAATGATTTATTCTAAACAGAATTTTCACCATCTTCCTGCAATGCATCTAAAGT
Source organism: Ichthyophis bannanicus (assembly GCA_033557465.1). Lineage (NCBI taxonomy): Eukaryota > Metazoa > Chordata > Amphibia > Gymnophiona > Ichthyophiidae > Ichthyophis > Ichthyophis bannanicus. The sequence continues at coordinate 1,043,986,876 of CM066031.1, forward strand.
GATGGCCAGAATAGAAAAATGACCAACATAATAAAAAGACGACAATTCATAGAAAAGGTTAATAATAATTTACATTCTCAATCAATACATAAGCAATCCTTCAAGTGGCTATGTAAATCAATAAATAGATACTCTTCATGTAATAGTAAAACCTCATTTGATTAACTAAATGCCGGCAGTCCATACACTAAGATTCTGCAAGGACATGGTTTTGGATCGTCCACTATCTGAAACAGGATGCTAGACTTAATGGATATTTGGTCTGACCAAACATGGCACAACTTATTTTCTTATGGTTAAATATACATTTTGTTTTATGTATACATTTTATGTAAACTAATATACCACACTCCCTGGAAAAAGAATTCAAAGCAGTTTATAGAACAAAAGGGGAAAGGATAATAGAAGATGAATTAAAAAGAGGATCTTAGTCATCTATAGTGAATGACTATATTCTCGACAGCATGAATAAGAATACCCGTGAAGACCGGATGGTCTTTTTTCTGCTGTCATCCACTATGCTTCAATGTGCAACAGATGCATATATCATCCCATTTATGGTTTTCCCTAGGCCTGATTAGAAACTCTGCCTAGACTGAACTGGTCAAATGAATGCAGGCAACCAAATGAGCCAGGAACTGGGAATTGTGCCTGTGAAATTTGCAAAGACTAAGATTTCAAAAGCAAAGATGGTCAGGGAAGAGCCTACAATGAATCACTGTTAAAGTTGAAGCAAACACCTGAAATCAATTAGTTTCCTACAATAATTTCTAAAATGCTGACCTGGACAGCAAAATAAATCTGCATTTGGAGTCCAACTTTCAAGAATAATTTCAGAGAGGCTTCAATGAAAAACAGAGCCAAACGTGTCCTTCAGGGGAGGAGATTGCAAACCTAATGAGCTAGCAACCTAATCAGCGCTACAGAGGAGGAGAAATGAGCTGGCACTGCAAATACTGCTTTCCCGGGGGTAATGGGAGGAGGAAGATAGGAGTGGGAAAAAAATTATACTGCCAAAAAATTATTTTACTTAGTGGTTTTCATAAGGCATGGCAAGATGGCTAATAGCTCACAAATGTTAAACCTAATTTACATTAATCATAGTGCAGTCCTTGTAAAGTACACACAATTTACCACAAAGTGTATCCTCCCAGCCAGCATCAAAGGAGTCGTCAATTGTTTCACCATTAAGTGCATCAAAATTTCCCCCCATAGAGATTTATTATATAGGAAGAACCCTGCTACAATAAAACCTTTATAAAAATGTATATATTTTTGCAAATCTCATATTATTTGTATTTAGCTCACACTTTTCCAGTAGTAGCTCAAGGCAAGTTATATATTATAATGAGTAAAAACATTTTTTGTGTGGCTAAGCTTATATTTGGGTTTGGTTATCAAGGTTTTTCAATTATTTTTGGATTAAGTCCGGATCTCATCCGTACTGTATGCCAAGCGCTAATCACACCGATCCAGGATTATTCCAACATCATATATCATGGACTCCCTAAACAGACTCTACACCCCTTACAAATGGCACAAAATATGGCAGCAAGAATAATCACTGGAGCCTCACGACAATCGCACATCACCCCCATACTCTTTTACCTCCACTTGCTATCCATCCTGGCCAGAATAAAATACAAAGCACTCGTTATCTTCAAAATCATACACAACAGTTCAGCTGCTTGCCTCCAACTACTGATTTCAACACCAAAAAATGGCAGTCTGCAGGAAGAGCTCCCTTAATCTCCTTGCCATACCCACACAGAAATCTAAAGGTAAGCAAAGAACCTGTAATTGCGCACAAAAATATTGAAACAGCCGCCTCTCTGAACTCACCTTTAAACCATGCTGGCGTTTTTTTGAACTTCCTTCCACTTTTCTTAAAGCATAGAATACAGCTGGTCTGGGCTTCCAAGATACTATTTTTAAACACCACCCATGCTTGACGTAAATCTTTAACTTTGGCAGCTGCTCCTTTTAGTTTTTTCTTAACTATTTTCCTCATTTTATCATAGTGTATTTTGTTTCCTGCAAAACTTTAATCCTATGTGACTCAATGCCCTCTCTAACATACAGCAAAACTCCTCCACCAATTTGATCTACTCTATCATTACGATATAGTTTGTACCCAGGTATCACAGTGTCCCACTGGTTGTCCTCCTTCCACCATGTCTCTGAGATACCAATCATATCTAACCTCTCATTTAGTGTTATATATTCTAGCTCTCCCATCTTATTTTTTTTATTAATTTATTTTTCAAGTGGTAGTTACAATTTCAGAAAGACAGATCCATGCTATGTAAGCTTCAATATCAACTCCAAAAAACCAATAAATTTTGGATTTAAAATCCCCACCACCACCATCACTTCATAGGACAACATTCAAGACATCCAAAATGACAGTTAGATACAACCCATGCTGGGTCCTGAACTAATCTGCGTAATCACACAGAGATGCACCAAGCCTGTACTGAGCCATAGCAACCAGGCTTCAAAGGATCCCATCGCTTCTAATTCTGAGCTATAGCCAGGTGAGCTGCCCTAACGGTCAACGTTCTATTAATTTCAATATCTCACAGGCTCCATTGTCCGGCTTTTAACAACTAAAGCAGAGCAATGATGCTAATTTCAGCTCAATTCGTCTCATTCCGGAATCCTCAGTGTCTTTTAGTTTTTTTTTAATACGCTGGCATAACGTCCTTTAGTCAACTGATAGCAAGGTCAAAACAATGTGGTTCCATCTGTCACATCCCCTATAAACAAATAATCTATGCAATCTTATTGTAACTACAGCCCTCAATATTGGCATCCATATAGAAATCCCCTCAAGAAACATTCCAGGGATCCAGTCCAATAATCGTAAGCAGTGAGCTCATACTTAGCCCAATATATATATTAAGTAGACTCAAAGGCATTGTTTACAGCAGGGGTCTCAAACTCAAATTGCTTTGAGGGCCGAATGAGGACTTGTAAAGTAACCCGGGGGCCGCATAAGACGCGGGGCCTCATTTGCATAAGGGGCCTCATTTGCATAATTATTTGCATAATGTTACCATGCACTAACTTTTAGTAAACATGCCTCTTTAATGAGTGCATTGATAAAGAAAGACTAAAAGATTTAGAAACAGGGAAGACAATAATTAAACTGGGAACCCCAAAAGCCAAACTTGGAATGTACAACAACACTGTAGAAATAAAACTATAAATTAATTTCCTCTTGTACTAAACAAAGCGCAAACATTAATGATGCACATTTCCCAGAGCTGACATATTCCCAGTTATAAATTCAAAATAAAGAGATATTTTCTACCTTTTGTGCATTTTTTTTCAGTTGCAATTGTTCCAGCCACTTTCTTCTGGTTCTTCATGTCTTCTGCTAACTCTCCATCGTCTGCTGTCCATTTGCCTTTCTTCTCTCCTAGTTTTTTTTCCATTCTCTCTCTACATCTGCTTTAAACATACTAATCTTTCTCCTTTTTCTCTTTCCTCATTCCTATTTCATCCACTCAAATTTTACCCCTCCATCCAATCCCCACTTACTCTCCCAATACCTGGCCAATTGTAGATTTGTCTTCTCTCCCAGACAAAAATATTTTTCCCCTCTCCATTTCACTTTCCAGGCTCCATCCCATTCTAATCCTCCCCCAACATCAGCTCCTTCTAGTTCCAGCCCCACCCAGCATACGCTCCCTTCTAGTCCCTGCATCAGCCCATTTCCAATCCTAGCCCCCCATCAGCCCATTTCCAATCCTAGCCCCCATCAGCCCATTTCCAATCCTAGCTCCCTCCCTCACAGCCCATTTCCATTCCAAGCCCCTCCCCATCAGCCATTTGCAGTTCAAGCCCCCCTTCCAATCAGCCCACCTCCAGTCCTAACCCCCCATCTGCCCATTTCCAGTCCTAGCCCCCACCATAGCCCATTACCAGTCATAACCCCACCCCTGCCAATAGCCCACTTCCAGCCCTAACCCCATTACCCCATTTCAGGTCAGCCCCTCCATAGCTCATTACCAGTCCTAACTCCCCCCATCAGCCCACTTCCAGTGCTTCCTAACCCCACCTGCCCATTTCCAGTCCTAGCCCCCACCATAGCCCATTACCAGTCCTAACCCCCCCCTGCCCATAGCCCATTTGGTGTCTTAACCCCCCCCTGGGTCTAGCCCATTTCCAGTCATTACCCCCCCCTGCCAATAGCCCATTTCCAGTCCTACACCCCCCCTGCCAATAGCCCATTCCAGTCCTAACCCCCCCCTGCCAATAGCCCATTTCCAGTCCTACAACCCCCCCTGCCAATAGCCCATTTCCAGTCCTACCCCCCCCCCCCCGGGTAAATAAAAAAAACACCTGGCTTCTTCTGCTGCTGCTGCTGCTGCAGCAGAAAATCAGCTGTCCCGCGGCCCCTTCCTCTCTGCCCGGAGATCCCTCATTGTGCTTCATCAGCGTGTGCTTCTTAAGCCGCGAAGAGAGTATGTCCCTCTCGCGCGGCGTAAGCCTCTTCACTTGTCAAGCCTCGCGAGAGGGGAATACTCTCTTCGCGGCTTGAAAAGCACACGCTGATGGAGCACAATGAAGGATCTCCGGGCAGAGAGGAAGGTACCGCAGCACAGCTGATTTTGCTGCTTGAGCAGCAGAAGCCCGTTTTAAAAAAAAAATTGACAGTCGATTCTGCCGCTGCCACGGCGACAACGGCAGAAGCAAGGCTTTTTTTATTTCCCTCCGTCGCGGGCCGCACAACCTTCTCTCGCGGGCCGCGTGTTTGAGACCCCTGGTTTACAGCATCCCTAAAATGCTTCATTAAAGCAGCTCATGAAACATGATCAAACCATTTCAAAATTTAAATATAAACTTCGAGTGACGCAGAAACAAAATCTTGTATCAATAAGGAGTTATCCATGCACTATAGTCCCTTTGTATACAATAAAATCTTTTGGGGGGTGATAAATATCCAAACAGTTCAAAAATCAGAAAAAAACGTTCATACAAGGGATATCCACTAGATATCAACATTTAAATCATCGGGAGCTCAGGTATTCAAATGAAAAATCCATTCTTGTTCCCTATAGCGTAATAGACTGTCTATGTTCCCTCCCATACCAATGTGGTAGTATTTTAGCAATAACCTGCCAACTGACATCAATCAATGAATGGTTAGATGCCAACCACAGGGGCTGTGAGCGTTTGTGTGTTGATTCTACTCTTATGTTCATTTAAGCGAAGATGGATTTTTCATTTAATTTTCCCAATATAAATCAAACTACATGGGCATAATACTGCATAGATCTCAAGAGGATTCACAATTAGTGAATGTCTTAGCCTTAAAAAAATAAGGGTTTTTTTTCTCTACAACGCCAGGTTTCACCTTCCAACATGAATTCACACCAACTGCAAGCTTCATGACTTTTTAATTCCCTGATTGATAGGGTCATATTGCGCATAGTTACTTTTTCTCCCAAATTTTTACGCTTCAAGAATGTAAATAAGGGAGGTATTCCTAAATTCTTCAATTAATGAAAGCACATGCCAATTAGAAATTTTTGTAGAAAGATTGGAATATGGCTAAATACATACCATGCAAGCCTGTTTTTCTTGCAGCTTATATGTCAATGGAAGATCTCTATTGGCATATTTAGTTCTCTTAAGTTTCATCTGCTTATTAAAAAAAGATATAACCCTCCTCAGGTTGTAGGTACACTTACACACTTCCAGGACAACAAACACTTCCAAAAACCAGAAGAAAACAGCATAATTTTTATAACATTTTACATCCCCTAACACCCCACCCCACCTAGTAGATCAACCAGCTACCTGAAGGGAGGCAGGGCTTACAGGAAACACCAGCTCCAAATACCACCTCCCCAGGCACTTGTACCTTGGTGCAGGAGCCCATCTAGATTGCTCACACTAGACAAAATGACATACACACATTACCGTTACCCATACAATCATCCATATCGACCACCCCATCCCACCCAAGCCTCTCAAAACCCTCCCCCACAGTCCTGTGGTCAAGCTATCCTGGCCCACTCCTATCACTACCTCACTCAGACCTCTGTCCCATCACAGAGACCCTCCTTAAAGGTTATTCAGAACCATATTTCAACCCCTCTGTTGTAATCTTCCCAGATGGCTAAAAACAGAGTAAAATGTTTTCTGGCCTTCCCAGTCCATATTTTGTCTAATTGCATGTGCTGGTGCAGCGTATTCCTCCAATGTCAGTAGCTAAGCAGTGTATCACTCTTCCAAGCCAACAGAATAGTCTTTTTAGATAACGCCCAAGCCAATTTAAGCCAATTCTGCCAACTCTTCCATGTAATCTCCGCATCCTCTAGGTTATGGAACATGTTTGTGTACTCTCACCCCCTCCCCCTCACCAGTAACTCACCAGGGCTCTTGGGTAATGGATATCCACACACAAAGCAATAAGAAGGAAAACAAGCACGGTAAATCGGTAAATAATACACAACACACTTGGATTATTAAAAAAACAAACAAAGCTTTGGGAGAGCAAACCAAGTTAGCACCTTGTTTGTTCTGCCATCACAGCTTTCAGCCATTTTATTTATAGGTAAATATTCCATTACACAACATAATTTCCACCTTATTGTTCTACGTCAAGCATCACGTATATTCATAACATGCATCTCTATATTGCTACGTCATAGGTCAGTTCTTATTAGCATAGGTCATCATGAGGAGACATACATGTATTCCCAGACATAACTTTTGAGACAATAATTCTAAAACTTGCAGTTTTGATATCTCTGAATTGAGACTGAGAGGCTGAGAAACAAACTTCTCCCTTCACTATTTTTTTTATAGCAAGACTAGTGTCTTTGTTTTGTTTGGAAAGTTCAGCCTAGTTTTCAGTAGAGTCTTTCAAGGTTGTTGCTGAGTAATAAGCTCTGCAATGTCTGTGGTGTTAACTCTTTCTTAGGGCTTTTAGTAATATGATGTTATTAAGTACCCTGACCGTGTACTCAGCCCTGTATAGACAAGCTTCCTTTCAGAACAGAGCAGTCTGAGGGGTCAAACACCACTGACAATGCAGCACCCATTCCACAAAAGAATGTGCTTCCCTCCAGTATGACTGTACATGTGGACATGACCAAAACAGATATCCCAAAGAGGCATCCTCTGTACCATACTTTGAACAACTAACCCGAGTAATTTAGCTGTTGCATCCAGGCTAAAATCTGGCGCATATTAGCCATGGCCTGTTGCCCCCTAAGAAATCCCACCTAGGAGGTGTGAATTAAATGAGGCAATAGCAGGGCTTGCCGGTCTGCCAAAATTTTAGATAAAATTGTTTGGTCCAGGTCGCTATGACTCTGGCAACAAAGCTGCCTTACCTGGCTTCAGAATGACTGGGATAAGTCCCTCGTTAGTAGTATAAGGAAAAGCCATTACATAGTAGTTGACGGCAGATAAAGACCAGCATGGTCCATCCAGTCTGCCCAGCAAGATGGCAAGTGTAGGTGCACCTGTCGCTCCGCACAGACCACCCCTCCCCATATCCTTGTTCAGGGGTAAACCCACCACTCCATGTAGGACACCCCTATTTGTTGAGACGTTATATGGTTCAGAAGTTAGATGGTACCATTTATTTTGTTTTTATCCTATTTCTGTAAAGGGATCCTCTGTGTTTGTCCCATGCCTTTTTGAATTCCGTCAGAATTCCCAGAATTCCTTTAATTCAATAGGCTGTTGGTACATCTCAGACAAGGGCAAGCACACCTTATCCTGTAAGATCTTAAAAAAAATCACTGTTGAATCCATCAGGACTCGGCGCCCTAGCAGCATGAAGTCCCTTAATAATTCTCTGTACTTCCCTGGCAGAAATTTGAGCATTTAAAAGCTCCTGCTGGTCAGCTTGAAGTTCCAGCAACTGATAGCCCTTCAAGTACACCATAGCCTTTTCCCCATTCCCCTCCTCAGCCTGATACAATTGCTGATAAAATTCCTTGAAGATAGTCTCCACACATTTTTGTGAAGTGCTAACCACCCTCTCCCTGGTTCAAATAGCCGTTACATGACAAGGTGTGGTACAGATGAATTTTGACTATTGATTATGCCTCAGTAGTGAATATGCCTCAACTGTAAATAGGGGCACTTGAAACTGTTGAAACAATTTACATAACTACAGATACTGGAAAGATCAGGGAGGAGACCTTCTCCTAGCAAGCAAATGGAGACCCATTACAGAGAACAAAAGAACACTTCACCTAGGAGCCTTTCTACTAGCAGACAAATTGAAACCCATTAACAGGACAAAACAGGACAATTCACCTTGCCTTGGAAACATTTCTCCTAAGAATTCATCAATTGTAATGTAGACCAGGGGGGGTGGGGGGTTCCCTTGAGCATTTTCAAGCACCTGGCCAGTGTCTTGGATGTGCTTAATGGATAACTGACTCTATACTACGTATGTGTCACATGATAGGAAATAACTGGATTGTTCTTGCAACTGGATAAAATGGGTACCTGTTTTCAGCTAGAGAGAGAGAAATGGATTCATCTAGGAATGGACGCATTGCCTAGAGAAACTCCCGATTGAGAAGTCTCTCTTGTCTGGTTGAATCAGGGATCCATTCAATCGAAGTGTGACAGGGATGAAGTAAATCTCTTTCGGTGAAGTATATTCTTCTTCTGTAATTATCTTTCTAGTTATCTATTCTGTAATTAAGTGCTTTTATTCTAATAGTTTTCCAGATATCTTTTTAACTAATCATAGGTAGATATATGAATTACTTGCCTTTCTAAATAAGTACGAATTAAGAAGTTAAATAAGTGAAATTCAAGTTATCCCTGCTTTGTATTATAAATAAACGCACGTCTTCATTAACAAGGTGTGTTAGCCTTTGTTGAAGTAAGACATTTGGTACCAGAAGTGGGGTGCGATAAAAAGAAAGGCTATAACAATGTTGAAAAGAAGAGTAAAAAATGTAAATAGTACAAAGACTGTAAAGGAAGATAAAGATTTTGTAAATATCCCCGGATGGGATCAGGCGCCTTATGAAATGTTAGCTAGAGAATGGTCTTGCAATTCAGGACTAAGTGAGAATTGGGAATCTGTTTTAAAAGATGCGGAACCTGTAAATCTCCTTACATGCTTGCAAAAAATACCTGTTGAAAAAGGGATAGAATTGAGTGTGTTGGGGAGGAGAGGTTGGCTTTTGCTGTCTGCATATCGTAAGATACATCAGACAAAATCCAGCAAAGTAGATTTGATTGAGCAACTTGAAAAACAGAATTGTGATTTACAAAATATGATAACAATGCTACAATGCCAAATCCGTTTGTTGACGGATAAATTAGATACTTATCAGCAGGTTGCTGAGAGAGCAGCTGTCAGGGTGGCCCAGTATAAATATCGTAAAAAAAAGGGGAGAGTAAATAAAAAGAAAGTGCACATGTCTATTGCTAAAGCAGGTGTAAATTGGAATCCTGATGACTGGGATGGTAATATCTGGGATTCTACTGAATCATCTAACTCTGAGGAAGAGCAAGGAGTTAGTAATGAAAACTATCAGGCACAACCGATTTATAGGAGGAAAGTGCAGAGTACTCCCCAAAATCCTGGAGGAGTTAATCTAGATACTGTGGAGGATTTTAATCAACAAGAGATTAATGATATCCAGGACAGGTTTAGGCAGAAACCTGGGGAATCACTGATTACCTGGATGGTGCGTATTTATGAAACTGGAGCTGCAGGAGTACAGCTAGATCATGGTGATGCTAGGAAATTTTGTCTAATTAGTGTTGACCCTGTGATACAAGAGCAGTTTCGTAATTACATATCACAAAATATGACTAATTTACTCCAACTGGCAGTAGAAGGATGTAATGCTAAATTTCCTGCCGAAGCTGATTGGCCCCCAAATGATAAACAATGGTTTGCTTTGCGTGACGCTATTCAGCGCATTAAAGAGGAAGGCATGAAAACTGCTATTTTTATAGGGCAAGCTGATCAGTTAATGAATTGTGCCATGACTGCATCAATGAGGAATAAGATTATACGTTTGGCTCCACCAGCTTACAAACATGTTATTATGACTTTACTGATAAATCAAACAGGGAATCCTTTATCAGAAGTAATAGAAGCAGTGAGACAATTAGGTGAATTGGGAGAGTGGGGTCCAAAGTACAGTGCTGGTGACAGAAGGGAGAATAGATCAGAAGGACAGAAGGGAAATATAAACAACCGAGTATCCAGGAAAGATATGTTTACTGCTCTCCTTAAAGATGGTGTTAAAAAGGAACAGATTGATGGAATTGACACACAGAGCATGTGGGAAATATATAAGAAAAGAGGGCTGTATAAGAAAAGTGGAAATAGGAATGTGAGTAAACAAAATTCTGAAGTGAATGAAGAGGAGAGAAAGAATGAGGGGAAAAGGAAGGAGGGTGAGATTAGAGAAGCAAGATCAAATGTTATTCCCACAGCACCACTTTCTGACTTATACCCTGATCTTTCATGGGCACAGGATTTGTTTCAAGAATAGGAAGTAGGCCAAGCTCCAGTTGAAGGGTGGACTCATAAAGACATGAGACCCCATGTAAATTTAGACATTTTTTGGAAACATAAGAACAATCAGAGGGTCCGAGCCTTAGTAGATACTGGAGCGGAGGCCACCTTAATTTATGGAAATCCAAAACATTTCAGAGGACAGCATGTTACAATCACTGGGCTGGGAGGAAGGAAAACAGATGCTGTACAAACCACATTGGAAATGAAAATTGGTCAGTTACCTAAGAGAAAATACTCGGTGTTAATTGTTCCCATTCCCGAGTATATAATTGGGATAGACATATTAAAAGGGTTGACACTGATACTTGATGAGGAACAATACCAATTTGGCATCAAACCTTACATGTCTGCTAGACCTATTACTGTAGGACACCTTAAAATGCCAGCAGTAAAGCTGCCCCCCGCCACTAAAATGGTGAGTATGAAGCAGTATAGGATCCCGGGAGGACATCAGGAAATAGGAGAAACAATTCAGGAATTGCTAGAAGCAGGGGTGATTAAGCCGGTTACCACTGGCTGGAATAATCCGGTGTGGCCGGTAAAGAAATCAGATGGCAGTTGGAGAATGATAGTTGATTATAGAGAATTGAATAAGTATACCCCTCCACTGACTGCTGCTGTACCAGATACAATTACTCTTATTGAAAATATTCAAAGACACGCAGGGACATGGTATGCTGTCATAGATTTGGCTAATGCATTTTTTACTATTCCAATTTCGGAGGAGAATTGGGAGCAGTTCTCATTTTCTTGGCAGGGTAGACAGTACTGTCCCACTAGACTTCCCCAGGGGTATTTACATAGCCCCACTATCTGTCACAGGATTGTAGCAGAACACTTAGATGAACTCCCACCTCCGGATGGGGTACAAATTTCACATTATATTGATGATATTTTAATGCAGGGGCCCTCACAAGAGATAGTGCAGGAACATCTTGAAGCTCTCATTGCACACATGAAAAAGAAGGGCTGGGAAATTAACCCTGCAAAAATTCAAGGACCAGCCCAGACAGTAAAATTCCTGGGCATACAGTGGCATCAGGGTCATAGAGAAGTGCTCCCAAAAGCCAAACAGAAAATAATGGAATTTAATACTCCCCGAAATAAAAAGGAGGCCCAGAAATTTATTGGACTGTTTGGCTTTTGGAGGCAGCACATTCCCCATTTGAGTCAAATACTGGCACCATTGTATAAAATAACTAGGAAGAAATATGAGTTTGAATGGGGAGATGTGCAGCAGCAGGCTTTTGAACTGGCTAAACAAGCTATACAGCAAGCCTTAGATTTATGGCCTGTTCAACCTGGGGAACTCGAGCTCAATGTATCAGTACAAGAACAGTATGCTAATTGGAGTTTATGGCAGAAACAGGGAAAGAAAAAAGTACCTCTAGGATTCTGGACGAGGAAGCTCCCTGAAGCAGGGACTAGATATACCCCTTTTGAAAAACAGTTGTTAGCATGTTATTGGGCTTTGGTGGATACAGAACAGGTGACCATAGGACACACTGTGATGTTAAGACCAGAAATTCCTATTATGCAGTGGGTAATGAGCTCCCCCAAGACACACAGAATAGGACATGCACAAGAAGCAAGCATAATCAAATGGAAATGGTATATTCAGGATAGAGCTAAAATTGGTATAGGGGGAACTGCTACCTTACATGAAAGGGTAGCTCAAGCCCCTCTTAAGGACACTGAGACCATGCAATTGCCAAATCATGAATTAACAGCAACAGAGTCTCCAGTGAAGTGGGGACAACCATTTGTACAATTAACCTCAGAACAGAGAAATCATGTTTGGTTTACTGATGGGTCTGCTAAATATGTGGGAAATAAAAGGTGTTGGAAGGTTGTGTCTTACAATCCCACTACTAAAAAATTGTTGACAACTACAGGTGAAGGGAAAAGTAGCCAATATGCTGAACTTTATGCAGTATTTCAGGCTTTAAAACAAGAGACCCCAGGGACTTGTCATATTTACACTGATTCCTGGTCAGTAGCCAATGGCTTAGCCACATGGCTACCTACCTGGCAGCAAAATAATTGGGAGATACATTCAAGAGAAATTTGGGGAAAAGAACTGTGGCAGCAAATTTGGGAAATGTTGCTTTTAAGTACGGTAACTGTGTATCATGTAGATGCTCATTGTGCTATTGATTCGTTAGACAGATGGTTTAACTCTATTACTGATGAACAAGCTAAAATTGCTGAAGCACAAACAGACACCAAAGAATCTGACTTGCTGGGCGTGGCAAAATGGGCTCACCAGAAATGTGGGCATTTAGGTGAAAAAGCTACTTTCCGCTGGGCACAAACACGGGGAATCCCTATCCCCTTAGATGCCATTAGAACAATTATCTTGCAATGCCCAATTTGTCAGCATATACAGCACAGGTCTGTCCCACACATAGTGTATGGCCATTTAGGGCGAGGAAAACTACCAGGCCAGATATGGCAAATAGATTACATAGGACCTCTACCTACCAGTAAGGGATGTCAATATGTATGCACGGCTGTGGATACATATTCCGGGTATTTAGTGGCATATCCATGTAAGAGGGCTACGCAGATTAACACCATTAAAACATTAGACCTCATTACTTTATATTATGGGATCCCTCTTCAGATTCAAAGTGATAATGGGTCTCATTTTAAAGGGAGGCTTGTACAGGATCACAGTAGACAGCATAACATTGAATGGATATTTCATATACCCTATTACCCTCAAGCTGCAGGACTTATAGAAAGAATGAATGGATTGCTCAAAGAACAGCTTAGGAAATTAGGGGAAGGATCCCTGCAAAAGTGGAGAGATCATTTATCTGCAGCACTACAGATCCTTAACAATAGACCAATTGCAGAAACTGAAACTCCTCTAATGAGGATGTTGACTCCCGCATTACAAATCAAATCTTATGTAGCCACTAACACTATTCTATATTGGGAAATTAAAGAAGGTGCCTTAGCCCCATATCGGGCAACACCAGAGGCAGCCGGACTAGATTTACATGCTCTGCAGGAATATAGAATAAAGGTCCATGATTTGCAATTAATAGAAACAGGAATAGGAGTCCAGTTACCACCTGAGCATTTTGGGTTAATTGCCCCTCGCTCTGGATTGGCCCTGAAAGGCATACAAATACTTGGAGGAGTGATTAATGCAGATTATCAAGGAGAGATAAAAATTATTCTAATGAACAGTGGTAACTCAGATTTAATGATCCAGACTGGGGACAGAGTGGCCCAATTACTTATCATCCCCACTTATGGAGGAGTAGTAAAGAAGGGGAGTGCCCCCACTGCTCTAACAGTTAGAGGCGATGCTGGATTTGGATCTGCTAATTTAAACACCGGGGCAAGGATTTGGGTACAATCACCAAATCACCCACCTGAGCAGGCAGAAGTTATTGCCACTGGGAATGATAACATAATATTGATTATGAGACCTGGACAAGAAAAATGGGAATATATACCAGCAAACAAATGTTACCTGCGAGAATAAAATGATGTCTTTTCATTATAGGTTATCTCTACACCTTCTGAACCAATGAACCAGCATATTTCTATCAAGGACCGGGATCGGTTCCAGCAAGCTTTCATATGCCATGTAGTGACATGGGCACTCATTACCAGCCTGATCTTTGGTACATGGAAAGTCTATTACTGGAGAGTGCAAGTGGTAACCCAACCCGAATTACACTTGCCCAAGCGTTTAGCAGATGCGATAGAACCACCTCAGAATATCTGGACTTATTTAGCCCGAAAAGTTTTAAATATTTCTAACTTTTGCCTTTCGGACATGCGTAATCCAGTGGATCTGTTAACTACATGTTTGATTGCAATACCCACACCAGCTCGAGTTTTGTTGTACTATTTTAAAGCTACACAAAATGACAGTTGGGCAAATGAAGAAGATATAAGGACACACCCCATGCTATACGAATATTGCAGAGATTGTCCCACTAATTTCAATTTTTGGGATAACATGACTCAAATAATCACTCATAATATCGCCCCAGGCGATGTATGTTATAACATGACATGTAATCCTGATGAAATACCGAAATGCCAACAACTAAAGATGCAACAAGAAATTGCCAAGGACATTGATATAATACTTTTATGTGATGCAACTAGGAAATGTAGAAATGTAACTAATACTATGAATTGTAATACTTAAGTAGTACTAGGAAGGCAGTCTTGCAAAATCGAGTAGCAATAGATTATTTACTTTTAAAACACAATTATGGATGTGAACATTTTGAAGGCATGTGTTGCTTTAATTTAACTGACCATGCTACTTCCATTCAGTCTCATATTCAAGCTTTGCAAGAACTAGCCAAAGATATTAAACAAGATATTAATGTTAATTGGTGGGATTGGGTATTTGGATGGCTGCCCAGTATGGGTAGCCTCAGACAAATCATTGGGGGAATTATTATTTGTATTTGTTTATTAATTATGATATGTTGTTTTATTCAATGCATACCCAGTTTCATTACTATATTTCATCCACCCAAAGTCCCCACAATGTTACCAGTATCTTATAGGCACAATCAATAGTCAAAGGACCGAATGTGGTACAGATGAATTTTGACTATTGATTATGCCTCAGTAGTGAATATGCCTCAACTGTAAATAGGGGCACTTGAAACTGTTGAAACAATTTACATAACTACAGATACTGGAAAGATCAGGGAGGAGACCTTCTCCTAGCAAGCAAATGGAGACCCATTACAGAGAACAAAAGAACACTTCACCTAGGAGCCTTTCTACTAGCAGACAAATTGAAACCCATTAACAGGACAAAACAGGACAATTCACCTTGCCTTGGAAACATTTCTCCTAAGAATTCATCAATTGTAATGTAGACCAGGGGGGTGGGGGGTTCCCTTGAGCATTTTCAAGCACCTGGCCAGTGTCTTGGATGTGCTTAATGGATAACTGACTCTATACTACGTATGTGTCACATGATAGGAAATAACTGGATTGTTCTTGCAACTGGATAAAATGGGTACCTGTTTTCAGCTAGAGAGAGAGAAATGGATTCATCTAGGAATGGACGCATTGCCTAGAGAAACTCCCGATTGAGAAGTCTCTCTTGTCTGGTTGAATCAGGGATCCATTCAATCGAAGTGTGACAGGGATGAAGTAAATCTCTTTCGGTGAAGTATATTCTTCTTCTGTAATTATCTTTCTAGTTATCTATTCTGTAATTAAGTGCTTTTATTCTAATAGTTTTCCAGATATCTTTTTAACTAATCATAGGTAGATATATGAATTACTTGCCTTTCTAAATAAGTACGAATTAAGAAGTTAAATAAGTGAAATTCAAGTTATCCCTGCTTTGTATTATAAATAAACGCACGTCTTCATTAACAAGGTGTGTTAGCCTTTGTTGAAGTAAGACACAAGGACACCCCCCTCTCCCATTTTTAATTAAAGATGAAATCAATTTACCTGAACAATTGCCAAACCTATACAACGCATGCCTATAGTGTAACATGGACCACTTAGCCCGGGCATGAATCTGTATTTTAAGTTCACTTTGTAAGGCCAGGTAAGCAGTCCCGTTTTCATCAGTATCATGACGACCAACCTCTCCTGCAAAACTTGGAGTTGCTTGCTCCATTTGACCAATCATCGACTGGTCTCCTTCTTCCTGCTGCTGACATATCCAATAATGGCTCCCCTGAGGAAGGCCTTAGAAGTCTCCCAAAATAAGTCTGGCTTCACTTTATGCTCCCCCATTGGTATATTCAAACAGAGCCCACTGATCTTGCAAAAACTGATGAAAACCTTCATCCCCCTTTAGAAAAACTGGAACACACCACTGTCGCTCTCTGTATGGAAGCCCATGGAAAGCACACCCACCAAAACCATGGCATGATCAGACACCTGAATGTTGCCAATGTACGTGTCCTGACATCTGCCATGAACTCACTCCTCAAGGCGCAAGACATGCCACACATCCAATACATCGCAATTATTGAACATACTCAACAATCGCTGCACCTCCTCCTACCAAACCAGAGGACCAGTTCAGACCCACCTTCCAACACACAGTTATAATCCCCTCCTAAAATCACTTTGTATTCTCCTGTCTCAGATATGCACCACACCAGCATGTCAAAAAAACTCCACTCGAACATTAGGCCCATTTACAAGGTCTGTCCCAAAAGTAATGAGAATGATTTTTTTGCGCAGCACAGAAGGGCCAGGAAAGGAAAGTGGGGGTCGAGGCAGGTGAAGGGGGAACCCAGGTATACAGTTTGACCTTCTTCAGTTGAGTTTGCGCCTTTGTAGCAGTCGGTACGTTAGCAAAATGCATAGTAGTTTTTGTGTCTTGTCATGAGCAAAAATGAAGAGGAGTCTGGAGCAACGTTACGCGATCAAGTTCTACGCGAAACTCGGAAAATCTGGTTCTGAAACATTGAAGTTGTTGAGGACAGCTTATGGGGATGCTGTTTTGTCTTCAGTCCAAGTCATCAGGTGGCACAAGATGTTCAAGGATGGAAGAGAGAGCGTTAAGGACAAACGGCGCGCAGGGTGTCCTTCAACTTCAAGAACTGAGAACAATGTGGCTCGTGTGAAGGCTGTTCTGGATAAGGACCGATGTTTAAATGTGCAGTTAATCGCAGAAGAGGTAGGATTACTAAAAATGGATGTCCACTGAATCATTACGGAAGATCTGCACATGAGAAAAATTTGTGCGAAACTGATCCTGAAGAATTTGTCCGATGAACAAAAGGACAATCGTGTGGTTTCTTGGGAACTCTTGGATCGTGTGACAAGTGAGCCCAACTTTCTGCAGCGAGTGATAACCGGAGATGAAACTTGGGTTTTTGAGTACGATCCCACAACCAAAAGACAGAGTTTAGAGTGGCACACTTCCCAGTCACCTCGACCAAAGAAGGCCTGAATGAGCAAATCAAGAGTGAAATCCATGCTTATTTTTTTTTTATTCAAAAGGAGTTGTTCACAAGGAGTTTGTGCCACCCAGACAGACTGTGAATCAAACATTTTTCCTACAGGTACTCAAACATTTGAGAAAGAGTTGCGTGTGTCTGCCGTGAAATTGCAAACATGTGGTTCTTTCACCACGACAATGCGCCAAGTCACACATTTGCTGTGAGGGCATTTTTGGATCAAAATAATATCACAGTGGTTCCCCACCCACCGTACAGCCATGACTTGGCTCCGTGCGATTTTCTTTTTAGTCCCCAAACTTAAAACCCACCTCAAAGGACATAATTTTGGGACAGCTGAAAACGCCTATAGTCAGCTGCAACGAGGGCTTTGAACATCATCTCAAGTGAAGACTTCCTCCACTGCTATGAAGAGTGGCAGCAACGCTGGAATCACTGTTCTTCGGTCACAAGGAGCCTATTTTGAAGGGGATAAACTGTAATTGTATGTATGTTCAATAATTTTTTTTAAATCATTCTCATTACTTTAGGGACAGACCTCTCATACTACCCAACAAAATAGGGTTACCATGCAACCATCCCCAGGGGTCGCAGTATGTCATGTCTACTTGAAAGCCCAAGGTCTTGCTGATTAAAATAACTACACCTGCTTTTTTCACCCCCATAGAGAAACCTATTTAGCTCTTTTATATACTGTTTGAACTGCATAGGGAGAGTAAGCTCTCACAGGGAAATGATGCCTCAGCCTCCGAGCTGCGATCATAAAATCTTTATTATCAGAACAAATACATCTGACCCTCAAGAACTGAAGGGTACATTTTATTTTAATTTCTAAGAGTGCAACTCCGAAACTGTAAGTATGTGTTGGCTCTTATAAATATAATATGCTGTTAGATGCTGGTATGGAGTTAAAGGGTTGTCATCAACACATCTGCTCAGCAATGAAGATTTTTGGGAAGCTGAGGCTATTCTCAAGGCACTTGATTCTGATAAACTTCTATTTATAGAATTAAATATATATTTAAAAAAGAGATAGCTATGCAAATGAACGAAGTCATATAAGAAATACTTATTTGCTTGGATTTGAAGTTAGTTGTATTTCCTTGATACAGCCTTGCAAAACATGTGAGCATGCTATGGACATGTCAAAAACTCTGAATTGATGGTTTGATGATTGAGAATATGTGACCTATCTATCTCTAGAGAACTGTAACTGATTTTGAACATTTTTTTCCTACATGCTGCTTACGTGCAGGGATGATTTTAAATACTTTCTATTTGAGATATTAAAATAAAAAAGAAAGAACCACTGTTACATAGACCCATTTTGAATATACTGGTGGATCATGTAAAACGCTTTTGGATTTGATAGGATGACCGATTTGATAGGATGACTGCCTCTGAGCACAGGAGGGAAGATCTCATGCCCCCCTGCTTGTTGATGTAAAACATCACCACCTGAATGTCCATCTGGATTAAGACATCCTGGTTCTGCAGGTAGCACTGAAAAGCCCAAAGGGCGCAGATGATTTCTTGGAGCTCCAAGAAGTTGATCTGTTGAAGGTTCTCTGATGCTGACTACAGGCCATGAGTGTGGAGGGCATTGTAATGGACCCCCAGTCCAACTTGGAGGTGTCCATGGTGAGGAGGAGTCAGAATCTGAAAAGGCATTCCTGACCACAGGTTTGATGGTTGCTGCCACCAGTCGAGGGACTTGGCAAGGAGATGGGTGACAGTCACCCTGTCCCGCAGACCCCCCATCGCCTGGGACCACTGAGAGCAGAGGGACCACTGGGCCAGCCACATATGGAGATGGGTGTCGGCCGTGACATGCACTGTTGAGCCCAAGTGTCCCAGGAGGTGCAGCATGAGCTGGGCGGAGGCCGAGGGTCAACTCTGAATCTCCCCTGCGAGGGCTGCCAGTTGTTGGGCCCCGTCAAGTTGAGAGAGGCTCAGGCATGGACTACGTCTAGCAATGGCCCTATGAACTCCAGGCTTTGGGTGGTTGCAGGTGGGACTAAGTAGTTTATGACAAACCCCAGGTGCTCCAGGGTGTGAATTGTGCCACGTGCTGCCAGCTGCACATCTACAGCCATGCCGCACCTGACCAGCCAGTCTTCCAGGTAGAGAAAGCACAGTTACTTACCTGTAACAGGTGATCTCTGGGAACAGCAGGAATAAGTCTTCACATATGGGGTATCGTCGGTACCGACGGAGCCTGCGCGGGAACGCTCCCCAGTGTACAATAAGAAAGCTTTTGGGAGCATCCCACATCGCCTGCGTGCTGCCTTCCCACCTTTCCCAACCGCCTCTCTCCAGTTCGAGTTTTAAAGCTGAGACAAAGAGAGAGAGAGGGAAGGAAAGATAGATAGAGAGATACAACTCCTAGGGGAGGTGGGTGGGTTGTGAAGACTTATTCCTGCTGTTCACAGAGATCACCTGTTACAGGTAAGTAACTGTGCTATCTCCAGGAACAAGCAGGAATGAGTCTTCACATATGGGGACTCCCTAGCTGCAGATGCCAGGGAGAGACCCGAGTTGTGTGTCCTTGAAAAGGGCTCCACCTCCCCCCATGGATCTCTGGCATCCGACCAGGGTAGGTGGGTAGAAGTTGATTAGGAATGGAACAGGTGCTTGAGAACAGCCTGACCAAACGAGGCATCCCGGCGGGAGTCCTTGTCCAAACAGTAATGGGCTGTGAAGGTATGAACCGAGGCCCAGGTGGCCGCTCGACAGATTTGGTCAATGGACACAGAGTTTAGGTGAGCCATTGAGGCTGCCATGGCCCTCACATTGTGAGCTGTGACATGGCCTTCCAGAGAAAGGTTCCTACTTTGGTAGGCGAAAGAAATACACTGAGCAATCCAGTTGGACAGTGTTCTCTTAGAAACTGGAAGTCCTAAATGGGAAGGGTCAAAAGCAACAAAGAGTTGAGAAGACTTTCTATGTTGCTGTGTTCTTTGTAAGTAAAAGGTGAGAGCTATTTTACAATCCAAAGTATGAAGATTCCTCTTTGCACTTGATGCATGAGGTCCTGGAAAAAAGACAGGTAAGTATACCTCCTGGTTCAGATGAAAAGGCGAGACCACTTTGGGCATAAAGTGTGGATTGGTCCTGAGGACTACCTTATCATGATGGAACCTTGTATAAGGAGGATTAGCCACCAAGGCTTGCAACTCACTGATGCGACGTGCTGAGGTGACTGCAATGAGAAAGATAACCTTCCAAGAAAGAAATTTCAAGGAGGTGGTGGCTAAAGGTTCAAAGGGTGGCTTCATAAGCTGGCCAAGAACCAGATTTAAGTCCCATGCCACTGGAGGTGGTCTAATGGGAGGTTTAGTTAAAAGAAGGCCTCTCATGAATCTTGCTATAAGAGGATGAGAGGAAACAGGCTGTCCATAGAGAGGCTTGAGGGACGCTGCAATAGCACTCAAATGGACTCTTACCGAATTCGTTTTGAGGCCTGCATGGGAAAGATGCAGAAGATACTCTAGTAAAGAATTCAAAAGGTATTGCAAGAGGGTTAAGACCCTTCTCTGAACACCAAATGGTAAATCTTTTCCATTTGAAAGCACAGGAACGTCTAGTGGAAGGCTTTCTAGAAGCATGAATAATATCTCTGACTTGCTGAGAGAGATGGAAAACTTGAAGGTCTAGGCCTTCAGCAACCAGGCCCTGAGATGGAGAGACTGGGGGTTTGGGTGCCACAACGTTCCGTCTTCCTGGGAGAGAAGATCTGGAGCAGAGCCCAACTCCAGGGACGGAGCTTGAGAGAGATGAAGAAGTAGAGTGTACCACACTTGGCGTGGCCAATGTGTTGCTATGAGGATCATAGAACCTCGGTCTCTCTGAAGCTTGAACAGTGTTTTGGGAATTAGGGGTATGGGTGGAAAGGCATAAAGGAAGTCTTGACCCCAGTGAAGGAGGAAGGCATACTTGGCCTGAACTCCCTGACACGGAATCCTGGAACAGAACCGGGGAAGTTTGGCATTCCACGGACTTGCAAATAGGTCTATGTCCGGAGTTCCCCAAATTCGAAAAATCCTGGCTACCTGGTCCCTGTGGAGGGACCATTCGTGTGGAAACAGAACTCGACTGAGTCTGTCTGCCCAAGAGTTTTGAACGCCTGGAAGATATACTGCCATAAGATGAATCTGAAGCTCTCTGGCGAAGGCCCACAGTCGCAAAGCTTCGTTGCAAAGCGACAGAGAGCCAGTCCCTCCCTGCTTGTTTACATAGAACATGGCTACTTGATTGTCCGTGTGGATGAGGACTGTCCTGTAGCTGAGCAGGGAGTGGAACACTCTGAGAGCTAAGAAAATTGCTCTGAGTTCCAAGAGATTTATGTGTAGTGAAGTCTCCTGTGGAGAGCAGATGCCCTGGGTGGAGAGATCTTGCAGATGACCTCCCCAACCCATTGGAGAGGCATCTGTTGTAAGGGTTGCTTGGGGAAGTGACTGTTGAAAAGGAGACCCCAGCAACAGGTTTTGAGAGGACTTCCACCAGTGGAGAGACCAAAAAAGGCGACTGGAGTTTGCTATTTTGTCTGACAGGCAACCTGATGCCTGAATCCATTGGGTGGACAAAGTCCATTGAGCTGCCCTCATGTGAAGGCGAGCATATGGAACCACATGCACAGTGGATGCCATGTGGCCTAAGAGTTGTAGCATTTCTCGAGCAGTTAAAAGGGGCTTTAACTGTATTTGGGAGGCTAATTGCGCCAAGCGTAGGCAACGGGCCTGAGGAAGATAGGCCCTTGCAGTTATGGTATCCAACCAAGCCCCTATAAACTCGAGGGACTGAGTAGGGGTGAGACTGGATTTTGGGATGTTTATTACTAGTCCCAAATACTGAAGGACACGCATTGTGCAGGTTAGAGAAGTCTTGGCCTCGGCTTGTGAAGGAGCTCGAATGAGCCAGTCGTCCAGATATGGGAAGACGAATATTCCTAGAGTGCGTAGAAATGCAGCTACTACTGCCATGCATTTCGTGAACACCCTTGGTGCAGAGGCCAGACCAAAAGGAAGCACCCTGTATTGGTAGTGCTTTCCTTGAAAAAGGAACCGAAGGAACCTTCTGTGAGTTGGATGGATGAGGACATGGATGTATGCATCTTTGAGATCTAGAGAACAAAGCCAGTCCTGACTCTGAAGGTATGGAAGCAGAGCACCGAGAGAAATCATCTTGAATTTCTCCTTGAATAGAAATTTGTTCAATTCTCTGAGATCTAAGATGGGTCTGTAGCCCCCTGTTTTCTTTGGAATAAGAAAATAAGGGGAGTAGAACCCTGTGCCTTGTTGAAGAAGAGGTACTTCTTCTATTGCCCCTTGGGCAAGAAGGATGGCAATCTCCTGACCTAGAAGGTTGAGGAGAGATGTTGGAGAATTGAACTGTTTCACCATGGTGTGGGGAGGAAGGCTTAAGAAATGAAGCTTGTACCCTTCCCTTATGATGGAGAGTGTCCATTGCTCTGCTGTGATTTGCTCCCATCTGGGAGCAAAGTCAGTCAACCTTCCTGGGATGGTAAGGGGCTCTGGTCCTTCCAGAGCTAGAAAGGCTAAGTTCTCTAGTAGCGAGTCAAAGGCCCTGAGGAGGCTGAGGCTGCTGGGCCGTGGAAGGTCTAGCTGCCTTTGACTTGGCCTTTTCAGCAAAACGACCTGCAGAAGATGCCTGCTGACCATAAGCAGGATAGTATCTTCCCTTTTTGGAAAAAGATGTCTTTTTAAACAATCTTTTCTTAACAGGAGCAGAGGTAGACTTTGAAAGTCGATCCAAAGCAGAGTTTTCAGCATCCATCTGAGTGGCCTTTGCTTGCCAATCCTTACCAAAAAGGTTTTCACCTGTACAAGGGAGATTTCCCAATTGATCTTAGACCCAGAGCTCCAAATCAGAAGCTTGTCACCAAGCAATTCTGCGTGCCCCTATGGCAATAGCCGAAGCTCTACTTACACACTCAAAAGAGTCAAAGGCTGCACAGTTGGAAAATTTGGAGACATCTTGGGCATGTTTGAGCCAAGTGAGAAACTCCTCTCTTTTATCCTCTGAAATGAAAGGCGTTAAAGTCTGCAGATGATCTGTGACTTCTTTTAGAAACATTCCTATATAGAGACTATAGGAATTGATCCTAGCAGCTAGCATAGCAGCTTGGAAAACCCTTCGGCCAAAAGCATCCAGGGTCCTGCATTCATGCCCTGGAGGATTAGATGAGTGTCTTTTTGCACTCTTTATCTTCTTCATGGCAGACTCTACCACAATAGAGTGGTGAGGAAGCTGAGTCTTGTGGAAGCCAGGACAAGGAGGGACACGATACATGGTGTCTAACCTGCGAGAATGAGGAGAGGTGGTGAGAGGTGTCTCCCACATCCTCAACATGAGATCATAAAGAATCTCATGAACAGGTAAAGTAGCTGCCTCCTTAGGAGCTTTAGGATATTGTAAAATATCCAACTCCTTGGCTCTGGGTTCTGACTCAGGGGCCACTGTGATAGAGAGGCCCCTAGCCACTTCCCTAACAAAGTCTTGAAAAGACAAGTCTTCTGGAGGAGACAATCTTCGTTTAGGTGAAGAAGACTCCTGAGGAAGAAGTATCGATGCTTCTACAGAACCCTCAGACTCATTAGAGTCCTCAGAGGAATCGAAGTATCACCTGTCTGGATGCTCCTGTAAAGCCCGATAACCGTATCGAGTGGGATCGACATCGGGAGTAATCGGCATCATAGGGCAGGGTACCGTTGCAGTCGACACCGAAGCCGATGTCGATGCAATTGGTACCGGGAGCGATGCCGGTACCAGCAACAGGGATTGTTGTGGTACCGGAGGCGTCGCAGCCTGTATGAAAGCCGTTACGGTGCGCTGCATGGTCAGAATCTTCTGATCCATTGACGCCACCAGAGTCTGGATGTCGGTACCAGTGGGAGCCACCGGTACCCCAGAATACGGCAACAGGTGTTCTGTCGAGGCCGAGCCATCGATGTCAACCTGTGACCCCATAGATAATGCTTTGGAAGCCGGAGCTTCCCGCCAGGGTAATTTTACCGGTGCGGAATCCTCGAGGGCAAGCCCGGAGGCATCTCGATGCTTGGAGGAAGATCTACCCTTCCAGGACCGGCCAGATTTATGCTTGGTTACCTGAGATCCATGAGAGGAAGAGGAGGCCCTGGAAGACGTCGATGCTACCGAAGCTGCATCAGAGGGAAACAGGGTACTGAGCTTGGCTGCTCGGTTCTGCCGACCTCTCTTAGACATCATGGTACAGGACATACAATCCGTGATGGAATGGTCAGGTCCCAAACACTTTAGACACCAGTCATGGGTGTCGTTGACAGAAATAGTACCGCCACATTTTGTGCATTTTTTAAACCCAGAAGCGGGCTTCTCCAATGAGGAAAATATTTTTAGGCCTAGGGCCCAAAAACTGAAAATGCACAGTAGAGATAAAGCGTTTTTTTTTTTTTGAAAGAAAGAAAAGAAAGACCGGCGGTACCGGTCCGACGTCGAAGGCGGCAGACGCGACACAAAAGAATAAAGAAAAAATAAAGAACTTCTTCTGCGGTGACAGGAACACGACCTGCTGGCTCCGCGGAAAAGAAGAACTGGAGAGAGGCGGTTGGGAAAGGCGGGAAGGCAGCACGCAGGCGCTGTGGGATGCTCCCAAAAGCTTTCTTATTGGACGCTGGGGAGCGTTCCCGCGCAGGCTCCATCGGTACCGACGATACCCCATATGTGAAGACTCATTCCTGCTTGTTCCTGGAGATATACAAATACCCAATGCAGCTGCAGGTGAGCAGCAACCACTGCCAGGCACTTGGTGAACACCCTCGGGGCCGAGGCCAGTCCGAAGGCCAGAATCCTGTATTGGTAGTGGCTTCCTCTGACGACAAACTGGAGGTACTGCCGGTGTCTTGGGTGGATGGGAATATGCATGTACATGTCTTTGAGATCTAAGGAGCATAGCAAATTTCCCTGGAGGACGTAAAGCAGCAATGTTCCAAGGGAGAGTATCATACTTCTCCTTCACCAGGAACTTCGCCAGCGATCCTCCATCTTCGGCTCCCCCGATCAGGGTAGAGCACTGAACAGGCCGTCCACCTGAGCCGCTCAGCCCTCCAGCCCAATCGGGGCTGTGGGAGGGGCCTGCAGTCACAAAAGCAGCCGCCGCTGGCGGGAAACAACTGAGCCAGCGATCCTCCATCTTCGGCTCCCCCGATCGGAGTAGAGCACTGAACAGGCCGTCCACCTGAGCCGCTCAGCCCTCCAGCCCAATCGGGGCTGTAGGAGGGGCCTGTAGCCACAAAAGCAGCCGCCGCCAGGCAGGCCCACGCCTGTCGGGCCCGCGCCTGAGGGCCTCGCCAGAGGGCCCTTTGGCGTGGCCCTTAGGCGGGGCACCAGAAGAAACCATCCACATCCTATACATAGCAACTGCAAGCTAATAACTGCAAGCAACAGAACTCAGCCGACCCACAACAGCTACCCGAAGGATCTCCAATCTGCTCCTCCCATGCGACTACAATCTACTTGATCATGGAACCTTCCTATTCATGGTACAGACTTTCTGCATTAGTATACACCAGCTAGACCATTATGTGACTAGCTCTCAACATTTTCAATTAGAAATCACCCTTTTGCTGTAATACTTTATTTGTATAGCCTGTATACAGTCTCAACCAGCACTTTAATGTGATCCTCAATAGGTCCTAACTTTTCAGACCTTATAGCATAGCCCATTGTATTTAAGCAATCAACTATTTCTGTGTACTGCCTACTGTGCCTGTAACTTAAATTGCATATCAACTCTATCATTTGCAGCACTACCTACTGTATGTTCATAGTTAGTGATAGTCTATCTACTGCATTACTTAAGTGTTTTACTCACTGTGTTGCAATCTCATCTATTGGAAAACAATATATCCCACAATCACTTAGACTACCACTGACACCTCTCAGATTGTCTTACAAGATATCCTTATATACCATAGTGAACAGTCCAGCTTGAAGACAACCCGTAGAAACCCTCTACTCTAAATTCAACAGCAAGTTAAAATGGCTCCCACTACCAATGCCTCAATCAGCATCCTACTTCTCATACTAGGATGGATAGCTGAATCCCTTGCCTTATCACACGCACCACAACAAATTCCAATCCTACAAAGACACACCCATAGAAAGGCAGAAGCCCCATATCCTCCCTTAAGAGTTGATATACAACCACGGCACTCGCACCTGTTACACATAGCTCTCCAAAATACCAAGAAAATCAAGCAACCGGAACCCCCACAAGCGCTAAACTGTGCCCTCATCAATGCTCGGTCAGTCCGTAAGAAATGGCCAATCGTTACTGATTTAATATCTACTTACAACCTGGATATTCTCATGATAACTGAAATGTGGTTATCTGATTCAGATAACATAATCATCAACCAACTCCTACCCAACAACTTCATCATCCACTCCCGCCATAGAGAGAACAAAAGAGGAGGAGGAGCCCTCATACTAGCCAAGACCGACCTGCATTTTTGCACAATAGACTCTACAAGCTCAAACAACCTAGACATTCTTTCCATCGCCAATGATCAATGTTCCATCAACCTTCTTTATAGAGCACCCTCACCCTCCTCTGACGATCTTCCCAAAATTTTAGACTTAAAAGCCAACTCAGTCCAACACAACAAACCAAATTGGTTATTAGGAGACTTCAATCTCCCTTCTCTGCACGCCAGCCATGCCTCAGCCCTCCTAGAAGCAATGGACGAATTAGGATACAGACAATTAATCAGAAGTCCCACACATACAAAAGGGAACACCCTTGACATGATTTTTGCTCCTCTATCAACGTGTGAATCAAACAACGATCTTGTAACAGCACTGATCCCAGTACCATGGTCAGATCACAAGTTAATTAACTTCATTATCCCCATAAACCCTAACACCACACATAACAGAACCTCTAACAACTCCACAAAGACAACATCTCGAAGTTTCCGAGCTTTCAACAAAGAACTCATACTTGCACAAACTAACCCTCTCTACAATGACACTACTCTCAATATGGAAAACCTGATTACATCATGGAACTGTAGGGCTGGTACCCCTGCAATTCTACATGCAAATCTCCGGCCTGCTCAGCAACTCAGGCCTGAACCAAACTGAACAGACAAGATGGATTCTTCACTACACTTTTGCTGTGTTCAGCTACAAACCTGACCTCCAAACACCTGCTTGCGCAGCATTTCTAAGTGTGCATACAGAAGCTATTGTCCGTGGCTAATTCACTGCCCACATGCAAGAACATCTGCTGCTTCGGTGTCCTTGGACACTTGTACATATGCCCAGAAGTTACATACTGTTGCTTTTGCATGACTTCTTACTATGGATCCTTTGTCTGCAAGAAGATGCCCATCATCTACCTCCTGATTCGCTGAGAACACCTCAGACTGCCTGGTGCCAACCAATCATCGGACCTATGACGGAGTATTCTTACAGAGAATAATACAATCTGTGCTGGATCTTTAGGGAGGCTTTTTCCACCTGTTCATACAGACTTCTGCACCGGTCCCTTCCTGCTGTGCACTGCGTACCTGATTCCTGCGACCTGAGCCTTCCGCAAGATGGCCACTACGTGTGGGCCAGGCCGTCCTCCAAAGGTCTGAGATAAGACTTTCACAGATACCTCCGGTTCGGACTTAGTGTGGCTTGCCTCCGTCGGGGCTGGAGCCTGCATTATCTAGCAGCTGCCTCCTTGGACTGTGCTGTTCCTGAGTGCCCGACGAAGCTAAGGTACTGACTTATCTCTCCTCCCCCGGATGGGCAAGGGGTTAGCAATATATTTCATACCTTTCCTAAGTGCAGAGCAAATCAGTGACATCTGGTTACTAATTAGTGATTTATTACGTTGTCCAATTGTACATCTGTACTATAACAAAATTTCTACCTCATGTTTCTACTTAGCTATACGTATGTTTGTATATTTTTCTACCTGGCTGTCCATAATAAAGTCTAATATATATCTGCAGACCAGACCTCTTTCGTGGCTCATTGCCAGAATAACTCACTGAACTTTGGGCTGGGTATTAGTAGCCATTTTCCCCTTGACAACAGAGAGTCTAACTTATTTTTATGTTACTAATAATCCCTACAGAACAATAACCTCAGCTCTATTGCACAAAAATCACATGATAGCAAGACCTCAAGCAACAGAAAACATGCACCATGGTTCTCTCCTGATCTGCGGACCTCCCTCTTATACCTTCGAAAACTCGAGAAACGATGGCGTCGATCTCGCTCCACAGATAACCAGACAGCCTACAACACACAACTCTCGACCCATAGAAAAGCAGTCCTGACAAAAATGAAACAATTCCACACTGATACACTCAAAAGATCCCTAAATAAACCACGGGATCTTTTCAACTTAGTCAAATCCCTATCGAAGGAACCATCACCATGTCCTCCTGAGGAGATCCACCCACAAGCCTTCGCGGACCATCTACAATCAAAACTATTACAAACAAACAAAATCGCTGCCTTCAAGCCACAAGACACCACCTGCCTAAACTACCTCTCAATGTGTTCCACACCACCCAAGAAACATGTGGAAGATACCATTGCGGCCATCAACACCACCACTGCTCATACTGACCCTTGTCCAGCTTACTAGATAAAGAATATACGCAGTGACATCAGTCCATTAATCACAAGAATGATAAGACTATCGTTCACAACGGGATCCTTCCCCTCAGCACTCAAACAAACTTTAGACCTCTTCTAAAAAAAACCAAGCTTGACCCCAGTAAAGTGGAATCATACAGACCCATAGCTAGCATACCATTTCTAGCTAAGATATTTGAAAAGGAAGCACAACGACAAATACAAGACCACATCGACACTGCATCCCCACTAGACCCCCATCAACATGGCTTCAGGGAGTTCCATGGCGTGGAAACCCTTCTTATCTCCCTTCTCAATAATATCATCACTTGTGTTGACAACATCCACCAAGGTTGTGTACTTATCTTCATAGACATAGCTGCAGCCTTCGACTCGGTACACCACGGCCTGCTCATAGAACGCCTAAAAGAAAAAGGCATTAATGGCCTCGCCCTTGATTGGTGCAGATCATACCTTGAAGGAAAGTGGCAGCAGGTAAGATCAAGATCAACAAAATCAGAGCCCTTCCACCAAGATCAGGGCGTTCCACAAGGCTCATCATTATCATCTCTCATGTTTAACATTTACGTACAACCTGTCTAACATCATCAGATCTTTCAATGTTCAATGTCAGATATACGCCGATGACATCCTTCTCTACATGCCATTCTCCACAAAGCAAATGGACCTCTCACCTCTCATTGAATGTTTTGATGCAGTATCAGAATGGTTTCTATCTCAAAACCTCCGTATTCAACATAAGAAAACGGAGGTACTCTTCATCACAAAAAATCCGAATTTCACCCCACCACCTCATATAAAAGTGAGAGAGAAGCTGAACTCCAAACGAAATCTACAATTCGATACTTAGGAGTCACACTAGATCAACACTTGGACATGAAGCTACACATATCCCACATTGTCAGAGCCATATATTTCAAGATTCGGACACTCAAACACCTCCGATCCTTATTGGACCCAAGTGATTTCCGGACTGTATACCAAGCTCTTATCCTACCCCACTTTGATTTCGCCAATGCCATTCTCCAAGGTCTCCCACAGTCTACCTTGAATCCTCTACAACTTGCCATGAACGCCGCTGCTAGAGTTCTATCTGGAGCATCGAGATATGACCACATCACGCCCATCTTAATTCAGCTCCACTGGCTCCCAACACACGGAAGAATACTATTCAAGACTCTGATACTTACCTTTAAAGCAATCAACGGCATAACCGCTTCATCACTAGTTAATCTAGTTCAGCCCACTCCGCCTAACAGATCCAGAAGATCCACATCAACAAACACTCTAATTATCTCAAGTGCATCAACAAAATGCACACTAACAATGTCAAACAGGGCGTTCAGTTGCTATGCTCCCAAGTGTTGGAACGCATTACCACCAGGAATCCGAGCCATTACCGATCTCACACAATTCAGGAAGGCACTAAAACACTACTTATTTATTCAACATTACCAGATCAACCATACTCCACCATAGCCACACCTCTTCCTCTAGAAACCTTTGTATATTAGTCCCTATTCTTAATATCTTTCCGTAGGTTCATAATCCATTATTCAAAGCTTTCTGTTACATATGTAAATAGTTGATGTGCATGTTTCCCCTAAGTTATCCAAGTTGTATTACCCTGTTCTCTGTAAAACCTAATGTTTGTTCATTATGGTTCGTTGTTCCATGTAAACCGCGCTGATACTAAATAGTGCGGTATATAAGAAACTAAAATAAATAAATAAACTTGTTGAGATCTCGCAGGTCCAGAATAGGGCGTAAGCCACCGGTCCTCTTTGGAACCAAGAAGTACAGGGAGTAAAACCCCTGGCCCCTGAGATGGGGCAGGACCAGTTCCACCACCTTGTCGGCCAGAAGCCTGGTGAGCTCTCGCTGGAGCAAGTCTCTGTGAAGGGGAAGTCTCAGGAGTTACACTGGAAAGATCAGAGACTATATCTGGTCAAAATGGAGAAGGTAACTTTCCTCCACCACCTGGAGGACACAGGTGTCGATGGTGAAGCTTGGCCACTTGCTGGAAAAGTATACCAGACACTCCCTCCCCTGTGTGTTGCAAGACTAGACCACCTGGAGGAGAACAGGCTATGCCCAAGGAGCAAAAACCTCCTCCCGGTTGCAGCTGGGATGCTGCCTGGGGTTTGGGGTCCTTAGGCTTAAGTGGGCCATGCCCTTGACCCTTGGCCTGCTGACCCTGTTGGGGAGCCCGGAAGGCCAAATACTTTGGGTAGTTTCTGTAAGCCTTCCTCTTTTTTGAGTAAAGGGGCTTTCTCCCCGAAGCCTTCCATCAGGAAAGGTCAGCGGTTTTCTTGGAGAGCTTGGTCCTGGTCAGGAACTCAGTACTCCAGCTCAACGGCCTTATCAGTCATGGGTTTGCCGAAGAGATTCTCCCCCCCAGCATGGAATATTAACCAGCTTGTCTTGTACCCATTGCTTCAAGTCGGATGACTGTAGTCAGGCCTGGTGGCAAGCACTAATGCCCACCGCAGCTACTCTGGCCACTGACTCAAAGCCGTCATAGGCCGCTCGAGTGATAAATTTGGAGCACTCCTTGACCGCCAAGGTCAGGATCCTAAACCACTGAAAAGGCTCTTCTGCCAGCCCTGCCAAGAACCCAGTGAACTCCCTCACCATGTCTCGCACGTACATGCCCATGCAGAGCTGGTAAGCCTGGATCCGGCCCACGAGCATCAAGCCCTAGTAGCACTTCCTGCCCAAGGCATCCATGGAATGGGCCTCCCTGCAGGGGGGCACCAAGGAGTATATCTTTTAGCTTTTAATAGTATGCATGGTCAAGTCCACCACCATGGAGTTATGGGGTAGCTGAGCTTTTTGGAACCTGAAGCTCCGGCGGATAGGGTATTTGGGATCGAGCAGCCTGCTTGAATCAGCACTGAGGCCGGAATCTCCCACATATGGAAAAGAAGCGTTCCAGGATGGGGGAAAATCGGCACCATGAGTGCCTCCTTCAGCAAGGTCCTCCATCCGAGGCTCCTCCGTGGTGAAGACCAATGCCTTCGCCATGTCTCGTATAAAGTCCAGAAAGGAGAGGTCCTCGGGAGGGGTCCTGCACCGGTCCTCCGGAAGAGAAGGGTCCGAGGAGACATCCCGATGTAGGCAGGTGTTGGGGGACTCGTCATCGGTCTCCCAGTCCAACTCAGTTGGAGGAGACCTCGCAGGCCCTATGGGTCTTGGGGCTGTGCCAGATCACCAGTGCCATGAGGCCCCCCGAGTTCCTGAGGTCAGAACCGAAGACACTGGCCAGGGAAGTCCTCTGCCCCAATCAGGACAGAGAACGGGATCTGGAATGGCCTCAAGGCCAGTGGTGCTTGGGGATCAGTTCCACGACCTCTGAAGACTCCCTCGCGGTGGAGGGGCCTGTGATAGGGACAGAGTACCTGGAGGACCAGAGCATCGGTCCATGCTACAGGGCCAAGAAAGCAGTGAAGCTGTGCTCAAGAATCACCATTCTGACCTCGAGGACAGGAGGCTCCACAGTCACTAGCACAGGCACCAAAGGCTTTGGGCCCAACGCCAGCCCTTCAGTGAGGACAGGTTCGGGAGACCAGGGGTTGGGCACTTTCTCCTGCCATGGCAGCTTGGAAGACTGCTCCCAGCCATCGGCATCGGCCTGGAGGCTCTGATGCTGGTGACCACAGGACTTACTCATGGCTTGGAGGTCATTTCCTGATGATGCCACCGATGACATCCAGCAGAGGGTAGGGAAAAATGGCCAATTTTCCCAATTCAGAAAAGTGGAGTACCCCAGGGATCTGTGCTGGAT
The DNA here is from genome assembly GCA_033557465.1 of Ichthyophis bannanicus. NCBI lineage: Eukaryota > Metazoa > Chordata > Amphibia > Gymnophiona > Ichthyophiidae > Ichthyophis > Ichthyophis bannanicus. The sequence goes on from CM066031.1 coordinate 1,044,019,790, forward strand.
CTGCTGCTTTTTAATATATTCATAAATGACCTGGAAATGGGAATAATGAGTGAGGTAATCAAATTTGCAGATGACACAACTATTTAAAGTTGTTAAAACCCATGAGGATTGTGGAAAATTGCAAGAGGATCTTGATAAATTGGAAGACTGGGTATTCAAATGGCAGACGAAATTTAATGTGGACAAGTGCAAAGTTATGCACCTAGGAAAGAACAACCCAAACTATGGTTACACAATGCAAGGTTCCACATTAGGAAAGAGATTTAGGCGTCATCGTGGATAACATGTTAAAACCCTCCGCACAGTGCGCAGCGACAGTCAAGAGAGCAAATAGAATGCTAGGTATCATAAAGAAAGGAATGGAAAATAAAACAATGGATATTACAATGCCTCTGTATCGTTCCATAGTGCGACTGCACCTTGAATATTGTGTACAATTCTGGTCGCCGTATCTTAATATAGCGTTATTAGAAAAGGTATAGAGAAGAGTCACCAAAATGGTAAAAGGGATGGAAGGATACCCTATGGAGAGAGGCTAAAAAGGTTAGGGCTCTTCAACCTGGAAAAGAGATGGCTGAGGGGAGATATGATAGAGGTCTATAAATTAAAGAATGGAGTGGAATGGGTAAACGTAGATCGATTGTTTATGTCATCAGAATATAGAAAGACTAGGGGACATGCAATGAAGCTACAGGGTAACCTATTTAAGACTAATAAAAGAAAATATTTTTTCACTCAACGTTTAATCAAACTCTGGAATTTGTTACCGGAGGATGTAGTAAAAGCTGTTAGTGCAGCTGGGTTTAAAAAAAGGTTTGGACAAGTTCCTGAAGGAAAGGTAAATAAACCATTATTAAAAAGGGACCCGGGATATCACTGCTTGACCCAATACAAGCATTGTGGAACCTTGTCTTTTGGGGAAACTGCTAGGTACTTATGACCTAGATTGGCCACTGTTAGAAACAGGATACAGGGCTTTATGGACCTTGGTCTGACCCAGTATGGCATATCTTATGTTCTTAAGGGGACAGCTCAAAGAAGAAGTTGCCCTGTATGATCCCATTCTGAGTCCTGAGGTCACGAGGCAACGGCCATCACGCAAGGCTGAGGCCCCCGCAGCAGCCCCCGAGGTTGCCAGCTCCTGGAGCGACGCTGGGGCCAAGACAGAGGTCTTTCCAATCATGGACTCTTGCTGCATAACGCGGTTCTTCTGTCCTTTGCTCATTCTGCTGACAGAGCCCACAGAAGGAATCATCATTATCCACACCAAGGCAGCGAAGACAGCAATCGTGCGGGCCATGAATGACATGGTGTTCCCACAGGGGTCGCACTGTTTGAACCCACTGGCTGAGGACACAGCAGAGGAAGATGGCACTCGCAAGATCAAACTCAAGAGTTTCGGTCACGGAGGGTGCGAGGAATTACCGTGCACAGAGAAAAAGACACCTGGGGCAAAAAGACCAGATAAAAACACAGCGCCAAGGCGGTAGCGGACCTGAGAGGGTGAGAAGGCACCGGTATGTGTACCAGAGAAGAAAAAGAAAACGACAAAGAGCAAAATCGCAAAATCAACCTTTTCCGACTTGCAAATGAACATCCGATGGGCTCCACGGAAAAAAGGAGACTGAGGCAAGATGGTACCCTTGGCCGGGAAGGCAACCACGCATACGCGGTGGATCTCCCAAAGGCTTTCTTTGAAAGCCTGGGAGAGGTTACCGCATGGGCTCCATTGGAGCTTACATGACCTGTATGTGAGGACTAACTTCCTGCTTGTTCCCGGAGAAAGTGTAGTTACTCACCTGTAGCAGGTGTTCTCCAGGGACAGCAGGAATCAATCCTCACATATGGGTAACGTCAGTGTCGACAGAGCTCGCACAAAAGCATCTCCCCAGCTTTCAAAGAAAGCCTTTGGGAAATGCCACCACGCATGGTCTACTTCCCGCCCAAGGGTGCCATCTTGCCTCAGTCTAATGACAAAGCTAAGATGACAAAAATAAAATATGGTAAAGAAGCAACTCCAAGGGGAGGAGGGAGGATTGTGGGGACTGATTCCTGTTGTCCTCGGAGAACACCTATTACAGTTGAGTAACTAAGCTTTCTCCAGGAACAAGCAGGAAGTCAGTCCTCACATATGGGATTCCCCAGCTACAGGCTACTGAGAACCTGTAAATAAACACCATGGCAACCTGTAAAGGGTGAGCCGTGATCAGCAGCAGTTGAGTCCCTACTGAGAGACTCTTGCAAGACCCAAGTGTCCGGCAGAGAACTAGCACTCCGGTAACCTGAACACAGAAGGGTGGGAGTGCAGGGGTTACCTATTCCCCAAAGAGATTATGGAGTACGGCCTGGCCGAAGGCACTGTCCCGTAAGAACTCCCTCTCAGGCAGTAGTGAGCTGTGAAGTTATGGACCAAAGACCAGGAAGCAGCCCGACAGATCTCCGTCATGGGGATGGAACACAGATTTGCCACAGAAGTAGACACATGGCCCAACACGGTGCACCATGACGTCTGGTCCAGTGGAATCCGTGCCTGCTCATAGGCAAGGGTAATGAAGTCTGCCACACAAGCGGACAATTCGCTTAGTCACTGGGAGCCCCAGACAGCTGGGGTCATAGGATACAAAAAGCTGAGGTGCTTTACGGTGGCCCCAAATCCACTGCAGAAAAAAGGACATGGCCCTTTTATAATCTAGAGTATGGAGAACGGTCTCCGCCCTACCAGTGTGAGGCCTCGGAAAGAAGGTGGGGAGCACCACCTCCTGATTGAGGTGTCATGGGAAAACCACCTTTGGCAGAAATGTGGGATGCATGCAGAGCACCACCTTGTTCTTATAGAACCTCATGTAGGGGGGCTCTGCCATAAGAGCCTGGAGCTCGCTGACACTGCGAGCTGATGTGAGTGTTACAAAGGAAGACGATCTTCCAGGAGAGGTACCGCAGGTGACAGGTAGCTAGAAGCTCAAAAAGAAGGTTTAGTGAGCTGCAAAAGCACCACATTAAGATCCCACTCTGCCGCTGGAGGGCAGACAGGGTTTTGGACAACATGAGGCCCTGCAGGAATCGAGACACAAAGGGCTGAGCCAAGAGGGACTTTCCCTCAATGGGATGGTGATGCGCTGCGATGGCGTTAATGTGTACTCTGACCGAATCGGACTTTAGTCCCACCTGTGACAGGTGGAGCAGATACTGGAGTACCACTTGTACCGAGCAGGAGAATGGGTTTGCCCATCTTTCTGTGCACCACACCAATAATCAGCACCACCTGAAGGCGTATGCCCTTCTTGTGGAGGCCTTATGAGAGGCCAGAAGAACCTCTTCCATGTCCCGTGTGAAATTGAAGGGCGCTAATGCTACCCTTTCAGCAGCCAAGCTGTGAATGGCAGGCACCCCAGGTTGGGGTGTAGGAGAGAGCCCTGCTCTTGTTAAAGTAGCCCTGGGGCTCACACCAGGGGAATAGGCAATGCCGCAGATAGGGAGAGGAGCCGTGTGAAACAGAGCTGCCTGGGTCACCGAAGAACTATCCGCAATAGTAATGCTCTGTCAAGTTAGACCTTGAATAGGGTCTTGGCGACCAGCGGTGTCAATGGGAAAGCGTACAGAAGGCCTTCCATCCATGGGATGAGGAACGCATCCGCTGCCACCTGGGACGGATGCGGCTGACTAGAGCAGAAGTGGGGCAACTGCATGTTGTCTGTACTGGCAAATAAATCCATCGAGGGGATGCCCCAGAGAAGAAACAGCCAGGTGGCTACTACTGGATCCAGGTGCTACTCATGTGGCTGGAGGACTCTGCTCAGTTTGTCCACCAGGGTGTTGTCTTGGCCCAGAGGTAAACCGCCCTTAGGTGCATCCATCTGCATGCAGCATAGGAGCAGAGGGCTACCACCTCATGGCAGCGGAGTACAACCCTGTTCCCTCTTGTTTGTTCACGCTACCATTGCGACCTGGTTGGTGGTCTGGATCAGCACAGAGTGGTGCTGCAGCTGGTGGCAGAAGGCTCTGAGAGCTAGGAATATCACCCGGAGCTCTAGCAGGTTGATTTGCATCTGGGGTTCCTTCTGGGACCAGCCACCTTGTGTCTGGAGGCCCTCGCAATGCAGTCCCCAGCCCAGTAGAGAGGTGTCTGTGGTGAGGACCTTCTGGAGGGTGGGTGCCTGGAAAGGCATCCTGTCCTGAAGGTGGCATTGAATCTGTCACCATCCGAGGGAGTCCGCCAGCTGATGGGTCACTTTCACTCTGTCTCTGAGACTGCCTGTGGCTTGTGTCCACAGAGCGGAGGCACCACTGGGTTGCCCTCATGTGCAGACAGGCATATGGAGTCATGTGAACCATGGAGGCCATATGTCCCAACAGGCGGAGTAGAAGCCAAACAGGTAGTGACCGGCGTCGGTGCACCTCTGTGGTTAACTTCCTGAAGCATTCTGACCTCTCCTGAGGGAGGAAGGTTTTCACCTGGAGAGCATCTAGTTGCGCCCCTATGAACACTAGGCACCGGCCCAGAGTGAGGTGGGACTTGGGGTAGTTTATGACTAACCCCGGGTGCTGCAGGGCGTTTATGGTGCGCCTGGTGGCACATTGTGCCTCTGTAGCTGTGTCCCCCTTTAAGAGCCAGTCGTCCAGATAAGGAAAGACAAAAGCCCCTTGAAGCTGAAGGTGGGCTGCGACCACTGTAAAGACCCTTGGTGACAAGGCCAGACCAAAGGGCAGGACCCTGTATTGGTAGAGCTGTCCCCCCACCATGACCCGGAGGAATTTTCTGTGGCTGGGATGAATTAGGATATGTGTTTGTAGGCATCCCTTAAGTCTAAGGAGCATTGCCAAACTCCCTGCTAGAGGAGTATTCCAAGGGAGAGCATCTTAAACTTCTCCCTGACCAGAAACCTGTTGAGCTTTAGCAGGTCCAGGATGGGCCCAAGGCCCTCTGTCCTCTTGGGGATGAGGAAATACCTGCAGTAGAAGCCTGTGCCTCAGAGATGTTTTGGCACTGGCTCCACTGCCTTGTTCTGGATTAGGCCTGCTAGCTCAGTGAGAAGCAGGGTTTGGTGAAGGAGAGGTCAGGTGGGCTCTCCTGGTAAGTGTACGAGGGTGGTGCCCACTGTAGCTGGAGGAGGTAGCCCTCCTTGCACTTGTAGCACTCAGGTATCGGTGGTGATGGGCAAACAGGGCTAGGCACCCCCCCCCCCCCAGTCGAGGATCAGAGGCACTGGTACCGTAAGGGTTTCCTTCGGCGGTGTCTTGTATTGGAGTATCTCCGATTCCTCATGCGCAAGTCCTCCTCAGCCTCAATAGTGGCCATATCCCGCACAAAATCGAGGAAAGCAACATCCTCGGAGAGGGAACTGCATCAGGGCATTGGGGGAGACGGGTCTGAGGACACATCTTGGTGTTGCCTTGTGTCCGGGGACTCTTCGTCCTCAGTCTTCCATTCGGATTCAAAGTCCAAGTATGAGTCTGATGCCGCGCGATCACATCGGTCAAGGTCCACTCCAGGTGGTCCACGACCTCCAGAGGATCTGCGGTCTGAGCCACGAGAGCTCACTGGGGAGGACCAGTGTACCAAGGAATGGGACCAGGATCTTGTTGGGTGCTGGGGACCCTCTCGAGGCCGGTGGCATTTGAGGACCGGCTCAACATCCGGGGAAGCCCTTGATCTCATGGGTCCCATCCTCAGGGTGAATGAACTGGACAAGCCAAACATAAATGCCCACTGTATGGCCACAAGGGCAGATATACTGATCTCTAAGGCCGCCCATCCATACCAGTTGGCTGCACAGCTTTTCGACGCGGGCACTGAGGGCTTCGGGTCCAGTGTCGGTACTGTTGAGGGGGAGTCCTTGATGAGGCTGGTCAGCAGGTGCAGATGACTCCTTGCAGGGCAGCTTGGAAGTCCACTCCAGCTCCAACTCCTTAGACTCACGCCGGGACTGCGGGGCCTGGGGTGGGATTTCCCCTTCTTCCCAGACCTGTCCTCAGAGGCAGTCTTCAAGGGTTTCATCTTCTTGTGTTCTATCTCCAGGGATTTCCTCTCAGAGGAACTGCGGCTGCAGGACTCCGAAAATGCTCGGGCTTCACGGGGAACCGAGGTATCAGAGGGGGTCCTAGAGCATGGTGTCGCCGGAGACTCCAGCGCAGAGTCAAACTTCTGGAAAAAATTTTCCTGCTGCTGATGACAGCTCTTTAGTGTCTTTGAGGTCATAGTTCTGCAGAGTTTGCAGTCCGAGTCGTTATGTTCCAGGCCGAAGTACCAGAGGCAACAGAGTCGTGCGGGTTAGAGAGAGACATCATTTTGCTACACCAATCGCACTTCTTGAAGCCACTGGTGGCCATCAGAAAGAGGGGGTCTCCATCGCCCGGCAGGGGTCTGAGGCCTTCAGCTGAAAAAGGGCACAAACGCCAGTCGAGGGACACCTCAATGAAAAACAGAGAAAAACAAATGGACAAACCCAAGGAGCGATGCTGAGGCGAGCTGGCTTGGGGGCAGGAAGGAACCAGTACGCAAACCAGACAAAACGTAACAAAAATCACACTTTTTCTGGGGGAAACTGGATAATGTCTGGAGGGCTCTGCAGAAAAAAGGAGACTGAGGCAAGATGGCACCCTTGGGTGGGAAGGGGACCACACATGCGTGATGCATCTCCCAAAAACATTCTTTGAAAGATGGAGAGATGCTTCCGCCCAGGCTCCGTCGACGCCGACATCACCCATATGTGAAGACTGACTTCCTGCGTGTTCCCGGAGAATGCATAGAAAGAATGCAGTGGATAAACTTGGACAGGTTAAAAATCTCTGTGGTAAGTGGAAAGACTTGCCTGTTTCTCTTTTGGGTTGGACTGCACTAATTAAAATGGTGGTCCTCCCGAAACTGTTATACCCACTTCAAATGAATGGAATTAGGAGGAGACCATGTGTAAGGGGAATGTACATGTATGTATTTGGAGAGGTTGAAATGTCAGGCTGAGCTACTCTAAAAACCTACCTTGAGCAGAAATAAGGGGGGCTGGGAATGTCCGATTTAAGGCTTCTTAATGAAGCAACCACTGATCAAAGATAGAAAATCAGTGATATCCTCTAATCTGTTTTCTTCTTGATTCCAAAGGACTCAAACCTCAAAATATACTATTTGTGTGACATTTTCACAAACAGTGTTTTCTAATTAAACCAAATCAATCGCTACTGAACTCCCAAATTAAGACTGCTATACTTAAATATAGATCAGTTTATGTCATGTTCTTCTGCATTATCTTGAAGACTATCGAACGTGCTCTATGTATCAGAAAGGTAAAGTGGTTCTGAAGAAATAAAAATAAAAAAGTAACTGCATGAAAGAAAGGAAATGGAGAGGAAAAGAAGGGACACTACATATATAAACATAGACGAGGAACTCTCACTGAACTGAAACACTTGGAAACTAATCTTAGAATACAGTGAACGGAACATCGATCAACAATGCATGCCAGGTGAATACAGAATTAGATAGGAATCCACAAGCTTATTTTCTTATTCGAGGTGATGATTTTGAGGTTTAAAAAACATCTTTCCCATGCTTCTCAGGTACTCGGGAAAAAGATACCATGGTGTTTCAGTTGCTAAACAAATTTGGTCTCCATGGTTGACAGAGCATCAAAAATGCCCTGCTAGTGTGAGTCACTGTAATAATTGATTTCCTCTCTAGACATGCCTGAAATTAGTGCATACAGAAAAGAAATTTTCATCAATTGAGACATCCTAAATAAAAAAATCCTTTTTCTGATGTTCTTTTCCATGCTAAAATTATAACACCCTCCCCCCTGCCCAACACCATTCCAGCTCAGTTGCAATCATGCGGCTGAAACTGAACTCTCACCTCCTGCAGAAAGTAGCTCATTGGAAACAGCAGCAATAAAGTGAGATTTCAACTCATCCAAGTAATACCACATCAGAAGTCTCTCTTCCCACAGGCTCAGAACATCAAGAAGAAGCATTACTGTGCTTGACAGCATTCTTCCTACAAGCACCATACAAGCATAGTCCATACAGAGTGTGTGTCCAGTGCTCAGAGGTGGTTTTTCTCAACCAAAAGGACACAAAAGACCTACAATACCCAACACATAGGGCAATACTTAACTACAGTGATAAATTAAAAAGCAAACATCAAAAAAGCAGGAAAGTAAAATGTAGTTACTCACCTGTAACAGGTGTTCTCCGGGGACAGCAAGAATCAGTCCTCACATATGGGCAATGTCAGCACTGATGGAGCCATCATGGAAACATCTCCCCAGCTTTCAAAGAAAGCCTTTGGAAGATGCCACCACGCATGCATAATCCCCTTCCTGCCCAAGGGTGCCATCTTGCTCAGTCAGATGACATAGCTAAAAGATGGCAAAAAGAAAAGATAGTAAAGAAGCAGCTCCAAGGAGAGGGAGGGTTGTGAGGACTGATTCCTGCTGTCCCCGGAGAACACTCGTTATAGGTGAGTAACTACGCTTTCTCCGGGAACAAGCAAGAAGTCAGTCCTCACATATGGGATTCCCTAGCTACAGGCTACTGAAAGCCTATAGAGAAAAAAAAACATGGTTAACCTCAGGGGCAGACATAGCAGTAGCAATTCAGCCTGCAAGGTGCAGACTGCAGTAGGAGCCATGTGTCCAATGAGAACCAGCACTCCGGTAACCTGAACACAGAAAGGCCGGAGGTAAGGAGTTGCCTAGACCCCGAAAAGATTATGGACTATGGCCTGGCCGAAGGCACTGTCCTCAATCGAAAAACCCCTCCACATTCAATGACCAACCTATATACCATTCAATCTAAAGTCATTGAGGAAACCACCAGTAGCTATCACTGGCACGAAATTCGAAAACCTCCCAAAAAATCTTTTTTTTGTCGGGAGCAATCGGTTGGAGAGGGAGGATTGGGCCTTCCCCTCATTACCGAAAGTACCCTTTTACTCAAATGGGCCACAGCATACCCATATTTTCATATGTCATAACCAATTTCTTGTAAATTTAAAGCTCAGCAAGCACTTATCTTAAACAGACCCCACCGGTCTAGCTCAGGCGAAGGCAGTCGTCCACGACATGCATGTTTCGGGCCCCTCCGGGTCCTGTATTAAGTGGTAATTCGCCCGACTCTTCCAGGGCCTGAAAGAGTCGGGCGAATTACCACTTGATACAGGACCCGGAGGGGCCCGAAACATGCATGTCGTGGACAACTGCCTTTGCCTGAGCTAGACCGGTGGGGTCTGTTTAAGATAAGTGCTTGCTGAGCTTTAAATTTACAAGAAATTGGTTATGACATATGAAAATATGGGTATGCTGTGGCCCATTTGAGTAAAAGGGTACTTTCGGTAATGAGGGGAAGGCCCAATCCTCCCTCTCCAACCGATTGCTCCCGACAAAAAAAAGATTTTTTGGGAGGTTTTCGAATTTCGTGCCAGTGATAGCTACTGGTGGTTTTCTCAATGACTTTAGATTGGAAGGCACTGTCCTGTCAAGACTCCCTCTCCAGGCAGTAATGAGCTGCGAAGGTATGGACGAAGACCAGGTGGCGGCCTGGCAGATATCCACTATCGGGACGGAATGCAGTGTTGCCACAGAGGCTGCCATGGCCCTGACACAGTGCGCCATGATCCGGCCGTCCAGCAAAAACCTTGCCTGCAGATAGGCAAGGACGATACAGTCCGCCACCCAGGTAGACAGTGTACTCTTGGTCACTGATTTCCCCCAGTCTACTGGGGTCATAAGAGACAAAAAGCTGAGAAGCTTTACGATAGTCCTTGGAACGTTGAATGTAGGACTGGGCCCTCTTACAGTCCAAGGTGTGGAGGACAGTCTCCGCCCTACTGGTATGAAGCCTCAGGAAGAAGGTGGGGAGCACCATCTCCTGGCTGAGGTGAAAGAGTGATACCACCTTCGGAAGGAATTTGGGGTGTGCACAGAGCACAACCCTGTTCTTGTAGAACCTAGTGTAAGGCATCTCTGACACCAAGGCTTGTAGCTCGCCGACCCTGCAAGCGAAGGTGAGTGCAACCAAGAACACCACCTTCCACGAAAGGAATCGCAGGTGGCAGGATAGCCAGGGACTCAAAAGGCGGGCGAGTAAGCTGCACCAGTACGACACTGAGGTCCCACTCGGTTGCCGGAGGGCGTACCAGGGGTTTCAATAAAAGGAACACCCTCATGAAGCGAGTCACCAACAGCTGGGCAGAGAGGGGTTTGCCATCCACCGGGTGGAGATGTACCGCCAGGGCACTGAAGTGCACTCTGATGGAGTTCGACTTGAGTCTAGAGTGCGAAAGAAAGAGAAGGTACTGCAGCACCAGCTGCACCGGATAGGAGAATGGGTTAATCCAATGCTCTGGACACCAGACTGAAAATCTGCACCACTTGAAGGCGTATGCCTTCCTGGTGAAGGACTTACAGGAAGCCAGCAGGATCTCCTCTACGTCTTCTGAGAGGTTTAAAGGGACTAGAGTCACCCTTTCAGCAGTCACGCTGTCAGGGACCCCAGGGTGGAGTGCAAGAGAGAGCCCCTTTCCTGAGACAGTTGCCCTGGGGAGCTCCCCAATAGGAAGGGAGTCTCCACTGACAGCCAGAGGAGTAACAGGAACCATGGCTGCCTGGGCCATCGAGGGGCTATCAGGATAAGCGAGGCCTTGTTGTGGACAGTCCCGAATAACATTTTGGCAATTAGTGGTGTTGGTGGGAAGGCGTACGGGAGACCTTCCGATCAAGATTTGAGAAACGTATCTGCCACCACCCAGGAAGGGTGGGCTTGCCGAGCAGAAGCAGGGCAACCGATAGTTGTCTGGGCTGGCAAACAAGTCTATCCAAGGTTCCCCCCCCCCCAGGGGTGGAAAAGCTGACTGGCCATTCTGGGGTCCAGCTGCCACTCGTGCGGCCGGAGGACCCTGCTTCATCTGTCTGCCAGTGCGCTGTCCTGGCCCGGCAGGTATACTGCCCATAAGAGTATGCCCTTCTGGAATGCATAGGAGCTGAGGGCCATCACCTTGCAGCAGAGGGCGTGGGACCTTGTGGCACCCTGCTTGTTCACATAGAACAAAGCCACCTGGTTGTCTGTTTGGACCAAAACTGGTTGGCACCGTAGGCAGAGGTAAAAGGCTTGGAAGGTTAGGTGTATCATCCGTAATTCCAGGAGGTTGATCTGCTGGTTGCTCTCGCCCTGCGACCAGCTACCCTGAGTGAGGAGGTCCTCGCAGTGGGCTCCCCATCCCAGCAGGGAGGCATCTGTCATGAGAACCCTTAAAGGGCGTGGAGCCTGGAAGGGCATCCCTGCCTCGAGGTACTTGGGATTTTGCCACCAGGTCAGGGATTCCGCCAACCGGTGGGTCACTACAACTCTGTCGCTGAGACGGCCTGTGTCCACTGGTCCTGAAGGCACCACTGTGCGGCCCTCATGTGGAGGCAGAAATCAGGGGTGACATGGACGATGGAAGCCATGTGTCCGAGTAGGCGCAGCAGGAGCCGAGCAGACACCGAGGGATAGTGTTTTATGTCCAGGGCCAGAGCTCGGAGCTTGGTGGCTCTGTCCCCTGGAAGGAAGGCCTTTGCCTGGAGGGTATCTAGTCTTGCCCCTATGAACTCCAGACACTGCGTCAGGAGGAGGTGCGACTTGGGGTAGTTTATTACAAACCCCAGACTTTGCAAAACCTGGATGGTACGTGCAGTTGCCTGCTGCATTTCTGAGGCTGTGCTTCCTTTTATGAGCCAATCGTCCAGGAAGGAGAAGACAAACACCCCCTGAAGGCGGAGGAAGGTGGCTACGACTGCCAGGCACTTGGTGAAAACCCTTGGGGCAGAAGCCAAGCCGAAGGGCAGCACCCTGTATTGGTAATGGCTGCCCCCCACCATGAACCTCAGGGTACTGTCTGTGGTTGGGGTGAATGGAGGATGTGTATTGTAGGCATCCTTCAGATCCAAAGAGCATAGCCAATCTCCCTGCTAGAGGTAAGGCAGCAATGTTCCAAGAGAGCGCATCTTGAACTTCTCCCTCACCAGGAACTTGTTTAGGTTGCACAGGTCAAGGAAGGACCTTAGGCCCCTGTTCTCTTTGGTATGAGGAAGTACCTGGAGTAGAACCCCTTGCCCCTGAGATGGTGGGGAACTAGTTCTACCGCTCTGTCCTCAAGAAGACCTGCCAGTTCCTTCAGAAGAAGGTCTTGGTGAAGGGGAGACCTGGGGAGCTACTCAAGCCACTGACACAAAGCAGTTATAAGCAGCCTGAGAAACTTGGAGCACTCACGGACAGCTTTGGCCAGGTTCTTGAACCGCTGCAGGGGTTCCTCAGAAAGACCAGCTGAAAACCCGGCAAGTTCCTTCGCCAGGTCTCTCAGGTATATGCCCATGTATATGCCTGGATCCGGCCAATGGGCATCGAGCCCTGATAGCACTTTCTGCCGAGGGCATCCAGGGGGCATACCTCCCTACCAGGAGGCACCGATGCGTGCATCTTCTGACACTTCAGGCAACGCATGGTCGACTCCACCACCATGGAGATGTGCGGCAGCTGTGACTTCTGGAAGACCGGGCTCCGGTGGACTCAATATCAAGTCGAGCTGCTTGCTTATCACCGGCACCAATGCCAGCATCTCCGTCATACGGAGCATTAGCCGTTCCAGGATGGGAGGGATGGGCACCGTCCCTTGGAGGGGCCTCGTACTGGAGGATTTCTAGCTCCTCCGTCTGAGGATCCTCCTCAGATTCAATCAGGAATGCTAGGGTCTTAGATATGTCCCTGACAAAGTCGAGGAACGCCATGTCCTTGGGTGAGGACCAATGCCGGGGCTCCAAAGGAGGGGAGTCCAAGGGGACGTCACAGTGGCGAAGGGTGTCCGGCGACTCCTCATCCTCCGTTTCCCAGTCAGAATAGTCCATTGAGGACTCGAGGGAAGGGTGGTTCGCGGGCTCCGGGGCTGATCCCCTCCTGCAGCCCTCAGAGGCCAAATCTCCCAAAGGCTTTCTTTGAAAACTGGCGGGATGCTTCCACAAGGGCTCCGTTGGCACAGACGTCACCCATATGTGAGGACTGACGTCTTGTGTGTTCCTGGAGAATAAATGAACAAGGATTTTAAAAACTACTAAGAATATAATAACATAAGATATGCCCTACTAGGTCAGACCAAGGTCCATCAAGCCCAGTATCCTGTTTCCAACAGTGGCCAATCTAGGTCACAAGTACCTAGCAGTTTTCCCAAAAGAAAGGTTCCACAATGCTTGTATTGGGGCAAGCAGTGGATATTCTGGGTCCCCTTTAATAATGGTTTATGGACCTTTCCTCCAGGAACTTGTCCAAACCTTTTTTAAACCCGGCCACACGGGTTAAAAACCATCTCAAACTATTCAATAATGACATATATTGGTCAATTTGGATTACCATTCCTTCCTACGCTGGATAAAGATTTAAGAAAGAAAAGGCAACCTGAGAAGTTTATCTTTTGTGTTACTAGAGATGGGTCAAACCATTTTGTGCCCCCTCCTCCCCTCCCAAAGAAAGGAAATTGCATGAACTCTACCTATAGTCCAAGTATTCACCTGCAAGTGAGGGTTTACTGCTGATCATGATAGTAAAAATAAAATCAAGTAATAAAAAGAAAAGACCTGGCAAGAGCCTTCTGAAGACAGATGTGCAAGACAGATGTGCCCGACGCAGTACATCTTGCCCTGTGGGCTACAGACCAAACGGCCAGTGCCGAGCACAATGGCTGGGGAAGATCGCAACCCTCTGAATGGGAGTCAGATCGAGACCTCGGCCGAGGGCCTCAAGGATCGGCTCAGCCTGAGGACGTCCTCGACGTCGAGGGCCCGGTGGTCTGGGCAGAGGAAACAGTGGTATCGGACAACATGGCCCGCTTCTGGTCCATGAAGGCAGACAAGCTACACTCCAGAGCCATCATTCTGGACTCCAGGATAGAAGGCTCTGCAGCCATCGGCACGGTCACCGAGGGGCCCGATGCTGGTTCCCCTTAAAGGGAGTCCTCAACGAGGATGGTGTCAGGCGACCGAAGCCAGCCCGAGGAAGAGTCCTTCTGGGGGACCTTCACAGGTCGCTTCTCCTCTGATCCTTCGGACAAGTATCCAGGACTGCGGGACCTGACTCGGGACTTACCCAGCCCATCTGAGCTATCCAGAGACGCCGCCTTCAAGGCCTTCTTCTTCTTCTTGAGCTCCTTCGAGGGAGACCCCTTTCCGAGGAACCATGGCGTTGGTTGTGGTCCAGAGGCTAGCCCGCGATTCCGTGGTTTTGGAGAGGGCCTTGTCCTTTGGAGATACCAGGACTCCAGGAAAAACTTATTGTGCTGCTGCTAGTGACTCTTGAGGGACTTAGTGGACATCTTCTTACAGAGGCCACATGCCATGAGGGTTGTGGTCCAGTCCCAGGCAACGAAGGCAGCAGTCGTGTGCGTCGGACAGGGACATAATTTTGGCACATCGATCAGACTTTTTAAAACCACTGATAGCCATGGGAGAAAAAATCTCCCAGCGAAGTCGAAGACTTGCGGTGCCACCAATTGTAAAAAAGGTATGCAGATGCCGAGAAAGAAAAAAAAAAAAAAAAAGACTATGAACCCAAGACTTGATGCCAGGGCAGCGGGCTCAGGTGGCGGGAAGAGGACCAGTGCACTACCGGAGGAGAGTATGAAACTCAGGTCGAAAGAAATCAACTTTTTCCGGGGGAAGAGCAGACAGACGTCTGAAGGGCTCCGTGGAAAAAAAGAAGACTGAGCAAGATGACATCCCTTGGGTGGGAAGGGGCTCAAGCATGCATGGGAAAGATCAATAGAGGAAACCCAACAACCTACACAAGGAGTACCTACATTTTACAACGTGCACATGTATATCAGAGATGTTCTGCAAACTCAGGCGTGCTGCCACACTCAGTCAATCACAGAAAATGTGATGTTTACCTCAACTCAATTTGGAGGAGGAAGCAAGCAGTGGGAGGTAAGAGGGATATTCCCCTTAGTCCCTAGTTTACAGGATTGACCAAAACGAGCACTCTTTAAATGTCATTCATGTAAGGGAGTAGGTCTAAATTTTGATATTGTTTATTTCGGTCTTAAAATGTGCATCCCCTATATGAAATAAGGGATACAAGTGCATCTTTTCTTTTCTTTTTTTATCAGCCAGACTATGCCAACACGCCCTGGACATAATTGAGTCGGCCTTTCTAAAATGGCTATTTGCATGTAGATGTAGTTTGCATGTGTTTATGCTGGTATAGCCACATGCAAAAACACATATAAAGCTTCTGAATAACCCTCATAATAAACGATACATAAAAGTAAACAATTACAATAAAAATTGCAAATAAAATAAAACTAAAACCAGAAATCCAACATGACCTCTTGCCTGTTGCTTGCCTCACCGAAAAGACAGAGTAGTTACTCACCTGTAACAGGTGTTCTCCAGGAGCAGCAGGAATCAGTCCTCACATATGGGTGATGTCGGCGCCGACGGAGCCCTCGTGCGGAGCATTTCCCCAGCTTTCAAAGAAAGCCTTTGGGAATTGCAGCGCGCATGCACGGTCCCCTTCCCGCCCAAGGGTGCCATCTTGCTCAGTCTGATGACATAGCTAAAAGACAGCAAAAAATTAGCAAAATAAATCATAGGACTGCAACTCCAAGGGGAGGAGGGATGGTTGTGAGGACTAATTCCTGCTGCTCCTGGAGAACACCTGTTACAGGTGAGTAACTACTCTTTCTCCAGGACCAAGCAGGAAGTCAGTCCTCACATATGGGACTCCCCAGCTTAAGGCTACCGGAGACCCCAAGCGGAAAAAATGAGCTCCCTCGAGCTCGTCAGCACAGAAGGAAGGAATCTTCTCTGAGAACGCCCCCGACCGGTAGCCCAACACCAGGGCCGGAGGGTAGGAGTTGCCTAAACCCCAAAGAGATTATGGAGTACTGCCTGTCCGAAAGCACTGTCCCTGCGGGACTCCCTCTCAAGGCAGTAATGGGCCGCAAAAGTCTGGCTTGAAGACCAAGTAGCGGCCCGGCAGATGTCTGCCAACGGAACAGAGCAGAGATGAGCCACTGACACAGCCTTCGCCCTGACACGATGAGCCGTGACTCGACCCTCCAACGAGAGGCCAGCTGCCCCATAAGCCCAAGCAATACAGTCAGCGACCCATATGGACAATGTATGCTTGGAGACAGGGAGACCCAACTTATTGGGGATAAAAGAAACGAAAAGCTGAACAGCCTTCCGATGCTCCCGCGTACGATCAAGGTAGAAGGATAACGCCCTCCTACAGTCCAGGGTATGCAAGACCATCTCAGCCCGGTTGGCATGCGGCCTGGGAAAGAAGGTCGGAAGAACCACCTCCTGATTGAGGTGAAAAGGTGAGACAACTTTAGGAAGAAACTTAGGGTGAGTCCGTAGGACTACCCTATTCCTGTAGAACCTAGTGTAAGGAGGATCAGACACTAGTGCCTGCAGTTCACTCACTCGCCTAGCAGAGGTGAGAGCTACCAGAAATAAAGTTTTCCAGGAGAGAATATGGAGAGGGCAGGTAGCCATAGGTTCAAAAGGCGGACAAGTAAGCCGCTGTAAGACCACATTCAGATCCCACTCAGGGGCCGGTGGACGCAAAGGAGGCTTAAGCAGAAGGTGGCCTCTGAGGAAACAAGCCACCAAAGGGTGGTTGGAAAGAGGCCTGCCGTCCACCGGCGAGTGGTGTGCTGAGAGCGCACTAAGGTGAACTCGGACAGAGTTAGACTTAAGGCCCAGATTGGAGAGGTAGAGCAAATATTGCAACACTACCGCTACCAAGCACGAGAAGGGATTCTCACTGTGCTGAGCACACCACGCGGAGAATCTACGCCACTTAAGAGCGTAGGATTTCCTGGTGGATTGAAGCCGAGAGGCCAAGACTACATCTTCCACCTCTCGAGGTAGTAGTAGGGGAGCTAGGACTACCCTTTCAGCAGCCAGGCCATCAGATGAAGGGACTGGAGGTTGGGGTGCAAGAGTCCCCTGATCCTGAGACAGGAGATCATGTTGAAACCCCAGAGGAAGAGGTGTGTCCACCGCCAGCTGTAGCAGAAGCGGGAACCACGGTTGCCTCGGCCACCTGGGGGCTATGAGAATCAATGAAGCCCCGTCCCTGAGGACTTTGAACAGTGTTCTGGACACTAGTGGTGTGGGAGGAAACGCATACAGTAGGCCTGTGGACCACGAGATCAGAAACGCATCCGCTGCTACTCAGAGGATGCGGTTGTCTGGAGCAAAATCTCGGGAGTTGCCGGTTCAGAGGACTGGCGAAAAGATCCATGGTGGGAGCCCCCACTTGAGAAAGACCTGCTGAACCACCAATGGGTTCAATCTCCATTCGTGTGGTTGCAGGATCCGGCTCAGTCTGTCTGCCAGGCAATTTTCCTGACCTGGGAGGTAGACAGCCTTGAGAAGGATTCCGTGATTGACAGCCCAAGAGCACAGTCGTTGTGCCTCCTGACAAAGAAGGAAGGAGCCTGTGCCTCCTTGTTTGTTCACATAGAACATGGCAAATTGATTGTCCGTCTGGACCAGTACAGACTGGTGAGAGGCGAGGTTGGAGAAGGCTCTCAGAGCTAGGCGTATCGCCCGTAGCTCCAGGAGGTTTATCTGTTGAGTAGCCTCCCAAGGGGTCCAAAGACCCTGAGTACATGTCCCTTGGCAATGTGCTCCCCAACCGAGAAGAGAGGCATCGGTTGTCAGCACCTGAGTATACAGAGGGGATTGAAAAACCACTCCGAGCACCAGATTCGGAAGATGAAGCCACCATTGCAGAGAGGAGACCAGGAGGTCAGAGATCTTCACTGAGTCCGCTAGGCCCCCTGTGGCTTGATGCCACTGAGTGCGAAGGCTCCACTGAGCAGGTCGCATGTGCAGGCAGGCATTGAGGGTGACATGAACCGTGGAAGCCATATCGCCGAGTAGTCTCAGGAATTGCCTGGCAGAGACCAGGGAATTGCTGCCAAACTGGCTGGCCAGATCCATTAGCCTGTGGGCCCTGTCCAGAGGCAGAAAAGCCTTTGCTTGAAGAGTGTCTAGTCTGGCCCCTATGAACTCTAGGTTCTGGGACGGGAGCAAAGTGGACTTTGCGAAGTTTATGACAAACCCCAAGTGCTGAAGCAGAGCCACAGTGCGAAGGGTGGCCTGGTTGGCCTCTTGGGAAGATTGGCCCCTTATGAGCCAGTCGTCCAGGTACGGAAACACAAAGAGACCCTGAAGCCTCAGGTAGGCCACCACCACTGCCAGGCACTTGGTGAACACCCTGGGAGCGGAGGACAGGCCAAAGGGTAATACTCTGTACTGATGGTGGTTTCCTCCCACAACAAACCTGAGATATTGTCTGTGGTCTGGATGGATAAGGATGTGAGTATACGCATCCTTTAGATCTAAGGAGCAT
Source organism: Ichthyophis bannanicus (assembly GCA_033557465.1). Lineage (NCBI taxonomy): Eukaryota > Metazoa > Chordata > Amphibia > Gymnophiona > Ichthyophiidae > Ichthyophis > Ichthyophis bannanicus. The sequence continues at coordinate 1,044,038,174 of CM066031.1, forward strand.
AGCCAGTCTCCCTGCTGGAGGTAGGGCAGCAGGATTCCAAGGGTAAGCATCTTGAACTTTTCCCTCTCCAGGAACTTGTTGAGGTTTCGCAAGTCTAGGATGGGTCTGAGGCCTCCTGTTCTTTTTGGTACCAGAAAGTACCTGGAATAAAAGCCGTGACCTCTCAGGTGGTGGGGCACCGGTTCCACCGCCTGATCATTTAGCAGACTTGCTAACTCCTGAAGGAGTAGGTCCCTGTGCAGAGGGGGTCTTGGAGGCTCCCCTGGAAAATAGGAGGGAGGTACCTGGTGAAAATGGAGAAGATAGCCCTTTTGGACTATATGATCGGAGAAAAAAGAGAAAAATAGGGAAAATCAACTTTTTCCTCGGGGAAAAACGAACTACGTCCGTCGGGCTCCGCAGAAAAAAGAAGACTGAGCAAGATGGCACCCTTGGGCGGGAAGGGGACCGCACATGCGCGCTGCAATTCCCAAAGGCTTTCTTTGAAAGCTAGGGAAATGCTCTGCACGAGGGCTCCGTCGGCGCCGACGTCACCCAATATGTGAGGACCGACTTCCTGCTTGGTCCTGGAGAAAATAGTACACCCTATCAAGACATTCATATTACTACTAATCAAATGCTTGAGAAATATTATGCCTTTGATTGTTCTTAAAATGCCAGTATCAGTCATAGACCTTAATGCTAATGGTAGGCGATTCCGCTCAGTCCTGCAGAAATCAAGTTTTGTGGTGTCTGCAAAATGCATAAGCTGGACAGAAGGAATAGATAACAACTGCCATCCATCAGAATGTAAAGCATGGCTTACTTTGTAAATTTTTATTACCGAGATTCAATAGTAAGAAGCCTCGCCATTTAAAACCTTATGAATTAAAAGCAAGATCTTAAACCTGATCCTAAACCCAACAGGTAGCCAGTGTTGTGAGGTTAGCCTGGATGAAATGAGACAGATATGGGGGACATCCACCAAAAGCTTAGCAGCTGCATTTCTTATCAGCTGAAGTGCTCTTATCGTACTTTGAGGCAGTCCTGAATACAAAGTACTGCAATAGTCTAAGCGCATTACGATCAGATTTGTGAAATTGACCTGAAATCATCAAATACAAGTATCATTTTCAGAATACTCAACAGCCTCAGTCTAAAAAATGTTTTAATAAGTTCACTTATCTGAGGCCTCGTGAATAAAGACGCATCAAGAATAAATTCTAAACTATGCACCTGCTGTGCTTTCAGAATCTGAAGCTCTTGATATTCAAATATAGAGAGGAAGTTTGAACTTCCACAACGCCTGAAGAGCAATACCTCTGTCTTATTAAAATGAATGGCCAGTGGGTTCAAGTGGAAGGGCGTTAACCCTCCATATTTTAAACATTCTCGCTCTCAGTCAAAAGACAAGAAGGAACCATCCACTGCTAAGCCTGTACCTTACATTTGATCTGAGCAAAACTGTCTAGATTGCCATCATATCTGTCAAGTCCTCAGATACAGGATGAGGAGCACAGAGAATGAACCACAACAAGAATCAAGCACTTTGTCTTGGAAATGGAGTTAGCTCAGGTAGCTTTTAAAACTTCAGCAATGCACCTCTACAGTAACACCTTGATCCAACCTTACCCCAGCAGGAAAAAGGGAAAGCAGGAAAGTGGCACCAGAGTGAACCCCTGCCTTCCTTATTCACTTCCATGTCACTCTTCCTTCTGGTGAAATCATTTCTGACTTTTTGCACTAGGCATCTCTGTTGAAAATGGACATCTTGTTTTACATGGATGTCTTGTCAGCAGGAGCAGTCATAAAAGTGGCAATATGTTTACAGATCATTAGTCCTAATTACTGAAACATCACATGAGCTAAATGAACTTTGTGTGTCCTGTAACCACAATGGCTGAAATTAACCAAGCCAAGTGCTACAGATTTGTTCACTCTTTGAATGTCTGTGATACAGTCTGGATAAGCCTTATAGTCTTTATCTGCCCTCATTTATTTTACTTAAAAGCTCAGATATATCTACTTTACTTTTCTTTCACATTCATCAAATAAAACACTGTCAATCAGTTACTGCTGGAATATTCCAAAAATATAAATTTTAAAAAAAAACCTTTGATGACGCTGAAGTTTTGCACAGCACACAAGCACAATCCACGGGGAGTTGATCTCAGAAAACTTAGGATACTTAGGGGCTAAGGTATTAAGCCATTCTAAAATATTTCTGCTAAACAGTGGTACATATTTTCAGTACAGCCATTAGTCATTAGGTTTCCAGGAGCTCTATAAAAAGAACATTAAGTATAGTGCTAAGTTCAAGGCCACCAGCAGTCAGAACCAGAATATTGTTGGTCATTGGACCAAAAATAATTTAGGCTTTGTCCTTCTGCCAGCCTGACATTAGGAACCTTTTGGGGAAACTTAGGGGTGGACTGGGAGGTTCTTATTTTTGTTAATGATTAGGCAGGAACGAAGGGAGGGGGTTATTTGCTTTGAATAGGATATGTGGATACAGAACTGGGAGGAGAGTAAGAATTTCTTTTCATACACTTCTAGTTAGGCAACAGCCAAGGACATGGCCCTTGACGGTTGACCCAGTATTAAATACTGCCATCCCAGATGAGCCAGGTAGCATTATATCACAAGTTCCCGACAGAAGCTAAAAATAGCAGATTTTAAAAATAAATACTTTACCTGTGTAAAAAAAGGCAGCATGTTAACATTTAATGAGCCGGCACAGCAACCTAGAAAAAAATGTGATGCTTAGCTACAGCCCTTTGTATACAGCCCAATAAACAAATGTGGGTACTAACATGGGGTAGCACAGGGGTTAAAATGAATGTATGTTTAGGACAACAGACCCTAGTGAGATAAATGTTTGGTGGAATTCTAGTCTTTATATTGTTTCATCTTATTCTTCTGATACCAGCTATTTCCTGTTTTAAAGAAGAGAGAACTCAGGAGTTGAACAGAATGGAGCTTTCATCTCTGTGCACTCTTTGAACATTATATATAACTAGGCACTTTTTTTTTTTTTTAATTTGAAATTTTTATTAATGAAAGATGATCACGTCATACAATAACCAACACAACAGCCAGGCCTCCATACAATGCAGTAAAGAAACAGTCGAAAATCCACCACCCCCCTATCCACTTACACAGCAGACATGACCCCCACCCCGACCCACCCCACCCCCCTCCTACAAATAAGTTCCCCTAAACAAAACCCTACCAATTAAACATAACTCCTACAGTAGGATAACAGGGCGCCAACTCTAACACATTCCCCTTCCCTCCTCCCCCCAGCCCAAACACCCACACTCATGGCAGTAAGTTACCACGTCTCTAAATCATTCCGCCCTTATTACTCAGAAACACACAGTAACCGCTCAACCCCCCACCCCACCCCGCTATTAGTTGCATCTAACCGCTCCTATACCCAGCCCCCTCCCACCCCTCCCTCTTCCCGTTCCCCATCCCCCTGCACATCCCCCACCCACCTGACTTCCCCCTCCCCCCCTCCTCCCGCATCCCCCCAAACTACATAGCCCCCTCCCCCCTTACCCCCCTACCCAACCACTCATCAAACCCCTCACATATTCCCTGGAAGGCCACCACCTTGTGATCTCGATATGCTGCTATTGCACACATAGTCCGCAGACACTGCAATCTACACACTATCTCCCCCACAGTAGGAGCCTCACGAAACCTCCAATGGGCCACTAGTACCCCCCTAGCAGCCCCTATGCAATAACCTATCATCATCTGCTTCTTCCGTTCTCCCCCCTCCACCATTTCATTCAAAAGCACCATAGCAGGCATTAGCTTAACTCCCCCACCTATCACCTCCCCTATTACCTGCTCCCACTCCAGCCACATTCGCTGAACTACCGGGCAAACCCACAGAAGATGTTTCAAGTCCCCCCTCTCTTTACACCCCCGCCAACACTCCCCCGACTCCTCCTTACAAAAAGCCCTCATCCTCCATGGCGTCCAGTACACCTGTTACCGGATCTTCAAACTATTCTCTAAATAAGAAGTTCCAGGAGCCAACCTCTTAGACCAGCAATAAATGTTCAGCCATCTGTCCCTACCCCACCCCCCACCCAGGGCCTCCTCCCAATCCACCTCCCCTTTGATAGCTTCCTGGATCCCCCCCCCGACCCCCTCTCCCCCCCTTAGATATTAAATCCGCGTACAGTAGAGCTATAACCCCCTTTCTACCTCCCCCCCTCGCCATTAGTTTCTCCAACTGCAACACCTCCTTGTGTAGGTCCTCCCGTACACCCCCTTATACTTAAAAAGGAGACCACCTGCAAGTATGCAAAGTACCCCGTCCCCTTCAACCCAAATTCCTCTTGCAAACTCCCCCATCCTTTCAATACTCCCTCCTCACTAAAAAATTGCCCTATAACAACCAATCCCTGACCCTGCCACTCCCGAAAGATCCCCCCTGTCCTTCCCGGTGGGAACTCCCCTATCCCCCCAATTTGCATACTCTTAGTATACCGCTTCCCCTCCAAGAGAATCCCCCGGGATCTCAACCACAATTCTTTTGTAAACGCTCGAAACGGATTACTCGCACTACCCTCCTCCAATTTCGCCCCTGGGTCCCAGATCCATGCGCCCAAACTCAAGCTCCCCCGCTGCCCCTGTTCTAATTGCACCCACTTGGGCTCCTCCCCCCCTCCCTGCCAACTTTTCAGCGCCCGCAATTGCGAGGCCAGATAATACTTTTCCACCTACGGTACCCCCGGGCCACCCTCCGCTGTACTCCTGTACATTGTGCTCCGCGCAACCTGCGAGGCTTTCCCATTCCATATAAAATCCATCAGTACCTTCTGAACCTGCTTCAGATAGTTACGAGGTGCCCGACATGGCAACGAACTGAACAGAAAAATAAGTCGAGGCAGGACATTCATCTTTAGGACCGCTATTCTACCCAACCACGTTAAATATAAGCCCCTCCATTGCTGCAGATCCTTCTGGATCGCCTGTAACAATGGCCCATAATTCCAGTGCCCTAGATGGGCAACACTATGCCCCATATTAATCCCTAAGTATCTATGTACCCCCTACCCACTTGAACGCAAAGCCACTCTTTAAACTCGCTATCACCTCCGCCCTGAGATTAAACCCTAAAATTTCCGATTTACTCCCATTTATTTTATACCCTGCCACCCCACTATAACTGTCTATTTCCCGCAATAACACCGGCAGGGACAACAAGGGATCTCGAATAGTAAAGATGACATCATCAGCGAAGAGTGTGATCTTAGTTTCAGTCCCATTCATCAGGACCCCCTTTATATCCTGCGACCCCCTCACCCTGGCCGCCAAGGGCTCAATTACTAATGCAAAAAGCAGTGGAGACAAGGGACAGCCCTGTCTAGTCCCCCTTCCCAACCCAAATGCCTCAGAGTAGCTACCATTTACCCTAATCCTCGCTCTGGGGGCCTTATACATCGCCTGAACCCATTGAATGAAATTGGGTCCCAGTCCCATCTTTGCCAAAACACCAAGCATGAACGGCCACTCCACCCTGTCGAACGCCTTTTCCGCGTCCACAGTTAGAAACACCGCTTTTTGCCCCGACCTCTGAACTTCCCAGGTGAGATTGCAAATCTTACGAATATTGTCCCCACCTTGCCTCCCCGGTATAAACCCCGCCTGATCTGGGTCCACTAACCTAGGCATCACCTTCTGTAACAGACTAGCTAAAACCTTGGCCAACAACTTTGCATCTACATTCAATAATGAAATAGGCCTATATGACCCACACACCATAGGATCCTTCCCGGGCTTGGGAATAACAGTTATCCCAGCCTCTAGCATCGACCCGGGCACCTGTTCCTCCTTTAACACCCCATTAAACACCTCCTTCATTAGTAGCCTGAGTATGGGCTGAAACACCTTATAAAATCTTCCCGTCAGGCCATCCAAGCCAGGAGCCTTCCCCCACTTTAAGGCCCCTATCGCCTCCTCTACCTCCCCCTCCGTTATAGGGCGATCTAACCACTCCACCACTGCCCCTGCAATCGTAGGGACCGTGCACCCCTCCAGATATGCTTCACTCTTCTCCTTCCCCCCCACTAACTCACTGCTATACAACTTTTTATAATAGTCCACGAAGGTGCCTCGAATTTCATTATTACCATGCACTAAGTGCACCTTGCTATTGCAAATACCGCCAATAGTACTGCGTGCTATTCGACCTCTCAACCGCTGTGCTAACCGACTCCCCACTCTATTTCCCTCTTCAAACATCACCTGCTTAGAGATCAAGAAGTCATGCGCTATTTTACTCGCACGCAGGTGCCCCAACTGGCCCCTCAGAATCTTAAGCTCCCCCAACACCTCCTGCTTGCTACCCGTCTGATGCATCCTTTCCAATCTCTCTATCTCTGCCAATAACTGCCGCTCCTTAGCCTCCTGTTGCCGACGCTTCCCCGCTGCCTCCTGCACTAGATGACCCCTCACCACCACCTTTAAGCCGTCCCACACCATCCCTAGCCCCACCCCCCGTTCCAATTAAACTCCACATACTCCCTCATTACCCTCCCCATCCGCTCCACTATTCCAATGAAGACTCATTAAGCCTCCAAAATTTAATCCCGTCATCTACATACCCCAAACTAAACTTAACACTCACTGGAGCATGATCTGTCCATGTTATAGACCCCTGCTCCGCCCCAAGCACCCTATTTACCCAACCCCCTCCCGCCCAAATCATGTTGATTCGGCTGTAAGTATCATGCGGAGCCGAATAAAACGTGTACTGTTTCCGCCCTGGATTCTGACACCGCCAAATATCCACCACCCCCAACCCCTCCTGCAATTTCAGCAACTTTACCCGATCAATTCATTTGCCCAGTCCCCTCCCTCCCCCATTATCTAACCGCGGGTTCACCGTCAGATTAAAATCCCCCCCAATAATCAACGGAGTCATACCCAGCCCCTCCAACTCCCCTGTATCCGCTCAAAAAACTCTCCCTGTCTCTCATTAGGCCCGTATAAACTCACAATCCAGACCTGCTCTCTCCCCACCTGAATTTTCACACCCACCGCTCTACCTCGTTTATCCCTGTACTCCCCGACCACCCTATCCACCCATCCCTCCCCCACCATTATACCTACTCCCCCCTTCTGTGGCTCCGCCCTTTGCCCCCCCCAATACCACCTTTGGGTATTTTTTTGTCTGCAACAGTCCTTCCTGCCCCACCTTCAAATGAGTCTCTTGCAGACACATAAAATCTGCCTGTAATCTACCCCACTCCCGCTCCTCTAGTCTCCGTTTCCTCCAAGTCCGTAAACCTCTCACATTAATAGTGGCCACCACCAAAGTTTGCACACCCACCGGCTTCCCCCCTCCCTCCTTCCCCCCCTACTCCTCCCCCAAACCCTACCCCCAGCTCAACACCCCTCCCCTTCCCCCTTCCCCCAGGCCCCCCGTCCCTACTCCCTTACCCCCTCCCCTCCCTCCCACCCCGTCCCCGTCCCCATCCCCATCCCCTTCCCCTCTCCTCCCCCCGGAGACCTCCCCCAGAGTAGTGCCCATCAACCTGGCGCAACCCCCCTCCTCATACTCCCTCCCCTCTTCCCCGTTCACCCCCCTCCCCACCCCCACCTATCACACCCTACCAGCCCTCCCCTCCTCACTTCCCTCCCTCCTGAAGGACCCCTTCCCGACATAGGATACCCGCATTGATCCCTTACCTCGTTACACCATCGGGGGGATCCACCCTATACTTCCATATCTAGTCAAATACCACCATATACCGCCTTCCCCCCCCCCCAAGACCCTGCACCCCCCACCCCCCTCCCTCCCTCAGGTGTCCACATTAACCAGATCCTAATTCAACATCAAATAACACACCCACTGTGCAGTCCTTGCAGAGTCCATTCTTGATCCCGCAGCCGCTACTTGCAGCAATTCACAACACTCCCCGAGCTCTGTCCACGTTATACCATATCTCGCAACTTCCCCCCAGTCTCTTGCCCTCCAACACCTCCCCCCTGGGGGGCAGCTCCCTTCGCATGTCCCTTCAGGCTGTTCCCCAGCCCCGCTGCCTTCACTGCTTCCACAGCCGCCTCGTACGTATGCACTTTCCAGTTCTTGAGCCCCACAGTAAACATTAGTCCAAAGGGGTACAACCAACGATAGCGGACGTTCTCCTGCCGCAATATACTGGTTATAGGCTGCAGTGCCCTTCGGCGTTGTAAAGTCGCTGTTGCTAAGTCAGGATATAATTGAAGCGGATACCCCTGCCAAACATAGTCCTGTTTCCTGCACAGCAGCTGCAGAATCCGCTCCTTAAGCTTATAATCCTCCATGCAAAGCACAATGTCCCGCAGTCTATTTGGGCAACTTGGATCCAAGGCACGGTGAGCTCGCACCAGTTGCACTCCCACCGGTTCCAAGTCCTTTCCTACCACTTGTAAAATGTCCTTGAGAACCGCTTGCACCACCTTCTCGCTGTCACCAAACTCTTTGTCTTCAGGTACACCCCGAATTCTCAAGTTATTCCGCCGTGAGTGGTTTTCCAGGTCCTCTAACTTCAATTGTACCTGCTCCTTCCACTCATCTATACTCCATCAACGCCTTCGCCACCCCTGCCTCCTTAGAGTCCAACTGCTCCAAATGCCTCGCATGCTCCTCCGTGCGGCTCGCCAGCTCTCCCATCTCCTCTCTCAACTCTCCGCACATGTCACCGACCTCTGCCTTCACCGCCTGCAACTCCGTCTTCAGCTCTCCGAACCAAGCTCGCAGCTCATCACGGGTCACATTTTGAACTACGACCTCCGCTGACTCCATCGCCACATTCCGCCGTCCTCCTCCCTCCAGCGCGTCTCCGCTTCCCGTGCTCTCCGCCGCCATCTTTGCTTTCACTCCATCTGCTCGCCCCCCGCTGTAAGTAAATTCTTTAAGATCTGCAGCCTTTTTTCGCGTCGTCATCCCTCCAGTAGGATGCTTCCCACTCTCCGACAACGATCTCTCCCCTTTTCCACCACTTTCCACGGGGATGTTACTCCAATTCCCGGGTTGCTCACCAGAGCTCCCGACCTAAGCTGCCATCCAAGCTGATGACGTCACTTCCTCTCATAACTAGGCGCTTTTTAATAACCAGTGTAGAAACCAGTAAAACTCAAAAAGTCTGGAAGTTTTAAGTTGAATAAATACACAAAATACGATTTAAACCAAAGTAATCTAGCATAGTATTTATGAGTGATGTTTTGTTAGTTTGTAAATTATTAACATATATTACCTGTTATGTTAACTATGCTATTATGTATGCATGACTGGACCCAGCTTCAACTTTAAAGAAAAGCTGACTTTAAATACAGATAAATAATTAATAAAGGAAACAGTTTCCAGGCCCTGACAGATATCAAAGCATCTCACAGGTATGCTAGCCCAAAAGTAGTAGATTGAGTAGTAGTCCCTTTTGCGCTAAGCAATAGGAAAGCTGCAGCTGTCAGAACCAGAAAATGGTCCTTCAGCACTGGCTTCACTTTCTGTAAGCTTTGTACTCTTTCTGGTGTTCAGCTACTAAGATAAGGATCATTCCCATTAGACCAAGCAGCTGTGAATTTCTAACAGGCCTAAGATAACTTTTGTGGTTAAACTAGATCTTTCAAACATCAGCTCTCATAACAAATCAACAAGTTACATTGAATAAGCGATTTACAAATGCATGAGACTAATTTATACATAATAGATCTAAGCAACCTACGAAACTAACAAGCATGTGTTGGGCATATCCAGGAAGTCTGACCTCATTAAGATGGAGGATGCGTGATTATTTGAGCTGGAAAATTCTATATCATTATTCCGACCCATATGCCACAGAGTTTTTCAAAAGTCATGTGTGGATAGATTTAGATATGTTGGTTGACTGAAAGAACTGTATAAATGTTCTACTCCCCCCCTACATAATTAAAGGAAAAAGAGAAGCTACAAGATGCAACATCAGTCACATGATGCCATTGGCGATAGGGAGGACGGGGGGGCATGGCAGTCATATTCGTGTTTCCCACCCTTTGGGAAGGTAGTTCACAAAATGCATTGATAACCACTAACCTTACAATACATGGTCTTACGATAAGCAAAGCAGAGATCAGGCAGTCATCAGGGAAGGAAGAAAAACATGCCTTAATATCCGCAGAGAATGTACTATTTTCTAGTAATTCTCCTTCCCAAAGGTGCACTGTACCTGACAGCAGTAAACAATAATGGTAAGATATTCCAGGCTGACTTTTTAATTGGCAACACTGACATGCTGCTTTAAAGAGAGAATATACTCTAGCTGAACAAACACCATATCTATCTACAGATCACAGTGGTTGATTATATTCAATCTTCTTTTCCTCCTGGAGTTGTAGAAGGAAAAGAAAATTGCTGGAAGGAAAACTGAAATCTTCCAAAAAGATCTGAAGCATGGGAAGTGCAACACCCAGTGGGCAAAGGTTAACATTGCCACAAACAAATTCACTTTTTTATTTTCTTTTTTTAAAGTTGTAAAGACATATGGAAGATAAAGCATAGTTACTCACCTTAACAGGTGATCTCCAGAAACAGCAGGGATCAGTCTTCACATATGGGTGACGTCAGCACCAATGGAGCTCTGAGCGGGAACACTCCCCAGCATCCAATAGAAATGCTTGTGGAAGCATATCCGCACGCATGCGTGCCTGCATTCACGCCTTCCCAGCAATTCTCCTCAGTAAGGTATAGAGTTCAGAAAAAATATCCAGAAAGACCCATTCTACAACTCCCAGGGAAGGAGGGTGGTTTGTGAAGACTGATTCCTGCTGTTCCCGGAGATCAAATGTTACAGGTGAGTAACTACGCTATCTCCTGGAACAAGCAGGAATGCAGTCTTCACATAGGGGACTCACTAGCTTCCGGCTACCGTAGATGGCAGAGAGGAGTAAGGTGCGACAGACAGGGTAAAAAAACACCCGAACCACAACGAAGGTAGAGTATGGATCCTTCAAACTCAGCCCCTTGAACACACTCTCCGCTCAATGGGGAAGATAGCCGGTAGGAACAGAGGGTTGGGGGGGAAGGAGGTGTAGCTAAGTCCCAAAAAGGTGCCGAAGAATGGCTTGGCCAAAGTTTGTCTCTCTATTGGAATCCTTGTCTAGACAGTAAAAGTATGAATGGAAGATCACGTGGCAGCCCGGCAGATCTCCAAGATGGAGACAGAATTTAGATGGGCGACTGAGGCAGCCATGGATCGTACGTTGTGAGCCGTGACGTGACCCTCTAAGGAGAGTCCAGCCTGCGCCTAAGCAAAGGAAATGCAGTCTGCAATCCAGTTGGAAAGGATATGTTTGGCTACTAGTAGGCCCAAGTGACTAGGATCAAACGATACAAAAAGCCGTGAAGACGGTCAATGGGCTTTAGTTCTGTCCAAATAGTAGGCTAAATTTCTCTTGCAATCCAGGGTATGCAGAGTTGCTTCAGCTCGAGAAAAAGGTTGGAAGAGAAACTGACTAATTAAGGTGGAAAGAAGAGACCACCAGAACTTGTAATTCACTGACACAATGAGCCGATGTGAGAGCAACCAAGGCGGCAACCTTCCAAGTGAGGAACTTCAGTGAAGCTGAGGTGTTCAAATGGAGGTTTCAGCAGCTGAGCCAGGACAACGTCAAGATCCCAGGCTACCGGAAGCAGTCTGATTGGTGGCCTACTCAGGAGAGAGCAATGCATGAAGTGTGCTACCAGATGATGAACAGATATTGTCTGTCAGTCGACTGAATGGTGAGATGCTGCAATGGCACTAAGGTAGACTCACTGAATTTGTCTTTAGTCCTGCCATAGAGAGATGGAGAAGATATTGGAGTAGAGGCTCTACTGGGCAAGTAAATGAGCTGAGACCCCTCTGGGAGCACCTGAGGGAAACCTGCACCATTTGAAGGCATAAGCACATTGAATGGAGTCTTTTCTAGATGCCAGGAGGATCTTTTTTTAAACTTAGTCCAGAAGATCTAGGTGAGATAGAACTAGGCTTTCAGCAGCCATGCCGTCAGACAGAGCGTTCTCAGATTAGGGTGAAGGACCGAGCACTGGTCCTGCAAAAGGGGGTTGGGTACGCACCACAAAGAGATTTGTGTTGCACTAGTCGAATAAGCAGGGGAAATCATGGTTGACGTGGCCAGAATGGGGTAATGAGAAATCTCCAGGAACAAGCAGGAGTCTTCACATATGGGTACATCGGTACCGATGGAGCCTGCACGGGAACGCTCCCCAGCTTCCCAAAAAGGAAAGCTTTTGGGAGCATCCCACAGCGCCTGCGTGCTGCCTTCCCGCCTTTCCTAACCAACTCTCCTCAGTTCTTCTTTGCCGCGGAGCCAGCAGGTCGAGCCCTGTCACCGCTGAAGAAGTTCTTTATTTTATTTTATTTCTTTGGTCGCATGTCTGCCTTCCCCGACTCCGGACCGGTACCGCCGGTCTTTTCTTTCTTTCTTTCTTTCAAAAAAAAAAAATTTCAATATTTTTTCCTCACTTGGTGTATTTTTCTTCTTAAGGCCTCAGGGCCCACAAGAAAATTTCCCTCATGGAAAAACCAACCTCCGGGTTCAAAAAATGCACTAAGTGTAGCGGTACTATTTCTGTTACAGATACCCATGAATGGTGTCTTAAATGTTTGGGTCCTGAACACTACATTCCGGATTGTCCGTCCTGCTCCCTAATGTCTAAACGGGGGTTACAGAACCGAGCAGCTAAGCTCCATGTGCTCTTTCCCGCTGAGGCACCGGCAGTAGCATCGACATCTTCCAGGTCTTCTTCTCCTGAAGGATCTCAGGTAACCAAACATAAACCTAGCAGGTCCTCGAAGGGTAGATCTCCCTCTAAGCATCGAGATGCCTCCGGGCTTGCCCTCAAGGATCCTGTACCAGCCAAACAACCCCGGCGGGAAGCTCCGGCTTCCAAAGCTCCTCCTATGGGGTTACAGGTTGACATCGATGGCACGGCCTCGACTGATCACCTGTTAGAATGCTCTGGGGTACCGGCACAATCTACCGGTACCGATCTCCAGGCATTCATGGCGTCGATGGATCAGAATGTTCTGTCCATGCAGCAGGCTATTTCAGCCTTCATTCAAGCTGCGACGCCAGCGGTACCGCAATGAGCTCCGTTGTCGGTATCGGCTCCGGTACCGGCACCAGCGCCGATGCCGGTACCGACTGCATCGACATCGACCAGGATACCGACTGCTGCGGTTCCTTGTCCAGGGCTACTTCTCGGTACCGATCCGGTACCGGGGACCCCCGATGTCGATACCGCTCGATACGCGTATCGAGCGTTAGAAGAGCACCCTGACAGGCGATACTTCGATTCCTCTGATGATTCTGATACATCAGATGAGTCTCCTGAAGTATCCATAGCCCTTCCTGAGGAACCTTCTTCTCCAAAAAGAAGAATGTCTCCTCCAGAGGACTTGTCCTTTCAAGACTTCATAAGAGAAGTAGCTAAAGGACTCTCTATTTCAGCAACCTCTGAATCAGAGCCTAGAGCAAAAAAATTAGATATTTTAGGATACTCTAGGGCTCCTAAAGAGGCAGTCACCTTACCAATTCATGAGATTCTTCGTGAACACATGATTGATTTATGGGAGACTCCTCTTACTCTCCTCATTCTCGCAGGTTGGACACTATGTATCGTGTCCCTCCTTGTCCTGGGTTCCAGAAAACTCAGCTTCCTCACCATTCCATTGTGGTGCAGTCAGCTATGAAGAGGATAAAGAGTACAAAGAGACACTCTTCTGCTCCTCCAGGAAGAGAATGCAGGACCTTGGATGCTTTTGGTAGGAAAGTCTTCCAGGCCAGTATGCTTATTGCCAGAATCAACTCATATAGCCTTTATATGGGTATGTTTCTGAAAAAAGTGGCAGAAAAGCTGCACACTTTCCTCCCTTTTATTCCAGAAGATAAAAGGGAAGAATTCCACATGTGGCTTAAGCATACTCAGGACATCTCCAAGTTTTCAAACAGGGCAGCCTTTGACTCCTTTGAAGGTGCCAGTAGAGCCTCAGGCATTGCCATAGCTGCTCGCAGAATTGCTTGGCTCCAGGCTTCTGATTTAGAACCCTGGGTTCAAGATGGCTTGGGAAATCTGCCCTGTACAGGTGAAAATCTGTTTGGCAAAGAGTGGCAAATTAAAGCCACTCAAATGGATGCGGAGAATTCTGCTCTGGATAGACTTTCAAGGTCTACCTCCATTCCTGCCAAGAAAAAGACTTTTAAAAAGTCTTTTTTCAAAAAGGGCAGGTTTCCTTCCACTTCTGGCCAACAATCTTCTACAGGTCGCTTTACCGCTAAGCGTCAGCAACCTAAACAGGCCAGGCCTAAGTCTACAGGGGCTGCTGTAACCCAGCAGTCCCAACCCCCTCAGGGTTTTTGACTTGATGCTAGAGAACTTAGCCTTTCTGGCTTTAACACAGCCAGAACCTCTCACCATCCCAGGACGGTTAGCTCATTTTGCTCCAAGATGGGAGCAAATCACATCAGAGCAGTGGACCCTCTCCATCATAAGAGAGGGCTACAAACTTCATTTCTCAGACCTTCCTCCCCACACCATGGTGGGACACTTCAATTCTCTCACATCTCTTCTCGACCTTTTAGCTCAGGAGATAACTACCCTTCTCGCCCAAGGGGCAATAGAAGAAGTTCCTCTTCTTCAACAAGGGTCAGGGTTCTACTCCCCTATTTTCTCATTCCAAAGAAGACAGGGGGATACAGACCCATTCTAGATCTCAGAGAATTGAACAAATTTCTATGCAAGGAGAAGTTCAAGATGCTTTCTCTGGGCACTCTCCTTCCATACCTTCAAAGTCAGGATTGGCTTTGTTCTCTAGATCTCAAGGATGCGTACACACATGTTCTCATCTATCCATTTCACAGAAAATTCCTATGTTTTCTTTTCCAGGGAAAACATTACCAATACAGAGTCCTTCCTTTTGGTCTGGCCTCTGCTCCGAGAGTGTTCACCAAATGCATGGCAATAGTTGCTGCATTTCTACGCACTCTGGGAATATTTGTCTTCCCATACCTGGACGACTGGCTCATCCGAGCTCCATCTCAGTCAGAGGCCCAGATTTCCCTGGACCGCACAAGGCGCATTCTGCAGTATCTGGGACTGGTAGTAAACCTCCCAAAGTCCCAGCTCATCCCTACTCAGTCCCTGGAATTCATAGGGGCCTGGTTGGATACCACCACTGCAAGGGCCTACCTTCCTCAGGCCCGTTGCCAACGTCTAGTGCAGCTAGCCTCCCAGATTCAGTCAAAGAGCCACTTAACTGCCAGGGAGATGCTACAACTGCTGGGCCACATGGCTTCCACAGTACATGTGGTACCCTATGCTCGCCTACACATGAGAGCAGCTCAATGGACTTTGTCCACCCAGTGGACTCAAGCTTCAGGAGCTCTCTCAGACCAAATAGCAACCTCCAAACGTCTTTTGGTCTCTCCAATGGTGGATGTCCACTCAAAATCTGTTGCTGGGGTCCCCCTTCCAACAGTTGTTGCCCCAAGCAACCATCACAACAGATGCCTCCCAAACAGGTTAGGGAGCTCATCTACAGGACCTCTCCACTCAAGGCACTTGGTCCCCTCAGGAGACCTCCCTTCATATCAACCACTTGGAGCTTCGAGCAGTTTTTCTAGCTCTCAAGGTCTTCCATACCCTCCTCAGCTACAAGACAGTCCTCATCCATACGGACAATCAAGTAGCTATGTTTTATATAAACAAGCAAGGAGGAACTGGCTCTCTGTCGCTTTGCAATGAAGCTCTAAGATTGTGGGCCTTCGCCAGAGAGCATCAAATCCATCTCCTGGCAGTATATCTCCCAGGAATCCAAAACTCTTGGGCAGACAGACTCAGTCGAGTTCTGCTTCCACACGAATGGTCCCTGCACATGGATCAGGTACTCAGAATCTTTCAAGAATGGGGAACCCCGGACATAGACCTCTTTGCAAGTCCGTGGAATGCCAAACTTCCCCGGTTCTGTTCCAGAATTCTGTGTCAGGGAGTTCAGGCCAAGGATGCCTTCCTCCTTCATTGGGGTCAGGGCTTCCTGTATGCCTTTCCACCCATTCCTTTGATACCCAAGACTCTGTTCAAACTCCAGAGGGATCGAGGATCTATGATCCTCATAGCTCCACGCTGGCCACGCCAAGTGTGGTACCCTCTGCTTCTGCATCTCTCCCAAGCCCCCTCTCTGGACTTGGGAGCTGCTCCAGACCTTCTGTCTCAGGAGGAAGGGACTTTGTGGCACCCAAACCCCAAGTCCCTTCACCTCAGAGCTTGGTTACTGAAGGCCTAGACCTTCAAGACTTGAATCTTTCTCAGCAGGTGAAGGATATCCTCCATGCTTCCAGGAAACCTTCCACCAGGCGTTCCTATGCTTTTAAGTGGAAAAGATTTTCCATTTGGTGTGCTGAAAAGGGTCTTGACCCTCTGGCACTACATTTAACTTCTTTGTTAGACTATCTCCTGCATCTCTCCAATGCAGGACTTAAGACAAATTCAGTAAGAGTCCATTTGAGTGCTATTGCAGCATCCCTTAAGCCAATTAATGGACAACCTATCTCCTCTCATCCTCTTATTTCAAGATTCATGAGAGGCCTAACTTTAACTAAACCTCCCATTAGGCCTCCTCCGGTGGCATGGGACTTAAATTTGGTTCTTGGTCAGCTTATGAAGCCACCTTTTGAACCCTTAGCCACTACCTCCTTGAAATTTCTTTCCTGGAAGGTTATTTTCCTCATTGCAGTCACTTCTGCTCGCCGCATCAGTGAACTGCAGGCCTTAGTGGCTAATCCACCTTATACAAGGTTCCATCATGACAAGGTAGTCCTTAGGACGAATCCACACTTTATGCCTAAAGTGGTCTCACCTTTTCATCTTAATCAAGAGGTATATTTACCTGTCTTTTTTCCAGCTCCTCATGCATCCAATGCAGAGAGGAATCTTCATACTCTGGATTGTAAAAGAGCTCTTGCTTTTTACTTACATAGGACACAGCAACATAGAAAGTCTTCCCAGCTTTTTGTTGCTTTTGATCCTTCTCACTTGGGACTTCCAGTCTCTAAGAGAACACTGTCCAATTGGATTGCTCAGTGTATTTCTTTCGCCTACCAGAGTAAGAACCTTTCTCTGGAGAGCCATGTCACAGCTCATAATGTGAGGGTCATGGCCACCTCTATGGCTCATCTAAATTCTGTGTCCATCGACCAGATCTGTCGAGCAGCCACCTGGGTCTCTGTTCATACCTTCACAGCCCATTACTGCTTGGAC
Organism: Ichthyophis bannanicus; assembly: GCA_033557465.1. Taxonomy (NCBI): domain Eukaryota; kingdom Metazoa; phylum Chordata; class Amphibia; order Gymnophiona; family Ichthyophiidae; genus Ichthyophis; species Ichthyophis bannanicus. The sequence goes on from CM066031.1 coordinate 1,044,055,458, forward strand.
AAGGATTCCCGCCGGGATGCCTTGTTTGGTCAGGCTGTCCTCAGACACCTGTTCCATTCTTAAACAACTCCTGCCCTCCTTCCCTGGATGGATGCCTGAGATCCATAGGAGGACGCAGACCCCTTTCAGGGTCTCATATCCTTGGGGATCTCCCAGGCATCTCAGCTAGGGAGTCCCCATATGTGAAGACTCATTCCTGCTTGTTCCTGGAGATAGCACAGTTACTTACCTGTAACAGGTGATCTCTGGGAACAGCAGGAATAAGTCTTCACAACCCACCCACCTCCCCTAGGAGTTGTATCTCTTTTCTATCTTTCCTTTCCTCTCTCTCTCTATTGTCTCAGCTTTAAACTCGAACTGAGGAGAGTTGGTTAGGAAAGGCGGGAAGGCAGCGCGCAGGCACTGTGGGATGCTCCCAAAAGCTTTCCTTTTTGGGAAGCTGGGGAGCGTTCCCGCGCTGGCTCCGTCGGTACCGATGTACCCATATGTGAAGACTTATTCCTGCTGTTCCCAGAGATCACCTGTTACAGGTAAGTAACTGTGCTTTATTGTTCCTGTGTCTAATTGCAACTTGAAGTGCGTCTTCAGTATCAGTCGAATGGGTGGGAATGTGTACAGCAGTTCCTGTCCCTAATGAAGGAGAAACACATCCGAGGTCTGGCTCTGGAGCAGAATCGAGGAAGCTGAGCATTCACTGGAGTAGCAAAGAGGGCGATTAAGGGAGTTCCCCAGAACCAAAAGATCTGATGCGCTGTCTCTCGATGGAGAGTCCATTTGTGTGGTCGAAGGACTTGGCTCAGGTTGTCCACTAAAACACAGCTCCCTGGAAAGTAAGCTGCTCAAAGAAGCATCCAATCAGAGACAGCGAAGGCCCAGAAGTGGACCGCCACCCTGCAAAGGAGGTGAGATCCAGTTCCCCCTTGTTTATTTATGTAATACATGACTACCTGGTTGTCAGTCTGAATGAGTACCGATTGTCCGGTCAACTGAGGATGGAACACCCGAAGGGCATTGGCAATTGCCTTGAGTTCTAAGAGGTTGATGTGCTAAGAGGCTTCCTTGGTGGAACAGAGGCTTTGTGTAGTCAGGCCTTTGAGGTGAGCCCCCAGCCCTGTTTGTAAGCATCTGTCATCAGGGTACACTGCGGTGCAGACATCTGAAAAGGTAACCCGACGAGAAGATTTTGAAGGGTGTACCACCACTTGAGGGAGTCTACAGATTGAGGAGTGATGGTGATCTTTTCCATGAGGGGACCTGTTGACTGCTTCCACTGAGAGGAAAGAATCCACTGCGCTTGATGCATGTGAAGGCAAGCATAGGGGACAACAGACTGTAGAGACCATGTGTCCCAAGAAACTGAGCATGTTCCTTGCCTTGATGCAAGACTGGTTTCGGCAATGATTCGACAGCTCAATGAAGCGGTGGAGTCAGTTTCCTAGAAGGAAGGCTTGAGCTTGTGTAGTGTCCAAAAGTGCCCCAAATGAACTCTAGTTTTTGAGTCGGAGCGAGATGGGACTTTGGGTAGCTGCCCACAAAGCCTAAATGGTGAAGCACCGAAGTGGTGCACTGGAGATACATTTATTTTATTTATTTATTTAACAGGTTTTATATACCGCTTTATCATTTCAATCAAAGCGGTTTACATTGAAACTTAAACTTGGTAATGCACATTAAACAGGGACATTGATAACGGATTTTCTCAGGCAATGGAGGGTTAAGTGACTTGCCCATGGTCACTATCTGAGGGGAATCGCCTTTGATGAGCCAGTCATCTAAGTAAGGGAAGACGAAGATGCCCAGGATGCAGAGGAAGACTGCTACTACTGCCAGACACTTTGTAAAATGTCTTGGTGCAGATGCTAGACCAAAGGGTATAACACGGTACTGGTAGTGCAGACCCTGGAACAAAAGTGCAGGTACTTTCTGTGAGAGGGATATATGAGGATGTGAGTGTAGGCATCCTTGAGATCTAGAGAGCAGAGACAGTCTCTCTCCTGAAGGTAAGGAAGTAGGGTTTCTAGCGAGAACAATCTTGAACTTTTCCCAAACTAGGAACTTGTTGAGATTTCCGAGTTCCAGGATAGGCCTGAACCCTCCTGTCTTTTTATTTAATTTAATTGTATTATTTAATGTTTTTTTATACTGTCTTATCATAAAATTCAAAGCAGTTTACATTTCAACATGAACCAGAAAGTGTACATTGAACAAGGGTAATAAACTTGGAAGATTAGATAGGGGGAAGCCATATGGCTCATGGATTAGTTGGTATAAAGTAAAGCACTGCAGAGCATATAAATTGCATTCTATGGTAAGATAGGCCTATAATCAAGTAATTGTACTAGGTGATTTGATAATCTAGCAGGGTTAGGGGTGAAATCAGGAAAGGATTTACAAAACATTTAGGTAATGGGGAGGGGGCTGGTAAGTGTGAGACTTATATCACTGACATGAGAATGAAGAATTAAGCAACTGTTCATTATGTATGGCCATAATATTAATTGAAGAGGAAGGTCTTTATTGCTTTCCTGAATTGAGAGGTCATTTATCGCTCTTATTGCACCTGGGAGTTCATTCCATACTGTCGGAGCATAGAAGGATAGTGCTTTTTACATGTTGTTTGTTTAGCTTTTTGGGGATGAGGAAATAATGGAGCAAAACCTGAGCCCTTGTTGTAGGGGTGGAACTTCCTCTATGGCTCCCTGCGCTAGAAGAGTGACTATCTCTTGCAGAAGCAAGCTGGAGTGCAGAGGATCCATGGGAAACTCCCCTTTGAAGAAAGTGGGGGGTAGGTTCTGAAAATGGAGCTGATATCCCCTGTTCATGACCCTTAAGAGTCGAGCTCTGAAGTAATGATGGGCCATCTGTGGGCAAAGTGGACTAACCTGCCTGCAATGTGGGGGGTAAGGGGTCCTGTAAGGGTAGACTGGCTATGTCCTTGAGGAAGTAGTCAAAAAACAGCTGCAGGCTGTGCTTGTGGAGCTGGTTGAGACTTTGGAGCTTTAGGTTTTCTGGGCTGACAAGGTCCCTGCTGCTTCTGATGTGACTGTTGAGGCTGATAAGAGGAATAAGGCAGGAAGGAAGGGTAGTACCTCTTCTTGGGATAGAAGGGCTTCTTGGAAGAAGTTGTCTTCTTAGATGGATCTACCATCTTTCGAGAAAGAGAGGAATGATCTCATCCTAAAGAGCCTATCTCACCAGCCTTTTCTCTCCACCCTTTTCCAAAGAGGTTCTCTCCTGTACAGGGAATGTTAGCCAGTTTATCTTGAACCCAGGCTAGTTTATCTTGCAGCCAGCCCATTCTTCTGGCTCCTATACAGATTGCTGCTACCCTAACTGGTGGGCTCAAAGACATCCAAAGCATCCCTAGTGAGGAATTTTGAGGTATTCTGACCAAGACTGACCAGGACCTGATATAGACCTTGCTTGCCAGGTGGCAACAGGGTAGAGGTCAGCCAGATCTTTAGCTAGATCCCTCAAAAACATACCCATGTAAAGCATGTAGGAGTTGATCCTGGATTCTAGCATAACTGTTTGGAAGCATCGACATCCAAATGCATCAAGAGCTCTCGACTCCCTTCCTGCGAGAACAGAGGAGTGATTTTTAGAACTTTTAATTTGATGCACTGCCAATACCACAACCATAACCACAACCTGTTCAATGTAAAACCTGACAGTTTGTCGTAATGGTCGTTTTGTTATGATGTAAACCGCGCTGATTCTAAATAGCGCGGTATATAAGAAACTGTAATAAAATAAATAAATATAAATGTGGTAGCTGAAGCTTTTAAAAACCTGGGCAAGAAGGAACTCTATAGAGTGTGTCAAGTCTTTTGCTGACTGATGCAATCGTCAAGGGAGCCTCCCCGCATGTGGAGCATGAGGTCCTGGAGGATACGATATTCAGTAGCATAGCAGCCTACTCAGATGTTGAGAGAGATTTAAGAATTTCAAGTTCTTCAGTTCTCTGTTCCATCTCAGTGGTTACCATCACCGAGAGCACTTCCACCATGTCTCAGATGAAATCCTGAAAAGACATATCCTCAGACAGTGACAGACATCACTCATGCGGTGGAGAAGGGTCCAAAAGAATGTCCGGGAGCCCTACAGAACCTACAGACTTGACATCCAATTCCAAGAAAGTGGAATCAGTACTCGGTAAGAAATCAAAATAATGTCGGTTGGTACCATGGCATCGATACCGCTTTGATGCAGACATCGGTTCTCGGCGCAGAAGCACTGAGGCATCGGAACTGAGATGCCCCAATACCAATTCACCCATGGGCTCTAACGGTGGTATTGGCCCCGTAGCTTGTGATGGTGATGGTTCCATCAGTGATGCTGCCGAGTGCCTCGATGCACCAACATCATATTCAAACAAACATCGAGATCGAGCATCAGGTCTCTGGATCCAGAGGGCCTCAAGGGTCCCGGCACTACTGCCACCAGGATAATAGCTAGACTCCGCTCGATAGCCAGCACCCACTGGACAAGGGAGACTGGAGGTATCTGGGTGGATACCTGCACAGGATCTTGCACCACCATCCCAGAACATGGAACCGGGAGCTCACTGGAGAATGACGCCTCAGGAGCATCCCTGAGTCCCTCTAGTGCTTTGGAGGAAGTATCCTCCTGCCGGGGCTGTTTTGCTGGCCGGTCCAATTCCAGCTATCCTCTCAGGGCTCTCGATGCCAATGCTGGGAATCTGTGTCAGAAGCCGAAGCAGAGGTCTTCAATACCTTTTCTTCTTCTATGGAGGACTTGTGTTTGCTGCTATGCTTGGGTTTTGAGAAGGCATGGGAATGATGCAATGAGGTGGATGCCTGTGAGGGTGTGGAGGCCACCGAAGAGTGTGCTGAAGTGGCAGAGTCTGACTGAAACAGCTTTCCCAGTTGTTGTTCATGTTTTTTTAAGTCCCTTCTTAGTCATTTGTTGACACGAGGAACAAGCTGAAGCATCATGGTCCAGGCCCAAACACTTTAAGCACCAATTGTGCTTATCGGTAGCAGAGATAGTGTTTTGGCACTTAGTACATTTTTTAAAGCTGCTGTGTGGTTTCTCCGTGTTTGAGAAGACCACAGAAGCAAAATCAAAAGAAGCAATGGCAGCCTAGGCAAGCCCAGCAAAAGGAAAACGCCGCCAAGTAAGGAAAAATGAATTAAAAATAAAAATGGAAAACAGAAACCAGGAAGTCCAATGCAGGACCGGATTGATGGGAAGGCGAAGCATATGTACCTGAAGGCACTTAGACAAGTTTTTAACAGCGGGAAGAGGACGATGTCTTAATGGCTCCATGGAAAAAAAGACGACTGAGGAGAATTGCTAGGAAGTCAGGCACGCATGCATGAAGGGATGCTCCCAAAAGCATTCCTATTGTATGCTGAGGAATGTTCCTGCGCAGGGCTCCGTCGGTGCCAACGTCACTCATACGTGAAGACTGCATTCCTGGAAATATAAACGTTGTATTTAATAAAAATGAAATTATAAATATGTTGCCTACTAGAAGACAGGGTCTGCAAAAACATCTTCCAATTCTAAAGAGGCCCTTAACATCAAAAACACTCCCTTGCTGTTATAGGTGTCACAACTCTTCCTAATGTTATCAGAGTAGCTGAAACCAACACTTTCTGAAAGCACAGCATGAAACCTACTGAACCTACTCTATTTGTGCTTCCTGTCTGCTATGCCAATTATGGCCTCCAGACTGATTTGTAACTGCAGACAGCTGACACCCTCAAGCACAGACTTAATCCCCGGGGTTTTTCAGCTAAAAACTGAACATGGCAAAGAATGAATATAGCATTACTTTATTTCTGCACAGAAATACTTTCAAGGCGCCAAGTGTACCTGTGTGAAAGCGTAGTTACTCACCTGTATCAGGTGATTTCCAGGAACAGCAGGAATTTAGTCCTCACATATGGGTATCGTCGGTACCGACGGAGCCTGCGCGGGAACGCTCCCCAGCGTCCAATAGGAACGCTTTTGGGAGCATCCCTCAGCACATGCGCGCTGCCTTCCCGCCTTTCCAACTGTCTCTCTTCAGTTAAGTTTGTAGCTGAGTGAAAGGATAGAGGGAGAGAGGAAAGAGACAAAGAGATAGAGAGACAACTCCTAGGGGAGGTGGGTGGGTTGTGAGGACTAAATTCCTGCTGTTCCCGGAGATCACCTGTTACAGATGAGTAACTACGCTATCTCCAGGAACAAGCAGGAATGTAGTCCTCACATATGGGGACTCCCTAGCTGAAGATGCCAAGGAGATAGCCCCAGGAAGGTGCCACCGAAGGTGAGAAACCTTCCTCCCATGGATCTCTGGCATCCCGCCAGGGTTGGTGGGTAGGAGTTGGTTTAGGTTTGAAAGAGATTTTGAAGAACAGCTTGGCCAAAAAAGGCATCCCGACGGGAGGCTTTATCTAGGCAGTAGTGGGCTGTGAAGGTGTGTACCGAAGCCCAGGTGGCTGCTCGACAAATGTCATCGATAGACACAGAGTGGAGATTAGCCATAGAAGCGGCCATGGCTCTCACATTATGAGCTGTGACATGGTCCTGAAGAGGAAGACCCTTACTCTCATAAGTAAAGGATATGCATTGGGCAATCCATTTAGATAAAGTTCTTTTGGAGACTGGAAGTCCCAAATGACTAGGGTCAAAAGCTATAAAAAGTTGTGAAGACTTTCTATGTTGCTGTGTTCTTTGTATGTAAAAGGCCAAGGCCCTTTTACAATCCAAAGTATGAAGGTTTCTTTCTGCATTAGAGGCGTGAGGCCTCGGAAAAAATACAGGAAGGTAAATTGATTGATTTAAATGAAAAGGCGAAACCACCTTTGGCATAAAATGTGGTTGAGTTCTAAGAACAACCTTATGATGAAACCTAGTATAAGGAGAATCAGCCACTAAAGCTTGCAATTCACTGATGCGATGGGCAGAGGTGATTGCAATTAGGAAGATGACCTTCCAGGTCAAAACCTTAAGGGCTGCAGTGGCTAAAGGCTCAAAAGGTGGCTTTATGAGCTGCCCAAGAACTAGATTTAGATCCCATGGCACCGGTGGTGACTTGATGGGAGGTTTAGTTAATAAAAGACCTCTCATAAATCTTGATAGGAGTGGATGAGAGGAAATTGGTTGTCCATTTAGAGTCTTATAAGAAGCTGCAATTGCACTAAGATGGACTCTTACCGAATTGGACTTTAACCCAGAATTTGATAAGTGAAGGAGATATACTAGTATCGATTCTAAGGGTATGACCAGGGGGTTTAATCCCCTCTTGGAGCACCATATAGTAAAACATTTCCACTTGAAGGCATAAGATCTTCTTGTGGAAAGTTTCCTAGAAGCCTGAAGGATATCTTTTACCTGCTGGGACAGGTTGAAATCCTGGAGGTCTAAGCCTTCAGCAACCAGGCCGTGAGGTGCAGGGACTGGGAATTCGGGTGCCATAGTGTCCCATTCTCCTGGGAAAGGAGATCTGGAGCATGTCCTAACTCCAAAGGTGCCACTTGAGAGAGATGCAGAAGCAGGGAATACCAGGTTTGGCGTGGCCATCGTGGTGTTACGAGAATCATGCGATCCTTGTCTCTCTGAAGCATGAAGAGTGTTTTGGGGATGGGTGGGAAGGCATAAAGGGATGGGTGGGAAGGCATAAAGGAAGTCCTGACCCCAGTGAAGGAGGAAGGCATCCCTTGCCTGACAGTTGTGTGCCGGAATCCTGGAACAGAACCGGGGAAGTTTGGCATTCAGTGGACTTGCAAAGAAGTCTGTCTGGAGTGCCCCAGAGATGAAATATCTTTGCCACCTGGTCTAGGTGGAGTGACCACTCGTGAGGTAGCAGTACTCGACTGAGTTTGTCTGCCCAAAAGTTTTGAATGCCTGGAAGATATACCACTAGAAGATGAATTTGATGGTCTCTGGCGAGGGCCCATAGTCTTAAAGCTTCATTGCATAACGACAGAGAGCCCGTTCCGCCCTGCTTGTTCACATAGAATATGGCTACCTGATTGTCCATCTGGACTAGGACTGTCTTGTAGCTGAGCTGGGCGTGGAACACTTGAAGAGCTAATTAAATTGCTCTTAATTCCAGGAGGTTTATGTGTAAACCAATCTCGTGTGGAGTCCAGGTGCCCTGGGTAGAGAGATGATTCAGGTGTGCTCCCCAACCCACCTGTGATGCATCTGTTAGGGTGGCATGAAAGAGGGGGTTGATGGAAAGGAGACCACATTGTCAGATTTTCTAGTGATTGCCACCATTGGAGGGACAAAATTAGTCATTGAGAGATTGTTATTTTGTCCGACAAATGACCCGTGGCCTGCGTCCACAGTGTGGAGAGGGTCCACTGAGTTGCTCGCATGTGGAGGCCAGCATATGGGACTACATGAACTGTGGATGCTATGTGTCCCAGTAACTGCAGTAGTTCCCAAGCAGTAAGGGAGGATTTGCCTGCTGCTTGGGAAGCTAGCTGCATAATGCAAAGACACTGGGCTTGTGGAAGAAAGCCCTTGCCTGTCTGGTATCCAGACAGGCTCCTATGAATTCTAGGCAATTGGGAAGGAACTAGTTGAGACTTCGGGAAGTTTATTTCCAATCCCAAGTATTGGAGGATTCAAATTGTACGGGACAGTGCAGTGTTGGCCTCTGCAACTGTAGAGGCTCGAATGAGCCAGTCGTCTAAGTAAGGAAAGACAAAAATCCCCAGGGTTGGTAGAAATGCCGCTACTACTGCAATGCGTTTCGTGAACACCCTTGGTGCTGAAGCCAGACCAAAAGGAAGAACCCTGTACTGGAAATGTCTTCCCTTGAAAAGGAAACGTAAAAATTTCCTGTGATCTGGATGGATGAGAATGTGAGTGTATGCATCCTTTAAGTCTAGAGAGCAAAGCCAGTCCTGGCTTTGAAGGTATGACAGAAGAGTTCCTAGAGAAATCATTTTGAATTTCTCTCAAAACAGATATTTGTTCAATTCTCTGAGGTCTAGAATGGGTCTGTGTCCTCCTGCTTTCTTTGGAATAAGAAAATAGGGAGAGTAGAACCCTGTTCCCTGTTTATTTATTTATTTTATTTATTTACAGTCTCTTATATACCGCACTATTCAGCATCAGCGTGGTTTACATGGAACAAGATGCTCATTACAGTTAACATGTATGAGTTTACATATAACAGGGGACAGAAACTTGGATAACAGGGGTAACTATTTACAAAACTTATTACATGGAGTCATAATCAAAGAAGTTGCATAGAAAACACAATTCACTTCATAGGTTTGAGTATCCACATGGTGAGTTGATTGTGATATTGTAAATTTGACTGAGAATGGTATCGGGGGTGTCCTAAGGTTCTAGGGGATGCAGTCAGGCTCTATAAGGTACTTGAAGAGGTGGGTTTTGAGGGCTTTCCTAAACTGTGGTAGGTTCTTAATAGCCCGGATGTCATGGGGTAACGCATTCCAGTATCTTGGGGCACTGAGGCTGAAGGCCCTGTTGGCTGTTGATTTGGTGCAGGCAGTAAGTGCCTTCGGGACTTTTAGGGAGTTTATAGCCATGGATCTTCTTATTCTGTTTGGGGATGTGGAATGGATGAGGGCGGTTACGGCTGCAGGTGAGAGATTGTGAACAGCTTTAAAAGTGATTATCAAGGTCTTGAAGACAGTTCTTGCACGAATGGGTAACCAATGTAGCTGTATCAGCAGAGGTGTCACGTGGTCGCTCCTGGAGGCTCCGTGGAGGACTCTTGCTGCCGCATTCATGGCTAGTTGCAGCGGGTTTAACGTAGATTGGGGAAGACCTTGTAATATTGCATTGGCATAGTCAAAATGAGGAATGACCAATGCCTGGAAAATCGTCCGAAAATCAGTTGGTTCGAGGATGGAACGTAGATGCCTAAGTGAGCAGATCTTGTGGTAGACTGATTTGACTATGTTTCCTATGTGGGCTTTCATATCCAGGCGTTGATCTAAGATGACTCCCAGGTATCGTATTGAGGATTTAGATTGCAGCTCAGCTTCTTTTACTTTAAGATACTGCGGTGGGGTAAAGTTGGGGTTCCTCGTAATGGAGTACTTCCGTTTTCTTATGTTGTATTCTGAGGTTTTGAGAGAGAAGCCAGTCAGATATTGCATTGAAACAACTAGTCAGTGGGGAGAGGTCCAGATGCTCGGTAGAGAAGGGTATGTAGAGCAGGACATCGTCTGCGTATAACATGCAATCAACATTGAAGGACCGGATAATATTACAAATTGGCTGCATGTAAATATTGAACAGGAGCGCTGAGAGGGAGGATCCTTGTGGGACTCCTTGACTTTGGTGGAAAGGTTCAGAATTTATCCCTCCAGAATGAATATGTTGCCATCTTTCGGTCAGGTAGGATCTGCACCATTCGAGCGCTCGTCCATTAATGCCTTTGTCAATCAGTCGTCCTAACAGAAGCTCATGATTTACTGAATCAAAAGCTGCGGCTATGTCCAGAAAGATGAGAGCAAATCCTTGCCGGATGTCGTCAATGCCAGTGAGTATCTTGCAAAATAGAGTGGTAAGGAGGGTTTCAACGCCATGGCCTTCCCTAAAACCATGTTGGCATGTGTCTAAAGGTGCAGCGAAGTCGATGTGCTCCTGCAGTTGACGTTGAGCTTCCTTTTCAATGATCTTCGCGAGTAGTGGAATGCTGGATATGGGTCTGTAGGATTCCACCTGTTGGGGATCGAGCTTGCAGTTTTTTAGCAGAGGTCTAATAAAGGTGTGTTTCAGGTCTGAGGGGAAAGAGCCGGAAGAGAAGGAGAGGTTAATTATTTTGGACAGTATTTGGCTGAAGTGACTGCGAAGCTCCTTGATCTAGAAGGCTGGGCATGGATCGGACTGGGCAGTAGTGGTATTAATGGCCGCAATAGTGTCTTCAAGACCTCTCTTGGTGGGGGTAGAAAACATGGTTAGTGTTGTTTGGCAGACTTGCTCTATTGCTGAGGTTGTATTAGAGGTTCTGTTGGTCTGGCATATCTTGGATTGGAGAAAGGTTGCGAAATCTTGTGGGTGTATCTCGAATGGAGGTCCAGAGGATGGTTCCTTTGATAAGGTCTTAACCATGTCAAGAAGGTCATGTGGTTTATTAAGCGATCTCTTTAAGGTGTCGGAGTAGTACTACTTCATCGAGTTGGTGATTGCGTTGCGATGCGCAGCCAGATGACAGTTGTAAGTTATTTGGTCTTTTAAAGAATGAGATCGGCGCCAGCATTTCTCAAGTTTCCGCAATTGGTTAAGTGATGCTTTAAGATCGGCTGAGTACCAAGGGGCACTCCTCTTTTTACCTGAGGGCCTGTTGGTTGGTGTACGTTGGGCTATTGAGCTGAGGCAATTGTTCCAGTGAGAAATAAGGTCATCAAGGTTCTGGGTGGTTTCAGAGAAGAGTTTTTGCGTTTCAGCGAGGATAAGATCTCTGTTGTAAGGCTTGAAGCATCGAGAGGGCGGTCTTGTGGTGTTGCTTTGTATTTTATTGATTTTTGTGTAGACTTTGTACGAAGGAATCTGGATGGTGATCAGTTTGTGATCTGACCAAGGAACAGGAGTTATGGAGGTTATAGGATGGCTGTTAGTGGCTGTTGAAAAATGTGTACTTCCTCTATTGCCCCTTGGGCAAGAAGTGTGGAGACCTCATGATCTAGCATATTGTATGCAGAGGTTTGTGAATTGAGTTGCTTTAGAATTGTAGGAGGGGGTATGCTGTGAAAATGAAGTTTGTACCCCTCTCCTACAATGGACAAAGTCCAATCTTCTGTTGTTATCTGATGCCATCTGTTGACAAAGTGGCATAACCTGCCTGGAATATTGGGGGGTTGGGGACCCCTCAGAGGCAGGAAGGCAAAGCGCTCTAAGAAGGCGGCAAAGCCCTTGAGGGGACTGAACCTGGAGATCTGGTTGGGCTCTCGGGCCTTTTGGTTTCTTTTGCTGTCTAGTTTGTCCCTTTTGGGCAACCTGACCTAGAGTCTGACTCTGCTGGGTATAGGAAGGATAAAAAACGTCCTCTTTTTGCTAAAAGAGGGTTTTTTATAAGGCTTCCTTTTGGCTGGAGTGGCTGTAGACTTTGACAATCTAAGGTAGAACTGTCAGCATCTAACTCGTTAGCCTTTTCCTGCCAGTTCTTGCCGAAGAGATTCTCCCCCGTGCAAGGAATGTTGCCTAACTTGTCCTGTACCCAAGTCTCCAAGTCTGATGCCTGTAGCCAGGCAATCCGTCGTGCGCCAATGGCAATAGCAGAAGTTCTGCTGATGCATTCAAAGCAGTCAAAGGCTGCACGATTGACGAACTTGGAGACATCTTGAGCATGCTTAACCAGAGTAAGAAAGTCTTGTCTCTTATCATCTGGGAGAAATGGGCTCATAAGTTCCAAGTCTCCTGTGATTTCTTTGAGGAACATTCCCATATATAGGATATATGAGCTGATCCTAGCTGAAAGCATGGAAGCTTGAAAAGTTCTGCATCCAAAAGCATCCAGAGTCCTGCATTCATGACCTGGAGAATTGGATGCATGTCTTTTTGCACTTTTCATTCTATGCATGGCTCACTCCACTACCATTGAGTGGTGTGGCAGCTGAGTTTTCTGAAATCCAGGACATGGTGGGACTCGATACATAGCATCAAGTCTCCTAGAGAGAGGAGAAGTAGTCAGAGGTGTCTCCCACATTCTGAGCATCAAGCTATGCAGAATTGCATGGATAGGCAGGGTAGCTGCCTCCTTAGGAGCTTTAGGATATTGGAGGATTTCCAATTCCTTTGCTCTGGGTTCCTCTTCAGGAGCTACTGTGATTGAAAGACCTTTGACCATATCACGGATGAAATTCTGAAATGACATGTCCTCTGGAGGTGACATTCTGCATTAGGGAGAAGAGGGATCTTCTAGGAGAAACCCTCTAGTGTCAGCAGAATTGTCAGAGTCTTCAGAATCGGAGGAATCGAAGTATTCCTGACCCCGATGCTCTTGCAAAGCACGATCCCGGTACCAATCGAAGTCGGTACCAAGGTGACCGGTACCGCTTTGTCCCCTCCAGCCAGAGATGGCATGGGAAGAGTTTCCACCGGGGCCGGTACTGTCGGTACCGGCATCGGTGTCAGCACCGGTGCCCTTGGGACCACCGGTACCGCAGCCGAAAGAAGAGCTGCGATACTGCGCTCGATAGCGAGGAACCTCTGGTCTATCGACACTGCCGATGCCTGGGTGTCGGTACCGGTGAGGACGGCTGGAACCCCTGAGCATGGCACAGGTAGTTCTTGCGAGGTTCAGGCCTCGAGAACATCCTGAAGCCCCATCGATGCTTTGGAAGCCGAAGCCTCCCGCCAGGGCTGTTTTGCCGGTGTGGTTCCCTCAAGGGCAATGCCAATGGCCTCTTGATGCTTAGCAGGAGAGCTACCCTTTGAGGACCGGCTTTTATGTTTAGTTACCTGAGATCCATGGGAGGAAGAAGAGGCCCTTGACGATGTCAATGTCGATGCAATGGATCTGGCATCTGTAGAAAAGAGGGTACCGAGCTTTGTGGCCCAGTTCTGTCTTCCTCTTTTGGTCATCGCCATGCAGGAGAGACATTCAGTTGGAGAATGATCAGGTCCTATACATTTTAGACACCAATCATGGGTGTCAGTGACGGAAATGGTACCGCCACACTTAGTACATTTTTTTAAAACCACTAGTTGGCTTTTCCATGATTTAGGAAAATGGAGCCTAGTGCCCAAAATGGTGCCTAGCACCAAAGAGGAAAGTTTCTGAAAAGAAAACAGTAAGTTTTTTTTGTTTTTTTGTTTATTTTTAAAAGAAAAGAACCAGCGGTACCGGTAGGCATCGTGCGGTAGGCAAATGCGACCACAAGAAAGAAATTTAAAGATGGAATTTTCTGCGGTGACAGGGAATAGGTCCTGTCGGCTCCGCGGAAATTGAAGAACTGAAGAGGGACAGTTGGAAAGGCGGGAAGGCAGCGCGCATGTGCTGAGGGATGCTCCCAAAAGTGTTCCTATTGGACGCTGGGGAGTGTACCCGCGCAGGCTCCGTCGGTACCGACGATACCCTATGAAGAAAGGCTAAAAAGGTTAGGGCTCTTTAACCTGGAAAAGAGACGGCTGAGGGGAGATATGATAGAAGTCTATAAATTAGTGAATGGAGTGGGACGGGTAAACGTAGATCGATTGTTTACCTAATCAGAATATAGAAAGACTAGGGGACATGCAATGAAGCTACAGGATAAACTATTTAAGACTAATAAAAGAAAATATTTTTTCACTCAACGTGTAATCAAACTCTGGAATTTGTTACTGGAGGATGTAGTAAAGGCTGTTAGTGTAGCTGGGTTTAAAAAAGGTTTGGACAAGTTCCTGGAGGAAAGGTCCATAAACCATTATTAAGGGACCCAGGATATCAATGCTTGAACCAATACAAGCATTGTGGAACCTGTGTCCCTTGGGGAAACTGCTAGGTACATATGACCTAGATTGGCCACTGTTGGAAACAGAATACTGGGCTTGATGGACCTTGGTCTGACCCAGTATGGCATATGTTCTTATGTTCTTATTATACCCGTATGTGAGGACTACATTCCTGCTTGTTCCTGGAGATCAAGTAAATGAGTTGTAACATTTCTGCCACTGGCCGGCTCAGTACTGTGGCTCTCTGCAGAAGACCACCTGCATGGAGAAGCTAATCAAAAGAGCTCAGAAAAATCACTGAATCCAAACTGACAGCTTGATGTAGAAAACCTGTGCTAAAGTTCTAGCGCAGCGTTTCCTCATGCAGGTTTAGTGCAATGTTTTCACAGCAATGTTGTAAACAAGCAGCATGCAAATTAGCTCTGTGCTAAACCAGGGGAGCAAGCAAGGCACATGCACACAGCGGTCTGCCTTAGCAGCATCTATACCCTGTGCACCAAAAAGGCACATGTTCGCATGTGCTGGATTTCTATCTGGCGCATAAACAGCAATATTATTCTGAGCAGAACTTCAGAGATGTAGTGGCTAATGGTTCAAAAGGCGGTTTCATGAGCTGCCCGAGCACCAGATTTAAGTCCCATGCCACCAGTGGTGGCTTAATGGGAGGCTTTCTTAAAAGAAGGCCTCTCATAAATCTCGCTATGAGAGGATGAGAGGAAATAGGTTGTCCACTTAGAGGCTTGTAAGAAGCTGCAATAGCACTAAGATGGACTCTTACTGAATTTGTCTTGAGACTCGCATTTGACAAATGAAGGAGATACTCTAGTATCGATTCTAGAGGTATTGCAAGAGGGTTAAGACCCTTCTGCGAGCACCATATGGTAAAGCATAGTTACTCACCTGTAACAGGTGATCTCCGGGAACAGCAGGAATTTAGTCTTCACATATGGGTACGTTGGTACCGACGGAGCCTGCGCGGGAACGCTCCCCAGCGTCCAACCAGGAAGCTTTTGGGAGCATCCCACAGCGCCTGCGTGCTGCCTTCCCGCCTTTCCCAACTGCCTCTCTCCAGTTGAGTTTAAAGCTGAGACAAAGAGAGAGAGAGGGAAAGAGAAAGAGATAGATAGAGAGATACAACTCCTAGGGGAGGTGGGTGGTTTGTGAAGACTAAATTCCTGCTGTTCCCGGAGATCACCTGTTACAGGTGAGTAACTATGCTATCTCCAGGAACAAGCAGGAATGTAGTCTTCACATATGGGGACTCCCTAGCTTTAGATGACAGGGAGAGACCCCAGACGTTGTGTGCCCCTGTGAAAGGGCTCCACTTCCCCCCATGGATCTCTGGCATACAACCAGGGATGGCGGGTAGGAGTTGATTAGGTATGGAACAGGTGTTGGAGAACAGCCTGACCAAACAAGGCATCCCGGCGGGAGTCCTTGTCCAAGCAGTAATGGGCTGTGAAGGTATGAACTGAGGCCCAAGTGGCTGCTCGACAGATGTCGTCGATAGACACAGAGTGTAGATGAGCCATTCAAGCTGAGGCTCTCACATTGTGAGCTGTGATATGGCCCTCCAGAGGAAGGTTCTTATAGGCAAAGGAAATGCACTGTGCAATCCAGTTGGACAGTGTTCTCTTGGAGACTGGAAGTTCCAAATGAGAAAGATCAAAAGCAACAAAGAGTTGAGAGGACTTTCTATGTTGCTGTGTTCTTTGCAAGTAAAAGGCTAAAGCTCTTTTACAGTCTAAAGTATGAAGATTCCTTTCTGCATTAGATGCATGAGGCCTTGGAAAAAAGACAGGCAGGTAAACCGCTTGGTTTAAATGGAAAGGCGAGACCACCTTCGGCATGAAGTGTGGATGAGTCCTAAGGACTACCTTGTCATGATGGAATCTTGTATAAAGGTGGATCAGCTACTAGTGCTTGCAACTCACTGATGCGGCGTGCTGATGTGATTGCAATGAGAAAGATAACTTTCCTAGAAAGGAATTTCAATGATGTAGTAGTCAAAGGTTCGAAAGGCGGCTTCATGAGCTGACCAAGAACTAGGTTTAAGTCCCATGCCACTGGAGGTGGCCTAATGGGAGGCTTGGTTAGACGAAAGCCTCTCATAAATCTTGCTACAAGAGGATGGGAGGAAATAGGTTGTCCATTCAGAGGCTTGAAAGAAGTTGCAATGGCACTCATATGGACTCTTACTGAGTTAGTCTTAAGTCCTGCATTGGATAAATGAAGGAGATACTCCAGTAATGATTCTAGAGGTATCGCACGGGGGTTAAGACCCTTTTGCGAACACCATATGATAAACCTTTTCCACTTGAAAGCATAAGAGCGTCTTGTGGAAGGTTTCCTGGAAGCATAAAGGATATCTTTTACTGGCTGAGGAAGGTTAAGATCATGAAGATCTAGGCCTTCAGCAACCAAGCCCTGAGATGCAGGGACTGGGGATTGGGATGCCATAACATTCAGTCCTCCTGAGACAGGAGATCTGGAGCAGACCCTAACTGCAGGGAGGGAGCTTGAGAGAGTTGTAGAAGCAGAGGGTACCACACTTGCCATGGCCAATGTGGTGATATGAGAATCATATGGCCTCTGTCTCTCTGAAGCTTGAATAGGGTTTTGGGAATTAGGGGAATGGGCGGAAAGGCATAAAGGAAGTCCTGACCCCAATGAAGGAGGAAGGCATCCCTGGCCTGAGAGCCCTGAGCCGGAATTCTGGAACAGAACCGGGGAAGTTTGGCATTCAACTGACTTGCAAAGAGGTCTATGTCCGGGGTTCCCCAAATTTGAAAAATCTTGGCCACCTGGTCTGCATGTAGAGACCATTCGTGTGGAAGCAGAACTCGACTGAGTCTGTCTGCCCAAGAGTTTTGTATGCCTGGAAGATACACTGCCAGGAGATGAATCTGATGCTCTCTGGCGAGGGCCCACAGTTGCAAAGCTTCGTTGCAAAGCGACAGAGAGCCTGTTTCCCCGTAGAACATGGCTACTTGATGGTCCGTATGAATGAGGACTGTCTTGTAGCTAAGCAGGGTGTGGAACACTCGAAGAGCAAGGAAGATTGCTCTGAGCTCTGAGATTGATATGTAGATGAGTCTCCTGTGGAGTCCAGGTGCCTTGGGTGGAGAGGTCTTGTAGATGAGCTCCCCAACCCATTAGTGAAGCATCTGTTGTGAGAGTTGCCTGGGGTAAGGGTTGTTGAAAAGGGGACCCAGCAACAGGTTTTGAGAGGACTGCCACCATTGGAGGGACAAAATAAGACAATTTGTGTTTGCTATTTTGTCTGAGAGACACCCTGATGCCTGAGTCCATTGGGTGGATAAAGTCCACTGGGCTGCTCTCATATGGAGGCGAGCATAAGGGACCACATGCACTGTGGATGCCATGTGGCCTAGTAGTTGAAGCATTTCTCGGGCAGTGAGGAAAGGTTTTAGCGCTGCTTGAGAAGCTAACTGCACTATGCGAAGGCAACGGGCCTGGAGGAGATAGGCCCTTGCCCTTTTGGTATCCAGCAAAGCTCCTATGAACTCTAGAGACTGAGTAGGAGTTAGACTGGATTTTGGGAGGTTTATGACCAGACCCAAATACTGAAGGATACGAATTCTGCAAGATAGGGAAGTCCTGCCCTCTGACTCTGATGGGACTCGAATGAGCCAGTTATCTAAGTAGGGGAAGACGAATATCCCTAGAGTGCGGAGAAATGCTGCTACCACAGCCATGCATTTCGTGAACACTCTTGGAGCTGAGGCCAGGCCAAAAGGAAGCACCTTGTATTGGTAATGCTTTCCCTGGAAAAGGAACCAAAGAAACTTTCTGTGAGTTGGATGGATGAGAACATGTGTGTATGCATCCTTGAGATCTAGAGAACAAAGCCAATCCTGACTCTGAAGGTATGGCAGCAGAGTTCCTAGAGAAATCATTTTGAATTTCTCTTCGAACAGGAATTTGTTCAATTCCCTGAGGTCCAAGATAGGTCTGTAAGCCCCTGTTTTCTTTGGGATAAGGAAATAGGGGGAGTAGAACCCTGTACCCTGCTGATGAATGGGTACTTCTTCTATTGCCCTTTGGGCAAGAAGTGTAGACACCTCTTGATCTAACAAGGTGATGAGAGAGGTCTGAGAATTGAACTGCCTTACCATTGTGGGAGGGGGCATGCACATGAAGTGCAGCTTGTACCCCTCTCTGATAATGGAGAGTGTCCAATGCTCTGCTGTTATTTGCTCCCACCTGGGGGCAAAATGGCATAACCTTCCGGGAATGGTGGAAGGCTCTGGTCCATTGAGGGCCAGGAAGGCTAAGTTCTCAAGGTGAAAGTCAAAGACCTTGTGGAGGCTGATACTGCTGAGACGGTTGAGGCTTAGCAGTCTTTGCCTTCCTTTTTTTGGGTGGTTGCTGAGTTTTCCGGACAGGATGACCTGCAGAACGTGCCTGCTGAGAATAAGCAGGATAAATTTTTTTCTTTTTAGAAAAGAATGGTTTCTTAAAAGATCTTTCTTGCAGGATCAGCTGTAGGACAATCTGTCCAAGGTGGATTTTTCAGCATCCATCTCGTTGGCTTTCTCTTGCCAATCTCTACCAAGCAGGTTCTCATCAGTACAAGGAATATTTCCGAGTTTGTCTTGTACCCAGAGCTCCGGATCAGATGCCTGGAGCCAAGCAATTCTACGGGCACCTATGTCAATGGCAGAGGTTCGGCTTATGCACTCAAAACAGACGAAAGCTGCACGGTTGACAAATTTTGAAACATCCTGGGCATGTTTGACCAATGTGAGAAAATCCTGTCTTTTATCCTCAGGAAGAAGAGGGGCTAGAGCAGGGGTTCTCAACCCTGTCCTCGGGACCCACCTAGCCAATCGGGTTTTCAGGATAACCACAATGAATATGTATGAGAGAGATTTGCATACATTGCCTCCATTATATGCAAATGTAGCCCATGCATATTCATTGTGGTTATCCTGAAAACCCGACTAGCTAGGTGGGTCCCGAGGACAGGGTTGAGAACCCCTGGGCTAGAGCCTCTAAATCTCCTGTGACTTCTTTCAGGAACATTCCCATATATAGACTATAAGAACTGATCCTGGCAGAAAGCATGGAAGCATGGAAGACCCGACGTCCAAAAGCATCCAAAGTTCAGCACTCACGTCCTGGAGGATTAGAGGCATGCCTCTCAGCACTCTTGATCCTTCTCATAGCTGATTCCACTACAATAGAGTGGTGAGGAAGCTGAGTTTTCTGGAAACCAGGACAAGGAAGGACTCGATACAGAGTATCCAGTCTACGAGAATGAGGAGAGGTGGTAAGAGGTGTCCCCCACATTCTTAACATGAGATCATGCAAGATCTCATGGATGGGCAAGGTAGCTGCCTCCTTAGGATATTGTAAAATTTCCAACTCCTTTGCTCTGGGCTCTGTTTCAGTTGCCACAGTAATGGACAGACCTCGAGCCACCTCCCTGATGAAATCCTGAAAGGAAATGTCCGCTGGAGGAGACATCCTACGTTTAGGGGAGGAAGGCTCCTCTGGGAGAAGTATTCCCGCATTGACAGATGTGATAAGGAAGCTTATCATAGCTCAGGTAGGAGCTATAGAAAAGATGATGTGACTCTGAACAAGCAACCTGTCAGTTCTGGTAGAAGCAAGAAAACAGAGTTTTCACATAAAAGACTACCAGTCCCAGAATGCACCAGGTTTCCAGCAGCCATGAGAGGGGCTGAAGTGAGAGAATGTGTGTGCAATCAAGAGAGCTATGAGGTAATCCCTAAGCACTCATCTCAAAGGGCAGGGCCTGATTCAACACAGCTGCGCTGTGTTAGGGAGCAGCACACATTAGAACAGGATAAGAATAGAGCTTATTCTTCAGATAACAGCTACAGAGGGAGGAAGAGATACAGTTTCAGCAACAGTTTGAAGAACAGCTTCAGCAAAAGCCACGCAGATAGAGAGAGAAGGAAACTCTCTGGAAGGAAGAGAAGAAAGGCCATTGAAAGGTCTGGGAGATTCCAAGGCAGTACCCATACTGGGAGGTATTCCAAAAGCCAGCAGAGTCCATTGGACTGGATTCAGCCAGAGGAATGGAGTGGCAGAGATAGGAATCACCAGTGGCTACCTGGAAGAGAGAAGACTGCACGTGGAAGGGACTTTCAGACCAAGGCCAGAAGGTATGTGAGAGAAGATCCAGTGTCCAGGGATCAAGATTGGAAGGCTGGACATCAGAATTGGATTACATATTGGCCAGGCTATACAGAGAGGAATAATGATAGCAGGAGAGGCTCAGCTCTTAAAGCAGGATTTGGGCTCACACAGTAGCAGCCAGCCAGCTAAAGGCTTTCAGCTGGTCCATTGATAGTAATTAGGGCTGCACCTGATTGTGTGTGTGAGCAAGGGAGAATCACTGCTGAGATCGGCGTGGAAAATAAGCAGAAGTTAACCTAACCAGCAAAGTTTATTCTTTACTTTGTGCCTTTGTATTTGGTAATTATTTGCTAAGAAAACATTAGCTAATTGCCTGACAAGCTGAAGGTTGTTTTCTGGTTTACTTTGTGACTTTTTGTTATCCATTTTAAACACTGCAAGCAAGTAACCTCATTTATAGTGCTATCAAGCATACATTTGCTGGGTGAATTAAACCCCATCAATAAAATAAGTATTTTATTGATCTTACCACTTGGTTTCACAACTCAAATTATTGTCATCAGCTGTGTTTGGGAGTGAATGAACTACAATACCCACAATACCTTGCAAGAATCATATGAATATATGCATCGTCAAGATTGTGTAAGTTCTCACCCTAGGCAGCCGTCTGACAAATGGCGTAGTTTTTCGGATTGCTCTTGCACCAAGAGGATTTACTTGTTGTGGATTACAAATAAAAGTCAAGTTTAAAGCTGTAAGAAGATTATTTCCCTCGTCTGCACTTTGGAGGAAAAGTGGTTGTTCCAGGAAGCTGTCCCAGAGGAAAAGACCCTGTGCAAAGCTGGATTCATCACTGAGACAAGGTAATATGTACCTGGGCATGTCTAGTGGTGGATGTGTGTAAGCACAGGGGGTAATTTAAAAAAAAAAAAAAAGTTGAGTTGAAAAAAAAACCACACCTGGTTGGAAGGTGCTGCTCTTTGGTTTTTTTTTTTCTCTTTTCTTGCAGGGGTCAAGATGGATCCGAGGGAGATGGCTCAGTGGATGGCAGCCCAATTTTGCAAGCAGCAGGAGCTATCACAGCAGGCCCAGGACACTGCTATGAAGGCCTTAATGGAACAGCAGAAACCAGTGCTTGATCTGGTGCAAGCTCTAGTTCAGCTGCAGAGCCAAAGTGGAACAGATGCAAGACCAGCAGTTAGTACTGGTACACCACATGTGAACACTGTGGGACTCAATCAAGGGATTGGGGCATTTAATTTTGGGAAATTAACTCCAGAAGATAATGTTGATGATTTTCTAGAGTCTTTTGAAAGAGTGGCACAGGCTTTAGCATGGCCAGAGACCCAGTGGGCAGTAAGGCTGGCAGCCTCATTAACTGGTGAGGCACTAGCAGCTTACAGAGCAATGCCAGCAGCCCAGGCTTTGATTTATAAGGATGTAAAGGCAGCTATTAGAGATCGCCTAGGGTTGTCTATTTCAGAGTATAGGCGAATGTTTAGAGCTGTTACATTGAAAGTGGGTGAGACACCCAGGGCTCTGAGTCAGAGAATCAGAAGTTTAGCTGTAAAATGGTTGGAGCCTGAGCAAAAGACAGTAGAAATGTTATTAGATGGGGGGCGGAGCCTGATGTCCAGCGGGTAAGACGCTTCGCGCTGAAGCTCCCGAGAGGCCTACTTAGAATCCTGACTTAATACCTATACAAACTTACTATTTCGCTCCGGGCTGACCGGGGTTCCTCGGGGGGGATGGCGGCCCATAAACCAGCGCGCTTGGACTTCGGGTCTCCTTCTTCTTCTCACGGAAAACGTTCCAAAACCGAGGTGTCCTCCCCACAGAAGATGGTTCCATTTCGTGAAAACCCCGAAGTGCACCTGGAGATTTTGGAGGAACTACGCGGCGTGAAGGAATTGGTGCAGTCCAATGGAGAAGCGCTTCGAGCCCTGCGAGAAGACTTTGGAGTGCTCCAGGACCGACTTGAAAATCTCTCATTACGGCAGGACAATATGGCGGGGGTCCTCGACTCGCAAGCGGTGCGCTTGGGCGCACTGGACAAGGCTGAACGCCAGATACAGAATCTTCAAAAAGAGTTAGAAGATAGCAATAATCGAGCCCGTCGCAACTATGTGAGGCTCATTGGAATACCGGAGGGGGTGGAAGCGGGAGATATGAGAGAATTCCTGCTCAAAACTCTTCCTTCCTTGCTGAAGATCACCTTTCACAAAGAATTGGAAATCGATCGTGCACACCGTGTTCCTACCCACATGGCGCTCAACCGAACGACCCCCCGGCCTATTATCTTTCGCTTGCTACGATATCAACAAGTGGAACAAATTTTAAATGCTGCCCGGGCGAACCATCATTTGGAATTTGAAGGTCACAAAGTCTCCTTCTTCCCTGATTTGGCAAAGCCTACCGTTGACCGACGGAAGAAACTCCTTGCTTTTCGCCCTCGACTTCAACAGCTACAGGCTCGCTTTGGCCTGTTGTATCCCGCGAAGCTCCGAGTGACTCTCCACAACCAAACCAGGACATTCGAAGATCCTGATCTACTATCAACATTTTTAGACTCCAAAGAAGCAGAGCAGATGCGCTAATCCAACGACGTGGACTTTTACTTGCCGGCTCTGTCCGCCATTTTGAAGGGCCCGACGCGGCGGTCATAGTCAAGCACAGGGACTACCTGGACTTTTTCTTTCTTTCTTTCTATGACTTTCGTTTTGTGGTCTCCTATCCCTCCATGATGTGTGCCTCGGTCGGATTCGGAGCACGCACAGTCCTACAGGTTATGTGTTTTTACAATTTTGGCCTTCTCTGGGGCTTCTCCCCGCAGACACATGGTTGCCAGTAATTTTTGGGGTTCTGCTTCTTCTCTACCGCGCTGCGGTTTTCTTTTTTTAATGTGGGGCGCTTCATTGTATTATCTAAGCTTATTTTCTTTTATGCCATATGTACAGCCAGCTACAGTCAATATGAGGGACATTGTGAAATTAGGTGCGCTACCATGCTCAGAATTTTTAACTTGTCTGAATGGCTTTATGTAAAATCTTATCACTCAATGTAAAGGGCATTAATAGTCCAATCAAAAGAAAGAAAATCCTTAGCTATCTTAGCCATGAGCATGCTGATTTAGCGTTTCTTCAGGAAACGCACTTAAACTCTGCTGAAACACTGAAACTCAATGTTAAGCCTTATATGGTGGCTGCCTATTCTCCCGCCGTTTCCAAACGGTGCGGGG
The DNA here is from genome assembly GCA_033557465.1 of Ichthyophis bannanicus. Lineage (NCBI taxonomy): Eukaryota > Metazoa > Chordata > Amphibia > Gymnophiona > Ichthyophiidae > Ichthyophis > Ichthyophis bannanicus. Next base: position 1,044,079,210 of record CM066031.1, read on the forward strand.
TAGCCATTCTGGTTAAGAAATCTTTGCAAGCTACTGTAATTGATACTAGCGCTGACAAGGAGGGTAGATGGGCCCGAGTACATCTTAAGGTTGGAGATAGTGAATTTACATGTATTTGCATTTATGCCCCGAATGTGGACAGCCCTGCTTACTATGCAAGTATTGCGCAGTTGGCACAGGCCTCTGCCAATACTCCATTAATACTTGGTGGTGACTTTAATCAAGTGTTAGACCCTCTGATAGATAGACAGCCGCCTAGAACGAGTAGTCCACCCAAGAGTCTTGCTACCCTTACAGCTCTGATGCAAGATCTTGCGCTGGTAGATATATGGAGGCTGCTTCACCCCTCCGACTTAGAGTTCACTTTCTTTTCTGCCCCCCATCACTCCCAATCTAGAATAGATTTCTTTCTCATTTCCAAAGCACTGATTTCTCAAGTAGATACGACTAGGACTCATCCTCTCCATATTTCAGATCATGCTGCCATATCTTTATCATTACGTGTCACTGCGCGGGACGATTCTCCCCGAGCTTGGTTTTTTGATAGATCCCTACTGGGTCAAAAAGATTTTCAGGTTGATATAAAGGCCGCTATCCAAGATTATTTTCATTTTAACTCACCCCATGACACAGCGGGCTGGGCTTGGTGGGAGGGTTTTAAAGCATCTATCCGTGCCACTATAACTAGCTATCAAATTCGGCAGGGGAAACAAAGAAAGCAGCATTTACTGATTCTAGAACAGCAGATACAAGCTGGGGAGCGTCTCCTCACGTCCCGTACTGACCCATGTATTTTACTCCGTTTACAACGCTTGCGTTTTCAATACAATCAGCTTTTGTATACTGCTGCTGTTAAAAATATTGAATCACAACAAGGGCTATATTATCGGGAAAATAATCGTGCTGGCAAATTATTAGCAAATGCCCTAAAAGGTCGAAAAGAAGCCAAGCGTGTTACCGCCCTTCGTAATCCGTCGGGGGGGGGGCTTGGTCACTAAAGATACCGAAATCTTAGAACTCTTTCGTGATTTTTATACTCGGCTTTATCAATCTGAATGTGATTTTGAGCCAGATGTATTTGAACGCTTACTTTCAGGGGTACAAAGACCGACCCTATCTGACGAAGATAGAGTGGCCTTGGACACACCATTTACTGTCTCAGAAATTCATTCTGCTATCAAGAAATGTGCCTCAGGTCGAGCCGCAGGCCCAGACGGTCTCCCTGCTGAATTCTACAAAACCTTTCACGCTGACTTAGCTCCAGTTTTGAAAATTTATTTTTCTGCTCTGGCCGAGGAGGGTTCTCCTTCTGGGTCCTTTTCAATGGCAAATGTAGTAGTTTTTGAGAAAGAAGGGAGAGACCCGCAACTAACAGCTAATTATCGTCCAATTTCCCTCCTAAACGCGGACTATAAAATCTTTGCCACCATTCTCTCTACCCGGCTCTCGGATAGGATGCCTACCTTAATACACCCAGATCAATGCGGTTTCATTCCTGGTAGATCAACTGCTGACAATGCTCGGACTCTATGCCATGTACTGACTACCGCAGTTAATCTTGATCGCCCATTTGTTGGCCTCTCACTTGATGCTGAGAAGGCCTTTGATCGATTAGAGTGGCCCTTCCTGTTTGCAGTCCTCCGCTGGTACGGATTCGGGGAAGGTTTTCTCCGTTGTCTTCGCACCATGTACGCACAGCCTACAGCCAGTATATGTGCCAATGCTTTAAAGTCTCAGCCTTTTCCCCTTCAACGCGGCACTCGCCAGGGATGCCCACTGTCTCCACTTCTCTTCGATCTTGCACTCGAGCCCTTGGCTTTACTAATCCGGCAATCGGAGGAGATTCATGGAGTCCCCTTCACCCATAGGGAAATCAAAATTTCAGCATACGCTGATGATCTTATGCTTGTTGGCTCTATCGATTCAGTACCGGCTGTCCTAGAGCAAATTGGTAAATACTCACAACTGTCCGGTTATAAGATAAATTGGACCAAGTCGGTAGCCTTCCCATTAAATCCTTTGCTTCATCAGGCAGATATGCAACCCTTCCCCTTTTTATGGCAACCTCGCATGGTCAAATACCTTGGGGTTCACTATTGTTCTCCTTTGGAAGACACTATCTCCTTCAATGCCAAAGACTTAACCTCTAAAGTCCGGGCGCTTACTCACCGCTGGACTCCTTTAACACTTACCTGGTGGGGTCGATTAGAAACCATAAAAATGATGATTGTTCCGAAAGTGAATTATATCTTAGAAATGTTGCCCTGTCTCTTCCCTCGACGTATATATAAAGATATAGAGGGCCTTCTGACTAGATACCTGTGGCAAAACAAGACACCTAGGATAGCGAAACATAAGCTGCAAGCAGATAAGGAAAATGGGGGTGTCAGATTCCCTGATTTCCTGAAGTATCATCAATCTTTTCTTCTCAAACAAGGCGCTCGTTGGCTGGAAGATCCAGTACCGAGTAGACCTGTGTGGCTAGACATAGAAGAGGACCTTTGCAAACCGATTCCTCTTACTTTTCTCCCTGGTATGACTCTCCCATCAGACTCCCACTTTCCACCAATGCTTTTAGACACCTTAGGTGCCTTTAATAATCTCATGCAATCTTTAGACTCCCGACTCTGTCCGATAGACAAGCTCCCACTTTGGTACAACACTCGATTTCAAATACAAAATAAACCGATGGCGTGGAGCCCCTGGTACACTAGGGGCATTTGGATTCCTAGTCAGTTGTTCCATGAAGGTCGCTGGAAAACTTTTAGTGAATTGCAAATTGAATTTGGTCTCCCAGCGAAACACTACTTTCAGTTGGTGCAACTTCAGCATTGCCTTCGGAGTGCTAAGGTGCTCCCGCCATCGGCCTCCCCTACACAAGGTTGGTTGGAGACTATCCGATCTATCGGTAGTTCACCGGGTGTAGCATCCAATTTTTACAAAACCTTATGTAATGCTATAACTAGGGATACCCCTATAGCGCAGAAAGCATGGGAGAGAGAATTGCATGTGACTTTGACCCCGGAGCAATGGAGCCTTGTCTGGAGTAGAGTGACACGGGTCTCCCGATCCGCCTCACTCACTCAGACACTCTTCTTTCTGGCCCACCGGTGTTTTTACACTCCTGACAGATTAGCCAAATGGAACACTACTCAGGGCAATAGTTGTTGGACATGTCATGCGGCCATTGGTTCACTACCTCATGTTATGTATGAATGTCCCGCACTACAGTATTACTGGAGTCGGGTCTGGGGTCGTATCCAGTCTATTTTGCACTTTCAAGAGCCCCTTACTTGGAGGATAGTGGGACTTCGCTCAGCTGCGGGGATCCCCTCTCTTCCAAAAAAGGCTTACTTCCTTTTGGACTTTATGCTTGGCATTGCTATTTCCCTAATTACGAAATACTGGAAAAATAGCTCCCAGCTGAGCCCCAATGAATGGTGGAATCATGTCTGTCTTTACAGTAAATATGAACAAGTACCTCGTATGTTTGCTTCCCCCATTCAGACTCCTCATCATCGGTCTAAATGGAAGATGCTCAATGACTATGTACATTCTGCTCAATGCTCTCATCTGACTGTCTAAATTTGTATATATCTTTGTCCCATGATTATTCTGTATCGCAGATACTCTTTTGATTGTTTTGATGTATACTCACTGTTGTTTGGAAGCGCTCACATACTGACATAATCAGCTAGAGAAGAAGCGTGGGGGTGGGGGGTAATTGGGTTTACTTTTCTTTATTGTATAATTGTTTTGTCTCCTTTGGTGTGTTGTTTCTTTTGTTTGTTGCAAAATGAAAATAAAAGTCTAAAAAAAAAAAAAAGAAATGTTATTAGATATTATAATGCTGGAACAATTTATGCTTGGGGTACCTAAAGATTTGAATGTTTTTCTTATACAGCAAAATTGCCAAAATCTTGGAGAGGCAACCATGCTAGCAGAGAGATTCTTGGAAGCCACGCAGGCTTGCCATAGAATGGGTGGCCCTCTAAAGATGGATGCTGAGGCTAGATGTGCTGTATCAGAAAAGGAATAATTAAGAATGTTTCTGAAAATGAATGTACTGTATCAAACCAGATGACACAGTGGAATAGAAAGAAATGTTTCAAGTGTGGAAAAGTGGGACACTTAGAGAAGAGATGCCAGACACACACTAGTTTAATGGGTCTGGATTTAAAACAGCCCAAGGAAGGATTTCTTTTGATGGTTGATGTGCAAGGAATTACCACAAATGCATTATTAGACTCTGGGGCAGACCAGAGTATGATGTCAAAAAGGCTTTGGAAGAGGATAGAGGCCCAAGAAAGATTTGTGCCTAGAACCCCTGAAAGCCAAGTTCACATCAGATGCATTCATGGTGCTGCATCATCATATCCCACCTATAGGCTAAAGGTTAAGTGCCTAGGGAAACAAGAGGAAGTCCTGTTAGCAGTGGTGCCTAGGCTACCCTTTGATTTGGTTCTAGGAAGACACTGGCCAAGATTTAAGCAGGGTCTAGTGGAAGGACTAGGAAAAAAGGAGGGAGAAGGTTTAATGGTAGTAGCTCCCGGGCCTTTATTTGGAATTCCTCAGACCCCAGCTAAAAAGATGGTTAAGCGTCCAGAAGACCAAGCTACCCCAAAGCAGATATTCGTCCTAAAGTACCATAAGGTCTCTGAGAAGGCCCAAGCTCCTAGGCGGGCAACCCCTCAGTCTGCTGGGTTTGACCTGTGCAGCATAGAAAATGTGATTGTACCTAGCCAAGGGAGAGCCCTGGTTGACACCGGTCTCCAAGTGGAAATACCAATTGGATGTTATGGGAGAGTAGCCCCAAGGTCCGGATTAGCCCTTAAATATTTCATCGATGTGGGTGCGGGAGTAATTGATCCCGATTACAGGGGCAATATTAAAGTTCTGTTTAACTTTGGACAGAATGAGTATCATGTGAAGACAGGAGACAAAATTGCCCAATTGATTTGTGAGAGGCTGGGTTTTCCACCTGTGGAGGAGGTCACATCCCTAGAGAATTCTGAACGTGGAGCCAAAGGCTTTGGTTCTACTGATGTCAAAGGGGTTAAAAGCTTAGCTGCCACCTGTGCCCGAGAGAGAGGGAGGTGAGTGAAGAGGAAGATTTGGGACCCCAGGTATCTGATTGTAAAGAAAAATCAGGGCCCCAAATAGGTGAGGACCTGACAATGGTACAACAGGAAGAAATTAGGAAGTTGCTTAAGGAATTCCCAGATGTGTTGACACCCATACCTGGGGAGACCCATTTGGTGGCCCATGAAATAATAACTCCACCTGGGAAATTGGTTCGTCAAAGGCCATACCGCTTGCCTGAAGCCAAAAGACAGGAGGTAGTGGCACAAGTCCAGGAGATGTTGGACATGGGGGTAATAGAGGAGTCAAAGAGTCCCTGGAATAGCCCCATAGTCCTGGTGCCGAAGCCTGATGGATCCTTAAGATTTTGTATTGACTTCCGGCAGGTAAACGCCATATCAGTTTTTGATGCATATCCAATGCCAAGAATTGAGGAGCTGCTAGACCAGCTGGGACAGGCTCAATACTTAACCACCCTTGATATGACAAAAGGATATTGGCAAATCCCGCTCACCAGGGAGTCGAAGCCGAAAACTGCGTTCAGCACCCCCGTTGGCCTTTTCCAGTTCAAGAGGATGCCTTTCGGACTGCATGGAGCAGCGGCTACCTGCCAAAGGTTAGTGGATCAGGTACTTCGACCCCACCAAAGTTATGCTTTTGCATACATGGATGATGTCATAATCCATAGTAACACCTGGGCGGAGCATTTGAAGAGGATCAGGGCAGTCTTGTGCTCTATGAAGCAAGCGGGAATCACTTTAAACCCGAAGAAGTGTGCCTTTGCAAATAGGGAGGTAAAATACCTAGGCCACCTAGTGGGAAGAGGAAAAATTAAACCTCTATTAAGTAAAATAGATAGCATCAGGAATTTTCCTCCTCCAACAACCAAGAAACAACTAAGAAGTTTCTTAGGACTTATTGGATACTACCGCCGGTTTATACCGCAATTCGCAGAGAAAAGTGCCATTTTCACGGATATGCTGCGAAAGAATTGTCCAAACCAGATAAAGTGGACACCAGAAGCTGAAAAAGCGTTTTCAGTATTAAAAGAAAAATTGTGTACAGGACCGGTACTGAAAGGAGTAGACTTCAAGAAACCCTTTCTGGTTCAAACCGATGCATCGGATGTAGGGCTAGGAGCAGTCCTATCCCAGTGCCATGATGGAGAGGAGCATCCTGTGATGTACCTGAGCAGGAAGTTGTCACTGGCTGAACAAAAGTATTCCACGATAGAAAAAGAGTGTTTGGCTATCAAGTGGTCAGTGGAGGCGTTAAGGTTTTACCTTACAGGGAGAAAGTTCCAGTTGGTCACGGACCATGCCCCACTTAAGTGGTTGCAGCAAATGAAGAACCACAATGCCAGGTTGACACGCTGGTACATGGCCTTACAGGCGTTTGATTTTCAGGTTGAACATCGTGCCGGGAAGTTACACAAGAATGCGGATGCACTTTCCCGTATTACGGACTGTAGAGAAGAAGTTTCACCAGTAAAACCAGTCCGTAATAACTTAAGCAGGGGGGTATGTGATAAGGAAGCTTATCATAGCTCAGGTAGGAGCTATAGAAAAGATGATGTGACTCTGAACAAGCAACCTGTCAGTTCTGGTAGAAGCAAGAAAACAGAGTTTTCACATAAAAGACTACCAGTCCCAGAATGCACCAGGTTTCCAGCAGCCATGAGAGGGGCTGAAGTGAGAGAATGTGTGTGCAATCAAGAGAGCTATGAGGTAATCCCTAAGCACTCATCTCAAAGGGCAGGGCCTGATTCAACACAGCTGCGCTGTGTTAGGGAGCAGCACACATTAGAACAGGATAAGAATAGAGCTTATTCTTCAGATAACAGCTACAGAGGGAGGAAGAGATACAGTTTCAGCAACAGTTTGAAGAACAGCTTCAGCAAAAGCCACGCAGATAGAGAGAGAAGGAAACTCTCTGGAAGGAAGAGAAGAAAGGCCATTGGAAGGTCTGGGAGATTCCAAGGCAGTACCCATACTGGGAGGTATTCCAAAAGCCAGCAGAGTCCATTGGACTGGATTCAGCCAGAGGAATGGAGTGGCAGAGATAGGAATCACCAGTGGCTACCTGGAAGAGAGAAGACTGCACGTGGAAGGGACTTTCAGACCAAGGCCAGAAGGTATGTGAGAGAAGATCCAGTGTCCAGGGATCAAGATTGGAAGGCTGGACATCAGAATTGGATTACATATTGGCCAGGCTATACAGAGAGGAATAATGATAGCAGGAGAGGCTCAGCTCTTAAAGCAGGATTTGGGCTCACACAGTAGCAGCCAGCCAGCTAAAGGCTTTCAGCTGGTCCATTGATAGTAATTAGGGCTGCACCTGATTGTGTGTGTGAGCAAGGGAGAATCACTGCTGAGATCAGCGTGGAAAAATAAGCAGAAGTTAACCTAACCAGCAAAGTTTATTCTTTACTTTGTGCCTTTGTATTTGGTAATTATTTGCTAAGAAAACATTAGCTAATTGCCTGACAAGCTGAAGGTTGTTTTCTGGTTTACTTTGTGACTTTTTGTTATCCATTTTAAACACTGCAAGCAAGTAACCTCATTTATAGTGCTATCAAGCATACATGTGCTGGGTGAATTAAACCCCATCAATAAAAGAAGTATTTTATTGATCTTACCACTTGGTTTCACAACTCAAATTATTGTCATCAGCTGTGTTTGGGAGTGAATGAACTACAATACCCACAATACCTTGCAAGAATCATATGAATATATGCATCGTCAAGATTGTGTAAGTTCTCACCCTAGGCAGCCGTCTGACACAGAACTGTCAGAATCCTCAGACTCTTCTGAGGACTCGAAGTATCTTCTGTGAGGATGCTCTTGAAGAGCCCGATACACGTACCGACCGAAGTCGGTACCGGGAGTAATCGGTACTGGAGTATTGGTACCGGAGGGCATCGGATGACTGGGTGCCGGCAATGCGGACACCGATGTTGATGTTATCGGTACCGGTACCGATACTGATGCCGGGGTCGGTGCCGGTACCGGTTGAAAAATCTGATGCGGTTCAGAGGGCGTTGACGCCGCAAGGAGAGCCGCAAGACTGCGCTCAATAGCCAGGACTCTCTGGTCTATCGACGCTGCCGATGCCTGGATGTCGGTACCAGAGAAGACCACCGGTACCCCAGAGCATGGCACCAGTAGTTCTGCCGAGGTCGAGGCCTCGAGAACATCCTGGAGCCCCAATAATGCTTTGGAAGCCGAAGCCTCCCGCTGGGGCAATTTTGCCGGTGCAGAATCCTCAAGGGCAACGCCAGAGGCATCTCGATGCTTAGAAGATCTACCCTTTGAGGACTGGCTAGACTTATGTTTAATTACCCGAGATCCACGGGAGGAAGACGAAGCCCTGGAAGACGTCGATGCCACCGAAGCTGCATCAGAGGGAAACAGGGTACTGAACTTGGCGGCTCGGTTCTGCCGACCTCTCTTGGACATCATGGCACAAGCCATACACTCAGATGGAATGATCAGGACCTAAACATTTCAGACACCACTCATGGGTATCAGTGACGGAAATGGTACCGCCACACTTGGTGCACTTTTTAAAACCGGAGGATGGTTTTTCCATTATGGAAAAATATCGTGGGCCTAAGGCCCAAAATGGCACGTGCACCTGGAAAAAAAATGGGAAAGAACTAAGGATTTTTTTTTTAAAGAAAAGAAATACAGAAATAAAGAAAAAAAATGGCGGTACCGGTAAAACGTCAAGGAAGGCAGACGCGACCATAAAAAAGAAGGAAAATTTTCTGCGGTGACAGGAACACGACCTGCTGGCTCCGCGGAAAACGAAGAACTGGAGAGAGGCAGTTGGGAAAGGCGGGAAGGCAGCATGCAGGAGCTGTGGGATGCTCCCAAAAGCTTCCTGGTTGGATGCTTGGGAGCGTTCCCGCGCAGGCTCCATCGGTACCGACGTACCCATATGTGAAGACTACATTCCTGCTTGTTCCTGGAGATACCTTTTCCATTTAAAGGCATACGAACATCTTGTGGAGGGTTTCCTAGAAGCATGAAGGATATCCTTTACCTGTTGGTGAAAGGTTAAGATCCTGAAGTTCTAGGCTTTCAGCAACCAGGCCCTGAGATGCAGAGACTGGCGTCCCTTGCCTGACAACATGGAGCCGGAATTCTGGAACAGAACCGGGGAAGTTTGGCATTCAGCGGACTTGCAAAGAGGTCTATGTCCGGGGTTCCCCAAATCTGAAATATTTGGGCAACCTGGTCTGGGTGGAGAGACCATTCGTGTGGAAGCCGAACTCGACTGAGTTTGTCTGCCCAAGAGTTTTGGATGCCTGGAACATACACCGCAAGGAGATGAATCTGATGCTCTCTGCGAGGGCCCATAGTCGCAAAGCTTTGTTGGATAGCGACAGAGAGCCTGTTCTGCCCTGCTTGTTCACATAAAACATAGCTACCTGATTGTCCGTTTGAACTAGGTCTGTCTTGTAGCTGAGCTGGGCGTGAAATACTCGAAGAGCAAAGAAGATTGCTCTGAGCTCCAGGAGGTTGATGTGAAGACAGGCCTCCTGTGGAGTCCAGGTACCCTGGGTAGAGAGCGCGTGCAGGTGGGCTCCTCATCCCTCCTGTTATGCATCTGTTGTTAGGGTGGCTTGGGATAGGGGTTGCTGGAAAGGAGACCCCACCAGAAGGTTTCTGTGTGATTGCCCCCATTGGAGGGACGAAATAAGACGATTTGAGTTTGTTATTTTGTCCGACAGGCAGCCTGAGGCCTATGTCCACTGAGTGGATAAAGACCACTGGGCTGCTCGCATATGGAGGCGAGCATAAGGAACCACATGCACAGTGGATGCCATGTGGCCTAACAATTGTAGCATTTCCCGAGCAGTGAGACAAGGTTTGAGCACTGCTTAGGAAGCTAGTTGTACTATGCGAAGACACCGGGGTTGTGGAAGGAAAGCCCTTGTCTGTCTGGTATCCAGATGAGCTCCTATGAACTCTAGGGACTGGGTGGGAGCAAGATTGGATTTTGGGAGGTTTATGACCAGTCCCCAATACTGAAGGATTCACATTGTGTGAAACAGAGCAGAGCTGGCTTCTGGCACTGTAGGGGCTTGGATGAGCCAGTCGTTTAAGTAAGGGAAGACGAATATTCCCAGAGTGGGGAAAAATGCTGCTACCACAGCCATGCATTTTGTGAACACTCTTGGCGCAGAAGCCAGGCCAAAGGGAAGAACCTTGTATTGGTAGTGCTTTCCTTGAAACAGGAATTGGAGGAATCTCCTGTGATTTGGATGGATGAGAATATGAGTATACGCATCCTTGAGATCTAGAGAACAAAGCCAATCCTGACTTTGAAGGTATGGCAGCAGAGTTCCTAGAGAGACCATTTTGAACTTCTCTTGGAACAAATATTTGTTCAATTCTCTGAGGTCTAAAATGGGTCTGTGTCCCCCTGTTTTCTTTGGAATATGGAAATAGGGGGAGTAGAACCCTGTACCCTGATGGGGAATGGGTACTTCCTGTATTGCTCCTTGAGCAAGGAGCATTGTGACTTCTTGACCTAAGAGACTGTAGAGAGAGGTCTGAGAATTGAACCGTCTTACAATTGTAAGAGGAGGCATGCTGTGAAAATGAAGCTTGTACCCCTCTCGTACAATGGACAGAGTCCAATTTTCTGCTGTTATTTGGTACCATCTGTGGGCAAAATGACATAACCTGCCTGGGATGGTCAAGGGTTCTGGACCATTCAGAGGCAGGAAGGCAAAGTTCTCTAGGGAGGAGTCAAAGCCCCTGAGGAGGCTGAGCTGCTGAGGTTTTGCAGCTTTTGGCTTCTTTTGTTATCTAGGTTGTTGCTGTTGTCCCTTTTGGGCAGTCTGACCTGGACAGTGTCCCTGTTGGGTATAGGAAGGATAAAACTTCTTTTTCTTATTGAAAAATGGTTTCTTAGAGGATTTTTTCCTTGCAGGATCGGCTGTAGATTTGGACAATCTATCCAAGGTGATAGTCAGCATCTATCTCATTAGCCTTCTCCTGCCAATTCTTGCCAAAGAGATTTTCTCCTGTGCAAAGAATGCTTCCTAATTTATCCTGTACCCAAATTTCCAAGTCAGATGCCTGAAGCCAGGCTATCCAACGTGCACCAATGGCAATAGCCGAGGTTCTGCTTATGCACTCAAAACAGTCAAAGGCTGCACGATTTACAAACTTGGAAATATCCTGAGCATGTTTGACTAGAGTAAGATAGTCTTTCCTTTTGTCATCAGGAAGGAGGGGGCTCATAAGCTCCAAGTCTCCTGTGACCTCTTTAAGGAACATTCCCATATACAAGATATAGGAACTGATCCTAGCTGAGAGCATGGAAGCATTGACGCCCAAAGGCATTGAGAGTCCTACATTCACGACCTGGAGGATTGGATGCATGTCTCTTTGCACTTTTCATCCTTCTCATGGCTGATTCCACCACCATTGAATGGTGTGGTAATTGAGTTTTTTGAAAGCCAGGACAAGGTGGAACTCGATACATGGTATTGAGTCTTCGAGAATGAGGAGATGTGGCTAAAGGTGTTTCCCACATCCTTAGCATAAGATCATGTAAAGTCTCATGAAAAGGCAGAGTAACTGCCTACTTGGGAGCCTTAGGGTATTGGAGAATTTCCAGTTCCTTTGCCCTAGGCTCTTTTTCAGGAGCTGCTGTGATGGAAAGGCCTCGAGCCACATCACGGATAAAGTCCTGACAGGACATATCCTCTGGCAGAGACATTCTGCGCTGAGGAGAAGAGGAATCCTCGGGGAGAAGTACTCTTGTATTGGCAGAGTCTTCGGAGTCTTCAAAATACCTCCAATCCTGGTAATCATGCAAAGTACTGTACCGGTATCGATCGAAGTCAGTATTGGGTTGTTCTGGTATCGTTCTGTCGATGCCGGAGACATACCCATGACTTGGTATGGGTGGCATACCCACCGATGCTAATACTGTTGGTACCAGTTCAGGTACCGGTGTTGGTACCGGTATCGGTTGAGGAGTCTGAAGCGGTTTTAACGGTACCAAAGCTGTGAGAAGAGCTGCTAGACTGCATTCAATAGCAAGGAATCTCTCGTCTATCGACGCTGCCAATGCTTGGGTGTTGGTACCGGTAGAAGCGGCCAGAACCCCAGAGCATGGCACCAGTAGTTCTTCCGAGGTTGAGGCCTCGAGAACAACTTGGAGCCCCGTTAGTGCTTTGGAAGCCAAAGTCTTCTGCTGGGGCAGTTTTGCCGGTGAAAATTCCTCAAGGGCAACGCCAGGGGCATCTCGATACTTAGAAGGATACTTTGAGGATCAGCTAGATTTATGTTTAGTTACCCGAGATCCATGGGAGGAAGATGAGGCCCTGGAGGACATCGATACAACAGACACCACGTCTGAGGGAAAAAGGGTGCTAAGTTTAGCAGCTCGGTTCTGACGGCCCCTTTTTGACATTATTCCACAGGAGTGGAACTCTGAAATAGAGTGGTCAGGACCTAAACATTTGAGACACCAATCATGGGTGTCGGTGACAGAAATAGTACCGCCACATTTAGAACATTTCTTAAACCTGAGGTAGGTTTTTCCATTTTTAAGGAAAGAAATTGGGCCTAGTGCCCAAAATGGCGCCTAGCACCAAGGAAAAAAAGTTTCTAAAGTAAAACACCTCAGAAACTATAATTTTTTTTTTTGAAAAGAAAGAAGAGCCGGCAGTACCGGTATGGCGTTGAAGGAAGGCAGACGTGACCACAAAAACAAAGATTAAAGACAAAATTTTTCTGCGGCGACAGGGTGTGACCTGTCGGCTCCGCGGAAAATGAAGAACTGGAGAGGGAAAGTTGGAAAAGCAGGAAGGCAGCACACAGGCGCTGTGGGATGCTCCCAAAAGCTTTTCTATTGGACGCTGGGGAGCGTTCCCGTGCAGGCTCCGTCAGTACCGACGATACCCATATGTGAAGACTACATTCCTGCTTGTTCCTGGAGATTTTACTTTAAACAATAGGGGCGTAAGTGCTGCAAACACAAAGTAGAGTATGAGCATTTATGCCTGCTCTATGGCAAATGTGAGTGCTCAATGCAACATGTGCCTTCAAGTCAATACTGCCTCCTGGCGACTCAGCAGCTCCTGTGTTTTCTTGGCACTATAACCGGAAGTAGTTTGCCAGGCCTTTCTTCCAAGGCAATAGAGGGTTAAGTGACTTGCCCAAGGCCACAAGGAGCACTAGTGGAAATCTAACCTTCCAGGAACATGCATGAACTTATAGTATTTTCTAACATATGCGTATAATTTGTGCTCTGCCCAAGATCTGCCTCTGAGCACAGCCATAAATGCGATTGGTTTTAACATGCATACTTACAGAACAGAGACCACCTAAAGTACACACTTAAATGCACATTCACGCACAGAAGTCCTTGAAAATAGTGACTCTGTGTGTAAATGGTGCATATCTTTACACAGCCCCCTTATAAAATCAGCCCCGCAATGTAGAGGGATCACAGTGAAGAGACAACAACTTACAGAGGCTGCAAAAAGAATTGAGAGCTGGGCTCTTAGCTAAGATAAGAGTTCTTTCTAGGTTTGAATTAAATACAAAGAGAGCAAAACAATGTTTGCACAATGTATTTGATTAAATGTACAATATGGATTCATTTGATGCACATAACATTATGATGTTTTCATATTTTATGATGCTCACCGCATATCAATCTTGCTACAAAGTACTTCATCAAGCAATTAACTTTTTCTTATTATTGAAAAAAATCTTCTCTGTTAAATATAATGTGTTTTAATCAAAAACCTCACTAGCAGTTTCTATTGAATTGTCTGCTTTTAAATGAAGATGTTATTAGACTTGAGCATAAAATGTCACTCATTTCCATTTCTCTCCTGCTGCTAAATTACTTCATTAAACCTGAACAGCTTGAGGTAAGGAATAGCTTAAACACCACTGTCTTACAGAGCTGCTCTCCAAGGAAAAGCCTCAGGGCAGGGACACTGCTGTCTAGGGACAATGCAGTTTCCTTCCTACCAAGACAAAACTTCAGAAATGTGGCTTTATAAGCCAGGAACAAGAGCGATTCCAAGGGAAGGCAGAGGATCCTCTGCATTTATCCACCAGTCATAGTAAATATGTAAAGGTTATATAACACATGCAAAACTCTGGCATTTAATAAAGAAGCACTACAAATCTTTCTATTGATCTGAAGAAACATTGGGTACTGTATGTACTTTTCTGTCACAGACTAACATTTTTCAAAAATGTATTTGCAGAGTGAAACATGTAGACCAGTGTTTCAACAAGGTTTAATCCTGACCGAGCACGTGGCCTTTTGGAAACCTTGCAGACTGTTATTCTGTCCCTTTCTGTCTCGATGTATCCAGACCAGGACTTCGTAACTCAGGTCAGGACATACCCAGCCTATCAGGTTTTCAGAATAGCCAACATGAATATGCATGAGAGAGATTTGTATTCAATGGTCACAGTGTGTGCAGATTTCTCTCATGTACATTCATCGTGGTTATTCTGAAAACCTGACTAGCTAGGTGTGTCATGAGGACTGTGTTGAGAACCTCTGCTCCAGACAGATCTAGTAGTTTCTCAAAAACTTTCAGCACATCAAATCCATTTTTTCATTCTTTTTACCAAATGCCAACAACAGTTACACTATAAGTCAAGTTCAACCATCAAAATCCTTCGTCTCCCCCCATCCCCGAGTGGAAAGAACATCACCACCCCAACCTTAAAATTTCCCCAACACTGTTCGCCACGTTCTTCCTTATCCAGTCCTTCATACTTCTTCCAGATAGTCTCAAAGCTTTCCAGCTGCCCCCTCCTGAAGGCTGTTGGCTTATTCAGAAGGTAAGTCTGACCCAGCCTAGCCAGTACTCCCCCCGCCCCAGCCTCTCAGTTTTTTATATACTCAATAATTTCATAGAGCACAGACAGAATGTATTATTCTAATAAATCTCAATCCTCCTTCCCCATTCCAGATAGTTTACAATGAAACAATTTTAATTGCAAAGAGGGATTCAATGAATGCTATACAATCGGCCCAGAAGTCTTTACCATGCTATAGAACTACTACATATGGAAAATAGTCCAGTTCCTAACATTTACGCCTGAAGTTGCCTTATAAAAAATATTTGCAGTCAGACACCACCCGTGTAACAATTTGAAGTCATTCACCACAAAAGGTAGCAGAGAAGAAACTTTTCTCTATATTTTATAGACCATTCTCCACCCTCCCCCCCTTCAACTGGGGCTTTTAGGTCTCTTTCTCAGTTGACAATATACATAGGCCTATGGGTCATCTGTCTTCTTAAGGAAATATACATTTTTTGGAGATTAGATCTCTGTTCCCCAGGGATCCCATGCTTAATCTTTCAAAAGGCATCAAGTCCATCCCACAGTCCTCCATCACTCCCTTGGAAGTCAGGTAATGCCTGAGCTGAAGATAAGCATAGGAGTTATGAGACCCTAACAAGTACTGTACACGTCCCCAATAGTACCAGCCATCACAGAGCATCAGGGTCAGAGAGGGTGAGCATACTAGAGATCGGGGAGAGACCTCAGGCTGGGGAGGTCTATTCTTGTTCCAACTGGAGGGTCAAGAGGTTTGATGCTAACTGGTACTTTCCAACCTGAAGATTATTTCATGGAATGTAGGTGGGATAGGTAACCCTATCAAGCGATATAAACTGTTGAAAGCCTTACCCAGGTAAAACTGTGATATTGCAATGTTACAAGAAACCCACCAGACATCTGAGGAAAATGCTAAATTACAGAGGGAGTGGGTGAGGCAAGGATGGGGAGCCCCGGCAAAGGGAAAAAAAGGTGGAGTGGTCATTTTGATAAACAAGAGGATTTGATTTGATTTGGAAAAGGCGCAAGCGGACCCAGGGGGTAGGTATGTGTTGCTATATGGGATGTTAGAGGGGAAGCCTATTGTGCTGGGCAATTTGTATAGCCCTAATGTGCTGGACAGGACGTTGTATGCCCGATTGGCTTCTGGGGTGGAGCAATTGCCGGATGCCCCCCTGATCCTGGCCGGAGATTTTAATGGGGTGCTAGATATTGAGGTGGATACAACCCGAGGAGGGGAGGAGGGAGCACGAGTACATACGCGTGGAGGAGTGGCCTAGTGGTTGGAGCAAGGTACTTCAGGCCGGAAGGTCGGGGGTTCAAATCCCACTAGAGGACAGCAACCTTGGGCCGGAAGGACTGGGGTTTCTAGTCCCACAAGTGCTC
Organism: Ichthyophis bannanicus; assembly: GCA_033557465.1. Lineage (NCBI taxonomy): Eukaryota > Metazoa > Chordata > Amphibia > Gymnophiona > Ichthyophiidae > Ichthyophis > Ichthyophis bannanicus. The sequence goes on from CM066031.1 coordinate 1,044,095,526, forward strand.
CTTGTGGTCTTGGGCAAGCCACTTAACCCTCCATAGCCCATGTTCCCTGTAAAATAGTTATCTTCAAGTTATAATGCCCTGTTCAATGTAATTTCAGTTTGTTCAATGTAAACCGCACTGATGCAGAATAGCGCGGTATATAAGAGAATATAAATAAATAAATACCACTAGAGCACTGCAAGGTTTGAGGTGCCAGTTGGGAACGGTAGATCCCTGGCGCCTGCTGCACCCGACGGAGAAAGACTTCACCCACCAATTGCATGCGCATGGTTCGAGCGCTAGGATCAACTATATCTTGGTATCAGAGAGGCTCTTTGCACAGATAGGGGATGCACAAATTGGTCCTATGGAGATATCCGATCATGCGCCGGTGTGGGTGGACTTAGCATGGGGGGATCCGGCCGCACAGACTAAAATCTGGCGGCTCCCGGTGGAGTTGTACAAGGATACCGAGTTTCATAATCATCTTAAGTAGCAATGGCAGGAGTTTATGAATCATAATGAGCGACAGAGAGGAACCCGAATTGCTGTGAGAGACTACGAAGGTATTGGATGCGGATTGGGACCTATATGAGCAGCTTATTACAGCAGCGAGTCTGCTGGACAGGGCTGCTGGTTGTATTGGATCAACTTGGACCACTCCACCCGAAGGGGAGATGGGAGAGAATATTAGTGCAGAAGGCTTGTCTGGTGGGCAAGGGTCCTATACTTCATCGGTGGAGAGAGCCTATAGCCCCTACTTTCTGGGATAGCGTAATAGCTTACACCAACTCATGCTCCTGGAAAGGAGAGGTTTGAAAGGGAATGTCCAGAGATGGGCCTCCTTTCTGCTGCTTTGGACGCCCTACATTCAAAAACTGGGACCAAAAACCCGCAGTGAGGTGCTGAGGGTGGGTTAGCCTAGGGCTGGTATAAGGACAATGGGGTTGGACAGAAGATAGGGGGTATGATTTAGTATGTGGTAGGTGAAGGGGATGCTCCCAAGGGAGGGGGGTGAGTGTACAAGGCTGCGGGGGGGTGGGGGGAGGGGGAGAGAGGAGGAGGGGTTGGAGGAGGGGAGAGGAGAGGGTAGGGGACGGGGAACAAAATATTGATTAAAAACATTTGTGCCGTTTGCCTCAAACTGTGCTGTTATAAAGCCCTAGGGTGGTGGACAAGACACAGCCCTGCCCGGGGCATTGTAAAATTGGTGTATTGTTATATGATGTATTGCGGTGAATTAATAAACAAACAGAGTTAAAAAAAAAAAAAGAGAGAGATCCAAGAGGAAAGGAATGCCATATCATCATAGAAAAGAGGAGCTCAGTCATCTGATTTATCAGAAGTTCTCTCTGATCTTGTACCTAGAGAAAATGACTACTGTGTGTCCTGGATCTGGTTTTAGCTGGTCTATCCTCCCTGAAGGAGAAAACTAACCAGGATTTCTCACCAAAGAACAAGAAAGAAAAATTGCATTTAATCGTGGGGGAAAGAAGCAACAGTAGCTATTATTATTTATTTATTTTATTTAACCAGATTTCTATACCGCCTTTCATAGTATCAAAGTGGTTTACATTACAACTTCAACAGAACATTACAGAGAACTCAATTATAAATGTAGGAAGGGGTGCATGCAGGACATGCTAAGCGCATAACTTATTTACAGAAGAAATATTGAGGATAAAATTATTTAGGTGTGTATTGTTACTGTGTGTATTTGAAGTCTTCTTTGAAGTAGTGGCAGAGGATGCTGCATTTGCTCAACAGGTCAGAAATGTAACATGACAAAAGCGATAGTGATCGCCACCAGAACCCAGGAATTCTCTTATCTTTAAGTGTCTTTTGATATTGCCGTTCTTTACTACTTTCAATGTTCCTTACAGCTATAAGGAAGCCCAAGAATGTCTTACATGAGTACTTTTAATACCCCCACAGTTCTTGTGAACCTACATTTCACTTGCCTAATAGCCATCCATATAATTCCCTGCGATACTATAAAAGACTTGTTCTGTATCTTACTTTAAACCACTAGCAAATGACACTAAAAATCAAAAATAAGAACAGATTGAGCAACAAATGTTAACATAATTGTGAAGAATAAACCAAATTAACTCAGGGCTCATGATGTTCCAGATATACATTTTCATTCTGTTGGAATGGCTGGGCTATTTTTTTTTCATGTCGAAACTGAAAATACTACCAGAGTCATCTAGCAGAATTGTTTGTTTGCATTGCCCATAAATACTCCACACAATGCATCTGGTATATCTGTTTTACTGCACAAGAATAGCATTCTCCGACATTGCATATTATGTCAAATTTAGTCTCTTACGTTGGTTTATAATCACCAAAATGTGGGCTACAATAAAACTTGGTTCAATTATCCACTCAGTCAGATGCTTCCTGCCTAAGCTGCCAGAGGCTGGGAAAAGCATACATGTGTCACTCGGTAACCGAAAAGGATGGGGTATGAGAGGCCATGTGGAACAATTCCACAGTTGGCCTTTATTTTACATACTAAAAAATTCACAACATTTGAAAAGTCACTCTTCAGAACGAAACGGTTTTCTCCCTAATCTGTGGCAGAAAAATAGCAAACTTATAAATCAATGTATTTTTTACCTTTGCTTTTTCTAAATTGTTCAGGGGGAAGGGGTATTTACATAGCTACCTAAGTTACAAAAGACATGCCATTTAAAAGGAGAAATTAGACCTTACCTGCTAATTTACTTTCCTTGTGTCCCTCCAGTCCAGTCCCGATGTTTGGGTTATCTCCCCCCTCACCAGCAGCTGGAGAGTGAGCATGATAGGTCTTTGGTGATGTCACACTAGAAGAGGCTCTGTGCACCAATCTCAAGACCAGTATACTAATGAAAAAGCAGACGCCCAAAGAGCAGGTTAAATTAAAGACTCTTTTTTTAAATTGTTTTTTAAGCCTGTCTAAGGCAACAAAGCCACAACAGCTCCAAAGAAACCCGGAATACAAACCAACAGGGACCTACCTGCCTGCACTGGCAGTGGATCGTCATTGCCTCCGGGCCTCCTACCAAACTCCAGAGAGCAAAAACAAAAACAAATTCTGATTCCATTCACCAGATAGACTCTTTGCGGAGCTGGGCTTGCTCCCCACTAAAGACTGACAGACCAAGGGGTGGGTCCTGGACTGGACTGTAAGGACTCAAGGAAAGTAAGTTAGCAGGTAAGATCTAATTTCTCCTTTCATATCAACCCTCCAATTCAGTCCAGACGTGTGAGATTGTACCCATAGCAGTTATCTAACTGGGGCGATTGATGAACCAACTGGCCTCCTCCTGGAACCACTGCCCCTGGGCTACCTGTGCATTGCAATGTGCACACCACCCGGAGAGGCTGGCGTTGGTTGCCACAACCACCAGTTGGGAGGCTCCAGCAGCATCCCAACCAGAAGCTTCTCCATCATTAATCATCACATCAGCGACACTCAGGTGTGTAGGGGGCAAGGCAAACATCGTGATAGTGGGTGCCTTTGCGGCACCAATGCAACAGGAGAGCTCTCTGCAACGGATGCATATGGGCCTTGGCCAGGGGACCAGATCCAAAATGGTGGCCATGGACCCCAGGAGCTGTAGATAATACTATGCCAATGGCACCAGCATCCCAAGGAACCACCTTACTTGGTCCTGTAACTTCTGCGCCCACTCCAAGGGAAGTGAGACCAGTCCCTTATCTGTCTGAAACCTTGTCCCCAAGTGAAGGAGGTCCTGAGACAGAACCAAACTGGTCTTGGGGGAAGTTGATCACCCAGCCGAGCCATTGGAGGACGTCAACCATTCATTGCATAGCTTCAGCACTTTCTTATTCTGACTTTGCTCTGATCAACCAGTCATCCAGGTAGGGATGCACCAGGATTCCATCCTGATGCAGTGCTACTGCTACTACCACCATTACTTTGGTAAAGGTCCTCGGAGCAGTTGCTAGGCCGAAGGATAATGCCCAAAACTTGAAGTGACCCATCGGAAGAGTGAAGATAAGCCTCTGTGAGGTTGAGAGCTCTAAGGAATTCTCCCTTGCGCACAGCCAATATCACAAAGCACAGGGTTTCCATGTGAAAATGTGGCACCCGCAATGACCTATTGACATGCTTGAGATGTAGAATGGGCTGAAATTAGCCTTTTTGGGCATGACAAAATAGATAGAGTGACGCCCTTGACCGCAATCCTCGGAGAGTGCCTCCTTCACCACTTTGAATTGCAAGAGTCTCTGAAGGGTGTCTCACCTCCTGCCTTTTGAAAGCAGCCTTGCAGGGGGATTGCAAGAACATGTTGGAGGTGTATCATGCCAGTTTCTAAGCACAGCATTTTTGAATGACCTCTAAGACTCACTGGTCGGAGGTGATTTGGCCCAGTCGGAGTAAAAATGTTGTAAGTGGCCGCCCACCGGAACCAACTCCGCCTGGGTCCCCCCTTGCTTCACTGCAATTTCTTGGGACTTGCCGAGGTACCCACATAGTAGCTGCAGCTGGTCTCCCTACTGCCTCGAAAGGACTGCCTGCTGACGGAATAGCGACCATAACGCGTTCATATGCTGGAAGACATGAATAATGTTTGGGAGACCCAGCATATGAACGGATCATATTATTAGTAACATGGAAGAATCTCAGGTGACTGAAGGCTGAAAACCATGGACTCTCAGTTAAGTTGCTTGAATAATATATACCAGATGCAAACAAAATAGAACCCCAATCGGATCAATCAAACACACCGAAAATAATAAATTCGAATGACTGGATGATTCCCAAAAGTTCTTAGCAATGTTTTTTTGTCGGAGCTTGTCAGCCCAGTGCCAGGAACTAGTCCTAGGGCACCACTGTGACACTCCTTTTATTAAGGAAGTTTAAATTTTAAAATGAGAGTCCAAAACTTAACTGCTGCTGCAGTAGTCACTGCCAGAACGCCGAAACTGCAAATGACGACGTGGCTCACGTTTCGGGTTTTCCGCCAACTGGTGTAGAAACCCTGCTTTAGGCTCTAATGTTTAAAATGGCCACATTCACTCCCTGTTCCATTCTCACAATGGTGAAGACAAGAGAACTGCCTGAGAGTCAGAAAAGCAATCATCGAACTTCAAAGGGCTGCAAAAGGCCATCTCCAAAGACCTTGGGGCTCCTGTGTCTACGGTTCACAAAGTTATTAAGAAGTTTTCTGCTCATGGAACTGTCAAGAAACTCCCAGAATGTGGTGGGAAGAGGAAAATTAATCCAAGAAGTTTTCGAAGGTTAGTGTGAACTGTGGAAAAATACCAGCACAACATCCAAAAAGCCTAAAGCTGACCTGGAAGCAATGTGGAGTGTTGGTTTCAACCTACACCATGCACTAAACAAAGAAGGACTTCATGGGCAAAGACCAAGAAGGACCCCACTGTTCCTGATCTTTGCCCAAATCCACCTTGAGAAACCACAATCCTGGGAAAACGTTCTGTGGACAGATGAAAGCAAACTTGAGCTCTTTGGCAGTGTAGACAAGCAATTCATTTACAGGTGAAGAAATTAAGCTTTTAAGTTAAAAAAGAACACCCTTCCTACAGTTAAATATAGTGGAGATTCCATAATATTATGGGGCTGTTTTGCTGCCTCAGAAACCGGAAGCCTGGAACATATTTAAAGAATCATGAAGTTAGAGGACTACCAAAATATTCTGGAGTGAAATGTGCTATCTAGTGTCAGAAAGCTAGGTATGGGTCGAATGTTATGAGTCCTCCAGCAGGACAATGAGCCAAAACATACATCCAAAAGTACAAAAGAATGGTTAAAAATGGACTGTTTTAAACTGGGCAGCAATGAGTCCTGATTTCAATCCAATTGAGAACCTATGGAAAGAGCTGAAATCTGACATTGGTAAAAGGAATCCTGGAAACATTCATGAGCTGGAACAAATCACAGTTGAAGAGTGGAAGAAACTACCAGCAGACAGATGTATGAAACTTATAGATGGCTACAAGAAATGTTTGGAGGCTGGTTGTGCAACCAGATATTAATGAAGAGTGTCATTAATCATGTCCCAATCATATTTTGTTTTTTCTCAGATATTACTATGTCTAAATCATACAGACATCTTTTTTTGTTGTATACCTTTGAACACACTATTAAAATATTAAGATGACATACAGTTGTAATATTTCCAATTACTTCTCAAGATAATGTACACAAAATACCTAAAAGAGGTGGGGAGAAGCTTTTAAAATCTCAGATAATACTGAATGAAGGTTCATGATACCAAAGCTTAGTAAAAGCCTGTTTTGACTAAGCTGGAAATCCAAAGGACCTCAAGGAAACTGCTTTAAAAAAATGGTCTCTGTGAACAAGTGTATATCACGGTTTTGTTGTTCAAGTGAAACCCCTGATAAATAGTGAACAGAAGGAGTTTTAATTACTTTTAGTTTTCACACCTACCTAATGTTTAAGCCAGCTATCTGCTCCTGGTTCTCCCATTTCTTTAAATTTTCTAGTAGTTTCTAGGAAATAAAAAAAGAAGCAAATGTTTTCTATTATTGTTTACCGAACATTAATAGATGTTTTTTATTTTATTTTAATAATGTAGAAGCATCAAGCCAGATAAGAGACAGCAAGCAAGGTGGCATGAAGCTCTTCAGTATCTTTCCCAGATGTTTGCTTTCAGCTCCATTATAACTAGTAACCTAAGGATACTAATGAGAAAGGGATTTTAATGTTCACCTCGTTTTCCAGTTCCAGATTCACCATCTCTTCCTTCAGCTTTTCATAGCGTTCAAGGACCTGACGGAGACTCTCTACCTCCTCCTTCAGCAGTGCATTATTTTGCTTCATCTCCCTAGGGAAAGAAGTTGAGGTAACTCAGAATGAAAATGAAGAGGGCTGGAACGATGGATGTGCTATGCACCACCATGAGAAGAAATGAAAGCTTGCTTCAAAGTTAAAGATTATCCATTCTCCTGGTGGGGCGAGGAGTCGTCATCACAAAATGGAGACAACTGTTAACCAGATTTAAAGCCCGTGATTGCAGGATAGCAGAAGCAGCCCCGGCTAAGAACTGTCACTGCACTGAGTAAATTAGGTCAATGGGAATAAACCCCTAGATAGATACAAATGAAGGCTCATGGTACCAAGTCAGGTCTCAGTTGAGCATAAAGTCCAAAGAACCAGAAGGGAAAGGGAACTTGATTTCTCCAAAGTTCAAGGCAAGTGACAGTCAGGTAAAGCATGCAGGTCAGAAACTATAATTTTCATTAGGACATATATTCCTAATTAATTACCCTCCCATATGGTTGTCAATCTTAAATTTTGGGCATCTGAACAACTAATTAATCTACCTCATGATTTATGCAAGAGTTCAACTGACTTTTCAAATTTACTGCAGTTGCAAAGGCTTAACTGAATTTTGAAAACAGAAACCTCAACACCAGGGGCAATCCTGTGGCAAATGCTGTACATTTCCTGGTGGAATGCCTTTGAAAAGACCATCGGATTGGGTCTTCCATACTCTAGGTCAACTGGGACTGGGAATACAGTAAGAACAGTTTATAGAGGCTGGGCAGGGGGGGGGGGAAGAAGCATGGCAACTTCTTAGATCCCATAGCCACAAGAGGTCCCCCATGGCAAACTGAGTGAAGTCACAGAGATGAGGCTTCAAGGAGCTCAAACAACCCTAGACATGGGCATGGGGGGTGATCTGCACAAAGAGACGGGTACAACCCTAAACAAAGGCACAGAGGAGAGAGTGACCTGCACGGTAGGCACCACAACACTTGCAACCTTACTGGGCAGACTAGATGGACCATACTGGTCTTTATCTGGCCCATTCTTTACTTTCTGCCCTGGAACGCAGTGTCTAATATTGGCCCTGGAAGGAAAAAGGATGACATTTGGTGACCAAACTTAGAACCGCTGCTACAATAAAGCACAGTTACTTACCTGTAACAGGTGATCTCTGGGAACAGCAGGAATTAGTCCTCACATATGGGTACGTCGGTACCGACGGAGCCTGCGCGGGAAAGCACCCCAGCTTCCCAGAAGGAAAGCTTTTGGGGCCTCCTACTGCGCATGCGCGCTGCCTTCCCGCCTTCCTGACCAACTCTCCTCAGTTCGAGTTTAAAGCTGAGACAATAGAGAGAGGAAAGGAAAGAGAGAGAGAGATACAACTCCTAGGGGAGGTGGGTGGGTTGTGAGGACTAATTCCTGCTGTTCCCAGAGATCACCTGTTACAGGTAAGTAACTGTGCTATCTCCAGGAACAAGCAGGAATAAGTCCTCACATATGGGAACTCCATAACTGAGATGCCCGGGAGATCCCCTGAAGGGTATGAGACCCTGAAAGGTTCCTCATCTTCCTATGGATCTCAGGCATCCATTCAGGGAAGGTGGGCTGGAGTTGTTCAAGAATGGAACAGGTGTCTGAGGACAGCCTGACCCAAGAAGGCATCCCGGCGGGAGTCCTTGTCCAAACAGTAATGGGCTGTAAAGGTATGAACCGAGGCCCAAGTGGCTGCTCGACAGATCTGGTCAATGGACACAGAGTTTAGATGAGCCATAGAGGTGGCCATGGCCCTCACATTGTGAGCGGTGACATGGCCCTCCAGAGAAAGGTTCTTACTCTGGTAAGCAAAAGAGATACACTGAGCAATCCAATTGGACAGTGTTCTTTTAGAGACTGGAAGTCCTAAATGAGAAGGATCAAAAGCAACAAAAAGCTGAGAAGACTTTCGATGTTGCTGTGTCCTGTGGAGGTAAAAGGCAAGAGCTCTTTTACAATCTAGAGTATGAAGGTTCCTCTCTGCACTGGATGCATGAGGAGCTGGAAAAAAGACAGATAAATATACCTTTTGATTAAGATGAAAAGGGGAGACCACTTTAGGCATAAAGTGGGGATTGGTCCTAAGGACCACCTTATCATGATAGAACCTTGTATAAGGTGGATTAGCCACTAGAGCTTGCAGTTCACTGATACGGCGAGCTGAGGTGACTGCAATAAGGAAAATAACCTTCCAGGAAAGAAATTTCAAGGAGGTAGTGGCTAAGGGTTCAAAGGGTGGCTTCATAAGCTGACCAAGAACCAAGTTTAAGTCCCATGCCACCGGAGGAGGTCGAATGGGAGGTTTAGTTAAGGTTAGGCCTCATGAATCTTGCAATAAGAGGATGAGAGGAAACAGGTTGTCCATTGATGGGCTTAAGGGATGCTGCAATAGCACTCAAATGAACTCTTACTGAATTCGTTTTGAGTCCTGCATTGGAGAGACGCAGGAGATATTCCAAAAGAGAATTCAAAGGAAGTGCTAGAGGGTTAAGACCCTGTTGAGCACACCAAATGGAAAATCTTTTCCATTTAAAAGCGTAAGAACGCCTAGTGTAAGGTTTCCTAGAGGCATGGAGGATATCCTTCACTTGCTGCGAAAGATTGAAGTGTTGAAGGTCTAGGCCTTCAGTAACCAAGCTCTGAGGTGAAGGGACTTGGGGTTTGGGTGCCACAAAGTCCCCTCCTCCTGAGACAGAAGGTCTGGAGCCGCTCCCAAGTCCAGGGAGGGGGCTTGGGAGAGATGCAGAAGTAGAGGGTACCACACTTGGCGTGGCCAGCGTGGAGCTATGAGAATCATGGACCCTTGATCCCTTTGAAGTTTGAACAGAGTCTTGGGAATCAAAGGAATGGGTGGAAAGGCATATAGGAAGCCCTGACCCCAATGAAAGAGGAAGGCATCCTTGGCCTGAACTCCCTGACACGGAATCCTGGAACAGAACCGGGGAAGTTTGGCATTCCATGGACTTGCAAAGAGGTCTATGTCCGGGGTCCTCCATTTCTGGAAGATTCTGAGTACCTGATCCATGTGTAGGGACCATTCGTGTGGAAGCAGAACTCGACTGAGTCTGTCTGCCCAAGAGTTTTGGATTCCTGGAAGATATAGTAGGGAGGAGTAGCCTAGTGGTTGGGGCAAGGTACTTCAGGCCGGAAGGTCGGGGGTTCAAATCCCACTAGAGGACAGCAACCTTGGGCCGGAAGGATTGGGGTTTCTAGTCCCACAGATGCTCCTTGTGGTCTTGGGCAAGCCACTTAACCCTCCATTGCCCATGTTCCCTGTAAGTATTAGTGTATGTGTCTCATATCCCCACGTGTTAAATGTATCCCCCAATAGTGTTGTGACCGCTTTGATTGAAGGATAAGGCGGTATACAAAACTGTCTAAATAAATAAATAAATAAATATACTGCCAGGAGATGGATTTGATGCTCTCTGGCGAAGGCCCATAATCTTAGAGCTTCGTTGCAAAGCGACAGAGAGCCAGTCCCTCCTTATTTGTTTATGTAAAACATGGCTACTTGATTGTCCGTATGAATAAGGACCGTCATGTTGCTGAGGAGGGTATGAAAAACTCTGAGAGCTAGAAAGATTGCTCGAAGTTCCAAGTGGTTGATATGAAGGGTGGTCTCCTGTGGAGACCAAGTGCCCTGAGTGGAGAGATCTTGAAGATGAGCTCCCCAACCTGTTTGGGAGGCATCTGCTGTGAGGGTTGCTTGGGGCAACAATGGTTGAAAGGGGGCCCCCAACAACAGATTTTGAGTGGACATCCACCATTGGAGAGACCAAAAGAGACGTTTGGAGTTTGCTATTTGGTCTGAGAGAGCTCCGGATGCTTGAGTCCACTGGGTGGACAAAGTCCATTGAGCTGCTCTCATATGTAGGCGAGCATAGGGCACCACATGTACTGTGGAGGCCATGTGGCCTAATAGTTGTAGCATCTCCCTGGCAGTCAAGTGGCTTCTGGACTGGGTCTTGGAGGCTAAGTGCACTAGACGTTGGCAACGGGCCTGAGGAAGATAGGCCCTTGCAGTGGTGGTATCCAACCAGGCCCCTATGAATTCCAGGGACTGAGTAGGGGCGAGTTGAGACTTTGGCAGATTGATCACAAGTCCCAGATACTGCAGAATGCGTCTGGTGCGATCCAGGGAAGTCTGAGCCTTGGACTGAGATGGAGCTCGGATGAGCCAGTCGTCCAGGTATGGGAAAACAAAAATTCCCAGGGCTCGTAGAAATGCAGCCACTATTGCCATGCATTTGGTAAATACCCTTGGAGAAGAGGCTAGACCGAAGGGAAGTACTCTGTATTGGAAATGTTTTCCCTGGAACAGAAACCGCAGGAATTTTCTGTGGGATGGATGGATGAGTATATGTGTGTACGCATCCTAGAGATCTAGAGAACAAAGCCAATCCTGACTCTGTAGGTATGGAAGGAGAGTACCTAGAGAAAGCATCTTGAATTTCTCCTTGCATAGGAATTTGTTCAATTCTCTGAGATCTAGAATAGGTCTGTACCCCCCTGTTTTCTTGGGAATAAGAAAATAAGGGGAGTAAAACCCTGACCCCTGTTGAAGAAGAGGAACCTCTTCTATTGCCCTTTGGGCGAGAAGGGTGGTCACCTCCTGACCTAACAGGTTCAGAAGAGAGGGGGAGAATTGAAACATCTCACCATGGTATGGGGAGGAAGGCTGGAGAAATGTAGTTTGTAGCCCTCTCTGATGATAGAGAGGGTCCATTGTTCTGATGTGATTTGCTCCCATCTGGAAGCAAAATGAGTTAACATTCCTGGAATAGTGAGAGGCTCTGGATGTTTTAGAGCCAGAAAGGTTAAGTTCTCTAGAGTTGAGTCAAAAACCCTGAGGGGGTTGGGACTGCTGGGCTGTAGCAGCCCCTGCAGGTTTTGCCCTGGCCTGTTTAGGCTGCTGACGCTTAGGAGCAAAGCGAGCTGCAGAAGATTGTTGGCCAGTATTTGTAGCAAATCTGGTCTTCTTATAGAAAGGCTTCTTGAAAGATTTTTTCTTGACAGGGGCAGAGGTAAGACTTAGAAAGTCTATCTAAAGCAGCATTTTCTGCACCCATTTGGGTGGCTTTGATTTGCCACTCCTTACCAAACAGATTCTCACCTGTACAGGGCAGATTTCCCAACCCATCCTGGACCCAGGGTTCTAGGTCAGAGGCCTGGAGCCAAGCAATTCTGCGAGCCGCTATGGCAATACCTGAGGCTCTGCTAGCACCCTCAAAGGAGTCAAAGGCTGCTCTGTTGGAGAACTTTGATATATCTTGGGTATGCTTTAGCAAAAGAAGGAACTCCTCCTTTCTATCCTCTGGGATAAAGGGGAGAAAATGGCGTATTTTCATTGCAATCTCCTTCAGAAACATGCCCATATAGAGGCTGTATGAATTGATTCTAGCAATAAGCATACTTGCTTGGAAGATTTTTCTACCAAAAGCATCCGAAGTCCTACATTCTCTCCCTGGAGGAGTAGAAGAGTGTCGTTTGGTACTCTTTATCCTTTTCATAGCTGACTGCACACCACAATAGAGTGGTGAGGGAGCTGAGTTTTTTGAAAACCAGGAGAAGGAGGGACACGATACATGATGTCCAACCAACGAGAATGTGGAGATAGGGTGAGAGGAGTCTCCCATAAGTCCATCATGTGTTCTTGAAGAATTTCATGAATGGGCAAGGTGACTGCCTCTTTGGGAACCTTAGAGTATCCTAAAATATCTAATTTTTTTGCTCTAGGTTCTTTTTCAGAGGTTACTGAAATAGAGAGACCTTCAGCCACTTCAAGGATGAAGTCTTGAAAGGACAAATCCTCTGGAGGAGACATTCTCCTCTTTGGAGAAGAGGGTTCTTCAGGTAGAGTTAGGGATACTTCAGCAGAGTCATCTGATGAGTCAGAATCATCAGAAGACTCGAAGTATCGTCTGTTTGCTTCCAGGGATCAATTAGCGTATCGACCGGTATCGACATCGGGGGTACCCGGAACCGGATCGGTATCGGGGAAAACCCCGGAACCGGGAACCGGAATCGGTATCCTGGTCGATGTGGATGCCCTGGGTACCGGTATCGATTGAGGTAACAGAACCGGAGTCGGTACCGCGATGGCGTCGCAGCTCTAATAAAAGCCATAATAGCCTGTTGCATGGATTGAACTGTATGATCCATAGACGCCACGACTGTCTGGATGTCGGTACCGGAAGATTGAGCCGGTACCCCAGAGCAGTCTAACAGGTGATCGGTCGAGGCCGTGCCATCGATGTCAACCTGTAACCCCATAGGAGGAGCTTTGGAAGCCGGAGCTTCCCGCCGGGGTTGTGTGGCTGGGGCAGGGTCCTCAGGGTCAAGCCCGGGGTCATCTCGATACTTGGAGGGAGATTTGCCCTTCGAGGACCTGCCAGAGGAATGTTTGGTTACCTGAGATCCATCAGGAGAGGAAGACCTGGAAGATGTCGATGCTGGAGTATCTGTAGAAAACAGCATGTGAAACTTGGCTGCCCGGTTTTGTAAGCCACGTTTAGACATCGAAGAACAGGATGGGCAATCCGGGATGGAGTGGTCAGGCCCCAAACATTTAAGACACCATTCATGGGTGTCTGTGACTGATATAGTACCGCTACACTTGGTGCATTTTTTGAAACCAGAGGCTTGTTTCTCCATGAGGGAGAATTCTGAGAAGGCCTAAAGGCCTCACAGAACAAACACACCAAGTGGGGAAAATAAGATATTATTATTTTTTTTTTTAAGAAATAAAGAAAAAAGACCGGCAGTACCGGTCCGGAATCGGGGAAGGCAGACACGCGGCCAAAGAAACAAATTAAAATAACAACTTCTTCAGCGGTGAGAGGAACACGACCTGCTGGCTCCGCGGAAAAAGAAGAACTGAGGAGAGTTGGTCAGGAAGGCGGGAAGGCAGCGCGCATGCGCAGTAGGAGGCCCCAAAAGCTTTCCTTCTGGGAAGCTGGGGAGCTTTCCCGCGCAGGCTCCGTCGGTACCGACGTACCCATATGTGAGGACTTATTCCTGCTTGTTCCTGGAGATCCAGACTAGGAACCATGAGAGAACAGGTTTATTAAGAGGTATAAAATCCCCAGGTAGTTGTGAATGAAGGTTCATGGTAATCAAAACCCAGCCACTGGTTTGGATTCAAGTGAAGAAAGGAAGGAACTACAGGGCAAAAATATTAAAACCAAAACCAAAACCCACTCTCTCCTTGGGGAAAAGGAAAAAGCTTCACAAGCCAATGGTATCGCTTTCCTTAAATGCATGAACCCGAAGCCAAACGCATTTGAATGTCAAGCAGTATACACAGCAGTTTGTTCTTTCAAGGTATTACGCTACCCAAATACTCAAACATGAAACACTGTACGGATTTGACAGCTCAATAGTCATTCTGCTACTCAAGACATCTATAGACAATACCAAAAATAACTGAAGCAGTAATTCAGACATTTTCTGTTCCCTCTACATACCTTTTAGTGCTGCTCTCATTTCTAGAGGCAGCCATGAATCCACCCCCATCTGCTTCTTCACACGCTCTTCAATCACAGAAATGCATAATGCTGTGCTGAAGTCAAATGGAACCATGGCTTTTAATCCAGCTTCAGCACATCAAACTGATGTATTTGTATTGTTGTTCCACTTCAGTGTATGTGCAGAAAGATGTAGGAAGTACTTCATCTCCCCTCCCCCCTATATATTTTTACAGTCCTAAAGCGAAAAGCAGAGATTTTTCCAAGGTGTAGAAATACCACCTCAGTGCATTTAACAGTTACTAATTAACACTGCAGTGTCTAGAATCCTAAAGTGCTTTGGCGTTTCAGGCACATTCTTTCTTTCGTCAGCCTTACCTGTGGTAAGCGTTCTCCTCCCTAAGTTGCTGCAGCTCTCGCTCCATCTTGGGGAAGCGTGCCACCTCGGACTTCATGCTCTTCACAATCAAGGCATCCTGCTCCTGTGCAGAGAGCTTCTGCTCTAGATCCTGAAAGAGGGAGAGCAAACACAGAGATGTCAAGGGTGGTCCATCCCAAAGATGGAGACTGAAGGCCAATGTGTGAGATTTTTCAGGCGCTGCATCCACGGTTCAAATCTTGAAAGATTTAAGTAACATATTGCTTAGCAAAAGAAACAAACAGCAAAATAATATTTCTTTAGGGCCTCTGAAAGGCTATAGACAGAGTAGAAGCAATAGGAGGACAAATTTCAAAGAAGCAGGTAACGTATGCAGGAACGTTTGTACCTATGAACTTCGCAGGCAACATTTTCAAACTATTTATATGACAACGTCCCTACCAGAGAAAGGCACAAAAACACACAGAGAAATGGAGGGAAAGATTCACAGAGGAGACACACACACGCTCTAAGTGGGAACACAGAGCTGCTAAAATTAATTTGGAGAAAATCTCTTTCCTATTTCTTCTGCTCAGCTCTCCCGCTTCCCCTTGCGTGCCTTTGAAAAGCATTTCTGGGCACATGGCTGCTTGAGTCCCACCCCTCAGGGAGGGACGATTCTCAGGAGAGGAGTGAAATTAACCAATCAGCCACTGAAGATGAGACGAACTGCATAATGTTCAGATATCTCTTGGTGTGGTGGGGGAGGGGGTTGGCTTCTCTTCTCTTCGGTTTTTCTATCATGAGAGCAGGAGATCAGAGCAGTGCACTGACACAGAGTCTTTAATGTATGAGAGAAGAGGGCTCACTGCATGTGAGGCAAGATGGCCAACGTCTGTGCAAGACACATGCCTAATGAGTGCAGTTTTGATATCTGCAAATTCCATAATGCATGTATGGGAAGATTTCCACCACTACAGTTTAAGAAACCTTTTGTTCCTTATCGTTCCTCCAGTTTAGTCCTCCACCTCTGGGTTGTGCACCTCCTCCTGCAGCTTGGAGACTGGGCATGTCAAAATTGTGACATCACTGGATGTAGCCTGCTGGTATCTCCCATCAGCCCCAGTGTGTCCAGTCTCCATGCAGCAGGAGGACGTAGTGAGCCTAGGTGCTGGGCTCACTTGAGGAACAGATAAGGAGCAGTTAGAGTAGCCCTAGCTTTAGATTTTCTTTGGTCCCTCTATTTTGTGTTTGGTTATTAGGTTCCTGTATCTTTAAAAAAAAAAAAAAAGAAAAAGCCGGCCATTGCTGTCTTCTCTCTCTCTCTCTCCCTTGGCAACAGGTTTGTTACCAATGGCAGCTCTCTCCTCCTGGGCACTATGGAGGAGAGCCCTGCACTGCACAGAACCAATTCCCCACGGGCCTGGACTGCCAGTATTGATTTGAAGGAAGTGCAGGAGAGAGACCAGCTCGCTCCGCGGCTGGCCGCTCGCTCCTGTGACGAGCGGAGCCGTGCGGGCTTGAGCAGGACAGCTCACGGTGAGTTGACGTTCGGGGCCAGCGGCTGCGCCATGCTTGGGCCGTGGGCACGTTCAGAATGGGAGTGCCGGCGGCGTGTTTTGGGCGCCATTTCAGGGCCCGTGTAGGAGCGGCAGCCATTTTGCCCACATGCTTCTGCCGCAGGGTGGCCCGCCGTGGACCAGCTCTTTCTCTCAATGGGGTTTAGACAGGTCAGATCACTGCTCCCTATGTCGTGAGAGGTGTCGCGGCCTGCAGGATGGGCGCTCAGGCCGGCGCAAAGGAGAGAAGTTGTGTTTCGGATGTTTGGACGCCGAGGTGAGTGACTGAGCTGCGCAACTGGACAGGAACGCTGTGGAACTCGCGGCAGGCTTTTTGCACCAAAGAGGCCTGGCTGGGTGCATCGCCATTCTTCCCACGCCTTTTAGCAGTGAGGCGACAGAAACCGTATTAGGCGCAGAGACAGTGTAAGAAACCTAAATTCAGGCAGAAGTGAATACAGTTGCTTTAATAGACTTTAATTTACTTAGATTTAACTTTAGGTGAATAAATTTCGTTTACCGGGGGTGATTTTTCAAGGGAGCTGTGATAGGAGGCAGGCATCTTGTGGAAGAACTAACTTAAAGATCACTGGTTCAAAGCCAGCCTCTGCCTGTGTGAGAAAGAAACGCTAGCTGGTTTTTTTCAGATTTTTGGCCCTCGGGCTGTAGAAAAAAAAACACAAAAAAAACCCGACTCACATCAACAGTATATTAAAAGGAAGTATTTAATCTCTGTTGCTTGCTCTTTATTGAAAGATTTTGTTTGTTGCAGCCAATAGCTGATGTGGGTGACACACGCAGAGGCAAGGTTTCGGACGCCGGGGGTTGCCGGGGCTGCGCGGCAGCCTCAACCAGTATGGAGTACGAGATCAAAGAAAAGCTGGTGAGGTGACTCAGTGTCCACCGGTAGAGGGCGAAAGTGAGTCACGGCTGGAGACGCCCTCGATGCCTCTCCTGGAAAGCCAAACAGGTCCATTTAGTGCGGGGACTCAGAGAACATCGGGGGCAGCTCCGGGTGGATTTTCCCCCAGATTCTGTGTTGGTAATGTCTCAAACGTATTGCTGGCGGCAGCAAGGGACGGTGGCAGATCCCAAGTCACTTGCTGCGACGTTACAACAACCCGGTCCAGAAGTGATGGGCGGTAGTCTGGTAAGACCTCTTAAGAGGGCACGACCGCTTGAGGGGTGGCCCGAGGCGGACGGGGTTGAGTTGGAACCTGAATCAGGAATGGAGGATCTTGAAGGTGAGGTTCTGGAGCCCGAACAGCAGGCGAGTATCAATCAGTTAATCCGTATGGAAGGGCTTACAGTGCTCATTACAGAGTCCCTTCAGGAGACCAACTTTGCTTCCATTCAGCCATTGGAGGGCTGAAAGATCCACTCAGTCAGACAATACAGCAAACCCAAGCGGTGTTCACCGAGTAGTTGTCCAGATGATCTAAGATGAATGGGATTTGCCAGAAGCCAGACTATGAGGCGTCAGGGCAATGAATAGGCTCTATCCCTTGTCAGATAAGAAAAAAAAAAAGAGAGGTTGCTTGCTCTGTGGGAAGATGCAGCAGTGTCAGCGTTACAAAACAGACTACAATTCCGGTGGAAGGCAGCGCAGCCTTGTAGGATGCCCAAGACAGGAATGTGGACGGATTGTTGAAGCAGGCCTTTGAGCTTATTGCCCTCTCGTTGCAGGTTTCCATTTGCGGGGCTTGGGTGGCGAGAGCTTGCCTCCGTTGGTCACAGAGTCTTCAGTAACCCGCTCAACAGGCACAGGAGCGTGTAATGGATGCGACACGGCTGAAATTGGACACGGCGTATTTGGCGGATGTCCTCTATGAGTTAATCAGGGTTTTAGCGTATAGTATGGCTTCCTTGGTAGCCGCACGTCGGTATCGGTGGTTAAGAAAGTGGGCGGCCGATGGTTTTTCTAAGCTGCTCCTCAGTAGGCTTCCTCTTAAAGGAAAGGAGTTGGGAGAGTCCAGAGGCGGTAGGCTGCCGGAAGATAGGCCTAAGCAGGGAAGGTCTCTCCCGTACGCATGAAGTCAAGTATGAGACTTCAGGAGGTTCATTCCTCCCGGTTGGGAGGCTTCCAAAGAGGGAGATCCTCTTCTAGAGTCCAGAGATTTCGTGGATTCCAGGGAGCTGGTAGAGGTTTCGCAACCACTGCGGCGGTTCATAAGCCACAATGAAGCAAGGCGGACCCCGGTGGGAATTCAACCGATTGCGGTTCGACTTTAGGAATTCTTTCTATCTGGGTCCAACTGACGTCCGATCATTGGGTCTTGGAGATAATACGCGACGGTTATGCTCTCAAATTTGCTAGTCCAGTTCTAGACTCGTTGGTGCTTTCGCCGTACAAGATGCGACAGAGATCGTGGGTGGTGCGTCAAACTTGGTATTGTCTATTACAGCTAGGAGCTGTAGTGCCGGTTCCGCAAGAGTATTGCGGCGTCGGTCGTTATTCTATTTATCTTGTAGTACCAAAGATGGAAGGATCACTCTGGCCTATACTGGATCTGAAAGGGGTAAATCGTCGTATTCGAGTGCCTCACCTTCGAATGGAAACTTTACGTTCAGTACTAGTGGCGGTTCGAATGCGAGAGTTCTGGATTTCTCTCGATCTTACCAAGACATAGGTGCAATTCCCCATCAGATCAGTTCTTCAAACGTTTCTAAGCTTCGCTCTCCCTTGGGGACATTTCCAGTTTCAAGCATTACCCTTTGGTCTAGTGACAGCTCCGTGTACCTTCACCAAGGTGATGGTGGTGGTAGCGGCGATACTGTGAAAATAAGACATCTTAGGACATCCTTATCTCAGCAAAATCCAAGATTGAGAGCGGGCAGGTTACAGACATAAGTCGGGTAGATGTAGTTTCATAGGCTAGAGTCCACATGTGGCCATTGCAGTGGGCGTTGCTCCGCTGTTGGTCACATCAGAATGATTCCCTGAACAAGCATTTTCTCAGTCCTTGGCAGTCAGGCAAGGTCTGGCAGCAGGTGTGCCACTGGGGCAGCTGGAAGGCCGTCCGGTGCTGACGGATGCGAGTCTCGCAGGTTGGGGAGCGTTGCGGGGAACTCCTCGCGCAAGGAATTTGGAATGACCAGGAGGTCCAGTGATCGATCAACGACTTGCGAGCTGTGTTCTAGCACTTCAGGCGTTCGAAACCACGGTGAATGATTGAGCAGGGCGAGTGCTTTGGGACAACTTCGCGACAGTGGTTTGCCTCAATCGGCAGGGCGGATCAGAAAGCGCTGCCATGGAGGAGGTAGCAGGGGCGCAATTCGCCTGGATGGAGCCTTGGCTACAGGCGATCTCGGCGGCGCACATTGCAGGAACGACAACGTGAGGGCAGAGTTTCTCAGTAGAGGTCAGGTGGATGATGGTGAATGAGAGTTTCATCCGGAGGTTCTTGCCCAGATAGTCCGCAGATGGGGTGCTCCATTTCGGACCTCATGTCGACTTTCCTTCGGCCAAAGCGACTTGCTTTTTTCAGCAGAAGACGAGATAGGATGGCTGAGGGGTTCGATGCTCTAATGCGACCTTGACCATCATCTGGACTTCTCTATCTCTTCCCCCCGTGGGTGCTCATAGATCGGGGGATGCAGTGCTGCGAGGCTCATCGGGGGAGAGTAGTTTTGGTAGCTCCAGATTGGCCGAGGCGGTCGTGGTATGCTGGTCTGGTATGGCTTTTCATCAAGGAGCCTTGCAGATTACAGGTAACAAAGAATCTGTGCATTCAGGGTCCGCTTCAAATTCCTCAAATACATAGATTCTCATTTTCGGCTTGTCCATTGAAAGGACGGAGGTCAAAAAAAAAAAAAAAAAGTTATTCTGAAGCGGTTATTGAGACCTGTCTCAGGGCCAGGAAAGAGGTCCAATTCCCTTGCATATGTAGGTATATGGTGTATGTTTGAAGACTGGTGATCTTAGAGTCAAGTCAGTTCTTCCACGGTCTCCGTACCGATGGTGGTAAGTTCTTACAGGATGGCCTTGATAAGGTCTGGCGGCCAGCTCCTTAGGAGTCCAGATGGCGGCTTCTGCCTGCTATAGAGGTGGCCTGGCTGTTACGTTGACCCAGTTCATTTCCTAAAAGCAGTCTCTCGGTTGCACCCTTCTCGCAGAGTGGGGATGCCACCGTGGGATCTCAATCTGGTTCTGAGAGCATTGACTAGGGATCCTTTCAAGTCCTTGCACCAAGCTTCAGACAAAGATCTAACCTGTTTCACTTGAATCAAGCGATGTCCTTACCAGTATTGGGTTCCGCAGAGGGGAGCGTCCCGGACAATAATCTTCGTAGCTTGGACATAAAGAGAGTGTTGCAGCAATACTTAAAGGTCTCAGAGACCTTTCGTAAGTCTGAACGGCTCTTCGTTCTGTTTGAAGGTCACTGTAAAGTGGAAGCGGCTGCTAAAGCATCTATTTCCAGAGGGGTTTGGGAAGCTATTGTGTCAGTTTAGGTTTTGCAAGGTCGTCAGGCGCCAGTGGGGTTGAGGGCTCACTCTACTAGAGTGCAAGCGACGTCATGGGCGGAACACAGCTTGGTTTTGCCAGTGGAGATTTGCAGAGCAGCCACCTGGTCATCTCTTCATACCTTCAATAGACGCTACTGTCTGGACGTTATGGCAGCAAATGATACTTGTTTCGGGTCGGCGGTGTTGCTATCCGGGTGGAAAGGTCCCTCCCAATAATTAGTGCTCTGATACATCCCAGAGGTGGAGGACTAAACTGGAGGAACGATAAGGAAATAGAAATTACATTTACCTGGTAATTGTTGTTCCTTGAGGAACTCCAGTTTAGTCCTCATTCCCGCCCGGGGGGTGATCTATTCAGAGTTTATTTTCAGATGGGGAAGATCATCAGTTTTTGAAGAGCGAAAAAAAAAATAAATCCTTTCGGTTTCTGGATCGCAGTGAGTATTACTGTCTGACCTGTTTTACTTGCCTTTTCTCTTAATTGCTTTACGGGGTGGAACAGGGAAAGTAAAAGAATAAGAAAAATGAAAATGTAAAAAAGGAAAAAAAATTCCTTCTTGTTGAAGAATTGACAGTTTAGTTCTCACTTATGGTTATGGATACAGTTGAAATTAAATGACAGCTACTTATTTGTTGCTCCTTTGAGTCTGCTTTGTCAATAGTTCACTGGGGCTGATGGAAATACCAGCAGGCTACATCCAGTGATGTCACGATTTTGACATGCCCAGTCTCCAAGCTGCAGGAGAAGGTGCACAACCCAGAGGTAGAGGACCAAACCGGAGTACCTCAAGGAACAACAATTACCAAGTAAGTGTAATTTCTATTTCTAGTGCACAATTCCAGTAGTCATACTGCTCCAGGCAAATACATCTCCATGCTCTATGCACATTTATATTTAAAAAATATTTGCTTGTTCTTAGAAGTTCATGTATATCAGCTCTGTGCAACTCTTAGGGTGGAACACACGTATACGAGTAGCTTGCAAAGAAAAATCTGCTATCATTCTAATAGTTCTTTGTTTCTAGACACAAAAAACCCCCCTCTTCTTGCTTTTGGTGCACACATCCAAACTTTCCTAATGGAGTAGAGGGGTAGCATATGAAGCCCCCTCCCCCAAACTACTACTTCTCACAAGATAACAACTCTGTGGAAACATCAATGAAAGACCTCCTTTGAAAGCCAGAGGGAGACGCTGGAGTCACACACATCAGGAAATAAACCACCGTTGCTATCATTATTGTGAGCTTCTGCTACAAAATACTGCCAGGAATTCTAAAATTGCACAGCGGCCTACAGGAAGAATTATTTTTTTTACTGCATTATCACCTCGACTACCATTCTCCTTCCTTCTCCCCACCTCCTACCTTAATTCAGTCCCTGAGGCTGAACCAGCCTATTCACAAAAATACATCCTTGATGTCCTCCTCCACTCAGTTCCCAAGGTCAGATGCTAGTTTGCAAGCATTATGTAATAATCAAAATTATAAATGACAATCTTCCTCTCCCTACCCACTATATAAAATTCTGCGATTCCTGCTCCATGACATTCGGTGCAAGAGTGATACATTCTGTGGCACACAGCAACCCAACATGAGCTGTTTTGTTACAATGATGAAGAAACAAATGGGGGGGGGGGGATACTCCAAATTTAGGGGCAACAAGCAGATTTCTAAAACAGGGAGATCTGTAAAAAAAGACAAGACAGTTCATCTTAGCAAGACAATGCCTTTCTGTGAACCTTGTTAACTCACTGCTCAAGAAGAAAGAAAACAAAAGCTGATTTTATTTTTTAACACAAGCCTAGAAGAAAATCATTTTCCATTTTTCTACTTCTGCCAACATTCTGAAGAACCAGTCTGAGGTTCACAAAAAATAAAAAAAACCAGATCAGCCTGAAAATCAGATGGCCAGTTTACCAAAGGAGTGTGATAAATCATCTCACCCTAATCTTCTGTTCATTTTCTGCAATCTGTGTCTGAGCAGCCTGCAAGGTCTGTAATCTCTGCGCAGATTCCTGCCATTTCCTAAAAGAGAGAGGCTACACTTTACACAGATACTAGTTCAATGCACAGTTTCAGACAGATAGACAAACAAACTCTTATTTCTTTAAAGCTTTCAAATTACAAAATACCATTGTTACACTAATAATTTTAATGAAAGAACACCTGCTTATACAGAAACAAACTCTGCTCTTGAAGACTGCCTCAGGGAAGTTTAGAATTGCTACTTGCAAGCACACCAATCATGATCATATTAAAGAGGTGCAAAATTCCTTTAGTTTTTTAAGGAAGTAATAGTGGCAAAGAGCATTAATGAAGGAAGAAAGCAGGTGAAAGTAAACCAGTATTTCAAACTATTCATTATTTAATTTATACTCAATATGAATACTGAACCTATAAACTAAGGTTGTCATGCCGAAACACAAATAGCAGGATTGCACATCCGGTTTAGATGTGCATACCCCGCTATTCGCAGGGACCTTATTTCGCCACTTGCCTCCCAGCACATACTGTGCTGGTATGTGGGGAACGCTGAATGGGGACAGGACAGAGGTGGAGTGGGCGAGGGTCACAGCACCCAGACATACAGGGCCTATTCAGCTCACAGCCCTGTACATCCGGCAGGTAATGGATGGACGTGGGACTTATTTCACCTCGAAGGTGAAATAAGTCCCAGGAGCGGCAGCAATTGGGGCTGACAGCACCCACCAACCCACAGCGCGGAGGAAGGCAAGTCCCCGCAGCCCAATCCTGGCTCTGGCAGACCCTGCAGAGGGTCGGGTGGCAAGAAAATGCAACATGTTCCACTATCAGGTCTGCTTGCTCCTGCTGGGCATCCCAGTGCCATGGCGACAGGACGCCACAGCACCGCACACCAGCAGGAGCACTGAGCGGTGAGGATGGACAGCCTGCTGCTCAGGATCCTGTGTGCTCCGGCCTGTCTATATGCCCGATCCTGCACCTGCAGGAACATTTAGCTCCTCAGGTACACATGTGCCCCGTCCATAACCTGGCTTCCAGACGGCTTGGACATGCAGATTATGGAATCAGCCTCCACATGAATATGAATATGAGACTACTTCCCTTCCACATCACCCACTGTATAGGCAAATCAGGAGCCATCACATTAGGCTAGGAGCGGCCTTGTTTTAAGCAAAGAAATCAGCTGGGACTGTGAAGTGCTGCTGGAGAAATGGGAATGCTGTCTCCACCCACTGATATAACCAAGTTTCTCTCAGCAGTTTGCACTTCTTGGAGAGCCTTATTATGGAAAAAGAGACGAAGAAATGTTTGGACACTTAAAGATTCAGCTAACTAAAAATGTTTGTACCCTGATGCAGAACAATTAGAAAAGTATAACTTGTTTGAAATGCAACGTTGGGGCGGAGTGAGGAGATTTTTACTGTATGATTTTTTTTTTTTAAGATTAAAAAGGACTAAACGAGTTCTAGCTAAAACTGGACTGGAGTTATAAGGATCCAACAAAAAATAATTTTGTAGACTTTATTTGATGCGGTTACTAATAGCTCTGCATTCTGAATGAATCTGAAAGATAGATAGCTAGAGGATAAAGCCATTTTAGAAGACACAGCTGCTGGAACAGGAACAAGTGAGAATCCATTCTTCTTCCCATTGCCTCCCCTCCCCTCATGAATGAGTCAGTGATCCAAGGATGGGAGGGGCAAGCTTTCAGATTTTTAAGGGGCAGGTCTTTGGGGGGGGGGGGGTTCTTCCGGTATTTTTGCCCCATATCAGGGCTGGACCATTGGAAGGAACGCTGGGGCCACTGCCCCATCAGGGACTGAAAGCCCCTGGGGATGGGTAAGGGTCCAGGGGACCCTCTTACTCAAACCTCAAGAATCCTTTAAATACACAACCACCATGCAAAAGATTTTCTTTCCAGAGCTGCACAAATAAAATCACTACGTCTCCACAAGCATTGGGTTTTTGAGGGTTTTGTTTTGATTTTAGTGGGGGGGCTTGGGGGGGTTGGAAAAAACAGGTCCATAAAAACTTGTGTATGCTTGTTTTTGTGATTCTTGGTGTTAATGACCTGCTTTGAATAATTTTTCATTGCAGCAAAAGTGCACTTCACAGGAAAAATGGCACAGAATGCCTGACATTTGCCATTTTGTGATAATCCAGGCATATTTTTGCTATTTTTCACGCAAATTGCAATTTTGCAACATCACCTCACACTTCAATATATGAGGGTCATCCCTGGCTGCCAATCTCTCAGCAGATTTGCTTTAAATCATTGGTTTTGGCTATTAAGATTTGAGATTGTTCAATACCTAGTAATGTTTCCACATAATTGAGATGTGATCATTCAGCTCATAATGGATCTTTGCATTACCATCACAAAAGTACCAGACATCAGAAAAAGCCCAAATAGGCAATTTCTCTTGTTGTAAATCCAACACGGTGAATAAACTGCAAGGTATTGGCTGATCTGCTCAAATTTGGGAAAGCCTTGAATATATTTGTTTCCGAATTACTGAATTCTGTCCTATAGATCTAAATATAAATTAGCTGCTATTATGTGGTGGATTATTTTTTAGATAGAATACTCTTAAGGATTATGCTGATCTAGGATTAGAAACATAGAAACATGACGGCAGAAAAAGACCACATGGCCTATATCTACATCCCTTCCATATCACCCACTACAAGAGTCCCTTTTTTTTCCTTTAGAGAGCCTCGGTGTTTGTCAAATGCTTTTTTGAATTTAGATACTGTCCTCATCTCTACCACCTCCAATGGGAGATTAATTCATGCATTTACCGCTCTTTCTGTAAAGACATATTTTCGCATATTACTCCTGAGTCTATCCCCTTTCACCCTCAAAGTCACCTGGTAGCAGAGCTTGCTTTCACAATTGAAAGAGGCTCTCCCCCGGTGCATTTATGCCTCAGAGGTATTTAAAAGTCTCAATCATATCACTTTTATCCCACCTTTCCTCTAAAGTACACATATTAAGGTCTTTATCTTTTATCTTTATTAGACACCTTAAGTCTGTCCTCATATGCTTTATAATGAAGACCATTAACCATTTTAGTAGCCACCCTCTGCACTGATTCCAACCTGTTTATATCCTTTTGAAGGTGTGGTTTCCAGAACTGCACACAATACTCCAAATGAGGTCGCACCAGACTTATACAGAGGCACTATCACCACCTTTCTTCTGCTGGCCATTCCTCTCCCTATGCAACCAAGCATCCTTCTAGCTTTCACCATTGCCTTTTCTACCTGTTTAGCTGCTTTGAGATAGTCTGCACAATCACACCTAGGTCTCATTCTTCTTTTATGGACAGATGTACGTCACTCTCTATACTGTACCACTCCCTTGGAATGTTGCAAATGCATGACCCTACATTTTTTTAGCATTAAATCTCAGTTGCCAAATTCTAGACTATTCTTCAATCTTAGCTAGATCCCTCCTCATGTTATCTACACCTTCCTGGGTGTCTACTCTGTTGCAGATTTTGGTATCATCCGCAAAGAGGCAAACCTTACGCGACAGCCCTTCCACAATATCATTAGCAAAGATGTTTAAACGAATCGGACCAAGGACAGATCCTTGCAGCACTTCACTGGTAACCTCCTTTTCCTCAGAGTGAACTCCATTTACCTATATCCTTTGTCATCTCCCCTCAATCAATTTCCTACCAAAGCAGTAATTTTAGGGTCCATCCGAAGAGTGCTTAGTTTGTTTATAAGTCACCTGTGCGGAACAATATCAAATGTTTTACTGAAATCTAAATACACCACATCTAGGACTCTCCCTCGGTCCAACTCCCTGGTCACCCAGTCAAAGAAATCAATCAGATTTGTCTGACAAGACTTGCCCCTGGTGAATCCATGCTGCCTCGGATCCTGCAATCCATTGGACTCCAGAAATCTCACTATTTTCTCTTTCAGAAGTGTTTCCAATAATTTACTCACCACCGAGGTTAAGCTAACCAGACTGTTTTCAACCACATCCTTACTTCCGCTTTTGGGTAAAGAGACCACATGTGCCTCTCTCTCCTGTCCTCTGGCACCACCCACGATTTCAAAGAGGCAATGAAAAGGTCAGTCAGTGGAGCTACTAGAACGTCCCCAAGTTCCTTCAGTATTCTTGGATGTATTTCATCTGGTCCCATCACTTTGTCCACTTTTAGTTTAGCTAGTCCCTCACAAACACAATCCTCTGAAAATCGTTTGAGATGCCCTTCGCTTTTGTTCTTCTTTGTGGGTGTTGTCTGAGGTCCTGCTCCCAGCCCTTCAGCTGTGAACACAGAACAGAAAGCGTAGTTACTCACCTGTAACAGGTGATCTCCGGGAACAGCAGGAAGTTAGTCTTCACATATGGGTATCGTTGGTACCGACGGAGCCTGCGCAGGAACGCTTCCCAGCGTCCAATGGGAATGCTTTTGGGAGCATCCCTCAGCACATGCGCGATGCCTTCCCGCCTTTCCAACTGTCCCTCTTCAGTTAAGTATGTAGCTGAGTGAAAGGATAGAGGGAGAGAGGAAAGAGACAAAGAGATAGAACTCCTAGGGGAGGTGGGTGGGTAGTGAAGACTAAATTCCTGCTGTTCCCGGAGATCACCTGTTACAGGTGAGTAACTACGCTATCTCCAGGAACAAGCAGGAATGTAGTCTTCACATATGGGGACTCCCTAGCTGAAGATGCCAGAGAGATAGCCCCAGGAAGCTGCCACCTAAGTAAGGTGGGCCATGTTTCCTCCCACGGATCTCTGGCATCCCACCAGGGTTGGTGGGTAGGAGTTGAATTAGGTCTGGAAGAGATTTTGAAGAACAGCTTGGCCAAAGAAGGCATCCCGACGGGAGGCTTTATCTAGGCAGTAGTGGGCTATAAAGGTGTGTACTGAAGCCCAGGTGGCTGCTCGACAAATGTCATCAATAGATACAGAGTGAAGGTTAGCCATAGAGGCTGCCATGGCTCTCACATTATGAGCTGTAACATGGCCTTTAAGAGGAAGACTCTTACTCTCATAAGCAAAGGATATGCATTGTATAATCCATTTGGACAGAGTTCTTTTGGTGACTGGAAGTCCCAAATGACTAGAATCAAAAGCAATAAAAAGTTGAGAAGACCTATCTTGCTGTGTTCTTTGTAGGTAAAAAGCCAAGGCTCTTTTACAATCCAAAGTATGAAGGTTCCTTTCTGCATTAGAGGCATGAGGCCTCGGAAAAAATACAGGAAAATAAATCGACTGATTTAAATGAAGAGACGAAACTACCTTTGGCATAAAGTGTGGATGAGTTCTAAGAACAACCTTATCATGGTGAAACCTAGTATGAGGAGGATTAGCCACTAAAACTTGCAATTCAGTAATGCGACGTGCAGAGGTGATTGCAATTAGGAAGATGACCTTCCAGGACCAAAGCTTTAGGGTTGTAGTGACTAAAGGTTCAAAAGGCGGTTTCATGAGCTGCCCAAGAACTAGGATTAAATCCCATGCCACCGGTGGTGACCTTATGGGAGGCTTTGTCAATAGAAGACCTCTCATAAATCTTGTCATGAGTGGATGAGAGGAAATTGGTTGTCCATTTACTAAACTGACTCTTACTGAATTGGTCTTTAGACCAGAATTTGAAAAATGAAGTAGGTACTCTAGTATCGATTCCAAAGGTATCATAAGGGGGTTTAACCCCTTCTGTGAACACCATATAGTAAAATGTTTCCACTTGAAGGTGTAAGAGCATCTTGTGGAAGGTTTTCTAGAAGCCTGAAGGATATCCGTTACCTGTTGGGAAAGGTTAAGATCCTGAAGGTCTAAGCTTTCAGCAACCAGGCCTTGAGATGCAGGGACTGGGGATTCGGGTGCCATAGCATCCCGTTCTCCTGGGAGAGGAGATCTGGAGCATAGCCTAATTCCAGAGGTACAGCTTGAGAGAGATGTAGAACCACGATACCACGATTGTCGTGGCCACCGTGGCGCTATGAGGATCATACGACCTCTATCTCTCTGAAAATTGAAGAGTGTTTTGGGGATGAGGGGAATGGGTGGGAAGGCATAGAGGAAGTCGTGACCCCAGTGAAGGAGGAAGGCGTCCCTTGCCTGGCAATTTTGAGCTGGAATTTTGGAACAGAAGCGGGGAAGTTTGGCATTCCGTGGACTTGCAAATAGGTCTGTGTCTGGGGTTCCCCAGATCTGAAATATCTTAGCCACCTGGTCTAGGTGGAGAGACCATTCGTGAGGCAGCAGTACTCGGCTGAGTTTGTCTGCCCAAAGGTTTTGAATGCCTGGAAGATATACCATGAGAAGGTGAATTCGATGCTCTCTGGCGAGGGCCCATAGTCGTAAAGCTTTGTTACATAACAACAGAGAGCCTGTTCCGCCCTGCTTGTTCACGTAGAACATAGCTACTTGATTGTCCGTTTGGACTAGGACTGTCTTGTAGCTGAGCTGGGCATGGAATACTCGAAGAGCTAGATAGATTGCCACCATTGTAGGGACAAGATCAGTCGTTGTGAGTTTGATATCTTGTCCGACAGACATCCTGTGGCCTGTGTCCACTGTGTGGATAGGGACCACTGGGCTGCTCGCATATGAAGGCGAGCGTAGGGAATCACATGAACCGTGGATGCCATATGTCCCAATAGTTGTAGTAGTTCTCGAGCAGTTAGGGAGGACTTCACTGCTGCTTGAGAAGCTAGCTGCATTATACGAAGACAGCGGGGTTGTGGGAGAAAAGCCCTTGACTGTCTGGTATCTAGATGAGCTATGAACTCTAGGGACTGAGATGGAGCAAGTTGGGATTTTGGGAGGCTTATGACCAATCCAAGTATTGAAGGATTCGCATTGTGCGAGACAGTGCAGATCTGGCTTCTGGAACCGTGGGGGCTCGAATGAGCCAGTCGTCCAAGTAAGGGAAGACTAATATCCCCAGGGTTCGCAGAAATGCAGCTACTACTGCCATGCATTTCGTGAATACTCTTGGTGCCGAAGACAGACCAAAGGGAAGAACCTTGTATTGGAAATATTTTCCCTTGAAAAGGAATCGTAAGAATTTCCTGGGATCTGGATGGATCAGAATGAGTATATGCATCCTTTAGATCTAGAGAACATAGCCAATCCTGACTTTGAAGGTATGGCAGCAGAGTTCCCAGAGAAATCATTTTGAACTTCTCGGAACAGATATCTGTTCAATTCTGAGGTCTAGAATGGGTCTGTGTCCTCCTGTTTTCTTTGGAATAAGAAAATAGGGGGAGTAAAACCCTGCACCTTGCTGAAGAATGGGCACCTCCTCTACTGCTCCTTGAGCAAGGAGTGTTGAGACCTCCTGATCCAGCAGATTGCCTGTAGAGGTTTGGGAATTGAACTGTCTTACGATTGTAGGAGGAGGTATACTGTGAAAATGAAGCTTGTACCCCTCTCCCACAATGGACAGGGTCCAGTTTTCTGTTATTTGGTGCCATCTGTTGGCAAAATGACACAAAGAGAAATTACACTTACCTGGTAATTGTAGTTCCTGGAAGTTCCAGTTTAGTCCTCCACATCAGGGTAGTGCACCTCCTCCTGCAGCAAGGAGACTGGACCAATCAAATCTTTCCCCTGTCAGGGTGTATACTGCTGGAGCTCCCATCAGCCCCCCAGTGAACTGTTAACAAAGCAAACTCAAAAGAGAAATATGGATGAACTACTGAAAAGAGAACCCTCCCCGAAATAACTCGACTCCTTACCCAAATGAGGGAGCCATAACTGTGCACATCGCGTCCACCTGGACGACTGAGCCTAAAGAAAGACACTGCCGCATCGCCAAAAAAAAAAAAGGCAAGTGATCAACAGAGAGTGGAGACCCCCAAACCTGAGGACCACAGAAAAGGTACTTAACCAACTCTCTCTCACACCGCATTAGCGCGCCGAATGGAAAAGAATCTCTCGGGAGGGAATGAGGACTAAACTGGAACCTCCAGAAACTACAATTACCAGCTAAGTGTAATTTCTATTTCCTGAGCGGTCTTCCAGTTTAGTCCTCCACATCAGGGATGTAACAGAGCAGTAATCAACGGGAGGGACCAACCCACCCGGCGCGCAAAACAGCCGAACCGAAACAAGCATCCCTGGATGCCAGAACATCCAGTCGATAATGCTTACTAAAAGCATGGAGTGACGACCAAGTAGCCGCTCTGCAAATGTCCACTGGCGGAACCAAACTGTGCTCCGCCCACGATGTCGCCTGCACCCGAGTGGAATGGGCCCGCAAGCCTAACGGAACCGCATGGCCACGCATAATATACGCCGACGCAATTGCCTCCTTAATCCATCTGGCAATGGAAGACTTCGCCGCCGCCTCCCCTTTGCGCCTACCACCAAACAGGGCGAACAGGCGGTCCGTCTTACGAAAAGACTCGGTAACTTTCAGGTAGCGGCGAAGCGTCCGCCGAATGTCTAGCCGAGACAACCCCTCATCAGACGCGCTCGCCCCCGGGGAGTGAAAGACAGGAAGAAACACGGCTTGATTCAAATGAAAAGAAGAGACCACCTTGGGAAGAAAGGAAGGAACAGGCCGCAAGACCACTCTGTCCTTAGAGAACGATAAGAACGGCTCACGACACGAAAGCGCCTGCAGCTCCGAAATCCGCCGAGCCGAACAGACTGCCACCAAGAATACAGTCTTCAAAGTGAGATCCTTCATGGACGCTAGGCGAAGAGGCTCAAAAGGCTTCTGGACTAAAGCTTGCAACACCAAATTTATATCCCACGGAGGAATGATTACCCTGCGTAAAGGCCGCAGTCGGAATACGGCCCTTAGAAACCGTTGCACATCCGCGTGTTGCCCCAGGGGAACCCCTAAGACCTTACCCCTGTAACACGCTAGAGCCGCCAATTGCACCTTCAGAGAACTGGCCGCAAGACCCTTATCAAAACCGTCTTGCAAAAAACTGAGAATGACTGAAATCGAGGCCGTCGCAGCCCGGGTATCCTCAAAAATGCGCCAAATGCGCACATACGTAAGCGAAGTAGATGCCCTTCCTTGCCCGAAGAAGAGTGGCAATGACCGCTGAAGAATAACCTTTGCGCCTCAACCTAGCCCTTTCAATGGCCAGACCGTAAGCGAGAATCGATCCACCTGCGGCATCCGCAACGGACCCTGAAGCAACAGATCCCCCAAGGTCGGCAGCCGCCACGGTTCGCCGTCGAGAAGCCGAATCAGATCCGCATACCACGGATGTCTGGGCCAATCCGGGGCCACCAGAAGAACCTTCCCCCGATGCGCCTCTATGCGTTGAATCACCCGACCGATCAAAGCCCACGGAGGAAAGACGTACAGGAGCCCGCAGCTGGGCCACGGGCGAATGAGAGCGTCGATGCCCTCCGACATGCGTTCCCTTCGCCTGCTGAAGGACCGAGCGGTTTTGGCAGAATGAAAAGTTGCCATGAGATCCATGACCGGGGACCCCCATCTACGGACTATTTGAGCGTACACCTGTGGGTGGAGTTCCCACTCTCCGGCATCCACCTGCACTCTGCTGAGGAAATCCACCATAACATTCTCCTTCCCGGCGATATGCCCCGCGGAAATGGCCAGCAGCCGAGGTTCCACCCACTGGAACAATATGTCGGACTCTTCTTCCATTGCTCTGCTGCCCGTGCCGCCCTGACGGTTGAGATATGCAACGGTCGCAGAGTTGTCTGAGAGGATCCTCACCGCCCGGCCTGTCACCAAAGGCTCGAACGCCTGTAGTGCCCGCATCACCGCACGCAACTCGAGGCGGTTGATCGACCAAGAGGCTTCCAGAGCCGACCACGCTCCCTGCGCGAAACGACTGTCGCAATGGGCTCCTCAGCCCGCTAGGCTTGCGTCCGTCATGATCAGCATCCATACCGGCTGCTCCAGAGAAACTCCCGCTTGCAACGCCGTCGAGCTCAGCCACCAGCGTAACGACTGCCGCACTCGCCGCGGACAAGGCAACCGCCGGCTCAGGGAATCCGTTTGATTGGACCAACACCGTAAAAGGGCTTGTTGCAGCGGACGCATGTGAAACCTGGCCCAGGGGACTACATCGAGGGTTGCCGCCATCGTTCCCAAAACACGAAGGTACCACCAGGCTGACGGGGCCGGGAACGCTAAAAACTTGCGAATCAGAAGGCGTAAAGCTCGCGCTCGGCGATCCAGTAGAAAAACCAACCCTTTCGCCGCATCGAAGCGAATTCCGAGATACTCGAGGGACTGAGATGGCACTAAATTGCTCTTTTTCTGGTTCACCACCCAACCGAGACTTTGCAGGAGAGCTATCACTCTGCCCGTGGCTTGCAAGCTCTCGTTCTTGGACTTTGCTCGAATTAACCAATCGTCGAGATAAGGGTGAACCAAAACACCTTCCTTCCGCAACGCTGCCGCAACTACTACCATGACCTTGGTGAAAACACGGGGCGCCGTGGCCAGCCCGAATGGCAGCGCCTGAAACTGGTAATGACCCCAAGGGAGGGCGAACCGTAGAAACGTTTGATGAGCCGCCCTGATCGGAATATGCAAGTAGGCCTCAGAAAGATCGAGGGACGTGAGAAACTCTCCCTGACGCACCACAACTAAGACGGATCTCAGAGTTTCCATGCGAAAATGAGGCACCTGAAGACAACGATTCATGCCCTTGAGATCCAGGATAGGACGGAGGGACCCGTCCTTCTTTGGCACCATGAAATAAATAGAGTACCGACCCGCACCGAGCTCGGTAAAGGGAACAGGTACCACCGCCCCCAAGGAAAGCAGATGGTCCAATGTCACGCGAATGGCCAACACTTTTTGAGGACTTTTGCAAGGCGACAGAACGAAGACATCCCGGAGGGGACAAGCCAGATCCAGAGCATACCCCTGCTGAATGATCTCGAGGACCCACTGGTCTGAAGTTATCTGGACCCAGGAAGAAAGAAAAAGACGAAGCCGACCTCCAATCACCGGACTTCCTCCCGGGGTCCGCCTCGCTTCATTGTGGCTTGCGACTAAAGGAAGAGGAGGACGAAGGGGATGCAGTCGAGAACCCTCTACCCGCTCCCCGAAATCCTCGAAAACCCGGGGATCTAGCGGACAGTCTGCCACGCTGGAAACCCCCAAGCCGGGAAGACCGAAACCAGCGAAAGTCTCGAAAAGGACCCCTAGTCGATGACACACTCCTATTTTGCCGGGGCTTATCCTCCGGTAGCCTCCCGCCCTTAGATTCTCCGAGGTCCTTGACCAACTTATCCAGGTCGTCGCCGAACAACAGCTTGCCTTTAAAAGGAAGCTTGCTGAGATGCGCTTTGGAAGACCCATCAGCAGCCCAATTACGAAGCCAAACAGTCCTGCGCGCCACTACTATCGAAGCCATGCTGTTAGCCAAAGTCCTGATCAAATCATAGTGAACATCCGCCAAATATGCCGACCCCGATTCCAATCGGGTGACCTCCAACAAAGCCGGATGGTCCAGGCGGGAGTCTTGCCTCAAATGCTGAGCCCATCTCAGACAGGCTCTAGAGACCCAGGCCCCACAAATAGACGTCTGTAAAGCCAAGGCATTAGTCTCAAAGGCCTGCTTCAACAATCCATCCACCTTCCGATCTGGAGTGTCCTTCAAGGCCGCACTGCCTTCAACCGGGATGGTTGTTTTCTTAGTCACTGCCGAGACAGCTGCGTCGACTCGTGGCGACCGAAACTTCTCTTTGTCCTTGTCCGCCAGAGGATATAGACGGTTCATCGTCCTGATACCTTTCAAACCGGACTCAGGTTGATCCCACTCAGCCTGAATCATCTGATCGACCACCCTATGAACCGGGAACACTGTCTGAGAATCTCGCACCGCTTGAATGAGAGGATCTTCCAAAGTTTCGTCCTCCACAGACCGCCCGATAGATAGGTTCAGAGCTTGTAGAGATTCAGTGATTAAGGGAAGCAATTCTTCTCTGCGAAAAACCCGGATGATACGAGCCTGATCCTCAGGTTCCAGAATGTCCCCTTCCTCTAAGTCGTCGAGCCGGTCCTCGAGCTCCCCATCAGAGTATACGTGCTCCTGCCACTCCTGATCAGGGTGTTCTAATTCTGAAACCCGGGCCCGCTTGGCCGGCTTAAGAGTGTCCACGCTCGCCCCCGCTCCCTTGAGGGACGGCGGAGCCTGCGCCACCGCGCCCATCTCAGAAGCCTGTCCCAAGCGTCCCTTCTGGAAAGCTTGATGCATAAGAAGCACAAAATCAGGGGAAAAATCCCCCCAACAAGCCTCGGAGGCCCCCACAGCCTGCAATCCCCCTGGCGCAGGCGGAGACGGAGAAGAGGACGGAAGGAGAACCACAGGAGATAGTTCTTCGGCACCGGAAACTGGTGGATCCACAGGCTCCAGAGATACACTACTCTCCATGGGCTGCGGCAGAGCTGGCTGATCGCAGACGCAACCTTTGCAGACCCCAGCGTCAGAAACGGATCCTTTGCGGGATCCACAGATCACACACTGCGCCCGTCGGGACATGAAGGATCACCTCAGATAAGAGTAGAACAGCTGAAAAAAAGAAGCAAGAAGCCCCCACGCAGGACTGCAGCCAACCAACAGCCTCACTGAAAAAAACGCTGAATACTGTCTTTTTTTTTATTTTTTTTTACTTAATCACCTTGGCTCACTGTGCCAAAAAACAAGGGCAAATTTGGTTAGGGTGCACAGGCCAGTACCCCCGCAGCACGGCCCGACAAAGAAAAACGGGAACCGGAAAAAAAAATGGCCGCCGGCACTCACGGCGAGGAAAAAAGGCGCCAAAATTAACTAAGGAAAACAAAGAAAACAAAAAGTAGAAAACAAACAAAATCGCACTGATTTTGCCGCTTTGAAGAACTCCGGGAACCTTAAAACTGAGAAGAAGGCACTTACCCCGTAGACGCTGGAGCTAAAATGAAAGATTCTAAGCGCCAGAGCCCCGCAGTGAGAGAAAACCCACCAAGAGGAGAAAGGAGCCTTCCGGGTCCCCCGAGCAACGGGATCGCCGCTCTGAGCTGGGCACCCAAGAAATAATGCGGTGAGTAGCGCCTGATTCCTCCTCCGTGCTTTCTAGGAGGGGAGATCAAAGGCTAAGTACTGCACTCGACTTGCCTTTAGGCAGAAGCAGGCAGACAGGCAGTGCAAGCTCGGCTCACTCATGCAGAGGATTTAAAGAGACAGACCCTAATCTAATGGAAAGGAAAGCAAAGGAAATTAAAGGTAAAGAATGCAAACAAAACCCAAAAAATAGAAATCTAAGTCCTAAAGTGAGCCCTGACCAGGCTCACACCGCCTCCTGCTGCAAGGAGACTGGACACACTGGGGGGCTGGGGGGCTGATGGGAGCTCCAGCAGTATACACCCTGACAGGGGAAAGATTTGATTGGTCCAGTCTCCTTGCTGCAGGAGGAGGTGCACTACCCTGATGTGGAGGACTAAACTGGAAGACCGCTCAGGAACCTGCCTGGAATGTTTAGGGGTTCTGGCCCCTTCAGAGGCAGGAAAGCTAAGTTCTCTATGAAGGAGTCAAAGCCCTTGAGGGGGCTGGGTCTGTGGAGCTGGTTGAGCTCTAAGGCCTTTTGGCTTCGTTTGTCTGGATTGTTGCTGTTGACCCTTCTGGGCAACTTGACCCTGAGCTTGCCCTTGCTGGGTATAGGATGGATAAAACGTCCTCTTTTTGCTGAAAAAGGGTTTTTTTTTATAGGGTTTCTTTTTGGCTGGAGTGGCTGTAGATTTTGACAATCTGTCTAAAGTGAGATTGTCAGTATCTATCTCATTAGCCCTCTCCTGCCAATTCTTGCCAAAGAGGTTTTCTCCTGTGCAAGGGATGTTTCCCAATTTATCCCGTACCCAAATCTCCAAGTCTGATGCCTGAAGCCAGGCAATCCGACATGCACCAAAGGCAATAGCAGAGGTTCTGCTGATGCATTCAAAGCAGTCAAAGGCTGCATGGTTTACAAACTTGGAGACATCTTGAGCATGCTTGACCAGAGTGAGAAAGTCCTGTCGTTTGTCCTCAGGGAGAAGGGGGCTCATAAGCTCCAAATCTCCTGTGACCTCTTTGAGGAACATTCCCATATATAATATATGAGCTGATCCTAGCTGAAAGCATGGAAGCCTGAAAAGTTTGACGCCCAAAAGCGTCAAGAGTCCTGCATTCATGACCTGGAGAATTGGATGCATGTCTCTTTGCACTTTTCATCCTACGCATGGCTGACTCGACTACCATTGAATGGTGTGGCAGCTGAGTCTTTTGAAAACCAGGACATGGTGGAACTCGATACATGGTATCGAGTCTCCTAGAATGAGGAGATGTGGTCAAAGGTGTCTCCCACATTCTGAGCATCAAATCATGAAGAATTTAATGAATGGGCAGAGTAGCTGCTTCCTTGGGAGTCTTAGGGTACAGGAGAATTTCCAATTCCTTTGCTCTAGGTTCTTTTTCAGGAGCTACCGTGATTGAAAGGCCTCGGACAACATCATGAATAAAATCCTGAAAAAACATGTCTTCTGGAGGAGACATTCTGCGTTGGGGAGAAGAGGAGTCTTCGGGGAGAAACACTCTGGTACCAGCAGAATTATCAGAGTCATTGGAATCAGAGGATTCGAAGTATCTCTGATCCCGATGTTCATGCAAAGCACGGTCTCGGTATCGATCGAAGTTGGTACCGAATTGGTCCGGTACCTATCTGTCAATGCCAGAAAAAGTCTGCATGGGTAGGATTCCCACCGGGGCCGGTACCGTCGGTGCTGGTACCGGCATTGGTACCGGTGCCCGTTGAACCACTGGTGTCAACGGTACCGCAGCTGTAAGGAGAGCTGCAAGACTGCGTTCGATAGCAAGAAATCTCTGGTCTATCGATGCTGCCGATGCCTGGGTATCGGTACTGGTAAAAGCGTCCAGAACCCGAGCATGGCACCAGTAGCTCTGCCGAGGTCGAAGCCTCGAGAACATCCTGGAACCCCGTTGATGCTTTGGAGGCCGAAGCCTCCCACCGGGGCTGTTTTGCCAGTGTGGTTTCCTCGAGGGCAATGCCAATGGCCTCTCGATGCTTTGAAGGAGAGCTACCCTTTGAGGACCGACTCTTATGTTTAGTTACCTGAGATCCATGGGAGGAAGACAAGGCTCTTGACAACGTCGATGCAATGGACCTGGTATCCGAAGAAAAGAGGGTACTGAGCTTTGCAGCTCGGTTCTGTCTTCCTCTTAGTCATCCCCATAAAGGAGGAGCACTCAGATGGAGAATGGTCAGGGCCTAAACATTTTAGACACCAGTCATGGGTGTTGGTGATGGAGATGGTACCGCCACATTTAGTACATTTTTTAAAACCACTAGCTGGTTTTTCCATCTTTTGGGAAAACTGGGGCCTAATGCCCAAAATGGCGCCTAGCACCAAAAGAAAAAAAAAGTTTCTGAAAAGAAACAGTTCAAAAATAGATTTTTTTTTTTTAAAAGAAGAGAGAGAGAACCGACGATACCGGTAGGTGTCGTGTGGAGGCAGGCGCGACCACAAGAAAACAAGTTTAAAGAAGACATTTTCTGCAGTGACAAGGTATGTGTCCTGTCCAGCTCTGCGGAAAACGAAGAACTGAAGAGGGACAGTTTGAAAGGCGGGAAGGCAGCGCGCATGTGATGAGGGATGCTCCCAAAAGCGTTCCTATTGGACGCTGGGGAGCGTTCCCGTACAGGCTCCACCGGTACCGACGATACCCATATGTGAAGACTACATTCCTGCTTGTTCCTGGAGATATACTGTTAAGCAATTCTGCTTTATCCTCATCAGCTTCTACATATTCCTCCCCTTCATCCTTGAGTCTGACAATACCACGTTTGCCCTTCCTCCTCTCATTAACATATCTGAAAAATGTCTTATTCCCCCCACTTTATTGCATTGGCTATTTCTTCTTCTTTTTGTACCTTTGCTTTCCTGACTACTTTGACACAGTCTCTCTAAGTTTTTCCCAAATATAGATGCCTGTCTTCCTCTCTCTGTGATCTCTTGTATTTCATGAAGGCTTCCCTCTTTTTCTTCACCTTTTCAGCTACCTCTTTTGAGAACCATAGCGGCCTCCTTTTCCTTTTATTTACCATTCTAATAAAAAGGTTGGTTCAAAATATCTTTCAGTTTTGCCCACTGTTTTTCTACATTTCCCAGCTATTTCCATCCCGCTAACAACTCCTTGAGGTATTGGCCCATCTTAGCAAAGTTAGTTTTCCTGAAGCCTAAGACCCTCGCTTTTAAATGGATTTTATCAGCCTTAGTCCTAATACTGAGCAACACCACCTGGTGATCACTGGATGCGAAATGATCTCCCACTATAACATCAGAAACACTTTCACCATTGGTAAGCACCAAATCCAGTATGGCCCCTTCACATGTGGGTTGTTATCAGTCATCTGAATACTTCTTCCTGTAAAGAATCTAGGATCTCCTTGCTTCTAGATACCGCAGCAGGGATGCGCCAGTCAACATCCAGCATATTGAAATCCCCTATCAGTAGCACTTCCCTTTTCCTGGCAATGCTGCATATGTCTTCTATTAAATCTCCATCCACATCTTCTCCCTGTGATGGAGGTCTGTATATCACGCCAATGCACATGGATTTCTCTTTCCAGTTTAATCCACACTGCCTTTTCTCTCCTATTTAAGCCCTTTATTTCCATAGCTTTAATATTAATTTTTTACATACAGTGCCACTCCTCCTCCCCTTCTACCTACTCTGTCCTTTCTGAATAACATATAGCCTGGTATAGTTAAATCCCAGTCATGGTTGTCCGTGAACCATGTCTTTGTAACTGCCACTAAATCCAAGTCAGCCTCTCCCATTAAAGCCTCAACATCTGGGATCTTATTTCTCATGCTACAAGCATTTATAGGCACTGATTTCCAGATATTGCCCCTTTTACCTATTTCTATAAAGGTATTTAAAGTTTCACTTACCTGGGGGCTTTCTGCACCCATCCCCAATGAATCTTGTGATAAGGAAGCTTATCATAGCTCAGGAAGGAGCTATAGAAAAGGTGAAGTGACTCTGAACAAGCAACCTGTCAGTTCTGGTAGAAATAAGAAAACAGAATTTTCCCATAAAAAACTACCAGTCCCAGAATGCACCAGGTTTCCAGCAGC
Source organism: Ichthyophis bannanicus (assembly GCA_033557465.1). NCBI lineage: Eukaryota > Metazoa > Chordata > Amphibia > Gymnophiona > Ichthyophiidae > Ichthyophis > Ichthyophis bannanicus. The sequence goes on from CM066031.1 coordinate 1,044,135,238, forward strand.
CATTAGAGGAGCTGAAGTGGGGAAACGTGTGTTCAATCAGGAGGGCTATGAGGTAATCCCTAAGCACTCATCTCAAAGGGCAGGGCCTGATTCAGCACAGCTGCGCTATGTTAGGGAGGAGCACTCATCTAAGCAGAATAAAGGTAGAGTTTATTCAACAGAGAAGCAGCTTGAGCTTGATCATCTTCATCATCAGGAGGATCATCAGAAGCAGAAGCCAAACCGGACGGACAGAGAGGGAAAGAAACCCTTTGGAAGAAAGAGGAGAAAAGCCTTTGAGGAGGTCTAGAAGAGTCCAGAGCAGTACGTATACTGGGAGGCATTCCAAGGGCCAGCATACACCATTGGACTGGGGAAAGCCAGAGGAATGGTGCTGCAGAGCTAGGAATCTCCAGACGGTACCTGTGAGGGAGACGGCTGCACGTGGAAGGGACCCTAAGACCCGTGCCAGAAGGTATGTGAAGAGAGATCCAGTGTCCAGGGATCTGGATTGGAAGGTTGGACATAAGAACTGGACTACATACTGGCCAGGCTATATAGAGAGGAACTCTAACAGCAATGGAAGCTCAGGTATGAACACTGATCTATGCCCTAGCTATAACCCTGAAAGACAGCAGGGAAATAAGTATTCTCCTGAAAGTGCTCCATTGGGAGATTCATCTGTGCCAATCCATGATATTGAACCCATGCTTGTTGAAGAAGAGGGGGTGATAGCAGATGAAGAATCTGTTTACATGGACTGCTCTCTGTCTAAACTCCTTTGGTGATTTTCTGTTATAAAGTACAGCAACCATCACAAAGAAATACAAACTTGTTCTTTAATCTACTCAGAAAAGCTCATGAGTAGGATTTTTAGCCACGCAGTAGAAAGCAAGCCAGCTAAGGGGTTTCAGCTGGGTAACTGCTAGCAATTGAGCCTTACCTAATTGCTTGTGAGCTTTGAGAGAATCACTTCTGAATCTATGTGGGAAGATATAAGAAGTTTACCTGAAAAGAACAGTTTTTTTCTTTCTTTGTGGCTTTTGGTTTGTTGTTTGATACATTGCTAAGAGAATATTAGCTAAAGCCTACAGAAAAGACCAGTTTGTTACCAACCAGGTCTTATTTCTTTTGCTTTGATTGCCTGATAAGTTCAAATGTTGTTTTCTTGATTTTGTTTTTCCAAGTTTTAACACTGAAAGCAAGTAACCTGATTTATGTGCTACCAAGCATATCTGTGTTGGGAGAAATAACCCCATAAATAAATATCTTATTGGCTTTACACTTGAGCACAACTAAATTATTGTGAGCAGCTGTGTCTGGTGTGAATGGACTGCATTGACCACAATCCCTTGCAAATCATATTGACATATGCACTTGCCAAGACTGTGAACATTCTCACCCAGGCAGCCGTCTGACAATCTTCAATAGGTTAGCCGGTCTGCTATTGAAGACATCGAACCTTCTTGGACAGATGGATGCCATCTCTGCTCTGCAGCCCTTGGGACATCATCACATGGCCAGGAAATCAAAATGCTCTCAATGATACCATCCACCCAACCATGCATTTCTCTCTGGGATGCAAACTTCTCTTCCTCTGCCTTTACCCTCAACAGGGAAGATTGAAGAGTACACTACTTGCGCCCCTATCTGCTTCATCCTCTGTCCCGGAGCCATGAAGTCACTCTTGATACACTCAGAGGGATACCTGGTGGTATCATTTGTGCCGACATGGATAAGCAACATCGGGTAATAGTCAGTAGGCTTGATGAGTCTCAGCAAACACTCCGTAACATTTTGGATTTTGGCACCTGGCAGACAGCATACCTCTCTGGACATCAAGTCTGGTCGGCAGATGGATGCCTTAGTAACCCTCAGAAGAGAGTCACCAACCACCACTACCACTACCCCTTCGCTTCCTAGTGGTCACTGATTCTGCAACTTTGGGGTGCTCGAGCTCTGGTTCTTCCCTTTCCTGGGATGCCTCCGCCTCTTCCACTTCCAGGGCTGCATAATGGTTCTTCAGTTCAAGGGTTTGAGGAGTTTGATTGGTGATTCTGCAGGCCCTGGTGACTCGTGTCCAACCTTGGTCCTTCTGTAGGCTCCCATCTCTGCTGGAGAGCTTGGATGTTTCAAGAAGCATCTCATCAATGTACATCTCACGATCTTGAATGTTCCTCAGCCTTGCCACCTCTTCTCTAAGCTCCTCACCTGTTTTCTGAGAGCTTCAGCATGTAGGCATCCTGCACATGGAACCGGTCCTTCAACTGGCATTGGGCTCTCTGTCTGGACAGAGGTAGAAGCTGTAACGGGGGCAACAGCTTTGGCAACATGATTTTTCCCAGCCATTGTTCAGATGGTGGAGCTTTGGTACCTTGCTTTGAAAAGGAGACACCCTGTTAGAAATGCCTTGGAAGATTCTGAAGACTTTTATGCAGTCCTCAGTTCTTTCACAGGCTAATCAGGCCCACTAACCCCTGATGAGGTGTGACTGGCTTCAAAGAGTTGAGAAAAAGAGAAACTAACAGCAGAGCTTTAAACTTACGCCACTAAAAAAACCCTTAAGTATGTCCCCTTTTAAAATAAAGTAGCAAAAAGACAAACTCTTTCTAAAAAAAATAGATGAAAACCTTTTAAGAGCTCTCAGGCAGAGAGTTAGTAATTAAAAGCCACACTCTTCTTTTGGATTGCTGATATATCTTACAAATACTTGTATGCAACTCACCCCTAGCAGTTTCGAGGGCATGTTAAATAATGAATACAATGAAGTTAAGACTGTCTGCATTTAAAAGCTCTTAAATCACTCTCTCTAACATTACCATAACAGAGAACATTTAAAAGTCATCCAATGGAGTTTAACATTACACAAATACGCAGGCAGATTTAACACCACTCAAGTCAATATTCAAACACCGCTATCAGAGTTTTTCTTAAGTGACTGCTGAGGCATTTGAAATATCCATGTAAATTCAGCTCCCCTATCTGGATAGCGAGCAGTGCTGAATATACATAGAGAGCAGTGAATGCTACTTCTCTCTGAATAGTGGTGATAATCAGTCTGCTGCTTAGTGCATTGAGTGGATGTCAACTCATGGTGACCCTGTGGATAGTTGTCCTTAACTGTGTTTGGTCTTCAGTGAGGTGGCTAATAGATTGGCATCTATAGCTGCTGTTATTATATTGATCCATCGCATTACTGGACTTCCTCTATTGCACTGACTTTTAACCTTACCAAGTAGATGTCTCTCGCCCTTTGCATGATTTGTCCAAAGAAAAAAAAGTCGAAGTTTTGTCACTTGGACTTCTAAAGTAAGTTTAGGTTTGATTTCCTTTATTACCGACTGATTTGTTCTTCAGTCCACTAGCTGTACATATATGCGTTTAATATAAAACAAAACAACTTTTTTGCTGTCCTAGATTAAATTACATAGCTATATAGATAAAGAGCTGAATATCGCCGACTATCCATAGAGTTAGGTGGAACACCAACGCTCCACCCTAGCACTGTCCGAACAGTGCCACGGTGGTCTGTAAGAATTTTCACTGACACTATATTGGTGGCGGTTACCATTAAATATATAAACCCTTTTCAATAGTGACCCAACTGTTTCAATATCTAGTTATTATGTAAAAACATTTTACTTCCCTGGATAATGATTTCTCAATGTTTAAATACCAACCCATAGGCGTATTTTATATTGTAGTCACATTACAGCATAGCCACAAGACTCAACATTCTGGCCTTAGAAACAGCACATACCTTGCCACGAAACCTCCCCTTGGCCTTGCATTCAGGATGAGATCCTATTTACAGAACTATTTCCAGACCATTTGGTTCCATAGGAGAAAGGGATCATCATGCAAAAGTAAACAATTTTACAGCCAGAAGAAACTGTATCATTCTTTTCACTGTAAAGCATTTTTAATCTTTCCACCGGAACAAGAGATAAGCAATGAAAATGCAAGAGGCAGAAGAGGAATTATCAAGAACCTAAAACTGGCAAAGGCCCTTGGGGCCAAGGACTAGGCCCAAAATTTGATACAATTTTAAGTGGCTTAGTCTGTTTTTAAGCATGAGTGAAGAGGTCTGGGAGGTGGGCAACTTTAGGGAGACGCAAAGCCATGCCCATGCAGAGAAGGGATGAGACCCAGCTGGGCTCATATTGACCCACATCTGTGAAAATTGTTGTGTGGTTCAGTGCTTGAGAAGGATGATTCCTACTATGGTGCATGAAGATTTAGTTGGATTTGTTCCAAGCAGGCTTGCCTCAGCTAATCTGTTAAAATGCCCAGTACCTCTGCTTTCAAAAATCAGTAAATAGAAGTATGGAAACATGGTAGCACTACAGTGGTGTTTTGGTTTTATGGGCCTTATCTGCCACCATTCTCCATTTCTACTGATTCTTACTACTGTACGTGTTTACTGAGGGAATTAATTTTGACTGCTCCAAAATCAACCACACATCAAAATGCATTTCACCATTATTAAAGGACCACTTTAGGGAGCTGACAAAGGCACCATGAGATAGTGTGCAAAACAAGAAATGGTAAATCTCCAACCCTACTTGGTTTTGTTTATATAGTCCAAGACTTGGCTCTTTATAATTCTGCTTAGCTTCAGAAGCAGGAAGAGAGGGGGGGCGTCTAAGGAGGTAAACAGCAAATTAAAAGTCAGTACTCAGACTCGTGTGTTCTCCCACTCCGTCACTGTGGCCATTAGTAAGTCATCTATGTGTTTACACAATTATAGTTGGGTACATATATCATTGGTGTTCTCTTCCTAGAAACCAAGGATGAATTCCCTCACCACAAACTTTTCACACGTATGCTACAAATTTGAGCAAAGCAGCATTCTTGTCCATAAGGAATTAAATTTTGACTCGAGTCACACGTCCTCATTAGTTTTAGATCTCATTCCTTCATGTGAAAGGTGATCTTTGAAGAGCTGAAATCATAACATGTTGGAGGTTCACTGAATGACAGCGGCTGTTGAGAATGGAAGGGTTTTGCTCAGTCAGGCTCTTATTGATTCAAGACTTACTTGTGATGCACATCCAGCTGTTCCACCAGCTCCTGTCTTTGCGTTTCCTGTGTTGCTATTTGCATCTCTTGGGTCCTTATCTTCTGCTGCAGCTCAGAGATTTTCCCTCTTAATACAATAATTGTCTGCAATGAGAAAAAGAACAATAAAAGCAGCCAGAGATGAAAAAAAAAATGTAAAGATGTGCCTCAAGCTTGAAAGACAAAGATGACGACAAAATGAGAAGCGGATATCAAAACTGATTAAATATGCAGGCAGACAGAACCAAAAACAAGACGAGAAAAAAAAATCCCTTCCATCTTTCACCCAAACTTATTTTAATAGCCCACAAAAACACCATCTCCAAGAGGTGCTTTCTGCACGCCAAATAAGACATATGGATTCAATTTAGACATGGCTCTTACATCAGCTAGGGCTAAACAAAGCTGAACTGGCATCAGGCTACACTACCGATTTCAAAGCAGTTCCCAGCCACGGACCAATGTGTTGTACCAGTAACTCTTTCAAGAATACAAACTCCAGGATGGACAGTGGACCTGCCAGCAAAAAAGTGCTGCACTTGTTACAGGTTGTCTCCTGATTAGGCCTGTCCCACAGGATAGGAGAGAAGAGACCAAACCTTTCAAGTGTGAAACAGTATCTATTTGATCTCTTTCCTGTTTGCTTGTATAAACTATGAGAAGGAAAAACAAAAAAGAGCAAAATGATATGCTGAGTAGGTCAGAATTCTTCCCATTTCTCTCTTGCCTCCCTACTCACGCTCAGGTAATTATAATCAAGACCAGATGAGGACACAGAGCTCTTGATAAAAAGGAGCTTTTCTAATCCTAGATACCTTCAACATTAGCTTTAGCTTAGCCAGTTTGCCAGCTTGGTCTTAAAGCCACAGACAGGTCAATGCAGAACCCTGCGCTAGAGCCCAGTGCTAAAATGATAGTGTAGTGTTGGCTAACGCAAGTTTAACCTAGACGTTTTGCTCAGCGATGCTGTAAGCAAACAGCACGCAGATGAAGTGGGCACAAAGTATCTGCGCTGAAGAAAGAAAGCCAGGCATATGCGTACAGGGGTCTGTGTTAGAAGCCCCTATATTTTGCGCAAGTTTGGCATGCTGTCCTAAAAAAACACAAACATGAGAAAGTATTTAAACTTCAACTCAGATGACCCAGGGCAGACCCCCGATGCCCCTGATTTGCTGGTCCTGACCACCAACAAAGGGATGGTGAAGAGGGACCAATGTCCCCCTCCAGACACCTCCACCAACCGGTACAAAAATCATTGGCGGCCCTAATGGCCACTAGACAACAATCCCCACCCACCCCCAAACCTAAAAAAAAATAAATAAATAAAAGTCATCATTGGTGGCCCATGAGCTCCGACCTCCCACCCCTCTCAACCACCTAAAAAAAAAAAAGTATTGGTGGCCTCTGGGCTTCCTCGTATCCTAGACCCCCCCTCCCCCCCACACACTTCCTGGGGCACCTGCAAAAAGTGTCTGGAGGCAGAAGCAATGCCCACATGCTCCTGCCTCCACACCTCCATTTTTCAAAATGGCAGCAGCTGATGCAACCTGATGCATTCTAGAATGCACTGCCTAGGTTGGGGGAGGTCAGTATGCCAAATAAGGCAAAACCATGATGCACCAGGTGGGGTCAGGTGCTGCTATTCTGAAAGATGGCTGCACAAGAGGCAGTAGCATGTGGGTGCTGCTCCTGCCTCTCAATTGTTTGAAGGCACCACAGTGCGATGGGGGAGGGGGGTTAGGGTACAGGAAGTCCACAGGGTTATCAATGAATATTTTTGGGGTGGTTGAGGGAGGTGGTGGGGTGCTCATGGCCCACGGGGCCACCAATGATTTTTAACTTTATGTTTTTATTGAAATTCAGCCAATAAACAGATATGAACACATTGCAGCAATAGTTATTTCAATATACGTTTCCTCTACCCTTCCCATTCACTCTCCTCCTCCCCCCCCCCCCCCACTTAATGAACTAAACCCCCGCCTGACTCCTTCCATCTCCTCCCTCTACCATCTTTCTGGAGTCAGTTCCATAACAACCTCCACTGGCTTTCCATTTGTATCACTCTCCCCCCTTCATACTGCAGTCAGTTTATGCATGCTGTAAAGCTCACCCACCTTCTTTATATTCCTCCCTATGCCTGGCAGCAGGACCAGATTCCAATACCAAGTTACTGTATCTCACAGTGGGCCGCTTCCATCAGATGTTTCCACAGTCCCCTTTGACCAAGAGGGCAACCCAGGTCCTAATGCTGGAAGAACCCACGTGTCTAAGGCTTGATAGTATTCCACCCACAGCCATGTTTATGGAGTAGGTACACTGTCGGGTCACTCAGCAGGCCTCATCCTAGCATCTCCTCCATCAATCCAATGGCTCTCTTCCAATACTGCTGAACCACTGGACAGGTCCACCATATATGGAAGAAGTCCCTTTGTACCCTGCATTGCCTCCAACAGTCTGTGGACCTGATGGTTCCCGCCTGGTGCAACCGCAGTGATGCCGAATACCACCAATATAACATTTTGTAGGCGTTCTCCACCAGGTTTGCTGACATAGAGAGCTTCTCAGTCATGCAAATGACCTCCCACTCCTTCCATTCCCATGATATCCCCAAATCCCACACCCCCTTCTCCCTCCCAACCACCGTGAACCCCTTGTACAGCTTAGAAAAGACCCCCTTTTTACCCAATAGCCCCATGCAGAGGGCCTCAAACTCAGTCCTTTCCTTTCCCAGGTCCTCCTACACCCGGCTTTTACATTAGAAAATGCCTAATTTGTAAGTAGCCATAGAAATCTCGATCTGTTAAAGAGAACATATCCTGTAGACCCACAGAAGGGGAGAAGTTCTCCTTGTTGAAAGATTTAGGCTACTCCCACTAGCCCTTGTTTCTCCCATCTATCCAACAGTTGTCTCAGGGGCCCCATTCCAGCTGGAAAACAATTCCTCATCCAGAACTGCGAGCATTTCTGACCCTGGGCCAGGGGCTTTATGAAGTGCTCCCGTTTGTATCACTCGCTGTAGCTCCTGCCCTGAAATCGGTACATTCAGCACAGCGCAGTCTGCCTCCATAAACCGAGAGAGCTGCACGCCCCATAGGAAAGCCTCACCCAAATCTGTACTCTCACTCTCCAGTGTATACAACACCTAATAGAAATACCTGTGCCACCTTGCGTAGTTGGTTACACAAACGACCATTTCCATCGCATGCTTCACTGGCTCCCTATAACAAGCCGCCTGATATACAAAGCCCTCTTACTTACCTTCAAGGCTCGTCACGGCATGTCTGCTACCACCCTCGCAGAGCTCATACAACGTACCCCTGAGACCAGAACTAGGAGGTCATGCATGGTGACTCACTTGTCATCCCTTCAGCAATAAGGACATGTACCCAATCTACTAAGAATCGTGCCTTTTCCTTATATGACCAACCCGCTGGAACGTCCTACCTCCAACAATCCGAGCCATCCCAGATCGAACATCCTTTAGGAAGGCGTTAAAGACATACTTGTTTCAACTAGCTTACAATCAGTCACCCTAAACAAGGCCAATGTCTTTACTGCCCAGCTTGCCACTAGATCTCCTGCCTGCACACTCCAAGTTCATTTCCCCATATTAACATTTAATATGTAGCCACCTGTTCTTAATACTTGAATATTTACCATTCCATTGTTTTCAGTTCAATGTAAACTGTTCTATGTAAACTGTTTTACTGTTCACGTTATATGTAAACCGCACTGATTTCAAAGAGCACGGTATATAAAAGCAAATAAATAAAATAAATCTCTCATCACTGACACACACTGCAACCTACCCCAGTCCTTCACCACTTGTGCCAATAACTGACCTGAATGATTTCCAAAGTAATAAAAGTGGTGCTTATAGTACTACAAGTTCATCACTGCTTTCTGTTGCAAAAGAGAGTTCAAAGTGGCCAGGGCCACCACAAATTCCTGCCACTGCTCCCTTCCTGAACATCTCAAAGCCAGATGTTTCTTCAGCTGCAAATCTTTCTCTAATTGCAGTACACTCTGATCATTCAGTCTACGAGCCATGTAGATAGCCTACATGGCTCGTAGACTGAATGATCAGAGTGTACTTCCCCTCACAAGACCGCTTTACTCTCCTCCCAGAACAGAACCGTAGTATCTTTATGCTCTAAACTGAACTGCTCGTAATCATCTCACTGAGTATGCAAAAAGCTTTGAAAATCCTTATCTTCCCAGAGGTATACCGGGAACCATTAACCCCTATCCCATTCCCTCCAACTATCACACTCCAACCACACCATGGCATGATCCAAGACAACAATTGGTTCAATCTCCACTCTCGAAATCCTGCTAAAACTACCTGATGAAACTAACATATAATCCAACCTGAACCAGGAGCTGTGTGCCCTCGAGAGATGGGTATAGTCCTGAACATCCTGGTGAAGAGCACGCCACACATCTACCAATCCACCCAACCAGCACAAATAGCCTATCCTCTTGTTAGTCCAATCCCAATCCTTTCCCCACCCAGAAAGGTTCAACTCAGCATCGTGTGGGCAATTGAAGTCCCCAGTCAACAGCACTTGCCGCTGCCCCGCACAAGTAATCCAATGGAGGAGCCCTTTGACCATGTTTATTTATACTTGTTGGGTGCATAGGTATTCCCGATTAATAGTTCCTCATTGTACAACGTTTCTTTAAGAAAAACAAAATGTCCATTGGGATCCACTTCCCAATCCATTGCTTCCAATGGTATTCCCCTCTTCACCAATACTGCTACCCCACCCTTTCGAGAGTCCAAGGAGGTCCCATAGACATCGGAGAGATTGGGTGTCCAGAGTTTGTCATGCTCTCGAGCACTCAAGTACATTTCCTGAAGTAGAACCACCTGTGCCCTCTTACGCTTCAAGACTTGCAGGACCTTTATATGCTTAACTGATGATGTTATGCCCCCTACATTCCACATAGTGATGCAGACATTAAATGACATCTCCCTAAACTGTCACAATTTTGCCTGGATTTCTACTCGTGTCAGTGCTCAGGTGCCGCCCAGCTTCACCCCCCCCCCCCCAAGCCCGCTACCATAGCAATGTGCGTGACAGGTTTCTCAGCAGGGTCTCCAGCCATCCCCAAATGCCCCCTCCCCCTTCCCACTCTCACAACTATCACACTACCTCCATCCCACCATCTCCACACTACTCCCCTCCCCATACACATTCCCCTATCCACAACTACACCAAGCACACTCCACCCCTTCCAACCTACCCCATCCCCACACACCCAACACACACACACACACACACACACACCAAAAGAAACCTATCCCCAAATACTCCATACTCCACTATTGTGGAGTAGGGTATATTCCCAACGTCTCAGGGCTGCCCTGACCCCACACACCACAGACTCCTTCTGAAAACATGACATGGGTGAGGCAGAAGATCACCCCCCAATGGAGCTCAACAGCCCCCTCCCATCCAGATCATCTATCAAACCATTATGTCCATAACATGCCAACAGGTTTAACAGAGCCATAGGTCTCACACTTCCTGGCCCTCATGCAGCAAAATACAGCTGCTAGCCCACTTCCATGTGAAGTGATACAGTATGCCACTGTTCAGTTAGTCAAAACTATAAAAAAAACAGAGAAACAGAACAACCACTCTATAAACAAAAATCCAAAAGGATTGTCTGTGAAACAAGCAAAGTGTGTCAGTGTAACTTTTTTGTTGGGTCTCACACAACAGGGGAGAGTAATTATAATTTAACTCCCAATGTGAGCGTGACCCATTTTAATAATACACAAAAATTCAAAACAAAACTCGAAAACCGCTAAACTTAGCTGTGCAATCCAGAATCTCCACTGCTACCACATTCCGCAGACACGTGTGTTTCGGGCTCAGAAGCACTGCTTCAAGTGCGACCCGCTTCAGAGAATAATGAACATAAAAACTGTGTTAAAAACATAGTAACAAGAACGAACCATAAAATAGTTTTAATCAATGTTACCTCCTTTCCAATTTAACTTCACTTTCTTGATCACACAAAAATGATATTTTGTGTTCTTTGTCTATCCAATGTTGGACCAAAGGTTTATCAATTAATCTTCTCTTTATACAACTCTTATGTTCCATGATACGAGTGCGAATGCTTCGTGTAGTTTTGCCCACGTATAGCAGGCTACATGGACATAAGATGACAAACATGTGATGTACCACAATTTGAAAAATCATCTATATAAATTTTTTTTTTGCGTAACCGGATACGGACATAATTATTATTTAGTTTTATGACTGTTTTTATTTTCATGATTTTATGATGTTAATCTACATGTTCTTAGATTACACACACTATCGTGTCATAAAATGTTTATGATTTAACATTTTCTTTTGTTGATCATTGTTATATTATCTTTATTCAGATATTCATATTTACATTTATCATTTATTATTTATTATCATTATCATTATCTTTTTAGCATGTGGTAACATACAAGGTTTTCTAACGTGTTTCATTAGTTTCATGTTTTTTAGTATTTTTATGTTATTAGATCATGTCTACTTCATAGTTCACATTTCTTATTCGTTCTTGTTACTATGTTTTTAACACGATTTTTATGTTCATTAGCTATATGTGATTTTTAATGTTTTATTATGATGTTTTTATAGTTTTTTGGTGTGCCTCACCCCTGAAGAAGTACTAAATGAAACACGGCCTGTGTCAGGTTTGGCCCCCCTTTTTAAGGGCTAATAAAAGTTGTGTGCTTCAAATACTGCCCACGTCTTTGTACTGTGTTCTGTGCCCATCCGCGTGGCAGAGTGCTGTTTGTTTCTTGGTGGACCAACATGTACTAAGACAGCAGACGTCTTCCCAGCACTATCTAAAACCTTGTCTAGGTGGCACGAGAGTTCTGCAAACTTTGCACCAGGCAGGAATGTTACCAGGCGATCCTCATGTCCACCAGCTACCCAGCTATCTACATATCTAATGATCGAATCGCCAACTATAAACGTCCGTCCTAACCCTTCCCTCATGGGCACATGGCCTTGGAGAAATCTCCTCGGTGCGAGAGGGTTTTACATAACCTGGAGGAGAGGTCCTAGCTACAGGATCACTTCCTGTCACACCAAGGTGATGCTCTCCTTTCACGTGACCTCTCTCCTCCATGGCAACTGAGAGGCTGCCAGACTGGAGGTAGGATTTCAGTACTACATCCCTGTAGATCTCTACTATATACTTCTCTATCTTCCTTATGCCCTCCAAGCCTGCCACTCTAGCCTCCAGAGATCATACTCATTCCCTGAGGGCAAAGAGCTCCTTGCTAGGAAAAAAATCATTCATGTGACACTCAATGCAAACTACTGGATAGCCCCCCCTCTCTGTGCTGGATTGCAGTCCGCATCTTAAGTTTTAAGGTTTTGTTTAGCTATTTAAGTTGTCTGCTTACTTAAAATTGCTATAGATACTTGTACTAATACAAATGTACTTAATAAGTTTAAGGGACTTAGTTCACCTCAAGATTAATCAGTCTATTCCTGGTGAGGATAACCAGCTGAACCTGAAGTGAATTTGACCCCTCTTTTTGCCATCTAACTGGAAGGCCTCTTTGTAAAGATCTCCAGAAACAAAGTATTTCTTTCTACTCCAACAATATTTACCCTATTCTTCCTTCTACGCTAAGCTATACTCTAATTTGATTTAAATCTGAAGCTCTCTGGGGCTACTGACTGATGTTTAAATTTAAATTAAAAGCTCTCTGGGACTACTGTGCCCCAAGTGAGTTAGCACTAAATCTGTGTATTAGAATCCAGTGTATCAGCTTTAACCAAAAGAATTCTCTTTTCCCTCAGATTCAGAGAATTTCACAGAAGTAAAGAAATATTTACAAGTGCAGATTTCTTTCCAGCAGTAGCAATCCCTTTTGGTAGTCCTTCAAAACTAACAAGGATAGACACTCTTGTTGAGGTGTGGCCCAGCACAGGTCTGCTGTACATGTTTCCTTCCTGGTCAATGATCAGCAGAGTCCCGAGTGGAGGCTCACCCCATGATGGTGGTTCTAGTGGCTTCTTATTGGCCACCTAGACCTTAGTACAGATCCCCTTCCGCTCCTGGGGGGAGGGCAGACTGCTCTCGCAGGGTTCCATTCTGATGCCAGAGGTGCATCAATTCTCATTTATGGCTTGGCTCGAGAGAACATGTTTAAAATGCTGAGGTTATTCTCCACAGGTGGTGGACATGTTTTTGCAAGCTCAGCATCGATCCACTTCACTGGCATATGTGCGAGAATGGCGCATCTTTGAAAACTGGTACAAGGAACAAGGGGGTACACCTGCTTGGGGCCTCACTTCCTGAGATCCTGGCCTTTTTGCAAGTGAGGCTTGAGAAAGGTCCAATGTTGACTTCTTTAAGGGTACTAGTGGCGGCTCTGGCTAATTTCCGGGGCTGAGTTCAGGATCAGACCCTAGACTCCCATGTGGATGTGGTCCACTTCCTTAGAGAGGATAAGCATAACAGTTTACCTTCTCGCTCAGCGTTTCTTTCCTGAGATCTGAATTTGGTCCTCTCGGCATTGTTGGAGGCACCCTTTGAGCCTTTATGGAGGGGGGGGGGGGAACTACCCTGAAAGATTTAACCCTGACGTCGTCTTTCTGGTCACAATCTGTTCAGTGTGCAGGATTTCTAAACTGCAGGCCTTGTCCTGTTGGGAACCCTGTTTAGTCATGGTCCAAGGAAGAGGTGGTACTTTGGCCAGTCCCTTCCTTTTTTCCTAAGGTGGTATTAGCTTTCCACATTAATCAGGTGATCACATTGCCAGACTCCTTTATGCATCTTTAAATTGGCTCGATGTTCAGGTGCACCAGAAAGCGTAGTTACTCACCTGTAACAGGTGTTCTCCAGGAGCAGCAGGAATCAGTCCTCACATATGGGTGACGTCGGCGCCGACGGAGCCCTCGCGGAGTAATTTTCCCCAGCTTTCAAAGAAAGCCTTTGGGAATTGCAGCGCGCATGCGCGGTCGCCTTCCCGCCCAAGGGTGCCATCTTAGCCAGTCAGATGACATAGCTAAAAAAGACAGCATAAAAATTTGCAAAAAAACTAAAGCAGATGATTGCAACTCCAAGGGGAGGAGGGAGGGTTGTGAGGACTGATTCCTGCTGCTCCTGGAGAACACTGGTTACAGGTGAGTAACTACGCTTTCTCCAGGACCAAGCAGGAAGTCAGTCCTCACATATGGGACTCCCAAGCTTAAGGCTACCGGAGACCCTAAGCACAAAAATGAGCTCCCTCTAGCTCAGCAGCACAGAAGGAAGGAATCTTCGCTGAATTATTACCCACCGGTAGCCCACATCCGGGATGGAGGGTAGGAGTTGCTCAAACCTCAAAGAGATTACGGAGGACTGCCTGTCCGAAAGCACTGTCCCTGCGGGACTCCCTCTCGAGACAGTAATGGACCGCAAAAGTCTGGCTCGAAGACCAAGTAGCGGCCCGGCAGATGTCTGCCAGCGGAACAGAGCGGAGGTAAGCCACTGACGTAGCCTTTGCCCGAACGCAATGAGCCGTGACTCGACCTTCCAAGGAGAGTCCGGTTGCCCCATAAGCCCAAGTGATACAGTCCGCAACCCAGATGGACAGAGTACGCTTGGAGACCGGGAGTCCCAATTTATTGGGATCAAAAGACACAAAAAGCTGCGCAGCTTTACGGTGCTCCCGCGTACGGTCAAGGTAGAAGTTCAATGCCCTTCTACAGTCCAGGGTATGGAGGACCATTTCAGCTCGGCTGGAGTGTGGTCTGGGAAAGAAGGTCGGAAGTACCACCTCCTGATTGATGTGAAAAGGGGAGACCACTTTTGGAAGAAATTTTGGGTGAGTCCGTAGGACTACCCTATTTTTGTAGAACCGAGTGTAAGGGGGATCAGACACGAGGGCCTGCAATTCACTTACGCGTCTAGCGGAAGTGAGGGCTATCAAGAACAATGTTTTCCAAGAAAGAAAAACGGAGAGAACAGGTAGCCATAGGTTCAAAAGGCGGACAGGTGATCCGCTGCAAAACCACATTCAGATCCCAGTCAGGCGCTGGCGGGCGCAGAGGTGGTTTAAGTAGAAGGAGACCTCAGAGAAACCTCGCTACGAGAGGGTCGCTGGAAAGAGGTCTGCCGTCCACCGGCACATGATGTGCTGAAAGAGCACTGAGGTGAACTTTGACGGAGTTGGACTTAAGTCCCAGATTAGAGAGGTATAGCAAGTACTGCAAGATCACCGACACCGGGCAGGAGAAGGGATCCTGAGACTGTTGGGTACACCAAACGGAAAAAGCGACGCCATTTAAGGGCGTAGCATTTGCGGGTAGAAGGTCGCCGAGAAGCTAGGACGACCTCTTCCACCTCTGTCGGCAGGAGAAGGGGAGCAAGGACTACCCTCTCAGCAGCCAGGCCATTAGATGAGAGATCTGAGGTTGGGGTGTAGCAGAGACCCCTGATCCTGAGTGAGGAGATCCGGTTGTAACCCCAGAGGGAATGGATCCTCTACCGCTAATTGCAGCAGGAGTGGAAACCACGGCTGTCTGGGCCAGCGAGGGGCCACCAGGATCATGAAAGCTTTGTCTCGGAGAACCTTGAAAAGAGTTCGAGAGACTAGCGGGATGGGAGGAAAAGCATACAGAAGGCTCTCCGACCATGAGAGTAGAAAAGCGTCTGCCGCAACTCGAAGGGGATGTGGCTGACGAGAGCAGAAGCGAGGAAGTTGCCGGTTGAGAGGGCTGGCAAAGAGATCCATTGTGGGGAGGCCCCACTTTAGAAAGAGCTTCTGAACTACCAAGGGATCCAGGCGCCACTCGTGCGGCTGAAGGATCCTGCTGAGTTTGTCCGCCAGGCAATTTTCTTGGCCCGGGAGATAAACTGCCTTGAGAAGAACGCCGTGACTGACGGCCCAAGAGCAGAGCTTCTGTGCTTCCCGACAGAGAAGGAAGGAGCCCGTGCCCCCCTGCTTGTTCACGTAGAACATGGCAACTTGATTGTCCGTCTGGACAAGGACGGACTGGTGAGAGGTCAGGTGGGAGAAGGCCTTGAGAGCCAGGCAGATCGCTCTGAGCTCCAGGAAGTTGATCTGCTGAGCAGACTCCCACGTGGTCCAGAGGCCCTGAGTACGTGCCCCTTGGCAATGTGCTCCCCAGCCCAGGAGGGACGCATCTGTCGTCAGCACCTGGGCCGGCTGAGGCGACTGAAAAGGCATGCCGAGTACCAGGTTGGGCCGATGAAGCCACCACTGGAGAGACGAGGCCAGCGGCTCGGAGACGCACACTAGGTCTGCTAGGCCGCCTGTGGCTTGTTGCCACTGCTTGCGAAGACACCATTGAGCAGGCCGCATATTCAGGCGGGCATTGGGGGTCACATGGACGGTGGAAGCCATATGGCCGAGAAGTCTCAGGAAGCGCCTGGCGGAGACCAGGGGCTGACTGCGAAAACGGTCGGCTAGGTCCATGAGCCGTAGAGCCCTGTCGAGCGGTAGGAACGCTCGTGCCTGAGGAGTGTGCAGCCTTGCGCCGATGAGATCCTGTGAGGGGAGCAAAGTGGACTTTGCGAAGTTTATGACAAAGCCCAAGTACTGCAGAAGAGTCACCGTGCGGCGTGTGGCGTTGGTGACCTCCGGAGCGGACGCTGCTCTGATGAGCCAGTCGTCGAGGTACGGAAAGACATAGAGGCCGTGAAGCCGGAGATGGGCCGCCACGACCGCGAGACATTTTGTGAAGACTCGCGGTGCGGAGGACAGGCCAAAGGGCAGTACTCTGTACTGGTAATGATTTCCTGCCACCACAAACCTTAGGTATTGGCGGTGGCTTGGGTGGATGAGGATGTGCGTGTAGGCATCCTTTAGATCCAAGGAGCATAGCCAATCTCCCTGCTGGAGGTAGGGCAGAAGGATTCCAAGGGTAAGCATTTTGAACTTTTCTCGCACGAGGAACTTGTTGAGGTTGCGCAAGTCCAGGATGGGTCTGAGGCCTCCTGTCCTTTTGGTACTAGAAAATACCTGGAATAAAAGCCTTGACCTCTCAGGTGGTGGGGCACCGGTTCCACCGCCTGTTCCTGTAGAAGACCTGCTAACTCCTGAAGGAGTAAGTCCCTGTGCAGAGGGAGTCGTGGAGGTTCTCCCGGGAAATAGGAGGGAGGGACCTGGTGGAAGTGGAGAAGATAGCCTTCTCTTACGACTTGAAGCACCCAGGCATCTGAAGTGATGCTGGACCACCTGTGGGCGAAGTGAACCAGCCGGCCTCCGGTGCTGGGAGGAGCCAGCGGAGGGGGAGAGGCTATGCTGAAGGAGTCAAAAGCCCCCACCCTGCTGAGCAGGGGCTGGTGGTGCAGGCTTGGGGGCTTGCTGCCTACGGGACCCGTTACCCGTCCCTTGGCCTGCTGGCCCTGTTGGGGAGCTGCGGGGGCCTGATATTGGGGGTAGTGTTTATAGGCAGCCGCCTTCTCGGGGTTAAAAGGACTTCTTTCCCGAGCCCTTCTTTTTCTGGGAAGGGGCGGAGGTCTTCCTAGAAAGCCTAGTCCTGGTGAGAGCCTCCGTCTCGATCTGTGCAGCCTTTTCTGCCATAGGTTTGCCAAAGAGGTTTTCACCTCGGCAGGGGACATCGACCAACTTGTCCTGCACCAGGGCTCAAGGTCAGACGACTGAAGCCAAGCCTGTCGGCGGGCACCGATGCCGGGCTGCGGCCACTCGAGCCGATGCTTCAAAGCCATCGTAGGCTGCTCGGGATATGAATTTTGAGCATTTCCCGAATGCCAGTGGACAAGGCTAGGAACCTCCGCAAAGGTTCCTCGGACAATCCAGCGGAGAATCCGGCTAGCTCTTTAGCCAGGTCTCGAAGATACATGCCCATGTATAGCTGGTAGGTCTGGACACGACACGCAAGCATAGAGCCCTGGAAACACTTCTTACCAAGGCCATCCAGGTTACGGGCCTCCCTGCCAGGAGGAGGCACCGAGGAGTGCATCTTCTGGCTCTTAAGACGATGCATGGCCGATTCCACTACCATGGAATGGTGTGGTAGCTGTGCCTTTTGGAAGCCAGGGCTCTTGCGGACTCGATAGATAGAATCGACCCGCTTGCTCAGGACCTGCGAGGAGGCCGGACTCTCCCACATGCGGAAGAGTAGTCGTTCCAGCATGGGAGGAACCGGTACAGTAAAGTGTTCCCTGGCGGGAGAGTCATACTGGAGGGCGTCGAGCTCTTCGGCTCGAGGCTCCTCCTCGGGGTCCGCCGGGAAGGCCAAAGCCTTGGCCATATCCCTGACGAAGTCCGAGAACCGGGCATCCTCCGGAGGGGACTGCTTCCGAGGTTCGGACTCAGGCGAGTCCGAGGGGACACACCGAGTCCGAAAAGAATCAGGTGACTCTTCCTCTTCAGACTCCCAGACCGACTCCGAGGAGGAATCGGTGGGGTCGGCCCGGGCAGGCTGCGGCGCCCACCGCCCCGACGCCGAGGGAGTCGGCGTCGGCGACCTCGGTCCCGAACGGGAGGCCGAGGGTGACCTCAACCGAGGATCGACTCGAGTTCGCATGGACTCGAGGATCGGCTCGGTCTCCAGGGTCGACTTAGACGTCGACGTCCCGGCGGTCGGGGCAGCGGCGCCAGCAAGGCTAGCGAGCAGTGCCCGCTGCTGGTCCATGAAGGCAGACAGTCTGCTCTCCAAGGCCGTCAACCTGAGTCCGACCTCAGGTGACCCAGCAGCCCCCGACTCGGGCCCCGACGGCGTCGGGCCCGACGTCGGCGGTCTCGGAGGCGAGTCCAGGAGGACCACAGGACTTACCGAGCAGGCAGCTCCGACTCCATGTGAGGTCGCTTCGAGAGGTGCTCCTTCTCCAAGGACCCGGGACGGCTATCGGGGCTATGCGACCTGGCCCTCGCGGAGCCAAGGAGCGTCCACCGACGCCGCCCTCGCGGGTTTTCACCTTCCGTCGATGGTCCCCGGAGGGAGAACCCCTGTCGGAGGAACTCCGGCGACGGTCCGAGCTGGAACCTCTGGACGCCGAGGCCTCCGACGAGGTCGGGTACGGCTGGGGTCAGCGAAGATCCTATCCCGCTGATGCCGCCGACTTCTCAACGCTTTGGAGGACATTTTGCCACAGGCCCCACAGATCATTTCTTCATGATCCGGGCCCAGGCAGCGGAGGCAATTATCGTGTGTGTCAGTTAGTGACATATTTCGGTCACACTGACCACACCGCTTGAAACCACTGGCAGCCATCGGGGGAAAAAGGGCCCCTGCGAGGTCAAAAGACCGGGCTGCCAGTGAAAAAACCGAAAACGAAACTGACTAAATCAGAAAAACCGAAAAAGAAGAAGAGGACTCGTGACCGGCGTCGCGAGTCCAGGTCGGGAAGATATCCTGCGTCGTACCGAAGGAAAAAAGAGAATATACGAATAAAATCAACTTTTTTCGCGGGGACAAGACGGGTACGTCTGTAGGGCTCCGCGGAAAAAAGAAGACTGGCTAAGATGGCACCCTTGGGCGGGAAGGCGACCGCGCATGCGCGCTGCAATTCCCAAAGGCTTTCTTTGAAAGCTGGGGAAAATTGCTCCGCGAGGGCTCCGTCGGCGCCGACGTCACCCATATGTGAGGACTGACTTCCTGCTTGGTCCTGGAGAACATGGTTTTTGGAGCAAGGGTTTTGCAGACCAGAGTAATGGGTCCCACCCATCATTAGTACTGCTTTATGTACAACACATCTCCACTGGATTGGAGGGATAAATAAGGAAGGTGAAAATAGACCTTACCTGCTAATTTTCTTTCCTCCAGTATAGACCCGTCCCGGTCCTGCCTGGGATGTTGCAGTATATTGCATTCTGCCTCATGTTTGCTTGAAGATTTTTGCTGTGTTGCAGCTGAGATTGGTGTGTTGGACCCGGTCTATTCCATAGGAGAGGGGCCTGCTGTATTCCCCGTAGTTCTGCTTGCAACATTTTCCCATGTTTGGATCTTCTAGTTCTTGGGAGCTTTGGCTCCAATTCTTTGGCAGCTAGACCTTAAAAAGGTGGCATTGTTTTGTTGGCGGAGAATTGGGGGGGTCCTGGGATTCCCTATCTGCTTTGTGAAGGTTATACTGAAGAGGCTGTTATAGGCACAGGCTTCTTTATAGGCTAACTGAGTTCCGTGTATTGCAGTCTCCATCTGCTGATAGGTGAGCATAATCCATGCATCTGGACTGGCCTGGAGGGACTCCAGGAAAGAAAATTAGCAGGTAACATCTAATGTCACCTTTTCCTATGCTGTGTAAATCTCATCCAAAATCTACCGTCCTGGGCTGCAATTATGAATATCTCATCCTTCAGTTTCAGTTCACCTCTCCTTAACCGGACACATGAATGATCGACAAATGGTTGTGGGAATTACACTGTATTTGTCACTTGCTTTTCCATGTTTGCTGATCTAATTCTTTGAAGAGCACTTCCTCTTGTTTTGCAAATTCTGTTGCTTTCTTCCTTATGTGTGCTTATGGATTCTCACTCATCCTTTCTACTCATCTGAATGCTCATCCAGATTTAATGAAGGAGACATATTCTGGATGTTTACTTTCATAGATCCAAATAAGCAAAAAGTGCTGAAATAACAATGCTGTTAAGTAGGTCTGGAGGCCTACAATATTGGCTTTGTATGTATAGTCCATTTCTATGAAGCCCAGCCCTCCTTCAGCTTAAGGGATGTACAGTCTCAGCACATAATAGTTCCTATAAATTACCTCATGGCATTAAGTTTTCTTGTTTGTATATCCAGCTTATCAAGATCTTTAAGAAGCCGGTCTACAATCCCACCGCTGTATCAGAGTACACTTGATTAATGGCATGTATCTTATTTCATGATGTTAAAGCATTTTTCAATAATGATTTTAATCTCCTGTAATAATCTTTACAAACCTTTTCTCTCATTAATTTTTACTCAATTGTCGCTCCTTCCTCTACTCCCATGTATTTAAATACGCCTTCTATTCAAGTTCCTTGATGTCACAATCCTCAGTCAGGGAGATATTTTCAGTTCCACAAAATTTTCCTCTAAGAAAGGTTGCATTAGCACATTTGTCTAGGCCAAAAGTCATCTTGATGTCATCCAAGAAGCTTTTCAGTAGATGTAGTTGTTTCGCTAATTGTGGTCACTGACAATACAGAGCTTCGGGTCAATTACAACCAGTAACTGATGTTACCTTTAGGTTATTACCTTCTTGGGATTAAGGCTAAATCAGTATCCCAAAGAGTTGATTAGAGTACTTGGTGGATTATGTGCCATAAAAAATAGAAATGATGACCGGATTCTCCCTGAAATACTCCTCTGAATCTTAATACTAGGAATCTTCATACTTCAAATGGAGTGCGGTTTACCATATTTTCGTGATGAATTTAATGTACTCAATCAAGTCAGGGTTCATTTTATACATCTCATGACAATATATTATCCAAGAGCGTGGGATGCTATCAAAGGCTTTCTTATAGTCAACCCATATTATACTGAGATTTCTGCTTTTTTTTTTTTTTTTTAGTGCCAGCCATGGTGGTCTTATTACCTGGTATTTCATTAAACCTGTGTGAGCCAAAGCATGGATGTGATGCCCAACCCCAGTTCCTAACCCTTCTTTAGGGAGTCTGTAAACTTCAGTTAAATAGGCCATAGTATCTTAGAACAGGAGAACAAAGGTTTTTTTTGTGTAGAGATATGATGTGCTCCTCCTTTTTGTCCTGCTAATCATGACGGAATGAGGGAAAGGCATTTCTGTTTTTCCCCTTCCACATGTGAGCTTTCAAAAACCAGTTTTGCACTTTGTTTATAAGTTCTATAGGCATGACTTTTTACACCATAAAGATTTCCAGTTTTCTTTATTTTTTCTATTAAATTTTACAGAATGATTTTAAGCATAGTAAACTGAGGCTGAGCTTGTGAAGATAGCACAGGGAATTCAATTCATTGGTTATATTCATGGTGCACATAATCAGGCACATGTCTCTTAGAGGACTTTTGCTGCTACTGCTGAGCTAGATAGGAAGGTGGGGGAAACTCAGAGTAGCTGAGGGCTCATAGTGCCATCACTCAAATATGGGTTATGTATAGATGCCCAAAGGGAGAGCGAAGCTGATAGACAGTGTGGCGATTATGTGTGGATAAATATGTTTGGCTTCTTGCCTTTATTTAATCACAATACCAGAGCAGAATTTGTGCTCAGGATGATTCCTCCACCCATTTCCAGATGTTAGCAATAACATGAATGCAACTCGCATTTTGCAAAAGAGAATATATAGCATGATTCAGAGTGAAGGGCCAGTCTAAAAAAATCAAGTAAAAAGAAGGATTTATGCAACCTTTCCAGATACAAGCTGTGTTTAAAGACAGAATATAAATTACTTTTACTCATCACAGTCAACAAATAATTTTTGGCCTTTTCTAATTCTAAATTTGAAGGAATAGAACTTTAAGCAGTAGTTTTGGACCAGATTACCTCATTGGCTTCAGACAATTTATTCTCCTTCTCCTGCAGTTTCTTGCTTTGGGCCTCCATGTTGTTTTTATATGATTTATTCATTTCAGCCTGCTCCTTCCGTCTATTCTCAGCCTCCAGTTCCTTTTCCTTTAGGTGTTTGATCTGGGCAAGAAGATCCTGGTTACGGTCTACTTCTCGCTGAAAAAGGTAAGCCACAGCAGGTGAAATTAGACTTACCTGCTAATTGTTGTTCCTTAAGGAACTCCAGTCTAGTCCCAACATCTGGGGTTTAAGCACCTCCTCCAGCAGCTATGGAGACTGAGAAACGTCATTCTTCTGATGACACTGGTACAAATACCCCCGGGACCGCCTCCTCTGTCCAGTAATCTATTGACAAAGCAAACTCACCCGAGCAACAATTAAGTAGCTATAAAAACCAACAATTGCATCGCAACTCAACCTTAACTAACTCATTTAAGGGAAAAACATTTTTTATATATCTTTCTTTTTTTTAAATTTTGCAAAAGGAAAAACAGTAGGCCCGTATATGACCTGTGCTAAGGAAGACCACCCTTCCTCACTCCCCGAAGGATCCAGACGCCCCTGGAACCCTCTTTTCCTGAACAACCTCTCCTCTATATATATGGTCCTTACTGGCATATTAGCTTTCTACTCTTAATGCTTTTAACTCCAACACCGTGCTTCAGGCCAACAGCAGAGAACCAACCAGGGAGGGAAATGGGACTAGACTGGAGTTCCTTAAGGAACAACAATTAGCAGGTAAGTCTAATTTCACCTTCCTTATCGTCCCTCCAGTCTAGTCCCAACATCTGGGGATGTAACAGAGCAATGCAACTTTGTATCAACGGGAGGGACCTGCCAGGCCAGCCTGAAGCACCACTGTGCCAAAGCTAGTATCCATTTCCGCCTGCACATTGAGATGGTAATGCTTAACAAACGTATTAAACGATGACCACACGTAGCCGCCATACAAATCTCACTAACCGGCACCAGACTGTACTCCGCCCAAGACGTCGCCTACGCCCTCGTCGAATGAGCCCTGATGCCGTCTGGCACTGACCGCCCTTTCAGAATGTAGGCTGAGGCTATTGCTTCCCTAAGCCATCTCACAAGGGAAGCTTTACTAGCCGCTTCCCCCTTTCGTGTTCCTCCAAAAAGAACAAAAAGCCTATCCGACTTTCGGAAACTCGCTGTCCTCTGAAGATACCGCTTTAGCGCTCTCCGAACATACAGAGAGTGCAAGGACGCTGAAGACGATCTCCCTCCCGAGTCGCCAAACACTGGAAGAGAAACGACCTGATTTACATGAAACGTTGAATCCACCTTTGGTAAGAACGATGGCACTGGCCTTAAAACCACCTTGTTATCATAAAAGGACAGAAAAGGCTTTCGACACGATGACGCCTGTAGCTCTGAAATTCTACGTGCCGAACATATCGCCACTAGAAAAACTGCCTTAAGTGTCAGATACTTATCCGACACCTTCGCCGAAAGGTTCAAAAGGTTCATGCGCTAACGCGTCCAACAGCAAAGCTAGATCCCACCGAGGAACCGGAGATCTACAAGGGGGCCTAAGAAGAGACACCGCTCGTAAAAATCGTTTCACATCTGGATGCGTTCCCAGCGACTCCCCTTTTATCTTTCCTCTAACACGCTAGAGCTACTATCTGCACTCGCAAGGAAGCCGCCGCTAATCCCTTGTCAAAACCATCCTGCAAAAAGGCCAGCACGTGTGACACCGAAGCCCCAAGGCCTGAAACCTCCGCACACCATGCTTCAAACACCTGCCAGATACGAACATATGCCAAAGACGTAGATCGTCTCCTAGACTTCAACATGGTGGAAATGACGGCTGGGAAATACCCTCTCGCTCTCAGCCTCGCCCTCTAAAGAGCCAAGCCGTAAGCAAGAATCGATCTACCTGGGGCATAAGGATGAGACCCTGGAACAGGAGATCCTTCCGAACCGGAAACCGCCAGGGCCGGTCTAACAAGAGCCTGATCAGATCCGCGTACCACGGCCTTCTCGGCCAATCTGGTGCTATCAGAATCACTGTTCCCTTGTGACCCTCTATTCTTTGCAGCACTCGACCTATTAAGACCCAGGGGGAAAAATGTACAGAAGCTGTCTCTCCGGCCATCTTTGAATGAGAGCATCAAGGCCCTCCGACATTCTTTCCTTTCTTCTGCTGAAGAATCTGCTCGCCTTGGCGGACTCCAACGTCGCCATTAGATCCATCACCAGCTCCCCCCCAGTGGCTCACCACCAATTCGAAAACCTCCAGATGAAGCATCCACTCTGCTGGATCCACCTTGACTCGACTCAGAAAATCGGCCATCACATTGTCTACTCCTGCTACATGTGATGCCGACAGCGCCTCCAGATGCACCTCGGCCCATTCTAACAGCTGTTCAGCCTCTGCTTCCAGTGGCGCACTCCCGGTGCCGCCTTGCCGATTGAGATATGCCACCATGGTTGCATTGTCCGAGAATACACGCACTGCCTTGTTCTCTAGAGAAGAACGAAATGCTCTCAGCGCCAAAGCTATCGCTCTCAATTCCAACCTGTTGATGGACCATGTCTTTTCCTCGTTGGTCCACTGTCCTTGGGCAAAGGTTCCTTCGACGTGTGCACCCTATTGCAAGAGACTGGTGTCTGTCGTAAGGGGTACCCAAGTGGGCGCCTCCAGGGGCATTCCCTTCTCTAGCACCCCTGGCGTCAACCACCAGTGTAACGCCTGCCTCGTCTCTGCCCGACATGGCAGTACCCGGGAGAGCAGATCGTTCTGGTGAGACCATCTCCTGAGCAACGCCCTCTGCAATGGTCGCATGTGCGCCCGCGCCCACGGAACCAATTCTAGTGTCGCCACTATTGTACCTAGCAATTGCAGATGCCGCCACGCCATGGGAATCCTGCGGCTGAGAAAAACGCGAACTAGGGTTCTCAAGCCCTCTGCTCTCCCCCGAGGCAGAAACACTTTCCCTATCTGCGTATCGAAACGTGCTCTAAGATACTCTAGTGTCTGCGATGGCTCCAGCCTGCTCTTTGCCCTGTTTATCACCCAGCCTAGACTCTGCAGCAACTCTACCCACTCTGGCAGTCGCCAACTTGCTTTCTCTCCTGGACTTTGCTCGCACCAACCAATCGTCCAAATAGGGGTGCACAAGAATCCCTTCTTTCCGTAATGCCACCAACACCACTACCATGACCTTGGTAAACATCCGCGGCGCCGTCGCTAACCCGAATAACACTCGGAATTGAAAATTTCCCATTGGTAGGAGCAAACCTGAGGTATTTCTGATGCTCCTGTCAAATGGGTATGTGAAGATACGCTTCCGACAAATCCAGAGCCGTAAGAAATTCTCCTGTCCTTACCACCACAATTACTGACTGTAGAGTTTCCATATGAAAGTGCGAGACGCACAGACACCGATTTACCTTCTTGAGATCCAAGATCGGCTGAAAGGATCCCTCCTTTTTTGGTACCACAAAATAAATGGAGTATCGACCAAACCCGCACTGTTCCTTTGGAACCGGAACCACCACGCTGAGACTCAGTAGTCTCTCCAACGTCTCTTGCACCGCGTGCACCTTCAGAGGCGACTTGCATGGGGATTGAACGTAAGCGTCAGTCAACGGGCACTGGAATTCGAGAGCATACCCTTCCCGAATGACTTCCAATACCCACTGGTCGGTGGTAATTTGCAGGATAAAACTCCCGTAACCGACCTCCTACGGAAACCACCTCTATGTGGGCCCCCCTGGCATCACTGCGCCTTTCTAAGGTTCGAGGAAGAGGAGACCACAAATCCTCTATTTGCCCCTCGAAAACCTCGAAACCCCTGGTTCCTAAAGGTAAAACACCCCCTTTGAAACTGGCCAAAACGAGTCGGACGGAAACGGCGAAATTCCCTCTGCTGAGTCTTGTGAACCGGCAAAGGTCTCCCTTGCTTCTGCTTGTCCTCCGGGAGTCTACCTCCCTTAGACTCCCCCAAATCCTCCCCAAATAACAGCTTACCCCTAAAGGGTAGCTTACCTAACCGAGCCTTGGAGGAACCATCCGCCGCCCAATTACGCAGCCACAGATATCGCCTAGCTGCTATCACAGACGCCATACTTTTAGACAGACTCCTAATAAGGTCATAATGAATGTCCGCCAGGTAAGCTGTCCCCGACTCCAACTTAGCCGCTTCCTCTTCACTCTCTTCCAACTGATCTCCATGAATATGCTGAGACCAGCGGAGACAGGCGCGAGCCACCCAGGCTCCACAAACTGATGCCTGCAAGGAAAGCGCACTGATGTCGAATACCTGCTTTAATAAGGTATATCATTTCCTGTCTTGTGCATCCTTGAGTGCGGCACTACCTTCCACCGGGATGGTAGTTTTTTTGGTCACTGCCGAAACCGCTGCATCTACCTTTGGAGGCTTAAATAGCTCCCTATCCTGATCCACCAACGGGTATAGGCGAGCCATAATCCTGGAACCTTTAAGGGCTGCTTCAGGCATGCCCCATTCCTCCTGAATCATTTCCCTCATCATTCTATGAAGCGGGAAGGCCCGCTGTGTCTTACAAAAAGCCTGCAACAAGGGATCCTCTAAAGATGAATCCTCTGTTGGCCCCACCGAAGGCATATTCAGCGCTTTTAGGGTTTCCCCTATGAGTGCAGGTAACTCGTCCCGGCGGAACACCCTGACCACCCTTGCTTGATCTTCAGGCTCCGCTAACTCACCGTCCTATAACTCATCCTCCGTTTCTTGCTCTCCATCCTCTGATAAAGGACTCTCCGAGGCCACGTACTGCTCTTGTAGATGCTTTCCCTTCTTAGATCTCTTTAAAGGCACCTCTAGAAGTCCCAGATCTAAAGGGGTCCCTGGGCGCTTTATGATCCGGTCTACTGCCGGCGGATCTGCCTCAGCAGTCTTATTACTGCTCCTGAAGGCTTGCTGTAGCCACGCCACAAAATCTTGCAAAAATATTGCCGCTAACCATCCCGGTAAGACTGGCTGAACAGCAGCAATATCTGGAGCAGGAGGAGGACCCCGCCACCGGCTCCTGCAAAGGAACTGTAGGAGGGGCAGGCGCTGGCAAGAGCCTCTTCTGGCCCTCCCCCAGTATCTCCGCTGTCGGTTCCATTGAAATGGCTTCTTGGGAGCAGGACTTACAGACACCTGTCTCCGCTACTATCCCCTTTTTAACACCACACATCAAACACGGTGCCTTAGATGGCATCTCTCATTTGCTAACGTTGGGCACTCCTAGGGGCTTCTATTATATTCCCCGAACAAAGATTAATAGGACCACAGTATTATACTATAAAGATAACTATTTTTAAATATATATGTATGTATGTAAATCTCACTCTACACACATACACACACACACACATATATATATATATATATAACCTCTTGATCAACACGCAGTCCTGACCTGGAAAGCCAGAAATTCTTTATCTGTCTTACCCCGCACCGCCGACGAGCAAAACTACACAAAAACGGCCCGAAAAAAGGCCCCTCTCAACGACCTCCCTGCAGGCCCGACGAGCGTACAGTCTTTCCCACACTCTGCCCACACGGCCGCAACTCCCCGGAGCGGAAGACGCACACACCCCTGCCTGCGGAAGACCCCCTGGTAAGCCGCTTACCTCAAGCTGAATTGAACTGTGTCGTACGATCCTCCTCATGCTCAGCCGGTCAGCGGCTTCCACAGCGAGGAAGAATCCCAGGAGTCACTCTTACCGGGCCCAGCAGCCTTGGCACGCGTTGCCGCACTGCTCTTTCTCTCTCTCCTTTGTGCTCCTCTGCTGCTTCTGCCAGTTCCTCACCCAAGTCGTGGGTTCGTGAACCGATGTACGGCCCTTTAAGCTTCCGCGTTTCACCTTCCTCCCCAGCTCTCTGACTGACACCAAAAAGGGAGGGAGACAGGAAGGGGGCCTCAGCACAGTTTCGCTCTTAAAGAGATCTCTTTTTTTTTTTTCAACTTCAGAACTGACCACAAGCAACCCAATCTAACTATTCTGCTTAATCGTTTCTCCAGTGAGCCTCAACCTCCAGGGCTCACCACCCTCCAGCTGCTATGGAGACAGATTACTGGACAGAGGAGGCGGTCCCAGGGGTATCTGTACCAGTGTCATCAGAAGAATGACGTTTCTCAGTCTCCACAGATGCTGGAGGAGGTGCTTAAACCCCAGATGTTGGGACTAGACTGGAGGGACAATAAGGAACAGCCCAACTGTATTAGTAAGAAAGGAATCAGTACTGCATTGCACCTCCGTACTCTTGACCCTCTCCACTTACAAACCAAGGAAATCACTTACCTGAGAAGAGGAGAAATCACTTTATTAGACAAAAAACAAGAACTCCAGAGATTGCTGAATTTTCAGCACGCTGCAATACTCTTTACAAGTAAATTAGTGCATTTTTAAGAGACTCAGAAGACATTTCAGCAATCTAGTTGTCCTCTAGAGTGATTCTGCATTTCCTTGTGTATTATCCTTAATTAAGAACTGTAATCGCTCCCTTGTCTACCCTTTCTTAATGATTTTACTCTAAACCGCTTTGTGCTATTTTGTGGAAGGAGGTAAATCAAATAAAGACAAACTGAAACAAACTAAAACAGCATGCAAAGCTTGGTGAATCTGCGCCATCTATAAACCTTTAGGTCTATGCAAGGTAGGTATACTCTACACCCCAGTAAAAATGAAATTGCCTCCATTTTGATCTTTATTTACATGTACACCTTTGCTATAAAGCTAACCTATGCCATAACATTCTGGCTTTGCAACAGGTTTATTGTTTGCCAGGGTTTATTGATAGCAACCAAATCTACATGGAACATATATAAATGGAAAATATTTGAAACTGTAGTCAGTGTTGAAATAGTTGATTTGGAGTGGAGGAGTGGCCTAGTGGTTGGGGCAAGGTACTTCAGGCCAGAGGGTCAGGGGTTCAAATCCCACTAGAGGACAGCAACCTTGGGCCAGAAGGACTGGGGTTTCTAGTCCCACAGGTGCTCCTTGTGGTCTTGGGCAAGCCACTTAACCCTCCATAGCCCATGTTCCCTGTAAAATAGTTATCTCCAAGTTATAATGCCCTGTTCAATGTAATTTCAGTTTGTTCAATGTAAACCGCCTTGATATCATGAAAGGCGGTATATAAGAAATGTTAAATAAATAAATAAATTTTAAAGGACTGAATAGACACTTTGGCTTCTTTACCCTTTACCAAACATAAAACATGGAAATGCAAAGGTTTACTGTCGCCTCACCTATGCCAATCATTGTAATTTAATGACAGACTACCTAAGATCAAACAGGACCTTTGTGATGTAAACTGTCACAGTATGCCACATTTCTCTTTGATACATGACGACATATGCAGACAACCCAGAGTCTAGATGAGCTTATGTTACTTAAACCAGGTCTAACTGCATGATCCCTTCATAGGCCTGATGAAGACAGTATAGCTCTCGAAAGCTTGTCAAAAATATATTAAGTTAATCCAATAAAAAGTTATCACCTAGAACTTGTTTGCTGATCTTCATTTGTACAGTTGTGAAAACAGCGCCATCTTAATTTAGGGTGTATGTAGGAGGGGGGAGGGTGCTATAATCTGACCACATGACTATCTAGGACTCTCTTCAGCAGAAAGAGAAACAAGATGCTTGAACAATTGTCCTTGCTGTTTCTTTATCTCAGTAATTTGAATGCTTATAAATGTATACACACATCTTAATGCAGAACATGCATACCTGGCAAAAAAAAAAGTATGCCGTTTTTAAAACATAATAGTAGCGAACAAGGGAGAAGTGACAATGTTAGAGGACTTTAATCTGCCAGATGTGGGTTGCAGTATCCCATCTGCAAATACAGAAAGAAGTAGAAGGACCATGGATGCCCTAAACAAGAGGCTTTGCTCAGGCAACTGGTGAAGGAACTCACCACTGAATCTGGTGCTCACTAACAAAGATAGGCACTCACCCGGGCATTGGCCACCTATTTGGGCAGCAGTGATCACCACATGGTGTGGCTTGAGGTAAAAGCCAAGGACCGAGTCCAATCACAGCTGATTCAAAGTTCTAGATTTCAACATGCTGACTTCAGTAAGAACATAAAAGATATGCCATACTGGGTAAGACCAAGGGTCCATCAATTCCAGTATCCTGTTTCCAACAGTGGCCAATCCAGGTCACAAGTACTATACCTGTAAGCAGTGCCTGCCCAACCACTATGCAAACTAGACAGTCGCTTAGGGCAGCAACATCTGGAGGGCAGCAAAAGCAGGCCATTCAAAGCTAAATAATAGATTTTGACAGCCAGAGGGGGTGTAAAGCTTGAGGTTCGCCTAGGGCTCCAACACTTTGGACCAACACTAGAGCCCGCCCTGCCTGTAAGGTTCCCAGAAGGTATACAGATTCCATGCTACTTGTTCAATGGGTAAGCAGTGGATTTTGCCAGTCTTCTTTAATAATGGTTATGGACCTTTCCTCCAGGAACTTGTCCAAACCTCTTTTTAAATCCAGCTACACTAACAGCTTTTACTACATCTCCTCTGGTAAAGAATTCCAGAGTTTGATTATGCATAGAGTGAAAAAAATATTGTAGCGCCACCTTGGGAATGCTTCTGGGTCCGGGACCGGCCTGGCTGGAATCCCCTTGAGGGTGGGCTCTGTCGGTCCTTGTCAGTTTGTCGTCTAGTGCCTCCATCTGGGAAGAAAGGTGTTAGCGGGTAGGATTTCCCTCCTTTCACCCTAGGAAACCTCTTCAAAAAACACTGTTGTGAACAAGGCTGGCTTAAATAGTATTTACAATTTATTTTCAATATATATACATCAAGTATTGTGATAAAATAATGCAGTATGTACAACCTGTAGTATGATAAGTGGTTCAAGCAGGTACGGTGAAATAGCAATATAGGATAAGAGATAAGGCAATTCAAACAACCAACTAAAACTTTATAGGTAATGACTTAAGTAAACCTTTGAAGCTTATGGATTTTAACTTTAATAACCTGTCTCCTCTCCTTTCCCTTTGCCCCCCAGCCCCAAGTCTCACCCACTGTTGGAGATCTCGACTGGTGGCTGATTGTGAAAGAGAGGGTTTTGTAGTTCTGTCCAATCATTGAGGCTGTAGCCTTGACTCCACCTCCTCCAAAGTCTCCTCCAATATGGAGAGGGGTTTGCACTTCTGCCCCCTCTGGAACAACTGTTGCAGCTCTCCCTTGAGCTGGCCTGCTGCTGGACCCCCCTGGGTCTTGTGACTCTTAGTCCGGAATAGACTCTCTGTTGCTGCAGCTCTCTATGGAGCTAATTATGCCACCACAGTTCTCCCTTGGAGCCGATTCTGCCACTGCAGCTCCCCTTGGAGCTGATCTGATCAGTCTCTGTAGCTCCCTCTTGAGCCAATTCTCCACTGCAGCTCTCTGGAGCTGATCCACCACTCTGGAGCTGATCCTCTGCTGCTGCAAATGAGCTGATCTGCTGCTGGGTCCTTCCTGGGCCTTGTGACTCTTGGATTCCATGCTGCTGCAATTCTCTCAAGCTAATCCGCCACTGGACTCCCAAGCCTAGATTAGGCTCTCCAGAATCTCACCACTGCCATCTCCACTCTCTGGGTTGGGAGGAGACTGTCCGCCCTCATCTTCACACCCACCCCCGGACTGAGTTTGTAGGAGGCTCTCTGCTGACATCTTCACTCGGACCCTGCCAAAGTGCCCAGGAGACTTCCAGTGCCATCTTCAGGAGGAGCGCTTGCAGAGCAGGGGGATGTTCCCTCCTCCCCTCTCAGATGAGGGATAAGCTCTTTTAGATAAAGAAGCCTGACTCCTCTAAATCTCAAGTAACTTCTCCAAGCTCTTTTCTGCACCGGGCTGCTGGTGCCATTGCCAAGTGATACCATTCTGTTAGGGTGAGCAATTTCCACCAGACCCACTATTTACTTCTCCACCCTTTGCCTGTTGTGTGCAATTTATTCCCTTACACTATTCCCCTATAGATTTGAAGTTAAATCTTAATATAAATAAATGTGAGCAAATATTACCCTTGCTCCTTCAGCACAGGCAGTGATTTGCATATCCCCCCTAAATGTTTACTTTCCAGCTCTGTTAGCCCAGTAACTGTTACTACAGGCTGCTGTTTTAATGTTGCCTCTCATCTGAGTTCTTCAACAGCATATAGTGACCATTTATTTATTTATTTATTTAACAGTTATTTATATACCGCTCTTTCCCTAGTATCAAGTGCGGTTTACATGGTTAATTGGTATGTAATATACCAAGTCAGTTTACATAGAACAGATAATTATAATTTACAAGGAATGTTGTAACATTAAAGGTATAACTCTGAGAAACATATATACATTGTTAGTTTAAATCTATAATCATCATGTGAATGAGAGTGTGGTATGGTTAATAGTGTATTAGTGATATTTATTTTGAAAATAGAGTATGTAATAATAATGTATAAATGTTAGCCTGTATCTATTTGAGATTCTGTTCTGAGGGTGTATTGTAGGGTAATTATGAATAAGTGAGTTTTTAATTTTTTTCTAAATTCCTTTATATCAGATAGCAGGCGAATGTTGTCAGGTAGATTGTTAAAAAGAATTGGAGCAGATTGTGAGAAAGCTCTCGTATTTGTTTGTTTTCTGTCTTTTGTGAAATCTTTTGGTATTGGTAAGGTATTTAAGTTTCTGCTTCTTTGGGATCGTTTATCGATGTCTATATTAATCAGTGTATTGAGTGCCGATGGTGCAAGATTATTTATAAGTTTAAATGTAGTGACAAGAATTTTATATTTGATTCGGGAGTAAATAGGTAGCCAATGAAGTTCAGCCAAAATTGGTGTAACATGTTCAAGTGGGCTTATATTCATAATCATCCTGGCAGCTATGTTCTGAATTATTTGTATCTTTTTAATATTTTGTTTTGAAATGCCATTAAGTATTGTGTTTGCAAAATCAAAATGTGGGGTGATGATAGCATGAATTATATTAATAAAGTCTTGTAGATGAATCAATGGTCTTAATTGTTTTAGTGTTTTGAGTTTGTAATGTATTTTTTTAGTTAGATATTTTATATGTGAATCCATATTTAGATTATTGTCAAGTATCACAACCTAAATATTTATTTCTTTTTTGTATTTATTTCATGAGTAACAAGTGTGATCGTGTTTGTGGGTATTTATGTTTTATTTTTAGTAATGAATAATATATCATTTTTAGTAAAGTTGATAAGTAGATTTATATATTTGAGCCATTAATTTAGTTCATTTAAAAATTATGTTATTTATTGAAGAGGTGGGTGTGGGATTTCAAATGGGAGGTAGAACATTATATCATCAGCGTAGATATGATAATAACATTGTGACGTTTAAAGATGTTACAAACTGGTTGTAAGTAAATATTAAATAATAGCGCAGATAATGCAGAACCCTGCGGGAGACCCTGAGTTTGTTTGAAGGTGTTAGAAATTTGGGTGTGGATTCTTACTGTTTGAGTTCTGTTTGATAGATATGATTTGAACCAATTATAAACAGTAGATGTAATTCCAATTTGTTGAAGTCTGTTTAACATTGTAAAGTGATTAACACTGTCAAATGCAGCTGATATGTCAAGGAAAACAAGAATAAAGGCTTGTTTAGGATTATCAATACCTCTTAATATTGTGTCATAAAGGATCGTTAGCAAGGTTTCTACTCCATGGAAGGGTCTAAAGCCATATTTGATGTTCATCAAGGAGGTTTATTGTGTCAATAAAGTCTTGTAGTTGAATTTGTACAATTTTTTCAATAAGTTTGGCCATAAAAGGAATACTTGATATGGGTCTGTATGATTTTGGGGATAATTTATCTAATGTGTTATTTTTAAGTATAGGTCGTATTTGAACGTGTTTGAGAGATGGTGGTAAGTAGCCTTTTTGTAAGGATAGGTTCACTAAGGGTAGAATGAAAGAAGAGAGTATTGAGAAAGTCTTCTTTATCCAATCAACTGGGCATGGATCAAGGTATGAGGTTGTTGTATTAATGTTAGTTATTGTAGTTTTGAAAGTAGATTTTGATATTAAGTTGAAGTTGGTCCAGTTATCAAATGTAGCTTGCTTTGTTTGTGTTTGAATTTGTGGTTGAGTAATATGTAGAGGTGTTATTTGTAGCTTTGTTTTATTGATATAGTATTGAGCTAATTCTTGTGGGGAGATATCAATTGATATTTCATCAGAATTTAGTGTTTTGTTTGTTAGTTTTTGTACTATACAGAATAGTTCTCTTGGGCGATTAGTGGCTCTTGAGATTATATTAGAATAATAATTTTGTTTGGAGTTGTTTATTGTTTGTTTATAAATTTGTAGTGTATTAGTGTAGTTCTCATGATTTATTAATGATTTTGATTGTCTCCATTTCCTTTCCTCTTTTCTTAGTTGTCTTTTTAATGTTTTGATAGATATATTAAACCATGGAGCATGTCTTTTTTTCAATTTTATTGTTGTTTATATTTTGGTGTGATTGGTTTGGATTACTTTCAGCTGCTTTAGAGATTATATTGTTCCAGTTTTTGATAGATTCTTCAAGATTTGTGGGTGTTTGTGTTAGTTGTGGTATTATTTGATCTAGAAATTCTTCTTCATTGAATTTTCTGAATCTATTAGTTTGAGGACGTTGTGGTCTTTTATTTTGATTTTTGTAGGTGATGGTTATATTGAATTTTATAAGATAGTGGTCAGACCAGGGGACTGGAATGTTTGAGAGGGATTCAGAGTTATATAGGTTGTGTAGAGAGTTTGGTAAGAAGACCATGTCAAGAGTTTTTCCTTTATTGTGTGTTTGTTCAGTTATTATTTGGTGAAAGTCCAAATTATTTATCATTTCTAAGAATTGATTAGAGTGATTGTTGGGTATTGAAGGAAGATTAAAGTCTCCCATAAGTATTACAGGATTTGTATCTGTGGATGATGCTAGTAATTTCAATTAAATTGTAAATTTTATCTATGTTGTATTCTGGGTGGTCGATATATTAATGATATAGTTATGTTTTTAATTTTTATGGTGAGTATGTCAACATTATCTATATTATTAGATGATATTAATTTTGCATTGAGGTTTTTCTTTATTATTATAAGTACTCCTCCTCCTTTTTTTAGTGTTCTGTGAGTATGGAAGATCTCATATTCAGGTGTCTTTAATTGGTTTAAGAATACTGAGTCAGTATCTTTGAGCCAGGTCTCTGTTATACAAAGGATATCAGGTTTATCATCATTGATAATGTCTACAAAAATTGGTAGTTTGCTTTTCATAGATCTTGCATTAATGAGTTGGCAGGTGAGAATTGTGTATTTCTGTGTCTGAGGTGAGTGTGGTGTGTTGCATATTTTTGTTGTTGTTGTATATAAAAGTCTAGATTGTCTAGATCTAAGGTTGGTTCCTATTAAGAATGGGTGTATTAAATTATCATGTTTTGATGTTCTTTGTATTATGGGAATTGGTCTATTATTCTTATTATCTATGGATTTTATTAGGTTAATCAGTGTAAGGATTGTGATACTTATAAGTATAGCATTGATGGGAGAAAGGAATTGTTTATGCATTTTTGGTTTGTATTTAGATTTACTTTTTATGTTTTAACTAGTAATAGGTTCAATAAAATAGAATAGTGCTAGTGATTAATATCAGTGATAATTACCTGTGGTAGAGATACTACTGATAATACCAGTGTTTCAGTGATAGTAGGATAATTGATGCTTACGTGAAGAATGAGTAACTATAACATTAATACCAGTGTCACAATGATAGCAGTATAACTGCAGATGATATTGTGAATGAGAAGCTATTTAGAGATAGCAGGATAACTGTAGCTTACAGGGAGAATGAGAAACTATAATATTAATACCAGTGTCCCAGTGATAGCAGTATAATTGTAGCTTACAGGGTGAATAAGAGATTATAACATTAATACAAGTAATTCAATGATAGCAGGGTAACTGCAGCTTACTTGATGAATGAGAAGATATAACATTAATACCAGGATTACATGGGATTACCCACATTCATGGCACCTATCTGCCGCCTAGTGCTTTGAATATCAGGCCCTAAGTTTATATTTTAGTTAAAGGGTAAAGATCAATATGATGTTAAATTTTAAGCTCAACTTTAGTTCAAACATAGGGGCTTGTTTACAAGGCTGCGGCTCCGATAACGATCGGAAACCGCTACCGCGGCTTTGTAAACAAGCCCCATAGTGTCTTTTTCTCAGGATGGTAAGTAATACATTTTAAAAACACTTTAAGACTGCGGTATATAGAAGTATTTATTCAATAACTTAAAATTCTAGATTAAGTTTAAATATTGGAACTGCAGCCAGATGAATTTAGAACAGCTAATTAAAAACACTTTAGGCCCAATATTCCAAGGCATTTACATGGTTTGCAGACCACATAAATACCGGTTTGCTTGATATTCAGTGGCACTAACATGTTTAGTGCCTCTGAATATCTGTGTGTGCCACTGCTACATGCCTCGATGCTATGCGGTTAGCATTGGGGTGTGTTGTGGGTGGAGTGGAGGCGGTACCCATCGCTAACCGGGCAGCAGTGATAATGAGCCGCTGCCCAGTTAGCAACTCATGGGTAAAGTCAGGCAAGTCAAATGCTGGCCTAATTTACCTGTGGAAGCTAACAGGGTAGTGGCTCAATATTGCCGCTGCCTAGTTAGCTTCCAGGTCTGCAGTTACCCCAGATATCCTGGCGGGCAGATATGGCCCCATCTTTGAATATCTAGCTTTAGTATTCAGCGGCAACGGCTACACGTTTTAGAAGTGCAAGCCACCACCGCTGAATATCGGGCTCTTTAACTTCAACTTGTCAAATAACACTATTGCGCAACTCTTCAGAGAAATTAAATATAGCTATAATTTTTTATCTTTGTCCCTTACAAGACTTAGAGCACTGCAAACCATAAAGAATCAGCTTATCAGATAAGTGTCAAACCAGAGTTTGTTTGCCAAAATATGTATTATTTTCTTACTTGGGGACAAAGTTTTTTTTTCAGAAATCTTTTCTCCCTTTTCTGTTCAGATACCAAGATGGAAAATATCATTTCCGCTTAAAAGTAGGTAAGTGTATATATCATCTGAAATTGTAGCTTTAAGTAGGTAGCATGGGGGTCACCTAATGCCACCTGAAAAGTTGGATTTAAGTGCATCCATGCTAATGCTGCCTGCGTTAGGGGGACGTGCTCCACTTTAACTGCTGGAGAAATGCTTTCCACACCCTTTCACTTAGCACGGTGGTGTTGCCCCTAATGCACCATAGTTTCAGTGCTATTGTCACATTAGGTACAGCACCCTTGTGCTCATTAGTAAAAAGACCCCATAAAGAAAACTTTCTGTTTTGAGCTCAAACAACTCAAGAATCTGTGTAGTTGCACCAAATAAAAAAATACAATTGTAATGTTACTCATCTTCCTTGTATAGTCTGTTTTGCATAGGGGGCTGAGAGCTTTCTCCATCTATGTTCAAGTGTCTGATGCACTCCACTGTCCAGCACCGGTCTGTACCTACCACCTATCTTTAATAAGAGAAAGCTCACATCCCTATTCCTCTTAAAATAGTGTACTAAGGCTCTGCACTCCTTTAACTACAACCTTCGTGGCAGGACTCACTCAAAAGGAAAAAAATGATAATTATAATGCCCTAAACTAATTTGCCTCCCTATCATTCCAATATCCACCTACACCTCACCTGTCAGCAAGTAACTAAGGGGCACGCTTACTAAGCCCCGTGTTGGTAACGTGGGTATGGTCCGCATTACTAGCACGGGGCTTCACGCTAACTGCAGGGGACAGGTACAACCTTCCCCCTTCAGTTATCATGGATCACCACAGTAAAACTGCGGTGAGGACAATTAATGCCACCCACTGAGGTGGCGTTAGTTGCATCTGCATTACATGCACTGAGCACAAGGAGTACCTGCTTCAAATTCCTGTGCTGAAACAATCCTTCTTGGTCTTTTCTCAGAGTGGAAAAAGTCTGTCATATACTCAGTCTGTTCAAGTTACTTTTGATGAACATCAAATACCATACTTAGATTTACTTATTAAAAAGACTGAAAAGAGGTTTGTTACTACACTTTATAGGAAATCCACAGACAGAAATCAATTACTTCACTTCCACAGTTTTCACAACTCTGCACTTAAACATAACTTACCTGTAGGTCAGTTCTTAAGAGCCCGTAGGATATGCACCTCTGATCAGGATTTTGAAGAGCAGGCAGTCTTTATGAAAGATAGTTTCAGAGTTAGACATTACCCTCAGTATTACATCAATAAAGCATATAATAGATCTTGGCAATGTCCTCGACATGAATTATTACAGCAACAGAAAAAAGACAGCGATGTTGGTATAGTGTGCCCTTTATTGTATACTCATCAAGCTCGCCGAGTAGAAAAAATAATAAAAAAACATTGGTATTTGATCCAAACTCAAAAAAGTTAAATTGAAATGGAGGGGGGGGGGGGGGGGATGTGGATAAAACCATTCGGCGTTTAGACGAGCGATACATTTTTGCCCTAAATAGTTTACATCCCAATGGATTGAATATGGACAAGTGCCCATTGTATATATTTCCTAATTGATTTTATAGTTGCATATTTTGTCCCCTGGTTTTTGATTCTAAAGTACCAATACACTTGTTGGTATTTTAATTTGCACAAAATATCAAGAAGAGTCACATTTTATACACATTTATGTCTTTT
Source organism: Ichthyophis bannanicus (assembly GCA_033557465.1). Lineage (NCBI taxonomy): Eukaryota > Metazoa > Chordata > Amphibia > Gymnophiona > Ichthyophiidae > Ichthyophis > Ichthyophis bannanicus. The sequence continues at coordinate 1,044,174,481 of CM066031.1, forward strand.
AAATAAATACATTGTTTCAGTTTACACGGGTGCCTGTACCCATTACATGTACATAGACATATATATTTTATCAAAATACTCGTGGGTGTCCCTATTTGTATAAATAGATCAAGAAGAATCAAATCTCACACACTGATAGCTTTTTAAATAAATAGATAACATAGTTTATAGGATGAGCCAATTTTATATGTTTTCAATTGAGTTTATATGTTCATACATTGTATTCTTTTTATTTCTATGCGGGTATTTTAATTTGCACAATGATTCTTGTTTGAATGGTTAAGTCCTTTCACATCGGAGCTTTTAAAGGAAGATAGAAGAAGGGTAAAATTTGCACAGTTTTGCTTTACACGTCATCTCATTAATCGTTTCCGCATAAATTCACTCCTCCGGTTTAGAGCGCAGACGCCGGCGTTTTTCGGCATTAACAGCTGTTTGAACAAGTGAGATACGTCAGTTTCTTTTTATCAGCTAGTCTGTAAAATGTAAGTAACAGATACATTTTAACTTGTCTTGTCGTTTATATTCGATACTAAGAATTGTTTGGTTAAGATGAGGTTCATAGCTTTCAACCAAAGTTTTAATTTACGGTACTTGTCATCTGTATACTGTGAAAAAGATATATCACAGATTTGGAAGCAATCAAGTAAATTACAATTAAAGGATAAAGTTTAAGATTAGGTTTAGTAATCTTAATTAAAAAGTCTCTTGCTCAGAGCTCACTTCGCTCGTGTATCGAGCATATTTAGTACAAATATGCCATAGAATTATGGTTGATCAAGAATTTTACAATATAGGTAAAAAGTACATAAAGGAATTGGGTTCATTTCAAGAAATAATGGCAGAGACTAGCACATGCCTTTACACTCTCAATCTAATAGCATGAAATGGTCGTCATTTATGCTGGTTTTAAAGTTTTATATCTTTGCCCGTTTCTGTTTAATGATGGCAAACCCTTTTCTTAGACAAATTCATATGACAAGAGCGAATAATACAAATGGCATGCATGAAGGGTTAAAGTTAGCTATATAAGCAATCCTTTGGGAGATTGATGACCTATCCCTGGGATAAAACTTAGATATTTTTCTTTTATAGTGCAAAAACAACGGCGGTTCTGGTGGATATATATTTTTACCTCGGAAGAGCTTCAAGGAATAATAGATATCATATACATTAGATTTGTTTTCTGATCATGCAGGTAACTTTTAAATGGTCTAAAGTTATGTATAGTTGTTCGGCGGCATTTATGGATGGGCTGGTCAGCCGCATAACAACCATAGTAATACAATATAGTACATTTAAATAGTACGTTGAGCGATTCCACTGATTCCTTTCTTTTGTGAAGGTTTTCTTCCCCTAAAAATTAACTTCCCTTCCCCCCTCCCCCTTCCATTTTTACATTTTTGATTTGTGATGTGTTTATCAATAGGAATATACATATTGATTATACATATGGTTGTCTTCCTCTTTCCCAAATGACATAGAATATGTTGAGCATTCAAGAGCATACAGAGGTAGGTTATTTTTGTTTTTTTCAGTAATATGACAAGTTATTTGATGTATTGTATGATTTATACATGTACACATTATTTAATTTTTCCGACTAACAATGTATTTTGTGCTGTATTTGATTTTATAATTTACATTTGGTTTTCTATTAAGTCTTTACATGTAAATGTTCATTATATTGATACTGGTATAACAGTTCATTTTAAGGTTTCTTATGGTTAAATATTTTTCATTTTTAAGTTTTCACTTTCTCAGTTTATATTGATGCATTTATTATTATTTTTATATCTGTTTTTATATGTTTTAGTTAAGCCAGCTTTAGCCCCTGATGAAGGAAAAAAAGAAACACGGCCTGTGTCGGACCAGTGGCTTAAGATTAATCAATAAACAATATTCTTCCTCTGCTTTCCATGTTTTTGGACTGGGTTTCTTGATAGCACCTGGATTTGTGCTTTGTTGTTGTTGGTCTACAGACCTTCAACACAAATTGAAGAGATAGATAATGAACTGATTATAGATATTGCCAAGATGGCCACAAAGGGGGAAGTGATAATATTGGTTGACTTTAATCTACCGGATGTGGATTGGATTACTCCTTCTGCAATACTGGAAAGAAGGAAAAAAGATTGTGGATGCTCTCCAAGATGCTTTACTTAGACAAATGGTGATGGAACCAACCAGGGAATTCGTCACTGGATTTAGTGCTCACCAACGGTGATAGCATGTCGAATGTCTGCGTGAGTGCCCCTGTGAGCTGCAGCGATCATCACACGGTGTGGTTTGAGATAAAAGCCATTGTGCAGGCCAATCATAGCAAGCTCAAAGTCCTAAACTTCAAAAACACCGACTTCAATAAAATGGCCGAGTAGCTAAAAGAGGAGATAACAGGGTGGAAGGAGATAAGGGAAGTGGAATTGCAATGGGCTAACTAAAGGTGGCAATAAAAGAGGCAACAGATAAATATGTAAGAAAAGTAAACAAAAACAAGAGGAGAAGAAAACCTGTTTGGTTTTCCAAAGAAGTGGCTGCTCAAATAAAGGCAAAAAACACAGCTTTCGCAAAATTCAAAAGCTCACAAACAGAGGAACACAAAAATGAATACAGGATCAAACTCAAAGAAACAAAAAGAGAAATAAGGATAGCAAAATCAAAGGCAGAGGAAAAGATGGCTAAAGATGTTAAGTGTGGCGACAAAACTTTCTTCAGGTATATTCGGGAAAGGAAGAAGATCAGAGGTGGAATTGCAGGACTCAGAAGTGCTGTGAACGGACTCGTGGAAAGTGACATTGAAAAAGCGAAATTGCTAAACGAATACTTCTGCTCTGTTTTTACTAAAGAAAGTTCTGGAGAAGGACCTCCTCTGACTCCCAAATATAAAAATGGGAATGAAGTAGATACCACACCATTCACAGAAGATGAAGTGTTAGAGCAACTTGCAAAACTGAAAGTGGACAAGGCCATGGAACCAGATGGGATACATCCCAGGATACTGAAAGAGCTCAGAGAGGTTCTTTCAGGGCCATTAAAGGATGTTTTCAACAGATCCTTGGAAACAGGAGAGGTTCTTCAGGACTGGAGAATGGCTGATGTCGTACCTCTACACAAAAGTGGTGACAGGGAAGAAGTGTCAAACTATAGGCCTGTGAGCCTTACCTCGGTGGCAGGAAAAATAATGGAGGCGCTCCTGAAAGAGCAAATAGTGAACTTTCTCAAACCAAACAGATTGCAGGACCCGAGGCAACATAGTTTTATCAAAGGACAATCTTGCCAGACAAATCTGATTGAGTTCTTTGACTGGGTGACCAGGGAACTAGATCCGGGGCATTCGATGGATGTCATATACCTGGATTTCAGCAAAGCCTTTGATACTGCTCCTCATAGGAGGCTTTAACATATATATGCAGCCCATTTGCGCTTTAATCCGTTCCTTCAATGTCCAATGCCTTGCATATGCTGATGACATCTTAATGTACTTACAATTTAAAATCGATCAACCAGATTTCTCTCCAATTATAAGATGCTTTGAAGTGGTAGCAGATTGGCTCCTCTCTCAAAATCTCCGCATTAACCATAGCAAAACAGATGTACTATTCATCTTGCGAAACCAGAAGTTCACGCCACCTCCCTCACTTCTAGTCAATAACATTGAACTAAAGTCCAAATCTACAATTCGCTACCTGGGCATCACCCTCGACCAGCGGCTTGACATGTCAGCACATGCTATAAACACAACTAAAGCAATCTATCATAAGATCCGATCACTACGCCATCTCCGCCCACTGCTTTACTTCCCTGACTACCACTCAATATTCCAAGCCTTAGTCATCCCACACCTCGACTTTGCCAACATTATCCTACTGGGACTCCCACAGTCGACTCTTAACCCGTTACGTCTTGCCATGAACTCAGCTGCAAGGGCACTGTCAGGGCTCTCAAGATCAGACCACATAACGCCAGTTCTAAAGAAACTACACTGGCTCCCGCTGCGGGCCAGAATCCACTTCAAGGCTCTTGTCATGACGTTCAAGGCCCGTAAGAACCATCCACCCACACCCATCAGTGATCTTCTCAACAGCACTCCAGACAATAGAACTAGGAGATCTACTTCGTTGAATAAACTCGAAGTCCCAAAACTGTTGATAAAATGTAAGAAAACAACAGCAAGTAGAGCCTTCTCCATTTTTGCACCTATGGCATGGAATGCCCTCCCAGCCGAAATCCGGGCCATCTCAAACCTGGCACTATTCCGAAAAGCCCTCAAACATCACCTATTCTTACAATATTATCCCGACACCATTCCCGACACTTACACTGCCCGCACCTTACCTCCCTACCTAGCCCGTCCCTCAGATCATCTTCCTGTAGATAACGGCTAACCATTATCTCTCCTTACCGGCCTCCTTGACCCTCCAGCCAAGCCTCTAGGTAAATGTCTTATCTTTATTTATCTGTAAGAGTATTATAATTTGTAAGAGTATTATAATTTGTATATAATGTGTACATAGTTTTTTCCTCGTTTTTTCTCCATGTTTACATTCCCTGTTCAATGTAAAAAACTCGATGTAACTTGTTACATTCTTGTATGTTCTGTTTCAAATGTAAACCGCAGTGATTATAATAGCGCGGTATATAAGAAAAATAAATAAATAAATAAAATCAATAAACTTAGTAGCTTGGGAAAGGATCCCAAGATGGTAAATTGGATCAGAAATTGGTTGACTGACAGACGACAGAAGGTGATGGTAAATGGAGTTCACTCAGATGAAGGGAAGGTGATTAGCGGGGTGCCCCAGGGGTCGGTCCTGGGCCCAGCACTGTTCAATGTATTTGTGAGTGATATTGCTGAAGGACTGAATGGAAAAGTCTGTCTTTTTGCAGATGACACAAAAATTTGCAACAGAGTGGACTCCCCCGAGGGAGTGGTTAACATGAGGAAAGATCTACAAAAGCTGGAAGAATGGTCTAATGCTTGGCAATTAAGATTTAATGCAAAGAAGTGCAGAATCATGCACTTAGGTAGCAGAAATCCAAAGGAAATGTACGCGATAGGGGGAGAGAGGTTGGTGTGCACGAATCAGGAGAAAGACCTTGGTGTGATTATTTCTGAAGATCTCAAGGTGGCAGAACAGTGCGACAAGGTGGTGGCAAAAGCCAGAAGGATGTTGCGCTGCATACAAAGAAGAATTACCAGCAGAAAGGAAGAGGTACTTATGCAACTGTACAAGTCACTGGTGAGGCCTCACTTTAAATACTGTGTTCAGTTTTGGAGACCATACTTTGTAAAGGATGTAAAAAGACTGGAAACTGTTCAGAGGAAGGCAACCAAAATGATTTGGAGACTGCATCAGAAGCCTTATGAGAAGAGACTTGAAGACCTAAACATGTACACTTTGGAGGAGAGGAGGGGCAGGGGCAGGGGAGATATGATTCAGACCTTTAAATGCTTAAAGGGAAATAATGAACAAACAAACCTCTTCCAAAGACAGGGAAGCTGTAAAACTAGAGGGCATAACAGGAAGCTGCAAGGTGGTAAATTGAAAGGCAATGTCAGGAAATACTTTTTCACAGAAAGGGTGGTGGATGCTTGGAATGCCCTCCTGATGGAAGTGGTGGGGGCAAACCCGGTGACGGAATTCAAAATGGCATTGGACAGACACAGTGGATCCCTTTACAGCAACAGGATAAAATCCAAATAAACGGAACCATCTAATTTCTCAACAAATAGGGGTGTCCTCCATGGAGTGGTTGGGTTCACCCCCTGAGCAGAGATATGGGGAGGAGTGGCCTGCATGGAGCGGCAGGTGCACCTATTCTTGCTATCATACTGGGCAGACTAGGTGGACCATACTGGTCTTTATCTGCCGTCATTTACTATGTTTACTATGTTACTATGTAAAAGCAAAACTGGTTGGGTTACTTCGGTTCATCGGAAACCCACAGACAGAAACACCTTTCTTCATTATAAAAGTGCACATCCAGTAAAGCTTAGGGATGGATTACCGTTTTCCCAGTTTGTTAGGTACCGGAGGAACTGTTCAGAAAGTTTAGATTTCAAACGACAGTCTCAAATTCTGTCAAATAATTTTATAGATAGGGGATATCCAAAACATGTAGTGAAACAGGCCTACCATAGAGTGCTCTTTAATAATAGAACACTCCTTTTAGATCCTGGAGATAAGAGGAAAGAGAAGATAATGAGAATGTGAATCTGGTTACTAAGTATTCCCCTTTTAGAAACATAGAAATATGACGACAGAAAAAGACCACATGGCCTATTTAGTCTGTCCTTCCATAACAACTACAACAGTCCCCTTTTTACCTTTAGAGATCCTCTTTGTTTGTCCCATGCTTTTTTGAATTCAGTTACTGTCCTCATCTCTACCACCTCCACTGGGAGACTATTCCACGGATCCTCTACTCTTTCCGTAAAGAAATATTTCCGCATATCACTCCTGAATCTATCTCCCTTCACCCTCATCCCATGTCCCCTCGTAGCAGAACTTGCTTTCAACTGAAAGAGGCTCTCTCCCCGAACATTTATGCCATGGAGGTATTTAAACATCTCAGTCATATCACCTCTATCCCGCCTTTCCTCTAAGGTGCACATATTAAGATCCTTCAGTCTGTCCTCATATGCTTTATCATGAAGACCACTAATCATTTTAGTAGCCACCCTCTGCACCGACTCCATCCTGTTCACATCCTTTTGAAGTTGCGGTCTCCAGAATTGCACACTATACTCCAAATGAGGTCGCACCAAAGACTTATACAGAGGCATTATCACCTCCTTTTTTCTGCTAGCCATTCCTCTCAGTATGCACCCATGCATCCTTCTAGCTTTTGCCGTCGCCTTTTCTACCTGTTTAGCTACTTTAAGGTCATCAGACACAACCACGCCTAGGTCCCACTCTTCTTTAGTGGACAAAAGTACTTCACCCCCTATACTATATTGCTCCTTTGGACTGCTGCAGCCCAAATGCATGACCTTACATTTTTTAACATTAAATCCCAGCTGCCAAATTCTAGACCATTCTTCAAGCTTAGCTAGATCCCTCCTCATGTTATCTACCCCTTCCTGGGTGTCTACTCTATTGCAGATTTTGGTATCATCTGCAAAGAGGCAAACCTTACCTGAAAGCCCTTCCGCTATATCACTAACAAAGATGTTAAAAAGAATCGGACCAAGGACAGATCCCTGGGGCACACCACTGATAACATCCTTCTCCTCAGAGTGAGCTCCATTTACTTGTACTCTTTGTCGCCTCCCACCCAACCAATTTCTAACCCAAGCAGTAACTTTAGGGTCCATCACTAGGGTGCTCAGTTTGTTTATAAGTCGCCTGTGAGGAACAGTGTCAAAGGCTTTACTGAAATCTAAATACACCACATCTAGAGTTCTCCCTCGGTCCAACTCCCTGGTCACCCAGTCAAAGAAATCAATCAGATTTGTTTGACAAGACCTGCCTCTGTTGAATCCATGCTGCCTCGGATCCTGTAATCCTCTGGACTCCAGAAACCTCACTATTTTCTCTTTCAGCAGCGTTTCCAATAATTTACTCACCACCAAAGTTAAACTAACTGGCCTGTAGTTTTCAACCACATCCTTACTTCCGCTTTTGTGTAAAGGCACCACATGAGCCTCTCTCCAGTCCTTTGGCACCACTCCCGACTCCAACGAGGCATTGAAAAGGTCAGTCAGTGGAGCTGCTAGAACGTCCCCAAGTTCCCTCAGTATTCTAGGGTGTATCCCATCCGGTCCCATCGCTTTGTCTACTTTAAGTTGAGATAGTTTCTCACGAACACAGTCTTTTGAAAATTGGACATCTTGGCTTCTGTTCCTATTTGTGGGTGTTTTCTGAGGTCCTGCTCCTGGTTCTTCATCTGTGAACACAGAACAAAAATATTTGTTAAGCACTTCCGCTTTATCCTTATCAGCTTCTACATATTCCTCCCCTGCACCCTTGAGTCTGACAATACCACTCTTGCCCTTCCTCTTCTCACTAATATATCTGAAAAATGTCTTATCCCCCCATTTTATTGCATTGGCTATTTCCTCCTCCTTTTGAATCTTTGCCTTCTTGACTACTTTGCTAGCTTCTCTAAATTTTTCCAAATACAGATGCCTGTCTTCCTCTCTCTGTGATCTGTTGTATTTCATGAAGACCTCCCTCTTTTTCTTCACTATTTCAGCTACTTCTTTCGAAAGCCATAGCGGTCTCCTTTTCCTTTTACCTTTATTTACCATTTTTACAGAAATGTTGGTTGCCCTTAAAATCTCCCCTTTCAGTTTTCCCACTGTTTTTCTACATCCCTCAGCTGTTCCCATCCCACTAACGACTCCCTGAGGTATTGGCCCATCTTCGCAAAGTTAGTCTTCCTAAAGTCTAAGATCCTCGCCTTTGAATGGATTCTAACAGCCCTAGTCCTAATTCTGAACCACACCATCTGGTGATCACTGGATGCAAAATGATCTCCCACTACAACATCAGAAACACTTTCACCATTGGTAAGCACCAAGTCCAGTATGGCCCCTTCACGTGTGGGGTCTGTTACCAATTGCCTGAATAGTTCTCCCTGTAGAGAATCCAGGATCTCCTTACTTCTAGATGATACTGCAGCAGGAATGTGCCAATCAATATCTGGCATATTGAAATCTCCTATCAGTAGCACTTCCCCTTTCCTAGCAATGCTGCGCATGTCTTCAATTAACTCTCTGTCCACCTCTTCCTCTTGTGAGGGAGGTCTGTATATCACACCAATGTCAATAGAGTTCTCTTTCCCTCTTTCAAGTTTAACCCACAATGCCTCCCCTCTCCCTTTTAAGCTCTGTAATTCCAAAGAGTTAATAGTAGTTTTTACATATAGTGCCACTCTTCCTCCCCTACTTCCTACCCTGTCCTTTCTGAATAAAGTATAGCCAGGTATAGTTACATCCCAATCATGGTTTTCTGTGAACCATGTTTCTGTAACTGCCACTAAATCCAAGTCAGCCACTCCCACCAAAGCTTCAACATCAGGGATCTTATTTCCCATGCTACGGGCATTTATACACACTGCTTTCGATATGTTACCCCTGTTACCCATTTCCATAAAGGTATTTAATGTATCACCTACCTGGGGGCTTTCACTTACCTGGGGGCTTTCTTCACCTATCCCCAACGAATCTAGTTTAAAGCCCTCTTCAGTAGATTAGCCAGTCTACTACCAAAGATGCGTTGACCTTTCTTGGATAGATGGATGCCATCTCTGCTCTGCAACCCTTGGAACAGCATCCCATGGTCTAGGAAACCAAAACGCTCTCGATGACACCATCCACGCAGCCATACATTCATCTCCAGGATGCGAGCTTCTCTGCCTTGGCCATTACCCTCAACAGGGAGGATTGAAGAGAACACCACCTGTGCACCTAACTGCTTCACCCTCTGTCCCAGAGCCATGAAGTCACTTTTGATACGTTCTGAGGTATACCTGGCAGTATCATTTGTTCCAACATGGATTAGCAACATTGGGTAATAGTCAGTGGGCTTGATGAGTCTCGGCAAACTCTCCGTAACATCTTGGATTTTGGCACCAGGCAGACAGCATACCTCTCTGGACATCAAGTCTGGTCGGCAGATGGACGCCTCAGTACCCCTCAGAAGAGAGTCTCCAACCACCTCTACCCTTCGTTCACCACTACCCTTTTAGCTTTCGGATACATCATATTATAAATAGGCATGCAAATGTCTTAAGCACAATTCCAGGGCTAGAGAATAAAAAGGTGAAGTGTGTAAGGCAACGCCATCAGAATTTAAAAGAAGAATTAAGCCCAGCAGTTTTACGATCTCCATCAACTGTAGAGGTAGAAAGTAATCCTGGCCACAGTAAATGTGGAAACTGCATGATTTGCTTAGTCTCCAGTGAAATAAATAGTTTTGAATATCATGGCATAACATATATGTGGAGTGGAGGAGTGGCCTAGTGGTTGGGGCAAGGTACTTCAGGCCGGAAGGTCGGGGGTTCAAATCCCACTAGAGGACAGCAACCTTGGGCCGGAAGGACTGGGGTTTCTAGTCCCACAGGTGCTCCTTGTGGTCTTGGGCAAGCCACTTAACCCTCCATAGCCCATGTTCCCTGTAAAATAGTTATCTCCAAGTTATAATGCCCTGTTCAATGTAATTTCAGTTTGTTCAATGTAAACCGCCTTGATATCATGAAAGGTGGTATATAAGAAATGTTAAATAAATAAAAATAAATAAAATAAATAAATAAATAAGCTTAAGAAGAAAACTTCATGTGGAACGATGCATGTAGTATATCGTATCCGGTGACCATGTGGTTTACTATATGTGGGGAAAACAATTAGGCCTTTAGGGTACATATAGGAGAACATCAAAGTAGATTAAAATGTAAAACACGTGAAGCCCAGATAGTGCAGCATTGTATAGATCAAGAACATCGGTTTGAGGAGTTAAGATGTTTTTGTATTGACATGGTACAAAGAGGATGGGCGGGAAGATCGCAAGATCGGTCTCTGATAACATGTGAAGAAAGGTGGATTTTCACTTTACAAACAGTATTCCCAGGAGGACTTAATGCACAAATTGATTGGGGTGTTTGTGTTTGATCAATAGAGAGAAAAGAGAAATATCTGTTTTTTTTACTATTAGTAGATCATATGGGGAATGGCAACCGTTTAGAAGTAGTTGGAGAAGGCGCCATCATGGAAGTCAAGATAGGCTTTAGGAATAAGTATGGCTGCTAGTTTATTAAAGATTATTTTGAGCCGGGCAGATTCGATGTGAGACAGCTACCGATCTATTTCTCCTATAAAGTGATGTTTCTTATAACGGAGAGAAGATGAGGCTTAGGGGGAAGACGTCATGAGAATGATGCTATTGGGATAGTATAGTATAATAGTGATCCCTAGAGTGGAGTTTGCATGTGTGACGTTTTTTGTGGAGCCGAGAGGCCATGATGAGCATACACACGATTGTGGAAAGCGTCTGCAGTATTATAAGATAATATCGGTACGTTTGCTATAAAGTTTCAGTGATTAGTAGACTGAGTTGGGAGTATGATTTTTAATATATAAGGTATAGGTTTATATTGTTTAGGTAATAATAAGGGATACTTTTTATGAAGTTGTGTATTTGTTTTTGTCAATAGTGCTTTTAAAACATACCCCCTGAAGAAGCTTTGATAAGTGAAACGCAAAAAGGGCGCCGGAGAGAGGTGTTGGGGAAGAAGAACAGATTGATAAAGCTAAGCACTTTTTTCATCTGAATTTGTTATAATTAAATAAGGAGTTAGTGATAAGAAGGAAGGTCATTGATGCAAAAAGGGCACAAGTATAAGTATTTAGACAATTATAAGTCTGTAGTTCAGTGCCAAATGAGACTGAGACCTCCTTCATATACACTTTGTGGTTGAAAACGCTAATGATAAAGTATACTATACAAGCTATCAATACATAATAACTTTGAATGGAGAGTATATGAATTGTGTCAAATTCCTGTGCTAGCAGCGCTAATATGGGAGCACCATCATCCTGCTCAGTGACTGCCCAGACAGACGCCACCAAACTAGCATGAGATTTTCAACGCGGGGACCCATGCTACTTTTTAGCATGGGTCCCCATGCTCAATCCAATGCTCCATCCCAAGCTACCAGGTAGCATGCTTTAGTAAACATATTCTTTTCATAAAAGCTCAGCAATTCATTGTGAATAGAGACTATTGCAACTCCAAAGGGTTTAAGGCAGGTTGATGTCCAATAAATCTGCAGCTCTTTCCTTTTCAGGTGAGGAGAGAGAAATTAAATATGTTGCTGTCTAGGAGATGTCTTGTAAACAGAATTTCAAAAAAGCAAGCTACTTTCAAAAGCTGCTTTTCAACTTTTCAAACAATTGTTTGGCAGGCAACGCATATTCGTGTCCTAACAAAAGATAGGCTGGAGAATATTGATTTGAGTATTTGAAATATTTCAGAGAGATATTCTGACCAAGTGCTTTTCTTGTTTTCTGAGAGGGTTTTTAAAATCCTTGCATCGTTTGATTAATTCTTCCACACCTGCTATTTCCTTGCGGGTGATATAGGGCAATCCTTGTTTTTCTTATTCTATACCACTTTGCAAACACTATATAGTTCTTTTATAACCACAGTCTCAAAGGTTTTCCCTTGGTCAAAATGCAATCTTTTGGGTGTCCCATATACAATAAACCACTTATTTACTAGGGCTTTAGATGTGGTACTGGCCGCTTGGTTTTCCGTTGGCACAGCTACTGTATATCATAGAACTTGTCTGTGACAATCAACGTTTTCAAACCCTCTTTTATCCTTGTCTAAAACTGGGTGCTCAATTATAAGCACTTCTAACGGTTCCAAAATACTGAAACATTTCATATATGCACTTTCTTTAGCTGCTAAGGGAGCCTTTAAAAAGCAGCATGCTGCGGGACATCTTCCTCTTTGGCCACTACCGGGGACGTGCCTAACATCCATTCCCCCGAGGGAGCAGTACAGAGTGCACTGGCATCCATCCTGCAAAAGTGAAATCCTTTCCTTCCAAAGAGGCGAGACTGATCTTTAACTCCAAGCCTTCTCATCTACAGTGTGCCTGATCTCTTTGATCTCAGCTTGTCTGTACCTTAGTGCTCCAGTTGCAGCCCTCTCCTCATTACGCATCACCTCGATTATTGTAACAACATACTTCATGGCCTACCCCAAAAAACCACACATCAACTTTAAATGGCACAGAACCTTGCTGCCCGTATAATTCACAACGCTCACTGATACGACCACATCACGCCACTACTCCGGATCCTCCACTGGCTACCCATAGAAGCACGTATCAAATACAAATATCTACTGATAACTTTCAAACTATACAATAAGATCGCCCCCTCATGCCTTTCCTCTCTTATTACCCCTAGTGACCCCATTAGATCCAGAAGAACGTGCACCCAGAATACCCTCTCAATTCCAACCCATTTTCGTAACACAATCAAAACTACAAGTTCAAGAGTGTTCTTGTTTGTAGCCCCTACTCTCTGGAAAGCTCTCCCAGACAACCTAAGACTAATAAAAGACCTACAGACTTTTAGAAAAGAACTTAAAAGGTTCCTCTTCATTTAACACTGTAACCTCAACACCTCTGTTACTCCCCCTCGAACACCATGATCCCCCTACTTCTGTCCACTATATACTGGACAAATACAAATACAACAAATACATACCCTCCTGAACCTCTTTCTCACTTGATATAGCTTAATTAGGTAATTACTCTTCTCCCCCAAACCTTTCTCTTTATGAAACTCCATTTACTATATTTCTCACTTATCCTGTTCCCTTCCTCAACCTACACTGTAAATAGCTCTGCCTCAGCATCCGCTATTCTGCTGTATATGTGAACAGCTGATTTGTAAATAGTACCTTGTGATATAGTTTGATATTTTCTATGTTCTATGTTCTTTGTAAACGAGTTCTGTTCATTGTAAACCACCCCTGATCACTGGAAGGGGTGGTATATAAAAATGTTTAAATAAAATAAATAATAAATAACAATTCCTTTGCATAGGTAAAGTTTCTACATTGCTCAACCGAGTGTTCTACATCTTTGGGTAATCTAGTAGTACCAACTTCTCAAAATTTTAACCTTTGTTTTTGAGAGAAATGCCCATTATCTTTTATGAGAAGGAAGGGACAACATGTTTCTCATTAATAGTAATCTTTTCATATCACAATAGAGGGTGGCCCAAAAAAAGTAAGAACATCTAGACGATCTCATAACTCCAATAAGCTTAGTACACCTTTAAACTTCAATAGATCAAAACAGATGACCTCTAAAAGAGCATTTTCCTTCATGGCACAAGAGGTATGGAATTCTATTCCTGAAGAATTAAGAGCTCAGGAAGACATCAAAGACTTTTGCATATCTTTAAAGACTTATTTTTTCATAGAATCATTTGGTCAAATAACTTAAATTGATCAACTTGTATATCCAGTTTCACTATGAGATAATATTATAATTTACTGTTTGTACTGTATTTATATTGTAATGTATTGTATTTGATCTTCCCATGCCCTCAACATGTAAGTCCTTTGTTGTCTTGTCAACCACTTTGATTGAGGGATAAGGTGGTATACAAAACTGGTTAAATAAATAGATAAATCAAAAGCTTAATTAGTTTACTTATTTATCTTTTTTAGCTATATCACGTCTTTATTTCGACAATTTCTGGTCACCATCTTTTTTTTAAAATTTGTCAATTGTTTACATGTCTTTTTGAATTTTTAAATAACTTACAGTATATGATATGAGATGTTCTCACTTTTTTTGGGCCACTCTGTATTTGTGCAGAATCATGCTGCTCATAAATTTTCTTTTGGGAGGGAGGAGTGGTCTAGTGGTTAGGACAAGGTACTTCAGGCCGGAGGGCCGGGGGTTCAAGTCCCACCTGGGGACAGCAATCTCAGGCCGGAGGGACTGGGATTTCTAGTCCTGTAGGCACTCCTTGTGGTCTTGGGCAAGCCACTTAACCCTCCATTGCCCATGTTCCCTGTAAGTATTAGCATATGTGTCTCATATCCCCTCATATTAAATGTATCTCCCAATTGACCGCTTTGACCCGGTGAAAAGCAGGATATAAATACAGCTAAATAAATAAAAATAAAATAAAAATTTTGCCTGATGACATGGGATGTCTGGGATGTCTGGATGGCCAGGAAGGGGCACGTCCAGGCCATCCAGTCATCCCAGAACAGAACGGGCTTCATTGTACCTGATTCTGCATCGCAGGAGCTAAACACTCCTGTGGGTGCAGGATTGGGCAATGGGATAGCCCAATGTGTCCCTGCAGCAGCCACGGGAGACGTCGTGGAAGCAGCATGGCCAGGCCTTCCCTACTCCTGCTGGTGCACCAAAGGCCCGGCTCCCCACCAGATCCTTGGTGGGGTCTGCCAGGGCCGGGATCAGGTGGCAGGGCATCACATTCTCATGGATCCATGTCCATCAGGTGACTGCTGGGGCCACTCGCATGGGCACCCAGCACTTATTCCACCTCCAAGGTGGAATAGGCTGGGCGTCCTCCTGGTGACTGCCGTTCATACAGGGCCATGACCTGAACCAGTCCTGTATGTCTGAGTGCCTGGCTCGCCTCCACTCTGCTCACTCTCTGCCCCGGTGCTGCCCCCATCCAGATCTCCCCACACTGTGGCTGTATGAGTGCAGGGATATCGTGTTCCGGCATACGGTCAGGATAGATAGCGGGGCTACACATTCTCCCAGGATGTACAGCTCCACTATCCACCTCTCAGAAGCAGGTCCTTAATGTTTTAGTAATTTCAGTCCTTAAATCACAAGACAATTTTGAATGGTACTCTCCAGATTTTACAGAATGATCATACCCATGATAACTGGTATATTCTCTTCAAACTGGCCCACTTGATTATCTTTTATTGTGAATATATATCCAATGGGAATCAGTAGGTCTAGGCACTTTACCTCTGCCTTTATGCAGCCACGAATCGTGAGATTTGTTTTATTTGCAGCAGTAAACTTTATCTAGTTTGCATCTTTTAATAGGTCTGGGGGCTCAAAGGTTTTATAAAAATGGCTAGCAGCAATAGTGGAAACATCAGAGCCAGTATTCACAATGCATGTGGTTGAAACTCTAGTGATCATGAGCATCAGAATAGGACTTTGCCCAATAGCTTTCTCTTAGCGACTCTCTTGATCAGCTTCTGAAAATTCACCTGAGGACTGAGTTTGAACCTGAGACTTTCAATGTTCCTCTCCTCAGACCACTTCCTGTTCAGTTATCTTACTGTTTCTCTGCAACATCTCGGAACTCGGGGAAATCTTGGCAATATCTTCTTCAACATTGGGCTTACTTTTTTGACAACTTGGAAGCCCACTGAATCTTTCTTGCTACTACAATAGTACACAATATGCCCAGGCTCGTTACAGTTATAATATACCAAATCTCTCCTATTAATTCTCAAAAGAGTTCTCCTGGAACATGCAGCTAGAAAAACTCCTCTTCTAAGGCCAGATTAAAGTATACATTTTCATTTCTCTTTCTCCTATTGAACTTCTCTTCCATTTCTTCTTGTCTCCTTTCTATTCAGGAGAGGAAAGGGAAATTTTCAGATATGACTGGAATTGCCTAGAAAGACTAGGGGGACACGCAATGAAGCTACAATGTAACCCATTTAAGACTATAAGAGAAAATACTTTTTCACTCATTGCATAATCAAACTCTGGAATTTGTTAATGGAGGATGTAGTAAAAACTGTTAGTGTAGATGGATTTAAAAAAGGTTTGGACAAGTTCCTGGACGAAAAGTCCATAAACCATTATTAGAGGACCTGGGAAATCTACTGCTTGCCCCGGGACAAGCATTGTGGAATCTGTGTGTCAGATGTTTCAGATCATCGTCACTTTCAGACAGTAACCTGGTATTGTCAGCCAAGCAACTGTGTTGATAACTGTAATGGGTATATTGTATAGAATGTTCCCCATCCCTCTCCAAAAGGATTATCAACAGTCCCCTTTAAGAATTCAGGGCTGAGAGGGTGTGACTCAGAGGGACAGGTTATGAACCCAGCAGGCTGCAGGAGGAAGAGAAGCCTGTGGAGCCAGAAGTTTTGTTCAAGGCAAGCTGTGCAAAGGAATTCTGAAGTAGGAACTTTGAGGCTGGAAGAAATGCCAGGAGAACCAGCTTGTAGAGGTTTAACAAGCTGGGACAGAAGTAAAGCTGCTTTTGTTTTCCTTGAACTACAGTCTGTTCTGGATTTTGCTTTCTGGAAGTTTAACAAGCTGGGATAGAATAAAAACTGCTTTTGTTCTCCATAAACTGCTGTCTGACCTGTATTTTAAAGAAAACTCCTTCCCATCCCATGCCACACTACCACATATGGTAGCAGCTTGGGGATTTCCTCTAACCGCGTGACTGAGGACTAATCCATGTACCTCCAAGGCTGGGTTTCTACAGCAGGTCAGGATTGTTTTGTTTGTTTGTGTGGGCTAAGAGGGTTAACCTCGTTTTTATTAGGGAGCTTAAAGAAGGTTTAGTCAGTGCCAGACAGGCTTTGTTTTGGCCATTAGAGGCTGCTAACAGTTGTTGGAGCTGGAATACTGCAGGGTTAATTCAGCTGCAGAAGAGGAAGCTGTGGTGGTATTACAAAAAAATAGTTACAAGTCAATATGGAGCGGCTCCTCCAGATTCTGGCTGAAGGGCTGCAGCAACATCAAGAGTAACAGTAGCAACAATTACAGTATCAGGAGTGAAAATAACAGTTACAACACACACTGCTGGAAAGGCAGCAATAACAGCAGCAGCAGTTGATTCAAGCCCTACAGAGACCGCATCTCCACCCTCCAATGCAAGCACTTCTTAAAATGACTGCAGAAGATGAACCGGAACACTTTATGGTGAACTTTGAATGAACCACCCACATAGCCCTGTGGTTAGAGGAGACATGGACTACTTATTTGGGAAATCTGCTGACGGGCAGCAGTCAGACTGCATTCTAAGAAGCCAGCCCAGATGGGCGAGCTACATATGCAGTTGTCAAGGCCGCCATACAGGAACTGGCCAACTGTACCCCAGAGGCATACCACCATTGTTTCAGAAAGGGGTGTGTGGGGGCTCCAGATAAAGGAGAGCCCTCAGAATTTCCTCTTCTGGTTGAAGGATCTCATATAGAATTGGCTGCAACCAGAGGGAAAGATCGGGTCCAAGATAGCCAAGATTGTGCTATTGGAGCAGTTTTTGGAGGATTTGACAACGCCAATGAAACAGTGGGTACGTCAGCACTCCAAACTTGCAATGGAAATAGCCAAGGGATATCATGAAGCCAAATTGGTGATTGAAGCGGACAGTAAGAAGGGGAAGAAGTCACCTGTTAACCCAGGAGGATGGAAGAGGAAGCCAGAATGGATGTTGCCTCCCATGTTCTGACCCTTAAAGTCAACTCCTAGGTGAAGCATTTTTATTTATTTATTTTATTTATTTATTTATTAGCAAGGCTTGATATACCACCCAAACCAAAGTGTCAGAGCGGTGTACAATAGTAAACAAGGAGGCTACTAGAAGATTAAAGGAGGAAAGGAATGCCATTGGGTTGATAGGAAAGCACTAGTGAGAGGGAGAGAGAAAGATAGGAAAGGAGCGGAGTTAAACAAATAGACAGGCTGATTGCTGAGGGGAGGAAGGGGCAAAGGGAGGGGAGAGGGGGTGGTGTATGGCATCAGAATCATCACATGGTTACAGGGAGGTCAAAAGCCTGGGAGAAAAGATGGGTTTTAAGAAGAGCTTTGAAGTGAGGGAATGAAGGTTTGGTGCGGAGCGGGTGAGGGAGAGAATTCCATAGGGCAGGACTCAGAAAGAAGAATGCAGAGTGACGAGTGAGTTCGAGGTGTGCTTGGGATGGGGAAGGAAGAAAAAGGCGATTACTATGGGTGGACCGGAGGAAGAGAGGAGCAGGATGGTGGTAAATAAGATCAGACAAATATTGGGGAACACCTGTGTGAAGAACTTTGTGGGTGGTGATGAGGTACTTATAGACGAATCTGAATTTAATGGGGAGCCAGTGGAGAGAGAGAAGGCAAGGAGTGATGTGGTCGAAAGGGGAGGAGTGAGTGACTAGACGGGCGGCGGTGTTTTGGATGAGTTGAAGTCGACGGAGCTGGTAGGTGGAAAGGCCGGCGAAAATTGAGTTACAATAGTCCAAACGGGAGATTACAAGGGAGAGAACCAGGGTGGTGAGGGAGGGGGCAGAGAGGTAGGGCCGGAGGGATCTAATTCTATGGAGATGGAAAAAACAGCTACGAATGAGGGAGGAAATATGCCGGTGAAAAGACAAAGAGGAATCAAGGGTGACACCAAGGTAACGGAGTGTGGAAACATGAGGAATAGGGAGGGAAGACATTGTGGGAGCTAGAGTGGGAGGAGTGGCAGCAAAGGAGAACCAAATAGCAGAGGACTTAGAGGGATTGACACAAAGAAAATTATCAGAGAACCAGGTGGCAATGAGATCAAGACAAGCATTGAGGGCAGAGAGGTCCGGAGTTGTAGAGCTGGTGTGGTGAATGAGGAGAATGTCATCAGCGTAGAAGTAAGAGGAAATACCGGCATGTCCCCAACCATGACCCCTTCATCTGGTTTAGGTAAAGAGCCTGAGACACTTGCTTGGGAATGTCCCAAGGGAATGGAAGAAACCATGGAGGTCAGCCTAACCACCCCTCATACATGCGCTTTTATGGACACTCCCCACCCAGGGGCCCAGAGCTTTGTGATTCCAGTGGATCTTGAGGGAAAGGCAGAAATAACAGCAGCAGCAGTTGATTCAGGCCTTGATAAACTCCAAGAGTGTGTAGACTCTTATCTGCCAGGAAACTGTAAACCGATTTCAAATTGACTATGCACAGACGGTAACAATGGCCTGTGTGCATGGAGACCAGATGAAGTATCCAATGGCACAGGTATCACTTAAGACTCCAGCAGGGCAAGTCACATTCGAGGTCATGGTGCTGCTCTGGCTACCATATCCCGTGGTGATTGGCCGAGACTGCCCAAACTTTGGAGTGATAACTGATGGCTCCACAAAATTGGACTAGAGATATTCCCTCTAGAAGATCCGGATCTATATGTCAAGATTCCAAAGCCTGCTAAGTCCTGGAGTCAGCATCACCAGGAAAAGCTATGCTACCAACAGAATCTGTGAGCAGCTATGGAGGAGGATCCAGGGAGGGGGAGCCTAGGGAAGAAACCCCTGTGGATAGCTCAGGGCTCAGCAGTAGTGACCCAAATACAATTGTCCCCTTTCCAGAGTTGGGGCTGGAGAAAGACCCAGGGAGCTTCAGGAGGGCCCAGAAAAAGGATGAGTCCCTTAAACCTGCTTAAGAGTTGGTTTTGGAGGTGGATAGGGTTCCAGCAGGTAAATGAGAGTCCCCTTCAAGAGCCTTTCCCTATTTTGTGTTAAAGACAGATTTATTATACAGTGTGTCTGAGGGGGCCCTCGAGGGGGAAGAGATTACACAACTCATAGTTCCCTGACCCTATCATCATCAGGTGTTATCATGAGGACATAGCCATTTATTAGGAGGACACCTGGGGGTGGAGAAAACACTAGAGCATGTTTTAGCATGGGGTCCATAAACAGGTGCAGTTACATTACCAGTCATGTCCCACTTGCCAACTACATAAACCAGTCAGAGTCTGACCTGTTCCTCTAGTGCCTATGCCTATCATTGAAACCCCATTTGAAAGAGTAGCCATGGACCTGGTAGGTCCCTTGGAGAGAACCACTCAAAGCAATAGGTATATTTTAATCGTACTAGACTATGCTAGCTGATATCCAGAGGCCATTGCTCTAAGGAATATGAAGACTACTACGATTGTGAATTCCCTCTGGGAAGTATTCTTGTGGGTGGGAATACCCAATGAGATCCTCACACAGCAAGTCAAGTGAAGGTCAAGATGCTGCAAACATCAGCATATCACCCACAGACGGATGGCCTCATTGAGCGATTCTATAAAACTCTGAAATAGATGTTTAATACATTTGTGCAGGAGGACGGGAATAATCGGAACATTCTCCTGCCCTATTTGATATTTGCCATCCACAAGGTACCTCATGGGGTTTTTGCCTTTTGAGCTGCTCTTTGGAAGAAGTACAAGAGACATAATAGACATGGTAAGGGAAACCTGGAAAGAAGAACCCTATGCCGGGGGTAATTTGGTGGAGTATGTTATACAAATGTAAGACCAGCTGAAGAAAGCTTGAGAGGTGGCCAAGCTCAGTCTGGAAAAAGCCCAAACCAAGTAGGCAAGGGGCTACAATCAGGTAGCTATGCACTGCACCTTCCAGGAGACAGAGTTTTAGTCTTGTTGCGCTCATCCAAGAGCAAGTTAATCTATAAATGGCAGGGGTCCTATGAGGTAGAAGAGAAAGTGGGGCCTGTTAACTGCAAGACTGCCCAGCCAGATGAACAGAAGAAAGCCAAAATTTACTACATTAACATATCAATCCAGGGAGATGATTTTGGCCAGAAATTTCAGCCGCATCAGATCCAGCTCAAGTCCCAATTGGAGATCAGCTCTCTGCTGCTCAGAGAAGAGATCTAGAAGGTTTGATCCACTGGAACCTAAAGATGTTCTCTACCCCCTGGGATGAATCCACTTATTTGTTATGGTATCATGTCCCCCCACCCCACATGACTATGTAATGTATAACTGCCATGTATCATGATTGTTTATCATATAAACCGCTTTAATTATAAGATAAGGTGTTTTTCAAAACTCAGGGTCAATGCTGGATAATCACCCCAATCAGATTCTGGATGCTCAGTGACAGGCCATTGCCAAGGAACTGGCAGAGATGCTTAACCTGGGAGTTTTAGAAGAGTCTATGAGTGACTGTTCATCACCAATGTTACCGCTAAGCTGTGCTGAGTCCTCCACCAGCATTACTGCGGGTGAGTGGAGGTGCAAAGTGATCATGCTTAGGATTGTGCGGCATAGGCAGGTCCAGAGGGAACATTGGTTGTCACCGATCATCTTGGTTTAGACTTCTGGAGAGTCAATGCAGCTTCTAAACTGGAAGCATATCACATGCCCAGAGTAGATGAGCTAATTGAGCAACTCGATGGAGCATGCTTTATAGAGTATCAACCTTGGATTTGAGCAATGGATAATGGCAGATTGCCTTGACTCTGGCTGCCAAGGAGAAGACTGCTTTTTCAATACCACAAGGCCTGCTCCAGTTTACAGTGCTGTCTTTTGGATTACACAGTGCTCCTGGCAGGATTCAATGCCTAGTCGACCACCTACTGAGATCACACAAGGAGTATGTGCCTACCTTGATGATATCGTCATCTGCAGCAGAGACTGGACCGCCCATCTAATCAAAGTAAAAGTCATTTTGACCAGCCTGCGGAAGGCTGGGTTGATGACCCACCCCAAAAAATATTTTATGGGAGGTTGGGATGTTCAATACCTGGGGGATTTAATTGGGAATGGACAGATATGACCTCCACTATGGAAGGTGGATGCCATTGCTCAGGTCCCCACACCAAAATTGAAGAAAGAGGTTTGTGTCTTCATTGTATTGATTGGCTATTACGACCATTTCATCCCTAGTTTTGCAAAGATGGCGGAGCAGCTAACCAATCTCCTCCAGAAGAGAGATCGTGAATGGATCTAGTGGTCACCGGACCTGGACATGGTCTTCCATCTCAAGAAATCCGTGTGCTCTGAATCTATTCTGACTAGCCTTCTCTCTTCTGTTTATTGCGCAAACTGATGCCTCAGAGGTGGGCCTTGGAGCTATTCTGGCCTAGGAAGTCAGGGATGAAGAGCTGTTCTGGCCCAGGAAGTTGGGGTGAAAACATCCAGTAGCATTATGCAGTGATCGAGAAGGAGGCCCTGACTGTCAAGTGGGTTTTTGAAACCTTCAAATACTACTTGCTTGAAAGTTCATTTGTGCTAATAATGGACCACCAACCCCTCAAGTGGCTGATTCGACATAAGGAGTCCAACGGCTGTATTATGTGGTAGTTTTTGAGTATCCAACCCTACCAGTTCCAGGTCCACCATAGGACTGGTCAAACTCACCTGAACGCAGAATTCCTTTCCCAGGTGAGGGTCCCAGGTAAGACAGGTGCTCAACAGGGCATGGTTGAGCTAAAGGGGGGTGAAGGGGGTAAAATGAGGAATATAGAATGTTTTCCATCCCTCTCCGAAGGAATTATTGACAGCACTGTTCCCTCTAAGCTGTGCGCGTGTGCGCGCACACACCTCACCGAGCACATACTTTACAACAGAGCGCACAAAAATTACGGTTCTGATTCTGATAGAAAACAACACAGACGTCTTAAAATTTAAAAGTTGTTGTGTATTTACGGTTTTCACAAGTTCTACAATATTTTCTAGTGCAATCACTGTGGTGTACATACTGTATTCTGACGTGTAGTCAAATTTTAAAGTATATAACTCAGAGTGTCGTTATGTGGCGCACAAAAATTTTACCTTCCTTCAAAAGCCGCACAGCTGATATTTTATGCGCACACAGCCTACAGAAAATTAGAGGGAACATTGATCGACAGTTGTCTTTAAGAGAGTCTGCAGCACAGAGTTCAGGGCTGGGGGTGTGTGGCCAGTGGTGGGATTAAAAAATCGTAGGAACCGATTCTGTATCAGATCAGTATGAGTGGGCTGCAGCACCCTGATCCCCCCCCCCCACCCAACATTTTGATGGTGTCGGGGGCAATTGCGGCATTGGGAAAAGCCCCCGATACCATCAAAATACTGTCAGGGGTCGGTGCCCTGACAGATAGTGAATCCCTGGTGGCCTTGCGGTCTGGAACCCCCTCCCTTAAAAAGAAAATAGGCCTGGTGGTCTAGTGGCCACCTGAATACCCCCTCCCAACTAAAAAAGAAATAGACCTGGTGACTTAGTGGCCCCCTGAACTCCCCACCCCCCTCTCGATTAACAAACAAAATAGACCTGGTGGCCTAGTGGCCCCTGAACCATCCCCACCCCAGTACCTTTCAAAATGAGCGGGGGCACTGCCATTTTTGAAGATGGTAGTCCACAAGTGGGGATGCTTAGACAGCACTCCCGCTCATTTCAAAAGGTACTGGGGTGGTAGTGGTTCAGGGGCCACTAGGCCACCAGGTCTATTTTCTTTTTAAGGGAGGAAGGAGAGCCCAGACTGCTAGGCCACCAGGGATTCACTATCTGTCAGGGTATTTTGATGAGATTGGGTGGCTTTTCCCGATGCCGCCATTGTCCCTGATGCCATCAAAATACTATTGGATGGGGGGATTGAGGCGGCTGGGCCACCAGGGATTCACTGTCTGTCATGCACCGGTTCAACAAACTTGGGAAATTTTAGGAATGGGTTCGGGCGAACCGACTGAATCCCACCACTGGGTGTGGCTCAGAGGAAGAGGTTAAGAACCCAGCAGGCTGAAGCTGGGAGACAGGCCCCTTGTAGCCAGAAGTTCTTCCAAGGCAAGCGGGGCAAAGACGTTCTGAGGTAGGAACTAACTGGGAGGAAGGGCCGGGAGAACCAGCTTGTAGAGGTTTAACAAACGGGGACAGAAGAAAAGCTGCTTTTGTTTTCCCTGAACTGCTGTCCTGGGTTTTGCCTTGTGGGGGTTTAACAAGTTGGGACAGAAATAAAGCTGCTTTTGGTTTCCCTGTCCAGCCTGTGTTTTAAAGAAAACTCTTTCCCACTGTATGCCATACTACCACAATGAGTCTTCCATCAGTTTTCACACCTCAGTTGTCTTCATACAATCCTGCTTCTCTGATGATTTGTTCTGCATATAAATTGTACAGGTATCGGGAAAGTATGCATCCTTGTCGTACACCTTTGCCATTCTTTTTCTCCTTGTTTCATTTGAACAGTTGCTTTTTGATCAATGTGAAGGTTGTATATGAGAACTAACATGTACGCCTGTATACCCATGCTTCTTAATGTGGCCCAGAGTTTTTAATGATTTATGCAATCAAAGGCTTTGCTGTAGTCAATGAAACACATGGAGATAACCTTTTGGTATTAGCTTGTCTTTTCAAGGATCCATCTGACATACACAAGAATGTCTTTGTTCTTCACCCTTTCATAAAACCTGATTGCACTTTGGGCAGTTTTTGTTCCAGGTATGATTGTAGTCTCCAAATGATCTTAAGAAGAATCTTGCTGGCATATTGGATCAGAGCATTTGTGCTATAATTTCCACAGATCACCTTTTTTCAGTATTGGTAGGAATACAGATCTTTTCCAGTCAATTGGCCAAGATGTCTTCCAAATTTCCTGGCAGAGAATTTTAAGTATTGTAATAGCTGAATCTGATAGCATTCCCACTGAAGTATCGTCATGGCGTAGGGCAAATAGTGCCTATGGAAACAGAAGAAAATGTGCAGAGCAGTTTTAAAATGGGCAGCTCAAAGCACATGGCTGAGGGTTGCTATGGGCAACCATCAAAAACACTAGCACCGGGTGTAGGAAAAGGCCCCAGCAAAGGATTACCTCATAGCTCATTAGCTGATCAGGAACAGCTGCAGAGACTTGAGCTTCGGAGAAACACCAAGTTGTGCCTACCATTTAGAATCCCTTCAGCAAAGGCTCCAACGATCCTGTGAGCAGTGAGTGAGAATCAGCTGTGTGGAACTGTGTGTGAGAGAAAACTGCAGCCAATCTGAGCACTTTTCAAATCATTTAGAATCCCTTCAGCAGCTCCAACGATCCTGTGAGCAGTGAGTGAGAATAATCCCTTCAGCAAAGGCTCCAACGATCCTGTGAGCAGTGAGTGTGTGAGAGAAAACTGCAGCCAATCTGAGCACTTTTCAATAAATAAGAATGATGCACTTAAAATTGAGTCAGTCTTGAGCAGAGGAAAAGCTAACCGGGACAAAGCTTACCGGGGGAAAGCTAACCGGGACAAAGCTTACCGGGGGAGAGCTAACCAGGACGGAGTTATCCAGAGAGCTAACAGAGGAGGAGCTTACTGGGGGAGAGCTTACAGAGAGGAAGCTAACTGGGAGGAAGCTAACCGGGACACATACTTGAAAACTTTAGACGGAGATTCCAGCAGTATCTCAGAGGAGTTTGCCCACGAGGGAATACCTGAGGTTAGTGCCAGAGAGTTGGGCTGCACTAAACCAGAGTCTGGTCGTTGGGGCCATGGAGGGATTCCTACAAGCAAACAGAGAGAAGCTGTGAGTGGGAATTTCCAGGAGAGCAGGTACCTGGGGAATAGAAGCTGTTGTCAAAGGGAGATTTCCAGGCCCAAAGAAGCACATCCTGTAAGAGGAAGTGAAAAGCTTTCGGGGGAGAAAGGCTATTTTCAACTTCCCAGCTCCAAACGTTCCGGCAGAGGCCAGCCTGAAGAAAGGCCAATTCCTTGGAGTAGAGGGGCATTTGAAAAGCAGGATTTTACATATGCTTGTCCTGAAGTGTATGGCCTTCTAGGGGAAAAGTCTACACTGCATGGTAGCTTTCCATTTCACCTTGCTAGTGAGGAAGAGAGAAGCCCTTGCCAGAGAGACGAGGGATTCTTTAATACTGGTGTAAGTCACAATCCCACAGAAGAGAATTGCAGGGAAGCTCATGAGGCCATGGACTGTGATTATTGTGTGGAAAACTCGGAGGATTTCCAAATGGATTGTACACTTGTATTTGCTGATAGTGTGACCTCTCTCTGCTGAAGTGTGTAGAAAGGAAATCTGTTCCTAGGAACAGATTTCAATTTCACAGCTGCTGTAAGATACAAGGACTGTTTTTCACTTTTGTTTTTCCTTAGCTGAAAAGAAGCATCCTTTGTATTTTTGTAGTTCAATTTGTGTTATACCAGAAGCATGGTTTATTTCCTTTTTGATTCCTGATTGCAGAAGTTCTCCAGGGAAGGGAAAATAAAATACCTCTTTAAAAATAGCCTAGCTACTCGTCCACGACTACACTCTTTTTGAATAGCTAGTGGGACTCCAACTCCCAGGGGGCATTACTTGTCCCAGCTAATTAAGAAGAGGCCCCACTGAAACCCCCAGGTCCTTTGCCTATGGGGGTATGTAGGTGGGTGACAGTATTAAAGCAATCAGTGCCTGTTGCCTTTTCTTTGATAATGCTTTCAATGATGCTTTGACTTCTTTCATCACCAATGGTTCCTGATTGTAAGTTATACTGTATGTTGGTCCACTTGATCTTTATGGTATGATGACTCAGTGTATTCATTTCACCTTTTCTCATCTTCTCAGCACTATTTAAAATGAACCCTTGAGCATCTTGTAGCATTCTAGTTTGAGGTTGAAATTTTCTCTTTAACTCTTGTAGTTTACAGAGAGCTGATCTTGTTCTACAGTATCTTTAATGGTTTCTGATTCTATTTTCTTGCATGCATCATTATGGTACTTCTCTTTGTCTCTTCTTGTTGCATATTAGAAATTTCTGTTATGTTCTATGATTACCTTTCTTTCTCTTCTTGCCTTAGCTTTTCTGTGCTTCTGAGCAAGTTTAAGAGTTTCTTCAGTCATCCATTGCTTTCTTACCTTTTCATTGACTTTTCATTTTCTTCAAGCACAACTTTTTTGATGCCATCTTATAGCTCCTCTGGTGCTCTGTCGTTTTATCCAAAACAGTGGATCAATTTTGCAGACAATCTTTAAATTCTGGTGATATATTCTCAAGATCATACTTTGCTACATTCATGAGTGGCTTGTTCTTTTTCAGATTTAACTTGAGTTTGCATACCAGTAACAGGTGATCTATACCGCAGTCAGCTCCAGGCTTGCTTTGTGTTGATGTCACTGAGCTTTTCCATTGTTGTCTTACACATATATAGTCAATTTGATTTTTATACAGTCCACTTAGTAAAGTCCATGTGTACAATCATCACTTGTGTTGTTGAAGAAAGTGTTAGAGATAAATAAATTGTAGGTCTTTCAGAATTCTATCAAATCTTCTCTATCTTCTTTCTGTTGCAATATTTTCCAACCACTTTGCCACCGCCTTTGTTCCTAACTTTTGCATTCTAGTCTTTATCTTTATTTAAAACTTGATAGACCGCCAAAACCAAAAAAGGCATGCGGCGGTTTACATTAAAATTGGAAACTGCTGAAAAGAAAAAGGAAACAGAAAGGAATGCCAATTTTTGATAGGAAAGAGACAGCAGCAAGGGAGGAGGCCAGAATAAGGCAGTGAGAGAAGAAAGAAATACCATTAAGTATCGGCAGGGGGAGGGGGAGGAAGATTGAAAGCTGTGCAAAAGAGATGGGTCTTTAGCTTAGCCTTGAAAGAGGTGGAAGAGAGTTCCAGGCGAAGAGCTGATGGTAGGGAGTTCCAAAGGCGGGGACCAATGAAGAAGAAGGCAGAGGAGCGTGTAGTTTCAAGATGTGCCTGGGAAGGGGACGGTAGGTATAGCCGGTTGGCATGGACTGACCTGAGAGCTTTTGAGGGACGCCGAGATACCATGCTGCTGGATAAGCAGAGCGAGGGGGGCCAGGAAAATGTTTAATAGAAGGGGAGCTAGCACAGAACCCTGAGGGACACCACAGTGCAGAGGGGTTGAGGGAGAGGAATCCGAGCCAGAGAGTACTGAGAAGGACCGATCGAAAAGAAAGGAGTGGAACCAGCGAAGAACTGAGCCTGAGAGACCAATAGAGACAAGCCGTGATAAGAGCGTGCGGTGATCGACAACATCGAAAGCAGCAGACAAATCGAGAGAGACAGCTATAGATATGGAACCACGGTCATGAGCAACATGCAATTCATTAAGAAAAGAAATAAGAATAGATTCAGTGCTATGACCAGGACAGAAACCAGATTGACGGGGGTGAAGAACCAGAGAAGCTTCAAGATGAGTGGAGAGCTCAGAGAAAACCAACCGCTCTAGAAGTTTGGACAGAAAGGGAAGGTTAGAAATAGGGCGCCAGTTCGAGGGTATAGAGGGGTCCAAGGAAGCTTTCTTCAGAAGGGGACGAATCAAGGCGTGCTTCCAACGTGAAGGGAAGGACCCAGACATCAAGCTAGTGTTGAAGATAGTGTTTCATTACAGCTCTTAAAAGTTTGTTCTTAATTATAAATGCAACAACATTTCTTCTTTGTCTTTTATTTCCATCATAGTATGCCATGTGATCATCAGATTTAAAGTGCCTGTACCAGTCCATTACACGTTGACCATGACCACCTCCAGCTTCCCTTAGTTCATGCTTTGAATGTTCCACATCTCAATATGCAAGCATCTTTGCAGCCTCTCATTCTCATTTCATGCACAACTACATCAGAAGTGAGATGTCTCAAGGGCTTTGCTCCAACTGCATTATAAATGCTGGCTTTACTCTGAAGAATCTTCAGCTCTTCCTAGTAGCCCATTGAGTGCTTTCAAGCATTACAACATAATTTGTTTTGTTGTTACTATCTACTGGTTGTTTGTGGCAAGATACGCAAGTCAATTGCTAGGCCTTTTTTCCGTGTACGTAATGCCAGTGTCATTGCTGTTGTTTAATTCTGGTTGCCATATCTCAATTCTGTCGCTGTATCTTAAAAAGGATATAGCGGAATTAGAACAGGTTCAGAGAAGAGCCACCAAAATGGTAAAGGGTATGGAAGGATACACCATGAGGAAAACTTCAACTTGTAAAAGAGAGGGCTGAGGGGAAATATGATGGAGGTCTATAAAATAATGAATGGAATGGAATGGGTAAACGTAGATCGGTTGTTTACACCATCAAAAAGTAGAAAGACTAGGGGACATGCAGTGAAGCTACAATATAACCCATTTAAGACTAATAAAAGAAAATATTTTTTCTCTCAACGAGTAATAAAACTCTGGAATTTGTTACCAGAGGATGTAATAAAAGCTGTTAGTGTAGCTGGGTTTAAAAAAGATTTGGACAAGTTCCTAAAGGAAAAGTCTATAAACCATTATTAAAGAGGACATGGGGCAAGCTTGTGGAACCTGTGTGTCTTTTTGGGAATCTGCTAGATACTTGTGATCTGGATTGCACACTGTTGGAAACAGGATACTGGGCTTGATAGACCTTGGTCTGGGCCAGTATGGCATATCTTATATTCTTATGTCACAGAAATGTGAGCCTCCACTGATAACACTGTCACATATTGCTGCTGCGCAAATAGGTGATTTGTCTTAATCTAGCTCCTCATCTGAGACCTGTCTATCTTGGGAGAGCTTGTTAGTAGTTAAGGTACTAATGGCATAGCTCTCAGCCTCATTGATCCATACAATCCATTGCAGCATGACAAGCTACAAACCAAGCAAGGGAAATCTGTGACCATTAAATTCTGAATCTTAAGGAATTTCCAGCATATTCCAATTACCTATGGGCCACCATCTTGTTGTGAACAAGTCCTGCTTGAAACATCTTAAACTGATCAGAAACATGCTCCAAGGTCTCTATCCTCTGTTGTATTCCTGCAGCATTCATCTTATGGGACTGAATTTTACCATGGCTAGAGAGACAACAGTATGCTGCATGGTCACCATCATACCCCATTACAAATCTTAAGTAATAATTGGGGGTTTAACCAAATGACCTACAAATTCAGCATTTTCTGTTGCAAAAGAAAGTGCAGAATGACTTAGAAATGGATAGGATGGGGTTTGAGGCTTTGTGCCTGGGAACGCTGGGAAAGAAAGGGGTGCTTTCAAAGATATACAAGAGGTTCAAGTCAGTGGGGAGGGAGAAAGTGAGGTGTATGATTAAGTGGGAACAGGACCTGGACCTGGGCATATTTTGGAAATAGGAGGATTGGGAGGACATTTTCTTGACTATTGGGAAACTGTCAGTGGGTTTCTGCTGCCCTAGGCAGAAGCGCTAGCCAAGCTACCCCCTTGTGCACCATGCTGCCCTCCCCACCATGCATCATGCCACCCCGTCTCCCCATTGCCGCTAATTCCAGGTGGCTCACGGGCTGCTGCTACCGAAACTAGTCGCCCACTGCTGGAATCTGCAGCAGCGGGGTGGCGGCCTCACAGTTCAGCATGGGGGGAGGGCGGCGTTTCTGGGCACATGAGTGTGTGGCAGGCCATGTGTGCCAAAGCACATGACCTGCCGCCCACAGACGTCTGCCACCCTAGGTGGCTGCCTAGTCCACGTAGTAGATAGGCCAGCCCTCGGTGGCAGCGAGTCTTACGTAAAATGCCTACAAGCTGCTTTATCAGTGGTACCTAACACCTGAGAGGCTCTATGGGACAGAGACCATTAGGTCAGCAGACTGTTGGAGGCAATGTGGTGGTCACTGAAGATTTTTCACATGTGGTGGGGGTGCCCAGGGTGCTGAAGTATTGGGGGGAAGTCATTAGCCTGATGGAGATTCTGGGATGGGCCCTCCCAAAGAATCCTGCAGGGCCCTCCCAAGGAATCCTGCAGTTTATTTGTTGCACAAGCAGGACCCAGGTTGTCCCTTGGGGCAGCAAAGGCTGCTGAGGTACTTCATTATGGCTGCTTCCTGTGAGATAGCATTGCACTGGAATAAGGCACTGCTTCTGGAGGTTCAGGGGTATGTGAAGAGGGTGGGTGAAATGTATAGTATGCTAAATTGAGTGCTATGTCCAGATAGGGTTGCCAACCGGCCGGTTTTCAGCCGGCCTGGCCGGTTTTTCCATGGCCAGGCCGGCTGCCGGCACAGATGTCAAACCGGCCGTTGAAAAGCCGGTTTTTTGCTCTGGCCGCAAGATCGGGAGCGGCCAGAGCAAAAATCCGGCTTTCCTCCCGAAGTCCGCGGCGCGAATGCGAACGCGAACGCGATTCCCCATAATAGTGCAACCGCTGCTTCTGCTTTGTACAGAGCAGCGGCTGCACTACACTTACTTTGAAAAGTAAAGAAACTGTATGAGGAGCCCTCCGGTCATGGCAGAACCCGAGGAAGTGATGTCATGGGGGCGGGTTCCTCACAGGCTGTCTTTCCTTTCAAATTAACTTTATTGCAGCTAAAGTTAATTTGAAAGGAAAGACAGCCCGTGAGGAGCCCGCCCCATGACATCACTTCCTCAGGCTCTGGATGACCGGAGGACTTCTCACACAGTTTCTTTACTTTTCAAAGTAAGTGTAGTGCAGCCGCTGCTCTGTACAAAGCATAAGCAGCGGCTTGGGCAGGGCAGGGCAGGGGTGTGAGTTACCCAGCAAGGGGGGGGGGGTGATGGTATGATTAAACCAGCAGGAGGGAGGGGGGGGGGTTGGTGTGAGACACCCAGCAAGAGGGGGTGAGTGAGGGACACAGGGGTGGGAGAGTGAACAAGCAGTGGAAGGGGGGGTGGTGTGAGTGAACCAGCAGTGGAGGGGGGGGGGGGTGTGAGTGAATCAGCATGGGGGGGGGGTTGGTGGGAACCAGCCGGGGAGCGGGGGGGGTGTGAGTGAACCAGCAGGGGAGGGGGGGTGATGGTGTGAGTGAACCAGCAAGGGGGGGGGTGAGTGAGTGACACGGGGGTGGGTAAGTGAACCAGCAGGGAGGGGAGGAGAGGGGTGGTGGGAGTGAAACAGCAGGGGAGGGGGTGAGTGAGTGAACAAGCATGGAGGGGGGGGCGATGAGTTAGTGACCCAGCACTGAGGGGCGGGGGGGTGAGTGAACCAGCACTGAGAGGGGGTGTGAGTGAATCCTCGGTAATTTTTGTGGGTGGGGCTGGGGGCGGGGCAGGGGCGGGACTGGGGGAGGAGAATGGGTGGAGCATGGCGAGCCATAGGTGTCGGGTTTTTCTCGGTGAAAAAGTTGGCAACCCTATGTCCAGAGGGAGAGTGACATGAATGGAAAGCCAGTGGTGGGTTTTCTGGAACTATCTTCAAAATGAGATCTTGGGGAAATAGGGGAGGGGTAAAATGGAATAAACAATGGGTGGGGGAAGTTAGGGGAGGGAGAGGTGTTTTGAAATAATTGTATTGCCTCAAAGATTTGTTTTTATCTGGCTGGAATTCAATACAAATTTATAAATTTAAAAAACGAAAATAAATATCTCCATGGAATGAATGCACAGGAAGTGTCCCTCTTCCAGTTGAAAGGAAGCTCTAGAATGAGAGGTCATAAGATAAAGTGAAAGGGGGCAGATTCAGAAATAATGTGAGGAATTATTTCTTTATGGAAAAGGTGGTGGATGTGTAGAACACCCTCCCAGTGTAGGTGGTGGAGAGGAGAACTGTATCTGAATTCGATAAACCATGGGACAAATACAGAGGATCTCTGAGAGAGATGAAGGGATTGTATAACTTCATGGTTTTTATGGATGGGCAGACTGGATAGATGTATGGTATTTGTCTGTTGTCATTTTCTATGTTTCTATGTTTAATATCCACATTACACTGTGAATTTATTACCTTTTGGAATAAGTCAGGTATTGTCATCATGTTAGGGTGTAATTATATGTGCATGCAAAGTTTTTAAACACAGAAACCAGCCCTCACATAATCAACTAATAAATTGATTTAAGTGTTCCCTCTCTGATCTTTCGGGCTTGATTGCTCAGGCTCTTTAGAAAAGGTTGTTTTTCTTCTGGTAATGAAGTGGCTCCCAGCTGAAGAACTTCGCAACAGGCTACAATCAGTAGTTAGCTCACAAAAATAAGGTAGCTGTAGTCTGTTAACCTCTTGCCAAGTATGTAAAACTTTTGCATGAATAAGAAGAATGTTAAACTAAAGATGTTCGCAAGTATGGCCCACTGAGGGAATAGCTTTCAAAGTAATTGTGCAGGTGTAATGCGTTCAGGTACTTTTCACCTACAGACATTCCATCAATTTTCAAAGGGAAAATTTCTCTTTTGAGATCGAATCAGGGGAAGCATGTCCCTCAGATTTGCATTTGGTCTTTGTTATGTGCTTTTTCTATGAACACGTATGCTAATACTTAATTCAAATCCAAAAGCATGCATCTACATGTACTCTCTGCCCAGGAATGCCTCCCCAGTATGTGAGTACACATAAACGCATTTTGTTAGACAGATATAGGAGTACACGTGTTTATGCTGCACAGTTTTCAAAAATCCCATTTCTAAACACATAGCCCTATTTTATGCATGGAAATTCCTTTAACAATTTCCATCTGATGGTTATGAATGATCTACGTGCGTGCATTTATAATTCTGATCTCATTAATTTTGCCTTGAGTGGTTACTAAATGCATTCCATTTAATTTCCAAATGCCTCTGAGTAAAAGCATTTGAATCCTAAAATGGAAAGCATTTCAGTGTCATCTGAAGGAAAGTTACTTGAGGACTCTATCTGAACCCCTTTCCAGTCACTGATTAATCATAATGATTATATTTTGGCCTAGGTGACCAAGTCCTGCTATGTCATAAATGGGGCAGTTTTCGAGATTACGCCATAGAGGCAAAGTCTGTTGGTATTTTTCCTAGAGGATTTTACGCCACTTTAGAAAGGGAAATCATGCACATGCCTTGAAAGTGGCTTAGGGGAATCACACCCACAGAGATTTGCAACTGCTTTTTGTGTGGAGATACTTTCCCTGAAAAGCAATGAATGTGTAATATTCAAAATGAAAAGCGATAATGCGTTTCGGCCCACTTATTCATCCTATGAGCGAAAGAACATATGTTGCTGATTCATGCTTGTTCTTTTACCCAAAACAGGGTGGGCAATATTCAGAGAGATCATTTACCTGGGTAAATATCTATTTACCCTGGTAAACTGCTTTGGAAAAACACCCTCAGAATGAACTGCTTTGGTCACTTACTGTAGGACCATAGCATTTCCATGATTGTTATTTCAAAAAGAATAACCTAATAATTCTAGTATATAATAATGTTTTGCTTTGAAAAAAGCTGTTCTTAAACTCTTAAAAGCTGTCACAAGGCTGCTAATTGCTCTAGGTGAATCTTCAACCTTTTTACCACTTCTCAATTAACTTTCAAAACCCAAATGACACACGACACCCAACACCCCCTACCCCCCCCCCCCCCCATTAAGAAGGCATATTTGAGCATCACAGGCCTGATATTCAGACAGGGAGGCAGACAAAAAAATCATCCTTAAGTTCTCTTTTGAAGCGGTCTGGTTGATAGTGTTTCCATCTGATGGGTTGAGATTGATTAGGTTTGATGTGGGTATCAGCTGTGTTGTATCCGATGAATCAATTTTTTGCTGAGTGCCTGTTGGCTTGATGGTGAGGATGATTAGTAAACCTAGGTGTATGGGGTTTTATCAAGCTTGTTGTGAGTCAGGTTTAAGTGGGCACTTTAGAACAATTAAGCATTTAATTGGAAGTGTCAATTGTATGGCTGTAGTTGGTGGATATATAAAGACAGGCATGCTGGGTATTTTGAAACGGATACAAGCATGAACAGCAAGTGGATAACTGGCTGTTTGGTGGTAAGTTCCTTTCTTTCTGTTTGGCTGATGGACTTTTTGAGAATGGTTAAGTAGTAAGCAGAGATTTTTGGTGCAGCCTACTTTGTACACACTATTAGGCTACATATGAACAGTGACCTTGTTTTTTTAGATGACGTCTTGTGGATACATTCTGCCCCCCTGAGGAAGCTAAAGTGAAATGCTGTATAGGAGTCTGGAGTGGTGTTAGTAAGAATGAAAGATAAGTTATGGTTGCTGATTAGTATCCACTCTTGTCACTATGTTGGATTTCTGAGAAAGCTGTGGAAAAAGAATGAATGAATGCTGCAGGTTGTGTGAACAAGGTCTACGCTGTGGAGTTTGTGGAATTACATTGTTGCAATGAATGGAATACTGATAATTTTTGTGATTTTTGAATGAGAATTTTCTGGAAGACTGATGTGAGGGAGCATTTTGGATCCTTGATGTACTTGAGCTTAGTGAGAGGCTAGTGTTTTAGACCTGAATCTGAAATGCTCATTGGTTCTGAGATCATTTTTCTCCCTGTGTAAGTAAGCATGCAGCACCAATTGTGTTTAGTTGTAGGATGAAGCCTTTGATTTGGATGATTTTCTATTCTTCATTCTGATATCAGGACTAGTATTTTTTGTATTTACCAATAGGACATGATTATTGGCACCCTTATAAACAATTCAAATCAGCTTGAACACAAGAGCCACATTCCTTGCACCTGTGATCAATTGTCAGTACTCACATGACTTGAATCAACCAATGAATGATGGCTCTAATGTTTAAAATGGCCACATTCATTCCCTGTTCCATTTTCATAATGCTGAAGACAAGAGAGCTGCCTGAGACCATCAGAAAAACCATTATCACCAAACATCAAACTTCAAAGGGGTACAAGGCCATTTCCAAAGACCTTGAGATCCCTGTGTCTACAGTTCACAGTGTTGTTCGGATGTTTTCTGCTTATGGAACTGTCAAGAATCTCCCAGGACCTGGTGGGAAGAAGACAATTATTCCAAGAAGTCTTCAAAGGTTAGTGCAAACTGTTGTAAAAACATCTAAAGAGCTTAAGGCTGACCTGGAGCAAGCTGGTGCGGGTTGAAACTACCACTCCAGCTTGCTCCAGGTCAGCCTTAAGCTCTTTAGATGTTTTTACAACAGTTTGCACTAACCTTTGAAGACTTCTTGGAATAATTGTCTTCTTCCCACCAGGTCCTGGGAGATTCTTGACAGTTCCATAAGCAGAAAACATCCGAACAACACTGTGAACTGTAGACACAGGGATCTCAAGGTCTTTGGAAATGGCCTTGTACCCCTTTGAAGTTTGATGTTTGGTGATAATGGTTTTTCTGATGGTCTCAGGCAGCTCTCTTGTCTTCAGCATTATGAAAATGGAACAGGGAATGAATGTGGCCATTTTAAACATTAGAGCCATCATTCATTGGTTGATTCAAGTCATGTGAGTACTGACAATTGATCACAGGTGCAAGGAATGTGGCTCTTGTGTTCAAGCTGATTTGAATTGTTTATAAGGGTGCCAATAATGTTGATCACAACTGTATTCTTTTACTTAGGGGTACGTTTACTAAACTGTGGTAATATTATTTGCATTAGGTTCCGTGGTAAAGGTACAGATGCCCATATAAAGGCATGGGCGGTGCATCGTTACAGCAAGCCGTAAGGTGCCTTGTTAGGTGCCCTATAAGGTGCCTTATGAGGTGCCTTGTAGTGCGCATTAGTTTGTAACATATGTTAGCTGATACGGCTTGCTGTAATGATACACCGCCCATGCCTTTATATGGGCATCTGTACCTTTACCACGGATAAGACACATTACAAGGTGCCCTGTAGGGCACCTTGTAAGGTGCCTTATAAGGTGCTTTGTTAGGTGCCCTATAAGGTGCCTTGTAGGGCACTTTGTAAGGTGCCTTGTTAGGTGCCCTATAAGGTGCCTTATAAGGTGCTTTGTAAGGTTCCCTATACAGTAGGGCTCCTTAGGATAAGGGCTGTATTAGGCACCCCTGGACAAGGCACCTTAGAAGGCACCCTGGGTTACAGAACCATAGGTTACGGTGGCCTAACAAGGTTATGGTGCCCTAGGTTAGTGTGGCCTAAGGGCTGCAAGGTGCTGCAGGATGACATGCATGACCTGTGAGGAACAGAGACAGATGTAGCCCTAACACTAGATAGAGAACTCAGGAAAGGCAATGAACAGGTGAGTGAAGGAGGGAGAGCTAGGAGCTGCTGGACTTGCCATATCTGCGGGCATCCCATGTGGCTGCCAGTACTGATGACAAACATGGTGGGGGCAACTGTACCACAGGACAGGGTGTTGGCAATGTAAAGTACTGGAAAGACAGCTGGTGGCAGACGATGGGAATATGTGTCCCCCAGTGGAGGCGGAGGTGGCAGGATAGTTACAATGATGGGTGGACAAGAGGAGTGGTGGTGCCATGCAGATCAGGCACAGGTGAGGCAAGCATGAAGAGGCACAATGCAGGAAAGGGTAGTAGTGCAGGACATGGGGTGACAGCCTGCACAGGCAGACAGGAATTTACACATCTGACAGACGCAGATAGACGGACAGAGGGAATGTTGGCAATTGTGGCGAGGGTATTATGGGCTGGCAGCACAAATCTGCAAAAATATGACTGTTACAGGCATGCACACTATTTGAGTAGGACAGGCATGAGAGGAGGGAACAATGAGGAATTGAACCCATAAACACTGCCAAGAATGCTATACCTCTGTGGTGTATGTCACAGCAATGGCTGGGTACAGAAGGACTGAAGGTCACCGCACAAACTGTCTGCTCTGTGTGCCAGGATAGGGTAACCCCACCAGTACCCATGATGCAGTGCACATGCTGAATAGCTGTCTACAGCTGATCAGCAAATGGGGTCTGCACCTCTCCGGTACCTCAGCTTGGAAAGACGAACTGACAGTTCATTATTCTGGCACAGAGTAGCTACAGATCATGCCATTGTGCAGGTTCTGTGTTCTCCCTGAGGGATAGGATGGGTGCCCAGCACTACGTATGCAGTACATGTGGTGCTAGAGATAGATCATAAGATCATAAGATCTGCCATACTGGGTC
This sequence comes from Ichthyophis bannanicus, assembly GCA_033557465.1. Classification (NCBI taxonomy): domain Eukaryota; kingdom Metazoa; phylum Chordata; class Amphibia; order Gymnophiona; family Ichthyophiidae; genus Ichthyophis; species Ichthyophis bannanicus. The sequence goes on from CM066031.1 coordinate 1,044,212,395, forward strand.
AGACCAAGGTCCATCAAGCCCAGTATTCTGTTTCCAACAGTGGACAATCTAGGTCATATGTACCTAGCAGTTTCCCCAAGAGACACAAGTTCCACAATGCTTGTACTGGGTCAAGCATTGATATCTTCGGTCACTTCTTAATAATGGTTCCTGTTCGGTAATCCAGTTTAGTCCTCCACAATCGGGTAGTGCCCCTCCTCCTGCAGCCGGGAGACTGGACCAATCAAATCTTCTGTAGTATATATGCAGACGGAGCTCCCAGAAGCCCCCAGTGTGTCCAGTCTCCTTGCAGCTGGAGGACTTCTGTGCCCTTTCTGGGCACGCTAAGTGACACTTGAAGGAGCAACACTAGTTAGTTAGTTCTTTTGGGGTTTCTTTCTGGTCCTTTATTTTCTATTTCTTTGCTAGGTAGCTGTATCTTTAAAAAAAAAAAAAGCCACAGGGGACATCCTGGGGGAAGCCAGACCTGCCTTTGGGCTCCTGCCTTCCTGCCTGGGAATCTCTGAAGCCTGGGTTGAGCTCTCCCCAAGACTGTACGGGGAAGAGCCATACCGGCTGCAACATTGCCTGTCACTTGGAGAAGTGGGCTGAGTTCCTTGCTGTTCCCTGAGCTGGTAGGAATTTTCCTTGCTTTAACTTTTCAGCTCTCTGTTCTTTGCATTGTCAGAGGCTCTGTCGGCTCCCCTGGCTTCCAAATTGCACTTTTTCCTGATTTTTTTCGCTTGCCCTGTGTTAGAGGGTCGTTTTCTTTCTTTTCCATATTATTTGGTTACCTTTGTATTTTCGCGCCGTTTTTTACCGCGGGTGAAAAAGTGCGGCGGCCATTTTGGATTTCTAAAGTGTGCTTTTTAAGGGCACTTTTTAACACTTGTGCACGGGTTCCCCTGGTGTTTTTGGGGTTTATTTTCCTGGCGATTTTGCTCAGGGCACCCCTAGGATTCTGGGGAGTGTTTTGTTTTCTGTAAAAAAAAAAAAAAAAAAAGTTTTAAATTTACAGCTTTACTGATTTGAATAAGGTTAGTCCCCTTGGTGTGGGCTTCCCTGTTCCTGTTGCCTTCTTTCTCCCTGAGAGCAAGTTGCCTTAGCATGGCTGCCAAACCTCAGTGTGTAATTTGTGGGTCCCGCAGAGGTACAATGACTGACTCTGGAATCTGCAAGAGCTGTGCTGCAGTTTCTTCAGACCTGGAGCTTCCTATTGAAGTTAAGGAACAGCATGTGCCCGGGAACCTTCTCTTTCGGGGGACAGTGTCCCTTCACCGAGCATCCTCCCTTCTGGTTTGGGCCCGGCGTCTAATACGTCGGTCCCTGAGCTCCAGCAGGCGGCTGTAGTAGCGTCGCCTATAGACTTTTCCCCAGATTTTGTTCTTCTCATGCATCAGGCCTTCCGCTTAAGCCGGTCCGGTCACTTGCCGGAGGCTTGGCCCGCCTCTCTCCCCCCAGGATCCGCAGGGGGGGTTCAGCGGTCTTCCCAACCCGCTGTCAAGCGGCCCAGGTTGGGGGACCAGGATCAGGACACCCTTTGTCTTCCGGATTCCAAGGCTGAGGGGGATCCTGAGACTGAGGCGGAGGAGTTAGAAGACGGGGAGCTCCCGGAGCCGGACGATCAGGCTCGAATCATTCGGGTGTTTCGAAGGGACGAGCTGGTCCCTTTGGTCACGGAGTCTCTCCAAGCACTTAACCTCTCTGCGGTGCGGCCGCTGGAGGAGAGGGTCTCGAGGATCCTCTCATTCAGGCGGTCAGGGATGCCCAGGTAGTTTTTCCTGTGCACCGCGTGGTTGAGCAGATGATCCATGTGGAATGGGAGCAACCGGAATCCGGTTTGAAAGGGATTCGGACCATGAATCGTCTTTACCCCCTTGCCGACAAGGACAGGGACTTGTTTAAGTCTCCACGGGTGGATGCTGCCGTTTCGGCAGTGACCAAGAAAACCACCATCCCGGTTGAGGGGGCCGCGGCCCTGAAGGATGTTCAGGACAAAAAGGTTGATAATTTGTTGAAGCAAGCTTTCGAGACCAACGCCTTATCGTTGCAAGCTTCTATATGTGGGGCATGGGTAGCTCGGGCTTGTTTGCGGTGGTCGCAGCACCTGCGCTCGGGGTCCGGTATGGACCAACAGGGGCTGTTGGACGTTACCCGCGTGGAGTCGGGATCAGCCTACTTGGCGGATCTGTTTTATGATTTAATCCGCTCCCTAGCTAATAGTATGGCCTCCATGGTAGCGGCACGACGGTCCATCTGGTTGCGCAACTGGGCGGCCGACGGTTCTTCCAAGTCTCGCCTCAGTAAACTGCCCTTTAAGGGCAGGTTGTTATTTGGTGAGGCTCTGGATAAGTTGGTGAAGGATCTCGGTGAGTCTAAGGGTGGTCGGCTTCCGGAGGATAAGCCTAAGCTTAATAGGTCGTCCACCTCAGCGCGCGGCCAGTTTCGGGATGTTCGCAGATTTCGTTCTTCCCGGCTGTGGACATCGCAGCGCGGTCGTTTTGGAACCCGTCATCAAGGGTTTCGTGGTTTCAGAGGAGCGGGAAGGGGCTTCTCCGGAGCCGCCTCTTCCTCGGCCTCTTCCTTTAATCGCAAGCCGCAATGAAACGAGGCGGGCTCTAGAGGGAGACCCGGTTATCGGGGGTCGTTTGCGCGACTTTCTTCCTTCTTGGGCCCAAATTACGTCAGATCGGTGGGTGCTGCAGATTATAGAAGAAGGTTATGCCCTGGAGTTTGCGCGCCCACTTCCGGATTCGTTTGTTCTGTCTCCCAGCAAGGGAGCTCAAAAGGCGCGGGACATCCGCGTGACCCTGGATCGGCTGCTCTCTCTGGGGGCCGTGGTTCCGGTCCCGCCTTTGGAAAGAGGCGCAGGTCGCTACTCCATCTATTTTGTGGTTCCCAAAAAGGGCGGTTCTCTTCGTCCGATCTTGGATCTCAAAGGCGTGAATCGCGCTCTCAGGGTGCCGCACTTCCACATGGAGACCCTGTGGTCAGTCATCGTAGCGGTGCGTCAAGGGGAATTTTTAACGTCCCTCGATCTTACCGAGGCCTATTTACACATTCCCATCCGGCCCTCCCATCAACGGTTTCTCCGCTTTGCGCTTCCGTGGGGCCATTTCCAATTCCGGGCCATGCCGTTCGGACTCGCCACGGCTCCCCGCACCTTCACAAAGGTGATGGTTGTAGTCGCGGCGGCGTTGCGCAAGGAGGGCATCCTGGTCCATCCGTATCTCGACGACTGGTTGATTCGAGCAAAGTCCAGTCGGGAGTGTGTGCAAGTCACGAGCAGGGTGGTGGATCTCCTTCGGTCCCTCAGATGGGTGGTGAATGAAAGCAAGAGTTGTCTGTCTCCGACACAGGATCTCGAGTATCTGGGAGTTCGCTTCGACACAGCACGGGGCTTGGTGTGCCTTCCGGAGCGACGCGTGCTGGAGTTGCGGGCTCTGGTCCGTCTCTTCCGGGGGATGCCAGCTCCGTCGGCGTGGTGGTACCTGCGGCTCCTCGGAACGATGGCAGCGATTTTGGAGGTGGTGCCTTGGGCGCGCTTCCACATGCGTCCGCTGCAGAGTGCTCTTCTGCGACGTTGGTCCAACCAGTTCGACTCATTGAACAAGAGATTGCCTTGCCCAAAGACGGTTCGCCAATCCCTCCGGTGGTGGCTCTCCGCTGAGAACCTGACGCGGGGGATTCCCTTGGAGCCTCCACTGTGGGTTCCGTTCATGACGGATGCGAGCTTAACCGGCTGGGGGGCTCACTGCGAGTCCCGCTTTGCACAGGGGGAATGGTCTCCCCTGGAGGCCTCTTGGTCGATCAACCGTCTCGAATTGCGGGCAGTCCGGCTAGCCCTGGTGGCCCTGGAGACCCTGGTTCTCGGCCGGCCGGTGCGAGTCCTGTCGGACAATGCGTCCACCGTAGCTTACATCAATCGCCAAGGGGGTACCGGCAGCGTGACCCTGGAGGCAGAAGCGGCGGCCTTGTTCAATTGGGTGCAAACTCGCCTTCCGGCAATCTCGGCGGCACACATTGCAGGCATAGACAATGTCCAGGCCGATTTTCTCAGCAGAGTGCGGGTGCACCCCGGGGAATGGGAGCTAAACCCACAGGTTTACGCGCAAATCGCCCGGCGGTGGGGTCCACCCATCATGGATCTCATGGCAACCTTTCAATCAGCCAAGACAGGGCGCTTCTTCAGCAGGCGAAGGGAGCGCATGTCCGAGGGGCTCGACGCTCTCATTCAGCCGTGGCCAACGTCCGGTCTTCTTTATGTCTTTCCTCCGTGGGCTCTGATCGGCCGGGTCGTGCAACGTATCGAGAGCCATCGGGGTCGTGTGTTACTATTGGCCCCGGAGGCCCTGGTATGCCGATCTGGTCCGGCTGCGCGACGGCGTTCCTTGGCTCCTGCCCGCGCTACCGGATCTTCTTCTTCAGGGTCCCTTGCGGATGCCCCAAGTGGATCGATTCTCGCTTACGGTTTGGCCATTGAGAGGGCTCGGCTGAAAAGGAAGGGCTACTCCCCCGCGGTGATTTCTACCCTTCTGCGGGCGAGGAAAACGTCCACTTCTCTTACTTACGTTCGGATTTGGAGGATTTTTGAAGACTGGTGCTCCCGGCGGGGAGTCCGGGCGGCGACGGTTTCCGTGCCCGTCGTTTTAAGTTTTCTTCAGGATGGTTTCGATAAGGGCCTTGCGGCTAGTTCCCTAAAAGTCCAGTTGGCGGCTATCTCGTGTTATCGCAGCAAGGTTTTGGGTCGTCTGCTCGGGGCTCATCCGGATGTACGCCGATTTCTTACGGCTGTTTTTCATTTGCGGCCCTCCCGCAGAGTTTTCGTTCCTCCTTGGGACTTGAATTTAGTTCTGAGGGCCCTGGTTCGTGAACCTTTTGAGCCCCTGCGCAGGGCGTCTCTGAAAGATCTCACGCTGAAGGCGGTTTTTCTTGTAGCTATCTGTTCGGCACGGCGCATTTCGGATCTGCATGCATTGTCCTGTCGAGAGCCTTTCTTGTCTTTTTCCGCGGATCGGATCGTTCTCCGTCCGGTTCCTTCCTTTCTGCCAAAGGTGGTGTCTCCCTTTCACATGAATCAGGCAGTGTTTCTTCCAGTGCTTTCTTCGCAATCTGTCGGGTCAACGGACAAAGGTCTTCTCCGGCTCGATGTGGGTCGTACGCTCCATTGTTATTTAAAGGTTACCGGGTCTTTTCGGAAATCTGACCGGCTTTTCGTGCTCTTCGGGGGTGCGCATAAAGGGGAAGCGGCGGCTAAAGCCTCCATTGCTAGATGGCTCAAAGAGGCGATCGCGTCCGCGTATCTGTTGCAACAGCGGTCTATTCCGGAGGGTCTGAGGGCTCATTCCACTAGGGCTCAGGCGACCTCTTGGGCGGAGTATAGCCTGGTTCCGCCGGCAGATATCTGTAGGGCGGCCACTTGGTCGTCTCTGCATGCTTTCAGTAGACACTATCGCTTAGATGTGTCAGCGGCTCGGATTCCTGTTTTGGTTCGGCGGTTCTGCGCGCCGGATGGCAAGGTCCCGCCCGGTCTTAACTGCTCTGTTACATCCCGATTGTGGAGGACTAAACTGGATTACCGAACAGGAAATGGAAATTACACTAACCTGGTAATTGTAGTTCCTGGAGGGTCCAGTTTAGTCCTCCTTCCCTCCCGACGGTCTGATATGATTATGCGGCGCGCTTTCCGAACGGTTGCTCATAAGACGGTTCCTCTTGCCGTTCGGTCCCTCTGTTGCAGCCGCGTTTTTTGCTACGGCTCTTCCCTGTCTCGGGGGTTCAGGCAGCTCCTGAGATTCTGGTGGGGAGCGGTGTTTTGATTTCTGGGGCGTCGGTACCGGCGCAATGCAGTGTTCTGACTTCCTCGTTTGGGGAGGGGGTTGGATATTTCTTGGGGGGAACAAATTGTTCTTTAATTATGTCATTTTGTATATTAATCTAATGTGTTGCTTCGTTAAGTATGCTTTGTTACTAGTACACTGGGGGCTTCTGGGAGCTCCGTCTGCATATATACTACAGAAGATTTGATTGGTCCAGTCTCCCGGCTGCAGGAGGAGGGGCACTACCCGATTGTGGAGGACTAAACTGGACCCTCCAGGAACTACAATTACCAGGTTAGTGTAATTTCCATTTTATGGACCTTTCCTCCAGGAACTTGTCCAAACCTTTTTTAAACCCAGCTACACTAACAGCCTTTACTACATCCTCCGGTAACAAATTCCAGAGTTTGATTAAACGTTGAGTGAAAAAATATTTTCTTTTATTAGTCTTAAATAGTTTATCCTGTAGCTTCATTGCATGTCCCCTAGTCTTTCTATATTCTGATAACGTAAACAATCGATCTACGTTTACCCGTTCTACTCCGTTCATTAATTTATAGACTTCTATCATATCTCCCCTCAGCCGTCTCTTTTCCAGGTTAAAGAGCCCTAACCTTTTTAGCTTTTCTTCATAGGAGTATCCTGCCATCCCCTTTACCATTTTGGTGGCTCTTCTCTGAACCTTTTCTAAAATCGCTATATCCTTTTTAAGATACGGCGACCAGAATTGCACACAATATTCAAGGTGCGGTCTCACCATGGAACGATATAGAGGCATTATAATATCTTTTGTTTTATTTTCCATTCCTTTCCTTATGATACCTAGCATTCTATTTGCTCTCTTGGCCGCCGCTGCACACTGGGCCGAGGGTTTTAACATGGGCCTAAGTCTTTTTCCTGGGTGGTGGTTCCTAATGTGGAACCTCGCATTTTGTAACCATAGTTTGGGTTGTTCTTCCCTAGGTGCATAACCATGCACTTGTCCACATTAAATTTCATCTGCCATTTTGATGCCCAGTCTTCCAATTTATCAAGATCCTCTTGCAATTTTTCACAATCCTCTTGGGTTTTAACAACTTTAAATAGTTTTGTGTCATCTGCAAATTTGATAACCTCACTCGTTATTCCACTTTCCAGGTCATTTATGAATATGTCAAAAAGCAGCGGACCCAGCACAGATCCCTGGGGTACACCACTATTCACCTTTCTCCATTGGGAAAATTGGCCATTTAGCCCTACCCTCTGCTTTCTATCTTTTAACCAGTTCCTGATCCGCAATAGTACACTGCCTCCTATCCCATGACTCTTTAGTTTTGCCAAAAGTCTCTCATGAGGGACCTTGTCAAAGGCTTTCTGAAAGTCCAGATACACAATATCAACCGACTCACCTTTGTCCACCTGTTTATTCACTCCTTCAAAAAAACATAACAGATTAGTAAGACAAGATCTTCCTTGTCTAAAGCCATGTTGGCTGTTTCCCATTAGGATGTGACTATCTACATGCTGAGTAATTTTATTCTTTAGGATGGTTTCTACCATTTTTCCCGGTACTGACGTCAGGCTCACCAGTCTGTAGTTTCCCGGATCACCCCTGGAACCCTTTTTAAAAATTGGTGTTACATTGGCGATCCTCCAATCTTCAGGTATTAGAGATGATTTTAATGATAGTTCACAGATTACTGATAGCAGGTCTGCAATCTCATATTTCAGTTCTTTCAACACCCTTGGATGTATACCATCCGGCCCAGGTGATTTGCTACTCTTCAGTTTATCTAATAGTTGTAAGACATCTTCCCGATGTATCGATATTTCCTTCAATTCTTCCGCACCTTGAAATACCACTTCAGTCATGGGTAATATCCCTACATCTTCCTCAGTAAAGACCGAAGCAAACAATTCATTCAGTCCCTCCGCTATCGCCTTGTCGCCTCTTAGTGCTCCTTTAACCCCTTTATCATCTAATGGACCAACTGACTCTCTCACAGGTTTTTTGCTATGAATGTACTTGAAAAGGTCTTTATTTCGCGTTTTTGCTTCCGCAGCAAGCTTCTTCTCAAATTCTCTCTCTTTGCCTGCCTTATCAATGCCTTGCATTTGACTTGCCAGTGCTTGTGCTGTTTCCAGGTTTCGTCGTTTGGCTCTTTTTTCCATTTCCTGAAAGTTGCTTTTTTGGCAACAACAGCCTCTCTGACCTCACCTTTAAACCATGCTGGCAGTTTTTTGGACTTCCTTCCACTTTTCTTAAAGCGTGGAATACAGCTGGTCTGGGCTTCCAAGATAGTATTTTTCAACAACACCCAAGCTTGATGTACGTCTTTAACCTTTGCAACTGCTCCTTTTAGTTTTTTCTTAACATTTTCCTCATTTTATCATAGTCTCCCTTTCGAAAGTTAAAAGGTAGTACTGTGGATTTCCTTAGTATCCCTCCTCCACTAATTAAATCAAAGGCGATCATGCTATGATCACTATTGCCAAGTGGCCCCAACACCCTAATCTCTTGCACTAGGACTAGGTCTAATATGGCTTCCCCTCTGGTCGGTTCATGAATCAGCTGCTCCAAGAAGCAGTTATTTATTTCATCTAGGAACTTTATCTCCCTAGCATGTCCTGACGTGACACTGACCCAGTCGATACCGGGGTAATTGAAATCACCCATTATTATTACTGCGCTGTAACTTTTGTTAGCTTCCTTGATTTCTTTGAGCATTTCATCATCCATTTGGTCATTCTGGCCAGGTGCTCGATAGTACACCCCCACTGCCATTGCCTTCCCCCTTTTATATGGAATTTCAATCCATATAGATTCTACAGCAGATTTTGTTTCCTGCAAAACTTTAATCCTTTCTGAGTCAATGCCCTCTCTAACATAGAGCGCAACCCCTCCACCAATTTGATCAGCTCTATCATTATGATATAGTTTGTACCCAGGTATCAGTGTCCCACTGGTTGTCCTCCTTCCACCATGTCTCTGATATTCCAATCATATCTAACCTTTCATTTAGTGCTATATATTCTAACTCTCCCATCTTATTCTTTAGACTTCTAGCATTTGCATACAAGCATTTTAGAGAATGTATTTTATTCATGTTAATTTGGCTATTGTTAGACATGGGTAAATTGGGATCTTTAAGCTCTGTCTGCTCCATACTTGAGGGCATTTGGGCTACTTTACTCTTTTGTGGAACCTCTCTGCTTTTGGTAGTATCCTTCAAGGATACATTCTTCCGAACCATCCGCTCTTGGGCGACTGTCGGCTTTCCCCTATTATCTAGTTTAAAAGCTGCCCTATCTCCTTTTTAAAGGTTAATGCCAGCAGCCTGGTTCCATCCCGGTTAAGGTGAAGCCCATCCCTTCGGAAGAGCCCCTCCTTTCCCCAGAATGTTCCACAGTTCCTAACACATCCAAAACCCTCATCTCTGTACCCTTGTCTCATCCATGCATTGAGACTCCGGAGCTCTGCCTGCCTTTTGGGTCCTGCGCGTGGAACAGGAAGCATTTCGGAGAATGCTACCATGGAAGTTCTGGATTTCAACTTCCTACCTAAAAGCCTAAATTTTGCCTCCAGAACCTCCCTACCACATTTTCCTATGTCATTGGTACCGACATGTACCAAGACAGCAGACTCCTCCCCAGCACTATCTAAGACCTTATCTAGGTGGTGCGTGAGGTCCGCTACCTTTGCACCAGGCAGGCATGTTACCAGGCGATCCTCACGTCCACCAGCCACCCAGCTATCTACATGCCTAATGATCGAATCACCAACTATAACGGCTGTCCTAATCCTTCCCTCATGGGCACATGGCCCTGGAGAAACTTCCTCGGTGCGAGAGGGTTTTACATCACCTGGAGGTCAGGTCCTAGTTACAGGATCACTTCCTGCCACACCAGGGTGATGCTCTCCTGTCACGTGACCTCTCTCCTCCATGGCAACAGGGGTGCTGCCAGACTGGAGGTGGGACTTCAGGACTATATCCCTGTAGGTCTCGTCTATGTACCTCTCTGTCTGTCTTATGTTTTCCAAGTCTGCTACTTTAGCATCTAGAGAACGGACTTGTTCCCTGAGAGCAAAGAGCTCCTTGCACCTAGTGCACATGTAAGACCTCTCACCAACTGGGAGAAAATCATACATGTGACACTCAATGCAAAAGACTGGAAAGCCCCCATCCCGCTGCTGGACTGCTGTCTGCATCTTAGTTTTAAGTTTGTGTCTAGATCTTTAAGTTCTTACTTACTAGGGGTTGCTATGGGTATTTATACCAATAAAACTGTACCTAATACGTTTAATATACCTTGTTCACCTGAAGCTTAATTAATCTCAGGTCCTTAGTGTATGACTGATTTGGGTAATGAGCTTCACCTGAAAGCACCTCCTGTCTTTTAAGATGTGTAAGTACCTATAAAGCTATGATTATCCCAGAGGTGGGTGGGTGTTGGGAGGGAGGGTGGGAAATAACACTTATTAAAAGAGGGCTGCTACACAGTACCCTGTTTTGTGCTGCTGAGGTAAGCTAAATTCTGATTTGATTTAAATTATAGCTCTTAGCTGCTGCTAGGCTCTAACTTCTTATGAAATTTAAACTACAAGCTCTCTGCTGGGTTCTAAATTTAACCAGAAAGCTCTCTTCTGTGTTTTAAAACTAAAAGTACTTTTCTGATGCTAGGCCCTGAGTGATTATTAAATGTACAATACAAGCTCTCTGCTGGGTTCCAAATGTAACCAGAAAGCTCTCTTCTGTGTGTTAAATTTAAACTAAAAGTACTTTGCTGTTACTTGGCCCTGAGTGACTATTAAATTTAAACTACAAGCTCTCTGCTGGGTATGAAATGTAACCAGAAAGTTCTCCTCTGTGTTTTAAATTCAAACTATAATTGCTGCTACTAGGCCCTAACTGATCCAACAAAAAACAGTGGGTTCACAGATTAAGTAGCTTTAATACAAAGAATTCTTTTTAGAAAATTACCAGAAATATATACTCACAGTTGCAGATTTCTCTCCAGAAGTAACAGTCCCCCTTTCTAGTCCTTCAAGGCCCTGCTGTACATCCCCATCACTACCAGTGTGTGACAGGTGTTCCTTGCAGTGCAGCTGAAGGTAATTCGGTGTTCATCTTTATCCTGCAGTCACATGTGGCCCTCTGGGACCAGACACCACCCAGATTAGTGTGTACCCTGTGTTAGGGTCTGGCTGACATGGGCACCTGTTAACAGGGCAGAGGAGTTTCCAGACTTGCATGAGGCTTGTGTAGCAGTGCCTTTATATGTCAAAGTGGCTCACATCACTCTTTTTGTAGGTAAGCCCCCCTGAATCCCCCAGCCCCCTGAAGCAACCTCCATCCTGCTGGTATGTGACAGCCCTCCAGGGTTGGTGGGCCAGAGCCATATCTGTGACTGGGGCAGTGGCAGACCAGCAGCAATGATGGGGTTAGCTCTGGAAAACCCCAAATGCCTCACACCACTGTCTGCCAGTCACCAGCGGACAACACAGTCAGACTGCACCCTATGGGTGTTCGGACCATGCACAGTCTAACTGCAGACAGTCCACTAGCCAGTCCATAGTGCATGCTCACAGAGGAACTATGTGCAGCAAGCAGGAATCTCAGTGATTGGGGTCCCAGCACTGGGAACACAAAAGGATCACTGGAGGCAGATAATGTAGAGCGCCATGTGGGAACCTAGACATGCCATGGTCACTGCTCGATCAGAGTGAGTGCCCTCCCAGCATGCCATGTTGTGGCCACCCTGTCCATGCAGGCGGTGGTCAGGCACTACAGCGTCCCAGCCATTGCCCCATACCCTGTGAAGATGCATCCTGGCCAATCTGCCCTGTCCGGGCCATACTCACAACACCTTGCTCCTCATTATGCACATATTCAGGCTAACGCTGGTAACAGTGGGACATTGTGGGCCCGGTGAGTTGTGGGCAGCCACAAATCAATGGATAAACATATACACACGCACTCCTATTGCAGCATTGTGCAAAGATAGGGGTGGTTGGCAACCCTGCCCGCCACACTGGTCCTGATCACAGTGCCGACATTGCTAAACTGTGCAGGAGGTAGTAGTAGTGCTCTGCTGATAACCACAGCTCAATTCTGGGGTCAACAGCCTGACTCTCCATGCATCCTTGGATTGTGGAGCTTGTGTGAGTGGGTGTTTGTACCCCTGTTCGCCACTGCTTAGGGCTTTGCACATGTTGCTGTTGTATCTGCATTGTAGAGTAAAACATAGGGACATGCTCTGCAGGAACCACAGCTGGGGCTTGAAGCTGTGACCCTCTGCTTCTGAACACACTGGCTGGGTGTATTGCACCACACTGTTGCCACAGATGCATGGTGGTCCCTGGGGCTACCTGTACATTTCCTCAGCCAGACCTTTTATGTTGCACTGCACATCACGTACTGGTACAGGGCATGGCCTAGGTCCACTGCAGGCAGGTGCCACTGCCCTCTCCAGCACGGGCACACACCCCCGCCATGCTGACATGACCATATGTTGTCGGTGCTGGTAGTGCGCAGTCCCAGGCCATCCACTGTGTGGGTAGGTGGTTGCCTAGGGAGTGGGGTCTGGGGCATGGGGCATACATGAGCATCCTCGCATCCCACCCATCACCGCCTACCAATAGTCTGTCCCTTCCACTTGGGGGAGGGTTAGCTGGGGGGATGTCAGGTCAGTGCCCTGGTAACTGTTAGCTCGGGTGGACCAGGTAGATGTAGGTGGATTGTGTTTGGCCTTTGTCAGCTGCTGTCATGCTGATTTCCGGTTTCTATGTTCCTATGTGTCACCTAGGCGCCCGCCTAGTCCACCCTGTGCCCCAGATGCCCTGCTACATGTCCCGCCTGCAGCCCCCTATGCCTCACTTGCACCATCGCCATAGTGGCCTTTCAAATTTGGGCACTATGCTGTTGCTGGAAATGGAGCACTACTATCACTTTTCTTGGGCTCCCTGTCTATGCTGTACATTGCTGACACTGAAATGGTTTCTCTCTCCTGCAAATGTGCATCTAACGGCAGGTTTTCATTCGCGGTAGGATTCTGCCCTTCAGTTCAGTGCGTTAGTGTGCAGGGAGCCTCTCCCTGCCCACTCCCCGCCCATTGACCCCTTCCCCCAGCCCTCTCTCCACCCTCTGCGGTGTTTACCGCGGCTGGGAACGTTAACAATCGTTAGGTAACGCTAACGTGCGTTAACGTTACATACCGTGCGTTAATGTTACATAACGTGTGGTCTGTAATGTTACCGCAGTTTAGTAAACATGCCCCTTAGTGCATGTAGGTGACTATTTAATAAATCGTGAGCATACTTATGACTGCCACTGAGAATACCTTTACGCATATAGCCCGTGGGGCAATTTTAGTGGTGTATTGTTAGCTGGCCATCCATTTTGGTGGTAGAAACATAGAAACATGATGGCAGAAAAAGACCACATGACTTATCTAGTCTGCCCTTCCATATCAACTACAATAGAGATCCTCTGTGTTTGTCCCATGCTTTTTTTGAACTCTAATACTGTCCTTGTGACCACCACCTCCACTGGGAGACTATTCCATGCATCTACCACTCTTTCTGTAAAGAAATATTTTTGCATATTACTCCTGAGTCTGTCCCCTTTCACTCTCATCCTATGTCCCCATGTAGCAGAGCTTGCTTTCGATTGAAAGAGACCCTCCTGTGTATTTATACCACAGAGGTATAAAAGTCTCTATCATATTGCCCCATCCCACCTTTCCTCTAAAGTATATATATTAAGATCTTTAAGTCTGTTCTCATATGCTGTATAATGAAGATCTCTAATCCTTTTAGTAGCCACCCTCTTCACCGACTCCAACCTGCTTATATCCTTTTGAAGGTGTGGTCTTCAGAATTGCAGACAATACTCCAAATGAGATCACACCAGAGACTTATATAGAGGCATTATCGCCTCCTTTTTTCTGCTGGCCTTTCCTCTCCTTATGCACCCAAGCATCCTTCTAGCTTTCACCGTCACCTTTTCTATCTGTTTAGCTACTTTAAAATCGTCAGACAGAATTATGCCCAAGCTCTGCTCTTCTTTTGTGGACAGGAGTATCTCACCCCCTACACTGTACAGGTCCTTTGGATTTTTGCAGCCAAAATGCATGACACTGCAGTTTTTAGCATTAAATTTCAGTTTCCAAATTCTAGACCTGTCTTAAAGCTTAGCTAGATTCCCTCCTCATGTTATCAACTCCTTCTTGTGTGTCTACTCTATTGAAGATTTTGGTATCATCTGCAAACCTTACCCGACTGTCCTTCCCCAATATCACTAACAAAGATGTTAATCAGAATCAGACTAAGGACAGATCCCTGGGGCTCACCACTGGTAACCTTCTCCTCAGAGTGAGCTCCATTTATCTGTACCCTTTGTCGCCTCCCACTCAACCAATTACACAGGTACACTACCAAAAAACTGCCTCCAGTTTTGCAACTGATTCCTATAGATTTTGGGGTGCTGAATCCAGGAAAAATAGCCAAAATGTTCCATCACGTCACGTTTTCTTGCAAAATTAGATTTCTTACCCATATAAGGAATGTTCACATTTCTTTTAAGCCGACTGCAGTTTATTTTCTTGGCCCAAAATAGAGGTTGTTATGGTTAACTAACTAGAAACACTCCCTCATGATATTTTAGAGTGTTTTGTATTCATTTTATACATTAACAGGACAATTGGGAGGCGGGGGGCTAAATCCAGTACTCGCGCTGGCGCATGTTCTTTCCTGTTCGCCTCGCCTTGTTCGCTCGCTCAAACACGGTGGTTGCGACATGAACGTTCCTGTCAAATTTCAGTTTCTTGCAAGTTCATTATTACCTTTTGTTTGCTCAGTCGTAATCCAGCTTTATTCCGAAGTGGTTCACTACAGTTGTAGTTTGCAGTGCTGTGTATTTGTGATGGCTCACAGAGCCAGAGGTTGCGTCAACTCTCCGGACAGTTTTTGTTTTATTTGTGGGGAATATACCGTGAAAAAGCGGCAGAGGAACATTTCTGCATTTATTAAAAAAGTATATTTCGCCTATTTCGGTTTGAAGTTAGGCGATCAAGACAAACCGTGGGCTCCTCGCAAAGAGTGCAAGACATGTGAGGAAGATCTACGCTTATGGATGAAAGGTAAAAACAAGCATTTCGTTTCGGAATACCTATGATGTGGCGTGAACAAAGAGACCACAGCAGTGACTGCTATTTTTGCTCTTGCATTGTGAAGGGATACAACTTAAAAAATAAGAACGTAATAAGTTACCCCATCCTTCCCTCAGCAATTAGGCCTATGCCTCATAGCAACGAAGTACCTGTGCCTGAACCACCAAAATCTTTGGATCATATTTGTGTGGACGGTTCTGATCATGATGAGACTCATCAGATGGCTTTTCCCGATGAGTCCAGTACTTCCGAGTTTGAAACTGAACCAGATCCGAAACCTGAACTTTTCTCTCAAGCTGAATTGAATGATTTAGTCCGGGATTTAGGACTCCCAAAAGATGCTGCCCAACTGCTAGGTTCTCGGCTTAAACAGAAAAATCAATTGTCACCAGGAACAACTTTTTATTGGTACCGCAACCGCGAGACACAATTTTTGAAGTATTTCAGCAAAGAGGAAGATTTGGTATTTTGCAACGATATATACGGAGTGATGGAAAAGTTTAAAACTCAAGTATGATCCTGCTGAATGGCGGCTGTTCATTGATTCGTCAAAAGACAGCATAAAAGGTGTTCTTCTTCATAATGGCAACACATTCGCTTCAGTTCCTATTGCTCACTCTGTTATTCTCCAAGAAAAATACGAGAATTTGGCCCTGATTCTTCAGAAGATTCGTTATGATGAGCATAAGTGGATGATTTGTGGAGACTTTAAAATTCTATCCATGCTATTAGGGCAGCAATCCGGTTTCACCAAATATCCCTGCTTCCTTTGCTTGTAGGATAGCCGGGCCCGCGACCTACACTGGGGGAAAAAAGACTGGCCAATTCGGGAGTATTTGAGACCCGGTGAGAAAAATGTTCTTCATGAGAGCTTGGTACCTCGTGATAAAATTCTATTACCACCTCTCCACATTAAGTTGGGTCTCATTAAGCAATTCATCAAGTCCCTTCCAAAAGATGGTGAGTGCTTTCGGTACCTTTGCTCAAAGTTCCCCCGACTTTCTGAAGCAAAGCTAAAGGAAGGAGTGTTTGTTGGCCCTGATATAAGGAAACTCATTTCAGATGGAGCATTCGCTGAAACGATGTCTGAGAAGGAAAAAGAAGCCTGGGATTCCTTCAAGGATGTTGTTCTCAAATTCTTGGGGAACAGGCAGGATGAGAACTATAAGGATATTGTTGCCAGGATGCTCAATGCCTTCAAAGAACAAGGCTGTAACATGAGCCTGAAAGTCCATTTCTTGCACTCCCATGTGAACTACTTTCCCGAAAACTTGGGGGCGTACAGTGAAGAACAAGGTGAAAGGTTTCACCAGGACATCAAGGACGCAGAGAGAAGGTACCAAGGAAGATGGAACACCACTATGATGGCTGATTTCTGCTGGTTGCTGCTGCGGGAAACCCAGATGAAAAATACGCCAAGCAGCGCACCAAGAGAAGCATTCGGGGGAAGAAGAAACGGGCCCACCAGGAGATTAGATTTTAAAGTCATTCTTGGGTCAATCAAACTGTGTTGACAAATATCGTGTTTTTACTAAACTTTGAAATAAAAATTTGCTAGTTATTACCACCGTGTCGGATCTCATTTATTAGAATTTTATTTTCACACCATCGGGTGTTTGTCTTCATGTATTGCAATGGTGCGGTTTGTGTTTTCTATTCTTACATACATACCTGTACAACATTTTTTGCACATTTCTTTGCTTTGCTTTGTGTCTAACCTCGCTCTTATATGCTCAATGTTTGTGCACATGTATGTGGCTGTTTTAAGTGCAGACAATTTTGCTACCATCACAGTGTGTTTTGTTGACATTACTCTATTCTTATGTGCTGCCTTGTTACAATTTTCTTTATTCTTATTTGAATAACTACTAAACAATTAGTATAAAGAATTCATCCAAGAAACTTTTATCTCGATCGCACTCAATCTGAAACGTTCACCTCAAACTGCTAACCCAATGTAGCAAAAAATCTGTACGTGATGGAGCAAATTGGTTACCAGATTTGGATTCAGCACACCAAAAAACGTAAAAATCAATCGAAACATTAGAGGCAGTTTAAAAAAAATTTTTTTTAGTGTACCTGTGTTATTCATGCATAAATTCTTTTATGTTTACAAAAGTCCTCAGATAAAATAATTCTGTGGGTTGGTAGCATAAAAATATATGCATTGACAAGAAGATGTATATTTTTATTTGACCCTTATGTAAATGTTTTCAGGGGCATAGTTTGATCCAAGTGTGGTGGAGAGTCAAAGCGTGTGCTTGTTTCACAAAATGCGTTCTTGTGTGGGTTCTTCACCAATGCAACTTTATACCTGCTCCTGGCAAGTATAAAGGTACATTGGTGCATTTTTATTGTGATTTTTCAGGTTTTTAAGGCTATTTTATAAAAACACGCAAGAGCCTAGTGGGCGTATTCAGTGGCAGTGGCCAGCACTACTAACGCAGCCGGCTGCCACCATTTTAAATTAAAAGCAGATATTCAGTGCCAGTGCGCTGAATATACGGTTTGCCCAGAATGTATTTTTGCAACCCAGTCAGCAGCGATATTCAGATGCTAATCAAATTGCAAAAGTCACATATAGTTACAATAGGACAGCTTTTCACCTGTCCTAACTTTATGCATTTTGACTATCCAGTTAGCGACTGAAAATTGTTGCTGACCGGAGTCACCGGTGCTGCCTCTGCTCTTCCTACATAACAACCTGGGATTAACCAGATAGCGCTGGGGCATTTATCCCAGTTAGCAGGGGATATTTAGTGGCACTAACCGGGTCAGCGCTGCTGAATATGCCATCAGTGGCATTTATGCAGTTTGCACATCTGCAAACCTCATAAATGCTTTTGAATACCCCCCCCTCCCATATCTTAAAAATCACCCCTAGAACTGGTGTGACTGTAGCTTAAATTTATGTATGTTAGCAGCCACTTATGCTAGCATTTTAAAAAGTCAAAGCCACACAGATTTGACTTTATAGAATAGGCTTGACTGACACTCACAAGAACACATGCTAAATATGTGGCTTCTTACAGAATTACTCTCCATGTGTCTGCTTGGACTTCCGACTTAGGTTATCTGTTATAAAATTACTCTCTTAAAGGGCAGTTCTGTTGGCTCAGATGATGGTCTCGATATCCTGGTGACTGTCTTTCCCTGCATCTTTCCCTCTCTATCACTGGTGTCAAACTTCAGTCCTGGAGCACAGGCATGTCAATATATCTCATAAAAATTCATTAGGAAAATCTTGAAAACCAGATTGGTTTGTGGCCCTCCAGGACTAGAGTTTGACACCCCTGCCCTACATCTACATGTCTATTGCCTTCCTGCTATTATAAATTGTGTCTCTCTTTTTTTTCTCAATGCCGAAATCCTATCCTACCCTTTGCTCTTTCTTCTTCATTCCTAATGAATTACTCTGTGCCACATTCGTTTCTTGGAGTCATTGTCAGACTCTAGTGCACTATTCCATAGAGGGTGAACATACATTTTTTTGGTGGAGGAGGGTTCATGAAGCACTACACAAAGCTCTTTAGATGCTGAGTGAAGGCAATTTACAGAAGGACTCTCTGATTCCTCTATCTTCAGTATCTACACACTGCTGTGTGAAACCACACCCCTATTGATGATGATATGGGTGGATGCCAGAAAAATAGAACACTCCAAGATGCAAGTGCAGCCTTGTGATTTGAACTACATAAAGCCTATTTTTAGCACAATATTATAGAGTGGTTAGTGCCACTGAATAACGGGCTGAACGTGATTAGGCAGTTAGCCTTTTTTTTAGTGTATCTTAAGTTTTTTTGTCTTATAGTTAATTTATTATGTTATTGTTCATCTTAATAAAAATACTAATGTATGCTGTAAGCCATCCTGTACATTCTGAATGAGTGAAAGAAGCAGAGAATAATTTTTTAAAATTAAATTGATTGTTTGCTTTTGAAATGAAATAAAACACTAAAAGAAGCAAAAAAGAAAATCAAGAAATGAAACAAAAACATTGGGTCCAGAGCATTTCCTCCCCTGCAACAAAAATCCCAGTGCTACCAACTTTAAAAAATTCAAGCAACTCATGGGCCTGTCTACTCTGTCATCTTGCTGGACATATCTTAATTCTTATGTTGCATGGTCTCCAAAGTCCAAATTATGCAGGACAGCCTCAGTGGCTGCTGTCCTGATAGGCCTCCATTTAAAAATATCATTGGCCCAGCCCTGAGGTTGGTACCATTTTGTTGTAATGGGGAGCAAGAAAATGGCAGCAGCCTCAAGTTGGCATCCTTTTGAAAAAGAGTACGGGGAGGGGGAGAGCAGGGAAAGGGGAGCAGGAGCAACTGGAAATCTCTTCCGTATAATTTGGAATTTGACCAACCTATGGTTGGGGTAAGATGTGTTTTTATAGGTGGTCATGGTATGTTTAAGCCTTGGGTGACTTACATTTTTTAAGTTCAAAGGCACTGGATTTTTAATTAATTAATTTAATTATATCATATCATATAACATTAAAATATTACAGTAGAGATGTCTACAAACAGTAGACCACTATAAACAAACAGTACAAATCTACCATACCCATTCATACACTAAACCAGGGGTCTCAAACACGCGGCCCGCGAGAGAACTTTGTGCGGCCCGCAACGGAGAGGAAACAAAAAAAAACAACCCTGGCTTCTGCTGCTGCCACCGTGGCAGCAGCAGAATCAACTGTCAATTTAAAAAAAAAACTGGTTTCTGCTGCTGCGGCAGTGGCAGAATCAGCTGTCCCACAGTTGATTCTGCTGCTGCCACGGCGGCAGCAACAGAAGTCAGTTGTTTTTTTTGTTTTTTTTTAATTTACCTAGGCTGATGTGGGGGAGGGAGGTTAGGACTGGAAATGGGCTGATGGGGGTTAGGACTGGAGGTGGACTGATGGGGGGAGTTAGGACTGGTAATGGGCTTGGGGGGGGGCTAAGATTGAAAATGGGGTGATGGGAGGGTTAGGACTGGAAGTGGGCTGTTGGGGGGCTAAGACTGAAAATGGGGTGATGGGAGGGTTAGGACTGGAAGTGGGCTGTTGGGCTTAGGACTGGTAATGGGCTATGGGGGGGGCTAGAACTGGTAATGGACTGGGGGGGGGGTTGCTAGGACTGGAAATGGGCTGAGTAGAAGGGGGGCTTGAACTGCAAATAGCTGGGGAGGGGGGCTTGTAATGGAAATGGGCTGTGAGGGGAGGGAGCTAGGACAGGAAATGGGCTGATGGTGGGGCTAGGATAGGACTGGAAATGGGCTAATGCGGGGACTAGAAGGGAGCAGATGCTGGGTGGGGCTGGAACTAGAAGGGAGCTGATGTTGGGGGAGGATTAGAATGAGATGGGGCTGGGAGAGTGAAATGGAGAGGGGAAAAATATTTTGTGTGGGAGGGAAGAAAAATCTACAATTGGCTGGGTATTGGGAGAGTAAGTGGGGATTGAGGATGGAGGGGTAAAATTTGAGTGGATGAAATAGGAATGAGGAAAGAGCAAAAGGAGAAAGATTAGCATGTTAAAGCAGATGTAGAGAGAGAATGGAAAAAAAAACTAGAAGAGAGAAGAAAGGACAAATGGACAGCAGACGATGGAAAGTTAGCAGAAGACACAAAGAAACCAGAAGAAAGTGGCTGGAACAATTGCAACTGAAAAAAATGCACAAAAGGTAGAAAAATATCTCTTTATTTTGAATTTATTAACTGGAATATGTCAGCTCTGGGAAATGTGCATCATTAACGTCTGCGCTTTGTATGGTAACATTATGCAAATATGTATGCAAATTAGGCCCCTTATGCAAATGAGGTCCGCATCTTATGCGGCCCGTGGGTTACTTTACAAGTCCTCATTTGGCCCTCAAAGCAATTTGAGTTTGAGACCCTTGTACTAAACCATTCATACACACTCGCATAACACTCTATCACCAATAACAATGGGATCCACCCATATAAATTAACTTTCTCATCAATGACAATGGGTTTCTGCAATCACACAGTACAGGCACATACTGACATACATTTCCTGACTATGAAACTACTTTTATGCATGCAACAGACCGTATGATTCAGTGGCAATAGTCAATTTTCTGTCTTGATACACATTCTTTCCTTTAGGTACTATCTAAAGAGTAGAAGGCATTTGCTTCTCAATCATTTCATTTGAAAAGCAAAGGGAAGCCAAAGAATGTAATTGTTTTTTGTTTAGTTTCCTCTGGTGAGCTTCCAGTCCTGAACTGACACCCTCTTCCCACACCTCCTGGCAGTCACACTGAATGCACTGGATCCGCCAACATACAGTATCATCACGCCACCACAACCAGTATTCTGCAGTTAAGTTAACCTAGCCAACAGGCTGAATTTTTTTTTTTAAATATTTTATTTATGAACCACCAACAAAACAACAATACAAACATCTCCAAAGGGGGGGGGGGGTGTACTCTGATCCCCTCCCAGAGATTTTTCGTACACAAAAGAAACAGGTGGGTTATGACAATGTATCCCCTCCCCCAGCCCCCACCCCCCCCCCCGAGCCCACACTCCACCAACTATCCATTGCAGACAAATTCCTACAAACTAAAATCCCCGCACTCCAACCCCTGCCCATCTACATAACCTATATCAACTGCCTACCTGTAAGATTTCGTTACGACAGCGAGCCCCTAAGCTTTGAATATAGGGTTCCCAAATAAGCATGAAAGCTGTCCAACGTTTGACACTGCCCCGCGCCATCCATCTTTCCATTAACATTAATTGATGGAAACAGTTACGCCATTCCCCAAAAGTAGGTGGATCACGCTCCCTCCAGAGGCGGAGAATCGGCCCCTTCCCCACCAGGCAGGCCTTGTGCAACAGCAACCGTTCCCCTACTCTCGCAGGGCATGTGGGGGTCGAGCCGATCCAATACCACAAAGGGGCCAGTCCATCGCAATCGCTGCTGTAGCAAGCCACTTAGGAAGGTACAGATCTTAGCCCAATATGACCGGAGGAGCCCACAGTCCCACCACATATGCAACAAAGTCGCCAACCCCGCCGAACAGCGAGGACAATGACCATCAGTCGTGATATGACTACGCAATGCCCGCCGTGGTGAAAAGTGGGCCCTAGTGATACATTTGAATTGTATCTCCCTCCACCATGCCCCTTGTGCAATTCTCACTATCCTTTGCAAAGCCGTACGTATTGTTCCGGGGGTAATTTCCCTACCCAATTCCACCTCCCATGCTTCCTCTACCATTCGATAATCCAGAATTGCCCCAAATCTGTCTAATCGAAGCTTCAGTTCCGAAATCGATGGCGGGTTATCTCCCCCTATACCAAAAAATTCTATGATCTGCGTCGAGCGCTCTATTAGCAGTGCCTCTCTTGGTAAGGAGGACACATAATGAGAGACCTGTATATAAGCAAAACAGTGCCTAAAAGACAGATCATATTCCCGACTCAAGGTCAAAAATGACTTACATTTACCTAAAGGGTCTACTAAATGCCCTATATTCTGTATGCCACGATCACTCCAATCCCGGAAGGTCACCGTCTCAGATCCAGGAGTAAACTGTACATTCCCTTGTAACGGCAACCAACTGGATGCATTCCACGGTGTGTTCCAATACATATTAAGTTGCTTCCAAGTTCTTTTAGCCAAGCCAACCAACTCACTGTGCACTATAGTACTTGGTAAGTCGCGATTTGCCCCATGTAAAACTCCCATCAATGTGTGTGGGGGCCACTAGACTCTCCTCCAGTGCCCTAGGCGTGTATGTGTCCGTCCCCCCCCCACCCAACCAATCCCCAATGTGCCTAGCCTGACAAGCCAGGGCATACACCCGTAAGTCTGAAAGTCCCATCCCCCCCTCACGCCATTTCCCCAACATCCGAGTTCACGGAATACGTGCCCTACTCCCCTTCCACAAGAATGCTTTAAGCAAGGATTCCAGCCGACGTATATCGCGCCACAGCAACCAAACCGGCAAAGTCTGCAGCCAATACAAAATCCACGGCAGTATCACCATTGTAATCGCTGCCACTCTCCCTGATAAGCAGAGCGGCAGGTGTCCCCATGCCTTCAACTGGGTCCGCAGGCCCCGAATTGTATGTTCCAAGTTATGCCCGTACAACGCCTGGGGTTGGCTCGGCAGCACAATACCTAAATATGTAAGCTCCCTATCTGCCCATTTAAGAGGGAACCCCTCCCACATCCCTCGCAACCGGCCCGAGATATCCAAAGCCACCGATTTATCTGTATTTATGCGCAGCCCCGCAAAGCGGCCAAATCTCGTAAGTTCTGCCAGTAGGCCCGACAGCGACCGATCAGGGGAAAGCAAATGCACCACGAGATCATCTGCGAATGCCGCAATCTTAAACTCCCGCGTCCCTATCCGAACGCCCTGTATCTCTCGAGAGGCCTCTATAGTCCTTATCAATGGATCCAAAGAAAGAACAAACAATAAAGGCGAAAGGGGACAGCCCTGTCTGGTACCACGTTCTAACGGAAAAGCCTCCGAAAGCACCCCATTACAAAGCACCCCGGCCGACAGCTGTACATATAGACTTTCCACCATCTTACAAAAAGATCCACCCAGCCCATACCGTGGCAGCAAACATCGCAGGTATTGCCAATCAACCCTATCAGAAGCCTTTTCAGCATCGAAACTGACAAGTAACGAAGACAACCGCCGGTTGTGCACCCACTCCAATGAAGCCAGTATTTTACGCATGTTCCGAACCGCATAGCGCCCTTTAACAAACCCCACTTGGGATTCGTGCACCAAATCGCCCAGCACTCCTGCCAGTCGCATTGCCAGAATCTTCGCGAGCAGCTTTAGATCAAAATTTAGCAATGAAATAGGCCGATAAGATGTTACTAGTACTGGATCCTTACCCGGCTTGGGGATCAATGTAATATGAGCATGATTCCGCCCCCATCAAAACGCCCCTTGCTCCGCTTGCCTGCCAAAAACCTCTACCAACACAGGGCTTACATACTTACCGAGGATTTTGTAAAATTCTGCACCTAGACCATCCGGTCCCAGTGCCTTGTGGCAGCTAGCCGCCGAGATTACTGTGGAAACCTCCTGTAAGGATATGGGCTGCTCCAACAGCCTCCTCTGATCCTCATTCAGTGGGGGCAGGTCCACCTCCCTCAAGTACTCGTGCATTTCCATACGGGGCGCAGGCTCCGCCGCATATAAGGATTGAAAAAATGTGCAAAATACACGAGCAATCTCCGTACTCTCTCTGTGTAGCTTTCCCCTATCATCCCGGACCGCCACCACTAATGATGAACCCCGATGGCCTTTCAAGCATCTGGCTAGTAGTTTCCCTGGTTTATCCCCGTAACAATGTAATTGATATCGATAGTAGAGAGCCGACTTCTTGGCCCTCTGATGTAAAAGTACCTGAGCTTCCCAGAGGCTTTTCTTATTCGCAGTGGTCGGGTGTCGCGCACAGATACACCGCCATCTAGTGACCTGACGTTCAAGACGAATGATTCGCTCCGCTATCATCTGGCGTTTCCGGGCCGCAAATCCTATAATATCACCCTTTAACACCACTTTAGCCGTCTCCCAAACTAATTCAGGGTCTTCCTTATGGCATTGATGATCACTTTCAAACTCTCGCCAACGCTGTTGTATGAATCGCTGAAAACTAACATCCCGATAGAGCTCCAGCGGAAACCTCCAGATCCTCGACCGTGCGGGATCCTTTCCCCACTGCAACTCCACCCAGACCATTGCATGATCCGATATTTCCAAGGGACCGATCCGTACGTCTCCCGTGCGAGCAAACAAGCCCCCAGACAACAAAAGGTAGTCAATACGAGCGCTGGTACCATGTGCTCAGGACTGATGGGTAAAATCTCTCTCCTGTGGATGCACCAACCACCACGGGTCTATCAGGCCCAATCTCTTACAAAAACGCTGCAGCATTCGGGCAGTCGGAACCCTATCCCTCACCTCCCTCCCTCGTGAAGTATCCAAGTCCACTTACATGACTCCATTAAAATCCCCACCAAGAAGTAGGGGACACTCCGGTAGCTGTTCCACTTTGGAGGCCAAGCTGCTATAAAAGCTGGGGTCCAGCACGTTAGGACCATAAAGGTTCCCCACAATCACGGGCTTCCCCTCCAGCCGCCCATGTAGCAACATGAGTCTCCCCTCCGCATCTCCCAGAGCCTTTTCAATCTCAAACCGGATTCGTTTGTGGATCAAGATGGCTACCCCCCCCCCTTTTTTACCCATAGCAGGTGAACCCCACACCTGCCCCACCCAATCTCGATGTAGTTTACTGTGCTCATCAGCCGTCTGGTGGGTTTCCTGCAAAAGTGCTATGTCACACCTCTGTCTAGCTAACGCCTGCAATATTTTAGATCTCTTAATTGAGTTCCCCAACCCACAAATATTCCATGTAATAATCTTCAGAGTCACAGGGCAGTGTCAAGAACTGTCAAAACCACAAACTCTAGTCACACAGAAGGAGCTGCCCCAGCCTGGAACCCCTCCTCATCGCGGATCAAGGGAATATATATCTGCCAACAATATAGCATCGGAGTGTACGCTATCCCTCCCCCTACCAACCCTCCCCTTCCCACCCCACCATCCCCCCTCCTCCCCCCCACTACCAACCCTCTTAGTCCACCCATCTGGCCGGACAGCCTTCCTATGGCATTCGGGTCCCCCCCTTCACCCAAGAGCACCCCATTCCCTACTTATCTAGCCACCATAGCAAGCTCTAATCCCACTCCCAGCCCCTTTAACTTGCAACCCGGGTCACCCTCCAGCTCCTCCCTCCACTCCCTCAATCCAACCCAACACAAGTGAAACACACACCTAATAGTTATACCGAGTAGCAGATGTATATCCCCCTCCCCCCACCCCCCGGTCTATCCTATTACGCATCTGCAGGATATGTCCCCACGGGCCAGCAAACCCAAACAATGAGGCCCTCCCCCCCTTTAACTTCAAACCAAGCCCACTCACCAAGACCCAGCCTCAATAGCAGAGTAGCTTGTGGTATCCGTTGGGGGCCCCCGCACACGCCTCCCAACTTCCCCAAGTACCGGGTGGGGCTAAACACGGGGCACTATCATTACCACCCTTCACCGCCAGTGTAGGAGCCCCCCTCCTGGTTCACACCCTCCTGCCCGTTCTCCATTCCATACTCTTCGGGGCCCCCCCAACGGACCCTGATAGCTTAGGACACCCCTCTCACTCCCACCATACCCACTCTCAGGGACCGCGGGAGAAACCAAGGCCTCCCACATTATGCACCCCTCCTCTCAACCTGCCGGACTGCATACTGGGGCTATAAACTACGCTGAGGCGCCTTGACCCCCCCGCCCCTTCTCAAAGTACCCGCGTAAGAACATCTCTCAAGGCCTCGTATATTGAAAACAAGGGCCTATAACCGAGGCATAGCAGGCAACAATGTTACAACAGAGCAACGAAAGAAAGAACAAAGAGTTACCAAAACAGTGCAGTTTGTATCTTCAACAAACATTCATAAATCAGACATGACGCTGCCCGCTCTAGACAGGCACTCACGCACACGATCAACCATAGGCATCAGGCACCCAAACCCAGTCAGGATTATCCCAGCCTACAGTAGCAGTCTCGGGGGCGCAAGAATCAGTGTCATCAGTCTTCAACGGCCCAAGCTCTCCTGGGCCTCCACTCAGTCCAAAGGGTAGACCGCCATCAATGCTTCTCTCGCATCCGTGGTTGCAACCCCCGCTCTCATCGGGCCGAATCCTCCGCTGTAATCAGGCTGTCCAAAAACGACTGAGCCTCCCCTGGTGTCAACAGGTAATGGGTCTGTCCCTGGAAATCCACACATAGTCGGGCCAGGTAAAGCAATGAAAAACGCACCCCTCTGTTCATCAGCTGGGCGCATGCAGAAGAGAAGGCCCGCCGCTGTTGACTCACCAGGGCCGAATAATCTTGAAACACTAGGATTTGTTCCAGGTCTCCTTTCTGCAATTTACGGCCCCGAGCGGCTCTCAACACCTCTTACTTTTGGCGGAAATCCAGAAAGTGCGCAATTACCGCACGTGGCCTCCTCGCCTGCTCGCGTTTAGGGCCAAGTCGGTGCACTCGCTCCAATCCCCCTTGCCGCTCAGGAGTTTCTCAATCCAGGCCTGCAGAAAGCCAAAAGGGCGCCATCCACCACGCTCTCAGCGATCCCGACGAACCGGAGGTTTTTACGACGCCCCCGGTTCTCGAGATAATCCATCTTTTCCCACCTGCTGTTTCACTATAGTCTCGAGAGCCTCCACCTTGGCCTTCAGGGACTGCTGGGCATCTTCTACATCAGAAATGCGAGTTTCTGCCTGCTCCATGCGCCCCGTGAGATCGGTGAAGCACTGGCTAACATTGTGCATCTTCTCTGCCAGCTCCTGAAAATGGGCATCCAATGCCTGCACCACTGCAGCACTTACTTCAGCCACCAGATTCTGTGTAGCATCCGATTTAGGGCTTTTAGGCGCCCCCTCCGCCATCTTAACCTCTGGGACACGCGGCTTCTCCCTCCATGGTGGTTTCGCTGCCATCAGCCTCTCTCTTGCCCTGTGACCACTCACTTCAACAGCCCCAGGGCTTCCTCAGCAAGGAGCCAGAGAAATTAGGGGTGCTCCCCCACTTTTTAGCAAGATTTGTTGCAGATTTTCGGAGTAGGATACCCGGAGCCGATCGTCACCCGCCTGATCAGCTCATTGCCAACCGGAAGTCTCCAGGCTGAATTTTTAAACTGAGATTCGGTTTGTCTGATTTTTGGGGCCTATATTATTGGTATATAATGTTTATCAACATGTCTTAATTGCTGCAGTGTTCTAGTGCAGATTTAAAAGAAAGGCATAATTATTTTCTGTCATATACGCCACTTTTCTAATATATGTTATGGGTGGCAAGATGTAGACAGGAGAGGGATATTTGAAACCCAAACCCCTCTTTTTATGGAATGATGGCTAGAGATCCAGTGGAAGTGTTATGATGGTGTCCTCTATTGTTGCAGAGATTCCAATGTCCCTAGAATTGATGCTCTGTATTGATGTATGAGAGGCGATTATCAGATGGAGAGGCCATGATACCATATCAGTGAATGAGAACTACATGTTTTATATATGGGAAAGGTGTGCTTTTTTCCAGGGTCGTTTGAATAATGCTTTTTCATAGAAAGTGCAGCTGATCCAACAGGAGGACTTGTTTGAACCTTCTTTCTGGGCTGGAGGAAGGTAAGAGCAAGTCCTCCTATTGGATCAACTGAGATCAAACTGGAAGAATTTTGGAGGCTTCTAAATGGTGCAAGTGTAGACTTGGGAGGACAATGAGGGGGCTCACCATTTCCAGATGGGGAATGAGAGGTATTTGAGGGACTGTCAGCTCCTCACACAACTTAAACAGATTGGACATGGAGTGGAAATGGGGGTGGGGGGGGAGTGGCTTGTGAACCCTCACTGCAGGAGACCAATTTTCTGCAGAGAAAGATGAGAGATGAAGAGGCAATCAAACTCCTGCCTTACTTTGATAATTGAAGGGATGAAGAACAATCTGACTGGCCAGATGGCTAACATGGCAATACTTAGATTTGTCAGGTCAAAGTAGGTGACTAGTTCTAAAAATAAGTTGGCTAGCTTTCTCCCCACAATCTAACGCCACCCTAGTGTCCAACGAGAATTTGAGTAGCTTAAATCAGCTACTTACTGAGACCTACGGAGCTACATTTAACCACTCTGTGTGGTCCAATTTCAAAAGCTGTGATCTAACCAGCTAAATTCTTACTTAGATCCCTTTGAAAATTTACCTTTGTATGTTTCCTGGCACTGAAAGAATTATCAGTTTTTGCCTTAACAATTCATCCTCATGGTTCAGAGAAGACTTACAAGCTTTGAGGCGTAAAAGCCATAATCAAGAAAGACATTTGAGAAAACTGCAGGACAAATTAATTAAATCACTGTACAAATCCAGTGACACAGAATATATGGAAGCAGTTAAATCAGAAAAAAAATGGCCTTTTACTCAGAAACAATTAGATGATTCTAAAACAAACGAAAGGCACTATCCTCAGTAGTTAGAAGTTAGTCCCCATTTTCCCCAAAACAAATAAACCATGATTGTTCAAATCAATTCTGTAATTAGTCTGCAGAGTTCTTTAAGAAAAAGATTGCCCAAGAATGTCAAGAGTTTAATTATAAAGAGACAGATAATTTATTTAAAAATCTCCATCAATGAGGCTAGATGTTGTCCTGGATTGCTCTCATTCAGTAGAAAGTGATACTTTAAAAATTACTTTTGTTAAGATCTACTATCTCTAAACTGGACCCCTGCCTGCTCTGCTTAATTAATGCTGCAAAATATGGTCTGATAGACTGGGTGAAACAGACTGTAAATGCATCGCTGGTGCATTACATATTTTTCCCCCTAAAAAAGGCAATGATTAGGCAGAAGAAACTAACACTGGACAGTACATATTAGGTATGTGCATTAGATAACATACAAATGAAAATATTTGCATTCCCTCCCAACACCAACCCTCCCTCCCACAACAATCCTATAAAAATGCATTATTGGCTAATATCTATTTAAATATTAAACTTTGCTTTGCATGTATTTGTGTGCCCATTCTCCCTGCAGGTAAAAGAATGTGTTGATGTTTCCTTGAGTTTGTGTTGCTTTCAGGATCTGCTCTTATTGAACGCGGCTGCACGCTTCCTACACGGAGCCTCAAGAAGAGATCACATCACCCCAATCCTAAAGGACTTACACTGGCTACCAATCTACTGCCAGCTCACCTATAAAGCAGTCCTGATGACCTTCAAAGCCATCAACAGAATATCCGCCGCCTCCGTAACGGACCTACTCTACCCCACCCCAGCAAACAGAGCAAGGAGAACATTCGCCACCAACACCCTACAGACCCCCAACGAAATAACAAAATGCACACAGGCAACAAAGAACCGAGTTCAAGTTCTATGCTCCCAGTTGCTGGAACACGTTCCCAACCACTATCCGAGCGATCACGGACCTTGCCCAATTCAGAAAAGCACTAAAGCACCGCCTCTTTCTCCTACACTACTCACAATCCAGCAACTCAATTTCACTCACCACACACCCTGCTAGACAACTGTAAGTCACAGACAACTCTTTTTAGACAGTCAACTCATGTTATCTTGTAGATAGTGTAGATAGCTGTAGATAGTTTCCCCAGTTTAAATCCAAGTTATATCACCCATTCAATGTAAGTGCATAACAGTTACCTTGTTCTGCACAGAGCTGTTACCTGTAAACCGCACTGATTTTAAAGAGCGCGGTATATAAAAGAAATAAATAATAAATAAATAAATGGATCTGTCCTTTGGTCTGATTCATTTTAATATTTTTGTTAGTGATATTGCTGAAGGACTTTTGGGCAAGGTTTGCCTCTTCTCAGATGATAATAAAATCTGCAATAGAACAGACACCCAGGAAGGAGTATATTACATGAGGAGGGATCTTTCAAATCTTGAAGAATGGTCAAAAATTTGGCAGCTGAAATTTAACAATAAAAAATGCAGGATCATGCATTTGGGCTGCAGAAATCCAAGGGAGTGGTACAGTTTAGGAAGTGAAGTACTGCCCATGAAAGAGGAGCAAGTCCTGGGCATGATAGTTTTTTATGATCTTAAGGTGGCTAAACAGGATTAAAAGCCAAAGCAAAAGCCAGAAGGATGCTTGGCTGCATAAGGAGAGGAATGGCACAAAAAGAGCAGCAGCTCTTGCAGAACTAGGCAAGAAACACACGGAGCAAGAGTATTGATGACACAGGCGCTTTTATTGGTATCCCCAACGCGTTTCGGCAGGTTGCCTTCCTCAGGGGGTTGTGAAAACTTGCAGACATAGAATAAATACAGTATATTAAAAACAATTATACAAAATTAATCTAAGAATCATAAAAATATTAATGATAATAATTATAATAATGATGAAAAATGATAATAACAACAACCAAATTAGAGCTAACCGGGCATGGTAAGAACAGAGATGATAATAATATAAATATTAAGACGTATCTAAATCTTATAGTGCTCAAAATAAATAATTAAATAAACAAACACTTAAAAAATAGTAAATAGTTAAAAGATATATGTTAAAATAATAAATAATTAAAAACATATATACAAATTTGTTAATAACCAATAATAATTGCATTATGATATAGTCACTAACAAACAAATATACATGAGATAATTAGAACATACTGATAAAAAAACATGTATAACATGTGTATAAAATAATAAATGTTGTACACAAACATCTTAAAACAGTATCGTAAACATCGCAGGGCAAAAGGAAAAATAAAACCTGTAATTGATTAAGTAAGCCATAGAAACTAATCCATGTGAAAACATTTAAATGGAAGCTGAGTTAAGTGAATCAAAAAATCATGATCGTACTCACTCAACGCGCACACAACAGCAAGTCTTCAACCGGTAAAATTGAGAGGGGCAGATGGCCAGAGCCTCAACTGTGGAATGCCCAAATAAAAATACAATAAATTAAACTATAGACGAGGAGAGGATCAAACCCAATACAGACATAAGAAACGTGAAAACCAAACTAGATGGCAGGATCACACTTGGGGGTCTGTTTACTAAACGGCGCACATGTACGGGGCGCACATGAGCGCTCTAAAAGATGTATTTAAGTGCTCTTAAGCGCCCCGTACGAGTGCGCGGCACATTAACGGGTCCCGCAAGCGTGCGCCGACAACGCGCACATTTGCGGGGCGGTAATGTGCGAAAGAGGCGTGCCAAGGCGAAATGAGGGCGGAGGAAGGCCCCCTAGGGGCGGAGAGACGGGGTCAGTGGGCGGAATGTGGGAGGGGAGAGACTCGCCGCACAGGAGCGTGCCCGAATCTGCAAAGAAATTTACCGCCAGTGAAACACTCGCGTTAGAGGTGCTGTGCAGGGAAAAGAAACCGTTTCCGTCAGCAATGTGCAGCACAATAGTGGAAGCCCAAAAACCGTGAGCAGTGTGATCTATGTGCACAGATCAAACGCCGTAATGTCACAGGGCACTAACCACACGGGCGCCGCGCACCTTAGCGCATCTGTCAATCACAGCTTCTGTTCTTCACGACGGAACGCCCACTCCTTATACGGCACCCGCTCGGTACCGCGGACCGCACAACACCGGCCTTTAGTAAACAGACCCCTTGGTGTAGAGAGTAATTGAAACTGACTATTGCCATGATATTGAAGTCCCGATGAGATTAAAATCAATGTATGTACTATAAGTTATATAAATAATGTGCTGACACCATAATTAATATATTAAAACAAACAGGATAAAGGAATAAATAAAACTGGATCTTGAAATGCTTGGTGCTTAGCTAAAAAAACAAACCTCTCAGATTGATTACTCATGATAATAAAATATTGCATTAAAACGCTACTCACAGCCCCGAGTTGAATCTTTTGTAAAATAGTCACGATCCTGCATGCAGGATTGCAGCGATAATATGCTGATATGGTAAAAATCGAATGTAGCTAGCAAGGGAAAATGACGATAATGACAAGCAGTAAAAAACGGTAAATTCTCCTAGTTGAGGGCTCGCTATATCCTTCTTTATGAATTCAGTACGTTCCTATCAACTAGGAGAATTTACCGTTTTTTACTGCTTGTAACCAGGTATGGCGGATGTGGCCCTCTCCCCCACCACCCCAAACATCCCCCCCCGCCACTTTTTCCCTTCAAATAACCACCACAGAATCAGTTATTGGCAAAACAACTGGTCGCAGCTTTATTGAACAAGCACAACATAACCTTACAACCATAACTGCATAACTTACGGTTCCGGCAGCGGGACAATCCCTCACCAGCCATATGGGTAGCAAAGTGAGTTCCTTCCCGCCTCCGCCGAGAACCGTTCCCGGCAATTCCATCCCCCTCTTCCGGCTTCGCCATATTACTAGCAAAAGCCGAGGGCTTCTCCGGGTCAGGGGTACCCCCACCCCTGCCCTGCATATTGCCATGCCTCCGGACCCCGGTCACCTCCGGGATCCCGCCCCCCCTCCAGCTGCAACCCCCCGCCTTCCAAGCCCCGAATCCCACCACAGGGAGGGAGGGTACGCCCGTCCTTATTCCCGGCTCTGAAGGACTGGCGTCTGCCTGCTCGCTCTCTCCTAACCCCCTCGCGCCCATCAACCTCATTGGCTCCCGTAGCCGCCCGGGCCCGCGGGAGCCAATGATTTCAAATGTCAACCACCTCGGGCGTGCGCCTCCCCCTGCCTACGGGGACCCGCGCCACTCTGCCCCCCCCCCCGGTTACAGGCGGCCGTCGGGCACGTGGGCCCGCGGCCTCCGATTAACCAGGTATGGCGGACGTGGCCCTCTCCCCCACCACCCCAAACATCCCCCCCGCCCCTTTTTCCCTTCAAATAACCACCACAGAATCAGTTATTGGCAAAACAACTGGTCGCAGCTTTATTGAACAAGCACAACATAACCTTACAACCATAAATGCATAACTTACGGTTCCGGCAGCGGGACAATCCCTCACCAGCCATATGGGTAGCAAAGTGAGTTCCTTCCCGTCTCCGCCGAGAACCGTTCCCCGGCAATTCCATCCCCCTCTTCCGGCTTTGCCATATTACTAGCAAAAGCCGAGGGCTTCTCCGGGTCGGGGGTACCCCCACCCCTGCCCTGCATATTGCCATGCCTCCGGACCCCGGACACCTCCGGGATCCCGCCACGGGCTCAGTGACACCTGTCCCTGAGCCCCCCCCACAAAATTCAAAGCTGCGACCAGCCACCCCACCCGACACAGCCAACTCCAAGGCCTCCTGCCAATCATTCAGGAGTAAATCTATCCCAACCGGGGAAAGATGTACTCCATCCGAACGATACAGGCCCGCACAATCGACCTCCACCCAGGGATGCAAAATCTGGTAACCCCCATGTGCCCCCACCCAACGGCCAATTTGCCGATTAACTTTAACCAACCCACGGGACCACCGCCGGTGACCCCAGCAAGCAGGCCTGGGAATTAGGTCGGACCAGAGCAATACAATACCGGGGAACATTAACAACACCTCCCCCAAATCCCACTGAGCCGCTCTAATCAGCTGCTTGACTGTCCAAGCCCCCAAATCATTGCCGCCGAGATGCAGCAACAGGCACTCCGGGGATCCTCTGACGCGCTGATGGTGCCGGAGCAAAGGCAGGAGCTGCAACCAGCGAAGGCCACGCTCGCCCAGCCATGATAATGCCACCTCTTCAGCCTTCAGTCCAAGGTTTGTCCCGAGCGGCCGTAAAGCTGCCTGCTGGCCGGCCCAATACACAAACGAATGGCCGATTATCCAGCAGGCAAACGGCGTCGGAATCCCATCTAAAAGAAAAAACACAGTTAGCACCCAGTACCCAATACCCAGACAGCCAGGCTCACAAACGTACATATCCCCTAAAGGCATTGGAACGCCAGCGGCCAAGTCGCTGAATCTCCGCCGCCGGCAAACCCGCCACCGCCGCACTAGTAGCGGCCCCAATCCGGAAGGAATGCGGGGCAAAGTCGCCAGGTGATAAGCCAGTCCGCCGCACTACCAACCGCAGCACGGCCGCGAACTGGAAACGCGTCAACTACCGCGCATCCGCATGCACAAAGAGCAGACCGCCCCCCGGCGGACGTACTCGCAAGTAAGCTGCCATTGCCGCTACGGGACAAATAGCAGAAGCCGACAGCGACATTAAATGCACCCACACCCCCCCGCCCTCTCTGATCGGTCTTAGACCTAGCCAGCCATATGCTCAGCTGTCCTTGCGCCAAACGCACATGCTGAAGTTGCAGAGCCGCACCTCCATCCGCCCAACTGGACGCCACCAATTCCCCCGACCGGAAGACTCCAAAGAAAGCCAGACAAAACACAGCCCGGAACAGCATGGTCTCGTATCCGGACTCCACTACTGCTGGCAATGCAGCGTTCATCAGCACCAACAGATCGGGGGTAATTGGCCGCCGGGCGTCCACCTGGGGAGGGGTATCGCGCTCCCACCCCAACAAGAGTCGGTGAGAAAGAAATCCCCAATGGTGCACAGCCCACCCAACCGCCCTTGAGAAAAATGCAAAACCGGCAAGGTGAGACCGCACAGTTGATCTAGCAAACCCCGCAGCCTTTGCTGGCATGATGTAGGCACCAATGAGATGATCAGGCACCGGGCCCTGACGCCATCCGCGCGTCACCAAGAAATCCACCACACTGTCGCAGCCCTTACAGTAAGAGCGCCAGGTCGCCGACGACACAGAGTACCGTAGCAAGCTCAGGATACCTGGAGGCCAAGCCGCCATAAACGCTCGGGGACCGACCGCCCCACTGGGTCCGCCTCTGGTGCCAAGCGCCGAAACAGGTCCCACTTGAAATGAGAAAGAGCATCAGCAACCTGGTTAGCATATCCTGGCACATGCCGGGCCCGCACCACCACATTCAACTGCAAACAGGCAAAAATCACCTCCCTCATCAAAGCTGCCACTCGCATGCAACGTGGAGCGTAGCGATTGATAACATGTACCACCGCCTCATTGTCGCACCACCACAACAGTTGTCTATTACGAAGCCGATCTGGCCAGAGCTCCAGAACCACCAAAATGGGGAACAGCTCCAGGAATGTTATGCTGTCGGTTAAGCCCGCCTCCCGCCAGGCCGACGGCCACGGCTCAGCACACCATGCACCCCCGAAATAGACGCCAAGTCCGAACCCACCCGCCGCGTCCGTGAAAATCTGCAAATCAAACGTAGACACCTCCTTTGCGAGGAGGACCGTAACCCCATTAAAGTCGCTCAAGAACTGGTCCCAAACCCCCAAGTCCGCCCTCATGCTCCTGGAAACCCTAATGCGATGATGCGGACGCCGCACTCCCGAGGTAGCCGCCGCCAGTCGCCATAGGAACACCCGGCCCATCGGGATAACCCTGCAGGCGAAGTTAAGGGAGCCTAGCAAGGCCTGCATCTCCCGCAACGTGACTTTCGCCGACCCCAAAATGTTTGCCACTAACACCCGCAAACGCACCACCTTAGCAGGAGGCAGGCGCGCTACCATGTCAACGGAATCCAATTCTACCCCTAGAAAAGTGAGGTGCGTGGAAGGGCCCTCCGTCTTGCCTGCCGCCAGAGGGACCCCCCATTCCCACGCGAGCCGCGTAAAACCATCCAGCAGCTCCCGACAGAGCCCAGACTGCGCCGAACCAACGAATAGAAAGTCGTCCAAATAGTGGACCACGTTCCGAGAGCCAACGGACACCTCCAGAGCCCAGTGCATGAAGGAACTGAACATCTCAAAGTAACAACAAGAGACCGAGCAGCCCATCGGCAGGCACTTGTCAAAGTAAAAGTGGTCCTCGAACACAAAACCCAATAAGTGGAAGGAATCCGGATGCACCGGCAGCAGGCGAAAAGCAGACTCAATATCCACCTTCGCTAGCAAACACCTGTGCCCACACTCGCGCACCAACCGCACTGCCTCATCAAACGACGCGTACCGCACTGCGCACAATTCCCTCGGGATAAGATCATTCACCGACGCTCCCTCAGGGAAAGACAAATTGTGAATGAGCCTGAATTTCCCGGGCTCCTTCTTCGGGACAATGCCCAAAGGCGAAACCACAAAATTCCGGCACGGCCGGTCCACAAAGGGCCTGGCCATCCTTCCCAAGGCCAGCTCAGCGGCCAGCTTACCCCTAACCACCTGCGCCAGACGCTTGACCGATG
Organism: Ichthyophis bannanicus; assembly: GCA_033557465.1. Classification (NCBI taxonomy): domain Eukaryota; kingdom Metazoa; phylum Chordata; class Amphibia; order Gymnophiona; family Ichthyophiidae; genus Ichthyophis; species Ichthyophis bannanicus. Next base: position 1,044,249,065 of record CM066031.1, read on the forward strand.
GTGCGTTGTGCGCCATCTCTGGGCCCCCAGCCCCCACCACTGGTATGGGGAACCCGAACTAGAAACCCCCCTCCAATACCCGCCGAGCCCTAACCCTCCGATACCGCCGTAACCAAGGCCTGAGTGCTGCGAAATGAATAGGGGTAGGGGCCAACTCCATCCCACTGTCATTGCTTCGCGGCAGGGGGGTTAGGCACTTTTTTGCCGCAACGGAGCGCGGAGTGCCCTCCCCCGCAGATGGAGCAACTATGCCGGAACTTACAGTCCGGAAAGGGGCAAGTCGACTTGTTGAAGCGCCAACAGACGTCCCTGACCCCCTCGCCAGCGCCTTTTTGCAACTCGGGAGCTGGGCCGCTCCGAAAGGGCCGCCCTGCACTCGCCAATGCGCCGGGGACCCCTTTTTGCCCCCCAGCACCAACCCCCCCTTTTGCAGACATCTGCGTCAACCAGAGGCTGATGTCCTGTGTCCCCCATGACAAGGCGCGATTCTCCTCCATCTTATCCCAAAACCTCTCATCATAGTTGAGCCATGCCCAACCATCATGAGTCTGAGCCGCCTCAAGAATCGAGTCGGCATAGGCAAGTAACATCCCGTATTGCCCCGGGTAACGCTGCCCCCAAACGCTAGCTAACCGCAGGAAAGCCCTCGTCCAGTTGATGACATTCCGAGAAGTCTTCTTGACCCTGCCCGCTTTCTTGTCTGCCTTCCATTTACGCCTGCTTTCCCCCGAATGCTTCCTATCCTCCAGCAGTCAAAATATATCGATATATTTCCGCTTCCATATCCTACGCCGAAGCTTACGCGGAACCCCCTCCCAAAGCTCCGAAAACGAAGCCAGCGTAGCACCCCCCCCCCCACTACCCCTCCCACCCCCTCCGGGTTGATCGCCCCCCCACCACCCGACGAGGACAACGAAGATGAAGATGACGAGGAGCCCCCCTCCGACGTCGCTTACGCGAGTGACGGCTCTTCTTTCTCACTTTGCCCCCCACTCCCCTTGCCTGGCTAACCGCCCCGCACTGTTCCGCCAGATGCTCTTGTAACTCACCAGCAGCCGTACTCCGGGGTGGCACGATAGCTGAGAAGTTAGATGAAGACGCCGTAAGCACCTCCCGCAGATCCACACCCTCCGCAACTGGTACTTCAGCAGGCGCCGGTCCTGCGCTCTGCGCCGCCACCTCACCGATCGGAGCCGCTCCCCTCCCATCACCGGTCTGCACCTGTGGAGACACCGGCAAAAAGGCAGGGGAACCCGACAAACCCCAAGGAAGCTGCCAAGGCCCTTTCCAATCCACCCTGGAGGGTCCCTGTCCCCCTCCCCGCCAATAGTCCCATCCCAAAAGCCCCCCACCCCCTGGAACCATAGGCCAACCCCAGGGCCCCCCCCCAACCCACCCTTCCTGACCCCCCGCTGAACACTGCCACCCTGCCGGGAACTGTGTCTCCCCCACCACCCCCAAGGGGTCCGCAACCGGTTGGGGCGGAGCAGCACTGCCTGCCGCCCCCCTGTTGACTCCGCCACCCTACCCTGACCTTTCACGGGCCCCCGCAGGGCCCCCTGTGCCACCCCCCGGCCACGGCCTGCCCTACCCCCGCGGGGCCGCCCAGCAGCGCCAGGGGGCACGGAAGCACCACCCCTGCCTGGGTCTCTGGGTCCAGCCTGCCGTGGGGCACCTTTCTTGCCCCTAGCCTGTCCTCCTGAGCCTCCCAAAGCCCGTCCCAGGGGCCGCCTACCGCTCCTCATTCCCCTGCCCCCTCTTCCACTGCCCCCCGTCCCCGTCATCCTGCTGCACTGAGCACTGAAGGTGCAAAGCTCTGCAGCCTGAGAAAAGAGCAAACGGAGCCCCCCCCCTCTCCCAGCACCTGATCAGCTGGCCGCCGCTGACCGGAACAGGAGGACGCTCGCGGGACAGCTCACTGGTCCGATGCCGGGCTTCACTGACCGCCGCAGGCCTCGAACGCGCTGCAGCCTCGGACCCGCGCGAAAGGTAACCACCATCCACGAGCTGCAGCCAGACGCCCGTCCTTATTCCCGGCTCCGAAGGACTGGCGTCTGCCTGCTCGCTCCCTCTTATCCCCCTCGCGCCCATCAACCTCATTGGCTCCCGTAGCCGCCCGGGCCCGCGGGAGCCAATGATTTCAAATGTCCACCACCTCGGGTGCGCGCCTCCCCCTGCCTACGGGGACCCGCGCCACTCCGCTCCCCCGGTTACAGGCGGCCGTCGGGCACATGGGCCCGCGGCCTCCGATTTATCGCTGCAATCCTGTTTGTTTTAATATATTAATTATGGTGTCAGCACATTATTTATATAACTTATAGTACATACATTGATTTTAATCTCATCGGGACTTCAATATCATGGCAATAGTCAGTTTCAATTACTCTCTACACCCAGTGTGATCCTGCCATCTAGTTTGGTTTTCACGTTTCTTATGTCTGTATTGGGTTTGATCCTCTCCTCGTCTATAGTTTAATTTATTGTATTTTTATTTGGGCATTCCACAGTTGAGGCTCTGGCCATCTACCCCTCTCAATTTTACCGGTTGAAGACTTGCTGTTTTGTGCGCGTTGAGTGAGTACGATCATGATTTTTTGATTCACTTAACTCAGCTTCCGTTTAAATGTTTTCACATGGATTAGTTTCTATGGCTTACTTAATCAATTACAGGTTTTATTTCTCCTTTTGCCCTGCGATGTTTACGATACTGTTTTAAGATGTTTGTGTACAACATTTATTATTTTATACACATGTTATACATGTTTTTATCAGTATGTTCTAATTATCTCATGTATATTTGTTTGTTAGTGACTATATCATAATGCAATTATTATTGGTTATTAACAAATTTGTATATATGTTTTTAATTTATTATTTTAACATATATATCTTTTAACTATTTACTATTTTTTAAGTGTTTGTTTATTTAATTATTTATTTTGAGCATTATAAGATTTAGATACGTCTTAATATTTATATTATTATCATCTCTGTTCTTACCATGCCCGGTTAGCTCTAATTTGGTTGTTGTTATTATCATTTTTCATCATTATTATAATTATTATCATTAATATTTTTATGATTCTTAGATTAATTTTGTATAATTGTTTTTAATATACTGTATTTATTCTATGTCTGCAAGTTTTCACAACCCCCTGAGGAAGGCAACCTGCCAAAACGCGTTGGGGATACCTATAAAAGCGCCTGTGTCATCAATACTCTTGCTCCGTGTGTTCCCTAAGGAGAGGAATGGCCATCAGAAAGAAGGAGCTGATTGTATGTCTTTAGTGAGACCTCCTTTGGAGTACTGTGTGGAATTCTGGAGACCGCACCTTCAAAAGGATATAAACAGGATGGCTACCAAAATGGTCAGTGGACTTCGTCATAAGCATATGGGACATACTTTAAGATATCAATATGTATACTTTGGAGGAAAGAAGATAGAAGATGCGATAGAGTTGTTTAAATACCTCCATGGCATAAAGGCACAGGAGGACAGCCTTTTTCAGTTGAAAGAAATCTCTGCAACAAGGGGGCATAGGATAAAGGTAAAAGGGGATAGACTCAAGTAATATGTGGAAATATTTTTTTATTGAAAGAATGGTAGATGCATGGAATATTCTCCTAGTAATAGCAACAGAGGCGAGGACTGTATCTGAATTCAAGAAAGCATGGGAGAGACAAACAAGATCTCTAAAGGAAATAAAGGGACTGTAGTAGTTGGTATGGAAGGGCAGACTAGATAAGCTGTATGGTCTTTATCTGCCATTATTTTTCTATGACTGCTGCTTCTCTTTGCTACCCCGCAGAAGCTTCTGCCCTAAGTGACATCTTGGTCTTCCCTAATGTTTGGGCTGGCCTTGCTAGGCACCCAAAATGGAGAGGAGTCCTCAGAGCTCGAGCCAAGGAACATGGGGTCCCCTCATTCAAAATAAGGGTCAGGAGATTGCCCCAAGGGAAAAAAAAACATATCCCCAGGCTACAGAATTACAAAGAAAAAAAAGAAAAAGTAAAACTTTGTAATGCTGTTTATATATAGCATAATTGTAGACTTTAATTACATAGCCTGGGAACCTAATATAAAATATACTGACGCCTGACACTGTACACTGGGCCAGCATGATATTATATTTTGCCAGAAAAGGAAACGGAGATGCAAGATTCTCACATGAGAAAGCAAGAACCTCAGCACAATTTATAAATTTTATTTTGGTGTTTTAGGCTGTGCTATAATTCTTGCTTTTTGTAGTGGGCTCTAGAACATCCGCACACCTATTCGGAAAATTTAACTTACAGCGTCTCTGTGTACAGAATCCCAAATAGAAACACCATCCTAACACAATATCTGACCTAGGTCACATATACAAAGCAAACCGTTATCAAGTATAGAGTAAGTGACCACAAACTAAAAACAGAAATATGTAGACAAAAGTTAAACTGAAAGCCCCAAAAATCCAAACTGCATGCAGTAGAGAGATGTAGATGCCCCTGTACTCTGCACAATATAGATAGAACATGAACATTCCAAAGGTTGACATATTCCACTCACTAAATCAAAAATAAGATGTTTTCTACTTTTGTTGTCTGATCATTGTTTTCTCTAATCATGTTGATGGCAATCTCTGGTTTCACCTTTCCTCGGTCTTCTCTGAACTCACTTTGTGAGGCTCCAGTCCATTTGTCACTTTTCCCTTTCCTGCCTTCTCCACCTCCTTCCATCACTGACATTGATCTCTTCCTTTCAGCTTTCTTCCATTTATTTTTCAAAGTCTCTATCAACTTAGATTTCAGTCCTCCTCTTTACCATCCAGTCCTCAATCTCCCTCTTTTTCCTGCATCTATCTTCCACTTTTCAACACTTAAGACAGACCTCCCATTTCTCTCTGCTTCTCTGACCTCTTATTCCACAGTCTTTATCTAATGTTCCTCATCTCTCTTTCCAGTAACTTCCCTTTATCTCTCCCCATCCACCATCTCTACCTTTCGCTTAACCCATTCCCCCTGTGTCTAGCATCTCTCCACTCTCTCTCACTATCCCCCATCTCTTCACTCTTTTTCCAGCATCCAGACTCACCCACTTACCAATGTCCAGCATCTTCCTTCTACTGTCCTGTGGTAGGCGACGGCCTATGATCCATGCTAATTGAACTAAGCAGACAGGCCTGAGCAGCTTGACCTGTAACTGAAGCCTGTAGTTAGGCCCAGAGGAATGAAAACCCCCCTGAATGATGACACCATAGAATTGAAACTTAACTCAGTTTAACTGAACATAGCTAAGCAGAAACGAAACTTAGAAAATATAGAAAAACAAGTTTAATTGGTACTGATAAGGTGTGCTATGCTTCTATGGAATTAATTAACTCTGCAAAAAGCAAGGTTACAGTGCCCTGCTTCCCATATGTTTTAACAAGCTAAGCGACCTTGGAGGAGAGATGTAACAAGTTAGAGACACTGACCATTGTAATTGGGACTAGAAGGGGGGCAACCAGGTGCTGGGCCCAGACCAGAGTCCCGATTGGGTAGCCATATCAGTACCGGGACCAATAGATGGGTGAGAGGGGTACTGGGACCAATGAAAAGTTTGCCTATGCTTAGAATGGACAAGAAAGCTATAAAAGTTGTTGTTTTACTAGAAGCCATTGCTCAGCCATTTTGAAATTGCTTATTGCTTGAGCCATGTGCACATTAAACTGGCTTGGATCCTTGAAAAGACTCCTGGATTTATTTATTGCATGCTTATCTGCTGCTACATTCTTGGTGCCGTTGGCCGGGAAGTGCGAGTGGTGGATGGTGTTCAAGTGAATAAATCCACGTAATTCGCCTTGAGGTTTGGTCCCGCTGGAACCATGCCAATCCGACGCAGGGGAATTTCCCTGGGCCCACCGATCCTCTTGTATCGGAGGGAGTTCTGCCTGGCCTCGGCAGGCACTGAGTCCAGCTGGCCAACACTTCCGACCCGGGGGAGTCCAGGATCCAACTCAGAAGCTTGGGAACCAGATCTGGTAAGTATAGTTTTGAAAACCTGTCTAGACAGATGAGTTAGAACTGCAGTTTGAAAACTTTGGTAAGACTTAAGTCTTTGTTTGAAAATCCTTGCATGAGTATTCGCTAGGTACAGCTGTTATAGAGAATCATGATTCAGCCTGGTCAGAGCAGACAGGACTGGGTTTTTGGTATGTCTAGACAGAAATAGAAAGAGCAGTACTGCCAGTGGAACTTGGAATTTGTAATCTCGAGATATTGGGAATTGGTAAGAGAGCTCTCAAGGAAGGGCCGAGTAACCCCGCATGGGAATTCGCCGGGTGAAACCCTCATCCTTTTTGTAATTGGGAAAAAGACTAGTCAGAATAGATAGAAAGGAATGCATTCTGAGATACGTTGCTAGCATGATTGTGTGAATGAAGTGTGAATGAGAGGTCTGGCAGCACGGACCAAGCGAGAGTGGACTCTGGACTAGCGCAGTTCCTAGTCGGGTGACTGCGTCTAGGTCGCGAAACGGATGAAGCGTTTGGTGTATTGTCCGTCCTGTGTATTTGATTTTTGCTATCTGTTGAAACTGCGAGTTTCCCTTCTGTTATAAGTGTGAGATTATTCTGTTGAGTAATTTGTGACAGTTCACTGATTAAGAAATTGTATTAATAGAGCAGAATGAAGACCCAAAACACCTACAGTCATTTTTAGAAATCAAAAAGCTGGTCTGACCCAGTTAGTTTTTCAACTGCAGTGTGAAAAACTGACAGGGGGCGTGTCTGAAGGAAAGAATGTAAGTGTCGTCTTTCTAATCCTGTGCAGGCTTAAACCTCAATGCTGGTAGTTTGTGCTTATTTCAGGCAAATTGTACCTGTTTTATTTAATATGTTTTTGTTCCTTCTGCTGTGGTTATGTAATATATATCATTTATTTATCATTTAATAAGAATGTTTAGTCAGGATTGTGGGTCCCGATAGTTTTTGGGTTTAGCCTGAAAAGGATTAAGTTTGTATTAATCCCTTATGGGTTGCGGACCAAGTGAGAGGAATTTCTGTCGGCTGTATGTTCAAATTTTCAGTAAGCACTGAAACAGTTTAAATAGGAAATGATAAAGAACTGTTTTTGTTTTTCCTTTGATCTACAAAGTAATTAGATCACGACTTAACATTGATTTAAATTGTTTTTTTCTGGCATCTCTCTGTCCAAGTGAATGAGAAGTCTCTTTTTATGAGCACAGTTCAATTGTTTCCCCGCGAGCAGAGGGGTGTGGCTTCCACATAGCCTGCAGGAAAAAAAAAAAAAAAAAAGTTCTGAAGAGACTGCTGGAGACTGCAGGAGATTTCTCCTAGGAATGAAAAGGGACTCCCGATTTGAAAAGTCTCTTCATTTAATCGAAGCGTGATGAATTTATAATTAGTTTTTTCTCTGGTTTCACTAGCTCTGTTTAACCAAAAGTTTTAAAAACAAAGTTTATCTTTTTATGAATGAGTATAAGTCATTTGAATGCATGCTTCCCCTCTGTGCTGGTTACTAATGAACAAATCAGTTAGCTACACTGACTTTTACAATATTGGCTTTTAAGATAAATTAATCTGTGTTTCTGTATTTAAAAAAAAAAAAGGAAAGGTGTACTGTATTTTATGAAAAATATCCGGAATGTCTTTTAAATATTTGCTTCCTGAACTAAAAAAATAATTTCTTTTGCAGAGACATGCTGACAGATAGCTATAGTTCTCTCTATAAGAAGCATAATGGATGTATGTGCTCAATCTAAGTGTTTCCTGCCTGCCCTATGTTTACAGAAATAATAAGTGTCTTTTCAAGTATGATCAAGAATTTCAGTAAGGGATTTACTGAAGATTATGAAATGTCTCTGTCCCAATCAGGATTTTGCCCCAGAATTTCTAGATATCCTGTCTCGTCTCTCTCTCTCTCTCTGTAAGTAGTTCAGTTCAGAGTGCTTAAGGGGGGGATGGAGCCCAGTCCACCGATGATGTCAACCCCCCCCCCCCGGTGGGCGTGAACTAATGTGCCCACAGCAGAGAAGTGGATCCTTAAAAAAAAAAAAAAATCAACCTCCTGGATAGAGCATTGCTAGGAGAAACAGAATCCAGGAGAGGGGGGGGGGACTACAGATTCCCAAGTAGTTTGCTAGCCACCTCTGCAACAGGGGAATGTCCACCCCCTCCGGACTAGAAGTGAAAGTCAGCTGACCAGACTTGTTTAGAACTAAAAAAAAAAACTGCATTATACACTGAGAAGTTTTAGGACTTGATTGAACTAATGAACGGAAATTGCAAAGAACTGGATGAATTTGCGGGCATAATGGTTAAATGAAAGTTAATCAGAGGGTGTGTGAATTGTGAAAATAAATGTAACAGAGAAAGTGAATGATATTTTAGTTGAATGATGTGAGGTTATCCTAATCGAAGGAACAGAGGAAGTGAAAAACTGGGTGTGAGTACGCCCATTATAGAAAAAGAAGGACATTAGAGAAGTGAATGCCCGTATCTTGACTCCACCCCAGGAGGGAGTACTTGATTGTAGAATCATAGACAGAATAAAACCAAGCACAGTGTTTCAGCACGAGAGTGGAGCAGCTATAGCGTGAGTGGCAGCCTGAGAGGGCTACAGCATGGATGAAGACTAGGCCAGACCGGACTCTCCAGTTTCCCTGGGTCCCCAGGAGTCAGTCTGCAAAATAGGGGACCAATATATGGACTTTTATGGGGGATACAGGAGCAGAATACTAAAGCCAGTAGCCCCTGTGTTTTTCTCGCAAAGCCTTTTCTGCAGAACCACATGTGTGAACTAGAAAAAAAAAAAATAATAATAATAATGTACCAGTTCCTGTATATGCCTGAATGCCCTATTCCATTTTTGGGCCGAGACCTGCTTGCAAAGCTTCAAGCACAGATATCCTCTGTTGAAGGAAGAAAAAAATGAAACTCAAAATCTGCTGGCCTGATGGTGTTAACTGTCCCCAAGAAGAAGAATGGCGGTTCTATTCACCTGCATCCAAAGCAACAAGCTGTACACTTACCAACCTCATAGCCCCACCTGGAGGATGGGCAGAAGATAATCCACCTGGCCTAGCGAAGAACATAGCCCCTGCCATTGTCACCCTCAAGCCAGTCAAGAAGCCTGGGACAGGTGATTACCGCCCAGTGCAGGATCTAAGAAAGAATGAATGATGCAGCTGAAACTATACAACCAGTGGTACCAAAATCCTTATATTCTCTTGGAACTGATCTCTGCTGAAGCTATACATTTCATCATTCTGGACTTAAAAAGATGCCTTTTTCTGTATACGCTTAGCCCAAGACCCCACTACAAGGAGGCGGGGCCAACTCATCTGGACAAGATTACCTCAAGAATTCAAGAACTCGCCTCACTCAGCAAAAGATTTGACAAGTTATCCAGAAACTCCAGAAAAAAAAAAAAAAAGAAAAAATTCTACTTCAATATGTGGACAACTTGCTCATAACCACCAACTCAGAAAGTGAATGTCCACCAGCCACCAGTGAACTCTTGCACCTTTTTAATGAGGCTGGATACAAAGTCTCAAGAGCCAAAGCATAATTATGTCAAACAAGTTAAATACCTAGGATTCCAGTTGTCCAGCGGAATTCGACGCCTGGAACCCTTACCAGAACGCAAAGCAGCTGTATGCAGTATTCCTACTCCAACCACCAGGAGGCAAGTGAGAGCCTTCTTGGGTGCCACAGGGTACTGTTGTATATGGATCCCCAATTTTGTGCTGCTAGCAAAACCATTGTATCACATTGTATCAAGCTACCAAAGGAATGAAAAAGTCTCCATTGGAATGGGGACTTGAATAGGAATGCAGTCTTTTGATCTTTGAAAACCGCTCTGATGTTATCACCAGTTCTGGGTCTACCCGATGTCCAGAAAACCTTGCAGTCTCTATGTTCATGAGTCGCAAGGAAATGTTCTGGGAGTGTTGACTCAATCTCTTGGACCTTATTTGAGAAGCTGTTACAGCTACAGCCTTCCTAGTAAGCAAAAACTAAAAGAAAAATCCCTTTGAGACAGGATCTTCAAGTTACTGTACCACACTCTGTTCTAACCAATATGAAATACAAAGGAAATTACTAGCTAACAAATCTATGAATGTTGAAGTATTAGAGTATGTTGTGTGAAAACCCCAGATACAACTGAAGGGTCAGTCAAGCTTTCAATCCTGCTATGTTGTTATCAGTTGGTCTTGATCCCCTGATCATGACTGTTTAGAAATTATGGACACTGTATTCTCAAGCCACCTGGATTTGACTGATGTCCCTATGGAGAACCCTGAACAGACTTTCTTTGTGGCTGAAGGCAGTTTCATCATCAATGGACATTGTTGTGCTAGATATGCAGTGGTGACCACTGTTCCCTCTAAGCTGTGCGCGTGTGCGCGCGCACACACCTTGCCAAGCGAGCGCACATACTTTACAACAGAGCGCACAAAAATTACGGTTCTGATTCTGATAGGAAACACAGACGTCTTAAAATTTAAAAGTTGTTGTGTATTTACGGTTTTCACAAGTTCTACAATATTTTCTAGTGCAATCAATGTGGTGTACATACTGTATTCTGACGTATAGTCAAATTTTAAAGTATATAACTCCAAGTGTCGTTATGTGGCGCACAAAAAATGTAATCTTCCTTCAAAAGCTGCACAGCTGATATTTTATGCGCACACAGCCTACAGAAAATTAGAGGGAACATTGGTGGTGACCCCTGATTTGGTAGTTGAGTCCTCAGCCCTGGCCCCAGAAACTTCACCACAGAAAGCTGAACTGATAGTCCTCACTAGAGCACTAACAATAGGAAAAGAGCCCTGTCTAAATGTGTACCCAGATTTCAAGTATGCCCTTACAACCTTGCATGCATATGGGCCCCTGTACAAAGAATGAGGGTGGATAACCTTAGGAAGCAAGTCCATTAAGTATAGCCCCAAGATATTGATATTAATAGATACATACTGCCTATAGATCTCAGAATTTAGGAAAAGTAGAATGTATGAATAGAACCCTGAAATCTCAGTTGTCTAAACTTTGCCAAGAGGTTTACCTGAAGTGGCCCCAGGTTCTTCCCATAGCCCTTCTTAGGATATACTTAGCCCCTGCTAAGTCTATAGGAGTTTCCCTTTTTGAGATTCTGTATGGGCAACCCCTGCCTATTGTATAGGAAATAAAAGGAGATATGAGACAGATAGGATCTGAAATTATTAGACATGAACTATTGGTTTTAAGTTCTGTTTTGCAGGAGTCTTCATACCTGAGTACAAAATCGATTACTCATCAATTTGCCTGCACCCCTGCATCCTTTCAAGCCTGGAGTCTCGGTGTGGATCAAAGAGTGGAGAAAGATACTGTTAGCCCTGCATTGGAGAGGACCCTATGTCGTCATCCTGTCAACTCCAACTGCAGTAAAAGTCGCAGAATTTGAACCTTGGACCCATCATAATCAAGTGAAGCCAGCTGCTGCTCTTGAACCTGATCACTGGACTACTGTACAGCATCCTGAGACTCCATTGCACCTCACCCTACGACAACAACCACGGACCTAAGACTTATTGGTCCCTCAGAAACTGCACTGTTTCAAGACTGTTTGTTTATCTGAAGGTAAGCCTCACATCTGGAAAAAAAAAAACTGCAATCATCAGAAAGAGACTGTGTTGTGTTAAGAAATTGAATCTTCTAAGAGACTGTGTTTAAATACTCTGAAAAGACTGTTTTGATCTCCTAAAGAGTGAACTGCTCTAAGGAAGCAATAATAGCCTAAGAGACTATGCTATGATATTTTAAGAAATTGAGACATCCCAGAGGACAGTGATACTTTGGAATCTACAGCCCTACTCCTGCCAAAAAGCTGGTAGGTCTACGTACGGCAGAAGCTTGAGGATCTACAATCAACCCTACATCTGTTATCTGTTGTGGAAGTCGACAGTTCCACCAATTTTCCAGAGACTATGCCCATTATGAATTATTATTATTGCTTTATTTTGGCAGCAGCCTTGGAGTGCTTTGAAATGACTTTTGCCTTATCTCCCTGGGCAGCCTGTATAAGTACAACATGAACTGGACCGAAGGTCACTCAGACCTTGTTTTATCATTCTTCCTATACTTGCATTGGTATACTCTCCAATCCAAAAGTTGTTCTAGATCTTGACTTTCTACAAGGCTATGCAAGCCACCGTTGCAATTCCTCATACCACCACCAGAACTTGTTTCTTGAACTTACTGGAGCAATAGCATCTAGTCTCCACACTTCTGACTGTTTCTATTGTGGAGGAACTAAGATGGGAGATCAGTGGCCCTGGGAGACGCAAGAACTGAACTATTCTATCCTATACAATCAGACTGATTTACATAATACTACTAGTGAGTGGGTATTGGCCCACCCCATTGTTGACAGTTTGTGTTTTGTTCGGACTGGACCACAATCTACTACGAAGGATGGACAGCTGGTCTGTCTAAATCAGAAGCTTTACGACAGCACAACAAAGATGCAACCGAACCTTCTAATCCTTTAGTTCTTTTTCCCACTCTTGCCAAACTATGGACTTTGACTATCTGCCTGTTGCTCCCTTGTTTCTTGCCATTTTGCTTGCAAATGATAACTTCAGTTATTAATAACACTGTAGAGCGTAAGACAGCTACAAAGATGCTAGCTATGTGAACTTACTACCCTATACCACAGAGTGATACCTTTACCTAGTATTATGTGATTTGATTCTCACACCTTATTAACATGCGGGTGAGAATAATCAAAGGGGGGAATGTGGTAGGCGACGGCCTATGATCCATGCTAATTGAACTAAGCAGACAGGCCTGAGCAGCTTGACCTGTAACTGAAGCCTGTAGTTAGGCCCAGAGGAATGAAAACCCCCCTGAATGATGACACCATAGAATTGAAACTTAACTCAGTTTAACTGAACATAGCTAAGCAGAAACAAAACTTAGAAAATATAGAAAAACAAGTTTAATTGGTACTGATAAGGTGTGCTATGCTTCTATGGAATTAATTAACTCTGCAAAAAGCAAGGTTACAGTGCCCTGCTTCCCATATGTTTTAACAAGCTAAGCGACCTTGGAGGAGAGATGTAACAAGTTAGAGACACTGACCATTGTAATTGGGACTAGAAGGGGGGCAACCAGGTGCTGGGCCCAGACCAGAGTCCCGATTGGGTAGCCATATCAGTACCGGGACCAATAGATGGGTGAGAGGGGTACTGGGACCAATGAAAAGTTTGCCTATGCTTAGAATGGACAAGAAAGCTATAAAAGTTGTTGTTTTACTAGAAGCCATTGCTCAGCCATTTTGAAATTGCTTATTGCTTGAGCCATGTGCACATTAAACTGGCTTGGATCCTTGAAAAGACTCCTGGATTTATTTATTGCATGCTTATCTGCTGCTACAGTCCTATCCCAAGTCCTGCATCTGCCATCCATCCCCCGACGCTATGCCTGCCATCTCCTGTCCAACATCCCCACTGCCCAGCCTACTGCAGCAGTGGCAACATTTAAAAAAAAGCAAATGAATCTTTCCAACTTCTTCACACTATAAAGGCCCTCCTGGTCCCACCCCATTCTGATATAAAAATTATGTGTCAGGAGGGTGGGATTGGAAGGGCTTTCAAAGCATGCAGATTCAGAAAGATGCTTCTTGAACGTTTCTTTTTATTGCTGGATTCACGCTGCTGCTGCAGACCACCTGAGAAGTTGCAATAGCTGGGGAGAGCTTGATTTGACTATTTTTTTAAAGGCAGGCTGAGGGGGACACTGTGAGGATATTTTGGTGGCATTTTTTGCTGCTCCCCAAAATTTGCCACCTGAAGCAACTACCTCATCTTGCGTAATGATAGAGCCTTCCCTGTTCAGTTCTGGTGCAAATTAACAAAGTGTGCATTCTTAGAAAGCTTTCATCAATCACCATTCATGAACTTTGTTTTGCTCTTGTGTGCCCATGAAGTCAGACACACTGGAGTCAATCAGGTAGGGGGAGGAACTCAAGGAGGATCACAAGCAGCTAGCAAGGTGCTTCAGACAAAAATGCAACGTCTGCCTTTAATTCAGTGCTGACTCTTGGCAACCCAGCAGCTCCCCATTTTCTTGGCAGTGTGATTGGAAGTAGGTTGCCAAGTCTTTGTTTGGAGGCAATGGAAGGTTAAGTGACTTATACAAGGCCTCAATGAGTGCTAGTGAGAATTGAGCCCTGGTCACTTGGTTACCAACCCAGTGCTCTAACCATTAGGCTACTTCTCCACTCTGTACTTGAGCCAATCATTCTTCAAATACTTGACAGGCAGCCTTAGAAACCTATCCCTGCCTGACTTCTGCAAATCCTCTAGCTGATGAGGTCACAGCAGGGTAGGAAAACATAGCCTGCACAAAGGGCAGAGAACCATTTTGGCTCTGACTTTCAGAAAGCGGGAAGGAAAGTTGGTGTGAGATTTAGACCTGCAAATGAGAAGTTGTAATATGACTTTGGCCAGGGTCAGATTAAAAAGAAAATAAAACAAACATAGCAGCTTGAGTAGGGACATATCTGAGACTCTGGAGGATTTAAAGGAGAAAAAAAACAAACAGTAGAATATGAGCAATTTATTAAGGAGGGACTTTTGGCTGTGGTTTACTTGCCTTTCTACATCAAAACACTTTTTTTTATTTTTCTGAAAGCGTTTTTACCTTCCTCATTGCTGTGGAGAATCTGCCAGACAATTAGGATCATGAAAGGGCACAGTCACTGGGAATCCTCCAGTTTTACATGTCTGGCCAATGAATCCCAGCCAGGGAGTCTTTTGATCAAGGCCAAGTGGGACTCCTGCACAGATTTCAGTAGCACATTGCCTTGCAGAGGCTATCGAGGTCATGCATATGAGTCAGTAATCTGTCCAGACCAGGCTATGATTGTGCAGCATTTCCTTTCCTGTCCTGTCCTCCAACCTGTGTGCCCAGTGAATAGATATTATTCATAGCAGGGGATATTGTGGTTCACTATTATTCACAGCGAGCACTGGACTTTGGGGAAAAGCTAGTGTTTCTGAAGACATACCTCCCCTTGATTGATTTCCCTTCATGTTCATGTGACTGCGAAGGAGTGCAAAGCTATACTGAGGGGCAGCTGCCCATCCTCTCTGCTAGCTGTGTTTTTGATAGTTTACATTGCAGTTTCTTGGGGAGACTGCCTATTTCTACTGGCTATCTTTCAGCCCCACATGACAAAGCTTAAAAGAAAAAAGCAAGAAATAAAAAAAACAAACAAACAGAAACAGGGTTATTCTGAGCCACCAATAGCAGGGATGGACAAGCTTTGAGTCCTGTCTTAAAGGTTCTTTTCAGATTTATTGTGTGCTATGCTGTGCTGGTCCTCTTGGCATGATTTAGGGTCTTCATGCCTTCTCCTGCCTGTGAATACATGGATGGGGTGGAAAAGGAGCGGCCCGGGGGCAGAGTCTGGGCGGGCAGTGAGTGGTCACCGGCCCTGCGCGTCAAGGGCCAGCGACATGTGCGGGAACGTTATTCTACCTCCAAGATGAAATAACTTCCCTGGACATGTTTTTTTTAATTGCCTGGGGCGCAGATGGGGCGGAGGGAGGGGGCAGGGGAGAGATCAGGGTTCGGGCTGTGGGGAATAAACATTTCCTTATCGCTTCTCCGGGCCAGTCCAGGGAAAGGTAGGGTTGTCAATCCTCTATAGCAGCTGAGGACTGAAGACTTCAAGCTTTCTTGAGAGGTGAAGCCACTCCCCCGAGGGTAATCCAGCAGTCTTTCAGTCCTCAGCAGCTAAAGAGGATCGAATCTCTATTTCTCCCTCATCTACAGTTTTACTGATTATCTTTCTTTCTTTGTTTTCAGCAAAGTTATATTGGCTCTAGCAGAGCTGATTTTTTTTCTATAGTCCTGGTGCTACTTTTTTTTGGGTAGCTACGGCTTTAAGAAAATTTGAGACGTCGAGTGAGTCAGGCTGCTGCGGTGTGAGGTAGAGCCTGCCTCTTTCACCGACTCCGTCTCTGTCGGCAGAGTGATTTTGGGAGCCCCAGTTATTCCTCTGCCGGGACCTCTACTACCTTTTGGAGCGCTTCCTGCTAGCAGCGGGACTGCCTGGTTTGCTTAGGAGGTGCTTCTCCTATCTTGGGTGAGTTATTTCTTGTGTCTGCCACGATCTGTTTTGATGCGATTTCTTCAGTCTCCTGATTCGTTTTTGACTGCCGTTTTTGTTTTTTTTGGGGGGGTTTTTTCGCGATCAGCGTTATTGCTTTTTCCCCCTTCAGTTCTTTTGTATTTTGTTAATTAAAATGACAGACAAGCCGGTAAATATCACTGAGGAGCCGTCCTTAACCACCGAAAAGGCGGGAAAGGCGGCCATTTTGTCGACGCCGGTCAGTTCGCCGGCAGAGCAGCCCCGGCCTCACAAAAGAAAGACTAAATCTTCTAAAGACGCTGTTCCTACAGATAAGCCTTTGCGTTCTCTTTCGGAGGCTCAGGAGAGCATGGCTTCCTTTTTTTGCCCGAATTTATATTAGCTATGCACAGAGCTTTTTTAGTTAGATCTTCTCAGCCTGATCAGTCTGCAGCGCTTTCCAATCCTGTAGCACTGCCAATTAGTTTGCAGGGGCCAGAGGATCCTGGTGAGGGATCTTCTCAATCTAAGGATTTTTTTAAAGAGCCTTTGGATCCTTTTGTTTCCCCAGTTTCTGCACTCCTGGGCCAGGGGGACACAGAACCTCTGACAGAGGCAGGCTTAGATCAAGATCCAGATGAATTGGAGGAAGGAGAAATTGCCCCTGGGGAGGATCCCAATATTTTCAGGGTCTTCCGCAAAGAGGAGCTGTCCGCTCTCATTTCTCAATCCTTAGCGGCGCTGCACCTGCTTCTTCCTTCTTCCTCTCAGGAACCTTTGGAAGATCCCTTGTTGCAAGGGTTTAAGACCCAGCAACGCTGTTTCCCGATGCATAGGGTTATTAAACAAATGATTGATTCTGAATGGGAGTGTCCGGAAGCTACCCTGCGCGGAGGCCACGCTTTAGCTCGCTTGTACCCCCTTCCGCAGGAGGAAAAGGAGTTCTTACGCATGCCAAAGGTGGATGCCTTGGTATCTGCGGTGACTAAAAAGACTACCATCCCTGTAGAGGGAGCGGCAGCTCTTAAGGACCTCCAAGACAGGAAATTGGAAATTCTTCTCAAGCAGGCCTTTGATTCTAGCGCTTTGGCGCTACAAGCCGCGGTTTGTGGAGCTTATGTGTCTCGTGCATCCATTAGGTGGTTGCAAGGTGACGCTGCAGGGGAGTCCACTTCAGAAGGTCCAGACATTGCGAAGTTGGAGTCTGCAGCTGCTTATACGGCGGATGCCTTTTATGATTTGCTGCGAATTGCGGCTAAGACCATGGCTTCTATGGTAACTGCCAGGCGTTTCCTCTGGTTACGTAACTGGTCAGCAGATGTTTCCTCGAAAGTACGCCTTAGTAAACTGCCCTTTAAAGGGAAGTTGCTTTTTGTGGAAGCTTTGGAAAAGATTGTGAAAGATTTAGGCGACTCAAAAGGCGGTAGATTACCGGAGGATAGACCTAAGCCGGTGAGGGGAACTGGTAGTATTCGAGGTTCTTCTCGAGACTCCCGTAGATTTCGTGGAGCGCGTTTTACACCCTATTCTAGGGGGCGCGCCAGTTTTCGTAGTCAGTTCTTTCGGGGAGCCAGAGGTTTTGGCAGGTCCTACTTCAGTGCATCCCAACCTTCAGTTAAAAAACCACAATGAAGGTCTGCTGGTCCAGGCGTTAGTTCCTGTAGGAGGACGCCTGCAGAAGTTTTTGGCAGCCTGGACCGAGATCACGTCAGACAAATGGGTTTTAGAGATAATTCAGAAGGGATATGCTCTAGACTTCGCCTGCTCCTTGCCACCCGCCTTTGTGATGTCTCCTTGCGCGCCCGGTCTGAAAAAGCAGGCCATTTCAGACACCCTCTTACGTCTTTTACATCTGAGAGCGATAGTTCCCGTGCCTCTAGACCAATACGGTTGTGGTCGATACTCGATCTATTTTGTGGTTCCCAAGAAGGAGGGTTCTTTTCGTCCCGTGCTAGATCTCAAAGGAGTAAACCGTACTTTGCGGGTTCCTCACTTTCGCATGGAAACGTTACGAACAGTGATTCGGGCGGTGCAGCCGGGAGAGTTTCTCTCGTCCATAGATCTCACAGAGGCTTATCTTCATATTCCCATCCGACAATCTCATCAACGATATTTACGTTTTGCCCTTCCAATGGGGCATTTCCAGTTTCGCGCTTTGCCGTTTCTGAAGACATACCTCCCCTTGATTGATTTCCCTTCATGTTCATGTGACTGCGAAGGAGTGCAAAGCTATACTGAGGGGCAGCTGCCCATCCTCTCTGCTAGCTGTGTTTTTGATAGTTTACATTGCAGTCTCTTGGGGAGACTGCCTATGTCTACTGGCTATCTTTCAGCCCCACATGACAAAGCTTAAAAGAAAAAAGCAAGAAATAAAACAAACAAACAGAAACAGGGTTATTCTGAGCCACCAATAGCAGGGATGGACAAGCTTTGAGTCCTGTCTTAAAGGTTCTTTTCAGATTTATTGTGTGCTATGCTGTGCTGGTCCTCCTGGCATGATTTAGGGTCTTCATGCCTTCTCCTGCCTGTGAATACATGGATGGGGTGGAAAAGGAGCGGCCCGGGGGCAGAGTCTGGGCGGGCAGTGAGTGGTCACCGGCCCTGCGCGTCAAGGGCCAGCGACATGTGCGGGAACGTTATTCTACCTCCAAGATGAAATAACTTCCCTGGACATGTTTTTTTTAATTGCCTGGGGCGCAGATGGGGCGGAGGGAGGGGGCAGGGGAGAGATCAGGGGTCGGGCTGTGGGGAATAAACATTTTTTCAGGCAGCCGGCATTGCGGCTTTTAAATGGAGCCGCGGTGCCATGGCAACAGGATGTCATGCAATGCAGCTCCATTTAAAAGCCTTGACTGAGTTAGCAGGGGACAGTCCTGCATGTGCAGGCCAGACTGAAACGCAGTCCCGATCTGCACGCACATGCCTGATTGCGATTCTGATCCCGCAGGGCTAGACTGCCCCACGCAATCAGGATCAGGATCCCCTCAGTATGTCTGGCTCAGACCGGACATACAGAGGGGATTTATGTTGGGGATGGAATCAGGCCTAAAGCAAATAAAACAAAAGGAACTGAAAAAAATTGTCCCTTTTGTTTTAATTACCTTCTGTTTGTTTTGGTTTTTGGTTTTTCAATTTCTTACTTTTTTCTTCTAAGATTAGTCATAGGGGGCCGAAAGGTAGCCAGTGGAAATGAGCTGTCTCCCCAGCTGTCCTTCCATTTCTATCACAGGCACCTCTTCATTCTACTCCTGTTTTGCGCTTTTGTGGCTGCACTTAGACTTGTCATTGTACAACTTTCATCCTCCTTAAATGTAATGCCAGTTTGTTGCCATCCTTCTAGATATGTGGCTTTGATACCAATGCGGTTTGGCTTTTTCTGGGCCACCCCTCATCTTCCTCTTGTTATGCACCTTTGTGGGTGCTTTTGGCTTGTTTTAAAATGCCTCTTTGAGATCTGCTACCTGCTTTGGCATGCAATTCCTAACAACCCAAGTCTGGGAGAAACTAGACGCACCACTGTGGAGGGACACTATCAGCCTAGCACCGTCGACAAGCCTTGAGTCCTGTCTTCAAAGTTCTTTTCAGATTTCTTTTCTGTTATGCTGTGCTGGTCCTCCTGGTATGATTTAGGGTCTTCCTGACAATCATGGTACCGTGCCCGTCTCCTTGCCATTTTACTCTTTTCAGAGTGCCTTGGTGTGCTTCCTCCAGTTGTGGATTTGCTCTTCCCTCTTCCCCTATCTACTTTTTATACTGCTTTTCCCTTTTGATGGTGTTTTCTGGTACTTGTCCTTCCACTGTGCATATTTTTTCCCCTTTTGTGGTGCCCCTGGAGGATTTGTGTCACTCTTGATGGTTTGTAATGCTGTTACAGATACCTGCCTTCAAGTTTCTAACACAGTGATTGGAACTAGATGCCAAGCCTAACTGATCCTTTATAAAATAGCTTCTTCCATAGAGATTAATGGGAACAAATGGGACAAATACATGAAATGTGCCATTTCTGAAAACTAAATGGGTGCTTTCTGATGAACAACAAGCCTGAAAATCTTTGGCTGCACATAGCTAGTTGGCACTAGTGATAAAATCAATTATAGGCCAGTGTCTAACATTCTCTGTCTGAATATAAAGACATCTTCCAGTCTGTTTTTTAAGCTAAGCATAACATAGACATGTTTTTAGTTGCCCTTTTAGATGATTTGCACTAAAACATAGATGAAGATTTTAATTTAGTAGTTATACTTGTTGTTTTAGCTTCTGCATTCAGCACAGTAGATCATTTTACTATGATTTGAGTATCTAAAAAAAGTCATCTTCAGTGTGTTGTTTTAAAGTGGTTCACGTTGTTTTTAAAGGGAACCACACAGAGGCTCTGGGGCATCACACTATCACATTGAATCAGTCCCTCGGTATGCCAACATATGAACCAAATTCAACCTTTGACGCAGGTGCCATTTTGTTGAGCAGCTTCCATGACCCAAGAAAAAAAAAGCATGTGTCAGGCTAATTTTAAAAGTGACAGTACATGCATACTTTCACTTTCAAAATTTGTGCACACCCCACAAATCAATGACCCATGGCCTTTGCAGCTCTATGGGAAGCATGACAATTGTACTCTTATGTTATTTCATCATTTCACTTTTGTAAACTATTATTCCAAAAAATGAGCAGAATGTTTTAATTTATTTTAAATTTGCTATGTATCAAACATAGAAACGTAGAAAAACATCAGCAGAAAAAGACCATGTAGCCTATCTATCCTGCACTGCCAGATCAAATACTATAGTCCCTTTTTCCCTTGAGAGATCTTCTGTGTATGTCCCATGCTTTTTTGAATTCAGAAACTGTCTATACTAACTCCACCGGGAGGCTATTCCATGCATCTGCCACTCTTTCCATAAAGACATTTTTCTGCATATAATTCCTTAGTCTACCCCTTTTCACCCACACCCTGTACCCCTTCGTTGCAGAGCTTACCTTCAGTCAAAAGAGGCTCTCCACTTGTGCATTTATACCATGGAGGTATTTAAATGTCTGTATCATATCTCCACTATCCTGCCTTTCATCTAACGTAGACATATTAAGATTTTAAGTCTGTCCCCATTTGGTTTATAATGAAGACTACTGACCAATTTAATAGCCGCCCTCTGCACTGACTCCATCCTGTTTATATCTTTTTGAAGGTGTGGTCTCCAGAATGCCACTCAACGCTCCAAATGAGGAACCTGAAACTTATAAAGAGGCACTATCACCACTTCTTTTCTGCTAGCCATTTCTCTCCCTATGTACCTAAGCATCCTTCTGACTCTTGCTGTCACCTTTTCTAGCTGTTTAGCCACTTTAAGATCAACAGAAAACAGTCACGCCCAGGTCCTGTTCCTCTTTCGTTGACCGAAGTACTTTGCCCCCTGCACTGTACCAATCTTTTGGAGTTTTGCAGACCAAATGCATGACCCTGCATTTTTTAACATTAAATCTCAATTACCAAATTCTTGACCATTCTTCAAGCTTGGCTAGATCCCTCCTCATGTTATCTACTCCTTCCTCAGTGTCTATTCCATTGCAGATTTTGGTATCATCCACAAAGAGGCAAACCTTATCCAACAGCCCTTCCACAATATCATTAACAAAGATGTTAAAAACAATCGGACCAAAGACAGATCCCTGTGGCACACCACTGGTAACATCCTTCTCCTTAGAGTGAGCTCCATTTACCTGTACACTTTGTCACCTCCCACTCAATCAATTTTTAACCCAGTCACTTTAGGGTCCATCTCTAGGGTGCTTTATTTATAACTCACCTGGGTGGGATGGTGTCAAAGGCTTTACTGAAATCCAAGTACACCATATATAGGGCTCTCCATTGGTCCAACTCTCTGGTCACCCGGTCAAAGAAATCAATCAGATTTGTCTGACAAGATCTACTTCTGGTAAACCTATGCTGCCTCAGATCCTGAAATCCATTGGACTCCAGAAGCCTCACTATCCTCTGTTTTAGCAGTGTTTCCATTAATTTACTCACCGCAGAGGTCAAACTAACTGGCCTGTAGTTCTCAACCTCATCCTAACTTCCGCTTTGGTGTAAAGGGACTACATGTGACTTTCTCTAGTCCTCTGGAACCACTCCTGACTATAGCAGCATTGAAAAGGTCAGTCAGAGAAGTCACTAGAATATCCCCATGTTCCTTCAATATTCTGGCCCCATCGCTTTGTCCACTTTTAGTTTAGCTAGTTCCTCATGAACACAGTCTACTGAAAATCGTTCAGGATCCCCTTTACTTCTGTTCCTATTTGTGGATGTTTTCTGAGGTTCTGCTTCTGGCCCGTCATCTGTGAACACAATTTAAAAATATTTGTTAAGCAATTCCGCTTTATCCACATTAGTTTCTACATATTCCTCTCCTTCCCCTTGTCTGATGTTACCACTTTTGCACTTCCTTCTCTCACTAACATATCTGAAAAATGTCATGTCCCCCCATTTTATTGCATTGGCTATCTCTTCTACTTTGTGTACCTTTGCTTTCTCTAAGTTTTTCCAAATATTGGTGTCTTCCTCTCTCTGTGATCTCTTTTATTTTATGAAGGCCACTCTCTTTTTATTCACCCTTTCAGCAACTTCATTCAAGAACCTCTTACGCATTTATCTTTCTAACAGAAATGTTTGTTGCCCTTAAAATACCCCCTTTCCGTTTTGCCTATTGGTTTTCTACATCCCCCAGCTGTTCCCATCCTGCTAATGAGTCCTTGAAGTATTGTCCTATCTTGGCAACATTAGTTTTCCTAAAGTCTAAGGCCCTTGCTTTTGAATGGACTTTATCAGCCCTAGTCCTATTACTGAACCACAACGTCTGGTGATCACTGGATGCAAAACAATTTCCCGCTATAACATCAGAAACACTTATCCCATTGGTAAGCACCAAGTCCAGTATGGCCCCCTTCACGTATGTATTTGTTTGTGTGTACTGTATCTATATGTGTGTGTATCTGAGTGACTTTGTGTGTGTGTGTGTGTGTGTGTGTCTGACCCAGAGGGGAGAAAGGAGAGACGGTTTGAATGCAGCAGTTCCTAAGCATTCTTTCGGTTTGGAAAGAAACTTAAAATGAGACCACGTGTGATATATCTAAGCATTAGATGTTACTGTCAACAGATTTCAAAGGATAGATTTTACACTTTAAGTTAGAGGAGGAAGGGCAAACGTGGTATTGTCAGACTCAAGGGTGAAGGGGTGGAAAATGTAGAAGTTGAGAATAAAGAGAAATTGCTTAACAAATATTTCTGTTCTGTGTTCACAGATGAAGGGCAGGAGCAGGACCTCAGAAAACATCCACAAACAGGAACAGAAGTGATGGGGAGCTTGAACGATTTTCAGAAGACTGTGTTCGTGAGGAACAGCTAAACTAAAAGTAGATAAAGTGATGGGACCGAATGGAATACATCCAAGAATATTGAAGGAACTTAGGGACATTCTAGCGGCTCCACTGACTGAACTTTTCAATGCTTCTTTGGAGTCAGGAGTTGTCCCAGAGGACTGGAGAAAGGCACATGTGGTCCCTTTACACAGAAGCGTGGAAGTAAGGATGAGGTTGAAAACTACAAGCCAGTTAGTCTAACCACTGTGGTGAGTAAATTATTGGAATTGAGAAAAAAAAGAGAGAATAGTGAGGTTTCTGGAGTCCAATGGATTGCAGGATCTGAGGCAGCATGGGTTTACCAGAAGTAGATCTTGTCAGACAAATCTGATTTCTTTGACTGGGTGACCAGGGAGTTGGACCGAGGAGAGCTGTAGATGTGGTGTACTTAGATTTCAGTAAAGTCTTTGACACCATTCTGTACAGGTGGCATAAACAAACTGAGCTCCCTAGGGATGGACCCTAAAGTTACTGATTGGGTTAGAAATTGGTTGAGTGGGAGGCAGCAAAGAGTACGGGTAAATGGAGCTCAATTTGAGGAGAAGGAGGTTACCAGTGATGTGCCACAGGGATCTGTCCTTGGTCCAATTGTTTTTAATATCTTTGTTAATGATATTGCAGAAGGGCTGTTGGGTAAGGTTTGCCTGTTTGTGGATGATACCAAAATCTGCAATAGAGCAGACACCCAGGAAGGAGTAGATAACATGAGGAAGGATCTAGCTAAGCTTGAAGGATGGTCTAGAATTTGAAAGCTGAGATTTAATGCTAAAAAATTCAGGGTTATGCATTTGGTCTGCAAAAATCCAAGAGAGTGGTACACTATATGGGGTGAAGTACTTCTGCCCATAAAAGAAGATCGGGACCTGGGCATGATTGTGCAAACTATCTTAAAGTAGCTAAACAGGTAAAAAGGTGATGGCAGAAGCCAGAAGGATGCTTGAGTGCAAAAGGAGAAAAAAGGAGGTGATAGTGCCTCTGTATAAGTCTTTGGTGCAACTTCATTTGTAGTATTGTGTGCAATAATGGAGACCGCACCTTTAAAAGGATATAATTAGGTTGGAGTTGGTGCAGAGGGTGGCTACTAAAATGGTTAGAGGTCTTCGTCATAAAGCATATGAGGACATAGATCTTAATATGTACACTTTAGAGGAAAGGCTCTGTGGCATAAATGCACAGGAGGAGAGAGTCTCTTTGAATTGAAAGCAAGCTTTGCTACGAACGGACATAGGATGAGGGTGAAAGCGGCTAGACTCAGGAATAATATGCAAAAATATTTCTTTATTGAAAGAGTGGTACATGTGTGGAATAGTATCCCTGTGGAGGTGGTAGAGATGAAGACAGTATCTGAATTCAAAAAAGCATGGACAAGCACAGAGGATAAGAAAGGGGACTATTGTAGTTGATATGGAGCAGCAGACTAGATAGGCCATGTGGACTGCCATCATGTTTCTATATTTAAGCACGGGATGCCACTATTCCATAACAAGTACTGACAACTTCAACCACTAGGAGGCCACACACATAGCAACCAGTAGCGAGCTACATAAGTCAGTCACTAGGTATTTTATTTTATTTAACAGGTTTTTTTATACCACTTTATCATTTCTATCAAAGCGGTTTACATTGTAACGTAAACTTGGTAATGTACATTAAACATGGACATTGATAACTTGGATTCTTCTGAGGAAATGGAGGGTTAACTGTCTTGCCCAAGGTATCATCCTACCTAGCAAGCATTGAGAAAGCTGTATTTAATCATGCTATTTCACAACAGAATTTACAACAGAAACTGAAATGTACGCACACAGGAATGTATATCTGCATCTGTGTGTGTGTGCATTTGCTCTATTTGGATTTATGACCTGAAGGGGGACAGTTTGGAAGGAGCAATTCTGTATCTAGTATCTTTCAGTGTACCAGTGTTTCTGCTGCAGCTGCTGGGGCTCCCTGTCCCAGAGAAATGTATGGGGCCTTGTTTGTGGGACATGCACTAGAACTCCAAGTCTGATCTGGCCCATCTTTTAACTCAATGTGTCTTTTCATCAGTATTCCCATACTCCAAATTTGGTCCTGTTTTGGTAAGTTTCCAGAGGGTTATTCCCTTCCCCCCTCCCCCCAGAAAGACAGATGGATATTTTTGCAAATCGTTATGTATCATTTCTTTCTAACATTCCATTAGGGTGGAAAGAATAGTAAGCTTTTATTTGGTATAAGATCAGTTTTTATTTTTTGAATTATCCATTTCATACGTTTTTAGGGGCAATTTCTCCTAAATGGGTGATTTTTGTGCATACCATGACAGTCATAAACCTCCCTTCTAAGAAAGGATATGTGGAGTATGATCTCAGTTGCTC
Organism: Ichthyophis bannanicus; assembly: GCA_033557465.1. NCBI lineage: Eukaryota > Metazoa > Chordata > Amphibia > Gymnophiona > Ichthyophiidae > Ichthyophis > Ichthyophis bannanicus. The sequence goes on from CM066031.1 coordinate 1,044,274,933, forward strand.
AAATTTACTGCTAATGCTCAGTGTAGTGCTTGCATCGTGCCAAATAGAGCCTCCCTTTGGAGTTTGTCAGATGTTACATGTATGGATAATTTATCAAGGTGTGCTTGAAAATTCTTCTTAATTAAGCCTGTGGCACTCAACACGATGGGAAATAACTGTATATTTCTGCCACATTTTCTTGGTCTCTGACTGCATTTCTTGATACTTGAAGATTTTTCATCCCCTCTATGCGATTCACAGAATAGTTGCCTGGAACTGACACCTCTATTATCAGTGCAGTTCTGGTGTTTTTCTCCTTTATCACCAGTGCCGTATCTAGCGTGGCAGCCGCACAGGGTGCAAAGGCTTAGGGGGTGCATTTCAGTCTTCCCCCTATGCTTCCTGCTGCGGCACTGGCATTAGTGGAGCAGACCTGACTTAAATTTTTTTAAAAAAGACACGTGGGTCTTTCTGCAGGTCTGGTCCCTCCCTCCCTTCTCTGATGTAGGTCGTGTCAGAGAAGGAAGGATCAGGCCAGCCATTCAAGTGTGGATTTGCGAAGACCTGCGTTTGAATGGCTGGTCTGGTCCTGCCCTCCTCTGATGTGAACCTATGTCAGAGAAGGGAGGGATCAGATCTGCCTAAAGCGTGGAGTCGGAAGACCCATGTGTTTTTTGTTTCTATTTAAAGGCAGGTCTGCTCCAATGCTGCCAGTGCTGCCGTGAATATAACTAAACATGACAGCAGCAGGGCAAGAGCAGGCAGCCGGCTGGATGGAGGAATGGGTGAGGAGGGAGGGGGGTGAGGGGCACGCCTGATATGCAAGTCGCACAGAGTGCAATTGTGGCTTGGTACGGCCCTGTTTATCACTATATCTGGCTTCCTCGCATCCAACGTTTTACCGGTTGGAAAGGGAGTATCCATCAACTACCATGCATAAAGAACTGACTCTACTAAGGGAAGACCTAGCTGCCATGCATAAAGAGGTGACCCTACTCAGGGAGAAACTGGCTGCAATGAAGCGCACCTCTTCTAGGATACAAACTGAACAATGCCCACCAACGCTCCCACAAAGCATCAAATATCCCAGGGACAAGGGGATCACAATGGGTTCTGGTAGATTGCAACCTGTAATGCACAGACATCCTATGCATCAAAAGATATCCCTGCATAATGCCTTCTCTGCCTTGGCTAATGAGGATGAGGAACTGGCTGCAATGAAGTGCACCTCTTCTAAGATACAAAATGAACAAAGTCCACCACCACTTCCACAAAGAATGAAACACCCCAGGAACAAATGGATCACAGTGGGTTCTGGTAGATTGAGACCTGTGACACAGAGGCATCCTATGCATCAGGAGATATCCCTGCATAATGCCTTCTCTGCTTTGGCGAATGACGATGTCCAATCCAAAGAAACTGAAGGGCCCTTAAATGAGACAGACAATGCCCAGTCTCCTGCTAAAGGACCAAATATGAAGAAAACCTCACCAAACAACAAACTACTACTACTTGGTGATTCCATCATCAGTGGCATCAACTTGGGAACACAGTTCAAAGGAGAGAAGATAGTCAAGTGCCTCCCAGGCTCTTCAGCCAGCAGGAATACAAACCACATTGTTGAAGTACTTAGCGCAGAAAGTGAACACGCCAAACTTGATGTGGTTATCCACTTGGGCACAAATGACCTGGCTAGAAACAGTGCCTCTACAGTCCAAAAAAACTTCCAATCTCTGGGAGAGAAACTCAAGCCCATTGTTAACACTGTTGCATTCTCAGAGGTTCTACCTGTGCTTGGTAAAGGGGCAAAAAGGCTGCATCACATTAACAGCTTTAATACATGGCTCCAGACCTGGTGCAAACAAGAAGGATTCAGATTTATTGGCAACTGGGGTAACAGATGGAACAAGAGACTATACTGTGCTGATGGACTACATCTCTCTGTCGCAGGGAAAAGAATCCTAAGTGAAAAATACAAGCAATATGTGGATACGCATTTAAACTAGAAAAAGGGGGTGACGGATGTGGAAGGTCAAGCTCTGGACGTCACCCCCTGCAAAAGCAGATTAAAATCAGAAAGAGCTACACATTTAAACCACACATCATAAACAAGTGGGAAGATGTAGGCAGAACAAATTCAATGTTAAATACACGCAAGCCAGTTAAATGCTGGAAAGCAATGAGCACAAATGCTCGAAGCTTAGCCAACAAAGTTCCAGACCTAGAAGCCCTAATGGTGCAAATGGATTTGGACATTGTGGCCATTACAGAAACATGGCTAAATGAATCGCATGATTGGGATATAGCCATACCTGGCTATAATCTATTCAGAAGAGACAGAGAAAATGGAAGAGGAGGAGGAGTAGTCTTGTATGTCAAAAGCAATATTAAAGCTACTGAAATGCAAGGGGCAAGGGGAAAAGAAGAAGCGCTCTCGATTGTGTTGGAAAGAGGAGATGGCACTGTCATCCATACTGCTGTAGTCTACAGACCTCCAACACAAATTGAAGAGATAGATAATGAATTGATTATAGATATTGCCAAGATAGCCACAAAAGGGGAAGCGATCATATTGGGAGACTTTAATCTACCTGATGTGGATTGCATTACTCTTGCAAATCTGGAAAGAAGCAAAAAAATTGTGGATGCTCTCCAAGATGCGTTACTTAGACAAATAGTGATGGAACCAACCAGGGAAAGCTCATCGCTGGATTTAGTGCTCACCAACGGCGATAGCATGTTGAATGTCTGCGTGAGCGCCCCTGTGAGCAGCAGCGATCATCACATGGTGTGGTTTGAGATAAAAGCCATGGTATAGGCCAATCATAGCAAGCTCAAAGTCCTAAACTTCAAAAACACCGACTTCAATAAAATGGCCGAGTACCTAAAGGAGGAGCTGACAGGGTGGAAGGAAATAAGGGAAGTGGAATTGCAATGGGCTGAACTTAAGGTGGCAATAAAAGGGGCAACAGATAAATATGTAACAAAAGTAAACAAAAACAAGAGGAGAAGAAAGCCTATTTGGTTTTCCAAAGAAGTGGCTGCTCAAATAAAGGCAAAAAACACAGCATTCCCAAAATTCAAAAGCTCGCAAACAGAGGAACACAGAAATGAATACAGGATCAAACTCAAAGAGACAAAGAGAGAAATAAGGATAGCAAAATCAAAGGCAGAGGAAAAGATGGCTAAAGATGTGAAGTGTGATGACAAAACTTTCTTCAGATATATTCGGGAAAGGAAGAAGATCAGAGGTGGAATTGCAGGACTCAGAAGTGCTGTAAACGGACTCGTGGAAAGTGACATTGAAAAAGTGAAATTGCTAAACGAATACTTCTGCTCTGTTTTTACTATAGAAAGTCCTGTAGAAGGACCACCTGTGACTCCCAAATATAAAAATGGGAATGAAGTAGTTACTACACCATTCACAAAAGATGAGGTGTTAGAACAACTTGCAAAACTGAAAGTGGACAAGGCAATGGGACTGGATGGGATACATCCAAGGATACTGAAAGAGCTCAGAGGTTTTTTCAGGGCCATTAAAGGATGTTTTCAACAGATCCTTGGAAACAGGAGAGGTTCCTCAGGACTGGAGAATGGCTGATGTCGTACCTCTACACAAAAGTGGTGACAGGGAAGAAGTGTCAATCTACAGGCCTGTGAGCCTTACCTCGGTGGCGGGAAAAGTCATGGAGGCGCTCCTGAAAGAGCAAATAGTGAACTTTCTCAAAACCAACACTTTGCAAGACTCGAGGCAACATGGTTTTACCGAAGGATGATCTTGCCAAACAAATCTGATTGAGTTCTTTGACTGGGTGACCAGGGAGCTAGATCAGGGGCATGCGATGGATATCATCTACCTGGATTTCAGCAAAGCCTTTGATACTGTTCCTCATAGGAGGCTTATCAATAAACTCGGTAGCTTGGGGATGGATCCTAAGATGGTAAATTGGATCAGAAGTTGATTGACAGAAGACAGAGGGTGATGGTAAATGGAGCTCACTCGAATGAAGGGAATGTGATTAGCAGGGTGCCCCAGGGGTCGGTCCTGGGCCCAGCACTGTTCAATGTATTTGTGAGTGATATTGCTGAAGGACTGAATGGAAAAGTCTGTCTTTTTGCAGATGACACGAAAATTTGCAACAGAGTAGACTCCCCCGAGGGAGTGGATAACATGAGGAAAGATCTACAAAAGCCGGAAGAATGGTCAAATGCTTGGCAATTAAGATTTAATGCAAAGAAGTGCAGAGTCATGCACTTGGGTAGCAGAAATCCAAGGGAAATGTACGTGATAGGGGGCGAGAGGTTGGTGTGCACAGATCAGGAGAAAGACCTTGGTGTGATTATTTCTGAAGATCTCAAGGTGGCAAAACAGTGCGACAAGGCAGTGACAAAAGCCAAGAGGATGTTGGGCTGCATACAAAGAGGAATCACCAGCAGAAAGGAAGAGGTTCTTATGCCACTGTACAAGTCACTGGTGAGGCCTCACTTGGAATACTGTGTTCAGTTTTGGAGACCGTATCTTGCAAAGGATGTAAAAAGACTGGAAGCTGTTCAGAGGAAGGTGACCAAAATGATTTGGAGCCTGCATCAGAAGCCTTATGAGAAGAGACTTGAAGACCTAAACATGTACACTTTGGAGGAGAGGAGGGACAGGGGAGATATGATTCAGACCTTTAAATACTTAAAGGGATATAATGAACAAACCTCTTCCAAAGACGGGGAAGCTGTAAAACTAGAGGGTACAACAGGAAGCTGCAAGGTGGTAAATTGAAGGGCAATGTCAGGAAATACTCTTTCACGGAAAGGGTGGTGGATGCTTGGAATGCCCTCCCGATGGAAGTGGCAGGGGCAAAAACCGTGACGGAATTCAAAATGGCATGGGACAGACACAGTGGATCCCTTTACAGCAACATAATAAAATCAAAATAAACTGAACCATCTAATTTCTCAACAAATAGGGGTGTCCTGCATGGAGTGGTGGGTTCACCCCTAAACAGGAACGTGGGGAGGGGTGGCCTGCACGGAGCGGCAGGTGCACATACTCTTGCCATCATGCTGGGCAAACTGGATGGACCATGCTGGTCTTTACCTGCCTTTACCTGCATCTTTGGCTTCCTCATGATCACTGACAGGCAGTCCCTTCCTGATGAGAAGAGACCTTCATGTTAAAGCTGTTTTCCCTCTACTAAGCAGTTACCCACCCAAGGGGAACTGACATACATAACATCAGCAGTCAGAAAACCTCCTTTTAGTATATACATTCGGAAGAAAGGCCTGGCAATCTACTTCTGGTCATACTGCCAAAAAAAAAAACAGGGGCAGCTGGGTCACCAGGAGTCAGCATTGACTCAAAGGCAAAACACACACATGGTATATGAATAATTGTTATCAAAGTCTATTAAAAAAGCTAAGCTTAGCTTTAACAGTCAGAAGAATTTTTCTAACAATTTTACCTAAAAAAATGCAATTGAATTAATTCAATTTTTTAAATCTTCTATTAAATTTTCTTTTAAATTTTCATTAAACCATCAGTGTGAGCAGCAGCTTCAGGGATGCACTTTTTTAAAAATTCTGTTTCATAACTTTATACATGAATACATGCAAAAAAAAAAAAAAAAAAAGCGGTATTGAAGTAAACAGACAAAGCAAAATTGAGAACCACTAAAGTCCACATTAAGGAAGATCACATAGCAGGAACGGAATCCATCCCAACAAAGAATTTGCTTAACCTCATTTCACATCCCAACTAGCCCATAATGCCCTACTTCAATTAAGAAGAAGACTTACTCAAAAGAAACTGTTCCAACTGAGAAGGCTCTGTAAAACAATACCCATTGCCATCGTAAGTTATCAAACATCTGGTGGAACATTTTATTTAAAATTTCCATGTAATCTCCAGAACCTTAGGTTTTAACTGCAGGAAAGATTTCCAATGAAGCTGTGTCACCTTAGTGACATCTGGAAACATAATACATTTTTGACCACAAAAAAGAACATCTTTTTTTTGAGAAATACAATTCCATTAATGAGATTCTCTCCCGCTCTGTACTGTTACCAACAAGGTAGCCCGATTAGTGACCATCTCTAAAGAAGACTCCAAAAAGTGTGTTAAATCAACATTGGAAGAAACATAGAACAGAGTAACAAAAACACAGTCACACCAAAAGAATCTTCACACGGGGGTTTTATTGAATAACCCGACTTAGCCAGGTTTTGGCACTTAGGCCTGAATCAGGGGTCTTAAAAACAACAGATAAAAATACTTTACAAAAGAAAAAAACATTAAATATAAAAGTTTACAAAAAGAATCAGCAGTAGTAATTTGAACCACCCAAGAAAAGTGGTCATTAATTCATTGCCAAAAAACTGTATTACCAATTCGGTGATATAGGATTGTTTAATATCAGCACAAATAACTTACAAGGTAGATACAAGCACAAGCATTACTAATTTAACAAAAAGGGTACCAAAGGGAAAAACAAATTCAGCAAATGATAAGCAAACAAAGGAAACCTTATAGTATGAGCTACTTTAGCAATATAAAATTGCCATATTAATATCAGCTTACATTGAATCCTTCTAGGTACCAAGGGGGAAGGGGGAGGGGAAGAAAAGACCCATATTTCTATTAAAATCAAAGATTACATATTTTAAAAGCAATCCTCTTATAGAAACAAATATAGCACTCCTTGTGGCCATGGACAAGCAACTTAACTCTCTGTTGCCTCGGGTACAAAATGCAGATTGTAAGCCCTTCGGGGACAAGGGAAATATATACCGTACCTGAATGTACACCGCTTTGACCCAGTGAAAAGCAATATATAAGCATTACTAAATAAATAGAGAGAAATGGGAAAACAGGAACGAAGGTCCTACAAGCACCTTCCTTCCAAAAGTAGCAAAAGATAAAGCAGATGTATAACATGTCCTTTCAAACAAACATGTTACAAAATGATTATAGAAGTGCAAAAATGATAGCTCCTAAACAGCCACCAATATAAACATTTGTAGATCTGAAGATTAAACAGTCCCTTACTATAGCAGCTCTCAGATCTTACCATCAGTATTGCACAAGCGCGGGTAGAAAGAACGCCGCACAGGAGCAGATCTAAAATATCAAGGAGAGGCAGTGAACTCCTGTCCATGCATAAGAACATAAGATATGCCATACTGGGTCAGACCAAGGTCCATCAAGCCCAGTATCCTGTTTCCAAAAGTGGTCAATCTAGGTCATACGTACTGTCACCAGTAGTCAGCCCGTAGCCTCAGCGTACGGGGTAGATAGCCTGGAGACCCTTTATTGAAAGGTTGGAGTCAATGCTTTATGGTTGCATTGCCTCCTGGGAGTTGTAGTTGTGTCCCTTTTCAATAAGATGTAGTTGTGAAACGAGTGTTCAGGCAAAGACAGGCTTTTAATTCCCCTCCCGGGGCGGATTCAAACACAATGTAACTTAGGATCAGAAAGCCATACACTCTGGCACAAGGTAAGAAAAAGAACTAATAACAGCTTCCAAACTTAACTCAAAAGTGGCACGGTATTCACAGCATACAGTCACTTCTTATAAGCAAAATAAACTCCTGTGCTTCTCAATTGCCAGTTAAACAGCTTCCTCAGATTATCTGGCTCAGCACAGTGAAATCACATCATCAGTAACCGTTAATGTACAATCCATTTGGTTATCAGACAATTCTTCCTCTGGAGGATCAATTAGCATTGACTCATGCTGGTTCTCAGCTGAATACAACTTCTGCTTTGTATATAACGTTTCCAGACTTTCCTCCTCTGTCTGTTCCTGAGGCTTCCCTATTACTGCCTCTGTGAGATAGGGTTCAGCCCTACCGTATATCCTGGTATAGCCTAGAGGAGAGTCATACCCTTTAGGGTTTCTAGGAGAGAAATTCTTGTAACCACTTTTATAGTAATTAGACAGCCTACCTTCTGGCTTTGAGGCAGGGGAAAGTCCGTGCACAGCTCTATCAGGACGGGGTTTAAACCTCAGTGGTTTTTCTCTGTATTCTGGCTGCTCACCTTCTTTCTCTGACATGCAAATGTCTTGCACCGTATACTTTTCACTCCTTGGAGCTTGTAAGTGCTTCCCAGCTATCCTTACTGGTAACTTTTCCCTCTGTGTGCCTTCACCATAGGATAAATGCCTGGAGTTCTGGCCAAAGGGTTTTTGGGCCCTGCTCCTCCAGTTATTCCTGTCAGTTACTTTCTGTCTTTCTCTCTCACACTCAGAATCAGAATCCACTGAGTCATTCACATACGTTTTCCTTTCACACCGAGACAGACGCTGTTTCCAAGACCCAGACTTCAGCTCACACAATCCTTCCAGCTGGTTCTGCTCTCTTCCGTCTTTCTCTTGCTTCTGCTCTCTGTTCTCTCCGTCCTTCCTGTTCTCTCTGTTCTCCCTGTTCTCTCTTTCAAACTCTAATGAACGTTTCTTATACGTTTGCTTGGGAGCTAATCTAGCCCTTCCCCCTCCCAGGTGAAAGCTATTAGGCCCAGGAGATGGGGATTGTTTGCTAGCTGGGCGGGGTTCCTGCCCTCGTGGCTGGGATTGTTTATGTTGCTCCTGGCAACTGGGAGTCCTGAGCTTTTCCTTCCTGCCAGCAACAGACCTACTGCTCTCAGGTTCCCCTGTTTCCAATGCACAGGATGTCTCTTCCCCATTACAATACCTAGCAGTTTCCCCAAAAGACACAGGTTCTGCAGTGCTTGTACTGGGTCAAGCATTGATATCCTGGGTCCTTTCTTAATAATGGTTTTATGGACCTTTCCTCCAGGAACTTGTCCAAACCTTTTTTAAACCCAGCTACACTAACAGCCTTTACTACATCCTCCGGTAACAAATTCCAGAGTTTGATTACACGTTGAGTGAAAAAATATTTTCTTTTATTAAATAGTTTACCCTGTAGCTTCATTGCATGTCCCCTAGTCTTTCTATGGCACTGGCACTGGCAAGATCTTCCATAGAGACCAAGCAGGATCAAAGTCAAACAAATACATTTTTTGTATAAAAATACTAGATTCCAAACACTTGCACACAGTAGGCGAGTACTTTAAGAGTGTCACTACCAATAATCTAAATGCATCCATTCGTGCTTAATGGTAATATGTTGTTCACAATCACCCCTGTAAATTTTCAAGACTTCAAACAAGTATTTTACAAATATCCGACACCATGCTGTAAGATTTTAATTTTTCCCTTTGGTATTCCTTTTTGTTAGATACATGCACAAGCATTACTAATTTATCATGTAGATTATTTGTGCTGATATTGAACAATCCTATATCACCGAATTGGTAATATGTTTTTTTGGCAATGAATTATTTAATGACCACTTTTCTTGGGTGGTTCAAATTACTACTGCTGGTTCTTCTTGTAAACTTTTATATTTAATGTTTTTTTTGTAAAGTATTTTTATCTGTTGTTTTTAAGACCCCTGAAGCAGGCCTAAGCGCCGCAACTTGGCCAAGTCGGGTTATTCAATAAAACCCCTGTGTGAAGATTCTTCTAGTGTGGCTGTGTTTGTGTTCCTCCGCTCTGTGCTGCTTCTGGTTTTGACTGCAGAGTATCCATATTTTTTTGTTAAATCAACATCATCCAAATTCACCGGTTGATCAATATCCTCCTCAGGAGCACTAACAACAACAGACCGAGGCATATGATATACAGAGGAAATTAACAAATCATCAAAAGAGGTACATAATAAAATCTCTCTTACAGTTTTTTAAAGAGCTCCAGAGGTGACAACAAACGAACAACCGGGAAATTTAAAATCCTAAGATTCCGTGACCGCAAAAGATTTTCCAACATTTCAAGTTTATTATAAAGCAATAAGAGATCTTTAGCAAAGTCATTCACAACCTGAGTATTTCCACAGATCCCTCTAACCTCTGAGTCCGCTCTCCTAAAGCTGATATGAGGCTATTGTGGCTGCGCAGAACAGTAGTGGCATCACGAGTGAAGTCACACAGCTGGGAGAGAGGGCCCAGAAGAAACCTTTCCACCCGCTGCACAGCCATTAAAACATCCTTCAAAGAAATACCTGAAGAATCCATATCAGACTCAACCAACACTGCAAAAATCGGTGGAAGCAACATAGGTTTCGGATAGGGCAATTCTACACCATTTGGCATTTCAAACAACTGCTGAGTCATGCCTCTATCTATTTGCTTGTTTCTTCTTTGGCCTGTCACTATTAATCTCTACTGCTTTCCTATATTTTATTGGCTTTCTTTTCCTTTCTGTAAGCGTTGACATGTTTTATTGTAAACCGCCGTAATCTTTCGACGTGGGCGGTATATCAAGTGTAAAATAAAGATAAAGTTCAGGTGTGGAGGCGGAAGCTCCTCTTCCATCTCCAACAGAAGGGGTAAATGGGGTTAATAGGAGAGACAGTAAGGTTTGTTGGGCCAGAGAAGTATGAGCCCCCAAACTTAAGGAGACATCAGGTGGAGAGCCGATACTGCCAGTACACATAGATGACACATCAGGCAAGGGTGTACTTACAAGATGATAATCCATTGGACCCCCCACCACAGATTAAGGCTCCAAACCTTTATTTTTTGCTTTCCGCTTACCAGTCTCACTGGAACTGGAGGTAGCGGATGTCTTTTAGTGCTCCTCTAGTGCTCCAAAGGAGCTCCCAAGAGGCAAAACATGCCCCTTAGGACACGCTCCTTTGGATGCACAACCATGGCTGTGAAACTTGGTAATCACTGAGTTTTAAATGCCCCAGCACTCAGGAAGGAGCAGCTCTGATCCAATCACAGTGCAGGGGATGGTCTCCATAACTCGAGCGTCTACCGATGCAAACAGCCAGTCCCACTGGTATCTCCAGGATGCATTTTTAACTGAGGAAGCGTGGCCACAGGGAGACAGGAAGTATCAAATACATACATCTTTTTGGAATTTGCAGAGAGCAGGGACGTCCAGGCTGCTTGCTGCATATACCCGTTCCCTGGAAACGTCTATGTCTTTGATTCTGGATGCGCTGATGCATCTACACCCACAGTTCTGGAATAAGGTTTAAATCGGACCCGTTTTTCATTTGTCCATGCCCACAGGCCAGATATGCATGTTATAGAATTGGGCTCCACAGTACTTACCCTGGGTTTTGGTGGTATAGTACGTTTTTAATGACCATAAAAATAAATATAAGCTATGTATGCATGGATTTAATCCACAGTCAAGAGGCATTCCAGAGGATGTAGTTTTCAAAATTCAAGTGCAGGTATGTAATTTAATTCAGGCCATTTGTATATTTCTAATTGCAGGTATAAATATAAATGAATACTTTTCTTGGAATAATTTTCAAAGTGTAGGTGCCTATGAACTTTGGCCTTTAAAATCCAACAGAGTTTGCAGAAGCAAAAGTAGGTTCATTCTTTTTACCTCTACATGCAATTTTAAAATTACCCCTTACATATTTGTGTTTGTTGAGAATAACTTGAACAGTATTATTTTGTTTTCAAATTCTTTTATGAAAAGTACTAAGAAGTTAACTTGAGAGTGAAAGTTAAAGAGTTGGAAGAAGATTTAGTTATAACACTGAAGAACCAAAAACACTATAATTTTAGCTTGAGGTTCTCAACCCACTCCTTGGCAAACCCACAGCCAGTCAGATTTTCAAGATATCCACAATGAATATACACAAGATAGATTTGCAAACAGTGCCTTATTGCATGCAAATCTATCTCATGTATATTTATTGTGAAAACTTGAATGTCCTCAGAACTGTTTTAGAATGTTTCCTTGAGCACAGTAGGTTGCTGAACTCCAGTAACCTCCTCAGGTTTAGAAACTGCTTACACCTAATCAGGAGTTAGTGGGCCTGTTTCCTGAGTGCAGTTGAAGCCTGCATAAAAGGCTCCAGTGCCCTGCCCTTTTGAGGCTTTCCTAACCAGGGCTCCACAGATCAAACAGTAAGGATTTGAGGGTTTCTTTGTTTGTTTTATTATATTACATTGCTAGCTCTCTGACTGGGAGCTCTTAAAAGGGTTTTGTGTATATTTTTTAAAGCAAGGTTACTTTCATTTTTTGCTGTTTTAGGGGAACTTTTCTTGAGCACTGTAGGTTGCTGATCTCCAGTAACCTCCTCAGGTTTAGAAACTGCTAACACCTAATCAGGAGTTAGTGGGCCTGTTTCCTGAGTGCAGTTGAAGCCTGCATAAAAGGCTCCAGTGCCCTGCCCTTTTGAGGCTTTCCTAGCCAGGGCTCCAGAGATCAAACAGTAAGGATTTGAGGGTTTCTTTGTTTGTTTTATTATATTACATTGCTAGCTCTCTGACTGGGAGCTCTTAAAAGGGTTTTGTGTATATTTTTTAAAGCAAGGTTACTTTCATTTTTTGCTCTTTTAGGGGAACTGTCCTTGAGCACAGTAGGTTGCTGAACTCCAGTAACCTCCTCAGGTTTAGAAACTGCTAACACCTAATCAGGTGTTAGTTCCCTCCCTACCCACCCCGTCTCCCACCCACCCCTAGTGAGCAGTCTTGCTTTATAGGGCACCTCCCCCTTTAACAAATCACAGTGAATTGGACCAGCACATTTGTATATAATTAAAGAGATTTAACTGCTTTTTCTCTGAAAGGACAGCTGCAAAACCGGCTGGTACTTGGTAGATCTCTCTCTTTTGCTTTAACAGATACCTAAGCTCCACGAACAGAACAATGGCTGGGAAAAATCGTATTGCTAAAGCTGTTGCCCCCGTTACAGCTTCTGCCTTGGTCCAGACAGAGATCCTAATGCCAGTTGAAGGACCAGTTCCATGTGCAGGGTTCCTGCATGCTGAAACTCTGAGGAAACAAGTGGAGGAACTCAGAGAGGAGGTGGCGAGGCTGAGGATCATTCAAGACAGTGAGAAGTACATTGATGAGATGCTTCTTGCAGCAACCAGGCTCTCCAGCACAGGAGAAGATGGGTGCCAACAGAATGTCGAAGGTTGGACACAAGTCACCAGGGCCTGCAAAATCACCAATCCTACTTCTCCAGCCCTTGAATTGAAGAACCATTATGCAGCCCTGGAAGTGGAGGAGGTGAAAGCATCCCTGGAAAGGGAAGAACCGGAGTTCAAGTTCCCCAAAGTTGTGGAATCAGTGACCAGAAGGAAACGAAGGGTAGTGGTGGTTGGAGACTCTCTTCTGAGGGGTACTGAGGCGTCCATCTGCCGACCAGACTTGATGTCCAGAGAGGTATGCTATCTGCCTGGTGCCAAAATCCAAGATGTTACGGAGAGTTTGCCGAGACTCATCAAGCCCACTGACTATTACCCAATGTTGAAAATCCATGTTGGAACAAATGATACTGCCAGGTATACCTCGGAACGTATCAAAAGTGACTTCATGGCTCTGGGACAGAGGGTGAAGCAGTTAGGTGCACAGGTGGTGTTCTCTTCAATCCTCCCTGTTGATAGTAAAGGCCAAGGCAGAGAGGCTCGCATCCTGGAGATGAATGCATGGCTGCGTGGATGGTGTCATTGAGAGCGTTTTGGTTTCCTAGACCATGGGATGCTGTTCCAAAGGTTGCAGAGCAGAGATGGCATCCATCTGTCCAAGAAAGGTCAACGCATCTTTGGTAGTAGACTGGCTAATCTACTGAAGAGGGCTTTAAACTAGATTCGTTGGGGATGGGTGAAGAAAGCCCCCAGGTAAGTGAAAGCCCCCAGTTAGGTGATACATTAAATACCTTTATGGAAATGGGTAACAGGGGTAACATATGGAAAGCAGTGTGTATTAATGCTCGTAGCATGGTAAATAAGATCCCTGAAGTTGAAGCTTTGGTGGGAGTGGCTGACTTGGATTTAGTGGCAGTTACAGAAACATGGTTCACAGAAAACCATGACTGGGATGTAACTATATCTGGCTATACTTTATTCAGAAAGGACAGGGTAGGAAGAAGGGGAGGAGGAGTGGCACTATATGTAAAAACTACTATTAAAGCTTTGGAATTACAGAGTTTAAAAGGGAGAGAGGAGGCATTGTGGGTTAAACTAGAAAGAGGGAAAGAGAAATCTGTTTGCATTGGTGTGATATACAGACCTCCCTCACAAGAGGAAGAGGTGGACAGAGAGTTAATTGAAGACATACGCAGCATTGCTAGGAAAGGGGAAGTGCTACTGATAGGAGATTTCAATATGCCAGATGTTGATTGGCACATTCCTGCTGCAGTATCATCTAGAAGTAAGGAGATCCTGGATTCTCTACAGGGAGAACTATTCAGGCAATTGGTAACAGACCCCACACGTGAAGGGGCCATACTGGACTTGGTGCTTACCAATGGTGAAAGTGTTTCTGATGTTGTAGTGGGAGATCATTTTGCATCCAGTGATCACCAGATGGTGTGGTTCAGTATTAGGACTAGGGCTGTTAGAATCCATTCCAAGGTGAGGATCTTAGACTTCAGGAAGACTAACTTTGCGAAGATGGGCCAATACCTCAGGGAGTCGTTAGTGGGATGGGAACAGCTGGGGGATGTAGAAAAACAGTGGGCAAAACTGAAAGGGGGTATTTTAAAGGCAACCAACCTTTTTGTTAAAATGGTAAATAAAGGCAAAAGGAACAGGAGACCGCTATGATTTTCGAAGGAAGTAGCTGAAAAAGTGAAGAAAAAGAGGGAGGCCTTCATGAAATACAAGAGATCACAGAGAGAGGAAGACAGGCATCTGTATTTGGAAAAACTTAGAGAAGCTAGCAAAGTAGTCAAGAAGGCAAAGATTCAAAAGGAGGAGGAAATAGCCAATGCAATAAAATGGGGGATAAGACATTTTTCAGATATATTAGTGAGAAGAGGAAGGGCAAATGTGGTATTGTCAGACTCAAGGGTGCAGGGGGGGAATATGTAGAAGCTGATAAGGATAAAGCGGAATTGCTTAACAAATATTTTTGTTCTGTGTTCACAGATGAAGAACCAGGAGCAGGACCTCAGAAAACACCCACAAATAAGAACAGAAGCGAGGGACATCTTGAACAATTTTCAGAAGACTGTGTTCATGAGAAACTAGCTCAACTTAAAGTAGACAAAGCGATGGGACAGGATGGGATACACCCTAGAATACTGAGGGAACTTGGGGACGTTCTAGCCACTCCACTTACTGACCTTTTCAATGCCTCGTTGGAGTCGGGAGTGGTGCCAAAGGACTGGAGAGAGGCTCATGTGGTGCCTTTACACAAAAGCGGAAGTAAGGATGTGGTTGAAAACTACAGGCCGGTTAGTTTAACTTCGGTGGTGAGTAAATTATTGGAAACGCTGCTGAAAGAGAAAATAGTGAGGTTTCTGGAGTCCAGCGGATTACAGGATCCGAGGTAGCATGGTTTCACCAGATGCAGGTCTTGTCAGACAAATCTGATTGATTTCTTTGACTGGATGACCAGGGAGTTGGACCGAGGGAGAGCTCTAGATGTGGTGTATTTAGATTTCAGTAAAGCCTTTGACACTGTTCCTCACAGGCGACTTATAAACTAACTGAGCACCCTAGGGATGGACCCTAAAGTTACTGCTTGGGTTAGAAATTGGTTGGGTGGGAGGCGACAAAGAGTACAAGTAAATGGAGCTCACTCTGAGGAGAAGGATGTTACCAGTGGTGTGCCCCAGGGATCTGTCCTTGGTCCGATTCTCTTTAACATCTTTGTTAGTGATATAGTGGAAGGGCTGTCGGGTACATTATTCAATAAAGGAATGAAGTGCTGTAGCCCTAAGACAAAGTGATTAAGAAATATGAAAAACAAAAACCTATGTGTATAGTTTATTTCCTGTTCAATTGTAAATAGTTCACCAATTGTTAATTGTTAACTGTATTTACCTAGCTACAAACTGTTATATGTAAAAACAGCTCGCCCTGTTTCTTGTTGTTATATGGAAACCGCACCTGATCAATGGAAGGAGCGGTATATAAAAAAAAAAAAATCTGTTAAATCTGTTAATCTGTAAGGTTTGCCTCTTTGCGGATGATACCAAAATCTGCAATAGAGTAGACACCCAGGAAGGTGTAGATAACATGAGGAGGAATCTAGCTAAGCTTGAAGAAGGGTCTAGAATTTGGCAGCTGGGATTTAATGTTAAAAAATGTAAGGTCATGCATTTGGGCTGCAGCAATCCAAGGGAGCAATACAGTATAGGAGGTGAAGTACTTTTGTCCACTAAAGAAGGGTGGGACCTAGGCGTGGTTGTGTCTGATGATCTTAAAGTAGCTAAAGAGGTAGAAAAGGCGACGGCAAAAGCTAGAAGGATGCTTGGGTGCATACGGAGAGGAATGGCTAGCAGAAAAAAGGAGGTGATAATGCCTCTGTATAAGTCTTTGGTGTGGCTTCATTTGGAGTATGGTGTGCAATTCTGGAGACCGCACCTTCAAAAGGATGTGAACAGGATGGAGTCGGTGCAGAGGGTTGCTACTAAAATGATTAATGGGCTTCATTATAAAGCATATGAGGACAGACTTAAGGATCTTAATATGTACACCTTAGAGGAAAGGCACGATAGAGGTGATATGATAGAGATGTTTAAATACCTCCGTTGATTAGGAAATATTACCCAAAACGTGCCCTCTATAATACCAGAACTTATTGCTTAAACTAATCAATACTTATTCCAAAAATTCTTGTAATTATATTTATTGTCCATCGGGTCTCAGTATTTCATGGAGCTAGGGCATAAACTTTTGCGCCACAAATTGCTCCTATTTCACATCAATGACCCATTTTTTATGTGTTTTTCTTGAAATATTCTTAAAAACTGGTGTTGCCAGAATACCCATGCGTGGGCAAAACAATTGCTTTCAAATACTTAAATGCTTAAAGTTTACAATTACACAAAGTTTAGGCTTATCTTTTGTGTATGTAGTCCCAACGCCACCATTCAGCGCTGTCACGTTTCACGAACTGTTCGTTTCTTCAAGGGCTTAAAAAGCCTTTTCTTTATGTCTTTTACCACTCTGGAAGAATAAGGCAGATATATAACAGGTTGCTTTCAGAAAAGTGTTTTACAGGAGATACATTCACAAGCAAGCAGGTAACTTACTAACTCATCAGCAGCAGCGATCCCATATCTTTTCACCGGATGTCAAAAAAACGCCGCGCATGCGGCTTGTGAAAGCTGAAGAGACATTTAAATATCAAAGGCCATCAGGATGCATAAATTGATATCAGTTGTTTCATTATACACAGAGAGCCCAGTCAATTTGGGCATTTAGCCCTTTTGGAATCACTGTTGGCAATTCAAAAATCCACCATTGTTCACGGTATGTGAGCATTTGACCTAACGTTCGTCCACCCGTAGCCCGAGTGACTCTCTCTATGCAGAAACACCGGAGGTCTGTGAACACATGTCGAAACGTTATACAGTGGGCTACAATAGGAGCTGTCATGTTTTTGCAATGCAGTCTGCTTCTATGCTCTATTAAACGGGTCTTAAAAGAACGCAAAGTCTTCCCGATATACAACAGCTGGCATGGACATTGGATCGCGTAAACCACTTGTGCGGTTTGACAATTGGTAGAATGATTAAGTCGATAACATTTGCCCCCATGCTCAAAAGATTGGATAGTTTGATTAATATCACACATCATACATTCACCACAAAAAGTATGTCCCAATTCAGATCTTCCTGGAGTTTGTGCAACTGAACTGGGTAAAACTGTAGGGCTGACTATTTCCTTAAGATTTCTATTGCGAGTCCATACACACCGGATAGATTTATCTCGGAGTTCTGGGATGCTATGAATCACATTCATATGTTTCTTGATGATCTTCTGGATGGCATTGCTATATGGAGAGTATTGAGTAACTAAATTAATGGACCTATCTTTCTCCTTCGGAGGTTTAGATTGCAAAAGGTGCTCACGATGATTATAAAGAGCTCTATGATATGCTTTATTGATGATCTGGACAGGATAACCACGATGTATGAATTTTTGTTTTAACAGTTGAGCTTGTGTTTTAAAATCATGAATATCAGAACAGTTCCTTCTATACCGAAGGAACTGTGATAGTGGAAGACTGTTCTTCAAATTTCGTGGATGTAAACTGTCATAATGCAATAAGGCATTTCGGTCTGTAGGCTTGCAGAAAACATTAGTGATCCATCCAGTGTCTCCTTTTCGTATTTCCACGTCTAAAAACGGGATCTGAGTTTGGTTCTGATTACTCGTGAAACGAATAGAATCGTCAAGGGTATTCAGCCAGCTAATAAACTCTTGCAATGATTGAATGGTTCCTATCCAGATGACAAAAATGTCATCTATGTATCGACACCATAGACGAATTTGACTGGACCAGTCAGAATGTTGTAACCATTCAGCCTCAAACGCTCCCATATAGATGTTAGCAATAGAGGGGGCACACGTGGCACCCATCACCACTCCTGTTTTTTGATGGTATATCTTATTTTCGAATTGAAAATGATTATGAAATAGCACCAATTTGGCAATGTGATTCAAAAAAGTTAAATGCCCATCAGTAAGATCGGATCTGGTATTTAACATTGCCATTACCTCCATGTGTGCTTTTTCCTGTGGGATGTTTGTGTATAGAGCATTGACGTCCAGAGTCACCAGCCAGAGATCAGATTCTATCACTGCCGATGTATGCGCATTCAGCAATTGCAGGAAATGCATTGTGTCTCTTACATATGATGGTATACGTGATATTAACGGTCTTAAAAAAGAATCGAGATAAACTGAGAGAGGTTCTAACAGTGTCCCTCGGGTTGACACTATTGGTCTACCCGGGGGGTCCTGAAGCCTTTTATGGATTTTAGGAACTAGATAGAACCGTGCTAACTCTGGATTAGGAGGATTAAGATATTTCCATTCCTTTTGTGAAATCCATTTGTTTTTCAGAGCTTCTGATGTTATTTGTTTAATCTGTTTTGACAGTCGTTCTGTCGGATTGACTAATAATATTTCATAAGTATTAATATCTGTCAACTGATTATATGCTTCTTGCAGGTAGCTTTGTTTCACCATCAATACTGTCGCCCCTCCTTTATCCGCTCTACGGATCACCAAGTCGTCAAGAGACCGCAAATCTTTCAGAATGTCTTGTTCGGTATGTGTAAGGGCATGCCACTTTCCTGGTTTCTCTTGTATCAAAGTATCCACATCTTGTAAGATCATGGTCCGAAATAATGATAAAGCTTCTGGTAATGGTTCAGGAGGAGACCAATTTGATCTTAAAGGTAACTTTATGCGATCTGGACAACTATCCTGTATATTGGAACTATCCCCATCTTGAGATGCAAAAAACATTTTAAGATGCAACTTGCGTATCAAGTGTTCTAAATGAATGCGAAATTGGAATCTATCAAAACTTGCTTGGGGCACAAAAGAAAGCTGAAATGTCAATCACAATTGATTTTGAGGTTAATATTGTCGACGTCTGTTGGACGATCTCTTCATTTCTGGTTTCGTATCTTTTTTCTTGACTGTGCCATCTTTGGCCCCTTGAAAATCCTGTCGCCGTACCTCATTTTCTGAACCAGAAGAATTCTCTCCCTCAGAACTCCCTCCAAACGAAACTTTCTTTTTTTCTTGTCTTTTGGGATTCATCCAGGGATATACATATCCACTAGTGTAATCCCCGTGATCCCGTTTTAGCTTATTGGTCTTAACTAGCTTGACCTCCTCATACACTTGTGATGTTTTTAAATTAAGATCTTTTGTGCCTTTCGTATATTGTTCTTCTGAGATAGTTTTTTTTAAATTTTGTGTCAATGTCTCCTCTTCTTTTTTCAACATATCGAGATTGCTTTTGGTGGTGTCAACTATCAACATCATTAAGTCCCTTGAGCACTTGTTGAGAATACAGTTCCACTTGTCTAAAGAATCAGTATCCGAACCAAACATCTTCGGTTCTTTATACACTCGAAGTCCTCTGGGGATTTGTTGTCTTCGAATGTACTCAATCAGAGAAAATCTGTGTAATTCTAACCTGATGATTCTTTTTTGTAATTTCAGCAAAGTTTCCCAAGTGACTTGATGGGTGGAGTTCTCTTCCTCTTCCATTGCAAAGAGTATTTTCTCATTACATGCTGCCAAAATGTATTCTTCTGTGAAGCTAAATGCTTTTTGCCAAGGAGAGTGACCATCCATCTTTGTGGTTAAACAGTCTATTATGATCTATTATCTTATAGGTAATGATACAATCAGCTGATTAGGAAATATTACCCAAAACGTGCCCTCTATAATACCAGAACTTATTGCTTAAACTAATCAATACTTATTCCAAAAATTCTTGTAATTATATTTATTGTCCATCGGGTCTCAGTATTTCATGGAGCTAGGGCATAAACTTTTGCGCCACAAATTGCTCCTATTTCACATCAATGACCCATTTTTTATGTGTTTTTCTTGAAATATTCTTAAAAACTGGTGTTGCCAGAATACCCATGCGTGGGCAAAACAATTGCTTTCAAATACTTAAATGCTTAAAGTTTACAATTACACAAAGTTTAGGCTTATCTTTTGTGTATGTAGTCCCAACGCCACCATTCAGCGCTGTCACGTTTCACAAACTGTTGTTCGTTTCTTCAAGGGCTTAAAAAGCCTTTTCTTTATGTCTTTTACCACTCTGGAAGAATAAGGCAGATATATAACAGGTTGCTTTCAGAAAAGTGTTTTACAGGAGATACATTTTTTGACATCCGGTGAAAAGATATGTGATCGCTGCTGCTGATGAGTTAGTAAGTTACCTGCTTGCTTGTGAATGTATCTCCTGTAAAACACTTTTCTGAAAGCAACCTGTTTAGCTCCATGAAATACTGAGACCCGATGGACAATAAATATAATTACAAGAATTTTTGGAATAAGTATTGATTAGTTTAAGCAATAAGTTCTGGTATTATAGAGGGCACGTTTTGGGTAATATTTCCTAATCAGCTGATTGTATCATTACCTATAAGATAATAGACCATAATAGACTGTTAAAATACCTCCGTGGCATAAATGTTCAGGGAGAGAGCCTCTTTCAATTGAAAGCAAGTTCTGCTACGAGGGGACATGGGATGAGGGTGAAGGGAGATAGATTCAGGAGTGATATGCGGAAATATTTCTTTACAGAAAGAGTAGTGGATCCATGGAATAGTCTCCCAGTGGAGGTGGTAGAGATGAGGACAGTAACTGAATTCAAAAAAGCATGGGACCAACACAGAGGATCTCTAAAGGTAAAAAGTGGACTGTTGTAGTTGTTGTTATGGAAGGACAGACTAGATAGGCCATGTGGTCTTTTTCTGTCATCATTATTTCTATGTTTCTATGTATTTCACAAAACTGAAGGAACCTTACAATATGTAATCAAATTTTGGTCTTTCACCTTAAAAATATAGTAATGTAGTAAATGTTGAGAGATAATGATCAATAACCGAGGCACGCCGATCCGTGCTCGTCCCTCCCCCCCCCAATTCCCCTTTTCACTACCCTTTACATTCTCTTCCCCCAAAACTCCCCCCCCCCCCGCCCAAAAAAGAGTCGCACACTGGTTGGGAATTCAAAACCGGTCGCTGCTTTATTTGAACTTTAACATTAAACCAATCCAATTCAATATAGCTATCATTCTAGCGGATCCGGCCTCACCCGCCATGTGATTAGCAAGGTGAGCCTCTACTCTGCCACCGCCGTGGACAGGCCCCACGGCTAGCTTAACCACACCGCTCCTTACCTGGCTTAGCCATATGATTAGCAAAAGCCCAACAGGGGCTGCCCGGGCGGGGGCCCCTCACCACCACCCCAGTATCACCTCCGGCTCCGGACCCCGGACTCTCCGGGTTCCCGCCACCGGCACGGATGACATCTGTCGCCCTGCCGCCCCCCCCCCCATTAAGACAGCTACAACCGGTTACCTCCCTGAGCCAGCACATATACCAACGCCTCCTGCCAGTCATTCAGAAGGAGGCCCACCCCCACGGGGGATAAGTGCACCCCATCCTGCCGAAACAATCCCATGCAATCCACATCGGCCCATGGGTGTATGATTTGAAAACCACCCTGTTCACACACCCATCATCCGATCTGCCTATTTATCTTTGCTATACCTCTGGACCACCTCCTCTGGGCTCTACAGGCAGGCCTTGGAATGATATCAGACCACAAAATAACAGTACCGATAAACATTTCCTTAGCCACAGTCAAGTCCCTCTTCGCCGCTTGGATCAATTGCTTGCAGGTCCATGCGCTCAAATCATTGCTGCCCAAATGCAGCAATATCAGTGCCGGGACTTCCCTCTCTCTCCTGAGGTGCCGAAGCAAAGGCAAAAGCTGGGGCCACCATAGACCCCTCTCACCCAGCCATATAACAACAGTCACCTCGTCGTCGTCCGATCCTAGATTAGGACCCACTGGACGCTGCGCTGCTCGCTGCCCTGCCCAGTACACAAAAGAGTGACCCATGACCCAACAGCGAATCGGGCACTTTTCTGCATCTGCAAAGAAAATAGACAGGCCACCACCCGGCTCCACCTCTCCCTTTTTTATTATTATTTTTTTTTTATAACCTCACATACCCTTGAAAGGCCTGCAACCGCCATCTGCCGATGCGCTGAATCTCATGGCCCCCCCAGCCCCGCCCCCACCGCACTCGTTGCCGCACCGATTCGGAAAGAATGCGGGGCAAAAAGTCGCGGATCCTTCCCCGCCCTTTTCAGAGCCATGCACAGTACCGCTGTAAACTGAAACCGAGTCAAAGGCAGCGAGTCCTCATGCAGGAAAATCCACCCCTGCAACCTCGGACGACTCCGCAAATATAACTCCGTAGCTGCCACCGGGCATGTTATCGACCCCCGCACCGCAGTCAATGTTATCCAACATCCTTTACCCCTCTGATCCGTCTTAGAATGCACCAACCATATACAAAGCCACCCTTCCTTCAGCTGTACATGTTTAAAGGGCAGCCCCCCCCCAGCCGCCGCCCTGGTGGAGTTGGCTACCAGCTCGCCTACTCGGAAGGCACCAAAAAAGGCCATAATAAAAACCGCTCGAAACAGAGTTGCTTCATTGGTCACTATTGGCAACACCTCCACCATCCTGACCAGCAACTCGTGAGTTATAGGGAGTCTACTATCCCTTGGGGCCAGACAGGAACGCTCCCAGCCTTGCATCAACCTTCGGATCAGGAACCTGCTGTCAGCACGCTCCCAGCCAAGAGCCCTGGCAAAAAATGTGAACCCTGCCAACTGTGAACGTACTGTTGCCCTGGACACCCCTGCCTCTTTGACACACACCACATACCGCCCCATGAGGTGGTCCGAAACCCCCCCAGTTTCCATCCATTTGCTAGCAGAAAGTCCATCACATTATCACACCCCTGCTGATAGGCTGCCCACGACGCCGGGGCCACCGAACTCTGCAGCAAGCTCAGCATCTCCACAGGCCAACCTGCCACAATCTCTTTGGGACCTTCCTTCCCACGGCATCCGCCTCCGGTGCCAAGTCTCTGAACAAGTCCCACTTGAAACGAGAGAGAGCGTCAGCAATCCTGTTAGTACATCCCGGAAAATGCTTGGCTCGAACATACACATTCCTCTGCAAACATGCAAGCACCACCTCCCTCATTAGTGCAGTTACCCGCAAACATCGTGGCGAGTACTTATTAATAACACTTACAACCGCTGCATTATCACACCACCACACGACTTTCCGATGCTGCAACCTATCAGGCCACAACTCCAGCACCACCAGCAGCGGAAACAACTCCAAAATGCTATGCTGCTAGTCAAACCCACATCCCTCCACTCCTGCGGCCGCGCTCCCGTGCACCAAGCCTAACCGAAATAGATCTCCAGCCCCGCCCCTCTCGCCACGTCTATGAAGAGCTCCAAATCCACACTGGACACCTCCTCCTCCGCAGTACTACTGTGCTATTAAACTCCCTCAAACGTATCCCAGACCCGTAGGTCCTCCTGCATGGCTTGTGAAATGCGAATCCTATGATGCGACTTGAATACACCAGATGTGGCAGCTGCCATCCGACACAAAAACACGCGCCCCATTGGGATGACTCTACATGCGAAATTTAAGGATCCCAGCAAAGCCTGCATCTCCCGCAATGTCATTTTCTTGGACGCTATAGCATTGGCCACCAACACCCATAAATGCACGACCTTGTTTTCTGGCACACGAGCCACCATCTCCAATGTGTCCAACTCCATCCCCAAAAACGTTAGTATGGTAGCGGGGCCCTCCGTTTTATTTACAGTCAGAGACACCCCCCAGTCCCTGGACAATTCCACAAAACCCTCCAAGAACTCCTTACACGTACTGGACCCAGCCTCCCCCACAAATAGAAAGTCATCCAAGTAATGCACCACATTCACGCATCCCACCCTCACAGCCAGCACCCAATGCATAAATGCGCTGAACTTCTCAAAGTACGCACACAACACCGAGCAACCCATAGGCAGACATTTATCGTAATAATATTGCCCATCATATGTAAAACCCAGCAAATGAAATGCTGAAGGGTGCACCGGTAATAAGCGGAAAGCCGACTCAATATCGACTTTAGCCATCAAACTCCCCCTACCACATTTGCGTACCAATCCAACCGCTGAATCGAATGACGCGTAACAAACCGTGCAGGATTCCCTGGGAATGTGATCATTTACTGAAAACCCCTCCGGAAAAGAGAGATTATGAATCAATCTAAATTTTCCTGGCTCTTTCTTAGGAATAACTCCCAATGGGGAGATCACAAACTTTTCAAAGGGATCCTCCCTAAATGGGCCCGCAATTCTGCCCAACTCGATCTCCGCCCGCAATTTTTCCCTTATCACAGTAGCAAAACGTCGAACTGACTGCGAATTCCTGGCCCTAAGCCCCACCATGTCCCCAATTACTGGTATGCTGAATCCCCACTGAAAACCCTCCTCCAGCACCTTCCTGTCCTGACGACTCGGATACTGTTGAAGCCATGGCTGCAATGCCTCAGTTCTTATAGGCGTTGCGGCTACATTCGGTAGCTGCGCACTACTTAGCGGCCTGTCCCCCGATGGGGAGGGGGCCTCTTTTGATGCATTTGACTGCCGCATGGGGTCCGTTACACACCAAGCAGGCGTGGCGAAATTTGCAATCCGGAAAAGGGCATACGGATTTGTTATATCGCCAACACATGTCGCCGACACCCGTACTTTTTTGTTGCTGCCCGCTCCCCTCCCGCTCAAAAGGACTGCTCCCCGCCTGTGGTATTTGCGGCCCCGCTTCTCGTCCTCTCTTTTCCCACTACTACCTGCCTTGGCCGACATCTGAGTTAGCCACAGGTTGATGTCCTGCGTGCCCCACGACAATGATTTGCTCTCCATCTTTTCCCTGAATTTTTCATCATAGTTCAGCCATGCCCATCCTTCATGCGTCTGCGCAGTTTCCAGTATGGAATCTGCATACGCCAACAACATCCCATAATGAGAAGTGTGCTTATGCCCCCAAACACTAGCCAAACGTAAGAAGGCCCTTGCCCAATTTATGACGTTTCGGGACACCTTCTTGACCCGTCCCGCTTTTTCGTCTTCCTTCCTCTTCCGTTTGCTCTCTCCCTAACTCCTTCTGCCCTCTAGCAATATCAATATAACGCCTCTTCCATATCTTCCGGCGGAGCTTCTTTGGCACTCCCTCCCACAATTCGGAATAGGATGCAGTAGAGGCCAACGAGCCGACTGTCGCCTCCTCTAACCCGCCTCTACTAGCCTGAGGCCTCCCCCCACTACCTGCCCCCAAACTGGAAGACTCTGTGTCCCCCGACGATGAGGAGGACGAACTTGAACTCGCTCGCCGCCTACGGGAATATTTTCAATTCTTACGCATTTTCTTTCCCGCTCTCCCCTGTTCCTGACCCCCTACCCGAGACTCACCTGCTGCCCCGTCTCCGCCCGCCGATAGGCCAGCCGCCGGCTCCTGGTCCCCTGGAGCCGCACCGCGCTGCCCCTGTTCTTGCACATGCTCTGGGTCCACTGCAGCGGCCTGGCTCCTGGCTGCCTCCCCAGCATCCTCGCTCCGACCAGCCATCGCTCCACTCATTCCGCTCCGACCCGCACTCCCTACAGACGCTGCTCCCTGGGGTGGGATATAAGAAAAAACAGAAGGGGGGAAACAAGACTGCTAAGCCGGTTGCCACGCACACACCCAGTCCTCCCGAGACGATCCCTGGCCCCCCTCCCATCAATGCTCCCAAGCCTCCGCACCCCGTACCGCATAGGACCCCCTCAAAGGCCAGACTTGGCCCCTTCTGCCCCCCGAGCCCCGCCCCCACAACTGCCTCATGAATCTCTTGCCCAACCTCCCCCCCCCTCCGCCCAAGGTAATTGCCCATAAAATTGCCCTTGTCGGACTCTGCCACCTGGCCCCACTGGAGGCCCCATGCCCGGAGCTACATCATACCAGCCCCCCACCTCCTCAACCTGCCCAGCTATGCTCACCAACCCCACTGGCCCCTGTGTAGCCATAGCCAGCCTCCCCGTTCTCTGGCCCCCCGCTTCCCTCTGTTAGGCCTCCTTTGTCGAGCTCCCCTCCCCGCCCCACGCATGCTGCTCTGTTTTGAGCCCCTTCCTTGCGCCGCTCCGCAGCCACCCCCCCACGCCCCCCAGCCATTCTGCCCCTACCTCTCCCCCTAGTACTCCCCCCCACTTGACTTCACCCCCCCACGCTGCTCCTGCGACCCCCTCTCTCCCCCCTATGTGCTTCTTCCCCCCCTCTTTCACTGGTGCCACTTCCCCCACCCAAACCTGAATTCAAGCCACTGCTCTCCCGCATACTAGCCCTTTGTCCCCGGCGCGGCATGGCCCCAGCAGCACACTTCCTTCTCCTCCTGCTCCCTCCACCGTCCCCAAAAACCTCCGCAGCCTCCCACTTGCTCTCTCGCAGCCCCGACACACTGCTGCTCCTCAGATGAGTCTCGCCAGCCAAAAAACCGTCTGCCACGCTTCCTGCCCCACTCGGTCCTGCTTGCTTCTCGGTTATTTCTTTATTCCTTCTGTTTTCCTGCTTTATTTCTTCTTTATTTCTCTGCGCCCAACCGCCACGTCCCAGCCCCTTCTATGCCAGCCGCGAATACCGTCCCCCCCCAGCCAAGCTCCTAGCATGCCACCCACGCTCGCTTGAGCGAGCCCCCTCATTGGTTCCCGCGGCTCTCCCTCAAGCCGCGGGACCAATCCTTTTCAAATTTTGGTGCCGTGCCGCGCCGCCCCCACGGCATGCACGCGCGACCCCGCACCCAGCCTTCTCTTCAGGCTGCGCACGGCCGGCAGGCCCGGTTACCGCAGCCCACGAGGGACTTCGCCCTGGGGCCTCTGCTTTATCTCAGCCATTCTGCTCAATTACTTCTGGCTGCATAGATCTAGCTCAGGAGATCTCATAGAAAACAGTCATATAAGTTAGATTATTCTAAATGCAGAATTAATGAAGGTGGCCAAGAATATGGCTACAATCAATCTTCTTATATTGATAAACTCCTGAGGTTGATATTATACCTGAACCCTTTAACAATATCACAGCCATCAAATCAGTCTATGTCCAAATACATTTTCACCCAATTCTGAAAGGTTAAACTATGTTGAAATCTAGCTGGAAAATATTCCACTCGCTCTGTTCTGTGATGCAAAAACTAACTCATTCTCACAACCTGAGAATGTAAAATCCTTCCACTCACTTCTGGTGAAGCAGGAAGAGGAATGAAAGGCTCTATCCCTAAAAGATTACCTGCTACCTGCCACAGGACTGCTTGGAGTAATTATATTCAGGGGGAAGGGTTTGCATTGAGTTGCCTGTTATGGAAAGACGATTCTGCTAGTTCTATCCGGACAGTGACAGATGTAAGTAGCAGGGCCATAAAGCTAGAGCTACAGGCTGACAGAGGATCACAGCCCTTTCTGATCTGGGGAAGACTAGTGATAACTGTATATTCTGTGGAAGAAAGCATAGAGTCTGCATTGAGAGTCTGATGCTTCTTTGCTCAGCTTTTGGGTATAGAGACTGAGGAACCAATCCAAGTCTGCTTCACAACATTTCAGAATTCCTTATGAAACTCACTATTCTGGTGTTAAAATCTGAGGATGTGATTTTCAAATGGCTGATATTCAAAAGCCATGGCATTAAAATATCAGTGGGATCTTCTGTGGCAGTATCCAGATATGAGCTGCCACTGAATATCTGGGATGAGTGAAGGTAACTGTGTAAATGATGATGTTCAGTCTTGAAGGACTACCAAGAGGGCTGCTACTGCTGGGAAGAAATCTGCACGTGTAGGTACTTACCTCCTGAGACATTCTCTAAATCTTGCGGAAAAGGGAATTCTTTGGCTTAAAACTGATAAAATCGGTGTATTTTAAAATTCAGTGTGTTATTAAGGAAGCCAGAGCATAGTACTACAAGCCAGTTTTCAATTAAATTGAAGGCAATTAGGACTTAGTATAACA
Source organism: Ichthyophis bannanicus (assembly GCA_033557465.1). NCBI lineage: Eukaryota > Metazoa > Chordata > Amphibia > Gymnophiona > Ichthyophiidae > Ichthyophis > Ichthyophis bannanicus. The sequence goes on from CM066031.1 coordinate 1,044,303,303, forward strand.
AGCCAGCTTTCAGTTAAATTAAAGCCAGTTAGGGCATATCTTAACATAGAGAGAAGACTAGGGTAAATATTCTTTGAGTATATAGAGAGAAATTGTTTTCTAGAGACCTCTTACAAAAAGGCCTTCCAGTGAGGATGCAAGAGAACTGTGAGATTGTTTTAAATAGGTGTTAAAGCCAAGTGACAGATCAAATGGGCAACTTGAAAGGTTCCCTGTATCAAAACAAGGGCATTGTGAATCACCTAGGAAATTAAGAGATTGCCTTAGAAGCACAGATATAAATCCTTTATTTATAGCCTCCTAAACCAGGAGGTGATCTTACTCATTTTCAGGTTTAATTGATTATCTTTATCAGCAGTTATTAGGACTTGTGAGTAGATTAATTAAATTCTAGCAGTTCACCTTGAGTGGAACACAGAGTCTTTTATACTTATTAACTGTATATTGATATAATTGTATTGGTTCAAGTATCCCTATTCCCCATGCAACTTTACATAACAACTTTAAATAGCTAAAAGAAATACTTAGGGGTATGTTTACTAAACTGCGGTAACGTTCCCCGCGTTAGGTTCCCTGGATGCCCAGATAAGGGAATGGGCGGTACATCATTATGGCAAGCCGTGTCAGTTAACGCGCGTTACAAGGCGCCTTAGGCTAACGCGCATTACAAGGCGCCTCATAAGGCACATTACAAGGCACCTTAATAGGCACAATACAAGGTACATCATAAGGCACGTTACAAGGCACCTTATTAGGAACAATACAAGGCACCTTATTAGGCACAGTACAAGGCACGTTATAAGGCACGTTACAAGGTACCTTACTAGGCATGTGCCTTGTAACTTGCCTTATAATGTGACTTGTACTGTACTTAATAAGGTGCCTTGTAACACATTATAAGGAGTGATGGCAACTGTGGTGAGGGTATTATGGGTTGGCAGCACGGATCTGCAAAGATATGACTGTCAGAAGGCATGCAAAATATCTGACATGGACAGGAAGGAACAATGAGGAACCGAACTCATGACTACTGCCTAGAGTGTCAGTGTACTAACCAGTAGGCTAGACCTCTATGGCTTGTTGCACAGGTCACTGCGCAAACCGTCTGCTCTGTGTGCCAGGATAGGGTAACCCCACCAGCACCCAAGATGCATTGCACATGCAGAACAGCGGCCTACAGCTGACCACCAAATGGGGTCTGCACCTCTCCAGTACTGCAGCATGGTAAGATGGACCGACAGTGTGTGATACTGGCACAGAGTAGCTACAGACCATGCCATTGTGCAGTTCCATGTTCACCCTGAGGGATAGGATGGGCGCCCAGCACTAGGTCCACAGTACATGTGATACTCTAATAGGTCCTGCTGCACATCCCCATCACTACCAGTGTGTAACAGGTGCTCCTAGCAGTGCAACTGAAAGTACTTTTGTTCCCATCTGTGTTCTGCAGTCACATGTGGCCCTGTGGAACCAGGCACCACCCAGATTAGTGCATATGCAGTGTTAAGGTCTGGCTGCCCATGGGTACCTGTTATCAGGGCACAGGGTGTCTAGATGCGCATGAGGTTTAGGTTGCACTGCCACTAAGTGGTATGCACTATATAACCCAAGGGGCCAACAATCATCCCTTTTGTAGATGAGGATGTGGAGGGACAGGTACCTGTGCCCTGCGGAATGGCTGCAGTACCAACAACCACTGTCCTGTTGGCAGATGACAGCCCTCCAGGGCTGATGGGCCAGAGCCATACCTGTGACAGTGGCAGACCAGCAGTGATGCCTGGGGTGGGCAAGGGAAGGCTCAACTGCCCCACACCACGGTCTGCCAGCCACCAGCAGACAGCACAATCAGACTGCACCTGCAGCATCCTACAGGGTGGTCCCACCATGCACAGACTAACTGCAGACAGCCCACTAGCCAGTCCATAGTGCATGCTCACGGGGGAACCCTGTGCACCCAGAGGTGGGATGCACAGCACAGACACCAAGCAGGTACCGCCATGATTGGGTCCCAGAACCAGGAACACACAGGTATCACTGGAAACAAATAATGTATGGTACTATGTGGGAACATGGACATGCCATGGTCACTGCTTGGTCAGAGTGAGAGTGACGTCCCAGCATGACCTCCCAGCGTCCCGCCCTATGGAATTCTCTCCCGCACCCTATCCGCACTGAATTATCTTTTTCCCGGTTCAAAGCTCTTTTCAAGACCTATCTCTTTTATCAGGCTTTTGATCTTCCTTTCCTTCCAGATTCCCCCAATCATCCAGATGCACTCCCCACCGGTGTCTCCCCAACAGTTTAGATTCCCTAGCATTCACTTCACCCCCCTTCCCTCCCCGACTTACCTACCCCCCTTCCCATGTTCTCCCACCCCGCCGTTGTCACAAAGTCATCCATTGATGCTATGTCGCCCACTGTGTATCATGTTGTCCGCCGTTACATCCTGTTGCCCATCATCTGATATGTCATTTACCACATGTTGTGTTATCCGTTGTTCTTTATCACTCTTTTCTTTCTGTCCTCTCACTTACTTTCCTATCCATTTACTGGCGTTCTTTTCTACCTTTCTTTTAAGCAGTCCTAATTTTTATTGTACACCGCCTTAACACTCCGGTAATGGGTGGTATATCAAGTGTGCCAAATAAAGGTAAAGATAAAGATGCTGTGGCCACCCTGCCCATGCAGGTGGTGGTCGAGCACTACAGTGTCCCAGCCATTGTCCTCCACCCTGTGCAGATGCATCCTGGCCAATCTGCCCTGTCTGGGCCATACCCACAATACCTTGTTCCTCCTTATGCACATTTGCAGACTAACGCTAGAAACAGTGTGAGCAATGTGGGCCCAGTGAGGTGTTGGCAGACACAAAACAATGGATAGACATACACACACTCCCACACCTATCTCAGCATTGTGCAGAGATAAAGGGGGCTGACAACCATGCCTGCCACACTGGTCCTGATCACAGTGCCGACATTGCTAAACTGTGCAGGAGGTAGTAGTAGTGCTCTGTTGATAAGCCCAACTCCATGCTGGGACCACCAGCCTAACACTCCATGAGGCCGTGGATAGTAGAGCCCGTGTGAGTGGGTGTTTGTACCCCTGTGCACCGCTGCATTGGGGTTTGCACATGCTGTTGTTGTGGCTGCATTGTGGGATAAAACTATGAGCTGATGCTCTGCAGGATCCACAGTCTGGGACTTGAACCTCTGACCCTCTGCTCTGGGACACACTGGCTGAGTGTACTGCATTACACTGTTGCCACAGCAGCATAGTGGTCCCTGGGGCTACCCTTCCCCTCCCCAGCCTGACCTCTTCTGTTGCACTGCGCACCACGTACTGGTACAGGGCATGGCCTAGGTCACTGCAGGCGGGTGCCACTGCTCCCTCCAGCACAACCCCCCCCTGCCATGCCGCCATGGCCATATGCTGTTGGTGCCAGTGGTGCGCAGTCCCAGGCCATCCAGGGGGCAGGTAGGTGGCTGTCTAAGGTGTGGATTCTGGGGTAGGGGTGTCTACATAGCTGTCCACGCTTCCCCCAGCACCGCCTGTCACTGTTATGTGCCCCTTGGGGTACCTTCTGGGTAATGTCCCCTGGATGGGACACAGTGGGACACAGACTCATGGGCATGTTTGACCCTGGTCAGTTGCTGTCTTGCTGGTTTCCGTTTTCCACGTTCCCATGTATCACCTAGGCAACCGCCTAGTCCACCCCATGCCCCAGTAACCCCAACTGCATGTCCCGCCTGCAGCCCCCATGCCCCATTTGCGCCATCACCATAGTGGCCTTTCATACCTGGGCACTATGCTGTTGCTGCAAATGGAGCACTACTATCACCTTTCTTGGGCTCCCTGCCTATGCTGTACATAGCTGCACATTTGCAGGAGAGAGAAACCATTTCTGTGTCAGCAAATGGCAGGGTTTCATTCGCGGTAGGGTTCAGCCCTTCAGTTCAGCACGTTAGTGTGCAGGGAGCCTCTCCCGCCCACTCCCCGCCCATTGACCCCTGATCTCCACCCTCTCTCCTCCCTCTGCGGTGTGTACTGCGCCGCAGAATGCTTCCGCGCGGTTTGTAACGTTACTGCGCGTTAACATTACCTAACGCGTGTTAACGTTACATACCGCTCGTTAATGTTACCGCAGTTTAGTAAACATACCCCTTAAATCTAAGATGCAGACAGCAGTGAGATGGGGGCTATCCAGTCTTTTGCACTGAGTGTTACATGTAAAATTTTCTTCCAGTTGGTGAGAGATCTTATGTGTGCACTAAGGGAGTCATTCTGAGGCATGAATAGCGGGGGTGGATGTCCATCCATCCCCGCTATTCCTGCCTCTTCCCAGTCCTGTTTACCTTCCCCATGTCTTTTACGGGGAAGGTAGATGGGGTTGGGAAGGAGGCAGATCGTGGGCGGCGTTAGGACAGGCATCAGCCACGGATGTACAGGCCGATTCTAAGGTCAGCCCTGTACGTCCAGGGCCAGCGACTTGCACAGGGTACTTATTCCTTCTCTAAGATGGAATAAGTTACCTTAGTCGCCAGGGATCAGTCGGCCCAGCGTGCGGATGGGGCAGGGGGGTCAAGGACATTCCCCGCAGCCTGACTCTGGCTGCGGGGAAATCACTGCTGGAGCCGGCAGCAGGGGATCAAGACTCTTTAATGGAGCTGCAGTACCATGGTAACTGGACGCCATGGTGCCGCAGCTTCATTGAAGAGCCCTGACTGAGTTAGTTGGGGAAGACCTGTACATGCAGACCAGATGGCATCGGGGTCCTGGCCTGCACTGATAGGCCTGTTCGCGATTCTGATCCCGTGGGGCTAGACGTGCCCCGTGGGATCAGAATTACAACTCCTTCTGCGCATCTGGTTCCAGCCAGACACACAGAGGGCCTGGACATGTGGGATGGAATCGGGCCCTAAATGCAAAGAGCTCTTTGCTCTCAGGGAATTATTCTGATCTCTGGAACCTAGAGTAGCGCATTTGGAGGAGCAGAGGCAGATGTATATGGACCAGACCTACAAGGATATAGTAGAGAAGTCCCACCTCCAATCTGGCAGTCTCTCTGCTGCCATGAAGGAGAGAGGTCATGTGAAAGGTGAGCATCACCTTGGAGTGGCAGGAACTAATCCTGTAGCTATTACCTGTCTCCCAAGTGATGTAATACCCTCCAATACTGAGGATGTGTCTCCAGGGCCATGTACCCATAAGAAAAGGGTTAGGATAGCTGTTATAGTTGACAATTCGGTCATTAGGCATGTAGATAGCTGGGTAGCTGGTGGACATGAGGATCATTTGATAACATGCCTACCTGGTGTGAAGGTAGTTGACCTCACATACCACCTAGAGAAGGTTTTAGACAGTGCTGGTGAGGAATCTGCTGTTTTGGTAAATGTTGGTACCAATGACTTAGAAAAGTGTGGGAGAGAAGTTCTGGAAGCCAAATTTTGGCTTTTAAGAAGAAAGTTAAAATCCAGAACTTCCAGGATAGTGTTCTCAGAAATGCTTCCCATTCTATGAACAGGAACCAAGAGGCAGAGAGAGCTCCAGATTCTCAATGTGCAGATGAGATGATGCTGGAAGGAAGAGGGTTTTCAATTTTTTAGGAACTGGGCAACATTCCGGAGAAGAGGGAGGGGGCATTTCCAAAAGGATGAGCTCCACCTTAACAAGGGTGGAATGAGGTTGTTGGTATTAACCTTTAAAAAAGGAAATAGAGCAGTTTTTAAACTAAATAATGGGGGAAAGTTGTCAGTCACCCAAATGTCTATGGTTCAGAATAATGTAAGCTAACAGAGATCACAGAACTCCGCAAGAAACTGAAAACCTATTTGTTCACCAAACATTATAATATAGATAACTCATTATCTACACTAGACAAAGGTTAAACAGACAATCGGTTGCTCCATGCAATAAACCTTTAACCTATACAGTTAGCACTCTCCAATGATGATCCTTTGACCTCCCCCCAAGTATTCCATATATATATATTCATATATAACTTGTATATAGTTTTCACACTGTTCGGTATTATACCACATTATTTGTTCTATATTTTATATGATGTTCCTTGTAAATAAGTTTTGTTATATTTCAATGTTCCATGTAAAACAAACTTGATTTGTTAATTATTGTTAACTGTAAACCGCAACTGAACCTTGGAAGATGCGGTATATAAATGTGAATAAATAAATAAAGCAGGGAAGTCAAGGAATCCCAATAGAGAAGTTCTAAAATGGGTAAAAGCAACCCAAGTGCCTTTAAGTAAAAATCAGATAGAGTTCAAAGATTCCAAATCCACCCTGTCATCAAATAGCCAGACTGTTAATATTAGCAAAAAACCCAAACTTTGAAATGCCTGTATGCAAATTCTAGAAGTCTAAAAAATAAGACTGGGCAGTTAGAATATATAGCAATGAATGAAAGGTTAGATGTAACTGGCATTTCAGAGACCTGATGGAAGGAGGATAACCAATGGGACACTATGATACCCAGCTACAAACTATATCACAATGATAGGGTAGATCACATTGGTTGAGGGGTTGCTCTATATGTTAAAGAGGGCATCAAGCCAAACAGGATAAAGGTTTTACAGGAAACAAAATACACTGTAGAATCTCTATGGGTAGAAATTCCATGTAAAAAGGGGAAGAGAATGTCAGTGGGGGTGTATTACCATCTGTCTGGACAAATGAACAGACATGATGAAATGCTAACAGAAATTAGGGAAGCTAGCAAAGTTTTCAACACAATAATAATGGGAGATTTCAATTATCCCAGTACTGACTGGGTCAATGTCACATCAGGATATGCTAGGGAAATAAAGAGCCCGATATTGAAAGGCATTTACATGGTTACAGACCTATAAACCATGTAAATGCCACTGAATGGGATATTCAATAGCACTAACACGGTTAATGCCACTGAATATCCCCAACTAATGCTGCTATACTCCCCGATGCTAGCTGCTTAGCATCAGGGTGTTTCGTGGGCATTTTAGGGCATGTCATGGGTGACGACAGTCACTAACCAGGTAGCGGCGATATTGCACTGCTATCCAATTAGTGTCCTGTGAGTAAAACTAGTTGAAGAAAAAGCTGGCCTAGTTTTACCCACGGGAGCTAACTGGGTAGCGGTGCATTATTGCTGTCACCTTTGTTAGCTTCTGCAGTGTTGGAGGTTGTGTGGTGACCCCAGATATTCAGTGCCAGGGCCATATATGATCCAGGCATTGAATATCCAGTGTTAGAGGTCAGCAGCGATTTGCTATGCGCCGTAGCAGAGCCTAGCTGTCCCAATTGAATATCGGATCCAAAGTTTCTAGATGAAGAAAATGACTGCTTCATGGAGCAGCTGGCCCATGAACTGACATCTAGACCTAGTTCTCACTGGAATGCAAGATCTAGTGCGAGAGGTAACTGTTTTGGGGCCGCTTGGCAATAGCAATCATAACATCATCACATTTGATTTATTAAATGGAGGAAAGATAGCAATGAAATTGACAGCACTAGTATTCAACTTTCAAAAGGGAGACTATAATAAAATGAGAAACATCGTTAGCTAAAAAAAGCAACTGAAAAGGTTAAGAGTTTACATCAGGCCCAGGCATTATTTAAAAATACTATCTTGGAAGCCAAGTCCAGATGTGTTCCATGTTTTAAAAAATGTGGAAGGAAGGCCAGACAACAGTCAGCATGGCATAAAGGTGAGATCGGAGAGGCTGTTATAGCTAAGAGAGAATTTTTCAAAAAATGGAAAACGAGCCAACTGACAAAAATAGCAAAAAGCATAAGTACTGGCAAGTTAAATGCAAGGCATTGATAAGGCAGGCAAAGAGAAAATTTGAAAAGAAGCTTGCTGTGAAAGCTAAAGTGCATAATAAAAACTTTTTCAAGTATATTCATAGCAGAACACCTGTGAGGGAGTCAGATGGAGCATTGTATGATGGAGGGATAAAAGGTGCACCGAGAGAGGACACGGCCATAACAGAGAGGCAGAATGCATTTTTTTTTGCTTCAGTCTTCACTGATGATGATGTAGGAAACTTGCCCAAGCCAGAAATTATATTTAAAGGTGATATATCAGAGGAATTGAAACAAATCTTGATAAATCAGGAAGATGTAGTACAGTTAACTGATAAACTAAAGAGCAGCAAATCACCTGGACTGGATAGCATATATTCTAGATGATGAAAGACCTGAAATATGAGATTGTAGAACAAATATTAGTAATCTGTGATCTATCATTAAAATCTTCTGTAGTACCCAAGATTAGAGAGTGGCCTATGTAACACCATTTTTTAAAAAGGGTTCCAGGGGTGATCCGGGAAACTACAGACCAGTGAACCTGACATCAGTACTAGGCAAAATGGTAGAAACTGAACATGTAGATAGTCATGGTTTAATAGGAGAAAGCCAACATGGCTTTAACCAAGGAAGGTCTTGTCTTATTAATCTATTATATTTTTTGAAGGTGTGAATAAACAGGTAGATAAAGGAAAACATCATGCTTGGCAAGATAGAAGGTCAATGCAAAAGAGGAAGGCCAGCAATGAGATGGATCGATACAATAACAGCAGCTACGGGTACCAGTCTGTCAACAATGAGCCATCTGACTGAAGACCGAACACAATTTAGGACAACTATCCAGAGGGTCGCCATGAGTGGACACTGACTCAACGGCACTTAACAACAACACAAAGGTGAGCTGGTTGATATAGTGGTTCTCGATTTTCAGAAAGCCTTTGATCAAGTGCCTCATTTCTTAGGGAAATTAAAAAGTCATGGGGTAAGAGGCAATCTACTTTTGTGGATTAGGAACTGGTTGATAGATAGGAAAAAAGTAAGGCAAAATGGCCAATTTTCTCAATGGATAAAGGTGAATAGTGCAGTACCCTGGGGATCTGTGCTGGGTCCACTGCTTTTTAACATTTTTATAAATGACTTGGAAATGGGAATAACAAGGGAGATGATCAAATTTGTAGATGATACCAAATTATTCAAAATTGTTAAAACACAAGAGGATAGTAAAAAATTGCAAGAGGACCTTGATAAACTGGGAGACTAGGCATCCAAATAGCAGATGACATTTAATGTGGACAAGTGCAAAGATATGCACTTAGAAAAGAACAACACAAACTACATTTACACAATGCAAGGTTCTACATTAGTCACCGCCACCCAGGAAAAGTATTTAGGCGTCATCGTGGATAGTAGTACATTGAACCCTCTGCCCAGTGTGTAGTGTCGGCCAAGAAAGCAAATAGAGTGCTAGGAACATAAAGAAGGAATTGAGAATAAAATGAATGATATTATAATGCCTCTGTATCACTCCATGGTGAGACCACACCTTGAATATTGGGTGCAATTTTGCTCGCCATTTCTTAAAAGGGCTATAGCAGAATTAGAAGAGGTACAGAGAAGAGCGACAATAAATGATAAAGGTTAGGGCTCTTCAACTTGGAACAGAGACAACTGAGGGAAGATATGATAGAGGTCTATAAAATAATAAATGGAGCAGAAAAGTTGTTTACTCCTTTAAAAAGTAGAAAGACTGGGGGATATTCAACGAAGCTACAATGTAACGCAGTTAAGATTAATTGGAGAAAATATGTTTTCACTCAACATATAATCAAACTCTGGAATGTGTTGTAGTAAAAGCTGTTAGTGTAGCTGGATTTAAGAAGTTTGAACAAGTTCTTGGTAAAGTCCATAAACCATTATTAAAGAGGACCAGGGAAATCCACTGCTTACCCATTGGATGAGCAGCATGGAATCTGTATACCTTTACGGAACCTGACAAATACTTGTGACCCAGATTGGTCACTATTGGAAACAGGATACTGGGTTTGATGAACCTTTGGTCTGACCCAGTATAGCATATATTATGTTCTTATGTTATCCAATGAGAAGCAATTTTCAGTCATCACTTATCCGGTTTCCAATTTAGGACAACTTTTCAAGCGGCCTAAGTTGCTAGATAGGTGGTGACTGAAAATGCCAGTAATCAAATAAAGTCACCAGTTATCCCGTTAGCATTGACACCGCCCCTGCACTTACCGGATAGTGTTGGAGTGGTCTGTGGAGATATTCAGCAGCACTGTCCAGATAGTGCCATGGAATAGCGTGGTTAGCAGCCTTAGCAGGCTAGCTGCTTGACTGGCTAAGAGTTTTGAATATTGATTCCTGAGAATCTAGACAACTACAGATAAGACTGACCAGAGGGGCACAGCAGAGACATTCAGAAAGGAAATAAAAAGATCCTGGTTTTTCTCTGTTTACAGAAAAAGGAGAGAATCTTGCTTTTTAGTGACAAAAACTGGGAAGAAAGAAGGAAAGGGACTTCTGCCATAACTCACAAGTACTGTTCTTCCATTTTTTCAGAGAGGTTGGAGCTGGAGTGGAGAATTAGCCTTTGAGTCTCGCTCCCTCTACGCTTTCTGCAACTACAAAGGAGTATCAGACTTCAGTTTATGTAGAGCCCAGAGACAGAAACATCTAAAGTCCCCAGAGATGTACTATTCTGCAGGGGTAAGTGGTTCCCTTTGATACCACTCAACACTCTGAAGATGCTCCATTATATCCCAACCCACTCATACCTCCATTCCAACAGAATCTCTCAGAAATGATTGTGCTTTCATAGTCCATGAATTTATATAGTACATATTATAAACAAGGAAATAGTCACCTATTTGGGCTCCAAATAGTCTGGTGAAAGTGCCCCTGGGAAGGACAATATACTGAATATTTTCCTTGGTGAATTATTATTGGTTTGTTTTGCCTTTTTACTGTTAGCTTTCCTCCACCCTTATATATGTGTTTCCTAGTGGTATGATATATGTAGTGCACTGTTGGGTGTTTGTTCTGGACATTCCAAGGTCTACATATATGAAGATGGGCATCACACATTCTGTGGGTCCTGAGGTGCAGGACTTGCATTAAGACTCTGTTCTCATAGATGCTTTGTATGAACATTAGTGTTTCATTTTCTCCTCATCCTGTCCTTCACTCGCCCAAAAAACGTCACATTCCTATACAGATTTGGTGATATATAATATATATAGGCAGATACTCAAAAGCAATTTGCATTTGCTGGCAACGAATGAATGCATAGTTACCCTATCTGTATATTATTAAATGGTATATGAATTATATTGGGCCATCTAAATCACTAAACAGCCCAATACTATTTTATAAAAGGGGTCAGGAAGAGGAGTAGGCAAGGGCAGGCAAACCCTTAGTATACCTCAATCTCTTATGGTTTCAGTGAAAAGGAAACCACCCTTCAGAGTTGAAGCTCATATTTTAGCAGATTCAGTAGCACCAAATTCCACCATTTCATAAAAGGTTTACAGCCTGGTTGCTATATACTTTCAATCACTACTATGGAAATTGACCATCACACTGCCACTGTGACAGATGTAATCTCTTTACTGGTAATTTTATTACCCTCCTTCCCCCAACTCTTCCATTCAGCTGGTCATGTAGCATAAGACTGGTACGAGGATTGTGATAGTGCTGCATATCTCACTACAGGAAAGACTACTATCAATCTTCTGTTTATAAACCTTGTACTTAAACCAGCTCCAAAGACTTTCCCCCAGCTGTACGTTTTAGCCTTATCCTGAACAGTAAATTCTCCAGGAGAATAACTCTGTGTCAACACTTTAGCTACAGAACTTTTTTCTTAAAATGAAAAGGACTGCAGTTGCTCAGTTCAAGGGGTTGCACTTTCTCTGAAGTACATTGGAAAGTGCATCCTGGCATTTTTCCGAGTCACCAATCTGTAAGATATATAGACAGACCTACACATTACTTAGAAGCTCAGAAGGCTCCCTTGATGCATAGTCTGTTCTCTTAAATCAATAGTTACTGATGGGATGTTGTAAACAGGGAGTATGCATAATATGTAGTAAGATGGTACGAGAAGGAAAATTGCACTGATCACAATCGGTAGTAATGGCTGATTTGTTCAGGCAGAAGACAGATTTAATACATTTTGAGATAAATAATATGATTTGGTATATAGATATTGCTCTGAGAGGGAGTTCTGTTTTCTCTAGTGCTGTTGATAAACTGTAAAATTGTTGATAGTAATTCTTTCTGCAATCTAAATACAGAAGCAGGAGCTTATTAATAGAAACGGGAAACACCTCACACTGTGGTCTTTATCTTTGTTAATTTTTGAATTCTTGCATATAATGTTGTACTCTTCAAAAAAATATGATTCCTGTTTTTTTCTAGATTCATTTCAGCATTTTTTGCTAAAAGAACAGCAGCTGCAACTCCCAAAGTGTTGGTCTTCCTGCGAATACATTTTAGAGTTTATTTTTCCAAAAATTAACATGAAGGTTGAACCAGGATCTCTCGTGCCCCCCTGCAACATATAGAGTGGCACTTCCTCCCCTTATTACTATTAATGGTAAGCTGAACTTTTGCAAAACTCCTTTGTGAACTGTGTTCACATGATGCTAATATTTCTCCTTAAAATCAATGTTATAACAAGAAAATTGCAGTGAAGGGGCAAATGCATAGCTGAAATACAAATAAATATTAAGGAGTAAATATTTAACCTAGTATATACAGGCTGTGATAGCAAAGGGTTACATAGCAGTAAAATTTCACTTTGAATACTTCAGTTTTCTTTGTCTGTTACAAACCAGCTTCACAGGGTGGAGCTAATTGGATTCTCAGCTCTGCAACTGACCTAATACCTAAACCAGTCTGCTTATCAGAACTTCAAGAGACTACACGCTCAGCTAAGGTTTAAAAACATAACCATTGTCTGTTGAATATAGGTTTTTAGGAATCTTCATCCTGCCTACGTTCCTTGCATAGCCCTTAAATCAGATATCTGAGTGTGCCTTCAGTTCAGATGAGTTTTCAGGAGGGATTTGAAGGTGAGATAATTCTGTTCCAGACGGAGAGGAATGGGCAGAGAGTTCCAAAGGGCAGGACCGTGGAAGAAAAAAGCAGAGTGACGTGTGGACTGGAGATGTGCACGTGAAGGGGAAGGGAGATGAAGACGGTTGATTTGAAGGGGACGGAGGTTGCGCGTGGGAACATAGAATTGGAGAAGATCAGTGAGATTCTGTGGCGTATGTGTGTGAATAACTCAGTGTACCAGGGTGAGTATCTTAAAGTGTACACAAAATTCTACCTGAAGCCAGTGTAAATGAAATAGAAGAGGAGTGATGTGATCTCTACGGGTGGAGCGAGTGATGAGTCTAGCTGCAGTGTTCTGTATGAACTGTAGGCGGCGCAATTGGGTGCGCGTGATACCGGAGAAGACAGAATTGCAGAAATCAAGCTGAGATATTACTGTAGATAAGATGAGAGTGGTTAGAGCAGGAGGAGAGAGAAAAGGGTGAATAGACCTAATTTGGTGAAGAAAAAAGTAAGAGGTTTTGGCAAGATGAGAGATGTGGTCCTTACTTGTAAGATTAGAGGCAAGAACAACACCCAGATATTGGAAAGAAGGGACCAAATGGATAGTGGAATTTCCAATGGAGGGGGCAAGTGAGGGATAGGGACTACCTGTTGTAGTTGTGGAAAAAAGGGGACTGTTGTAGTTATTATGGAAGGACAGACTAGATAGGCCATGTGGTCTTTTTATGTCATCATATTTCTATGTTTCTACCAAAAGTGAACCAAGTGGAGAGGTTTTTGTTAGATTAAGGTGAAGACAGTTCAAAGACAGCCAGTCCGCTACAAGAGCAAGACAGGAATTAAGGGGACCAAGATCTGCGTGAAGGGGGTTTGTGTGATGTAAAATGATGATGTCATCTGCATAATAGAAAGCTGATAAACCAGATTGTTGAATGCAGAGAGCAAGTGGTGCAAGAAAAAGATTGAATAAGAGAGGGGCCAGGACGGAGCCTTGGGGAACACCACAGGGGAGAGGGGTGGCATCAGAAGGGGATAACGATGGAGATCTGGAGGAGGGGGCCATGGAAAAAGAGCAAAAGGAGAGAAAAGGATGGAACCAATGATACACCGTGTCTTGGAGGCCAGCGTCCCAAAGACGTGAAAGGAGAAGTGACTGATCAACTAGATCGAAAGCAGCAGACAGATCAAGGGAGACCACCACCAAAATATCACCCCTGTCATGTGCTGAGTGAAGTTCATTGAATAGTGCTACCAAGACTGTCTCAACGCTGTGACCCTGGCAGAAGCTCGATTGGCGAGGGTGCAGGACATTTACTGAGTGAAGGTGCTGGGAGAGTTGGGCAAAGACAACCTTTTCTATAATCTTAGCAAGAAAGGGAAGGATGGAAACTGGGCGGTAGTTGGCTGGGACTAATGGATCAAGGGAGGGTTTCTTGAGGATTGGATGTACCAGAGCGTGTTTCCAGTGGGAAGGAAAGAATCCAGAAGAAAGACAGGAGTTAATCATAGTAAGAATGTAAGGAACGAGTGTAAGGGAGGGTTCAAGGAACCAGCCAGAAGGGATAGGGTCTAGAGGGCAGGTAGTCTTGCGTGCTGTGGAAATGAAAGTTTTATGAATTCAGAGGTGGTGATCGTGTGAAAGGTGGACCAGCAATGAGAAAGAGAAGACGTAGGGGGTGGAGAAGGAGATGGAGGAGGGGGTGATGATAAAGGAGGGGGACAGGAAGGAAGGATGTCACGCAGGTCTAGGATCTTGGCTGCGAAATGTGAGGCCAGTTGAGGGGGAGAAGGCATGGCAAGGGGAAGCATAGGAGGTGGGCCAGAATGAAGGGATGTGTGAGGGTCCTGAGCACGAAAAAAGCTGTCTGGAGGGATTGTAAATAGTTTACCCCTGTTATCCAAGTTTTTGTGCCCTGTTACCTGTAAACTCATACGTGTTAACTGTACTGAGCATTTTGTTCCATGTAAACCGCGCTGATGATGAATAGTGTGGTATATAAGAGACTGTAAATAAATAAATAAATTTGGAGCAGCAGTGATATGGTCAGAGAAGGATAGCTTAGCCTGGTGGACAGAGGAGCGGTAGTGCCGATGGTGCTCACGAAATAGTGCCAGGGCATGTGTGGTGCGGCGCTCATGCCAAGTACGTTCTGTTTGAGGAAGATGAGAGCGGAGGAGCTGGAGACCAGCATGAAACCAGGGTTGCCGAGTGGAGAAACGCTTAGGCTGATCTGGTTGAAGGGGTGCAAAATGGTTCAGGGTGGCAGATAATGTTGAGGTCCAAGTGGAGACCTGAGTGTTTGGGGAAAGAGTGGAGAAGTCCTCTGGAAGAACCTGGTGGGCTAGAGGAAAAAGTTGAAGAGTAAGGGGAGTAATGCGGTGGCGCAAAAGGGTGGTAGATGAGTCCAAGTTAATAGGTTGGGAGATGGGAGGGTCAAGTAGGAATGTTAGACAGAAGTGGTCAGTCCAAGGAAGAGGCTTTGCCAGAAGTTGAGAGATTTGAAAAGGAGGGGACAGTGGGGTAATAACTGGATCAAGAGTGTGACCGGCTGTGTGGGTTGGAAAAAGGACAAGTTGTTGGAGAGATAGATCATGAAGAAGGGCAATAAATGAAAGATTCTTAGCAGAGGTGGGGGCATCGAAGTGGACATTGAGATCACCTATGACTATCAGATGAAGAAACTGTACGGAGAGATCAGTAATCGTATGAATAAGAGCATCCCAAAGATGCCTTTCTGCTGCCATGGATGAGAGAGGTCACCTGAAAGGAAAGCATCACCTTGATGTGGCAGGAAGTGATCCTGTAGCTAAGACCTGTCCTCTAGGTGATATAATATCCTCTCACACTCAAGATGTGCCTCCAGGGGCATGTGTCCATAAGGGAAGGATTAGGATGCCATTATAGTTGGTGATAGGGCCGTACCGAGGGAAGATCGCGCCCTGTGCGACTTGCACATCGGGTGCGCGCACCCATCCCCTCCCCTGTGGCGGGAGAGAAGAGGCGCGCCCGATGTGCAAGTCGCCGGCATGCTAAGCAGATATTTCCCTCCCTGCTCTTGCCTGCCTGGTACATAATTGGCTGGCCACTCTGCTCTTGCAGGGAGGGAAAAATCTGCTTACATGCCGGCAAGAAGGTTTAGGGGGTGCATTTTAGCTGTCCTGTCATTGCCTGCCGCCGCTGAGAGAAGAAAAAGTGGTGGTGGCAGGCAACGGAAGACACCTAAAATGCACCCCTTAAACCTTTGTGCCCTGTACGGCTGCTCCCCTCATACAGGGCTAGGTACAGGCCTGGTTGGTGATTCAGTCATTAAGCATTTAGACAACTGGGTAGCTGGTAGATATGAGGATCGCCAAATAACTTGCCTGCCTGGTACAAAAGTGGCTGGCCTCTCGTGCCACCTAGATGAGGTTTTAGACAGTGCTGGGAGGAGCCTGCTGTCTTCGTAAATGTTGGCACCAATGATATAGAAATGTACAGTAGGGAAGTTCTGGAAGCCAAATTAGGCTTTTAAATAGAAACATGAGCTGCCTGATTGACGACCAAACACAGTTTAGGTCAACTATCCAGATAGTCACCATGAGTCAACACCGACTTGATGGCACTTAACAACAACTTAAAATCCAGAACTTCCAGAGAAACGTATTTAGAAATGCTTGCCATTCCACATGCAGGACTCAAGAGGTAGACAGAGCTCTGGAGTCTTAATGCTTGGATGAGACAGTGGTGCAGAGAAGAGGATTTTAGATTAGTTTAGAACTGTCAGGCCTGGCCCAAGAGTTTATGCCATCCCAAACAGAAGCCCCGGCCATGACGCCTCCCCCTTCTGAGCCATGTCAGCCCCCCTTCCGAGCTGAGCTGTGCCGCCACCCCTTGCTGCTGCTGATTCCACTGGCAGGGTTGGTGGAGAAGGGAAGGCTCGACTTGGCAAGGAAGTGGCCCGGCACATAGCATGGCACCCGCGGCCTGCTACTTCTAACCCCCCTCTAACAGAACCTCCTGTCAAAGGGGGGTCAGAAGCAGCAGGTCATGTGTGCCAAAACACATGGCGTGCTGTGGGTTCCATGCCATGATGCCCACAGAGGTTTGTCACACTAGGATCCACCTAGCCTGACTAGTGGACGGGCTGGCCCTGGGAATTGGATGATATTCTGGGGAAGTGCAATAAGTGAGATAGAGCAGCTTTTAAACTAGATAATGGGGGAGAGCTGACAGTTGACCAAAAGCACATGGTTTGGAATGGTGTATCTTATGAAGGAGTTTGCATACTAGTAGCTGGTGTTGTGTACTACAGTCAGCTTTAAATTCTGGGGTAAATGTTTAAGATCATATGTTGCTGCATTCATGAGTGGCTTACTCTTTTGATAGAGCACCAGAAGAGCTATGGATGGATAACAAGAACGTTCCACTGGAAGAAAGCAAAAAGTCTCTGCAAAAGTTGAAAATGCAAAAATAACCCAAGAAACTGAAAATTGCTCAGAAATTCAGAGAAGCTAAAGCCAGAGGAGAAAGTGAGGTAATCATGGAACTTAATACAGATTTCCAACATGCAGCACGGTGAGATAAATAGAAGTACTACAATGGCTCATGCAAGGAAATAGAATCAGAAACTATCAGAGGAAGAAGAACATTAGCTTTCCTAATGCTATGAAGGTTGGAGAGAAAATTCGAGCCTCAGATAGGAATGCTAAAAGATGCTCAAGTATCCATGTGGAATGATGCAGAGGCATCATACCATAAAGCTCAAATTAACAGCTATTTCAACCTGTACTATACAATCAGGAACAGTTGGTGATTAAGGAAGAAGTCAAAGCAGCATTGAAAGCATTATTGAAGAACAAAGCACTGGACATGGATGGCATTTGCACTAAAGTATTACAGCAGTCAGATGCAGCTGTTATGGTATCTACAAAGCACTGCCAGGTTTGGAAGACAACATCATGGCCAACTGACTGGAAAAGATCTGTGTTCATAACAATACTGAAGAAAGGAGCTCCAAATGACTGGAAACTACTGCACAATTACTCTGATCCAACACACCAGCAATAGTCTGCGCAAAATCAATCAATGGAAACTACATCCATACCTGGAATGAAAACTGCGTGAAAAGCAAGCAGGATTCAGGAAAGAGCAAGGAGCAAGAGACATCAGCGTGAACGTGAGATAGATACATGTAAAGATAAAAGGATATTTATACTATATATGTTTTATTGACTACAACAAAGCTTTTGATTGTGTAAATTATAAAAAATCTCTGGGCCACATGAAGGAGCCTGGCTATACCAGAACACCTGACAATTCTCATGCAAAACCTTTACATCAATCAAGTAGCAACAGTTCAAACAGAATGATTTAAAATCAGCAAAGGTGCACCAGAAGCTTAAGACTCATCTCTTCCTTGAGCACTTCGGCAATGAAAATTAATGCATCCTCTTTGACCACATAAGCACTAACCTTGCAGACCGAAGATTGTTAATGCCTGTCTGTCATTTGATATCTCTCCCCAATATGCTCCTGTTGTTCCATGTCCTTTGTTTTCTCTTCAATACTAAATGTACTTGATGTTCTGTGTAAAGTGTAAGTTTAAGGTTCAAGTTGTTCTGTAAACCACTTTGGCCCGATATTCAGTTGGGCAGTCTATGCGCTCCTACGGTGCATAGCCTTATCCGCTGAACTTTAACCCCAGATATTCAAAGCCGGGGTCATATGTGGCCATGGCATTGAATATCCAGGGATCGCTGCCCACACCGGAAGCTGCAGTAGCTAACCGGGCAGCAGCGATATTGCATGCTGCCTAGTTAGCTCCTGCGCCTTAAAGGTAGGAGAAGGTGTTCCTCGCCTATCTTTTAGGCCCAGGTCCCTAACCAGGCAGCGTGCAATATCACCGCTGCCAAGTTAGCAACAGTCTCCGCCTCCACTCCATGCCGGAATACCCCCAATATGTCCCAGTGCTAACCGCATAGCATTGGGGCATGTAGCGGGGCTAGAAGGGGTATTCAATGGCACTAACCATGTAAGTGCCATTGACTATCCCGATTAAAGGCATTTGCACAGTTTACTGAGCTGTAAACCGTGTAAATGCCTTTCAAATATCAGGCCCGTTGACTTTAAGATAAAGCAGTCTATAAAAACAGTTACACAAATACATACTGTAATACATTACCTGTTTAATTTTGAAGAAAAGAACATAATGTATGCTATATTGGATCAGACAAAAAGTCTATCAAGCCCAGAATCCTGTTTTCAACAGTGGCCAATCCAGGTCACTGATATTTGTCAGGTTCCCAAAAGGTATACAGATTCCATACTGCTTATCCCAGGGGTAAGCAGTAGATTTTCCACAGTCCTCAATGGTTTATGGACTTTTCCTCCTGGAACTTGTCTAAATCTCTTTTAAGCCCAGCTACACTTTGCTACATCCTCCAGCAATGAATTCCAAAGTTTAATTATGTGTTGAGTGAAAATATATTTTCTATTATTTGTCTTAAATGTGCTACATAAGAAATGCTCTATTGGATCAGCCCAAGATCCATCAAGCCCAGTATCCTGTTTCCAACCGTAGCCAATCCAGATCACAAGACCCGGCTGGCTGGATTATCAGCTACTGGACACAAGAAAGCAGGGGCGACAGGCAGAGATTAATGTGTGGTGGGGGCAGAGGGGCAGTAGGGGAAGGGGGGAGGGACATGGAACATGACCTAGGACTGATGCCACTTGCCCGGTTGAGTACCTGACAGGTTCCCAAAATGGTACATAGATTCCACAATGCTTGTCTCGGGGTAAGCAGTGGATTTTCTGGGTCCTCTTTAATATTAATTTATAGACCTTTCTTCCAGGAATTTGTCCAAACCTTTATAAAAGCCTGCTACGCTAACAGCTTTTACTACATCCTTCGGTAAGAATTCCAGAATTGGATTACAGGTTGAATGAAAAAATGGTTTCTCTTATTAGTCTTAAATAGGTTGCATTGTAGTTTATTTATTTATTTATTTTATACACTTCCAGTTTAACAATAGGAAAGAAACACAAAACATTGAAATCTAAATGCAAATTACACCCATTAATCAAGTAAAAAGAGACTTAGGGGTATGTTTACTAAAGCGCGGTAACATTACCGGCATTAAGTGCAGCGTTAACGTGAGCAATGCCATATAAGGAATTGGGCGTACCGTTATTAAGATAGCAATGGCCATTTAACGTGTGTTAAAGGGCGCCTTGGCCAGTTAGCGCATGTTAACGGGACATTGCACGTTAAAGCAGACAAACAAAGCACATTACAATGCTGACAAGGCGCTTTATAAGGTGCCTAAACCTAAGGTGCCATATAAGGTGCCCTAAGGATGTTAAGGTGATCCAAGATATGGTGCACAAGGGCAGTAAGGTGCCCCAAGTTGACAAGCATGAAATGTAAGGCCAAAAAACAGATGTAACTCTAACACTGCACAGAGCACCAAGGAAAGGCAATGAACAAGTGATGGAAGGAAGTAGAGGTGAGAGCTGATGGACCTGCCAAATCTGCATGCAGCCGATGTGACAGCCGGTAAAATGGACAAACATATTGGAGGCAACTGTACCGATGCACAGGCTGTTGGCAATGTAAAGTGCTACAATGACAATGGGTGGAAGAGGATGGGAATAAGTGTCTGCCAGTGGAGGAAGAGGTGGCAAGATATTTGCAATGATGGGAGGACAGAGGAGTAGTAGTGCCATGCAGAGCAGACACAGGAGAGGCAAGCATGAAGAGCCGCAATGCAGAAAAGGGTACCATTGCAGGACATGGGGTAGCAGCCTGCACATGAAGACAGGACGCTACACAGCTGACAGACGCAGATAGATGGGCAGAAGGATGGCTGGCAACTGTGATGAGGGTATTATGTGCTGGCAGCACAGATCTGCAGAGATATGACTGTCACAGGAATGGAAAGGACTTGCTTCAGACAGGCCTAATAAAATGAGACTACGGAGGGATTGAACCCGTGACTTCTGCCTAGGACGTCATTGTATTAACCAGTGGGCTATACCTCTATGGCTTCTGTCTCAGACCTCCCTTTGGTCCTCCACCCTTTCTACTGCTCTCAACCGTCTTGCCCCTCTGCGGCCTCGCCCGCCAAGCCGTCATCCTACACTTCCTTAGTATCGCAGCGGTCTTCATTTACTTTGTTCCCATCTCCGCAGAGCTGAACGGCTATGGCGTAAAGCCCCTTCCCCAGCTACTCTATCATCCTTCAAAGCACACTACTCACATTATCGTTCCAAAGTTCATATTGCTAAGCGCACATACTTCTCTGATGCTATTTCTAACGCTCCTAACCAGACCCGACATCTCTACTCCACACTCAAGTCTCTCACTTCTCTTCGTCCTGCATCCTCCATTACGCCTGCTCAGCCATTTCCTCCTCCCCCACTTCTAGCATCATTCTTCAGCAGCAAGATTTCCTCTTTAAGAGCATCTTTACCTTCCTGCCCTGCTCCCATCCCTTCCCCCCCCCCTGTCGCTTCTCCCCCTCCCGCTTCCCAACTCTCACACACATGGTCCTCTTTCTCTGTAACCACTACCCCTGAACTCCATCAACTCATTTCCTCTTCCAAAAATACATCTTGTCCTCTTGATCCCATTCCGTCTTCCTGGCTACTTACTCCCTCCCTGGCACTCCTTCCCTACATCCTTTCCATGCTCAACTCAAACCTCTCCACAGGGACCTTCCCCCATTCCTGGAAGCATGCCCTGATCCATCCCATCCTTAAGAACCCTTCTCTTGACCCTCTGGTTCCCGCCCATTATTGCCCAGTCTCCAATCTCCCTTTTCTTTCCAAACTCCTAGAAAAACTCGTTTTTGCACAGCTCTCTCACCACCTTGATTCCACTAACTTTCTCCACCCCCGTCAATCTGGATTCCGTCAGGGCCACGGCGTCGAAACTGTTTTACTCGCCTTCACTAATGCACTGCATGTGGCCCACGATCGCGGTGACATCTCGGTGGCAGTAGCCCTCGACCTATCCGCTGCCTTCGATCTAGTCGACCACTCTTTTCTTCTTCGTCTATGGGAAGCAGGTCTTTGTAGCACTGTTTATCGTTGGTTCCACTCCTTTCTCTCCTATCGATCTTGCGCAGTTCTTTCTTCTTCTCCCTCCACCCCTTCCTCTGACCCATTTCCTCTTCCCTGTGGGGTCCCCCAAGGTTCTGTTCTGGCACTTCTCCTTTTCAACCTTTTCCTAGCTCCCCTTGCTTTACTGATACAACAATCTGGGATCTCCGCTTTTTATAGTCCTCCTTCATCATACCTCCCCTTCTTGTCCGGACCTCTCTATACTGAATTCCTGTCTTTCTACCATTGCAGATTGGCTGACCCAGAACTGTCTTCACCATAACCTAACCAAAACCATCGCAATTTGGTTTTCCCACGGTAGCCCACCACCCTCACTGGCCCCATCCTTTTCAGATGCTCCCATACCTCTGGTCACCACCTTCCATTACCTGGGTGTACTTTTTGATTCTGACCTCTCCTTTCAAGCTCATGTCTCACACATCACCAAGACCTCCTTCTTTTTTCTTCGCCAAATACGTGCAATCCGCCCCTTTCTCTCTCCACCTGCTCTCACCACTCTGCTACTGTCACTAGTCATGCCGCGTGTTAATTTTTCCAATTTGGTTTTTACTGGTCTTTCTAAATCTCAACTGAATAGACTTCAGAGGATTCAAAACACTGCTGCCCGCCTCATTACTCACTCCTCCCATTGAGACCATGTGACGCCCCTTCTTTTTCATCTCCACTGGCTGCCGGTTTCCTTTCGCACCCAATTTAAACTACTCTCTCTTGTTCACAGGGCTCTCCACACCAGCACTCCACAATACCTAGCAGATCTCATTACTTTCCATACCCCCAGACACACTCCTCGCTCATTTCACCTCAACCGCCTTATCCTCCCTCCCTCGCTCATCTACAATCCACCCGCTCCTCTGCCTTCTTTTTCGCAGGCCCTGCCCTTTGGAACTCTCTCCCCACCTCCCTTGGCCTCGAGCCCCACCACACCACCTATAAGCATAACCTAAAGACCCACCTCTTTTCCTTGGCCTTTGACCTCACCTCCCCATTTGTGTAATTGCTTTCCTTACATACAGTCCTGTATTCTTCTTTCTCTTTCATCACTATTCTATTAAAGATTGTAACTTCCCTTTCCATTTCTCTGGCCTTGCGCCTTTCCTTGATTATTTGTACATTGTAAACCGCCTTGATTATTACAGAAGGGCGGTCTATCAAATAAAATAAACATAAATATAAACATAATGGCTGGCTACAGAAAGACTGCAGGTCACTGCACAAAATGTCTGCTGTGTCTACCGGGATAGGGTAAACCCACCAGTACAGTCTACATCTGATCACCAGATGGGGTATGCAGCTCTCCAGCACCTCAGCTTGGTAGGAGGAACTGACCATGTGTGATACTGACACAGAGTAGCTACACACCATGCCATTGTGCCGGTTCTGTGTTCACCCTGAGGGTGAGGTGGGGTGGCCAGCACCAGGTCCACAGTACTTGGGTTGCTTGAGATAGGCTTTGCTAAGATAATCCTGTGTCCATCTGTATTCCCCAGTCACATCTAGCCCTTGGGGACCAGGAGCCACCCAAGTCAAGCATATCCAATGGTCAATTGTTATAAAAGCAGGGTGGTGTCGGGACCCACATGCGGATTATGTAGCACCACCTATCAAACCGCTCTCTCTGGGTCAAGATGGTGGACAGGATCTGCCCCAACAGACACACTCTACATCTTTCCAATGGAGGCAGTAGAGGGATATGATAAAGGGCTGTGGGACCAGCAACCCCAGTCCTGCTGGTTAAAGGGCACTGTCCAGGGCAGTTAATGCAGATCTGTACTTGTCACAAGGGCACTGGCAGACAGGCCTGGAAAAGCTCAGCTGCCCCCCACCGCGATCTGACATTCACCAACAGAGGGCACAGTCAGTCTGCACCTGCTGCACCCTGCAAGGTGTTCCAGCCATACACATACTAACCGCAGACAGTCTGCTAGCTAGTCCATAGTGCATGTTCCCAGAAGTGGAATGTAAGCACAGACACCAAGCAGGTGGCTCAGTGATTGGGCCCCAGAACAGGGACAAACACAGATATCACTTGAGAGAAACACTATATAGCACTATGTGGAAACTAGTTACTTCTTTCCTTGACTACTGCAACCTCCTTCTTGGTGATCTCCCTCTGAGCCATCTCTCTCCTCTCCAATCTGTTCAGAATTCTGCTGTGTGACTAACCTTTCACCACCTCAATATATCATATAACTCCTTTTCTTAAATCACTTCAATGGCTTCCTTTCCGTTTCCGTATCCAATTCAAACTTCTCTTTCTGACCTATACTGTAAATGCATTCATTCTGCTCTACCTTTCCTCTTTCCTCTCTCCCTAAACCCCTCCTCATGAACTCTGCTCTTCTACTGGCTTGCTTTTCTCTTTGCCTTTTCCTTCCACTGTCATCTCCAGACTCTGATCCTTTCACCTTGCTGTTCCTTACGCCTGGAACAAACGTCCTGATAAATTAGACTTCCTTTCTGCCCCTTTTTAAATCCATACTAAAAGCTCACCTTGTTGAGGCTGCTTTTGGATCCTGATCCCTTGTTCCCCTTGTGACTCCTTACCCTCCCTATTCTACCCTTATTTTTTTTCTGTTGTCTTGTCTGTCTTGATCAGATTGTAAGCTCTGATGAGTAGGGACTGTCTTTATATGTGTCTATGCAGCACTGCGTATGCCCTGTAGTGCTATATAAATGATTAATAGTAGTAGTAGCAGTAGTTACTTTTATCTTTATTGGAACCTTCCTAACTTCCCTCTTTCGCTAATATCTTTCAAGAATACATACTTCTAAATTATGCTCTCTTGCACGACTGTTGGCTTTCCCGTATTATCTTGATTAAAAACTGCTCATTGTAGCTTCATTGTGTGTTCCTTAGTCTTTCTGCTTCTTGAAGGAGTAAACATCTGAACTACATTTACCCATTCCACTCCACTCATTAGTTTATAGACTTCTATCATATCTTCCCTCAGCCGTCTCTTTTTCCAGGTTGAAGAACCCTAACCTTTTAAGCCTTTCCTTTTAGGGGTATACTTTCATCCCCTTTACCATATTGGTCACTGTTCTCTTTACCCTTTCTAATTCTGCTATATCCTTTCTTAAGATATGGTGACCAGAAATGCACACAGTGTTATTTCCCTGTTCATGAAACCATATGCCCACTGCACTCCAGCCCAGAAAGTCCACCGCAAATCTATCTGTTCTGGGTAGGGTTGCCAACTTTTTCACCAAGAAAAACCCGACACCTGTGGCTCACCATGCTCCACCCATTCTCCGCCCCTAGTCCCACCCCTGCCCCACCCCCAGTCCCACCCCTGCCCCGCCCCCAGTCCCACCCACAAAAATTACCAAGGATAAGTGTAGGCTAACTTTTTGAAAGAGAAAAGCTCAACACCTTCGCTCCATGTCTCTTCTTTGCTACACCCCTTTGTCACATTCCTACTCCTCCCCTGCCATACCCACTGTGCATTCACTGTATTAATATTGAATTCGAAATAGATTTTTGAATCTTTTTTTTTATTAATTTCTTACACACATACAACAGAAACACACTGCCATGCTTTGACAGAGAAAGTACAATGTTTGTAGTATTTGAATTCGGTGAACCACATAATCAACAATGTAGTATCAAATAGGTAGCAAGGGGTGATCATATCTGATGATCCAAAGGTAGTGAAGTCTGATAGGGCAGGCTTGAGTAGAAGAAAAGAGCTCACAATTTCTCCATACAGGCAATCTGTGAGGCCTCTCAGAGAATACTTTATTCGTTTCTGGAGGCCATATCTGATAGGCTACCAAAATGGTGCAAGGTGAACACACATAAGATATTACTTAAATATGTATTCTCTAGACCAGAGAATAGACATTCAAGTGCCTCCAAGGCAAACATAATCTACAAGATTCATACCTTTTTCAGTAGAAACAATGCTGTAATAGTACAAGAGGTGAAGAAGTGCCTATAAAGTCACAAATCAATTGTGAACCAGGAATGAAAACGGATAGGCTAGATGGCCCTTATCTGCTGTGATTTTTTTCTTTGCAGATATTTCAAAACCAGGTGTGCTGTGTGCATTAAATGCTCCTTGGTTCCCCTCTATAGGAAAGTGTTCTAGTTATCATTACAGGTTCCAACAATTCTTTATAAAGAAAATGATAGAGGTTTTCTAGGTGGATTATTTGGATTTCACCTTTATTATCAATGCCGTTCTGATGGTTTTCACCTTCACTTTCTTCACATCCTGCTTTATGTCAGTCAGAATGGGATTGTCCCAGGTGATCGGAATGTCATTTGCCATTATTCTGTAGAGTCTTGATCCCAGTAGGCCCTGGGGACATCAGAATGAGCCTCCAGAAGCACTGGCAGTTGTACAGGTGGCAGCCTCCTTGCTCTGTAGCTCAGTAGGGCTCAGGACAGTCACAGGGCTTTGGGTTGGTGTCAGAATCTATGCTTGGTAAGCATCAAGCTTTCTCTTTCTCCAAAATATCAAAAGGTATAATATTTGGAAGATTTTACCTCTAGCAGTGAGAACATTTGATGTAAAAAAGGGAAAACCCCATAACTTTCTATTCACTTGGATGAATACTTAGCGGCTGATCTAGCTGTACGAAGGAGAGCTTTATTCATTTTGATGCTTTCGAAGAACTGTAAACATGACAAGTTTATGTTATGCCGAATACACAATTCAGCTTTTATAGTATCAACACCTAATCTGTTGTGTTCATTAGTCCAGAGATTATTCATGACACTGAACACTCTTTCCACATAGGCATTGCTGCATGGAACTGCAAACACATGTTGTACAATCCTCTTCAAATTTGGCGCATCTATGTTTTGTAGAAATATGCTCCATTTATTAGCACTTGTTAGTTGTTCTTGGCTTTCATTTAAAGCTGGAGCTGCTGTGTGTAAAAGCAATAGCTCACTATATAAATTATCCATGTGGAGTTGTTCTTCAATGCCAAATACTTCACTTAAACTGTACAGATCTTCAATGGAGGGTAAGTCTTTCTCAAGTGAAAGGCAGGCAAACTTCCTAAAAGGTGATTTATCAAAATCAAACCATTTTTTAAGGTATGCCAAAGCCCTTGAATAAACTTCTAAAGCTTCGGTTCTAAATTTTTCAGACTGCCCTTTTTCGAGGTGACGCATTGCTTGTCCAGCCTTGAAGCCAAAGAATTCATCTTTGTGCCTATTCTCCAGCTCAATCCTTAATCTATCCAGAATGTTAAAAACATCAGTGGCTTGAATATTGCTCTTTTCTAAAGCCAGTATGGCCATTTGGAATACTGACAGAAGTGAGTGGTAAAAGAATATATAACATTCTGCCATCGTTGGGGTTTTACTTATTCCATCTTCTTGGTCTGATATGAATGACCAAATTATTGTATTACTATCTTCAGGACCTATTTGCAGGAAATAGACTTTTATAGCATCCCAGTTCAGTAAAAGCCGATCAACTGCTGCAAATAAACTGAGCCATCTTATAGGGATGTGACGCAAGATTTGGCGGAAGTCTTCTTGTACAAAATCAAAACATTCCTTTAAGACCATTAGCCTCTTTGCACTTGTAGAAAAATGGTTAAAGACCTTGATGACTAATGTCTCTACATCATAGCTAATTTTCTTTAAGCTGTATTTCGCAGTGTTGTGCAAGATGTGACAGTTACAATTTGCCTTGATAATTTCTCTTTTTATATTTGAGAGCTTTTGAAAGACAGAGCAGTGTGTTCCATAATTCACTGATGCATTGTCAGCCCCATATGCGACCATATGCTGGAGATTCAGTCCTAGAGACTCAATAACCATAATGAGAGACTTTGCTACTGACTCAGATGTTTCATCGGGTTCCTCATAAAAATCTAAGAGATAGTCTTGCACACCTTCTTTTACATCAAATATTCTCACTGCTAAAGGAAAAAACTTTCTGTTTCCTTTATTGGAGGCATCTGTGGAAACAGAATATGGAAGAGGGGAGCCACTGTCTCCATGTCTTATTTTGTTGACTGCTATTTCAATGGAATATGGTGCAATGACATTTTTTACTAAGGATTCTGTCTTTGTTCTTCCAAGTTGGATCTTTGAGGCGATTTCAGAATCAGAAAATAGACAATTGTCCATTTTGTTTCCACAGTCAATGGACAAATTACTGTAATTATGTTTTATACCATGATATGTCTTTGCTAACTCTGCTGATGCTACTTTGTCAAGTAATGGTGTATCACGTGTGTTAACAAAAAAATGTTCAATTACTTTAGATTGTTTATGAGCCTTGATAAACAACTCATGCTTCTGTGATTCACAATGACGTTTCAGAGCTTTAACACCATCAAATTTAACACTAATTGCAACACTACAATAAATGCATCGTGCATAGTTTAGATCATTGTGTGTAGCTAGCCAGACACAGTAGTTGGGGTTTTTCAGCCATTCCTTCTGAAATACACAATTTCGTATTCTGTCTTTCTTTCTTGGTGCTTTGGCTCTTGCTTTCACTGAATTGTCATCATTCTCGGTTTCATAGTCACTTGAGTTGCTTGTTGCAGTCTGTTGAACACAATAACTTGTTGAAGCCATCTTTTGTGAGTCGTGACTGAAGTAGTAAATGTGTAAAGAAAAATGTTTTACTATCTAACTGCCCTAGAATAGTGTTTTATCTTTATTTAAAATGTTGTATACTATCATCAATAACATTCTGTTCTTTTGGAGCATTGCCTGGTTTGTGTGTTAACCCATTCTCTTTCTTTACCCAGTCCCTTGGTACATTCATCTCCTACCATGGGGTTTGACTATCAAAGCTAACTCTCTACACCTGAAATTTCTCTGGCATCTAGCGTCAGATCTCTGCCTGCCTTATCTGACATTGACGCCTGGATGTCCCACTGCCGTTTGAAATTGAACATGGCCAAAACCAAGCTTTTCATCTTCCTCCTCAACCCAGCTCCCCCTTCCTCTTTTCTCTATCTCTGTGATTAATACTCCCTGTTTCCTCAGCTTGCAACCTTGGGGTCGTCTTTTGACTCCTCCCTCTCCTTCTCCACATACGTTCTCTATAACATCAGCAAAATTCAGACTACTAAGACACTTATCCACTTGTCACCTCCCGTCCAGACTATTTCAACCTCCTCACCTTGCACATAACCATTACTCACAACACAACACAGATGTGGAAATGAGCTAATACAACAATAAAGAATCAGCAGTATATATAAACCAAATAAATATACCCATAAAAGTGCCAAAATAGTTCTCAAAAGAGACTTAAAAAAAACAACAATATAAAATACCTAAAAGTCAAAGGGGGGGGGGGGTAAGGGGGAAAGGATGGAAGAAGGAGGAGAGGAGGGGAAACAAACATACATATATTAACAACAGGATTACTCTGTCATAAGAACTTAAAAAAATTTAAATTTCAAACCTTTTTCTTCAGTGTCATACAAGCTCAGCCCTCTTTCCACTGCACCTAGCGATGATGGTGCTTACCCCACACTCAGCTAGAGGGGAGAAACTCTATAGGTGAAAGGATGAGATTATATAGATCTATTATCAGAACTGTGAATACTGTGTTTGAATGCTGAAGCTCAATGATATTTCAGTAAAATTGCAGTTCAGTATACCTCACTGTGTGTTGTGGATTTATTTATGAACTTCCTGACCACCCCCCCCCCCACCTTAGTGCTGCTTCACCCCCCACCCTTAGTGCTGCTTCATCCCCCCCCACTTAGTGCTGCTTCATCCCCCCCCTTAGTGCTGCTTCATCCCCCCCCCCCCCCATTTAGTGCTGCTTCATCCCTTAGTGCTGCTTCAGCCCCCCTCCCCCCTCCACCCCCCGTTAGTGCTGTATTTTAGAAATGGCTCTGCTATAAGTGGAGCCAGTTCTAAAATACACAGGAGAATGTGCTGGAACACACAGGGATTTGTACACACATATTGTAGGAGAAGCCATTTCAGAAACATAAACATGAGAAAACATGAGAAAAACCGGAAAAAGGAATCCAGCAACTTACATGTGGAAGTGTTGGCATTTCAGAACATGATTTCACATGCTGCTTCACCCCTTAGTGCTTCTTCACCCCCCCCCCCCCCCTTAGAGCTGCTTCAGCACTAGGGTTGCCAACTGGCCGGTTTTCAGCCGGCCTGGCCGGTTTTTCCATGGCCAGGCCGGCTGCCGGCGCAGAGGCAAAACCGGCCCTTGAAAAGCCGTTTTTTTTGCTCTGGCCGCAAGATCGGGAGTGGCCAGAGCAAAAAAAACGGCTTTTCTCCCAACCCGGAGGGCTTCAGAGGGAGCCGGGGAAGCCCGCGCGAGGCCCCGGCTCCTTCTGAACAGCCGCCAGCGTGAAGAGCCTTTTCCTTCACGCTGGCGGCTGTTCCTGTGAAGCCGCGAATGCTGGGAAAGGTTAAAGGGCAATGCCTTTAACCTTTCCCACCAATCGCGGCTTCACAGGAACAGCCGCCAGCGTGAAGGTAAAGGCTCTTCACGCTGGCGGCTGTTCAGAGGGAGCCGGGGCCTCGCGCGGGCTTCCCCGGCTCCCTCTAAAGCCTCAGACAGCCGCGGGTTTGGGGGGGGGGGAGGCCAAGGACTGCCTGGGCTGTGATGGGGGGAGGGGGCCTGGACTGGAAAAGGGCTAGGAGGGGGGAATTTGACTGGAAATGGGTTGTGATGGGGGGGGGGGGACCTGGACCGGAAAAGGGCTATGGGGGGGGGGACTTGGACTGGAAAGAAATGGGCTGTGATGGGAGGGGACCTGGACTGTAAAAGGGCTATGGGGGGGGGACATGGACTGGAAATGGGTTTTGATGGGGGGGGGGGGACTTGGACTGGAAAAGGGGTAGGGGGGGGGACATGGACTGGAAATGGGTTGTGATGGGGAGGGGGACCTGGACTGGAAAAGGGCTATGGGGGGGGGGGAACTTGGACTGGAAGAGGGCTATGGGGGGGGGGCACTTGGACTGGAAATGGGCTATGGCGGAGGGAGGGGGAACTTGGACTGGAAATAGGCTGTGATTAGGGGGACTTGGACTGGAAATGGGATGTGAAGGGGGGGACCTGGACTGGAAAAGGGCTATGGGGGGGGGGGCACTTGGCCGGGACGTGGGCTATGGCGGAGGGAGGGGGAACTTGGACTGGAAATAGGCTGTGATTAGGGGGACTTGGACTGGAAATGGGTTGTGAAGGGGGGGGGACCTGGACTGGAAAAGGGCTATGGGGGGGGGCGCATTGGACGGGAAAGAAATGGGCTGTGATGGGGAGGGGGACCTGGACTGTAAAATGGCTATGTGTGTGGGGGGGGGGGGACATGGACTGGAAATGGGTTTTGATGGGGAGGGGGACCTGGACTGGAAAAGGGCTATGGGGGGGGGACCATGGACTGGAAATGGGCTATGGTGGAGGGAGGGGGAACTTGGGCTGGAAATAGGCTGTGATTAGGGGGGCTAGGACTGCAAATGGACTGTGATGGTGGGGGGGGGGGTAGGACTGCAAATGGGCTGTGATGGTGCGGGGGGACTCCGACTGCAAATGGGATGTGATGGGGGGGGGGCCTAGGACTAGAAATAGGCTGTGATGGGGGACTTGGACTGGAAATTGGCTGTGATTGGGGGGGGGGCTAGGACTGGAAATGGTCTGTGATGTGAGGGCTAGCACTGGAAATGGGCTGATGAAGAGCTGGAATAGGAATGGAAATGGGCTGATGAAGAGCTGGAATAGGACTGGAAATGGGCTGATGTGGGGCATGGGAGAATGGGATTAGAAGGGAGTGGATGCTGGGTGGGTCTAGAACTATAAGGGAACTGATTTTGGGGGAGGACTAGAATAGATGGGGAATGAGTGGAGAGGGGAAAAATATTTTGTGTGGGAGAAAAGTCTATGATGGGCTGGGTATTGGGAGAGTGAGGGGCTTGAGAATGGAAGGGTGAAATTTAAATGGATGATAAAGGAATAAGGAAAGAATTGGGGGAAAGAGCAAAAGGGAAACAATCAGTATGTTAAAGCAGAAATAGAGAGAGAATGGAAAACATCTAAAAGAGAAGAAAGGACAAATGGATAGCTCGCAGAAGACACAAAGAAACCAGAAGAAAGTGACTGGAGCAATTGCAACTGAAAAATAAAACGCCCAAACAGAAGGTAGAAAAATACTTTTTATTTTGAATTTATTAGCTGGAATATGTTTGGTCTGGGAAGTGTGTATTGATAACATCTTTGCGTTTTTGTTTAGTGCAAGAGGAAATTACTTTATAGTTTTATTTCTCCAGTGTTGTACATTTCATGTTTGGATTTTGGGGTTCCCAGTTTAATTATTATCTGACCAAGGAAGTTAGCCTACACGTATCCTCGGTAATTTTTGTGGGTGGGGCTGGGGGCGGGGCAGGGGTGGGACTAGGGGTGGAGCATGGCGAGCCACAGGTGTCGGGTTTTTCTCGGTGAAAAAGTTGGTAACCCTATTCAGCACCCCCCTTAGTGCTGCTTCACCCCTTAGTGCTGCTTCACCCCCCCCTTAGAACTGCTTCAGCCCCCCCCCCAGTGCTGCTTCACCCCTTAGAGCTGCTTCACCCCCCCTCTAGTCACAGTGTTGCTCCACCCCCCCTCTCAGTGCTGGTTCACTCACCCCAGCCCAACCCCCACCCCTCTCAGTGCTGGTTCACTCACCCTGACCACCCCGCCCCTCTCAGTGCTGGTGCACTCACCCTGACCCCCCCCCTCCTCCTCCTCCTCCTCTCAGTGCTGGTTCACATCACTCACCCAGTGATCCCCCCCCCTTTCAGTGCTGGTTCACATCACTCATCCACACCCAGTTATCCCCCCCCTCTCAGTGCTGGTTCACATCACTCATCCACACCCAGTTATCCCCCCCCCTCTCAGTGCTGGTTCACTCACCCTGACCCCCCTCCTCCTCCTCCTCTCAGTGCTGGTTCACATCACTCACTCAGTGATCCCCCCCCCTTTCAGTGCTGGTTCACTCACCCTGCCCCCGCTGCCCCTCTCAGTGCTGGTTCACTCACCCTGACCCCCCTCCTCCTCCTCCTCTCAGTGCTGGTTCACATCACTCACCCAGGGATCCCCTCCCCCCTTTCAGTGCTGGTCTGGTTCACATCTCGCATCCAGACACCCAGTGATCCCCCCCCTCTCCGTGCTTGTTCTCTCACCCTGACCCCCCCTCCTCCTGCTCCTCTCAGTGCTGGTTCACTCTCCCCCTGCTGAAGCCACTGCTTCTGCTTTTTACAAAGCAGCGGCTGTAATAAACTTACTTTGAAAATTAAAGACAACCTGTGAGGAGCCTTCTGGGACGTCCTTCCCTCTACAGCGCAGCGCACGAGGAAGGAAGTCTGGACGTCTTTCTACAGCGCAGCGCACGAGGAAGGAAGTGATGTCATAGGGGGTGGGCTCTTCACAGGTTGTCTTCCCTCAAATTAACTTTATTGCAGCCACTGCTCTGTGAAAAGCAGAAGCAGCGGCTGCACTGTGCCACGGGGGATCGGCGATCGCATTCATGCTGGCGGTGCAAGTGCCGCAGACTTCTGGAGTCGGGAGAAAAGCCGTTTTTTTGCTCTGGCTGCTCCCGATCTTGCGGCCAGAGCAAAAAACCGGCTTTTCAAAGGCCGGTTTTACACCTGTGCCGGCAGCCGGCCTGGCCATGGAAAAACCGGCCAGGCCAGCTGAAAACCGTCCGGTTGGCAACCCTAGTTCTGGGTATAAATCAGAGCACCCTAGACATTGTTGCTGTATTCTGTAAACCCCAAAGACCAGCTGCAGCTAGTGTCTGGCTGGCTCTTAAACCCCACAGCAGCCTGCATAGGGTTGCCAACCGGCCGGTTTTCAGTGGCCAGGCTGGCTGCCGGCACAGATATAAAACCGGCCCTTGAAAAGCCAGTTTTTTGCTCTAGCTGCGAGATCAGGAGGGGCCTGAGCAAACAACCGGCTTTTCTCCGACTCCCGCGGCGCGAATGCGAACGTGATTGATCCTCCGTGCAGCCGCTGCTTCTGCTTTTCACAGAGCAGCGGCTGCAAATTGCAATAAAGTTAATTTCAAAAGGAAGAAACCTGTGAGAAGCCCGCCCCCTCTGACATCACTTCCTCTGGGGCTTCAGAAGGACGACCGGAGGGCTGGGATGGGATCCTCACAGGTTGTCTTTTCTTTTCAGATTAAGTTTATTGCAGCCGCTGCTCTGTGAAAAGCAGAAGCAGTTGCTGCATGGGGGGGGGGGGGATTGAAGCAGCACTAGGTGGGAGGGGGGTTGAAGCAGCACGAGGGGGGGGGTTTGAAGCAGAACTAAGGGGGGGGTTGAAGCAGCACTATGAGGGGGGGTTGAAGCAGCACTAGGGGGCTTAAAGCAGCAATAAGGGGGGTGGTGAAGCAACACAAGGGGTGAAGCAACACTAAGGGGAGGTGAAGCAACACTAAAGGGTGAAGCAGCACTAAGGGGGGTGGTGAAGCAGCACTAAGGGGGGTGGTGAAGCAACACTAGGGGTGAAGCAACACTAAGGGGAGGTGAAGCAACACTAAAGGGTGAAGCAGCACTAAGGGGGGTGGTGAAGCAGCACTAAGGGGGGAGGTGAAGCAACACTAAGGGGTGAAGCAGCACTAAGGGAGGGCGTGAAGCAGCACTAAGGGGGGGGGTGAAGCAGCACAAGGGAAGCAGCACTAAGGTGGGGGGTGAAGCAGCACAAGGGAAGCAGCACTATGGGAGGAAAGCAGCACTAAGGGGTGAAGCATCACTAAGGGGCCGATGAAGCATCACTAAAGGGGGATGAAGGAACACTAAGGGGTGAAGCAGCACTAAGTGTGTGTGGGGGGGGGGGAGGTGAAGCAGCACAAGGGAAGCAGCACTAAGGGGGGGAAGCAGCATTAAGGGGTGAAGCAGCACTAAGGGGGGTGAAGCAGCAGCAGCAGCGGCTGCAAGGAGAAGGAGGTGGTAGAAGGAACTGACAGGTGGAAGGTGAGGGCTGGAGGAGAGCTGAAAGAGGGGGGAAGGAGGTGGCAGGAAGGAACTGACAGGGTGAAGGAGGTGGCTGGAAGAGAGCTGAAAGGGGGGGAGGAGGTGCTGGAAAGGGGCTGACAGAGGAGGTAAGGAGAGGGTTCAAAGGGAGCTGACACCTGGGAATGGTAGTGGCAAGTGACTGGGTAATGGGGAGGGGGCACTGGGACTGGAAATAGACTGATGGAAGGAAGTGAAGAAAAGAAAAGAAGAGACAAGAAATGGCAGATGGATTATAGACCATAGAAAATGAGCTAAGAGAAGACGGGAAAACGGAAACCTCAGATTGGAACCAGCATGATCAGAGAATAAAATGGTCAGACAACAAAGGAAGAAAAAATAATTTTATTTTCAATTGAATGATTGGACCTTGTATTACCTTTATATTTTACACAGTATGGGGAACTGCATCTCTTATTTATCTGATATTGCACTGCATGCAGAGTCTGTCTTCTTGGGGTTTCAGTTTAATTTTTGTCTATACGTATATTTCTCTTTTTGTTTTGTGCTCATTTATTGATGAAGACCTGTTTGTATTGTGTGTGTGTGTGTGTGTGTGTACAACCAATGCTGCGTTTTCTGTCAGTATATAATTTCTGCTTAAGAATTTGTAGAAGTCTTGCTTGTTCAGTTTGCACACTGCCCTCTCTGCAATTTTTTTGGGGACAGGAGGTGGAGTAGGGGTGGGGGTGGGGCAGGGGTGGAGCAGGGGTGGGGCAGGGGCAGGGCAGGGCAGGGGTGGGGCAGGGGCGGAGCGTGATTAGCCATAGGTGGCAGGTTTTTCTCTTTCAAAAAGTTGGCAACCCTAAGCCTGCATGACTGCAGCTTGACTCACTCTGCAGCCTCAGCCTTGATGGTACAGAGCGGCCTGCATCAGAAGTGATGAGCTTCTGCAATGGTTTCTACCTTCCCCAAAATATCTCCTAAGATACAGGCCACTCACTGGCCACCTTCTCCGGCCATAACTACAACTAGTACTACACCCCAAAGCCCAGACCAGTATACCCATGGACCACGAAGGAGTACAGTCAAAAGTCCCAAATCAATTTAATCCAGCCCTGACTTGCTAGTAAATTTGTAGAGGAAGGCAGCAGAAGAAAAAAGGGAATAAAATTTGAGCAGGTGTAACCACCGATCAAAACGTGCTTCCCCATCAACTTCCTCTGCCCATTTTACCATTGCAAATGCCTGCCAAAATCCAATGAGACTGCCCCCCTACTCCTTTCCCTGCTCATCTTCCCATTCACCTGCCAACCCTCTTATTCAGTCCCCTTTTTCCCAACATCCTATGCACGCCTGACTCCTTTGCCTACTACCATCTTCTCCCCTTCTCTCTTTTTCCTACCCGCTCAGACAGCTCAGTGATATAGTTGCCTCAGCTTGCCTGAGGGTTGCTCATATACTTCTATGTGGTCACTGCACTACAGTATATTTATCCTATTCATATTTAGTTATTTATTTCTGTTTTCAGGCAATTGAAATGCCCAAATGTGCTGAAAAACTCTCTTCATATATCCAGCCTTAGCATCTTATTATGGCCATTAAAACAGCATATGCATAAACACTGTGGGGGAGCATGACAGCAGCCACAGGCCTGCTCAAGATTCATTAGCATATTCCTTGCCATCCCTCACTCCTATTCTTCAATGCTCCAGTGACTAGGCGATAGATTAAGTGGTGTACATTTTGTAAATTAATAATTACAGGGAACGAAGCCAGACTTTTTCTTTATCGTTGTCATCCCTCAGTTTTCACTCTTCATAAATTTCTTCACTGTTCAGCATCTTATTTGAAATGAAACTGCCTTGACCACT
This sequence comes from Ichthyophis bannanicus, assembly GCA_033557465.1. Taxonomy (NCBI): domain Eukaryota; kingdom Metazoa; phylum Chordata; class Amphibia; order Gymnophiona; family Ichthyophiidae; genus Ichthyophis; species Ichthyophis bannanicus. The sequence continues at coordinate 1,044,340,056 of CM066031.1, forward strand.
TCTCGTACAAGGTTGATCAATCACTAAGGAAGCTGCTCAGTGCATCCCAGCAGTCAATTAATAACCATAGACTGAAGGTCGGCTTGTAAATAGGATTAGGACACTAGAAATGAGGCTATACGTTCTGAGACCTCTAAAGATCTTGGCTTTTTGCAGTCTCTCTCTTTTTGCTAGTCTATTTATTGCTGCCTGAGGTGAATGAATTCCACCTTTATTTTCAAGAATAATTTGTGCTATATTCTTTGCTTTCATGTCTAAGCACTTGGTTTTGGGCTGTTAGCTCAGCAAACATTCGATTATCTAGAGCAATATAAGTGTGTGGCAGCCACCTGAGTGATAATTTGCTTTAATGAAAAGCTGAACCAAATATAAACTCCCTTTTAGGAGATATGCTTTTTTTTTCTTAAAGTAATTTTAGATATTTGTTGACCCTTCTGGTGCCTGCTCAGCTTATGAGGGTTTTCTATATTATAGTGATGGAAAATGGGACCTATGATACGAGTGTGTGCAGAAACTTGTAATCATATATTTCTAGAAATGGAGTGTATTATATATGTTAATGTGTACATTCTGTAACTAATTGGTCAGTGTCTAGATATTTTTGGATGTTAGAGTGGACGCAGGAAAAAATTCAGATTTTTTTCTGGATCAATCACCTATTTCAGGGGTTTTCAACCCAGTCCTCGGGGAACCCTAGGCCAGTCAGGTTTTAGGATTCCCACAATGAATATGCATAAGATATATTTGCATACAGTGAAGGCAGAACATGCAAATCTATCCCATGCATATTTATTGTGGGAATCCTGAAAATCCTAATGGCCTAGGGTTCCCCGAGGACTGGAGTTGGGAACCTCTGACCTATTTGGTTAGGGCCCTATCTTCAAATATGTGCCCTATTTTCAGCCAAACTTAGAAGCCTAAGGGTTTTTTTTGTTTGTTTGGGGGTTTTTTATATTTATGCAAATTATATAAACATCTCCAAGAAATACATCTTGTACAGAAATCAAGCAATATTACATAACAAATAAAGAAAAGTACTGTGAAAATACCAAAATATTCCCCAGTCACCAAATAAGAAATGCTCACAAGTCCACAAAAAGATCAGAGGGGGTCCATGTCATAGAAATATAAACCCTTAAAACTACATATGCAAGAAAACATTGCTGGGTTACAACAGGCATAAACCAATTACTTGTGGACCTCCAGACGACAAGCGTTCACAAAGGCCAGCAGCTGAGAGGGCTCATAAAAAACATAAGAAATTGAATAATATTTAATCATTTACAGGGTGCTTAAGGAAAAAGAGCCCTCCCAGCTGCTGAACCCCCGGACGAAGGAGAAGAAATTCACGCCGTCGCTTTTGTGTCTCCTTTGACAAATCAGGATAAATTCTAATCATAAGCCCTCAAAACAATACATTTCTCTTTTTATTTATCAGGTCTTTTATATTGCTTTATCATTTCAATCAAAGCAGTTTACATTGTACAGTGTAATGTACATTAAACAGGGGCATTGATAACTTGAAATTTTCTGAGGCAATGGAGGGTTAAGAGACTTGCTCAAGGCCACAAGGAGTGCTAATGGGAATTGAATGCTGATCTTTTGGTTCCCAAGCCAGTGCTCTAACCATTAGGCTACTTCTCCACTTGATTCCTTGTCTGAAAACAACGCAAAAGTCCCTAACAATGTAAATGATGAGTACCTCTGATTCAGATTTTTCCAAAACGTTAGTAAGATTTAGGACATCTAAATGCTGATCACTAACCACATCAGACACTGGTGTCTTCCCTGGCAGCTGGGATTTAATGTTAAAAAATGTAAGGTCATGCATTTACATAGTAACATAGTAACATTTATTTATTTATTACAATCTCTTATATACCACACTATTTGATATCAGCACGGTTTACATGAAACAAAAAGACCAGAACAACAGGCTGTTCGGTTTTACAGAGAACAGGTGTACAAACTTGGATAACATGGGGGAACTATTTACATGAAATATCTACAAACAGGCGTTATGAGAAAACTGTGGTAAGTATCGTGCAGTTACTTTCTTTGGAGGGGTTAGCTAGGCGTCATTGCTGACTGGGTAGTACTTGAGGAACAGGTGAGATTTGAGTGCCTTCCTAAACTGGGCTAGGTCAACGATAGCACGAATGTTCGATGGAAGAGCATTCCAGCATCTTGGGGCGCAAAATTTGAATGCCCTGTTTGCCGTTGTCAGTGTGCATTTTGTTAAGGCCTTCGGAATTATTAGAGAGTTTATTGCTGTTGGTCTTCTGGATCTGTTAGGTGGGACGACGTGAATGAGCTCTGTAAGTGAGTAGGATGCAAGACCATTGACGGCCTTGAAGGTCAGTAGTAAAGTCTTGAAAACAAGCCTTCCATGTATGGGGAGCCAGTGAAGCTGCTTCAGGATAGGCGTCACATGGTCGTTCCTAGAGGCCCCATGAAGGACCCTTGCTGCGGCATTCATGGCGAGTTGTAAACACAGAAACATAGAAACATGATGACAAAAAAAGACCACAAGGCCCATCTAGTCTGTCCTTCCATAACAACAACTACAACAGTCCACTTTTTACCTTTAGAGATCCTCTGTGTTGGTCCCATGCTTTTTTGAATTCAGTTACTGTCCTCATCTCTACCACCTCCACTGGGAGACTATTCCACGGATCCACTACTCTTTCCGTAAAGAAATATTTCCGCATATCACTCCTGAATCTATCTCCCTTCACCCTCATCCCATGTCCCCTCGTCGCAGAACTTGCTTTCAATTGAAAGAGGCTCTCTCCTGGAACATTTATGCCACGGAGGTATTTAAACATCTCAATCATATCACCTCTATCCCGCCTTTCCTCTAAGGTGTACATATTAAGATCCTTAAGTCTGTCCTCATATGCTTTATAATGAAGACCACTAATCATCTTAGTAGCACCCCTCTGTACCGACTCCATCCTGTTCACATCCTTTTGAAGGTGCGGTCTCCAGAATTGCACACCATACTCCAAATGAGGTCGCACCAAAGACTTATACAGAGGCATTATCACCTCCTTTTTTCTGCTAGCCATTCCTCTCCATATGCACCCAAGCATCCTTCTAGCTTTTGCCGTCGCCTTTTCTACCTTTTTAGCTACTTTAAGATCATCGGACACAACTACGCCTAGGTCCCGCTCTTCTTTAGTGGACAAAAGTACTTCACCTCCTATGCTGTATTGCTCCCTTGGATTGCTGCAGCCCAAATGCATGACCTTACATTTTTTAACATTAAATCCCAGCTGCCAAATTCTAGACCATTCTTCAAGCTTAGCTAGATCCCTCCTCATGTTATCTACACCTTCCTGGGTGTCTACTTTATTGCAGATTTTGGTATCATCTGCAAAGAGGCAAACCTTACCCGACAGCCCTTCCGCTATATCACTAACAAAGATGTTAAAAAGAATCGGACCAAGGACAGATCCCTGGGGCACACCACTGGTAACATCCTTCTCCTCAGAGTGAGCTCCATTTACTTGTACTCTTTGTCGCCTCCCACCCAACCAATTTCTAATCCAAGCAGTAACTTTAGGGTCCATCCCTAGGGTGCTCAGTTTGTTTATAAGTCGCCTGTGAGGAACAGTGTCAAAGGCTTTACTGAAATCTAAATACACCACATCTAGAGCTCTCCCTCGGTCCAACTCCCTGGTCACCCAGTCAAAGAAATCAATCAGATTTGTCTGACAAGACCTGCCTCTGGTGAATCCATGCTGCCTCGGATCCTGTAATCCGCTGGACTCCAGAAACCTCACTATTTTCTCTTTCAACAGCGTTTCCATTAATTTACTCACCACTGAAGTTAAACTAACTGGCCTGTAGTTTTCAACCACATCCTTACTTCCGCTTTTGTGTAAAGGCACCACATGAGCCTCTCTCCAGTCCTTTGGCACCACTCCCGACTCCAACGAGGCATTGAAAAGGTCAGTCAGTGGAGTTGCTAGAATGTCCCCAAGTTCCCTCAGTATTCTAGGGTGTATCCCATCCGGTCCCATCGCTTTGTCTACTTTGAGTTGAGCTAGTTTCTCACGAACACAGTCTTCTGAAAATTGTTCAAGATGTCCCTCGCTTCTGTTCTTATTTGTGGGTGTTTTCTGAGGTCCTGCTCCTGGTTTTTCATCTGTGAACACAGAACAAAAATATTTGTTAAGTAATTCCGCTTTATCCTTATCAGCTTCTACATATTCCCCCCTGTACCCTTGAGTCTGACAATACCACTTTTGCCCTTCCTCTTCTCACTAATATATCTGAAAAATGTCTTATCCCCCCATTTTATTGCATTGGCTATTTCCTCCTCCTTTTGAATCTTTGCCTTCTTGACTACTTTGCTAGCTTCTCTAAGTTTTTCCAAATACAGATGCCTGTCTTCCTCTCTCTGTGATCTCTTGTATTTCATGAAGGCTTCCCTCTTTTTCTTCACTTTTTCAGCTACTTCCTTCGAAAACCATAGCGGTCTCCTGTTCCTTTTGCCTTTGTTTACCATTTTAACAAAAAGGTTGGTTGCCTTTAAAATACCCCCTTTCAGTTTTGCCCACTGTTGTTCTACATCCCCCAGCTGTTCCCATCCCACTAACGACTCCCTGAGGCATTGGCCCATCATCGCAAAGTTAGTCTTCCTAAAGTCTAAGATCTTCACCTTGGAATGGATTCTAACAGCCCTAGTCCTAATACTGAACCACACCATCTGGTGATCACTGGATGCAAAATGATCTCCCACTACAACATCAGAAACACTTTCACCATTGGTAAGCACCAAGTCCAGTATGGCCCCTTCACGTGTGGGGTCTGTTACCAATTGCCTGAATAGTTCTCCCTGTAGAGAATCCAGGATCTCCTTACTCCTAGATGATACTGCAGCAGGAATGTGCCAATCAACATCTGGCATATTAAAATCTCCTAGCAGTAGCACTTCCCCTTTCCTAGCAATGCTGCGTATGTCTTCAATTAACTCTCTGTCCACCTCTTCCTCTTGTGAGGGAGGTCTGTATATCACACCAATGCAAATAGATTTCTCTTTCCCTCTTTCTAGTCTAACCCACAATGCCTCCTCTCTCCCTTTTAAGCTCTGTAATTCCAAAGCTTTAATAGTAGTTTTTACATATAGTGCTACTCCTCCTCCCCTTCTTCCTACCCTGTCCTTTCTGAATAAAGTATAGCCAGGTATAGTTACATCCCAGTCATGGTTTTCTGTGAACTATGTTTCTGTAACTGCCACTAAATCTAAGTCAGCCACTCCCACCAAAGCTTCAACTTCAGAGATCTTATTTCCCATGCTACGGGCATTTATACACACTGCTTTCCATATGTTACCCCTGTTACCCATTTCCATAAAGGTATTTGATGTATCACTTACCTGGGGGCTTTCACTTACCTGGGGGCTTTCTTCACCCATCCCCAATGAATCTAGTTTAAAGCCCTCTTCAGTAGATTAGCCAGTCTACTACCAAAGATGTGTTGACCTTTCTTGGACAGATGGATGCCATCTCTGCTCTGCAACCCTTGGAACAGCATCCCATGGTCTAGGAAACCAAAACGCTCTCGAAGACACCATCCACGCAGCCATGCATTAATCTCCAGGATGCGAGCCTCTCTGCCTTGGCCTTTACCCTCAACAGGGAGGATTGAAGAGAACACCACCTGTGCACCTACCTGCTTCACCCTCTGTCCCAGAGCCATGAAGTCACTTTTGATACGTTCCGAGGTATACCTGGCAGTATCATTTGTTCCAACATGGATTAGCAACATTGGGTAATAGTCAGTGGGCTTGATGAGTCTCGGCAAACTCTCCGTAACATTTTGGATCTTGGCACCAGGCAGACAGCATACCTCTCTGGACATCAAGTCTGGTCGGCAGATGGACGCCTCAGTACCCCTCAGAAGAGAGTCTCCAACCACCACTACCCTTCGTTTCCTTCTGGTCACTGATTCTGCAACTATGGGGTACTTGAACTCTGGTTCTTCCCTTTCCAGGGATGCTTTCACCTCCTCCACTTCCAGGGCTGCATAATGGTTCTTCAATTCAAGGGCTGGAGAAGTTGGATTGGTGATTTTGCAGGCTCTGGTGACTTTTGTCCAACCATCGACATTCTGTTGGCACCCATCTTCTCCTGTGCTGGAGAGCCTGGTTGCTGCAAGCAGCATCTCATCAATGTACTTCTCACTGTCTTGAATACTCCTCAGCCTCGCCACCTCCTCTCTGAGTTCCTCCACTTGTTTCCTCAGAGCTTCAGCATGCAGGCACCCTGCACATGGAACCGGTTCTTCAACTGGCAATAGGACCTCTGTCTGGACCGAGGCAGAAGCTGTAACGGGGGCAACAGCTTTAGCAATATGATTTTTCCCAGCCATTGTTCTGTTTGTGGAGCTTAGGTATCTGTTAAAGCAAAAGAGAGAGATCTACGAAGTACCAGCTGGTTTCGCAGCTGTCCTTTCAGAGAAAAAGCAGTTAAAACTCTTTAATTATATTCAAAATGTGCTGGTCCAATTCACTGTGATTTGTTAAAGGGGGAGGTGCCCTATAAAGCAAGACTGCTCACTAGGGGTGGGTGGGAGTCGGGGTGGGTAGGGAGGGAACTAACACCTGATTAGGTGTTAGCAGTTCTTGAACCTGAGGGGGTTACAGAGTTCAGCAATACTACTGTGCTCAAGTACAGTTCCCCTAAAACAGCAAAAATGAAATTAACCTTGCTTTAAAAAATATACACAAAACCCTTTTAAGAGCTCCCAGTCAGAGAGCTAGCAATGTAACAAAAAAAACCAAACAAAGAAACCCTCAAATCCCTACTTACTGTTTGATGTGTGGAGCCCTGGTTAAGAAAGCCTCAAAGGGGGTAGCGGGTTCAAGGTGGATTGTGGGAGGCCTTGCAGGATGGCGTTAGCATAGTCGAAGTGAGGTAAGATTAGTGCTTGGTATATAGTCCGGAAGTCATCTGGATCTAATAAGGAATGCAGATGCCTGAGTGTTCTGATCTTGAAGTAGATAGCTCTTACTATGTTACTTATGTGTACCTTCATATCAAGACGCTGGTCCAAAGTGACCCCAAGGTATCGTATTGTGTCTTTTGTTTGCAGATCTGCTTCCTTAACTCTTATATGTGGTGGTGGAGTGAAACTGTGGTCTCTCGTGATGAAGAGCACCTCCGTTTTCTTGTGTTGAATACGGAGGTTTTGAGATTGGAGCCATTCTGAAACTGCGTCAAAGCATTCTATCAGAGGGGAAGGTCCATTTGATCTGTAGAGAATGGCATGCAGAGCAGTATATCATCTGCATATATCAAACAGTTCACATTGAAAGATCTGATGATATTGCAGATGGGCTGCATGTATATGTTGAACATGAGTGATGATAGAGAGGAACCTTGCGGTACCCCTTGTCTTTGATGGAAAGGTTTTGATTCTACTGCTCCGGATTTTACATGTTGCAATCTTCCAGCCAGATATGATTTACACCATTCGAGTGCAGTGTCACAGATGCCCTTCTCTTGTAGTCACACCAGAAGTTCATGACTTACTGAGTCGAATGCTGCAGCGATGTCTAAGAAAATGAGGACAAAACCTTGACAGATGTTGTCAATGCCTGTGATTATATTGTTGAAGAGGGTGGTAAGGAGGGTTTCCACGCCATGAGACTCTCTGAACCCATGTTGGCACTGGTCTAGAGGGGCAGCGGAGTCTGTGTGATCTTGGATTTGCCTTTGTACCTCTTTCTCAATTATCTTAGCTAGGAGAGGAATACTAGCTATGGGTCTGTAAGAGTCGACCTTCTGGGGATCTAGCTTGGAGTTTTTTAAAAGAGGTCTAATGGATGTATGTTTGAGAGCTGTGGGGAAAGATCTGGTTGTGAATGATAGGTTCATAAGTCTTGTAATGAAGGGACTGAACTCACTGCGTAGCTCCTTTATCCAAAAGGCTGGGCAAGGATCAGTTTGAGCTGAGGTGGTATTGAGAGATGTGATGGTGTCCTCAATGTATTTTGTGGATGGTGTGGAGAACATAGAAAGGGACATTAGGCAGGTTGGCTCTTGTGCGGTGGCCGCTGAGACCTTATCTGTCTGGAGTAGTTTAGACTGTAGGTAGTCGGCAAAGTTTTGCGGGTGAATCTCATCATGCTGATCAGGAGATGGTTCCTTCGATAGGGTTTTGACTAAATTGAACAGATCACATGGTTTGTTCAGTGATCTTTTGAGAGTGTCGGTGTGAAATTGCTTCATTTTGGCCGTGATTGTTTCTTGGTGAATTGATAAGTGGAGTTTATAAGCTGTCTGATCCTCTACGGAGAATGATCGGCGCCATCGTCTCTCAAGTCTTCGCAAATGTGTAAGAGAAGGCCGCAGCTCTGGGGAGTAACATGGAGCAGAGTTTCTTTTTCTTGGGGTGTTATTAGGATGTGGTCGTTGTGCAACGGCGCTAAGGTTGTTGTTCCAGGAGGAGATCAAATTTTCGAGGTTGAGAGTTGTGTCGTTGAGGAGTGGGCGGGTCTCAGACAGGATGAGCTCTCTGTTGAATGGTCGAAAACGTCTTGTTGACGCTCTTGAGGTGCAGCTCAATCTTCTGTTATCCTGTGGTTGCTTGTTGTTAATGGGTATATGAAAGTTGATTAGCTTGTGGTCCGACCAAGGTACAGAGGTAACAGACATCACAAGGTTGTGGCTTGATTCAAAGACTGACAGTGGAGCGAACACCATGTCAAGAATGTTTCCCTTTATATGCGTGGATTCCTTGATTATTTGCTTGTATCCCAAATCCTCAATAGCATCCAGGAGGGCGGAAGCCTGATTGTGATGTAAAGATGGGAGATTGAAGTCTCCCAGTATCCAGTTAGGTGTGCTGGGATTGTGGATGTTGGCAGCTAGGTCTAAAATAGTGGGGAGGTCATCCGGGGAGGATGAGGGGGCTCTGTATAGCAGGTTGATAGAGCACTGTTCGTTTACAATGGATACTATATCCAAGTTGTTTGTGCTAGTAGAGCCAGCCGTATGGAAATGAAGGTCAGACCTGGTGAGTATGAGCGCTCCTCCTCCTTTCTTATTTTCTCTATATCGTGTGTGTATAAAGAAGTTGGAGGGTATGAGTTGGTTAAGGAGGACATTGTCCTCATATGATAGCCAGGTTTCAGTGATCATGAGTATATCTAGATCATGGAGGGAAATTATGTCTGGGATGACCGGCCATTTCTTACGAATTGAACGTGCATTTATGAGGGCACATTTCAGGCTTTGGGAATGAGGGGATTTCTCTTGTTTAGTTTTCTTAGAATGTTGGAGTGCGATGTGTAGCAAGTGAGGGTGGCGCATGTGAGCTTCACATTTTGGATAATGATAGGGGGCCCTTGACCACCTTCTCCCATGATTCTGAAGGATTGGAATTTGATTGGATGAGGGGGATAGGGCAAGGGAGTTCCCAAGCCAGGCTGCAAGAAGGTAAAAACTAACAATGGCAATGAAGTGGAAGGCCATTTGGAATCTTCAATAGAGCGTGTTTGAAAGGAAACTTGTGGGTGGGTCAGTTGATTAAATAATGCTATTATAGCGGGCTGGTAGGTGTACCAATTTGACTGGCAGAATGACGCCGTAGATAATTAGCTGTTTCACATGCAGTCAGGGAAGCGTCATAGGTATATCCAAATATATGTCATGGATACAGGTCAGAGGACATCTATCATTAACAGACAATAATGTAAGTAGAGAAAAACAGGTATATACACGGGCAGTTCAATTAAGCAGTCAGTTGTTAACCATTAGTTATTACCACAATGATAAGTTAGTGTTGTTATGACGTTTGGCTAGGCAAAGGGACTGAAATACAGCTAGCAAAGTCCCGTTGGGCAGGGTCTGAAGTATGCATAGTGCCTAGTAACAAGGCAGCCTAATTGAGATTAAATGGTTTGATTGGGGGTGCATGCATGACAGTAAGGAAGGGCCCCAGGCTGGGGGGGTCCTTCCTCACAACAAAGCATTTGTTGGTTGGCTTGAGCTTTATATTTACCCACTAACCTGAAGGTCATATCATGGAATGTGTGTGGGATAGGTAATCCCATTAAGAGATACAAGATATTGCAGGCTCTAGCGAGACAAAAATGTGATATTGCAATGTTGCAGGAAACCCACCAGACTGCTGAGGAACATATTAAATTACGGAGAGACTGGGTGGGGCAAGTCTGGGGGGCTCCAGCTATGGGAAGGAAAGGTGGAGTGGTCATTCTGATACACAGGCGTGTTAGGTTCGTTCAGGAAAGCATCCATGTGGGTGAGGGGGGTAGATTTGTTCTCTTGTATGGGATGCTGGAGGGGAGGCCCGTGGTACTGGGGAATCTATATAGTCCAAATGTGTTAGATAGAGTTCTTTATGCTAGTTTGGGCTCACGAGTGGAGCAGCTGCCAGAGGCTCCTATGATTTTGGCAGGTGATTTTAATGGAGTTATGGATGTTGAACTAGATACATCTAGTGGAAGTGGAGATAGGGCGCGTGTGCAGAGTGTTAGAGTGCTGCAGAATTTGAAACACAGGTTAGGGATGGTAGACCCTTGGCGTTTGCTCCACCCACTGGAAAGGGATTTTACGCATCAATCAAGAGCGCATGGGTCGAGTGCTCGCATTGATTATGTGCTGGTTTCGGAGCGGTTGTTTGCCCAAATAGAGGATGCGCAACTAGGGCCTATAGAGATTTCTGATCATGCGTTGATTTGGGTGGAAATAGAATGGTTAGAGGCAAACACGCGGGATAGAATCTGGCGATTCCCAATGGATCTGTACAGAGACCCTGAGTTTCATGGTTTCCTTAAAATGCGGTGGCAAGAATTCTCAACCCACAATGCTCAGCATAAAGAGGATCCAGAGCTTTTTTGGGAAACTGCTAAAGTAGTCCTGCGGGGGGACATTATAGGGTATGTAGGGAGGAAACGGAAAATGTTGATGCAACAGATTGTTCGCTTGGAACAGCAGGCAGGTAGAGAGAGGAGAAGGCAAGCGTCATGTCCGTCGGCAGTGAATAGGAGGAAATTGTGGGAGACACAAACAGCCCTAAATGAGCTGCTACATCAAAGAGCCAAGAAGTCATTTCTGTACTACTACCGCTTTCAGCTCTATAGATATGGAGACAGGCCAGGAAAGTTATTGGCAAGATGCCTTAAAGGCAGTAGGGGGACTGGTACTGTGGCGGCGCTGCGAGACGATCAGGGCCAACTGCATAAAGAAAGGCGAGCGATTGCTCAAGTATATCGGACATTTTACAAGAAGCTTTATACAAGGAGAGTTGGATCTCAGACTGACATGGTAGAGTACTTGAAACAAGTGAGTTTGCCAAGGTTAACGATGGTTCAACAGGCAGAGCTGGATAACCCAGTGACTGAAGAGGAGGTTCAGAGGGTCATTTTAAGAGCGGATTGTCACAAAGCGCCTGGCCCGGATGGGTTTGGGGCAGAATTTTATAAGTTATTAAGAGGTGAGTTGGCCCCTTCCCTAGTGGCGACATATCATAGTAGGGTGGATCAGGGGAGATTCATGTGGGGGGAGAATCGGGCGCACATTATTCTTATACATAAACCAGGGAAAGATCCTTTACAAGCTGCCTCTTATCGACCTATCTCCTTGCTGAATTTTGATATGAAAATACTGGCTAAGGTGCTGGCGGACCGTTTGGGTCAGGTATTAAGTGAGCTTGTGCATGATTCTCAAGTAGGTTTTGTAAAAGGGCGATATGCGGTGCGGAATCTACGTAAAATTGTGGCATCGCTGGAGTGGGTAAGAGATAGGATGCAACAGTCGCTTTTGATTAGTTTTGATGCAGAAAAGGCATTTGATCAAGGATTACCTCAGATTTCTCTTGCCACATTATGGACTGGGAGCTTCTTTTTGCAATATGGTAGAGCTTTTATATACGAGGCCCACAGCTAGAGTGTTATGTAATGGAGTGCTATCAGATGAGTTTACCCTGGAGAGAGGTACAAGACAGGGATGCCCGCTCTCACCGTTGCTTTTTGTGTTGTCACTTGACCCACTGATACGACGAATAGAGATGTCTGATGAAATACAAGGTATAGGCATAGGGAGTCATATGTTTAAGATGGCAGCATTTGCAGATGACATACTGGTTCATTTGCTATCTCCTCAGACGTCGTTGCCCAATTTATTAAAGGAATTTTCTTGTTATGGGGGTTTTGCTGGGCTTTGTATCAATATGGAAAAGTCTGAAGCCATGGATGTGGAAGGGTCAATAAGGGGACATTGGAGAGGAAGTTTTCCGCTTAAGTGGGCAGGTGATACATTTGTGTATTTAGGGATTCTCCTGACGAGAGAACCGCGGGAGCTATATAGGAAAAACATGGAAAGAATCCTTGTAAAAGTTCGTTCACAGCTTCAGGTGTGGTCTCCACTGCCCTTGTCCTTACTGGGCAGGGCGGCAGCACTGGGAATGGTGATTCTGCCTCGGGTGCTTTATTGGCTGCAAACTCTCCCAGTGTGGTTATTGAAGCGTGATTTAAATGCTATTGACCGCGAGATTAGGAATTTCCTTTGGAAAGGTGTGCGAGCTCGCATCCCCTTACATAGATTGAGAAGGAGATGGAAGTCTGGAGGGATAGGAATCCCAGATCTTCGGACTTATGCTCTGGCATGCCAGGCACGGCATATTGGAGACTGGTTAGGGAATACTGAGGTGTATACGCCAAGAGCGCTGGAAGAGGCTCTTGTGGCTCCGCAGACCTTGTTGGCAGTATTGCACCAGGAAAGTAGGCTCCTGCCTGGTAGAGTGATTAGTAGTGAATTGGTTTACCCGGCACGAAGAGTGTGGCAACATTTGAATAGGCTCTGGGGTGAACCATCAGGGGTTTCAAGCTGGCTACCCATACAGGGGAATGATCAGTTTTACACCAGGATCAGAAACGTCAGCATTTGTATATTGGAGGAGGCAAGGCATATGTAATATTGGACATGTGGTGGATCAAATGGGGCAGTGTAAATCTTGGGAGACTTTGCGCATGGAGTATGGACTTAGCAGGCGGCATTATTTTGCTTATGTGCAACTCTCTCACTATGTGGCTTCCCTACCACAGGATGCACTGCGGGTGGAAAGATCGGCACAGATATTAGAGTTCTTTGCACTGGGGGAGGAGTCACCGCCTACAATTGCACAGCTGAAAAGACGATTAGATGACTATAGTAGTTTGCCTGATTATAGGGTGGAAGAAGCTTTGTGGGCACAAGAATTGAATATCTTGGTAACTCTTGGTTCACTCCTTCAGGCCTTGAGTGGGATTGCGGGGCTGGTGAGGGGAGCTCGATGGCGGGAGGTACAGTTTAAATGCATCCTACGGGCACATTTCTCTCCAAGACGGGCGTTACGATCCCATCTCACTGAGTTGGGCAGATGCCCAAAATGTCCATGCCCTTTGGCGGACTTAGGACATATGTGGTGGGGGTGTCCGATAGTTTGCCTATACTGGAAGAGGATAGCTGATTTTATGAGTAGGATTGTGTTACAGCGAGTCCGTTGGACAGCATCGCTTGTGGTGTTAGATCAGCTTGGACCACTCCACCCGAAAGGGAAATGGGAACGCCTTTTGGTCAGGAAGGCATGTCTGGTGGGTAAAGGCCCGATACTTCATAGGTGGAGAGAAGCGTCAGGTCCCACATATTGGGAATGGCGCAACAACTTTCACCAACTGATGCTTATGGAAAGGAGAGAGGCTAGAGGAAGTGCTCGACATTGGGCCTTTTTCCTGCTAATTTGGGAACCATATATTCAGATATTGAGGCCTCGTGTCCGAAATGAAGTGCTTCAATTGGGTTGAGAAGGTCGTAGGATATTAATAATATAATTAATATGCATGTTCACTATGGGGGGTTGGTTGCTGAAGGGGGAGGCTGTGGGGTGGGAGGGAGGTTGGTGGGGAAAGGAGGGGAAAGGGGGGGAGAGGGGAATATTGTAAATTCTTTTTTTCTTGCTGTATTTGTATGATTGATTTGCTGAGGAATCCAGGTCTGAGAGATCACTAGAAATGCCATTTTTTGAGGTATTTGTTTTTTTTTTTATATATTGTTTTGCATGTTCTGTATTATTTGGTTTTCAATAAACAGAGTTTACAAAAAAAAAAAAAGATCGTAAATATTTGGTCTTGGGCAAGCCACTTAACCCTCCATAGCCCATGTTCCCTGTAAAATAGTTATCTCCAAGTTATAATGCCCTGTTCAATGTAATTTCAGTTTGTTCAATGTAAACCGCACTGATGCAGAATAGCGCGGTATATAAGAGAATGTAAATAAATAAATAAATAAATAAATAAGAATAGATTTAGTGCGCAGAGAGCGACAGTTAACAAGAGACATCTGGAGGAGTAAAAGCTGTGACAGGGAGGGTGCAAACATTGCATAAGTCCACTGAAGTCACCTTAAAGAGAAACATTCACCAAATACTAGGCAGTTTAAAAACTGACCAATCGACCTACTTACTCAGGTCAGCAGGAATAAGAGTATCACTTTTAAAAAAACAGCGCTGTTCACTCCATAGTAACAAATTATCCAAGTCACTGCCGCGGATATTTTCTTTTATATGCTTGAAGGCACTGAAATGAAAGTCCTGAAAAATGTGAGGGTGCTCAACACAATGTGAAACCAGGGGGCAGACAGATCGCCTTTTTTGATATGGCTTCTATGCTCGATCATTCGTACATTGATCTTATGCTTCATTTTCTCCACTAGAGTAATGGACAGAGACACCAAATGGACTCCAGTAACAGTATGGGTCAACTGCAAAACAGTTCCATTAAAGGATTGTGCACAAACTGAGCAGTGGCCACAAGCATAGTAGCCAATGCACCCATCACGATCTAGTGACTGAAATTCTTTCTGAAAATTGAAATGAACAATCAAGTTGCCTAAATTTTTCTCACACTTAAAAGCAAACACTGGAGGATGGGCCAGTGTTTGATGCAAACTCAAAATGTGCCATTGTTTCATAATGCTGGCTCTAACTGTTCTGATATTAGGAGTAAAAGGCAGCATGCGGACTATGTATAAATCAGTCTCACGCTGTGAGTTTCATGGCAACAATTATTGTCAGTTCCCTACCAACTGAGCTGGGATCCAAATATTTTTATTTTATCATAGTAATCAAGACAACATTTTCTTGGCAATCTTGAGTTTAGTATTATATGAAAGGGGCATCCTCATTGGTTCATTTTATTTAACCTCAAATCCTTTGTCTAATATACCTAGGGAGATGTTTAGTAAAGCGGGAACAGCTGCAAAAAGCTTTCATTAGCTGCAAATGCCCCACAGTATGTGCAAGGGGCATTCTCAGCATTTACCCTGCAGAAAACATGGAGAAAATTCTGGGATCACAGGGGGCCAGCTTCACGGATGCAGCTTACACCTCCTATTGAGGTAGCGATAGCTGAATCTGCAATGCTTGCAGAAAGTGCTGCTACCATGCGATGTGAACACCTACGGTAGCAAAACTGGAACGCCCACTATCCAGCCACATCCTGCCCATTTGAATAGCCACTGTGCGAAATGCAGCTACCATGGAATAAGGCACACGGTAGCTGCATTTCTCCCATGTTAGCTGTCTTCGTGGCACAGCAATCCCGCTTTAGCATCACAAAGGCAGCTAATCTGCTTTAGTAAGCATATCCCATAGAGTATTTGGTGTGGTTCTAATGGAGGAAAATTCAGAGATATGACTGGTCAACTGCATACTCAACAGAGCTTTCATCGAGATCAAACCTAGAAGTGCACACTCCATGAGCAACCAGAAAGGAAGCTCCCCAGGGAGATTCTGTTCACAAACCCAATCCAACTCATATCTTCTCCAAAACCCTACATGGTGCAAGTAAAAGTCTAGGACCCCTTCTCCCCATTCTTCTTAGCTCCCTTCAAGATTTTTGAGGCATTCCAAGGACACTTATTGAGTATCGAAGAAGCAACTGCTCAATCTTGCTGGATAATTTCCTGGGGCATAAACAGGACATCATGCCAAGAACAAAATTTGCCCAGGTTTCTAAGACCATTTTCACAGCTTCTATTCTTCCCCACCATGATACTGCCAATGGAGACCAATGCTGAATGACCTCTTTGACAGTAGTCTCAACTTTTACATATTTAATTGGAATCTTTGTTCTGGATCACAATTGTAAAGATCATCTAAGTATTTTAGTTGTGTAAAAGCTTATTGCAGTTCACGTTCCCCAAAATATGTGAGTTTGGCCATATGATTCATGAGCATAACTTCAGATTTATCCCAATTGAGTCTGTAAATAGAAACATGAGACAATTTCTGTGCAGCATTTAAAAGAGCGGGTATGGAGTTCTGAGGTTCTTCCATAAAGAGTAGAAGATTGTCTGCATAGACCATCAACCTACATTCAGACTCCAGAAAAGTGATGCCCTTAGTAGCCTCAGAGTGTTAAATTGTAATTAGTATGGATTATAAGGACTGGGGAGAGAGAGGACAACCTTGTGTTGTCCCTCTAGACATCAGGATCCACATGGACAGAATTCAATGGAACAATATCTAATGCTTGGCAGTTACAATTTAATGCAAAGAAGTGTAAAGTCATGCACTTGGAATGCAGAAATCCAAAGGAAATGTATGCAATAGGGGGTGAGAGGTTGGTTTGCATGGACCAGGAGAAGGACCTTGGAGTGCTAGTGTCTGATGGTCTCAAGATAGCGAAACAATGTGACAAGGCGGTAGCCAAAGCCAGAAGGATGCTGGGCTGCCTACAAAGAGGAATAACCAGCAGAATGGAGGAGGTATTAATGCCCCTGTATAAGTCATTGGTGAGTCCTCACATAGAGTATTGTGTTTAGTTTTGGGGACCATATTGCACAAAGAATATAAAAAGACTTGAAACGGTTCAGAGGAAGGTGACCAAAATGATTTGGAAACTGTGCCAAAAGACGCATGAGAAGAGACTTGAAGGTCTAAATAGAGGAGTGGAGAGACAGGTAAAATATAATATAGACTTTTAAATACTTAAGGGTATGAATGAACAAACAAAACTTTTTCAAAGAAGGAAATGCTGTAAGACTAGAGGGCATATGATGAAGCTGCAAAGCGGTAAACTTAAAAGCAACATCAGGAAATACTTTTTCACTGAAAAGGTGGTGCATACATGGGAATGCCCTCTCGATGGAGGTGGTGGGTACAAATGCAGTGCTAGAATTCAAAATGGCATGGGAAATACACAGTGGATCCCTTTATAGCAAGAGGATGAAATCAAAGTAACTTGGAGTGGCCTAGTGGTTGGGGCAAGGTACTTCAGGCCGGAAGGTCGGGGGTTCAAATCCCACTAGAGGACAGCAACCTTGGGCTGGAAGGACTGGGGTTTCTAGTCCCACAGGTGCTCCTTGTGGTCTTGGGCAAGCCACTTAACCCTCCATAGCCCATGTTCCCTGTAAAATAGTTCTCTGTGTGCTGTGCTTTCCTGTCTAATCAATGTGTTTATACCTCAAAGATTTCCTGTCATGATTTGACAATTTCCAATCTGTAATCAAACCGCTGCTGATCGCTGGAAGTAGCGGTATACAAATGTATACTAAATAAAAAATAAAATAAATAAACTTAAATATCTTTTAATAGTGGGGGCTTATCTGCACGGAGCATCAGGTACAACCCTAAACACGGGCATAAAGGGGGGTGATCTGCACAGAGCTGCAGTTACAACCACTCTAGCCAACTTACTGGGCAGACTAGATAGATCTTACTGGTCTTTATCTACCATCATATACTATGTTACTATGGGCAGCATGCAGAGTCATAAATAGCAGGGTCAGATGTCCGGAATGGACATCCAATCTCTGCTATTCATCGGGACCTGATTCGCAGTTCAGAGCTCCTCGCACATTCAGGGCTGCTGTGTGGGGAGCTCTGGATAGTGGCGGGAGAAGGCGGGCAGGGGGAGGAGACAGGGTGGGCCGGAGGTGGGACCCAGACCCCGGACGTACAGGGCCGATACTGGTAGTGGCCCTGTATGTCCATGCTGGATGAAAAGGTTAGGTAACTTATTCCACCTCAGGGGAGGAATGGGTAACACCAAGTGCAGCAATCTACGGTGGCAGACCCCTCAAAAGGTAGGGAGGGCACTGGAGATTGTCCGCAGCCTGACTCCAGCCTCGGCAGGCTCGTTTGGGGGTCAGGCAGTGGGGAAAACAAGTTATTCTGGGCCTGCGGGTGTGCTTGGCTACTGCATGGTGTCCCAGTGCCATGACGATGGGATGCCATGGCACTGGGCTCCATGCAGGAGCCATGGCAGGGTGGGCGGGGAGGAAGCAGGGCATCCAAAGGACCTGAATCAGGGCACATCCTGCCCGTCTAAGCCCTTTGCACTCGATTCTGATCCCCCAAGGCTGTCTAGCTTCCTTGGGATCAGAATCAGGTGCAAATCTGGCCCATCCAGATTTTGGATGCCAGGATGGGCTGGACGTGCCCCTTTCTGCACGGAGCTCTATGTATCCTAAATGTGGGAGAGGAGTACTCACCCACTGAATAAGGTCAGATACACACCCCATCCATTCCAAAATACTCATTAGGTATTAGCATTCATTCTGATCAGAAGGGACACAGCCACTACAGTAACAGCTCTGTCCCAGGATGCGATAAGAAGCAAATAAAACAATCAACTATTATCCTCTATAAATCCATCATGAATCTGACTTGATCTACCTACATCAAGTATGAGGAGCTTTTGCAAATTCATTACCAGAACCTTGGCCAAGATCTTACAGTCCACGTTAAATTTTATTTAAACACTTCAACTGCAACAAATACTCCTCATACAGCCTACCCCCCATCCATTCACCCCTCTTCCCCATACACCTCCAAATACTCCAAATACCCCTATACTGTACAAACTTCACTGGTTACCTATACAAAGTAGGATAAAATATAAAGTTATCATAACAACGTTCAAACTGATAAGAGATATAGCCCCATCATATCTAACTGATCTACTGACAATTCATTCAAGGACCAGAACAGGGAGACACAGGAACCTGAACACACTACTTGTTCCAAACAACTTTTCAAAACTCAATAAAACTACAACAAATAGGGCATTCAGCTTCAATGCTCCTTTAATATGGAACGCTCTGCCGGATAAACTCAGAGATATCACAGATCTTTCAGCATTTCGAAAAGATCTTAAAACTCACTTATTTATAGAGTACTTTGGAGACTCATTCCCAATAGATGAAATATTTCCCACTTAAACTCATGTATACTCATATTCATTAATTCACAACTTACTTTTTTCTTTTTCTTACTCTATCTTACAATACCCAGTTCTCCACATTATCACATTTACTCTTTACACTAATAATTCTAGTGAACTACAATACATTTTTCCTTGCTCAGATAAGATGATAAGATTTTTGAAATTTGTAAATTTAAATCTGTATATATGTTTAAACTATCTATATACCTAATCAGCATTTACTCAGCATTGTAACCCTTAAATTACCATTTTTATTATATACAATTTAATGTTCACTGTAATTTCAATTGTTTGAATAAGTTTCAATGTAATGTTCAAGTTTTGTTCTATGTAAACCGCTTTGATTTTTCTGAAAGGCGGTATATAAAACCGTTCAATAAATAAATAAATAAATAAATACAACTTTCACCCTATTCAGAAATTGCAGAAAATGCAAGGCCTCCTTAACATCCAATAGAAAGGTGTTCCACATTGTTTGGTGACACTCAACCGGACCCGATTAAAGTCACTTGCTACTATCATATCAATCTCTCCAAATTCCATTAATAGTTCTGAGATGTGGCAAAAACTGGCAGCATGGGGTGTATATACATTCATAAACTTGTTTCGTCCCTCTATTTTAGCCACTTATGGACCCCGCCAAGTTCCAAATGTAGATGCCATCACTAGTGTGGTCTACAACTCTAAATAAAATCTGAATCTGGAGGGACTTCTTAAAGATATGGAAACTTTACATTTCTTATGCACAGCAGGTGCAAATATATGCTGCTTTAGCCAATTCATATTAACCTTGGAACATAGCACATAGGACACATACATTTCCCGTAAAGAAAAAAGATGTCTGCCTTTTCTTTCTTAAGATAATTGAATATTATCTTCCTTTTAATTGACAATATGATATTAGTAATTCTATTTCAAGATACATTGCAGAATACTTCTGCACAGATTGAGCGCTGTTTCCAGTATGCAGTGGGCTAGATGAATAGCCATAGCCTAAAATTAAATGCACATCACAGTCATTTTTGTCGATGGAATCTTCTTTGGATTCCTTGCTGCAGCTTATTCCTACCTTTGCTGGAATTACACTTAGGCAACTAAAATACAAATATTGAGGGTATTTTTGGATTCAACATTATCGATGGAAGAGTATGTTTAGTAAAATGGTGCATTCAGCCTTTTAAAGCTAATATTTGTGAGACACATAAGGCTGTATTTATCTGAGGATCATTTATAAGTAACTACCCAAGCGTATGTTATTTCAGTCTTAGATTGTTGCAGTATACTTTATTTGGGACTGTCTGGTAAGTTGTTAGCTAGACTGCAGGATATGCATTAGGTTTGTGCACACCAACGATTTTGGGGCTTGTTATTGTTTATCAGAATATACCCATTTGGTTAGTCTTTGAAGACTGGAACATTCATTCATCTGCATTAAAGTCTATGGGTGAAGCTATTTTGCCATTCAGGTTTACCATCTGTTTTCAGTCAAGCCTGCTTAAAACTTGATGGCAAGTATCCGTAACAGCCCTACAAGCCATCAGGAGTGTCAGAAATCCCTACCAGACGAGGAGCAAAGAGTACATGCAGTGGCAAGATGAATACCAAAAAGCAGTACACAGAGTGCAAAGAACATCTCAAGATAGTGGAAGATGGCAAAGCGGCATAATCAGTGGAAGCACACCAAGGGACTTTGAGAGGAGTAAAATGGCAAGGAGACCAGCACAGCAGATTGGCTGCAAGGCCTTAAATTATACCAGGAAGACCAGCACACCGCAGCACTCAGGTTGGCTGGAAGAACCTAAATTATACCATGAGTACCACTATAGCACATTACATAGACTGGCTTGAAAGCCCTAAATCTTACCAGGAAGACTAGCACAGCACAGCAGCCAGATTGGCTGGAAGGCCGTAGAACAGCAGAAGAAAGACAACAGTAGAAGAGGCAGCACGGGCAAAGGCTTTAGGAATGGGGCGAATCCAGTTAAGCTGTGGCACTGAGGACTTTGGTCCAGCATCGGAACCTTGAGTACAGAAGAAGATCCCCTGTGCAGTGGAAGAAGCATTCACGAGCTGCCTAGATGACATACTGAGGGATGTAAAGAAGAAATCAGTGGATACACCATGCTGAAGGCCTTATAAACAGTGGGAGGAAGAGCTGAGGAAGACAAGAGCATCGGCAAGATAGGCTGCAAGCCCCTATAATGAAAGGCAATATACTTGTGGCAGAAGACTGATAGCAAGCACAGTAAAGGAGGATGGTGGATGTGAGGGTAATCTGTCACCCCATGATAGCTAGGGTTGATTCAGCAATCAGGCTGGACAGGTGGGTGTTCCTTTCTCCGTCAGTGCACCATGTTTATCCCTTCTGATAGAAATACTGTTCTTTGGTTAAGCGTATAACGGTAGCTGCACTCCTCTGCTAAAACCGCTGGTGGTGTCCTCTCACTGTACCAGGTTCAGTTCCTCCAGGACTCGAGTTGTTAGGAACTATATGCCCAAGTGAGTTGCAGAACAGCCAGAGAGACGTACAACAACCCAAAGGAACCCACAAAAGTACAAAGCTGGAGAAAGATGAAGAATGGTCCAGAAAAAGGCAAAGCGCACTAGCTGCAGGGCCACATAGCCAGAAGGGTGGCATGAATCACCCAAATCAGTAGGGGAGAGGCAAAGGACAACAGCACCAAACCAAGCTATGACAGCAGCACCAACAGAGTGATGCAGGTAGCAGCAGAGAGAGAAATAAGGGAAGAGGAGGTCTCTATTTAAAAAAAATGTTTTTCTTTCCTTTTTTTAATATTTTGATATGTGAAATGTGAGAACAGGCCACAGAGCATCTGTGAGGTAGGAGTGCAACCACTGCGATACAAATGTGGTTTGGATCTCAAGAGCAGGACTGGCTGGCAAATAATGGAACAGAGTATGACATAAATGGCAAGACAGTGCTTAGGGTTGAGTGAAACATTTTTCGGGTTTTAAATAAGAGAATGAGACAGGCACCAGCAGCATCGGGAGACTTTTTTTTTGTTGTTTTATTTCCTTTCTGTTTGTTTTGGGGTTTGCCTTTTTTTTAAATTTACTGCTTTTTTTCTTTTAAGTTTGGCATTGGGGGATGAAAGGTAGCCTCTGGGAATAGACACCAACCTGGAGAGACTACAGTGCAAGCTGTCAAAAAACACAGCTAGTAAACAAAGGCAGAGAGTGTGGCAACTGTCCATGGGAATAGCTGTACCCTTATTCCTCCCCCAGTCACATTAAAATGCAGGGAAATCAAGCAAGGGGAGTCTTCCAGTAAATCTGAATGATGGGGAGCCACAATTTCCCATGCCATGGAGAATATATGTTCCTGGGCACACTGGTTGGAGAGCAGGGCAGGAAATGCTGACTTGCGTACCCGCTATGCCAAGGGATTTGTGTAGACGGCTTTGATGGGCTCTGCAAGGTAGCCTGTCACTGAAATCTGTGCAGGTATCTGATCTGGCAAGCTGATCTCTGCAGCTTGGCATTGTAGCTGGGGCTTCGGTCACTACAGATTGTCCTTGACTTGGGCTCGTGGTCCTAGGGCACATAAAGCCTTGCATGGGAGAGTGGTAGGTGACAGGGTAGTGCTTACACTACCAGCGCTGCTCGCAAGTGTGCCTGGTAATTCCCCTGCTGCAAAAAATACAAACGTGTACTTTTTTAACTTTTAATAAATGTTATAACTACATATAAACTCATTTCATGAATAAATACTACTAAAATAATGAAATATGTGGGGGATAAGCTCAAAGTGAAAATGGTGTTAAAAAACCTGCATGACTACTATGCACCAATCAACTTCATCATCGCTCCCCAGGCCTTTAAGTTTAAAAAGCCCCCACTGTGCAACAATTTCTCAGAAAATGCTTGTTGGAGTCCATCTAGTAGTTAATGACATACCAATTAAGAACATAAGATATGCCATACTGGGTCAGACCAAGTTCCATCAAGCCCAGTATCCTGTTTCCAACAATGGGCAATCTAGGTCATACGTACCTAGCAGTTTCCCCAAAAGACACAGGTTCCACATTGCTTGTATTGGGTCAAGCACTGATATCCTGGGTCCCTTCTTAATAATGGTTTATGGACCTTTCCTCCAGGAACTTGTCCAAACCTTTTTTTAACCCAGCTACACTAACAGCCTTTACTAAATCCTCTGGTAACAAATTCCAGAGTTTGATTACACGTTGAGTGAAAAAATATTTTCTTTTATTGGTCTTAAATACTTTACCCTGTAGCTTCATTGCATGTCCCCTAGTCTTTCTATATTCTGATAACGTAAACAATCAATCTATGTTTACCCGTTCCACTCCGTTCATTAATTTATAGACTTCTATCATATCTCCCCTCAGCCGTCTCTTTTCCAGGTTAAAGAGCCCTAATCTTTTTAGCCTTTCTTCATAGGAGTATCCTTCCATCCCCTTTACCATTTTAGTGACTCTTCTTTGAACCTTTTCTAATAACGCTATATCCTTTTTTAAGATACGGCAGCCAGAATTGCGCACAATATTCAAGGTGCGGTCTCACCATGGAACGATATAGAGGCATTATAATATCTTTTGTTTTATTTTCCATTCCTTTCCTTATGATACCTAGCATTCTATTTGCTCTCTTGGCCGTCGCTGCACACTGGGCCGAGGGTTTTAACATGTTATCCACAATGACGCCTAAATCTTTTTCCTGGGTGATGGTTCCTAATGTGGAACCTTGCATCGTGTAACCATAGTTTGGGTTGTTCTTCCCTAGGTGCATAACTTTGCACTTGTCCACATTAAGGGGCTTGTTTTCAAAGCCGCGGTAGCGATTCACGATCGTTATCGGAGCCGTGGCCCCATTAAAATCAATGGGGCCGCGGCTCCGATAACGATCGCGAACCGCTACCGCGGCTTTGTAAACAAGCCCATAAATTTCATCTGCCTTTTTGATGCCCAGTCTTCCAATTTATCAAGATCCTCTTGCAATTTTCCACAATCCTCTTGGGTTTTAACAATTTTAAATAGGTTTGTGTCATCTGCAGATAACCTCACTCGTTATTCCCTTTTCCAGGTCATTTATGAATATGTCAAAAAGCAGCGGACCCAGCACAGATCCCTGGGGTACACCACTATTCATCTTTCTCCATTGGGAAAATTGGCCATTTAGCCCTACACTCTGCTTTCTATCTTTTAACCAGTTCCTGATCCACAATAGTACACTGCCTCCTATCCCATGACTCTTTAGTTTTGCCAAAAGTCTCTGATGAGGGACCTTGTCAAAGGCTTTCTGAAAGTCCAGATACACTATATCAACCGACTCTCCTTTGTCCACCTGTTTATTCACACCTTCAAAAAAACATAACAGATTAGTAAGACAAGATCTTCCTTGTCTAAAGCCATGTTGGCTGTCTCCCATTAGGCCATGACTATCTACATGCTGAGTAATTGTGTTCTTTATGATGGTTTCTACCATTTTTCCCGGTACTGACGTCAGGCTCACCGGTCTGTAGTTTCCCGTATCACCCCTGGAACCCTTTTTAAAAATTGGTGTTACATTGGCGATCCTCCAATCTTCAGGTATTACAGATGATTTTAATGAAAGTTCACAGATTACTAATAACAGGTCTGCAATCTCATATTTCAGTTCTTTCAACACCCTTGGATGTATACTATCCGTCCCAGGTGATTTGCTACTCTTCAGTTTATTTGATAGTTGTAATACATCTTCCCGATGTATTGATATTTCCTTCAATTCTTCTGCACCTTTAAATACCACTTCAGTCATGGGTAACATCCCTACATCTTCCTCAGTAAAGACCGAAGCAAAGAATTCATTCAGTCTCTTCGCTATCGCCTCATCGCCTCTTAGTGCCCCTTTAACCCCTCTATCATCTAATGGACCAACTGACTCTCTCACAGGTTTTTTGCTACGAATGTACTTGAAAAAGTCTTTATTTCGCGTTTTTGCTTCCGCAGCAAGCTTCTTCTCAAATTCTCCCTTTGCCTGCCTTATCAATGTCTTGCATTTGACTTGCCAGTGCTTGTGCTGTTTCCAGGTTTCGTCATTTGGCTCTTTTTTTCCATTTCCTGAAAGATGCTTTTTGGCAACAACAGCCTCTCTGACCTCACCTTTAAACCAGGCAGGCAGTTTTTTGGACTTCCTTCCACTTTTCTTAAAAGCGTGGAATACAGCTGGTCTGGGCTTCCAAGATAGTATTTTTCAACAACACCCAAGCTTGATGTAAGTCTTTAACCTTTGCAACTGCTCCTTTTAGTTTTTTCTTAATTGTTTTCCTCATTTTATCATAGTCTCCCTTTCGAAAGTTAAAAGGTAGTACTGTGTATTTCCTTACTATCCCTCCTCCACTAATTAAATCAAATGTGATCATGCTATGATCACTATTGCCAAGTGGCCCCAACTCCCTTATCTCTTGCAATTCATCCTATTGAATAAAATTACTGGGAGATGATTATTAATGTTTATCTTTATCAGGGCATACATATGCTCATTTAGGGATTCTTTTATAAGGGGCCACATAAAGATACAAACCATTTACATGTGTGAGTTACTTATTTTAAAGGACTTCTACCTTTATGGGTTGCTATTCTGCAAGCATGTGCGTAAGGCTGATTGCACACACTTTCAGTGTGGGCACGCACAGGTTGGAGTTTGAGTTGCTCATGTGAGGAGCACAAATTTATACATGTAAGTTATAAAATACAACAACTTATGTGCATTCTTGAAAAATTTAGGCGCGGGCATTTACACCCGTTTTAGGACAGGAATAAGCACTTCCAACTGCTTTGACGTGCATTTTTACATCACTTATGCCCCTATTTTATAAAGGCCTGATATTAAGAAGCGGCGTCTGAACTTTAAATCTGGATATGCAGTTCTAGAGCCATATCCAAGCCCTGGCATTGAATATCTGGGTTGCCCAAATTGCCATGAAGCTAACTGGGCAGTGACGACATTGAACTACTGCCCAATTAGCTTCAGCAGTGAAAGTTAGAGCAGCCTTTTAGGTGCCTAACGTTTGCCACCATGTGATAACCGGACAGCAGCTCAATATCACCGCTGTCCGGTTATCACTGGGTGCCACCGCCAGTCTGCCCCTAGAATGCCCCGATGCTAACCAGGTAGCATTGGGGCATGCAACGGTGGCACCTGGAGATATTCATGTTAGTGCTGCTGATTATCCTGGCCAAAGGGATTAGCATAGCTAGCAGGTCTGCTAAACGCGCTAATCCCTTTCAATATCAGGCATTACATACATTCACACTAGGACTGGAGGCGTAGCCTAGTGGTTAGAGCAACAGCCTTGCACCCAGGAGATGAGGGTTTGATTCCCACTGGCACTCCTTTATCCTCCATTGCCTGGAAGAAAAGGTTTGGCAATCTAAACATAAACATAAGACATAAGATATGCCATACTGGGTCAGACCAAGGTCCATCAAGCCCAGTATTCTGTTTCCAACAGTGGCTAATCTAGGTCATATTTACCTAGGACTTTTTCCCAAGAGACACAAGTTCCACAATGCTTGTACTGGGTCAAGCATTGATATCTTCGGTCACTTCTTAATAATGGTTTATGGACCTTTCCTCCAGGAACTTGTCCAAACCTTTTTTAAACCCAGCTACACTAACAGCCTTTACTACATCCTCCGGTAACAAATTCCAGAGTTTGATTACACGTTGAGTGAAAAAAATATTTTCTTTTATTAGTCTTAAATAGTTTACCCTGTAGCTTCATTGCATGTCCCCTAGTCTTTCTGATAAGGTAAACAATCGATCTACGTTTACCCGTTCCACTCCGTTCATTAATTTATAGACTTCTATCATATCTCCCCTCAGCCGTCTCTTTTCCAGGTTAAAGAGCCCTAACCTTTTTAGCCTTTCTTCATAGGAGTATCCTTCCATCCCCTTTACCATTTTGGTGGCTCTTCTCTGTACCTTTTCTAAAATCGCTATATCCTTTTTAAGATACGGCGACCAGAATTGCACACAATATTCAAGGTGCGGTCTCACCATGGAACGATATAGAGGCATTATAATATCTTTTGTTTTATTTTCCATTCCTTTCCTTATCATACCTAGCATTCTATTTGCTCTCTTGGCCGCCGCTGCACACTGGGCCGAGGGTTTTAACATGGTATCCACAATGACGCCTAAATCTTTTTCCTGGGTGGTGGTTCCTAATGTGGAACCTTGCATCGTGTAACCATAGTTTGGGTTGTTCTTCCCTAGGTGCATAACCTTGCACTTGTCCACATTAAATTTCATCTGCCATTTTGATGCCCAGTCTTCCAATTTATCAAGATCCTCTTGCAATTTTTCACAATCCTCTTGGGCTTTAACAACTTTAAATAGTTTTGTGTCATCTGCAAATTTGATAACCTCACTCGTTATTCCACTTTCCAGGTCATTTATGAATATGTCAAAAAGCAGCGGACCCAGCACAGATCCCTGGGGTACACCACTATTCACCTTTCTCCATTGGGAAAATTGGCCATTTAGCCCTACACTCTGCTTTCTATCTTTTAACCAGTTCCTGATCCACAATAGTACACTGCCTCCTATCCCATGACTCTTTAGTTTTGCCAAAAGTCTCTGATGAGGGACCTTGTCAAAGGCTTTCTGAAAGTCCAGATACACAATATCAACCGACTCACCTTTGTCCACCTGTTTATTCACTCCTTCAAAAAACATAACAGATTAGTAAGACAAGATCTTCCTTGTCTAAAGCCATGTTGGCTGTCTCCCATTAGGTTGTGACTATCTACATGCTGAGTAATTTTATTCTTTATGATGGTTTTCTACCATTTTTCCCGGTACTGACGTCAGGCTCACCGGTCTGTAGTTTCCCGGATCACCCCTGGAACCCTTTTTAAAAATTGGTGTTACATTGGCGGTCCTCCAATCTTCAGGTATTAGAGATGATTTTAATGATAGTTCGCAGATTACTGATAGCAGTTCTGCAATTTCATTCTAATTCTCATCATGCCTTGCCAAGTATACCCAAGGGCTGCTGGGACACCAAGAGTCGGCATTGACTTGACAGCACTTTAAAAAAAAATCATGCTTGAAATACGTAATGTTTGAAAGATCCTAAGATTACCTTCATGTGTCAAATTCCACACATGAGTAATTTAGACCAAAATCTTCATTAGGCAACAAAATCCATCTTGAAGTAATGTCCAATATACATGTCAAAAATTGTATTCCAATGGTAATCCAGTCATAATGCACTTAATAATCTTCATTTCCGATAAACCCAAAGAGTGATGAATCTTCACAGCTTGATAGGCAGAGACTCATTCAGAACACATTAAAACTCCTGACCATGGTCTCAGTCAACAATGCATCGGGGTTGTTGAGCCCTTTCTCTCAGGGCCTGCCCTCCTTCAATGAACCTGGATTCTTTTAGTTAATTATCTGAAACCTTCTAACAGGAAGGAAAAGAACAAGAGACACAATTATTTAGCTGTTATTCCAGAGCTCTGCAAGGAAGGACCAGGGGGCCAAAGTAGGCCTTTCCGTCTGATTTCCTTCAAAGATTTCTTAGCCAGAGATCCAGCTTTTATTGAGAATTATCAGCTGACACAGTTAATTTTTAATTAACATCTGGTGATATTCATATTACAAAATTTCAAGTCTAGAATAGAATCTGCTGATATCTTTGCCAAGCAACATGAGAAAGCAGAAGTTACAAGGTTATGACTATATTCACTAGACACAGTATGTGTCGCTACAAGTCTTCCATTAAACAAAAGCTAATTAGTTACACATAATATTTGCTGAATTTCTATTATTTATTCAAGCTTTGTTTAATTTCCAGTTATATGTTGACCTAAGGTCTGATTCTCGGGAAGTTCATGCTGACCTAGTTACTAATTTTCAACCTATCCTCTTGCAGAAAGAAGGGGAAGCACTGTCTGTAACCATTGATTTTTAGAGAAGCTGGCCTGTGACCCAATAACTATGTACACAGCTCTGTTAGCTAATATCTGATGCAATTGCTAACAGTACAGAAGAACAATCTAGTAG
This sequence comes from Ichthyophis bannanicus, assembly GCA_033557465.1. Taxonomy (NCBI): domain Eukaryota; kingdom Metazoa; phylum Chordata; class Amphibia; order Gymnophiona; family Ichthyophiidae; genus Ichthyophis; species Ichthyophis bannanicus. Next base: position 1,044,369,340 of record CM066031.1, read on the forward strand.
AGAAAAACTCTTTGATATTGCAGTTTAGCTTGTGAATTCCAATAAGCATATGTTTTACCTGTAGCTAGCTTTACCTTCCTGTTTCATGATTTTCTATACTATCACTGTCTCTACCTACGTCCAATATTCCATATGTACATTCACTATCACTGTCACTGTCCACCTCTAAATCCAAATTGCCATAGACAGGGTGATCCATAGTTGTATAGGTTACTTATTACCCACCAATTCATCAGTTTCTTTTATAGTCTCTAGTTTAGTTCTGGAGCCTGGGTTGAGTCGCCCTTTTCCACAGTCCTCCTTTTCGTTCTGCTCAGAACCACGTTCTTCATAAAAGGGCATTTCATGGAGCAAATTTCCAGTACTGGGAACACTTCGTAACTTAAGGACTGCAATTGTATTTGTGGTCTTAGCCATATATGAAGCACAACACTTCATAAAACAGGCAAGACATATTCCTAGGAGTAGGAGGGCTACTAAGAAGCCAAAGAGGTCTGTCAGTAAGGACTTTACAGGACCTGACAGGCTATTCCAAATATTTTCAAACCAGGGCCATACAGAATCAGAAGTTCCTTCAATATTATCTTTGGAGAAATGAGTTTATTTTCTCACCTGATCTAGGATACCAGAGACCACCTTGCTCTGAGAGTCAACAAGAGTACAGCAATGCTCGTGTATGACCCCACAAACTCCGCCTTCCTTGGCTAATAAATAATCCAAGGCCATTCTGTTTTGGGCAGAGTAAGCAGTTAGTTTGTCTACAGTACCTTACATGACTGTGAGAGCATCAGTCAAATCCTGAGCTGTTACTTCTATTAGGGCATAGATTCACAATAATTGTTCACCATAGCATGCTGTAGAACGTATGGCACCAAAAGTACTAAGCCAAACTGTTCCAGTGAAAGTGCTTACTTCTTGTTGAGTGAGCATAGTAGTATCATCTAGCAATTTTCTTGCTGCACGTATATCTGCACTATAGTCGTCTGCAGCTCTGCGATGACGGCTAGAAGGCACTCCAAGTAAAGTTTCATAAGGGACCAGTTTCCATGGCAGGTCAAGGGTAGCTATGTAGCAATTGCCAGACCAATCAGCAGGCAATCGGACATAGGCTAAGGTTCCACACACAAAGTAAAGACCCGGCAGCGAATCAGCGCTGCCGGGCACAGGCACGCGCTGGCGAGCCGCAGAAAATAGGGGCGGGGGAAGGCGAGGGGGGGGCGGGCGAAGAGCCGCACTCAAAAAGCGCGCCCGGCGCGAGTGCGGTCTCTTTCCACCCCCCCACCTTACAGGAAGAAGCCGGACTCTGCTCACCTCCGAGCTGCGGTACGAGGGCCGGAGCTGTAGTGTAGAACCCGCGCTGTGAGAAGCCACGTGGAGGAACGGGACCCGCCGCGAATCGGAGGGGAGAAAGCGGCAGAAGAAGAGTGCTCCGGTAGATCCACCCCCTCCACGTGGAGGAGCGAGTGTAGATCGCCGAGACTCTCCAAAAGAAGGCAGAGGCAAAATAAACAGCACATCGAACAGCAAGTATGGAACTGGGCCTGCCATGTTGCTTTTATAGCGAGAGAAAGGGGGGGGGGAAGAAGGAATGTTAAGCAAAAGAGGGAGTTGTAAGCGGTGGGGGGGCCGTGGCGGCCATATGCCTGCACACGGAGAGTGTGACGGGGCCTGCATGCTAGCTAGCTAGCCAGCTTATCGGCAGGGTGCAGGGCAGAAGATAATAATTTAAAAAAAATAATAATAATATATATATATATATATATATAACTAAATATAAAGAAATAAATAACACAGTTGGGGGGCGGCCAAGATGTGAGCTACACGGAGCCATGCCCAGGGAACAGGAAATGAAGGGGTTGCTCAGGGGATGCAAGGGGGGGGGGGAGAGTCGGGAGGGATGGGGGGGGGGGGTGAATGAGAAGATATGTGAGCAGCCGCACATGCCCGGAGTCTTAATGGCAGAAGTAAATAAATGATTATAGGCATAGGAGGAGATGTTTAACAAGAAGGGGACAGAAGCGCATATGTAATGTAGCTATACTGTTGAAGTGATGAATCTAGGGAGAATAGTGCTGGCAGAGGGACAGGGGTAGCTACGAGGTAGAAGACCGAATATAGTGGACATCAGGCATGACTGGAAATAAGCCTTTTCCCCTTGCCACTAATGAGTAATGCTATACAAAAAAAAAAAAAAAAAAAGGGAGGCCGGGAAGATCAGGGATTAGAGACAGCACTATATTTGATAGTAATGTAAGTGTATTGCTTTTGCATAGCATTCTATCTTAAAGGTAAAATGCCCAGGAAGGGAACACCAAAGGCTTCTCGGCCACGAGGCAACAGCGAGCCACGGAGGGCGGCAGCGGCATCTAAAGCACGAGCAGCAGCCGAACAAAACACGAGAGGGAATCAAGGGGCTAGCCGCGAACCAACGGCCCCTGCAGCAGCAGCAAAACCGCGTAAAAGCGCCAGGAAGAGGACACCGCAGCAACCAGGGAACGTGGCCCCACCTCAGAACCAAGAACTGGACGACCTGCTCCAGATGGTCCGGGAGCAGGTTACACAGCATGGCCTGCACTCAGTTAAGCAGCGGCTGGGAGCACCGGTCTCGGCAAACTATGAAGTGCCATCGACAAGCACTAGCGTAACCATGCCCAACACAGCACATGGTAAGTCGGGTTGCGAAAAGGGGGCGCAAGAGTCAGCAACGTCATCATCAGAAGGGTCTAGTTCAGATAGCGATAGGGACATTGAATGGGCAGATGTGATGCGCTATGCACTAAAGAAAGTTAAGAGGAAGAAGAGTGCAAAACATTCCCATCCCTTCAGAGAGGCCTGGTCGGGGCAAAATCAGAGGGGTGAAGACGACACAGGCACGCCGACGGGAGCGACCCAAAGAACGCGGATAGATTGGCGGGACACGAGCCGTGATCCACGCTGCGGGGTGAGCTCCCTGGCCGTGTCGGTGCCCAAAAAGATCAAAAAGAGAATTTGGAGGAGAGAATATATTGACATATTCTCTCTACTACTCAGAGATCAAGAAGAGGAGTCAACTAGTGGAAAAGATAGGGAGAGAAGAAGTGAGAGGGATAGGAAACCTAAAATACCAAAATCCATCAATAACTGGGTGGCGGCATTCCACCTCTTTATGAGCGTGGTGATGGAAAAGGAACCCGAAGCGGGGCCATACCTGACCAAGTACCTGGACACGATTACTCGCGCACATAAGCAATACGGGGGATGGGCCTGGCTAAACTATGATGTGAAGTTCAGGAGGAACATGGCCGACGATCCCACCCTTGCATGGCACCATAGAGTGCTGGACATGTGGGGAGAAGAAATGGCACATAATAGGCCATTGTGTCAGGACGGGTTGCACCAGCCACTCCCGAGCACCACATGGCAGCAGCCTTTTCAGAATAACCAAGGGAGGCCAGCCAATCAGTGGCCTGGGAGACGAGCATGCAGGCAGTACAACGCGGGGAGTTGTAACTGGCAGCCGTGCAAATTCAAGCATTCCTGCTCGGGATGCGGGGGTGGGCATCCCGCTTTCGCATGTAGAGCGGCAAGAGAGGCGAAGCCATACAGAGCAATGCCGCAGCGAGCCAATGAGGTGGGTGGCGCCAACACCCATCAACCTTGAGCGTATGCGGCCATGGCTAAGAGCATATCCTAAGCGGGATATCGCTATTAATATAGAAGAAGGCTTCACAAGAGGTTTCCGCATTCCATCCCTAATCTTAAGGAACAGAAAGCATGCGTGCTTACTAAAAAACCCACCATCCGTACAACAACATAACGAGATCGCCCGTAGCAAAATAGCTAAAGAATTAGGTATGGGGAGAATAGCTGGTCCCTTCCAGTCACTCCCATTCAAGGACCTAATAGTCTCCCCATTGGGAGTGATACCCAAAAAGGAGCACGGACAATTTAGGTTAATTCACAACCTGTCATACCCAGGACAGTCCGTTAATGATTACATAGATCCGGCATTATGCTCAGTTAAGTATGCAACCATGGACCAAGCGATCACAATCATACGAAGTAAGGGGCCCCGAGCGCAACTAGCGAAGGCGGACATTGAGTCCGCGTTCCGCCTATTGCCGGTTCACCCTGAATCTTTTCAACTGTTGGGCTTCTCTTTCAATGGGGAGTTCTATTATGACAAATGTTTGCCCATGGGATGCGCTGTATCATGCGCATACTTTGAACAATTCAGTTCCTTCATACACTGGGTGGTCGAAGATCTGGCCGGCCCCAATACAGTGGTGCACTACCTGGACGATTTCCTATTTGTGGGAAGAGACCGGGATGAATGCAAAAGGATACTAGATATCTTCGAGCAGACGACGCGGGAGTTTGGAATCCCGTTAGCAAAGGAGAAGACAGAGGGCCCAAAAAGTGTCCTCACTTTCCTGGGCATACAATTAGATGTGCCGGCGCACAGGTCGCGCTTGCCAGCTGAAAAAGTGCTCAAGTTGAGTAAAGAGATGCACCTATTGCACAGCCAGCGAAAAGCGACACTACGGCAATTCCAGTCCATGCTGGGCCTCCTTTGCTTTGCGTGCAGAGTGATACCCATGGGGAGGGTGTTTTGCCGGCGCCTGGCATGGGCGACAAGAGGTATCGCAAAAAGATACCACCGCATCAGAGTCACCAGGGAGATGCGCGAAGACCTCCAGGTCTGGTTGCAATTCCTTCGCGCTTTCAACGGCCTGGCCTTCTGGCAAGCGCCCCCAATATCCAATGTCGAACTGGAATTCTTCACCGACGCGTCGGGGGGGATCGGTTTCGGCATATACTATAAAGGGGCGTGGTGCTCAGAGACATGGCCCAAGGAGTGGCACAGTGTTGGGATCACCAGGGACATCACGTTCTTGGAGCTGTTCCCTATAATGGTATCCCTTTGTATCTGGGCCCCTGAGCTCGCCAATAGGGCTATCACCTTCCGCATCGACAACCTAGCGGTGGTGTGGGCGATAAACAAGATGAGAGCCAAAACGCCAAGGGTAGTGGCGCTCTTGAGGCGAATAGTCCTGCTCTGCCTCGCGCATAATATAACCCTGAGAGCCACCCACATCGAGGGCGAGAATAATAACATTGCTGATGCTCTTTCTCGTTCTAAGATCAGGCTTTTTCACCAGCTGGCGCCCGAAGCTGACAGAATCAAGACAGCGGTCCCATATCAAGTCTGGGAGTTTGGTCCACCGAGATCTGGGAGCTCCTGTTAGGAGCGTTAGCCGAGAACACCCGGCGCAGATACATAGCGGCTTGGGAGCAATACCAGACTTTTTGCAGTGCGGCCCACATTAAGATTGAAGACAGATTAAAAGTGGCAACAATTGTGCAATGGATTATGCACTGCAAAACCAATGGCTGCACAAAGGCTGCGGTGCAGGTCCGTTTAGCGGCTGTGTCCTTTTTTGCAAAAGCGATGGGAAAGCAGAGCCCCACGGCTGGGTTTATTGTACAGAAAGTGATGAGAGGCTGGTCCCGGGAACAGCCGCGGAAGACGGACAAACGCCGACCGATCACGCATCAGATGCTTCAACAACTGATGGTACTCACCAGCCTAGTGTGCTATGACGACTACGAGACAAGGTTGTTTAGATGCGCCTTCTCCTGGGCCTTCTACGGAGCCTTTCGGGTAGGAGAGCTCGTAGCATCCTCAGCATCAGAGCGAATGACCCCACGCGGAGGGCTAGTAAAGCGTGATGTGTGCATACGCACTAGAGCGATAGTGTTGCAGTTACGCAAGTCCAAGACTGATGTGGAAGGAAAAGGGGCGCAGGTAGTGCTGTCGGCCATGCACAATGACCCTTCATGCCCAGTCCAAAATGCGTTAGCATACCAACAAGTAAGGGCGCGCTCAGAGCACCATTGGTTCATACACGCCAATGGAGCACCCTTATCACGTTTTCAATTCAGCGGAGTACTCAAGCGCATAATAGAACGCACTGGACGGGATGCAAGCTTATACCGCTCGCACTCCTTTCGCATTGGGGCTGCTTCTACGGCGGCCAGCATCGGGATGACTCGAGAGCAGATAATGAAGATAGGCCGATGGTGCTCGGATAGATACAAATTGTATATACGTCCAGCACCGTAAGGCCAGGGGGCGCATCTTCAAAAAAAAAAAAAAAAAAAAAAAGTTTGTGAATAGATAATTCCCTATTAAAGACGATAGTAACGGCTAGGATCGGGCGGCTGGGATAAAGTAAATGCGACTAAGTGAATATGCGTGGGATAGATACTGTTATAATCATATTTTCTGATTGTGCTCCATGCAGGAATAGGCCACGACAGAGGGCCGCGTGAAGTGTGGATCTGTGGCCATTCATTTGTTCACTGGGCGCAGAAGAGAGCACGAGGTAGACCAATGGGGTTGAACCTAGGACTTCCATGTGCAGACGTGGCCGTAGTGTGGCTGGGACGACGGGGTATGGTGTGGGACCAGCTGATGCCGTCCTTGCTCCAAAGGGGGCGATCCACAAGGAACCCAGCGATAATGGTGATCCATTTGGGGGGCAACGACCTCGCATCCACACGCAGCGTTGAGCTCACCAAGAGGATGCAAGGCGACCTCCTAACGCTGGCAAACACATTTCCGGAGACTCTATTGGCATGGTCACACATCACACCCCGGCGAGTGTGGAGAGGCGAAAACTCACATAGGGCGGTGGAGAGGACTAGAAGAAAAGTGAACAGATGGATGGCCCGCTTCATGGGGTCCATAGGGGGATGCGCCATTGCGCATGAATTAATAGAGGAGAGATGCCCCGGACTGTTTCGCCCTGATGGAGTGCATTTGTCAGACATCGGAATGGACATTTTTCTCTGCGACATACAGGATGCGGTAGAACGACTATGGAGGAAGCGGATGTTGGCCACAGCGGCGCATTGATGTGTGGGGCCCCGACAACAAGCGAGGAGTCGCTGTTGACGGGGTTGGCGGGAGAAACGCACCCGGGGAGAGAACACAGCCTAGGCCTTAAGTAAAGGGGGAGAGGTACGGGAGAGATACACGGACCTCCCCCCGGAGAGACGGAGATGGTAACAAGAACACCACGCAGAGAGCCCCCCTTGGCCTTGCTTTGACGGCGGGCAAAAGGGGGGGGGCAAGGAAAAGTTGCCAAGGCTGCTTGAACGGCATGCGCAGCAGCTTTTCGGCTGAAGGACACGAAAGACTAAGGGACTGAGAAAGCTTTCACGGCTAAAAGAGTTCCCTCCTGCTAGGGGCAAAAGGCGGCAGGATAGTGGCTGTGTTTCTCGGGGGGGGGGGGCAAGAAAAGAGGTGATATAAGGCATTGTAGACTGTGTCTTGCTGACAGTCACGTGCATGCTGTGGCCAACAGTTGTTATGTACTGTTAAATACCATTGTTGTGTACTGTTAAATACCGTTGTTGTTAGTATACCGTTGTTGTGAATAAAATCGATATAATTGGTGAAAGAACCCCATGGTGTAAGGTGGTGCTTCATAGGGGGGGGGAGGGGTGGGGGGGGGGGGAAAGGGAGGGAAGGACGGCGGCGGTCATGCCAGTTGCGTGGCTGTGACCTACCAAGGCAAGTAGTCCATCAGACCAAATTTTATAATCTTTAGGTTCTGTAAGCAGAACTTCAGTCCCAGGCCAAATATCCCTTAACCATGGGCTATCTATATCCCTATGGCTATGTTGATAACTATCTTTGCTTTTCTGCAATCTGTACTTTCCATATATTGGTAGCCCATCCTGGTCATAATACTGTAATTCATACTGGTCAAGATGAGTTTTAGGATCAGTGAGAACATTAACAACTCTTAGATTAGAATGGGCTTGTACAGAACTCACTGTGAGAGGGTCCCTTACTAAATGCACAGGATTATTAGTCATAACAGCCTGACAACTAGATAGGGGGGTTTCCCCCACAGGATGAGCTCCCTCTCGCTGAAAACAAATAGGAGGGTTGGTTACTGGCTGAGGACTGATAATTCTTGGAGCAAAGGTTGCTACATCTGGCCATGTTACTGTAAGATTGAATAAGGTTTCATTCACAGACAACTCCTTTAATTCTTGCAAGGAGATAGGTCGAGGTCTAGGCAAAAACCCAAACTGCGTAGCTGCTGGGTGATGTAAGCACACAGCACAATTGTAAATGTTAAAACGCTGAATTAAGGAGTAAATATGAGAATGGAACACATTATAAAACCCACCATGTTTTGCCCAAGGAGCATGCGGATCATACTCAGGGACTGTATGATCAGGAGCTGTATGATCTTGGACCACTGGAGATGTAGGGGCAAGGTTGAAGGTTTGGAGCAATTCATCTACTATTGCCTTTTGCTTAGGCCCTACCATTGGTTTTTCTGATAACATTTTCATAAGAGCCTCCACACTCACTATACTAGGAAGAGAGCTCCCACACACCAGATCAAGAAACACAAAAACAGTGCCAATGCTACTGAAAGCATACATATTAACCAATTCTCTGTGGACAAGTCCGAAGTAGGTTGTAACTGTCCAACAACTTCACACCCACTTTCTTGGTTAAGCGGAGATAAAATCGGAGGAAGTGAGTCCAGTTCAATCTCAAATTCCTCTGGGTCCGGCCTAGGCTGTGTACAGGGAAGTTGTCTCATCCAGGTGACGGTGCTTTCTTGCACTGATCCAAATGTATCCAGATTTTCCGTCCTTTCACTTTCAACGCTGAATATCCCACTAGCAACACTTGGAATGGTCCCAGAAATCTCGCTGCCGGAGCAGACTTCGGTGCCGGATCCTTGATAAGCACCCAGTCTCCAGATTCCACTTCTGGAGGTGGTCGTGATGCCTGAGCACCCTGTTTCGTAAGCTGCAAAAAGGAAGGAGATACCAATGTTTGGTACAAATATTTACAATATGATAATAGGTCACTGTGCAGCAGTTGGGGATCGGGCAATTGATCTGGTGGAACTATAACATGGGCTGGAGTTGTTGCCGGATGTCCGGTCACAATTTCATAAGGAGTAAGGCCCTGTCGAGTTCGTTGAGGAGAATTGCGAATTTAAAATAAAGCAAATGGCAGAGCTTCCATCCAGTCCCGACTCCAATCATGAGTTAGGGACCGGAGGAGCGCCTTCAGCGTCCGATTCATCCGTTCCACTTGGCCAGAGCTTTGCGGATAATATGGAGGATGAAGTTGCTGATGAAGGCCAAAAAATGCAGTTACGCCTTTCCAGACTTCTGCCGTAAATGCTGGGCCTTGATCGGAAGACAAAACCAGGGGCACTCTCCACAATGGAATAAACTGGATAAGCAAACACTTCAAAACTGTAGCAGCAGACAACGAATTAGTTGGATAGGCTTTAGGCCATCCTGAGTATAAGCAGGTAAAAAACAAAAGGTGTTTCCTTCCCCCCTTGGCACAAGGCAGATCAGTAAAGTCCATTTGCAGGAAGAGGAAGGGTCCTCGAGGCCTAGGCAAGGATGGAGAAGGTAATGCGCGAAGAGTGCATCCAGATTTTCCTGCTTGTAGACACGGGAGACAAGAAACATACACAGCATGAGCAGCAGAAGCAAATGCAGGATTATACCATAACTGAGCAAAAGCATTTGCCATAGCCGGAACACTTAATTGCAACTTGTGATGTAAGAACAAAGCAACAGGATAAAATAATGATTTAGGACAAATAAATAATTGGTCCTTTTTCCATAGTCCAGTACTATTAGGTGATGCTCCCCAAGATAGCCATTCTTGCTTTTCGGTGAAGTCTGCTGAGTCCTGATGAGAATGCATCAAGTCCAATGATAACGAGCCAGAAGTAGAAGCTGCAGGCGAACGAAGAGTTAATAAGAGATGTGACGGAACCGCAGGCCCCGCTGCTGCAACTTTAGCAACTTGATCCACAAACTGATTGCCTTGTGACACCACAGACCCAGTAAGATCAGGTCTTTTACATTTCAACACAGCCACCTGAGCTGGTTTAAGCACTGCAGCAAGCAAATGTTCAATATAGCGGGCATGCTTGATAGGCTTATGAGCAGCTGTCAAAAATCCACGTTGAGCCCAAATGTTCCCAAAATCCCAGAGAACCCCAAGTGCATAAGCGCTGTTAGTATGGATATTCACAACCAAATACGTAGACATTTCCAAGGGCAAACACTTCTGCCAACTGGGCACTAGCAAATGGCAAGGCTCCTGCCTCTATTACAGAATCAACAGTAGTAACAGCATAGCCAACAAGTAAATTCCCTTGCTCATCATGGAAAGCAGAGCCATCAGTAAACAGAACACAGTCAGGGCTGGACAAAGGGATAGAAGACAGATCAGGTCTAGCCTTTGAATAGGCCGTTACAGAGGAAAGACAGTCATGAGTTCCATCAGGATCAGACAGGTGTAGAAGGGGATTTAAAGAAGCCAGGATTTGAGCTGGCTGTAAGAGTGAGACCTCATGTAAAGTGACATGTGCTTGGGAAATAGCCAAATCAAATAACAATAAACGAGAGCTGGACAGAGGCTGGGTTTTAGCCAAATGTAATAGCCGAGCAACTGAATGAGAAGTGTACACATGCAATTCATGTTGGAGAACAAGAAAGTCTGTAGTTTGTATAGCAAACACTACAGCAACCAAAGATTGGAAACATGGCGGCATGCCAGAAACGACAGGATCAAAGGCTTGGGAAAAATAGCCTAAGGGCTTCAATCCAGTAGGAAAACATTGTGATCCTAGTACTGTTGCTACGGCTCCTCCGGCTTATGAGGAGGAGTTCACTGCATTGGCTGTATCACTAACTAGGAATAGTGCCGCAGCATCGACATCCCACCTAGATCAGGAGGTGTCGCTCATCCAATTGGATGATATGCCTGGTGTTTCTACCCCTATTAAGTCTGATACTCACCCCTCAGGTTCTATTTCGGGTGTAGTACTGCCTTCCCTTGATTCCCCAATCTCTATAGCTGTGGCTGACACCACTCCTTTACTTACGCCAGGTGGTCCCTTTTCTGCTATCTCTGAAGACCTTGTAGTCATCCCTCGCACCACTAGAACTCAACAGTTAAAAAAGGAAATTTTGGAACTTGAGCAATTAATAGGAGTAGAAGCAAGTCAGCTTGAATTAATAATCACTAGAGAGCAGTTGACACAATATCTTGCCCGCTTAGCAGAAAAAGCCCATACATTGACTAAAGTCATTATAGCTACACTTGAGGCACTTGACCTACAAGTAAAACAGCATACACTAGAGCTGTTGCCATGCAGTCAGAATAAGAAACTGGTAGCAGAAGCCATGGCTGCAGTTGCCAAAGGAATTGGCCATTGGACCAAAGCTCCTTTAATCCCTAACTGGAAACACTTGCAGTGTTTGACTTTAGAGTTAGGGGATTTTTTAACCTTAAATAAGGAGGTTAGAGGGGAAAAAGAACAAAGTAAGCAAATAGATCTGTTGGCTCCATTCAGAGCCTTCCCTAGGGGGGATGGTGGTTTAGTAACTTTAGCATCTCATTGGTCCCCAGCTGAAGTTTTTAATTTGGCTAGATTTTGCCCTGACTCCCGAGAAAAACCTGGTCAGTTTGTGGATTATTGGCATCAGCTAATAACTACTTATGACCCCTCCTGGGTAGATTTGCAAAATTTATTAAAGTCAGTCTTCTTGAACCCTATAGAATTGAGGGCAGTCACCCACCCCCAACTGCGGGATAATGCAGCATGGGAGTGGCCTCATACAGATCCTGTTATTAATGCTTCTGATAATCAAATGACTGCCTTCTGGGAGGACCGGAATAATTTGTTAAAAGCTATTGAAAAGAAATGTACTCCTGTAAAAGATTTGTCCAAGCTATTAGACCTGAAGCAGGGTAGAGATGAAGCTGTTGCTCAGTTTCATACTCGTTGTTGCCTAGCATTCTGAGATTTTTCCCCTCAGAATGGTGAAATGGAAGGATTTGCCTCAATTTTTGTGAATGGACTGCAGCCAGAAATAAAGACTATTCTCGAAAATGCTTTGCTTGGATGGTCTACTAAGTCTGCACAGGAGATTTTGGAAGCTGCCTTGCATGCAGAGAAGCGAATCCAGAAGCAGAAGGACGATGATAAAGGTAAAGTGGACCGGCAGCATCAAAAACTTTTAAATCTCCAAGTAGCAAGTTATGAATCCAATTTCAGGGGGCGAGGCAGAGCCAGAGGTGGCAGGGGCACCGTACCCTTCAGGGGTAGAGGTCGTGGCCATATGTGGGGGCAGCAAGGAGACCGTGCCTGTTTTAGGTGTGGTAGGATGGGGCATATGGTAAGAGACTGTACTATGCCAAGGAGCGACCCTCCCCAATCTGATGTACATCAGGATGCTGTAGGAGCTAGTTATTCACATGCTCCATACCCTGTTTTTACCCCTAACCAGCCATCAGTCATGACCCAATATTATGCGGAAACTGACTTGGACTATAGTGAAGACTGACTAGGCTTTGTTGTGTGCTCCAATACACAGGGAAAAATACGCGCTACTATCTTGGGGTATGAATTGCTCTTCCTGTTAGATACAGGTGCCTCTACATCTGCCATAGCTCTATCACAATTGCCTCCTCCTCTGTTTAAGGCACTGCCTACTGCTCCTAAAGTCCCTTGTGAAGGAATTGAAGGGAAAACTATAATGCACCAAAAATTGTCTGATGTGCCGCTTCTAGTGGAAGGGAAATTGTATCATACAGATTTCCTGGTTGGCCCTACTTTGCCTGTCAATTTACTAGGACGAGATTTTCTATCCAGAAACAAGACTGTTATCAGCTGGGAAACTGGCACTTTGACTTGTACCTTGTGTCCCCTGCAAGTTCAACAGCCTGTAGCTGTGACACTGGCTGTTGTAACGGCTCCGCCATTGGACACCCTTCAACCTTATGGGCTGTGCCAGGTAATGATATTGGACATCTCAGCATTTCTCCAGTCAAGATTGAGGTATGGTCGGGAGCTTCCACTGACATATGTGCATCAGTACCCTCTGCCTGCTGCTTCAGTGGCTGGAATATGGCCAGTGATTGAAAACCTGCTAACCCAGGGTGTGTTGGTACCCACTTCTTCTCCTTGCAATACTCCCTATTTTACCTGTGCTGAAGGCTGATGGTAAGTCTTACAGATTTGTGCAAGATTTGAGAGCTATTAATCGTATTGTTCTACCAGTTTTTCCCTTCGTACCCAATCCTCATGACATTTGGACTCATATACCATGTGGCTCCACCCACTTTTCAGTTATAAATTTAAGCTCCGCCTACTATTCCATACCAGTAGGGGAGGAGTCTAGGTATTTACAGGCTTTTATGTATGAAGGGCGTCAGTATATCTGAACTACCCTTTCTCAAGGGTACACCGAGAGTCCTGCTTATTTTTCACAGGCCCTTAAAGCTGCTTTGCAGGACTTGGCATTGGACAAATCTGTGTTAATACAGTATGTAGATGATTTACTTATTTGTTCTCCTTGTTATGATGCTTGTGTTGCTGATACTATGTTAACTCTTATACATATCTCTCATCTGGGATTGAAAGTTAATCAATCTAAGTTGCAATTTTCTTTGCCACAAGTGATATTTCTTGGTGTATGTCTCTCCTCAGCTGGACGCTCTATTACTGCTCGGCGGATTGGTCCTATTATGTCTATGCCTTTTCCTGCTACTGTGCCTTTAGTACGCCGCTTTTTAGGTCTTTTAGTATTTTGCCGCCAGTGGATTCCTGACTTTGCTGAACTTGCTGCTCCACTGTATGCCCTTCTTGGCCGTGAGGCTCCAGAGGGTATTATAGTTCCTACTGAAGTTCAGCATAATGCCTTCCACTCTCTGCGCCAAGCTCTACTGACTTCTCCCTGTCTTTCTTTTCCTGATTATACTTTACCTTTCTGTCTCTATGTGGCTACATCCACATCTGCTGCTGTGTGTGTTTGGCACAATGTTTTCCTACTGGATTGAAGCCCTCAGGCTATTTTTCCCAAGCCTTTGATCCTGTCATTTCTGGCATGCCACCATGTTTCTAATCTTTGGCTGCTGTAGTGTTTGCTATACAAACTACAGACTTTCTTGTTCTCCAACATGAATTGCATGTGTACACTTCTCATTCAGTTGCTCGACTATTGCATTTGGCTAAAACCCAGCCTCTGTCCAGCTCTCGTTTATTGTTATTTGATTGAGTTTATACAAAGATGCAGAATTTAATATTTAAGCTCCATTAAAAGCAAACTGAAACAAATGATAAAAATGATAAATACATGCTTCAGATCTTAGTGGTGTTATGCATGGGTTCAACCCAAGCTTAGATACTGGGCACACATATACTGCAATGTTTAAATACTTTTCCCCAGTAATTACAAATGAATTGTCCCTCTTGACTGTCAAATTGAAAGCGGAAACCAAGAAACAGGCCTACACGCAGGTATGAATATGCAAGTACAGTTTATTGGAAGACCCAATAGGTACCTAATTGGGTCTTCCAATAAACTGTACTTGCATATTCATACCTGCGTGTAGGCCTGTTTCTTGGTTTCCACTTTCAATTTGATTTGCCTGTGCGGATACCTTCTTCTCCTGCTGTTTGTCCTCTTGACTGTCAAACAAGCAATCATGCTGTGATCTCTTGAAAGAAATCTCAAAGAATAGAATGTGAAACACTTAACACAAATCACTCAGAGCAATTTCACAAAAAAACATTGTCACTCTATTTCTGCATTTAACTTCAAAGATATTAAGGTCTGCCAATCATAAATATATTCTTGTTCCAATCGAGTGAGTTGTGTAGACTAGTCACCTCCTCTCTTAGAAATAAGTTTCTTAATGACAAAACTAAATATCTTCCACTGTATGTTGATGTTATATCGAATGTGAAAAAAAGGTGGGGGGTTTTTTCATTACATGTGCTCTATAATTCTTAGAATCGTAGATTGGCTAATCTAGTTGGTAGTGCCACAGGTATTGCATAGGACTGCCTTTTATTTGCTGACTAGTAAGATGGTTTTGCTCACATCTTGACACTGTGTAAAAGTAAACATGCATGTTTTGGGTATTTGAGGAGGACATGCTGTGGTCTAGAAGCAGTTTGACAAGACACTGCCATCAGTCTCGCTGGGGATCTTCTCTGTCTCTCTGTTCTAGCCATGACATCAGCATGGTGCTCTTCACCCTCCCCTATCCCCCCACCCCCTCCCCCAAAGCACTCCAACACCACTCTCATGGCAAAAACAGAGAGATAACGTTTTTGCCCTATGCCAGCCATGCACAGACCTCATCCCTCATGCTCTAATCAGCTTTGGCATGCCTGCTTACCCGAGCATGCACTTGTCACCTAGGGGCAATGGCACAGTGCCCCTGGAGGCTAGGGTAGGGAGCTGCAGGCCTCCTGTACAGTGCCAAGATGGGAGAGCTGAAGTCTATACTAGTGAAGCTTTTTCTATTCCTAAGCTGTGTTCTGGGCAGATTCGCTTGTACAAGGACTTCTGCATTGGGACTCCTGGCCAGAGGTAAGTGCAGGCATGGTTCTTCGAGACCCCACGTCTTAGAATGTACATATAGCTGAATATATGTATGAATTGTTATAGATGTGGATAGGGATATACATATATAGGTGGGGATGTGAGAACTTTGACGTGTGTACTCAGGGGTCCTTGCACTCATTGTTGATTTGTGCATGACTATGGAAGAGAAAAGAGAGGCACATTTGCTGAGACTTGTCTTGTAGCATGCATTACCCGAGAGTTTGGATACTATAGGTACCACAGTTTAGAATGTTCTAGAATTTATTTATTTATTTATTTCTAGCTTTTCTATACTGCGCTATTTGACATCAGTGCGGTTTACAGTTAACAATTTTACACAAGGCAGGGGAGGTGCCTTGTGCTTACATCGAACAGGACATAGTAACTAGGATTCATAACATTGAACTATTTACATCTGAACAATGACAGCTTACTAGTGTCACTTTTACATTCTTAAAGCTGTTGGGTGGTTGTGTTTGTACAAGGTGTAGGGGTACAGTTGGATTGCGAGTAATATAATAGGAATAAATGATGTTTAATGGCTTTCCTGAATTGTGTGAGATCTTTGATCTGATATTGGACGGGAGATTATTCCAACACCTTGGAGCGTAGAAAGAGAATGCTCTGCTTCTGGTTGTTTGCGTGCATTTTGTCACTTCAATCGGGATTACTAGTGTGTTGGTGCCTATTGACCTTCTTGACCTATTGTCGGGGATGTGGGTAACGAGTGCAGTGATGGACGAGGGGGATATCCTATTGATGGCTTTAAACGTAATGAGTAGTGCCTTGTAGGTGATTCTGCCTTCTATTGGTAGCCAGTGAAAGTCCTTTAAGGTAGGGGTTATATGGTCTCTTCTTGATACTCTGCACGTGCCGCGGCATTCATTGCAAGCTGCAACTGGTTTAGGGAACTCTTGGGGATCCCGTGTAGAATGATGTTCGCATAGTCAAAGTGTGGAATTAACAGGGCTTGGAATACTGTCCGGTAGTCTTCATGTGCCAGCATTGGTCTTAGGTGACATAACATCTTAATCTTGAAATATATAGCCTTGACGGTATTGCTTATGTGCGCTTTAAAGTCAAGACGTTGATCAAGCGTAATACCGAGGTAACGTATCGTGGGCTTACTTGGGAGCTCTGCGTCTCTGACCTTTAATGTTTTAGGTGGGGAAACGTTTCTGTTCTTTGTGATGAACAATACCTCTGTCTTCTTGAAGTTTATATGAAGGTTCCGTTTGAGGAGCCAGTCTGTGATCGTGTTGAAGCAGTTAACTAAGGCAGTGAAGTCAGGATGCGAGATGTCGAAAGGCGTAAACAGGAGGACATCATCTGCATAGATCAAGCAGGAGATTCCAAAGGATCGAATGATTTCACAGATAGGCTGCATGTAAATGTTAAATAATAGTGCGGATAGGGACGAGCCTTGGGGTACTCCTTGGATTTGTTGAAACGGATCCGAGGCTCCCATCCTTACATGTTGCCATCAGTCATCTAGATATGATTTACACCAATCCCACGCCAAGCCCTGAATGTTCATTATTGTGTGGTACGCACCTTCTGTCTGTAGTCAGATAGTGACTTTTGGTATGGTTTGCTGTCCTTTCATCTTTTGAGTTATTTCACGGTGCAAAATTATCTGAGAATTATTTACTTGCTTTTTGTTTTTTTTGTTTGAGATAGATGAAGTGACCATTCACGGGCCTAGTACAGGCAAAAAATTAATGTTGGGCCTGCTTTGACATGTAATGTTTGGTTGTCCTTGATTTCATGTGCTATATGCATGGCTTACCAGCTGGCAGAGCCCTGCCTGAGTCCCTCATCAGTACACTGTAAGCTTGGCTATTCTACAGACTGTGGACCAGTGCCTGGAGTGCTTAGATGGCTGGAATAATTGCATTTTCTCAGGTTTTTGAGGAGTCCCTGGACTTGGCACCAGTGCTGATTTTTTTTTTTTTTTTAATGGCTCTGCTAGATACTGTGCCCTTCTTTCCTTGCAGGCAGCACATCAGTGTTACAATATGAAGGTCCTGAGCTTGTCCCTCTGGGAAGGCATCTGTTGTTTTTGTGGCTAGAAGCTTGGGGCACTGCTATCACATGGTGATTTCCCCAGCAGCATAAGTGCTCAGCTGCCCACTGGGAGAACTAGCCTTGAATTTGTAGCCTCCCTCCCCCCATGTCCTTCATGATCAAATAGGCAGCAGTGATATCCCATGGCTTTTATCAGCATTGTCTGAGAAGGCCCTTGGAAACCCAAGGTAAACTATGGACAATTTATTAAGGTACCTCCTTCCGCTTCCCCTCCCTGGAATTGATTCAGACATCACTTTGTGCTTGTTACAGATCTGCAGGTTGTCTGTAACAAGCACAAAGTGATGTTTGAATCAATTACCACAGATACCTCAGTGTCACAAATATAAGAATGAGATCCTCTACTAGTTGTCATCTGTCTTGTGTGCCATCTAATCCTCAGCAATAAAAATAAAATAGTGGAAGATTCTGCATCTAGAAGACCAAGCCTCAGCTTCTCTGCTAGGTACAGTAGTTTTTTTTGTTTTTTTTTATTTGAAGGCAGCGTAAAAGTACAACAAGTGCGGAGCAAACATGTTCCAAACATAGTAAAAATACAAAAAGAGACACCGGTACAGCATCCAAAAACATTATTAACAAAGCCCTCTTCTTTGTATATTTTGTTATAAGTTGCCCTTTTCTAGTATTTCCTCATCCCCCATCCCCCTCCCCCCCCTTCTGAACCTGACTAAACTCCAAAACTCACTCCCACTCCATCCTTTGCCTTCCCTCCCCCCTCCCGCCTCCCAGAACTCATCCCAACCCCCCAGCCACCCAGACATCCCCCCCCACCACCAACCGTCCCTACCCCTCCACCCCTAACCGCTATTTCCTCAACAAAAATGGGGAATATCAGCAAACTGAACCACTTAGGAAAGAGAAAAAGGAAAAAAGAGAGAAAAGGAATAGACTAAGAACTCTACAACATGCTAGATAGATAAGAGACCAGTGTTTCCCATAGAAAACAGAGAAATGCCAGAGGAGTTACTGACCATATTGAGAAACAAATACCTCCCACACCTGCTCAAATTGAGACAGCCGCAGTCGTCCAGCTGCCACCCCGTGCTCCATAGTATATGTATCCCACATGCGCTCCAGCCACTGAGCAAGAGTGGGGGGCAAAATCTGCTTCCAGACAGCGGCTAAGGCCAGCCACGCCGCATGCAGACCATGACGGATCAGAGTCAATTGGGAAGTCCGAGCACCCGGTATCTGATTGCCCAAAAGAAAAATACCCGGGTCCCAAGGAATGCTCAACCCCACCAGCCGTTGCAGACGGCACTGAACTCCCCTCCAAAAAGTCAGTATACGCGGACAGAACCACCAAACATGTGCCATGGTGCCTTCCTGCCCACATTTCCACCAGCACAAACCAGATACTCCGGGGAACGCCCAAGCAATTCGCACCGGCGTCATATACCATCTGTAGATTATTTTGTAATTAGTTTCTCGGGCATTAACTGCCTTAGCACTCCACCAGAGTCGACCTTCAAGTTGCTCCCAGCGCTGCTCAGAATAATTAAGATGTAATTCGTGATTCCACTGTTCCCAATGCTTGCTAGGGCTCACCTGTTGAGTTTGTAAATGTGCATATAGGGCAGCAATAAGGCCCTTCGTGGTGGTACACGCCTCACAAAGGCGCTCAACGTCCGACAGGTTGCGAGCAACCTGCGACCGAACCAATCGGTCCTATACCCAGTGAACCGCCTGCGTATATTGATAAACGTGACCAGCAGGAAGACCAAATTCTCCCTGAAGCGAACGAAAAGAGCGCAGCCTACCATCCGCAAAAAGTTGGCCTACTCGGCTGAGCCCCTTATGACCCCACAGCCGAAAGGCAGGATCACTCATCCCGGGAGGAAAGGAAAGATTATCCACAGTAGGTGCCAAAGGAGTCATGGTCGCCCCACAAGGCCAGAAGAATTGGTCCCAGCAGCAGAGAGTGTGGGAAATGTAGGGGTTAACTGACTGGGGGGCACCACGCAATTTAGAACTGAGCCACAACCGATCCCCCAGTCCCGCTCCTCCCGAAAGCTGCATTTCCATTTGTACCCAGCGTTTGGTGGTGTTTGTATCCATCCATTCCACCCCCCGCGCGGCACTGCACTGCCGCGTAGTACCAGTGAAGGTTAGGGGCTCCCATACCTCCCCGGCGCGTGTGCGCAAAAAGAATCGGACGAGCCAAGCGAGAGCGACGGAACCTCCAGATGAATTTCATAAGCATTGTCTGCCACGTAGCCAAAACACTATGAGGCAGTGAAATAGGGAGTACTTGGAATAGATACAAAAATCTCGGGACAACCACCATCTTCAGTACCGCAATACGTCCAAACCAAGAGAACAGCAGCCGAGCCCAAGAGTCTAAGTCTTGCCGTACTTGTTGGATTAGGGATCTATAATTGGCCTTAAATAACGCGGCCCGGTCAACCGTCAGGTTTACACCCAAGTAACGAAGAGAACCCGTGACCCAACGGAAGGGGTAGGAGGCCTTCAGTTGTAGACAGGTGGCCTCTGAAACACCAACGTTCAAAATTTCAGATTTAGCATAGTTGATTTTAAATCCAGAGACCTGTGAAAAGGCCTCAAAAGTCTGCATTGCAGCCGGGAGGGAGACAACCGGGTCCACCAGCGATAGTATGATATCATCCGCAAAAAGAGCAATTCGATAATCTGTGGAACCCACCCGAACGCCCTGAATATCCGGGTGCTCCCGAAAGCTTTGTGCAAGGGGCTTCATCACCAACGCAAACAACAGCGGTGACAGCGGGCATCCCTGTCGGGTTCCCCGTCCCAGCGCAAACCTCCTCGAGTGGCCCCCGTTAACCCGGACACATGCTGTAGGGCCCAAGTAAAGACAGCGAACCCACCGCATAAAGTTAGGTCCAAACCTCATTTTCTCCAGCACACACCAAAGAAAATCCCAACTAACCCGGTCAAAGGCCTTCTCAGCGTCAACTCTCACTAACAGCGCCGATTGGGAGTCCTGTCGGGCCGCATGAATCACCTGCAACATTCTTCGAATATTATCTGCCGCTTGATGACCCTGCACAAACCCAACCTGGTCTGGGTGCACCAGAGTCGGGAGGACGCGATTCAGCCGTGCCGCCAACATTGAAGCCAATATTTTCACATCGGCATTTAGTAGGGAAATTGGGCGATACGAAGCTGCTTCCTGTGGGGGCTTACCCGGCTTAGGGATAACCGCGATAAGAGCCTCACGCTGAGAAGGAGGCAACCCTCCCCCCCGTAATATCTCATTAAAGAGCACCACTAGAGTCGGAGTGAACTGGGCGCTATATTTTTTGTAATATTCCATCGGGAACCCATCAGCTCCAGGTGCCTTCCCCGTTTTGAGACGTCGAATGGCCATCTCCACCTCCTCCGCTGTAAATTCAGCATCCAGTTGCCCTCTGTCATCCTCAGTTAGGTGCACTAAAGTAAGAGCACCCAGATAAGACTGAGCACGAGGCTGATCAAAGGGTTCAGCTATATACAGTTGTTCCAAAAAGTTGCAAATACTTCACGGATCTCCTGCGAAACCACCTGCAGATGGCCCCAGGAGTCCTTAATTTCACTCACCACTCTCAAGGTTTGTTGCTGGCACAGCCGTAAAGCAAGATAGCGGCCGGCTTTATTCCCCCTCTCATAAAAGGTTTGCCGCATTTTCCGACGCATATTATCCAGGCCACGTTGCATGCAAGCACCCAGCTTCGCCCGAACCGTCCGCCACTGACGCAAAGTCCGTTTAGAACCCGTCCGGGCATGCTCCAATTGAAGACGCCTATTCTCCCCTCCCAAGTAGCAGGATTTCCGCTCCCAAGCCTTTCGGGCGCGCGACGCCTCGGCGATCAACTGGCCCCGGGCAGTCGCCTTGAATGCGTCCCAAACTGTAGATATCTGAACTTCCCCATTATCATTTAATTCAAAAAAGTCAACGATAAAACGGCCGTGTTCCTGAACAGCGTGTGGCCGCCGAAAAAAACGGTCATCTAAGCACCATGACTGAATCCGCTCACCATAGAAGCCCGCGGGAAGAGCAAGCCAACATGGAGCGTGATCCGACCAAGTCAATGTCCCATGCCCAGCAGTCACCCTCTCATCCATTAGTCGCTGATCTATTAAGAAATAGTCAATGCGGGTATGCACCTTATGTACGGAGGAGTAGTAAGTGTAACTTTTCTCCCCCCTGTGTGTAGCCCGCCAGACATCACACAAGCCAAGATCAAGCATAAACCGTCACAGCGCACGACTGGGTCCACTGGTTGCCCGACCCGCGCGGCCCGTTGAATCCAAAGATGACTTCGCATGCACATTACAGTCACCCCCCAATATAATCGGGCCCTTTGCAAATTCAGCCAACAATGCCTTCAACCGCGCAAAAAAGGCCACCTGGCCCACATTTGGAGCATAAATAGAGGCCAACGTAAGTAGGCGGCCTTCCAAACGAACATTCATAAAAAGCCATCTTTCCAAAGTGTCCCTCTTAACTTCCTCCACCCGTAAAGATAAGCTCTGATGTACCAACAGGGCCACCCCACGCTTCTTCCGGCCCTGCGTATCAGAGGCCACCCACACTTCGGAGTAAGGCTTGCGCTTCAACAGACCCTGGTTGCTACTCCGGAGATGGGTCTCCTGCAGGAATACAATGTCCCCTTTTAACGAGCGCAACTCCGTAAACAACAGGGAGCACTTTCCGGGGGAGTTGAGACCTTTAACATTAAGAGACACCAACTTCAGCATTGATATTTACCTTCCCAACCTCCCCCGCCCTGCAGCTCCCCCCCTCCCAAGCTGTCCAGCCTCCTCCATCTTCCCACATGAGCATCTATCTGAGGCATTCGTTGTGAGCTCTGTCCTCCCACTCCCCCAGTGGCCATACCAATAGTCCTCCCAAATCCACTACTGCACCCCTTTCCCACATTAGTACTTACTCCCCCCCCCAGCCCACCTCCCCTCCCCTCCCCCCCCCACCAATCCACCCTCCCACCCCGTCAGTACCACCAGCCCGTCTAAACGGCAGGACACGGCAAAACTGAACCCAGGACTAGCCCCCCCCCCCCGGGGCCCCCCTGCATACAAATACTAAGGCAATAGACAGTATTAACACATCCTCCATTAAGTGATAAGCCAGGAATTCAATGCTCCGAACCCTCTCCCCGCAGCAGTCCTCCCCACAGGATCCCCTACCACCTGCAAACTCCCCAAAACTAATAACATTAAGTCCAAAAGGTGTAAGAGGAGCAGTTATACATCTTATACATTATGACACGTAAGAAAATATATCTTCAAAACAAAACATGCAATATGAACACCTCCAGTTTGTGGCCCAGAGTCCAGGTGAGGTCAAACATGTTTGCCCACCCGAGTCCATCTCGAAGACTGCGGCTTGGGAGCCGGAGGCACTGGTAGCATGTTATCCTCCACAAGGCCAGCTTGGCTCAGCGCCCTCCAGGCTTCTGTATGGTCTTTCGCTGAGATTTTTTTATTACCCAAAAGAAAGTTCATCCGAAAGGGGAAGGACCAGGAGTAGCGAATTCCTTTATCATTCAGTACCTTGATTATTGGTCTCATCTCCCTCCAGCGAGCCAGGGTAAACACTGAAAGATCTTGGTACACGGAGACCGCCGCATCTCGGTATTGAATCGTTTTTTTCTCCCTGCCTCTCCGCAAAAGCAGTTCCACATCGGTATACCTCAGGAATCTAGCAATAACATCCCGGGGTTGATTGTTGGGCGGCTTTCCCAGGGCCCGATGTACCCTTTCAATCTCCATCATATCCCCACGGATTGTGAGCTCCTCTGTTGTTAGCAGTTCTGCCATCAGAGTCTTAAGCACCACCACCAGATCTTCTGCAGGTACAGTAGTTTAATAGTTATTCATTGGGACATCTCCCCCTGAGCCGGCTATAGTTCCGTTATGCAGAGAATATCATTCAGACCATTTGTGGAATGAGTTAGGCTGAAATGCCATTGGCATTCTTCATTGTCCTTTCTTTTGCTTCCTTCTTTTTGATACCCAGCAGTTTATAGCAAAATTTGCCTTGTGTGCCTTCTAATCCTCTGCAATCAATATAAAATAGTGGAAGATGCTGCATCTAGAAGACCAAGCCTCACCTTCTGTTAGGTAGTGCGGTTAACTGAGACATATGATGCTTCATTACCCTGATCCCAAACGAGGGATAGGGCACCCAGCTGGCTACAAGCCAGGTGCCCTGGTGGGTGTGGTTATGTCAGTCATCACTATGGAAGGTTGTTTAGAAGGCACGCTCAATACATGGCAGCAGGCAAGGATGCTCAGTCTACGTTTGCATGGCACAGTGGGTTGGCCCGGTGACTTGGCAAGTGGCAGCATTTGAAGTGAGTAACAACATAAGATCCGCTTGCCAAGATGCATCCCGCAAGATTTGCAACTGTGGCTCAAATCCTCCTTGAATATCAAAGAAACAACTCTGTATAGTAGATGCTAACCTATACACTGCTGAAGTCAGAGCAACTCGCTCTGGGGTATATTTTAAAGATGCCTGGTATGCTACCCTGTGAACTCCAGCCTGGATCTGCCCAGGGATAATTGAAAGATGCATCATTATTGACCTATTCAGTCACTTTAGGAAACTACACAAAGGACACTATTATTTATCGGACATTATTTGGACTTGTGGCCAAATGGCCTTCTTGAAACATTAAAGGCAGTCACAGACACCACTGAACCTAAGTTTGGACTATGTGCAGCAAGATCCTATTGGCCCCTACTAGATAGGATGAGGGTCACTTTTGTGGGGAGTAAGGGCCAAGCTTTGCTGCCCAACTTTGTGGCGGGTACTCAAACCAATCAAACAGCAGGTGTTGGAAAACCTAGTGACAGATCGGGCATTCTAGTTGGTGGCAGTGGCAGAGTGCCCTGGCAGTCTCTCTTTCAAATACAACAATCTCTCCAGATATATGATGCAAAGAATAGATGACAGTTTCATTGGCAGTGGCACTGGCTCAGGTGACCCCTGGGACCTTACTAACTTCTTTGTACATTGCATTAAATAAAGCTGTAGCCTTTTTTGCCCCTATACACTTGTCTGACTTAAATCTTATTAGTCATCTAGGTGTGCAAGCTTGGAGGGAAAGTCCTGCCTGCCAATGTTTGATAACAGGTTTCCCATTGAGTCTTCTGCATTAGAACTGTCTGTTCACAAAAAAAGCATAGTTACTCACCTGTAACAGGTGTTCTCCAGGGACAGCAGAAATCAGTCCTCACATATGGGTGATGTCGGCACTGATCGAGCCCATGTGGAACATTTCCCCAGCTTTCAAAAAAAGCCTTTGGGACATGTTTCCATGCATGCGTGGTCCCCTTCCTGCCCAAGGATGCCATCTTTCTCAGTCAGATGACATAGCTAAGGAGGCATAAAAATAAAATAAGGTAAAGGAGGAACCTCCAAGGGGAGGAGGGAGGGTTGTGAGGACTGATCCCTGCTGTCCCTGGAGAACACTTGATACAGGTGAGTAACTACACTTTCTCTAGGAACAAGCAGGAAGACATGGGAGAGGCCAGCTCGCTCATAGGCAAGGGCAATACAGTCCACCACCCAAGTGGACAGAGTTTGCTTAGTCACAGGGAGCCCCAGCCTGCTAGGGTCATAAGACATGAAAAGCTGAAGGTCTTTGCGATGGGCCTGGGTCCGCTGTAAGTAAGCAATCCAGTGAATGAAGTAGTAGTTCCTCCCTACTGGCGTGAGGCCGCAGGAAGAAGGTGGGGAGGGCAACCTCTAGGTTGAGCTGGAAAGGAAATATCACCTTCAGGGGAAATTTGGGGGGGCTGCGGAGCAATGCCCTATTCTTGCAGAATCTTGTATATGGTGGCTCCGCCATCAGGGCCTGGAGTTCGCTCATTCTCTGAGAGGACATAAGGGCCACCAGAAAGGCCACTTTCCAAGAAAGGTACCACAGGTGGCAAGTGGCTAGGGGCTTGAATGGATGTCTGGTGAGCTGTGAGAGCACCACGTTGAGGTCCCACTCCGCTGCCAGACCATGAGATCAGGACCATGAGATCAGGAAGGCATCTGCCGCCACCCTCTCCAGATGAGGTTGACCCAAGCAGAAGTGAGGTAGCTGCATGTTGTCCAAAGAGGAAATAGATCCATTGTGGGCCTGCCCCAGAGGTGGAAGAGCCTCTTGGCCACCCTGGGTTTTAAGCGCCACTCGTGTGGCTGAAGGATTCTGCTAAGCCTGTCTGCTAGGCAGTTGTCCTGTCCTGGGAGGTAAAACTGCTTGCAAGAGCATACTGTTGCGAGCTGCAAAGGAGAGGAGGGCCACCACCTCCTGGCAGAGGGAGTGCAAACCCATGCCCCCTTGCTTGTTGATACAGAACATGGTAACTTGATTGTCCATCTGGATTAGGATGGGCCGGTGTCGCAGGCAGAGGCGGAATGCTCATAGGGTTATGAAGATTGCCTGAGCTCCAGGAGGTTAATCTGTAGGAACAATCTCTCTTGGGACCAGCTGCCTTGTGTGTGGTGGTCCCTGCAATGCGCCCCCCAGCTTAGGAGGGAGGCACCTATGGTCAGGGTTCTCTGAGGTGCGGGTGCTTGGAATGGCATTCCCGCCCAGAGGTGGTGGAGGTTTTGCCACCAGTTGAGGGAGTTCTCCAGTTGGCGGGTAATCTTGACCCTGTCCTGTAGCCTGCCCATGGCTTGAATCCACTGTGAGTGGAGGCACCACTAGGCTATCTGCATGTGTAAGTGGGCTGAGGGTGTTACATGGACCGTAGAAGCCATATGGCCCAGTAGGCAGAGGAGGAGAAGATGGGCTGGCACTGACCGGCAAAGTTGTACCTCTCCTGCTAGTTGTCTGAGGCATTCTGCCCTTTCTCTGATGAAGACTGCCTTGACCTGCAGCATGTCGAGCTGAGCACCTATGAACTCCAAAGTTTGAGCTGGAGAGAGATGGGATTTGAGGTAGTTGATGATGAACCCCAGATGCTGCAGATGCTGACTGGCCTCTGAGGCTGTGCTGCCTCTGATTAGCCAATCGTCAAGGTAGGGAAAGATGAAGGCCCCTTGCAGACAGGTGGGCAGCCACCACAGCCAGGCATTTGGCAAAGATCCTTGGTGAGGCTAGACCGAAGGGTAGTACCCTGCACTGGTAGTGCCCTTCCCCTACCACAAACTTGAGGTACTACCTGTGGGAGGGGTGGATTAGGCTGTGTGTGTACGCATCCTTCAGATCCGAGAAGCACAGCCAATCTCCCTGGTGGAGATAAGGCAGCAGTCTTCCAAGGGAGAGCATCTTGAACTTCTCCCTCACCGGAAACATGTTTAAGTTTTGCAGGTCTAGGATGGGCCTGAGATCCCCAGTTCACTTTGGGACAAGGAAGTACCTGGAGTAGAAGCCCATCTCCCATAGGTGTTTGGGTACAGGCTTTACTGCATTGTCCCTGATAAGACCTGTGAGCTCTGTGAGCAGAAGAGTCTGGTGAAGGAGGCGTCACACCAGCGCTCCTGGGAAGAACTTAGGTGGTATCCTCTGTAGGTGGAGGAGGTATCCTTCCCTTTCTACTTGCAGTACCCACTGGTCTGAGGTGATATTGGCCCATCTGTGGGCAAAGAGTGCTAGGTGCCTGCCTGTGGGCTGGTGAAGGTCTCCTGGGGGAGGGGAGGCCCTGTCCTGGGAGTCAAAAGCCCCCCCCCCCTGGATGGGTGGGAACTGGGGTCTGAGGCTTCTGTGCTTTCACCTTCTGAGCCCCATGGCATTTCCTCTTATTTATTTATTTACATTCTCTTATATACCGCGCTATTCTGCATCAGTGTGGTTTACATTGAACAAACTGAAATTACATTGAACAGGGCATTATAACTTGGAGATAACTATTTTACAGGGAACTCTTAGGGTGAGAACCTTATTGTTGGCCCAAGAAGGGCTGGTAGTGGGACTCTGTGGGAAAGGACCCTTTTTTCTCGGGAACAGGGGTCTTTTCCCTGCTGGTTTCCTGCAGGAAAAGGATGAGGTCTTTCTAGAGAGCCTCTGGTGGGTCACCATGTTGACCTCGATCTTGGCCGCCTTGTTGGCCATGGGCTTGCCGAATAGGTTCTCCCCGGTGCACGGGTTGTTGAGCAGCTTGTCTTGAACCCATTGCTTGAGGTCGGAAGACTGTAGCCAGGCTTGGTGTCAGGTGCCAATGCCGGCTGCTGCAACTCTAGTCGCTGACTCGAAGCCATCGTAGGCTGCTTGGGATAAAAACTTGGAGCAGTCCTTTATCCCGCAGGTCAGGGATTGGAACCCCTGGAGGGTTTCCCTGACAAGACCAGCCGAAAACCCCAGCAGCTCCTGGGTTAGAGCTTTTAGGTACATACCTATGTATAATTTATAGGCTTGGATCCAGTACCCCAATATTGAGCCTTGGTAACACCTACACCTGGGGGCATCAAGGGCTCTGGCCTCCCTTCCAGGGGGAACAGATGAATGTATCTTTTGGCTGTTAGGTTTTTGCATGGTTGACTCGACAAACATGGAGTTTTGTGGGAGCTGGGGTTTGTGGAACCCTGGGCCCTTCCGGACGTAGTGCATGTTGTCAAGGCGCCGGCTCACCATCAGTACTGTTGCTGCTGTCTCCCACATTCTGAGCAATAGCCATTCGAGGATTGGCTGCATGGGCACTGTGAGGGTTTCCTTGGGTGGAGACTCATATTGGAGGATCTCCAACTCCTCGATGTGCGTGTCCTCCTCTGCCTCAGTCTGCACCGAGAGGGCTTTGGCCATGTCCTTGACAAAGTCATGGAAGTCTACATCCTCCAGAGGGGAGTGGTGCTGGGGTGACGTGGGAGATGGGTCTGAGGGGATGTCTCAGTACTGTTTAATCTCCAGGGATGCTTCATCGTCGGTTTCCGACTCGGAGTTGAGTGGTGACGATGAATCCAAGACTCTATGACTCATTGTCTCAAGGCTGGCATCGAAGAGTCGGTGGCTTCCGGAGGATCTGGGGTCCGAGTTGCGGAAACTAGCTGGGGAGGATTGGATGCCCGAGGACTGGGACTGGAACCTCGACTGGTGCCGAGGGCTTACCCAAAGCGGGTGGCACTCAGAACTCAGCTCGACGACTGGGGACTTCCCCACAGTCGGGGGACCGGTCATCGGGACAGAGGATGTGGATGAACCAGCCATCATTGCCTGCTGCAGGGACAGGATAGCAGTGATATTCTACTCCAAGGCCACCATTCTGGTTTCCAAATCAGAAGGCTCCACAGCTTTCGGTGCGGGCACCGAGGATCTTGAGCCTGGCACCAGCACTCTCGTGAGTGCACCCTCGATGAGGACTACAGCTTCAAGGAACCTCCACAGTCTCCGCTGGCCGAGGAATCCTTTTTGAGGACTTTGGTAGGGTACTTCTCGGAACCGCCCGAGTCCCTCTGGACAGTTTTACTGGGTTTCTCCAGTGCAACCTTGACAGATGTTTTCTTCTTTTTCTTGAGGTCCGAGATCTTCTTGGAGGAGCCGCAGCCGTGGGATTCTGAGGACGCTCGGATCTCTGTGGGAAGTGCTGGGCTTGAAGCGTGGCGTCAGGGAGGCAGGGGCCGAATCAGACCTAGGGAACAGTTTT
This sequence comes from Ichthyophis bannanicus, assembly GCA_033557465.1. Classification (NCBI taxonomy): domain Eukaryota; kingdom Metazoa; phylum Chordata; class Amphibia; order Gymnophiona; family Ichthyophiidae; genus Ichthyophis; species Ichthyophis bannanicus. The sequence goes on from CM066031.1 coordinate 1,044,398,446, forward strand.
TCCTTCAACTCCGACCTCTTCTTATTGGTCTTAGGCATCATGGCCTGGCATAGGTCGCAGGAGCTGCTTTCATGGTCCAGTCCCGAGCAGCTTAGGCAGCAGTCATGGGTGTCAGTCACTGGCATAGTTTGACTGCAGCAGTCACATTTTTGAATGCACTGGGTGACAAGGTGGGGAGCTCCTGGGCTGTGTCAATGACCCCTGGGCAAAAAAGGCACGAGCACTCGTCGAGGCAAGCCTCGATCAAAGAAGAAAAAAGGGTCAGAGAACAGCACCGAGTTCACTGCCGGCTTGAGGCAGGAAGAGGAACCGGTATGCAAACCGGGAAAGGCTAGCTTTAAGGATATTTAGCAAGGATTTTTTTGAGGGAAACATGACAGATGTTTGTTGGGCTTCACGGAAAAAAGGAAAGTGAACAAGATGGCATCCTTGGGTGGGAAGGGGTCCACACATGCGTGGTAGCATGTCCCAAAGGCTTTCTTTGAAAGCTGGGGAAATGGTCTATACAGGCTCTGTCAGTGCTGACGTCACCCATATGTGAGGACTGACTTCCTGCTTGTTCCTAGAGAATGCGCCCTTTTCAATGCCTGTTTAATAATATTCATCAGATACCCCTTTTCCTGAAATTGCACAATCATCTGCTCAGAATAAACTCTTTCTTTGATGTATGTAAACATGGCATATATAAAACCTGTCCTACAGGGATGTTATTCTGTAATGAACATGAATGGTAACTGGTATAATGTAATAAATTCATTTCTTTAAGGCCACAAGAAGTGCCAATGGGAATCAAACCCAGATCTCCTGGATAGTAGGCTGTTTCTCTAACCCAGTGGTTCTCAACCCAGTCCTCTGGGACCCCCTGGCTAGTCAGGTTTTCAGGGTATATACAATGAATATGCATGAGATTATATCTATATAAAATGGAAGCAGTGCATGCAGATCTATCGCATGCATATTCATTGTGGATATCCTGAAAACCTGACTGGCCTGGGAGTCCCAGAGGACTGGGTTGAGAACCACTGCTCTAACTACTAGGTTACTCCTGCACTCACACATACATATTTCCCCTTAAAATCCCAAACTTACAGGCATATTATAGAGGGGCCAAGTCAACCCATCACCAAACCCCGTATCTGCTGGAAGAACTCATCATCAAAAAACAAAATAATTACAAGTTAGAACCAAGGTGACTAAGTCCATCAAAAAATGCTATCTTTACATTTGAATGTCCATGTTGTTGCAATGTGCTTGAAACCAACTGAATTGCCACAGCCTGTGGGATGTTTGTATATAATGCTATGATACCCACTGTCTCCAATAACTAATTTGGATCAATATTCTAAAATGCTGCTGAAGTTAGATCAAATGCATACAATTCAAAACGTATGATGCACTATTAGAGATCACCACTATTAGAGATAACCAGTTGCAAAAACATTTCCCAAGAAATGGAAACTGGCTGTAACACTGAACATACACCAGTCACAATGGGCCTTCCTGGTGGATTTTGCAAAGGTTTGTGTATTTTTGGTATTATATGATATGTATGTATTTAAGAATATTTCTCAAACAAAAATAATAGGTCCTAGGTTATAATTTCACATTACAACATTTAATCTAACGTTTCCTTCCCCTCCAACTAAATTTGTACTGTTGGATCTGTTGGGAGGAGGATATACAAATGAATGTCTCTAAATTGTTGGAGGACATCCTGCTTGTAATGCCCCACATTCATAATCAATAACTCTTCCTCTTTTGTCTGCCAAGTTCAGTAATAATAGTTGGATCCATGGTTAATTTCAATGCCTGTGTATTCTCTTCAGACAAATTACAAAATAAAAACAGATTAGAAACATCTTGCAGAACTAATTTTTGAAATGCCACAATATTAGCATCAATTGTTCATGGAAGGACGCAACGTGATGGATGAGTCATCTCAGAAGGCAAGGGACCACTACATAGTTTGCTTGAAAAATACAACTTCAGTTATAAATTATGAAAAATTGTTTAGTTGAACTTCCGCTTTAAAGGGATTATGATATTCTGTGGGTACAAATGATAAAACAGGGGTGGAGAGTGAGCATTGACCGCAGGTTGCAGTTAGCATGGGGATAATTTCAATGTGCTAATTGTCAGTGTTGCAGTAAACACAGGTGCACTCACTGCTACCTCAATGGATAATGTTAAGTGCACTTGTCTTAATTGCGAATACACTCTTAGGCTTCTAAACTCACCCCCATAGGAGCCAAAAATCATCACTTATAAATACAATTTATACATATTTGTGGACTCACACCTGGGAACACCTCAACCCTGCTTTTCTTACTTTATATATAGTAGTATACCACAGAACATTCATATTCTGAAATATGTGTAAAGCATCAGAATTTATTTTTAAAACAGTTTTATGTTTAGCATGGTGACAAACATGTAACTGTGTTTTTGAATACTGATGTATTTTTTTTTAATTTAGGGGCCTGTTTATCAATGTGCAGTAGGTTTTTGCACTTACAGCACCTTAAGTGCAAAACCTAAGGTGTGGCAATTGCAACGCCTGTGTGGTAAACGCGGGTGGCATGGCCAGCATTTTCCCTGCATTTACTGCACAGGGTAGACACTTAGCACAAGGGGTCTGTGTTATAGCATTGGTGCTATCTGCTGAGACGTGTGATATGGGCCCTGGTGCAAAAAAAAAAAGTCAGCTGCCATGGTGGCACAACTGAAACCAACCCATCTTCCTCCCAAAATAATTCCCACTGGACCGTTGCTTCCCCAACTGCTACCCTCTCGATCTAATCCCTGCTGACTGGTACTCCCCTGAGGATAAGCCCTTTCCTAGGTCAACTCTGATTCCCAACCCCCTAAACTCCCCCCCAGTGCTCAGCCTTAGATATCCCTGGTGGTCTAGTGGGCTGAATTGCGAACAGTCCATCTCTGCTTCCACCTGGAGTTACCGCAGTTTAAAAATTCAGTTATGACTCCTAGCAGTAATTTTATGGTTCTACCACAAGACTACCGCTGAGTATCCTAGCCACCGTTTAGAACTGCAGCAGCTGTGGGGTGGGAGCAGAGTGGGAGTGCTCTCACTTCAGTCCACTAGACTATTAGGGATCTCTAAAGGTGTGTGCTGTTGTGGTTGAGGATTGGGGCTTGGAGAGAGGGTCAAAGGTTGACCTGAAGAAGGGTAGCTTTGGTTCAGGTAGTACCAGTTGGAAGGGATTCTGCTTAAGCAATCAGAATGGGGGAGTCTTATTGGTGGGATCATGATATTTGTTTTCCCTGAGCCATAGCTGTGCTACTACTACACAAAAGGATAGTGCAGCTTATCACATCCTGGCCTAGGTCCCTAGGACTTCCTCTTCCCAAGAATTAACCAGGAGAAGAAAAAGCATCACTGACTCTTGAAACAATCCAGGCCCCTTTAGGCACTTGCAATAAAGGGGTGTTAAAATCAGAAAGGAGAAATTTAAAAAGAGAAGTACTACAGTGACTGCAGTATACTGTACATAGGGGAGAGAAGGAATAGCTATATCATATCTTTTTTCCACTCTACCTTTCCTGAGGGAAATTTTCCATGCTCCCTAATGCCTAAGAAGCTGCAACAATCCAGAATATTCAAGAAAGTTTGTAGCCATGGGTATTGACAAAAGAAATCCAGTCAATTTAACCCCCCCCCCAAATGAATTCCATAATACAAAAATGAACATACCATGCTGAGAAGCAGTAGATGGTGCAGCTGTTAGTTTTCAAATGGGAAAGTGAAAGGTGGAGCAGGAAAGGTAGGTGGAAAAGAAAGGTAGGGAAAGCTCAAGTAGGATGAAGGCAAAGAAAGGAGTGAAAGGGTGTGGCAGGAAAGGAGACAGGGTGCAATGTTTGTTTACTCGTTTATTTGATATACCGCCCCCCCCCCCCATAACATCGGGGCAGTTTACAATATTCCAAAAACAAAGGAAAATGAGTCCAAGCCCCAGAGGTGAAGAAAGAACTACAGATTTCAATAGGAAAGGGAGAAGAAAGATGCATTCATACAGAGACAATCTAAACAGTAAAACTGAGAAAGGGATCAGGAGGCAGAGGAGGGGAGGTCAACAGCAGAGAAAAAGAGGTGGGTCTTGACCCAGTACAAGCATTGTGGAACTTGTGCTCTTGGGGAAACTGCTAGGTACATATGACCTAGATTGGCCACTGTTGGAAACAGAATACTGGGCTTGATGGACCTTGGTCTGACCCAGTATGGCATATCTTATGTTCTTATGTTCTTCAGAAGGGAACGAAACTTGGGATAGGATTCTTTTAGGTGGAGTGCAGTAGGAAGGGAGTTCCGCATAGAGGGGCCGAGGTAGAAGAAGGCTGACTGCTGGGTAGATTGTAAAAGTGCATGGGAGGGGGAGGGGAGTTGGAGCCAATTAACATGTGCAGACTTCAGGTGGGAGTATGAAAGAGAAGGAGGTCCGCTAAATACTGAGGTCTGTGAGTACAAATATCTTGATATACCAGCATAAGACTCTTGAATTGAATCCGGAAATCCAGCTGAAGCAAATGAAGCTGAAAGAAGATAGGGATAATATGATCTCGATGGGAGACATGTGTTGAACATTTACAGTATGCTTTTTTATTGGCAAGGCAGGTTCTGTACTTGCTGAGTAGCAGGACTAGTGAGGCTAGCCATGGCTTTCAGTATCATCTGTATGCTGATGACTCCCAGATCTACCTCTCTACGCCTGAACTCTCTCCGGCAGTCCAGACCTGGATCTCTGCCTGCCTTTCTGACATTGCTGCCTGGATGTCTCACCGTCGCTTGAAATTGAACATGGCCAAGACTGAACTTCTTATCTTTCCCCCTAAAACCTCCCCTCCTCCTTCTCCTTTCTCAGTCTCTGTGGATAGCTTTGTACTCCTTCCTGGGGGTTGTTTTTGACTTCTCTCTCTCTTTCTCCACACATATCCATCTTGTAGATAAGACCTGACGTTTCTTTCTCTATAATATTAGCAAAATCTGCCCTTTCCTTTCTGAACACACTACTAAAACACTTCTCCTTAATCACCTCCCGTCTTGACTACTGCAACCTACTCCTTGCTGGTCTCCCTTTGAATCATCTCTCTCCCCTTCAATCTGTTCAGCACTCCGCTGCACGACTAATCTTCCGCCAGCCTCGTCATGCCCATATTACTCCTCTTTTCAAATCACTTCACTGGCTCCCTATCCATTTCCGCATCCAGTTCAAGCTTCTCCTGCTGACCTATAAGTGCATTCACTCTGCGGCTCCTCAGTACCTTTCTTCTCTCAACTCTCCTTACAACCCCCCTCAGGAAATCCGCTCTTCTGGCCAACTGTTTCTATCTGTGCCCTTCTCTTCTACTGCTAACTCCAGACTTCGCTCCTTTCACCTTGCTGCGCCTTACGCCTGGAACAGGCTACCTGTGTCTGTGCGCCAGGCACCTTCTCTAACCCTCTTCAAATCCAGGTTGAAAGCTCACCTCTTCGCTGCTGCTTTTGGATCCTGATTCACCTGATCTCCTTTTTCTTTCCCTTGTTTTACCCCTGCTTACACCTTCTGTGTTTTGTCTTAACTAAATTGTAAGCTCTGACAAGCAGGGATTGTCTCCTACATGTCTGTGCAGCACTGCGTACGACTGGTAGCGCTATACAAATGCTCAGTAGTAGTAGTAGTAGTTATGAGTCGAGCTGCAGTATTTTGTATTAACTGTAACCTGCCTCGTTGGTATTGGGGAACACCGGTAATAGCAAGATTGCAAAAGTCCAACCTGGAGATGACTAGGGAAAGAAGAAGGCTAGTTAAAGCCTGCGGGGAAAGAAATGGATGGATGGCTTGAATACGGTGAAGGTAGTAAAAAGAACGCCAAGATAATTGTGAGATGTGATCATGGTAGGAAAGATTGCTGTCTAGGAGTACCCCGAGATATTGGAGCAAAGGGACCAGAGTGATCGGTGTAGATGAGAGAGAGGGAGCCAGGGATGGGCAGCTGCCTCTGTGCGGAACCAGATAGCTGATGTTTTAGAGATATTGAGGAAGTGGTAGTTTGTGGATAGCCAGTCAGAAATCAGTGATAAACACTTATTGAGAGGGGAGACTATCAGGCTGGGAAGGTGAAGTGTGGTGAAGAATATGAATATCGTTGGCATAATAATATGCCGACCGTCCTGACTGATGAATTAGTAAAGCTAGAGGAGCGAGAAAGATATTAAATAGAAGTGGAGTCAGGACAGAGCCTTGGAGAACTGGAGAGGGAGAGGGTTGGGGCAGAGGTAGCAAAACCAGAGGTGACTGCAAAAGACCTAGAGTATAGAAAGGAGTGAAACCAGTGATAGACATTATTCCAGAGGTCAGAATCCCGTAATCTAGAGAGCAAAAGTGAGTGATCTACAAGATAAAAGGCTGCAGATAGATCCAGAGATACCGTGATGTCACCATGATTATGTGAGGAATAGATCTCATTCAGGACAGCAGACATAATAGACTCCATGCCATGGCCTGGGCAGAACCCAGATTGACGAGGGTGAAGGAAGTGAATTAAATCAAGGTGATGAGAGAGTTGAGAAAAGACTGCTTTTTCAAGAATTTTTGATACAAATGGAAGATTGGAATCCGGACTGTAATCTGCTGGATTAAGGGGATCAAGGGATGGGTTTTTCAGAAGAGGACATACTAGAGTGTGTTTCCAGGGGGAAGGGAAGGTTCCAGAGGTAAGATTCGTATTGATCATGGTAAGCATTGGAGGAAGCAGACTGAAAGAGCGTTCCGACAACCAGGAAGACGGCATGGGGTCCAATGGGCAAGTTGTCTTCTGCGTTGTGGAAATTAACTTGAGAAGTTCTGTGGCAGTAGAGGATAGAAATTTGCCCAGGTGTGAGACAAGGGAGAGGTTGGAGGAGGAGGGGAGGCCAATAGTTGGGGATAGGAGAGAAGAGCGGAGCATAAATCATGGGTTTTGGTGAGGAAAAAGGAGGCCAACTGGGATGGACCGGGAACTGGATCAGAGCTGTCCGTAGAGGGATAGGAATAAGACTGCAGGCTAGAAAGAGCTTGAAGAGTGGAGTAGAGTTAACGGGACCTGTTCAGGGCAGCTGCGATGGCCTCTGAGTAAAATGTATGCTTTGCCTGGGGCACACTGGAATGGTACTGAAGGTGACACGTCTTAAAGTGTTGAAAGGCAGCGGGTGGCTGACGAGCAGCCTGATGAGGATGACGAGGTTGAAATGGTGCAAGCTGGTCCAAAGCATCAGAGAGTCTGGAATTCCACAATGCCACCTGTGAGGCAGGAGGAAAATGCTGGAGAATGGATGGAACAATATGATGAGAAAGTCGTGCTGAGGGATGGGAGATAGTGAGGGAACAAGACTATTTGCAGTGAACCGCAAAGAGAAAGTGAGACAGAAGTGGTTTGTCCAGGGTACCGACATTGTTCAAGAACAGGGGCTGGGTGGGGGAAGCTAGTGGAGTGATAACCAAATTCAAGGTGTGGCCAGCCACATGAGTGGGAAAATCAACATGCTGCAAAAGTGAGAGATCATGAAGGAGTGTGGTAAATGATAGATCCTTTGTGGAGGTTGGTGAATCGTAGTGTATATTAAAATCCCAAGAAGTATAAGGTGGGGAAACTGTAGGGATATGTTGGAAACAGAAGAAAGAAGAGACTCCCAAGGGTGCAAGCAAAGTGAAGGAGGTGAATAGATAACCAGGAAGCGAGTCACTGAGCAGGTATGCAAGCACAGGAGAAGAGATTCGGGGCAGCATAGGGAGGGGGAGAAAACTTGAGTTAGAGGGAGAGAACAGGGCCGGCCCGTCCATTGAGCAAGAATGTTTTTTGCACAGGGCCCCGCGTTTCAGGGGGCCCCGCGCAAAAAACATTCTTAAGCATCCCAAGTTAAAAAAAAAAAAAAAAAAAACCGGCTGCTTCTGCCGCGGCAGCTTCAAGAGCTCTGCCGCGGCAGCTTCAAGAGCTCTGCCGCGGGGCCCCCCCCTGCCCGGCAGAGCCTCCGTGCATCTTCAGCTCTTCACGTCCAAAACGCGGGCTTTTTTCAGAGCCGCGAGAGTTTCTTTCTCGCGGCTCTCTTAATCCCGCGGGGGCTGATGGGATTTTCCCATCACCCTCGGCGGGATTAACAGAAGCCGCGAGAAAAGAAACTCTCGCGGCTCTGAAAAAAGCCCGCGTTTTGGACGTGAAGAGCTGAAGATGCACGGAGGCTCTGCCGGGCAGGAGGGGGCCCCGCGGCAGAGCTCTTGATGCTGCCGCGGCAGAGCTCTTGAAGCTGCCGCGGCAGAAGCAGCCGGTTTGGTTTTTTTTTTAATTTTAATTTGGAATGATAGGGGGGGTGGTGGTTAGGACTGGTAATGGGCTATGGGAGGGGGGGAGGCTAAACTGGAAGTAGGCTGATGGGGGGGGGGGTGGTGAGGACTGGAAATGGGCCAGGGGGTGGGGTGGTTAGGACTGGTAATGGGCCCGGGGGGGGGGGGGGGGGGGTTAGGACTGGTAATGGGCCATGGGGGGGGAGGCTAAGACTGGAAGTGGGCTGATGGGGGGGGGGTTAGGACCGGTAATGGGCTATGGGGGGGGCGAAGTGGGCTGATGGGGGGGGGGTTAGGACTGGTAATGGGGGTGGGGGGGGGGGGGGGGGGTTAGGACTGGTAATGGGCCATTGGGGGGGGGAGGCTAAGACTGGAAGTGGGCTGATGGGGGGGGGGGTTAGGACTGGTAATGGGCTATGGGGGGGGGGGCGAAGTGGGCTGATGGGGGGGGTTAGGACTGGTAATGGGCTATGGGGGGGCTAAGAGGGCAGATGGGCGGGTTTGGACTGTTAATGGACTATGAGGAGGCAGCAAAGGCAGTAAGAGGGGGGGTAGGACTGGAAAAGGGCTGATGGGGGGGGTTAGAACTGGTAATTGACTATGGGGAGGGGGCTAAGGCTGGAAGTGGGGGGTAGGACTGGAAATGGGCTGATGGGGGGGTTAGGACTGGTAATGGGCTATTGGGGGGCTAATACTGGAAGTGGGCTGATGGGGGGGGTGTTATGACTGGTAATGGGCCGGGGGGGGGGGTTAGGACTGGTAATGGGCCTGGGGGGGGGGGGGGGTTAGGACTGGTAATGGGCCCATGGGGGGGGTGTTTAGGACTGGTAATGGGCCATGGGGGGGTGTTAGGACTGGTAATGGGCCATGGGGGGGAGGCTAGGACTGGTAATGGGCTGATGGGGGGGGAGGGTTAGGACTGGTAATGGGGCCATGGGGGGGGGGGGAGGCTAAGACTGGAAGTGGGCTGATGGGGGGGGGGTAGGACTGGTAATTGGCTTATGGGGGGGGCTAAGACTGGAAATAGGCTGATGGGGGGCTAGGACTGGAAATAGGGTGATGGGGGGTTAGGACGGATAATTGGCTATGGGGGGGCTAAGACTGGAAATGGGCTGATGGGGGGGCTAGGCCTGTAAATAGGGTGATGGGGGGGTTAGGGACTGGTAATGGGCTATGGGGGGCTAAGCTGGAAATGGGCTGATGGGGGGGGTAGGACTGGTAATTGGCTATGGGAGGGGGGCTAAGACTGGAAATAGGCTGATGGGGGGCTAGGACTGGAAATAGGGTGATGGGGGTTAGGACGTAATGGGCTGATGGGGGGTTAGGACTAGTAATGGGGCTATGAGGAGGCTAGACTGGAAATGGGCTGAGTGGAAGGAGGCTTGAACTGCAAATAGCTGATGGGGACGGGGGCTTGGAATGGAAATGGGTTGTGAGGGGGAGGGAGCTAGGACTGGAAATGGGTGAGGGGGGGGGGCTAGGACAGGAAATGGGCTGATGGGCTAGAATAGGACTGGAAATTGGCTGTTGGGGGGGGTGCTAAGATTGGAAATGGGCTGTGGTGGGGGTTTGGATTGAAATGGACTCATTAAGGGGCTAGAAACTGGAAGTAGGCTCATGGGGGGCTTGGATTGGAAATGGGCTGAGTGGAGGGGAGCTAGGATTTGACATGGGCTGATGGTGGGGCTAGGAAAGGACTAGAAATGGGCTCATGGGGGGCTGGGATTGGAAATGAGCTGATGGAGGGACTTGGATGGGACTGCAAATAGATGGGGGAGCTAGGACTGGAAATGGGCTTATGGGGGGCTAGGACTGGAAATGGGCTGATGCGGGGACTAGAAGGGAGCGGATGCTGGGTGGGACTGGAACTAGAATGGAGCTGATGTTGGGGGAGGATTAGAATGGGATGGAGCTGGGAGAGTGAAAGAGTGAAATGGAGAGTGAAAAAATAGATTGTGTGGGAGGTAATACCAATCTACAATTGTCCTGAGAATTGTATATTAGGTGGGTATTGAGGATCGAGGTGTAAAATTTGAGTGGAAGAAATAGGAATGAGGAAAGAGCAAAAAGGAGAAAGATTAGTATGTTAAAGCAGATGTAGAGAGAGAATGGAAAAAAACTAGAAGAGAGAAGAAAAGACAAATGGACAGCAGACGATGAAGAATTAGCGGAAGACACGAAGAAGAAACCAGAAGAAAGGGCTGGAGCAATTGCAGCTGAAAAAAAATGCACAAAAGGTAGAAAAATATCTCTTTATTTTGAATTTATTATTGGAATATGTCAGCTCTGGGAAATGTGCATCATTAACGTCTGCGCTTTGTTTAGTACAAGAGCAAATTAATGTATAGTTTTATTTCTACAGTGTTGTACCATTCCAAGTTTGGATTTTGGGATTCCCAGTTTAATATTGTCTTCCTGTTTCTAAATTGTGATTCCTTGTTTGGTGATGGTCTATGTTCTGCATGTGTAACTGAGCTGAGGTATTCTGTTTATGTAATTCCTATTTGACATTGCCACTTGTTCTCTTTCCCCAGTAGGTCATGTATTGTTGTTCTCTGAAATGTATTGGTTTAATATTTGCAGCGTTTCCTTTTGATAGTTAGGTATTGGTGCTTTTATGAGTCCTGGTAGTGCTGTTAGGATACGGCGGGGTTTGCTAATGGGTTCTAAATGGGCAGTGTTTGTAGTAGTTCCTAATGTGCCTGGCGGTTGGTATTGGATTATAGTAATGTAGAAGTCTTTTAGTCTTTCTTTATTCATACACTCATTAAGAGGCATGGTTTACTAAAAGTTCGTGTATGGTAACATTATGCAAATATTTATGCAAATGAGGCCCCTTATGCAAATGAGGCCCCGCACCGAGTCTCCGCACATGGCCCCGCACCCCCCTTGGGCCGCCCCTGGGAGAGAAGCACGATAAATAGTAGCAATCCCGCCACCAGTTTGGCCGATACCTGGAACTGAGAGAATTGAGTAACCCTGAGGGAAGACAACAGGTTACGAAAGGTTCCTCCCCTTCCTTGAGCCATGTCTCTGTCAAAAAAAAAGAATGTCTAGAGGGTCTTGCTGTATGAGGTCATGGATTAATATTGTTTTTGCCCGGAGGGAGCGACAATTGAGTAAACCAAGCCTTAGCATGTGTGCCACAGCCAGAGTAGATGAAGAAAAGGAAGAGCTAGAGGAGGGGGCATAGACACGGAGGTTTGAGTGGGAGTGCGCCAAAGTATCATTGGACCGTGAAGGTTGTAGGGGAGGTAGCGGCCTATGCTCCCAAAAAAAAATGGGATGGTAAACACAACCAACAGGAGCCTGAAGAGAAGGAAGAGCAGGCAACTTTAGGTGGTACAAGAATAAGAAGGTGGAGGAGGAATTTGGAGTATGGTGTGCAATTCTGGAGACCGCACCTTCAAAAGGATGTGAACAGGATGGAGTCGGTGCAGAGGGTTGCTACTAAAATGATTAATGGGCTTCATTATAAAGCATATGAGGACAGACATAAGGATCTTAATATGTACACCTTAGAGGAAAGGCGGGATAGAGGTGATATGATTGAGATGCTTAAATACCTCCATGGCATAAATGTTCAGGGAGAGAGCCTCTTTCAATTGAAAGCAAGTTCTGCTACGAGGGGACATGGGATGAGGGTGAAGGGAGATAGATTCAGGAGTGATATGCGGAAATATTTCTTTACAGAAAGAGTAGTGGATCCATGGAATAGTCTCCCAGTGGAGGTGGTAGAGATGAGGACAGTAATTGAATTTAAAAAAGCATGGGACCAACACAGAGGATCTCTAAAGTTAAAAAGTGGACTGTTGTAGTTGTTGTTATGGAAGGACAGACTAGATAGGCCATGTGGTCTTTTTCTGTCATCATGTTTCTATGTTTCTATGAATAGCGCAAGAGGGTAAGAGGGATAGGGCGTTTGTGCAAGAGGAGGGGAATTGACATGCCCAAAGCAACACATACACACCCACACCCTCAGTGCCACAAACACATACCCAGCATGCCGTTGCTCCCCTCCCAACACACACACAGCCTCATGCCAATTCCTGCTATGACACCCCACCCTCACGTATACACACAAGCCCCAAGACACAATATCAACATAAACACTCCCCCAACACACATACCCACTCACTGCCCACAGGCATATACACTGCCTTCAACTAATACACAGAAACATCTTACCCACATATGCCTACAGATTGATTTATACAAAACTGATATCCCACCTTATATACATAGAGCATCAAGACAGTTTATAAGATAAATTTTTACAACTAATACAGAAATTTAAAAAATATCTACCCCTCTCTTACAAACCCTAACATGTCAGCCACAAACAAATTTCTTTCTTTTACAGCTAAACTCTACCCGTGTATATATATATATATATATATATATATATATATATATATATATATATATATATATATATATGTATACACTGTGACACAGCAGCTGGCACAGAGCCCATGGAGTTAGGGGAAAGTAAGGAACTTACCTCAGAATCAGCTGGGCAGCAGACAAACTCAGCTCATGTAGAATTAGCTGAGCAGCAAACAAACCCAGCTCATGTAGAATTAGCTGAGCAGCAGACAAACTCAGCACATGTAGAATTAGCTGAGCAGCAGACAAACTCAGTACATGTAGAATTAGCTGAGCAGCAAACAAACTCAGCACAAGAAAAGCAGAAAGGCATTAGAGTAAAATGTCCTTGCACTAGTCCTGATATAGCTAGAAGCAGGAAGGCTAATCAGGAACACCTGTTCTCAGAAACCCAGGCAGCATGCAAAGAAAACAAGGATAAAAGCTGCAGGGTAGAACCAGGGAAGGCCAGTAGGGGCAGCGACCTGGGAGGACTAAGCCAGCATCCAGTGAACACACGTCATGCTGGAGGAAACCCACTAAGGGAAGGAAGCAGTAGGTGTGGCAGCAGAGCAGGAAACAGCCAGCACCGTGCCCAGGACCCTGCTAGGATTCCTGGTAGTTGGAGAGCCCAGGAGAGAGCTGCCAGAAGCCCAGATATAAGAGACAGAACCACAGCTAAGAGGTGGGAACCTAGCTCTGCTAAAGAAAAGGCAAGAAGTTCTGTTTGGTTTGACAGGCAAGGGCATGGCACTAGAAGTAACTTTGATACTGAAAGTTATACAGTAATTCCACCAGCGTGGAGAAGAAGGGAAAGCCAGAAGGAAGCTCCTAATATACCAGGCATTCAGAGCCCTGGGTTTAAAGAGCCCTTTCTAGAAAAGTTAGCCCATGACTCACAGGAGAGTTTTAAGGAAGACAGCAGCTGTGAAGAGTGTGACCCATATGCAATTGTAAGTGACTCTGAGATAACGCAGTGGGAGAACAACAGCTATAATTCTGACCCTGTGCCCATGGATTGTACAATTTGTTTATCTGACGATATTGTATCTTTATGTTGAGCGTGTGCAAAGCAACCAGCTGATGGTGCCTGAAGGAAAGAAGATATTTTCTGTGCAGCAGTTCTTTTGTTTCATATTGTTTGTTGTATCCCAGGAATATCCCCTCAGGGCAGGGAATAAAGCCCTATTATTACTTTTGCCTTACCACTTCACTACAAGACTCTTTTTGTATTAAAGGCAACTTAAATCTTAACACCCTAGGCAGCCGCCTAATAGGGTCATAGGAGGTAGCTATCACTCACTATCTCTCACAACACACATACATCTATATACACTTACACACATCATACCATTGGTTCACACACACATATGTGCCTCACATGTACCATCAGTCATTACTCACACCATATTCACCCACCCAGACCCTAATTCACACGTCCAGTGCTACTTGATGGGGGCAAACTTAGCATGTCTGTTTCGTTGAGTCCACCACCTAGACATGCGTGAGTCCACAAATGGAGTAAAATGGAAACATGTCATTGCATCTAAGTGTGCATTTTCAACTTGTTTAATGTTGCTGATGCATTTACAGCACTATATGATCCTATGCCCTCGCATACAGCAGTGTTTCTTCACCCCCTCCTAATGATCCAGCTAACTGGCCTGGATTTCAGGATATCCATAGTTATTATGCATGAGATAGATTGCACATATTAGAGACCCAATTGATCTATTTCATACATATTCAATGGGACGTGCAGCCCCGCAAGCTTTCTGGACCTGATTCTCCCACTGGCTCTCCCTATTCATCCTATATATCAGGACAGGGAGAGCCAGCGGAGCAGGGGGTGGGCCAGCCTGGCAGCACGTACAGGGCTGATTCAGGTCACGGCCCTGTATGTGCTGCCAGGCCCATGGGGATGCGCTGGTTATTCCACCTCAAAGGTGGAATAAGCAGTGCTTTTGCTGCTATTGGGGCCGGGGATCTCCCCCTCCCAGGGCCAGGGCTGGGTGCAGGGTGTTCTCCGCCATCCGATCTAGGCCATGGCAGGCCAGCCTTGGGTTGGGTGTCAGGGAAAGGGGGGTCGGGAACACCAGAGTCGGGGGTGCCTGTGGGGAGGACATCCCTGCAGGTAGCAGGGGCATGGTGGGCCATCCTTGGGCCCGATTCTGGCCACCATGGGACATTTTGTTCCCATGGTCCAGAAGTGGGTTGAAACAGGCCTGTCTTGCATGGGGCCATCTGGATGGCCTGGACGTGCCCTTACCAGAATCGGGCTCTATGGGGGTTATTTTGGAAGCCCTATTTGTACTTTAGGCATTGAAATATGAGCATACAGATATCCAAACTATGGAGATGTCCTTGAAGTCATTTTAGAAAGCAGTTTTAAAGAAATCACGGGTGCTAGGACATCCAAGTTGGAATGGGGATGTGGTGTAGACATGTCCAGGGCATTCCCAAGAATTTGGATGTCTTTGCCCAATTTCAGAAAAACCCTGGACATCCTGAGACATGTCAAAGTTGTTCCAGGCATGAATAGCCATCGGAAAAGTGTTTGGTTTGCCAGCCAAGCATCTGGAGGATGTGGAGAAGAAGGGCACTCATATCATTTCTATTTCCATATTGACAATGAACATTGACAGCAATGAGGGATCTTATTTTCATGTTGTCATGCCAATGGATGTTCCTGTATGCAAATTAACATGCAATAGACATCCCCACCCCAAGTTTTTGTAGAGGGGACCAGGTCCATATCGAGGGATGTGTGAACACACAGAGCACAAGTATGAAAGAGGTGTTGATGTCATCATTGTGCTTCTAAAAAGCCCCATAAAAGTTAGTTCCTGCATGCATCGGGTTGGGTGGAGGTGGGGGTGCCAGATTCAGCAGTCAGACAGGGCACATTGCTAGCTTGGTACTGTCCTGTTGGGGACAACTATGTGGATGCCGGCATGGGGGTCACAACGGGGACATCTATGTTTCTATAATCAGGTTTTTTTTCTGCACTTTTTGCTCTAGACATCCCAGAATGCACTTGGGCACCCTTTCTAAAATTCCAGTTCATGAATACCCTGAACCCCAAACTAGCTGAATATGCCTCCAGGACAAGGCTGAGAAGCTCCATTCTTCAGTTTTGGAAACATGTGAGCTTGCAGCTGATAATGCACTTCCAGCCCAAAGTACACTGGCATTATGCAGCATCGCTCAAAAAATCTATTGCTCTGTAAAAGACATTAAAGAGACTAATTGTACCAAAATGAAGCTCAGCTTGAAACATTTCTGATGACATCCTTTCTGACTCAAAACAGTTTGTCATTAGATTTTGAATCACTTTGAACTGAAAAATTGCCTTGTTATCATTTGTACTCTGGTTTGTAGCCCTAATACAATCATGAAAAATGTTACTGAGATTGCTAAAAGCATTTTCAAAGCAAATAGTGAAAGCCTTCATGTTATAGCATAAAAATATTGTTTCTGTTGAACCACTTTGACACTTTAATCTATTCAGAGAATGCTTGCTCAGCAGTGTGCAACACCGTAATGGCTCTCTGCTGTTAGTAATATAGCTACTGCTGACCCCTCTGAACTATACGGATAACATGTTCAACTACATATAGTTAAAAGCATGTCCCTTGCTAGGCTATAAAATCCACTCAGGGTCTTTGATATAACTATGATACTATTACCAAGAAATATAACGACATAGAAATGTAACGAGGTAGAGACAATGCCTTTACCCCCTTTCACATACTAGTTCGGCCAATAAGACAGTATGCACACATACATTGCAGAAATAAACATGACCTTATTTAGATGACCTGATGAAAAAATTTAATTGGGCACGTGATGCTTGCTCATCATTTAATCAAACTCCTGCCCCACCCTTTCCCCAAGGGAAGTTCCATCGGGGAGCACTGATCCACCAATTACTTGGTGCCCCAAGGCCTGCTACATATCACAAGACCCCAGCAAAATTTAATTTAGGGACCAGCCCCAGTGGTACAAGCTCTGACCATACAAGGTTTGAATCTGTCCATGAACCCTGGACTGGTTCTAAATCCAGGTCCTGTGAGTAACTTTATGCAGGTTAAGATGGGAGCCATAGGTAAACACTGTGAATCCTTTGGGCTCCTCCTCCATTCTTATCCCTCAAACTCATGCCCGTCACCTTTAGGGGAGCATTCCTAAATTCACTGGCCTGTATACTGGTGTTTCTGGTATTAGTGGGAAATGTTTCTCCCCTTCAAATTAAAGCCCCGGCCCCAGATAAGTAAACAGAACATCCTGCCCTTATCAAACTAGTCTATTCCTTCACAGAAGAGCACGTCAGGGTGAGAGATGTGCACTTAAAAGTGCCGTATATGATACCATCCAGGAAAAACTGTAAACTTTCTGACTTACCTGTTCATTTTGCTCAAACATGCAGATTATTTAGGCTCATTTTCAGTTCATTTGACCTTTGTCCCTGACTGTCAGACATTCTTGGGTTGTTTTACACGTCCTTGTTAATAACATTTTCAATGCATGTGAGAATTTTTTAATGAATCAATTTTACACGTGTTGATTCATAGGTTAATACATATTAATTTGATTTTGCTGGCACTCAATTTAAGTCACTAGCAAACGGAATGCATGCTAATGAATATATATTCTGTAAATCATGCTGCTATAGCCTGGAGTGTGCAAAGCACTTTAGCATACAGTTTCGAACAAAAAATGGATTCAGTGGTAAGAAAGCTATTAGAAAGATTAAATCAATCATTTTATGATCCAACAGTATTTGACATGGAGCACTGTAATGACATTCTTATTTGTGTGTGCATTTTAAAGATGCGTGTACCTTTGTGAACTACCTAGAAGTGATAGGACAGATACATTGGGTCTGATATTAACTTATGCCAGCTATGCACCGCTATGGCGCATGGCCGTGAGTGCTGACCCTTAACCCCGGATATTCAATGCCAGGGTCATATGCGGTCCCGGCATTGAATATCCAGGTTTGCCGCACAGCCTACCAGATGCAGTAGATAACCGGGCAGCGGCAATGTTGCATATTGCCTGGTTAGCTCCTGCAGCTAAAAGATAGGCGAGCTTTTGCCTTAACCGGGCAGCATGCAATAACGTTGCTGTTGACTGTTGCCAACTCCGCTCCTCCCCAGAATGCACATGACACGCCCCGATGCTAAGCGGTTAGCATCGGGATGTATAAGGGAGAAGATCGGGGATATTCAGCAGCACTAACCGTGTTAGTGCCATTGAATATTCTCGCGAGAGGCATTCACACTGTTTACAGGATTGTAAACCATGTAAGTGCCTTTCGAATACGAGGCCCATTATGTATAAACACTGAAATAAATAATGAAATGACATGAACAGGGAGAACACATAACAGCAAAACTAACTGCACAGGGCATGATTGTCTACAGCACTTAAATTCTCTGCAGACCATTCAGTTATGAATCTCTTAATCATGAATCTTTATACTGGATCTGGTTAGGCCTGGACATTCACAAGAAGGGTCAAACTGGCAAACTGAGAAATTACAGTTTCCCTAAAAAGAGAAGTTCATGTAGCACTTAGTGTGTATTCTATTACCCTCCACTTCAGATCCAGATTTTCTTTCTTTCTGCTTTTGATGACGAAAGCTGTTACTTTATTATGCAAAATGCAATAGGTGCCTTTGAGTCAATGCTGACTCCTGGCGACCCAGAAGCACTTTATTATAGCCTTAGACATATACATTCCAGGTAAATGAAGTGATAGATTGTCGCAGAAGGTCTCATGTTTTTTCCACCAAGTGACCACAGCTATGTTAGAAATATGTGAACCTTGAAATCTGCCTCCAGCGTATCTACTCCCCTGCTGCATCACCACTGCCCCTTTGCCACTGGTGCCCCCTTTCCTCTATCTCAGCCACCAGCTTCTCCTTACTGTAAGTCAGTGCGTTCCACTGCAGATAGTTCCTTTCAACCATGGGTTAGACGCTAACTAGCATAACATTTCCTCCTTTGTGAAGGACTTCAATTTTTTTTTCAACTTGACTCTGCAAGAAGTCCATCTAGGCCAAAACATCTGCTGTGAATCCCTGTTGCTGCCAAATATCCCTCTAACTTCACCTGTAGACTATTCAGCCCTGAAATGAAACACTTCAGGGTAGCCAGCCTCACACTGAGGTCGTCTGTGGAATCCTTAAAGGGCTTTAAGACTTCTCTGACCAGAATCATATTTGTCAAAATCCAGCACCTCACAGGCCTTCCAAAGCTGATCTTAGTTTCCAAGGATATTTTATGCAGTGCTGCCTGTTCATTACTAACATCTCCAACATCTCATAAGTGGAATTTCACCTATTGCCAACATCCTAAATGAGCTGTTGTGCAAGAGCCCCTGCTGCTTCCTGCTTTTCACACAGCTCATGTCTAACTTTCATGAGGTGGTGAAAATACTCCACTATGCTTTGGCATTTCTCAATCAGTAGCTTCAAGACTGGACTATTACTTACACCCCAGGCCTAAGCAATCCCTGACAACCAGGTGCAGCAAGTGCACAAAGCATCTGATAAAATTAAAGCCCCCCTCCCCCCATTTACTGCCTTAATCATGTTCAATGTACTAGATATTGCAAAAAAAACCCCAAAACAAAACAATTGTGGTGCTCTCTCTGTGACACAGCATCTGCCAGCCCTGAAACGTTGACTTTATTTCAGCTGAGGTATGACCCATGTATAGCTATCATCCTTACCTGGGTGTGCAGCACAGCCCCCTGGTACTTTCCTCCCTGTTTATTCCTTTTATACCTGCAACGTGTCCCTGCCTCAGTCACTAGTGTGTTGTGACGTAGATGTACAAAACATTCTTACTTGTACAGATGTTGCTGGTAGAATGGATGCTACTAATGGTTGCCTTATTCAGCTCTGTTTGGAGTTGGGCACACAACTGATTGTACAAGATGGGGGGGATCACCTTGTAGCAGCAAAGCATGCAATAAATAAAACCAGGAGTCTTTTCAAGGATCCAAGCCAGTTTAATGTGCACATGGCTCAAGCAATAAGCAATTTCAAAATGGCTGAGCAATGGTTTCTAGCAAAACAACAGCTTTTATAGCTTTCTTGTCCATTCTAAGCATAGGCAAACTTTTCATTGGTCCCAGTACCCCTCTCACCCATCTATTGGTCCCGGTACTGATATGGCTACCCAATCGGGACCCTGGTCTGGGCTCAGCACCTGGTTGCCCCCCTTCTAGTCCCAATTACAATGGTCAGTGTCTCTAACTTGTTACATCTTTCCTCCAAGGTCGCTTAGCTTGTTAAAACATATGGGAAGCAGGGCACTGTAACCTTGCTTTTTGCAGAGTTAATTAATTCTATAGAAGCATAGCACACCTTATCAGTACCAATTAAACTTGTTTTTCTATATTTTCTAAGTTTCGTTTCTGCTTAGCTATGTTCAGTTAAACTGAGTTAAGTTTCAATTCTATGGTGTCATCATTCAGGGGGGTTTTCATTCCTCTGGGCCTAACTACAGGCTTCAGTTACAGGTCAAGCTGCTTAGGCCTGTCTGCTTAGTTCAATTAGCATGGATCATAGGCCGTCGCCTACCACATTCCCCCCTTTGATTATTCTCACCCGCATGTTAATAAGGTGTGAGAATCAAATCACATAATACTAGGTAAAGGTATCACTCTGTGGTATAGGGTAGTAAATTCACATAACTAGTATCTTTGTAGCTGCCTTATGCTCTACAGTGTTATTAATAACTGAAGTTATCATTCGCAAGCAAAGTGGCAAGAAACAAGGGAGCAACAGACAGATGGTCAAAGTCCATAGTTTGGCAAGAGTGGGAAAAAGAACTAAAGGATTAGAAGGTTCAGTTGCATCTTTGTTGTGCTGTCGTAAAGCTTCTGATTTAGACAGACCAGCTGTCCATCCTTCATAGTAGATTGTGGTCCAGTCCAAACAAAACACAAACTGTCAACAATGGGGTGGGCCAATACCCACTCACTAGTAGTATTATGTAAATCAGTCTGATTGTATAGGATAGAATAGTTCAGTTCTTGCGTCTCCCAGGGCCACTGATCTCCCATCTTAGTTCCTCCACAATAGAAACAGTCAGAAGTGTGGAGACTAGATGCTATTGCTCCAGCAAGTTCAAGAAACAAGTTCTGGTGGTGGTATGAGGAATTGCAACGGTGGCTTGCATAGCCTTGTAGAAAGTCAAGATCTAGAACAACTTTTGGATTGGAGAGTATACCAATGCAAGTATAGGAAGAATGATAAAACAAGGTCTGAGTGACCTTCGGTCCAGTTCATGTTGTACTTATACAGGCTGCCCAGGGAGATAAGGCAAAAGTCATTTCAAAGCACTCCAAAACTATTGCCAGAATAAAGCAATAATAATAATTCATAATGGGCATAGTCTCTGGAAAATTGGAGGAACTGTCGGATTTCACAAAGGTAGAGTTGATTGTAGATCCTCAAGCTTCTGCCGTACGTAGACCTACCAACTTTTTGGCAGGAGTAGGGCTGTAGATTCCAAAGTATCACTGTCCTCTGGGATGTCTCAATTTCTTAAAATATCATAGCATAGTCTCTTAGGCTATTATTGTTTCCTTAGAGCAGTTCACTCTTTAGGAGATCAAAACAGTCTTTTCAGAGTATTTAAACACAGTCTCTTAGAAGATTCAATTTCTTAACACAACACAGTCTCTTTCTGATGATTGCAGTTTTTTCCAGATGCGAGGCTTACCTTCAGATAAACAAACAGTCTTGAAATAGTGCAGTTTCTGAGGGACCAATAAGTCTTAGGTCCGTGGTTGTTGTCGTAGGGTGAGGTGCAATGGAGTCTCAGGATGCTGTACAGTAGTCCAGTGATCAGGTTCAAGAGCAGCTGCTGGCTTCACTTGATTATGATGGGTCCAAGGTTCAAATTCTGCGACTTTTACTGCAGTTGGAGTTGACAGGATGACAACATAGGGTCCCCTCCAATGCAGGGCTAACAGTATCTTTCTCCACTCTTTGATCCACACCGAGACTCCAAGCTTGAAAGGATGCAGGGGTTCAGGCAAATTGATGAGTAATCGATTTTGTACTCAGGTATGAAGACTCCTGCAAAACAGAACTTAAAACCAATAGTTCATATCTAATAATTTCAGATCCTATCTGTCTCATATCTCCTTTTATTTCCTATACAATAGGCAGGGGTTGCCTATACAGAATCTCAAAAGGGGAAACTCCTAAAGACTTAGCAGGGGCTAAGTATATCCTAAGAAGGGCTATGGGAAGAACCTGGGGCCACTTCAGATAAGCCTCTTGGCAAAGTTTGGACAACTGAGATTTCAGGGTTCTATTCATACATTCTACTTTTCCTAAATTCTGAGATCTATAGGCAGTATGTATCTGTTAATATCAATATCTTGGGGCTATACTTAATGGACTTGCTTCCTAAGGTTATCCACCCTCATTCTTTGTACAGGGTCCCATGTGCATGCAAGGTTGTAAGGGCATACTTGAAATCTGGGTACACATTTAGACAGGGCTCTTTTCCTATTGTTAGTGCTCTGGTGAGGACTATCAGTTCAGCTTTCTGTGGTGAAGTTTCTAGGGCCAGGGCTGAGGACTCAACTACCAAATCAGGGGTCACCACTGCATATCTAGCACAACAATGTCCATTGATGATGAAACTGCCTTCAGCCACAAAGAAAGTCTGTTCAGGGTTCTCCATAGGGACATCAGTCAAATCCAGGTGGCTTGAGAATACAGTGTCCATAATTTCTAAACAGTCATGATCAGGGGATCAAGACCAACTGATAACAACATAGCAGGATTGAAAGCTTGACTGACTCTTCAGTTGTATCTGGGGTTTTCACACAACATACTCTAATACTTCAACATTCATAGATTTGTTAGCTAGTAATTTCCTTTGTATTTCATATTGGTTAGAACAGAGTGTGGTACAGTAACTTGAAGATTCTGTCTCAAAGGGATTTTTCTTTTAGTTTTTGCTTACTAGGAAGGCTGTAGCTGTAACAGCTTCTCAAATAAGGTCCAAGAGATTGAGTCAACACTCCTAGAACATTTCCTTGCAACTCATGAACATAGAGACTGTAAGGTTTTCTGGACATCTGGTAGACCCAGAGCTGGTGATAACATCAGAGCGGTTTTCAAAGATCAAAAGACTGCATTCCTATTCAAGTCCCCATTCCAATGGAGACTTTTTCATTCCTTTGGTAGCTTGATACAATGTGATACAATGGTTTTGCTAGCAGCGCAAAATTGGGGATCCATATACAACAGTACCCTGTGGCACCCAAGAAGGCTCTCACTTGCCTCCTGGTGGTTGGAGTAGGAATACTGCATACAGCTGCTTTGCGTTCTGGTAAGGGTTCCAGGCGTCGAATTCCGCTGGACAACTGGAATCCTAGGTATTTAACTTGTTTGACATAATTATGCTTTGGCTCTTGAGACTTTGTATCCAGCCTCATTAAAAAGGTGCAAGAGTTCACTGGTGGCTTGTGGACATTCACTTTCTGAGTTGGTGGCTATAAGCAAGTTGTCCACATATTGCAGTAGAATTCTTTCTCCTGGAATTACTGGATAACTTGTCAAATCTTTTTGCTGAGTAAGGCGAGTTCTTGAATTCTTGAGGTAATCTTGTCTAGGTGAGTTGGCCCTACCTCCTTGTAGTGGGGTCTTGGGCTAAGCGTATACAGAAAAAGGCATCTTTTTGAGTCCAGAATGATGAAATATATAGCTTCAGCAGAGATCAGTTCCAAGAGAATATAAGGATTTTGGTACCACTGGTTGTATAGTTTCAGCTGCATCATTCATTCTTCTTAGATCCTGCACTGGGCGGTAATCACCTGTCCCAGGCTTCTTGACTGGCTTGAGGGTGACAATGGCAGGGGCTATGTTCTTCGCTAGGCCAGGTGGATTATCTTCTGCCCATCCTCCAGGTGGGGCTATGAGGTTGGTAGGTATACAGGAACTAGCTGGCTTGATTGGAGATGCACTATAGAACTGCTACTCTTCTTCTCGGGGAACAGTCAGCACCATCAATCCAGCAGGCTCTGGGTTCACAGTCATTTGCATTCCTCTCTCTTCAGCAAAGGATATCTGTGCTTGAAGCTTTGCAAGCAGGTCTCGGCCCAAAAATGGAATAGGGCATTCAGGCATATACAGGAACTGGTACATTATTATTATTATTTTTTTAGTTCACACATGCGGTTCTGCAAAAAAGGCTTTGTGGCCTTAGCCCCAGTAGCTCTGATAATGGTGGTGCATCTAGAAAAACACAGGGGCTACTGGCTTTAGTATTCTGCTCCTGTATCCCCCATAAAAGTCCATATATTGGTCCCCTATTTTTCAGACTGACTCCTGGGGACCCAGGGAAACTGGAGAGTCCGGTCTGGCCTAGTCTTCATCCATGCTGTAGCCCTCTTCGGCTGCCACTCACGCTATAGCTGCTTCACTCTCATGCTGAAACACTGTGCTTGGTTTATTGTTTTATGACTTTGCAATCAAGTACTCCCTCCTCCCCTCCTGGGGAGGAGTCAAGATACGGGTATTCACTTCTCTAATGTCCTTCTTTTTCTATAATGGGTGCACTGATTTGCACCCAGTGGAGGCCTGCTACTTCTGCGGCCTCTTACACGTTCTCTGGTCCTTTGATTAGGAGAATCTCCTCCACATCATTCGACTAAAATATCTGTTCTCTTTTTCCATCTTACAATTTTTACATTCTCTGTCCTTCTTCAACAATCCACACACTTTCAAATCAACTTCCAGTAACTATCATGCCCGCAAATCCATCCAGTTTCATTTGTTTTGTATCTCTCTGGGACTGACTGACAAAAACACAACTTCTCCTGGGCTACTGGTCTGCATTATACTGTTCATTAGTTCAATCAAATCCTAAGGCTTCTCAGTGTATAATGCAGTTTTTTTCAGTTCTAAACAAGTCTGGTCAGCTGACTTTCACTTCTGGTTCAGAGGGGGTGCACATCCCCCTCCTGCGGAGGTGGCTGGCAAACTAGGGAATCTACAGGGTGGATTTCCCCCCCCCCCCCTTCCTGGGTTTCTCCTAGCAACGCTCTATCCAGGAGGTTGTTTTTTTTTTTTTTTAAATGATCTACTTCTCTGCTGTGGGCACATTAGTTCACGCCTACTGGGGGGTGACATCATCGGTGGAATGGGCTCCATCCCCCCCTTAAGCACTCTAAACGGAGCTACTTACAGAGAGAGAGAGAGAGAGAGAGACAGGATATCTAGAGATTCTGGGGCAAAATATAGTGAACTAAGGAAATATAACTAGCAGAAGTCACTCCCTTTCACATAGCATTCCTGATTGGGACAGAGACATTTCATAGTCTTCAGTAAATCCCTTACTGAAATTCTTGATCATACTTGAAAAGACACTTATTATTTCTGTAAACATAGGGCAGGCAGGAAACACTTAGATTGAGCACATACATCCATTATGCTTATTGCAACTTATTCCAAACAGGAACAATTTAGATACAGTTAGAATAAAAATAACTATCTGCCAGCCGTAATCAGCATGTCTCTGCAAAAGAAATTATTACTTTTTTTTTTTAGTTCAGAAAGCAAATATTCAAAAGACATTCCGGATATTTTTCATAAAGTACAGCACACCTTTCCCTTTTTTCAAATACAGAAAAACAGCTTACTGTTTGGGGAAGCATGCATTCAAATGACTTATACTTGTTCATAAAAAGGTTAGTGCAAACACTCCGCAAGATAAACTTTTTTTTTTTTTTAAACTTTGATTGAATGAATCCTTTATTTTAAATAAACGGGAGACCTCTCAACCGAGAGTTGCTGTCTCTTAAAACACATTTTTTTTTCCTTCTCTGCAAGCTACACCCCTCTGCTCGCTGGGAAACAACTGAACTGTGCTCATAAAAAGAGACTTCTCATTCACACGCATAGAGAGATGCCAGAAAAAACAATTTAAATCAGTGTCAAGTCGTGATCTAATAATTACTTTGTAGGTTTATAAGTCAAAGGAAATAAACCCAAAAACAGTTTGCTTAGTTTATCATTTCTGAAAGGTAACAATAAAAATACAGACAAAGCAGAGAATATAACTAAAAACAGTTTACGGAGCTCCGATGAGGTTAATTCGACCTTCAAAACTAAAATTCTGACTAAATATTCCTATCGAATGGTATATAATACCTAACCATAGCAGAAGGAACATTACTATTAAAAAACATATTGAATAACACAGGTACAATTGTCCTGAAATAAGCACAAACTAACAGCATTGAGATTTAAGCCTGCACAGGATTAGAAAGACGACACTGTACATTCTTTCTTTCAGACACGCCCCCTGTCAGTTTTTCACTGTGCTAAAACCAACTGGGTGAGACCAGCTTTTGGATTTTTAAAAATGATTGTAGGTGTTTTGCGTCTTCTTTCTGCTTTATTAATACAATTCCTTAATCAGTGAACTGTCACAAATTACTCAACAGAATAATCTCACATTTATAACAGAAGGGGAACTCGCAGTTTCAACAGATAACAAAAATCAAATACACAGGACGGACAATACACCAAACGCTTCCTCCGTTTTGCGACCTAGACGCAGTCACCCGGCTAGGAACTGCGCTAGTCCAGAGTCCACTCTGCTTGGTCCGTGCTGCCAGACCTCTCATTCACACTTCATTCACACAATCATGCTAGCAACGTATCTCAGAATGCATTCCTTTCTATCTATTCTGACTAGTCTTTTTCCCAATTACAAAAAGATGAGGGTTTCACCCGGCGAATTCCCATGCGGGGTTACTCGGCCCTTCCTTGAGAGGTGATCATGCTCTCTTACCAATTCCCAATATCTCGAGATTACAAATTCCAAGTTCCAATGGCAGTACTGCTCTTTCTATTTCTGTCTAGACATACCAAAAACCCAGTCCTGTCTGCTCTGACTAGGCTGAATCATGATTCTCTATAACAGCTGTACCTCGCGAATACTCATGCAAGGATTTTCAAACAAAGACTTAAGTCTTACCAATTTCCAATTTTCTCGAGATTACAAGTTACAAGATTCAAATTCTTACCAAAGTTTTCAAACTGCAGTTCTAACTCATCTGTCTAGACAGGTTTTCAAAACTATACTTACCAGATCTGGTTCCCAAGCTTCTGAGTTGGATCCTGGACTCCCCCGGGTTGGAGGTGTTGGCCAGCTGGATTCAGTGCCTGCCGAGGCCAGGCAGAACTCCCTCCGATTCAAGAGGATCGGTGGGCCCAGGGAAATTCCCCTGCGTCGGATTGGCATGGTTCCAACTGGACCAAACCTCAAGGCGAATTACGTGGATTTATTCACTTGAACACCATCCACCACTCGCACTTCCAGGCCAAACGCACCAAGAAATGTAGCAGCAGATAAGCATGCAATAAATAAAACCAGGAGTCTTTTCAAGGATCCAAGCCAGTTTAATGTGCACATGGCTCAAGCAATAAGCAATTTCAAAATGGCTGAGCAATGGTTTCTAGCAAAACAACAGCTTTTATAGCTTTCTTGTCCATTCTAAGCATAGGCAAACTTTTCATTGGTCCCAGTACCCCTCTCACCCATCTATTGGTCCCGGTACTGATATGGCTACCCAATCGGGACCCTGGTCTGGGCTCAGCACCTGGTTGCCCCCCTTCTAGTCCCAATTACAATGGTCAGTGTCTCTAACTTGTTACATCTTTCCTCCAAGGTCGCTTAGCTTGTTAAAACATATGGGAAGCAGGGCACTGTAACCTTGCTTTTTGCAGAGTTAATTAATTCTATAGAAGCATAGCACACCTTATCAGTACCAATTAAACTTGTTTTTCTATATTTTCTAAGTTTCGTTTCTGCTTAGCTATGTTCAGTTAAACTGAGTTAAGTTTCAATTCTATGGTGTCATCATTCAGGGGGGTTTTCATTCCTCTGGGCCTAACTACAGGCTTCAGTTACAGGTCAAGCTGCTTAGGCCTGTCTGCTTAATTCAATTAGCATGGATCATAGGCCGTCGCCTACCACAACCTGACTACTGAAAGTTGCCCTGGAAGGTACTTAGTATTTGGGAGAGAGAAGATGCATTGGCCTATTAAATCCCATGTTCTCAGCCACCTGCAGGGGCTGGTCATCCAGGGCAATAATTTCTCCAAAGCACTGTTTCACCACCTTCAATGCTGCCAGCTATTTGGCCTGTGACGGTTTTGCCTACCATTAGCCCAACATTTCCATGGCAGTTTGCTTTGATACTCATTATGTCTGCTGGCATGCTACCTCACTGGAGGAACTGGCTAGTGGTTCCTCCTAGGAAACATATTTCCTTCTTTCAGTACCTTTCCACCACTGCCATTTTCACTGCGCAGCCTAGGATCAATGCCTTCTCTTGTACTAAGCTAGAAAGGATGCTGTTCATGCAAGTGATACTGCATTTTACTGTTTGTAAGATGGTTATCAGCTTTTTACTAATGGGCTTCCTACAGTAATTGCATTTTGTGCATAATTGATCCTAAGCTACCTTAAAATACCTCCACACGTTCCAAAGCAGGTACCAGCTCAGAGGTATATTACAAGAATATTAGTGCAGGAGAGAGAGAGGGTTCCCCTATCAGGAATAACCACAGGAAAAGAAGAGAGCATTTATAACTGCTTGCATTATAGTCTTTGTATCTGTCAAAAAACGCAATGTATGTCACTGAGTCAATGATGACTCCTGGAACCCAGCCCCTGGGTTTTCTTGGCAAGGGGCAACCAGAAGTAGATTTCTAGACCTTTCTTCTACCCAGTGAGTTTACAGCTCCTGGTATTCCAAGGTGGACACCCATCCAAGTACTAGCCAGGCCCAACCCTGCTTAAATATCTGTATTTTTTTCTATTATTGCCAGTTAGCCCTATCTAATTCTTGAGTAAACCCTTTGGTTCAGAATGCAAATTCTAGCCTGGGCTCAGTGACTTCTGAATGGGAAATCGCAATGAGTGGCATGAGTATGCATTCTGCTGTGAATCCCAATATACTCTGGTCCCATTTGGTAACCCATATACATTTCCCCTAGGAGAAGAGATTGAAAAAACAGCATTGTCTTTGGATGGTTGTGACTATTGTCTGCCAACCAGCAAGTGCAGTTGCTGCAATGACTGCAGGGCAGAGAGTTACACAAATATATTGATAGCTGCATCTTGTAGGACATTGGAGTCTAGAGATTCCTTATCAGTTGTAATGAAAGATCAAATCATCACATAAATCTGAGACTGTGATAACATCTGTCAAGTCCCTAACAGAAGAGCAAATCTGAGTGACAAAGTGCTGTCGAAAGGCATCAGTCCAAATCGTGAGGAATTCCAATAGAGAACCTTTGGATGCAATTATAGGGCTCTCTAGCAGATTCACCAGTACCTTGTGTACCTTCAATAGCATAATGCAGCCCTTGTTTCAAAAACACAACACTGAGGGTAATTTTATAAAGCACAAGCTCCAAGGTTTGGCCAAACAAAAATGCTGCTTCTCCACAGCAAACCAATATAAATTCAAAGCATATCCATACTGCCTTCCTGGGGTCTTTGGCTTATATAGGTTCAGGCTATCATCCTTAATGGAAATATAACAGTTTTGACATACAGTCAAACCTCGGTTTTCATGATTGATCCGTTCTAAGAAGTCTGACTAAAACCGAAACGTACGAAAACTGAAGCAATATTTCCCATAGGAAATAATGTAAATTCAATTAATCCGTTCCAGACACCCAGCTCCTGTCACTTCTCTCACCTGCCCGATCGTCCACAGGACAGCAAACACACAGATACTGTACGACGCTAATCTGATCGCTGACTCCCTCTCAACAGCAATTTGCAAGCGTACCCTGCAAGAGAAAGAACTGCCTCCCACATTCATTCAACATCTCCTGCTACCCTGCTACCTCCGAGCCTGAGGGGGCGCTCCAGAGAACAGGCAGGCGGTGGAGAGATCGGGGCCTTCCTCTTTGTGCAATCCTTGGCTCTTGACTCTGACTCTGGCTCGAGGATGTTGCTCAGCTTCTCAACACGCGATCGGTGAGTCCGGGGGGTAGTGCTGCCGGGACTGGGCGGGCAGTGTAAACAGACCAGCGCGAGGTTGACACTTCTTCAGGAGTTGTACAGTGTATATAGTTTTCAGATCTGGCAGCACGAAAACCGAGGCGATATCCGATAACCGAGACAACATCTCAGTCAGAAAAGACGTCGAAAACCGAAACGCACGAAAACCGAGGTATGACTGTATATCACAGTCTTTTAAGTGCAAACAAAGAGAAAACTGTCCAAAAATCAGCCCACAATTCTAAAGGGTTTGTTTATTAAAATGCAGTAGCTGGTAGAGGGGAATTTAGCATGGGGCTAGCGCATGTTTTGACCGCATGGTAGCCAGGAGCATGTGGCCAAAAGGTGACTGCATTAAAAGCACTGTGCTAAACAAGCAGTGCACAAATAGGCAGGGTGAAGGCAGAATGAGCGGGGACGTGGCACACAGCTGGGACGGTCATGCTAGTTATGTGCAAATGACACAAACATGCCACTAGCGTGGGCACAACTAATACCTGCCTCTGACCATGTGGTAGTTGCACCTGCCTTGCTAGCACGTACCAAACACGTGAGTTGTACGTAATTGGGATATATGAAGGGCAGAAATAGGAAAACCACTCAGAAGACAAACTAGGGCAAAGAAGCAATTATTGCAGAATACCTTTGCACCTGCCTGGACCACCAGTTTGGAGGGGCTGCATGGTGCAGCTGCCATGGCAGTGCGCCACAGCAGCCTAGTGCCACAAAACCAGGGCCTGCAGGTCAGGAGTGACCCTGCTGGGACAGAGGGCAAACATCCACAGACATATCAACAGCTGTCCTGAAGGACTTTTGTTCATGTCTGAATATGCACTGGATAGTTGTCAGAGGGCTGCTGGTGTTGTGTGCTCTGGAGGTGTCAGGAGATAGGCCTGTGCTTTGAGCTTCTGACAGTCCTGGCCACACAGCCAGAGCTGGAGCTAGCAGAATACAGCAGGGGGTGGGGCATGCAAATTAGGTGTGTCATGTACTGGCAACACTGTGAACACCCAGCCTGATCCCATACAAGGTCCCCTGCATCGGTAACTGCCATATTTGCACTCTATCTCCCACAGTTAGGGAGGCAGCACAGACTCACTGCATGTGTTTGTTTTCCTGATTTGCATGTCCCGCCCTCTTATATTTTGCCCCAATGCTCTGGGTTTTGCAGCCAGTTGTGCCTGTTCTCAGTCATCCCCCTCTTTTCTGAATTGGCCAAATACTGTGTTCCTGTAGGTCTGGCTGGGGCACATTTATTACTGTCTGCAGTGGTTCTGTAGCCCACTGCCACCCTAATAGTGCATGCATAGCTTATATTTGCAGGGCATGCATAATACCTGCCTTTCACAGTGCACATGTGCTATGGCCACACATTCCCTACTACTGTGCTAGTGATGTGACTAGAGTGGAGGTAGTAGCCTACTGTGGCTGCTCCCCTTGTATCTACCTCATTCACTTGGCCCCACTGTGGTAAAAACATGCAATAAACTAATGTTTGCCACACACTGCTCGTGGCACTTTAGTAAACATGCCCCTAAGAGAACATTTTAATTTCTTCCATGCACAGCCACCATTCGCCCATACAAACCTTCAGGGCCGGCCCGTCCATTGAGCAAGAATGTTTTTTGCACAGGGCCCTGCGTTTCAGGGGGCCCCGCGCAAAGAACATTCTGCTTTCCTCAAAATTACATTTAAAAAAAAAAGCTGGCTCTCTGGCTGCTGCTGCTGCTGCCGCTGCCGCCGCGGCAGAATGCAGTGTCCCGCGGGGCCCCCTCTGCGCCGGCTGAGCCCTCTGCCCGGCTTTCAGATTCGCGAAGGGAGAGTGTCTCTCCCTCGCGTCTCTGTTAAGCCCGCAGGGGCTAATGGGAAATTTCCCATCAGCCCCTTTAGACGCGAGGGGTTGATGGGAAATTTCCCATTAGCCCCTGCGGGCTTAACAGAGACGCGAGGGAAAGACACTCTCCCTTCGCGAATCTGAAAGCCGGGCAGAGGGCTCAGCCGGCGCAGAGGGGGCCCCGCGGGACACTGCATTCTGCCGCGGCGGCAGCGGCAGCAGCCAGAGAGCCAGCTTTTTTTTTTGGACTGCTAATGGGCTGGGGCGGGGGGGCTGTTAGGACTGCTAATGGGCTGGGGGGGGGTGGGGCTGTTTGGACTGCTAATGGGCTGGGGGGGTGGGGGCTGTTAGGACTGCTAATGGGCTAGGGGGGGTGGGGGCTGTTAGGACTGCTAATGGGCTGGGGCGGGGGGCTGTTAGGACTGCTAATGGGCTGGGGCTGGGGCTGGGGGGGCTGTTAGGACTGCTAATGGGCTGGGGGGGTGGGGGCTGTTGGGACTGCTAATGGGCTGGGGCGGGGGGCTGTTAGTACTGCTAATGGGCTGGGGCAGGGGGCTGTTAAGACTGCTAATGGGCTGGGGCTGGGGGGGCTGTTAGGACTGCTAATGGGCTGGGGTGGGGGGGCTGTTAGGACTGCTAATGGGCTGGGGGGGCTGTTAGGACTGCTAATGGGCTAGGGGGGTGGGGGCTGTTAGGACTGCTAATGGGCTAGGGGGAGGTGGGGGCTGTTAGGACCGCTAATGGGCTAGGGGGGGTGGGTTAGGACCGCTAATGGGCTGGGGGGGGCTGTTAGGACCGCTAATGGGCTGGGTGGGGGGTTAGGGCCCCTAATGGGCTGAGGGGGGGTGGGTTAGGACCGCTAATGGGCTGGGGGGGGGGGGTGGGGCTGTTAGGACCGCTAATGGGCTGGGGGGGGCTGTTAGGAC
Source organism: Ichthyophis bannanicus (assembly GCA_033557465.1). Taxonomy (NCBI): domain Eukaryota; kingdom Metazoa; phylum Chordata; class Amphibia; order Gymnophiona; family Ichthyophiidae; genus Ichthyophis; species Ichthyophis bannanicus. The sequence continues at coordinate 1,044,430,958 of CM066031.1, forward strand.
TGCTAATGGGCTGGGGGGGCTGTTAGGACTGCTAATGGGCTAGGGGGGGGGGGGGCTGTTAGGACCGCTAATGGGCTGGGGGGGGTTAGGACCGCTAATGGGCTAGGGGGGGGGTGGGTTAGGACCGCTAATGGGCTGGGGGGGCTGTTAGGACCGCTAATGGGCTGGGTGGGGGGTTAGGACCGCTATTGGGCTAGGGGGGGAGGGGGCTGTTAGGACCGCTAATGGGCTGGGGGGGGGGGTTAGGACCGCTAATGGGCTAGGGGGGGTTAGGACTGCTAATGGGGGTGGGGGTGTGGGGGTGGTGGTGGGGGACTGCTAATGGGCTGGGGGGTTAGGACTGCTAATGGGCTGGGGGGGGTTGTTAGGACTGGTAATGGGCTGTGGACTGTTGGGGGCTGTCTGGAAATGGGGTGATGGGGGGTTAGAACTGCTAATGGCCTATGGGGGGCTGTTAGGACTGCTAATGGGCTGGGGGGGGCTGTTAGGACTGCTAATGGGCTGGGGGGTGGGGGTGGGTTAGGACTGCTAATGGGCTGGGGGGGGGTTAGGACTGCTAATGGGCTGTGGACTGATGGGGGCTGTCTGGAAATGGGGTGATGGGGGGGTTAGAACTGGTAATGGGCTATGGGGGGTGGTTAGGACTGATAATGGGCTATGGGGGGGGGGCTAGGACAGGAAATGGGCTGATGGGGAGGGGTTAGGACTTGAGGTGGGCTGATGTGGTTAGGACTGGTAATGGGCTGTGGGCTGATGGGGGGGGTTAGGACTGGCAATGGGCTGATGGGGTTAAGACTGGAAGTGGGCTGATGGAGGGGTTAGGACTGGAAGTGGGTTATTGGGGGGGCTTAAACTGAAAATGGGGTGATGGGGGGTTAGGACTGGAAGTGGGTTGATGGGGGGCTAGGACTGGTAATGGGTTGGGGGGTTGCTATGACTGGAAATGGGCTGAGTGGAAGTGGAGGCTTGAATTGCAAATAGCTGATGGGGAGGGAGCTTGGAATGGAAATGGGCTGTGAGGGAAGGGAGCTAGGACTGAAAATGGGCTGATGGAGCAGCTAGGATAGGACTGGAAATGGGCTGTTGGGGGGAGCTAAGATTGGAAATGGGCTGTGGTGGGGGCTTGAATTGAAATGGACTCATGGAGGGGCTAGAACTGAAAGTAGGCTCATGGGGGGGGGCTTGGACTGGAATTGGACTGAGTGGAGGGGAGCTATGATTTGACATGGGCTGATGATGGGGCTAGGAAATGACTAGAAGTGGGCTGATGGGGGGCTAGGATTGGAAATGAGCTGATGAAGGGACTCAGACTGAAAATGGATGGGGGAGCTAGGACTGGAAATGGGTTGATGGTGGGCTAGGACTGGAAATGGGCTGATGCAGGGACTAGAAGGGAATGGATGCTGGGTGAGGCTGGAACTAGAAGGGAGCTGATGTTGGGGGAGGATTAGAATGGGATGGGGCTGGGAGAGTAAAATGGAGAGGGGAAAATATTTTGTGTGGGAGGGATGAAACATCTACAAGTGGCCTGGTATTGGGAGAGTAAGTGGGGATTGAGGATGGAGGGGTAAAATTTGTGTGGATGAAATAGGAATGAGGAAAGAGCAAAAGGAGAAAGATTAGTATGTTAAAGCAGATATAGAGAGAGAGAATGGAAAAAAAAAAACTAGAAGAGAGAAGAAAGAACAAATGGACAGCAGACGATGGACAGTTAGCAGAAAACATGAAGAAACCAGAAGAAAGTGGCTGGAGCAATTGCAACTGAAAAAAAATGCACAAAAGGTAGAAATATCTCTTTATTTTGAATTTATTAACTGGAATATGAAACCTCTGGGAAATGTGCATCATTAACGTCTGTGCTTTGTTTGGTACAAGAGGAAATTAATTTATAGTTTTATTTCTACAGTGTTGTTGTACATTCCAAGTTTGGCTTTTGGGGTTTCCAGTTTAATTATTGCCTTCCTGTTTCTAAATTGTGATTCCTTGTTTGGTGATGGTCTATGTTCTGCATGTGTAACTGAGCTGAGGTATTCTGTTTATGTAATTCCTATTTGACATTGCCACTTGTTCTCTTTCCCCAGTATTCTCTGAAATGTATTGGTTTAATATTTGCAGTGTTGCCTTTTGATATTTAGGGTATGGTGCTTTGTGAGTCCTGGTAATGCTGTCAGGATACGGCGGGTTTGCTATGGGTTCTAAATGGGCAGCATTTGTAGTAGTTCCTAATGTGCCTGGCGGTTGGCACTGGATTATAGTAATGTAGAAATCTTTTAGTCTTTCTTTATCCATACACTCATTAAGAGATATGTTTACTAAAAGTTAGTGTATGGTAACATTATGCAAATATTTATGCAAATAAGGCCACTTATGCAAATGAGGCCCCGCACTGAGTCTCCGCACATGGCCCCGCACCCCCCTTGGGCCGCCCCTGCAAACCTTAACCAATAGTTTACCTTTAGCCCCCTACTGCTATTGTAAATAGCTTGCTCCAAGTTAAGTCGATCCTACTCACTTAATTATGTTACACATTAATAATGTTACTTTTTTGCAGTAATTATGTTATGTGTAAATGTTCTGCATTATGTTCCATGCACACCACTTTGACTGGTAGATAAAAGATAATAGAAAATTTGCTAAATAAATAAATTTGGCCATTAAGAAAAGGGAGCCATATGGAGATAGACCCAGAAAGGAACTATGGTCACATCTCTTCTTGCTGAAGTATCAGAGAGCAAGTCAGGGCAGCCAACCAGATTAGCACTGGTAACCCCACATTGAAAATGTTGAGAGGAAGGCTGGACATCCAAATGATGCATGAAATTTCTGGAGGACAAGTGGAAAGTTATGCACATTGCGGCCAATTCCATAATGTGCACGTCTGGCCCTTAGACATGTCTAAAACAAAAATGTGCTCTGTGAACCTAATTTTGGACGTGCTTGTGGGTCTGGAATCGGAGAGATAGATGTGTTTGGTGGGCACGTGCAAGTGCTATTCAGTCGGCCCTGTGCCTCGAATGTGGGTAAACGTTTTGGATGTCCCCGTGCTGTAGCAAAGTGCAATCAATGAATAAGTCCAGGAGTCGATTGACAGGGTCCAAGTCAGTTTATTGTGCACAAGGCCCAGTCAGTCAAAGCATAAAAAGGAACTGAGCAAAAGTTTATACAGAGACATAACTTTTTATACCTCTTTTTCAGTTTGATACATGAAAGCTTTCTATTGGTTTTCACTCGATACATGCAAACTTCTCATTGGTCTTACATTCCCTGCACCTGTCCAATTAGAAATCCCTCCGGAGCCTAGCAACCGGCCCCCTCCTTTAGGATTGCTTGAACAATGGTACAGTTCTGAATTTCGCTACTTTTCTACTGCAAGGTTAACTTCGGCTTCTGGAATGCATATTACTGTTACATTTCTGTTCTTTCACACACAAGAAAATAATAGACTTATAAATTCATGAAAACTTCTTATTAAGCATTTTAAAACAGTTTTCTTATTTTTCACAGATTTTTGGTTCTCTTCTAGCTATAATGGGAGTTAGGATCCAGGCCTAACTTACAGGCCTTTCATAGTAGCAGGCCATGCTAGGGAGGAGTGGCCTAGTGGTTAGGACAAGGTACTTCAGGCCGGAGGGACTGGGATTTCTAGTCCTGTAGGTACTCCTTGTGGTCTTGGGCAAGCCACTTAACCCTCCATTGCCCATGTTCCCTGTAAGTATTAGCGTATGTGTGTCATATCCCCTCATGTTAAATGTATCTCCCAATTGATATAAATACAGCTAAATAAATAAATAAATAGGCCATAGCCTACCTCATTCCCCCCTTTGATTATTCTCACCCGCAAGTGAGGAAGGGTGAGAATTAAATCACTCATTAGTCAATTAACACATTATACTGGTGTAATGGCATCAGCATTGTGGGGTATAGGGTGATATCGCCACATAGCTAATACTTTCGTAGCTGCCTTCCGCTCGATAGTGTTATCAAGTGATGATGTTATCATGCGTAAGCAAAGGGGTAGGAGACAAGGGAGCAATAAGCACATGGCTAATATAAATAGTACAATCAACATAAGGGATTTCAGGCCACCAATCCAAGAAAACAATGACCCAAACCATCCATCCATCTTTAAACTGTGCCAGGTCTGGACAGGCACGAATGTCTGCTCTCTCATCTGGATGGCTAAATCTTCAACTACATGCCCATTATTATCAATCTGTAAACAACAATTACTGAGATTCAACTTCCCACACACTCCACCTTCAGCTGCTAACAAATAATCTAATGCTAAACGATTTTGATAAATGGCTGTGCACATTTGCGTACTTTGCTTTGCCAGAAGGGTTAGTGCTTTACTAGTTTCATTGGTTATTATTTCAACAACAGCTTACAAACGTATTATTCGATTAATCATATAAACAGGGGTACGATATCCCCAAGTCCCATCCTGCTCCCAAATAGCAGGTCCATAGTATGAGATGATTCTTTCTGGTGGCCATTCTTCACCATCCCATTTGTCCCATTGGCCTATTTTCAAGGCCTCCTGCAGCTGTCGACTTCTGTACACAGGATATCCCAGCTGTTCTCCCCGGGATGTAGGCAGAAGGAAAAAGGAAGGTCGTATGGTTCCCAATACACATGCACCTCCCCAGTGGTGAGGAAGTCTGGCATATGCTTGGGTTCTGCAAATCCAGTACAGTCCGGGTGGTGCTTGCCAGGAGTTATATGCTACTAAGTTAGTCCAGATGCTGGCAAGTCTGGGGAACTGGACTAGAGGATTGGAAGGTTCAGTAGCGTTGGTTCCTGACCACCAAGATGTTTTCTTAGTGGTACTGTTGTAAAACTTCTGATTGAGACAGACCAGCTGCCCCACTTCCATATTAAACATTGGTCCATAGCGAGAAAAACATAAATTACCCACGATGGAGTGGACCAATACCCATTCACTTGTGGTATTGCGTATATTAGTCTGATTATATGGAACAGAATAATTCAGTTTTTGTGCTTCCCAAGGCCATTGGTCTCCCATTTTTGTTCCTCCACAAAACAAACAGTCTGAAACATGGAGACTAGAAGCAACTGCTCCCGCTAATTCGAGAAATACGTTCTGGGATGCAGGCGGGATCTCAAACTCTGATTTCATGGCTTCATAGAAAGAGTGATGTATACGATAGGGTGAGGATACATGGGTGTTGGAGTTTAATCGCAGATATAAAATAGTCCCAGGATCTACACCTCCTCCTGCAATACGCAACCCAAACTTGTATCCTTGCTTCCAGCGACTGGGGTTGGCTATGAAGAGTTGTAGGGGATTACAGGCACCTTTCTGGCATTTCTTAGGTTCTAGTATGCTGATCTTCGTTAGGCTGCCTTTGCGATGATCGCCATCTTGTCCTGTCGGTGCATTTTTCCAGGTAGCAAAATATACACATTCCCATTTTGGGCAAAAGTAATCACTTTTAGATGCGGTGGTGTAAATAGTGGCTGCAGTACTCTTTCCTGTACATTTGCCCCATCCATAGGCTCCTTCTGGACACATGTATTTATCGTAATGGTAGTAGGCTCGCTCCCATGACCCACATCTGTGGTAAGCATTTTTGTTGATGGCATCACAGGCATCAAAATTCAAGGTGATAGGTTTGGTGGAGTCAGTAAAGGGTTTTGTCGTATTCAGGATGGCTCCATCTTTATCATTCCAGCGTATCTCAAATGTATAGTATGATGGGTTTTATCGAGGGGTATAACAAGTCTTACTTCTTCCCTTTGTGCAAACGTTCAGTTCGGTGCCCTTATAAACACACCGGCTGACTGTTCCAGTGCAAGTATAGTAGGAATGATAGAGCAAAGTCTGAGTAATCTTTTGTCCTGTTCGGGTGGTGGTTATGCAAGCTATACAAGGGGCACATCTTTATCTCAGCAGGAAAGGAAAGCACTGGTGGAATTACAGGAAAGACATGACATAGTCATTCGAAGGGCTGATAAGGGAGGGGCGGTAGTGGTCCTCTCTAGGGAAGCCTATTTACGGGAAGCACTGTCTCAACTTCGTGATGAGACAGTGTACATTAAATTAGAAGTGGATCCACGGGAATTCCTACAGCATGCTATTCGATCCATAACCCAACAAGGGATGTCTGAAGGTTACATTTCTAGGAAGGAGTTTGCCTATTTAAAAGTAATAGCACCCACCACAGCCAAATTCTATATAGTTCCGAAAGTACATAAAAGTTTACAGGATCCCCCTGGTCGTCCCATTGTGTCCACCAGGGGTAGCATACTTGAACCTCTATCTACTTATGTAGATTCTTATCTTCGCCCTTTATTGCCTACTATTCCATCTTACCTTCGTGACACGACTCATTTTTTGCACGTTCTGCGAGAAATGGATGATTGGTCACAATATCATGATGTCTATTTAGTAACTTTGGACGTCGTGTCTCTATACATGCATATTCCACAAGAGGCAGCGCTACAGGTGGTACTTGAAGTACTCCAATTACGAGGTTATTTGTCAGAGCCCAAACAGCGATTCATCATGTCCCTGGCTCGGTTGGCAATTAAACATAATTATTTTTTGTTTGAGGGGGACTTATATCAGCAGGTATCCGGGGTGGCCATGGGTGTAACCTGTGCCCCCCGGTGCCCCCCTGTGCCCCCCGGTGGCCAACTTTTATATGGGGCTCTTTGAGAAGAAGTGGGTGGTTTCTTCCCAGTTCACCTCCCAAATCCTGGTTTGGCGCAGGTATATAGATGACATTTTTTTACTCTGGCAGGGTACTGAGGAGTCTTTACTACATTTTTTTTACCTGGCTAGATCAGTTAGATCCAAATATCACTTTTACTCATTCTTTTCATGCTGACGTTCTTCAATATCTGGATGTAGAAGTGCGTCGATCTTCCCATGGCTGGTCTACATCAGTCTTTAGGAAGATGGTAGACAGGAATACCTTTTTACAGTTTCGCAGTTTACATCCTCGCCGACTAAAAGAGAGTTTGCCTTATTCCCAGTTCCTTCGATTTCGTAGGAAGTGTTCGGATTTATCTGACTTTAAACATCGGGCCAAAGCGTTGTTTGCTGATTTTTTAGCGAGGGGGTATCCTTTATCAGTAGTTAAAAGGGCATACACACGGGCGCGATTTAATCATCGTGCCTTGCTTTTAGAGTCCCGACCACAGTCTTCACAGGTTGCTGGTCTGGAGCATGTAAACCTTATCACGAAGTACTCCCCTTTAAGTTCGGGGGTGCAGCGGATTATTAAAAGACATTCAAATATTCTGGCTGCAGTACCTGGTTTAACAGCTAAAATGGGTGAGATGTGTATGGACCCGGCATCAGAACTTAAAAGAATTAGTAAGTCCTACTGTTTTGCGATCCCCTAGACAATCAGCTGTTGCTACCTTAGAAGTGGGCCATCGCCGCTGCGGTAGTTGTGATATTTGTGCAGTATCTATTGAGGCGACTTCTTTTAGTTATAATGGTCATCAAAGGGATTTGAGATTTTTGACAACTTGTGGTTCTAAAAATGTGGTGTATGTGATTTTATGCCCATGTGGTTTAGCATATATAGGTAAGACTGCGCGGCCATTTCGAGTTCGAGCGCGGGAGCATAGGAGTCGTTTAAAATGTGCAGTAGTTGAAGCTCCTATAGTGCAGCACTGTATAGCGCAAGGACATCAATTTGAGCAGCTTCGGCTGATGTGCATAGATCAAGTACTGCAGGGTGAACGGGGTCGGTCAGTTGATCAGGTGTTAATTCGGCGGGAGCAATGGTGGATTTACTCGTTTGCTACTGTTATTCCAAAGGGTTTAAATGTGTCCATAGAATGGGCACGTTGTGTATGAGTGGTAGATTGGGTTTTTAGTGTTAGTTTCTTAGGTGTTAGCACAGTGGAACATCATATGCCCGTTAGGGAGGTTATATATTGGGTTTACTGATTGTGACTATTTATGTATGGCGCTTTATATTATTTGTTAGGATCAGGCACGGACAAGTTGGGTCCGTAGTGGAGTGTGTTGTGATGGGTTGTTACTGACTGTAGTGAGTGTGTAACAGATTGGCACTTCTTCTTTTCTGAATATTCTGGGGTGGTAGGTTGAAGTTTGTTATTATAGAGGTAGGATATTTGTGGTATTGAGGAGGTGGTTGGTATTTCATTCATTTCTTTAAAAAAAAGGAGGGAGGAGTCTATTGAGAGGTTTCTGTTGTTGTTATGATTGGCCAAGCATAGAACATGTGACAATGTAAAAAGTGGGAGTGTTTTTGATAAATTGAGGAATGCTCCCTTGAGTCCGCATGCGCGGCGTTTCTTCAGAGATTGACTAAGAGAAGAGAAACATTTTGTTTAAACACGGGCAGCTTCCTTGGATTGATAAGGTGAGGTTGGTTCTTTGCTTGAGTAGTACAATGTGTGGAATAGTGGAGAGGTTTAAGTGATTTGTCCAGGATGTTTAGGGTTTAATTTTAATATTAGTTGTTTGTTTGGTGGTTTGTTTGTTAGGTGATTGACGGTTGGCTGGGAGAGCCGGAGTGATCCCCTGAAGAAAGTTATTGTCTTGAAACGCATGACTGGTACCTGAGTGAGGCGTCGGGATCCGAGCTCAACCCAACTTATGGGGTGCTTTTGAAAACGCAGCTAAGGATTGAATTTTTCAGCTTCTTACCTTGAATATTGGACTTTAAAATTAAGCCGTGTGATCAGCTTTTCAATTGCGTTGTTCAACTGACTCCAGAGGTCATTGATGCTAATGGTGATTCTGCCGTGATAACGGACGTCAGTCCCGGTGGCAGAACCAATTAAGTCTGAGACCTCTTAAAATATTTGTGAATAACTTTTTAAAAATTAGAGGGAACACTTATGCCTATTTAATACATGAGCGATTTATCTTGATTTTGAGCACATTTTGCATCGTTCAGTAATTGACCAATTCTTCGTGTGATACAAGGGGGTAGAGCAAAAGTCTTTTCCAGGATTCCCAGGATCACCACTCCCACAAGACAATAGTGGAAGAGCATGGTGATTTCAGTCTCTAGAGGTTAGCTGGAAAATTGAGGATAACGAACTGTGCTGAGTTTTCTTCTGTTTCTGTAGTGATGGTCACTTTCACGTGACGTAAATGGATGCTGAAGATTCTCTATAAAGCTGGCTGTCTCCTCAGGGTGAGGCACAATGGAGTCTCGGGATCATTCACTGATGTCCATTGGCCAGGATCAGGAGCAGCTGCCAGCTTCACTCAACTGTGGTGGATCCAGGGTTCGAACTCTGCAACTTTTACTGCGGTGGGGGTTGACAGGATGACGACGTAGGGTCCCTTCCAATGCGGCGCCAGCGGGGTTTTTCTCCACTCTTTCACCCACACAGGCGTTCCTGGCTTGAAGGGATGCAGAGGCTCGGTCAAGTTGATGGGCAGTCGGTCTTGCACCCACGTTTGGAGTTTCTGCAAAACAGAACCTAAAGCTAATAGTTCTTGTCTAGTTATTTCAGATACTATCTGCCTCATGTCTCCCTTTATTCCCTGCACTATGGGTGGAGGTCGCCCATACAAAATCTCAAAAGGGGAGACACCTAAGGATCTGGTGGGAGCTGAACGTATCCTAAGAAGGGCTATAGGTAGAACTTGGAGCCACTTCAGGTGTGTTTCTTGGCAGAGCTTGGATAACTGAGTTTTCAAGGTTCTATTCATACGCTCTACTTTCCCTGAGCTCTGGGGTCTGTAAGCAGTGTGCAACTTCCATTTTATTCGCAGAGCTTGAGCTAACTGTTGGGTCACTTGAGATACAAATGATGGACCATTGTCTGACCCTATAGTTGATGGTATCCCAAATCGGGGAATGATCTCATGGAGCAATACCCTAGTGACTTCTCGGGCTTTCTCAGTTCGGGTGAGGTAGGCTTCTACCCACCCTGAAAATGTACAGACTAACACTAACATATAGTGATATCCATTTACATGGGGCATTTCAGCAAAGTCTATCTGTATATCACTCATGGGGGTCACCCCTACTGACTGAACTCTTGGGGGTGGAACAGGACCTTGCTTGGCATTATTTTTGGCACATATTAGACATTGCTGTGCCACTGAGGCAGTTAGGGATCCTAGCAATGAAATACAGAAATGGGGTCTCAGGGCTTTCTCCATGGCTGTTTTTCCATAATGTGTGGCTTGATGAAAAGCTTGAACAAAGGCTGGCCCTAATGCTTCAGGGATGACTGTAGGACCTGGAGGTGGACTACCTTCTGGGGGTGGCAGCACTATCCAACCTTGTTCTGTTAAGACTCCTCCCTCCTTTTCACAATAATAGTCTAACTCTCTTGTAGTGTATCGGGGTGCCCAAGAACTAAGGGGCACAGGGAATAGGGCTGCCTGCATTACAGTATCTTGGGTCCTAACTTGTCCTGTGGCATCTGCAAATCTATTCCCTCGGGCAACTTCTCCTGCTCCTGCCTGATGACCTCGGCAGTGCATGACTGCCACTTGTTTGGGGGCCCATACAGCATCTAATAACATCAATATCTCGGGCCCATACCTAATGTCTTTACCCCCTGAAGTGATCAACCCCCGCTCTTTATACAAGGCCCCATGTGCATGCAAAGTAGTAAAGGCATATTTGGAATCTGTGTACACATTTATGCGGAGTCCTTCTCCTAATGTCAGGGCTCTGGTGAGGGCTATCAATTCAGCTTTCTGTGCAGAAGTTCCTGGGATCAGGGCTGAGGACTCAACTACCAGATCAAGGGTCACCATTGCATATCCAGCACAACGATGTCCATTGATGACCAAACTGCTTCCATCTTCAAAGAAAGTCCGTTCTGGGTCCTCTAGAGGGACATCGGTCAAATCAGGGTGACTTGAAAATACAGTGTCCATGGTTTCTAAGCAATTATGATCAGGTGGCCCAGGACCAATTGGGAACAATGTAGCAGGGTTCAAAGCTTGGCTAACTTTCAACTGTATCCGAGGGTTTTCACACAACATGCTTTGATACTTCAACATTCGTGCATTGGTTAGCCAGAAGTTTCCTTTGTGTTCCATGAGAGTCAGGACAGAGTGTGGCACTGTAACTTGAAGAGTTTGTCCTAGTGTGAGTTTGTCTGCTTCGCCCGCTAGGAGGGCTGTTGCTGTGACAGCTCTCAGGCAAGGGGGCCATCCTTTTGCAACTACATCCAATTGTTTTGACAGATAAACTACTGGTCGTTGCCAGGATTCAAGAGATTGGGTCAATACTCCCAATGAGTTTCCTTGTGACACATGGACAAAAAGATGGAAAGGCTTCTGAACATCTGGGAGACCTAAGGCTGGAGATGACATCAGGGCCTTTTTCAAAGTTTGGAATGCTACATCTTGTTCAGGTCCCCAGTCTAGTGGGGATTTTTCCACTCCTCTGGTGGCTTGGTATAGTGGTTTTGCAATCAGGGCAAAGTTGGGGATCCATATGTGACAATATCCCGCGGCCCCCAGGAAAGCTCTTACTTGCCTCCTAGTGGTTGGAATGGGGATATTACATACAGCTTCTTTGCGTTCTGGTCCTAAACGTCGGATCCCACTGGACAACTGAAATCCTAAATACTTGACTTCAGTTTGGCATAGTTGTGCTTTGGCTCTTGAAACTCTGTATCCGGCATCTTTGAGGAGGTACAAAAGTTCACTAGTAGCTTGTAGGCATTCACTTTCTGAGTTGGTGGCTATGAGCAAGTCATCTACATACTGAAGAAGAACCCTTTTTCCTGGGTCCACTGGGTAACTTGAGAGATCTTGATTTAGGGCAGCACTGAAGAGAGTAGGTGAATTCTTGAATCCTTGGGGTAATCTGGTCCAGGTGAGCTGACCCCGCCTTCCTGTTGTGGGGTCCTGCCATTCAAAAGCAAATAAAAGTTGACTGGTAGGAGCTAGGCGCACACAGAAAAAGGCATCTTTCAGGTCCAGGACGGTGAAGTGAGTAGCCTCAGCGGGGATCAGTCCCAAGAGAGTATACGGGTTTGGTACTACTGGGTGTATGGTTTCAACTGCATCATTTACTCGCCTCAGATCTTGTACTGGGTGGTAGTCCCCTGTCCCAGGCTTCTTTACTGGGAGAAGGGGAGTATTCCAAGGTGACTGGCATTCTTTGAGAAGTCCGTACTTCAGCAGTTTCATCAAATGGCAGTGGATTCCTTCAATGGCTGGTCAAGGGAGAGGATACTGCTTTACATACACTGGTTCCGCTCCTGGCTTGAGGGTGACAATGACAGGGGCTATGTTCTTCGCTAGGCCAGGTGGATTATCTTCTGCCCATACTTCAGGTGGGGCTATGAGGTTGGTAGGTATACAGGGACTGGTTGACTTTATTGGAGGTGCACTATAGAACCGCCACTCTTCTTCTCGGGGAACAGTAAGCACCATCAATCCAGCAGGCTTTGGGTTCACAGTCATTTTCATTTCTCCCCCTTCAGCAAAGGATATTTGGGCCTGGAGCTTGGCAAGCATGTCTCTGCCCAATAGTGGAATAGGGCACTCAGGCATATACAAGAACTGGTGCGTTATCTTCTGTCCCCCTAGTTCACACATGCGGTTCTGCAAGAATGGTTTTGTGGCTTTATTTCCAGTGGCTCCTATAATGGTGACAGATCGTGAGGACAGTGGAGCTACTGGCTTGGCTACTACTGAATGTTCTGCTCCTGTATCTACCATGAATTCCATATATTGGTCCCCTATCTTTAAACTGACCATAGGCTCCTGGGGACCCAGGGTGAACTTGGAGCCCAGTCTGGCCTAGTCTTCATCTATGTCGTCCAGGTCATAGCCCGTTGCCACTGCCACTCCTTCAAGGGCTTCTTCCCTCTCCTGTTGGAACTGTGTTTGGTTCATTCCTCCTCTCCTTCGAAATCTCCCTCTGGGCCTCCAGGGACTCCCTCCTCCCCTCGCAGGGGCGGAGTCCAGATGCGGGCACTCATTTCTCCAATGTCCTTCTTCCTTGCAGTAGGCACACTGATTTGCACCTAATGGAGGCCTTTCACTTCCACGGCCTCTTCCACGTCCTCTGGTCCTTTGATTAGGAATACCTCCTCCACGTCGTTCGGTTATAGCAGCAGCAAGAAGATCTGCCTTCTTCTTCATCTTTCGTTCACTTTCTCTGTCTCGTTCATTTTCACGATTCACAAATACTTTCTGTGCGACTTCCATTAACTGAGCTGTATTCATGCCCGCAAATCCATCCAATTTCTGCAATTTTCGCTTTATGTCTCTCTGGGACTGACTAACAAAGGCCGCATTTACCATGCGTAAATTTTCCTGAGCGGCGGGATCGTATGGGGTATACAGTCTATAAGCTTCAGACTATCGCTCATGAAAGGCCGCTGGGCTCTCATCTGAACCCTGGAGAACTTCCGATACTTTCCCGATATTCATGGCCCTCTGGCCTCCCTTCTTCAGGCCCTGCACTAAGGCCTGGCGAAATCTGGTTAGGGCCGCCGCCCCCTTTCTTCATTCGGGTTCCACCCGGGGTCTTCATTGGGATATTCTGCAGCTGCTGCTTGCGGGGGATTTATTTCCCCCCTTTCTACAGGGTTCTCTTCTAACCATCGGAGGGCTGCTTGCCCGATCCGGCCTCGCTCCTCTGTGGTGAAGAGGGTGGACAGGAGCTGGCGACAATCGGCCCAGGTAGGCTGATGGGTTTCCATAATGCTAGACATTAATTCTGTTAATTCCTGGGGCTTGGCTGTGTAGGAAACATAATGCGTTTTCCAGTTTAATAAATCTGTGGTGGAAAAGGGTACATAAACTAAGCTGGTTGGTCCTGGTGCCATCTGGCCCTGATCATTTAAAACAGGTATTCCAGGCACTTGGTGTAATGGCATTAGGTGCCCTGCTTTCTCCTTCTTCTTGGGAGTTACGCTTCTTAAATCGTAAGGCTCCCGGGCACTAGTCTCCTTGGTGGGTGACCCTGAACTGGCAGGAGAGCTTCCGCTTTCTATCTCATCAGAAGACTCATGCCCCTCTGCTATGCTTGGGCCTGACCCGGAACTCTCACTCGGGGTAGGGTGCTTCTTAGGCTGTTGCTTCGGTATTTTCTGGGGCTCCTCGTCGGGCTCTACTTCAAGTTGTGGGGCTGTGGGGACTAATTTCTGTGGGTGCCGGGGTAAACTATCCAAAATATCTGAGGACTCTGGGTCAGAATATACAGGCGACTGCGCTTCCTTAGCCTTTTTAGTTCCCCTAGTAGTAGCAACAAATATTTTACAGTGCTCCTCATAACAGCGCTTCATCCATGAGGGCTGCTGTTCACATGCACTTAACCAGGAATCTATATAGGGGAACGCTCTTAGTATAAGCTGATGAAGTCGTAAAACTGTCTCAAAATCAAAGGTGCCCCCTCGGGGCCATGAAGCAGCTAATGCGGGCCACTCCCTTTCACATAACATTTTTAATCTGGATGGAGTCATTTTTATACCATAATCGCCCGAAAATCCTTTACGGAAATTCTTGATCATACATGCCAACGGAGTGTGCGTGGACTCCGTCCCTCCCATTTTGTAAACGTCCTACCTACACTGCTACCTACATACTCAACGTACCTGCGTACGTTACGTACCCTACGTCCCTACGTACACGTAATAACGTACAAGACAACGAACAATAAGGATAGGTAGTATGGCTGCAGGTAAGGGGTCCGTACAGCCCACAGAACACTAGGGGGGACAAACACCACTTGCTTCCTCCTGTTCGCGACCTGGGCGCAGTCGCCCGGCCAGGAACTGCGCTACTTAGGAGTCCGCTCTCGCTCGGTCTGTATTTCAAGACCTCTCATTCACACACGCAAGCATATTTCAACAAGATATCATATTTCAATATTTCAAGTGCCCAGGTTTTCTGACTAACTGACTATTCCAAACAAGAAGGGTTGATGGCTTCAGCTTCCGCTTTCCTTACGCGGAGCTTACTAGGACCGCCCTTATGGGAGGTGATCAGGCTCCCTTGTCTCGCGTATACTCATGCGAGATCTCCCAGTTAGTCTTTACCAAATGTACCAAATCAGTCTCGCGCACGCAAGACGTTGTCCCAGGCTGTTCTTTCTGACTAGCAAATACTTCAAAAATGTCTACTCACC
Source organism: Ichthyophis bannanicus (assembly GCA_033557465.1). NCBI lineage: Eukaryota > Metazoa > Chordata > Amphibia > Gymnophiona > Ichthyophiidae > Ichthyophis > Ichthyophis bannanicus. The sequence continues at coordinate 1,044,446,035 of CM066031.1, forward strand.
GGATCCGGTCCCTGATACCACACCAGTCTCTGAGTTGGAACCTGGACTCCCCCGGGTCGGAGGTGTTGGCCAGCTGGACCCGATGGCCCGCCGAGGTTGGTTGAGACGGAAGGCTGAAACCACCTTCGGTAGAAAATGTGGATGTGTACGGAGAACCACCTTATCATGGTGTAACTGGGTGTATGGAGGATCTGACACCAAAACCTACAGTTCATTGATTCAACAAGTTAAGGTGAGAGCAATGAGGAGGATTACCTTCCAAGAAAGGAATTTTAACGAAGCAGTTGCTAAAGGCTCAAAAGGAGGCTTTAGAAGCTGTGCTAGGACCACATTGAGATCCCAGGCCACTGGTGGGGTTTGATCAGTGGCTTGGATAGTAGGATTCTCCATATGAATCATTGTACCAAGGGCTGTGAAGAAATAGGATTCCTGTTCACTGACCTGTGATAGACTGAGATGGCACTAAGATGAACTCTGAAGCCTGCTGAAAACAAGTGGAGGAGATATTGTAAAAGAAATTCCACTGGACAAGCAGAGGGGTCAATATTTTTCAGTGTACACCAGAGGATGAACCTTCACCATTTAAAGGCATAGGAACATCTAGTAGATGGCTTGCGTGATGCAAGTAGGATGTCCTTGACTTATTGAGGAAGGTCAAGGCCAGCAAAGATTATGCTTTCAGCTGCCACACCGTGAGATGGAGGGCTTGTGGATTGGGATGGAGAAGCATCCCATAATCCTGTGAGAGGAGGTTGGGAGCATGTCCCAGACTGAGAGGTGGAGTCTGTGCTAGGTGAAACAGCAGAAGAAATCATGGCTGATGGGGCCAGTAAGGGGCTATTAAAATCATAGAGCCCTGATCGGTCTGCAGCTTGAACAAAGTCTTGGGTATTAAAGGGGTGGATGGGAATGCATAAAGTAGTTCCTTTCCCCAATGGAGAAGGAAGGTATCCACTGCCTGGTTGTGCCGGGAGGGAAGCCTTGAGAAAAACAGCGGAAGTTGTACATTCTCCTGATCTATCCTGGGGGTCTCCCATAAGTGGAAGATCCAAGATGCCATTTCCTGATTCAAAGTCCACTCGTGTGGATACAGGACATGGCTGAGTCTGTCCGCAAAGAGATTGAGTTTGCCTGGGAGATGCACCACCCTGAGATGGACACGGTGTGCAATGGAGAAGAACCAGAGATGAAGGGCTTCTTGACAGAGGGGATAAGATCTTGTTCCCCTCTGCTTGTTCACACAGAACATGGCCACTTGGTTGTCCATGCGGACTAAGACTTGTTTGCCCGAAAGTTGGTATTGAAAAAGTCGAAGGGAATTCGTGAGAGCATGAAGTTCCAGAAGGTTGATCTGCAACTGAGATTCCTGTTGTGTCCACTGCCCCTGTGAAGTGAGACTATCAAGATGTGCTCCCCACCCTAGTTTGGAAGCATCTGTTGTGAGAGTGCATTGAGGTGGAGGCATCTGAAAAGGTAACCCTCTGAGTAGGTTTTGAGCGGAGCACCACCTCAGAAGAGAATTGACAAGAGGAGGGGTGATGCAAATCTTGTCTGAGAGACACCCGGTCACTTGGGTTCTTTGAGAAGAAAGTGTCCATTGGGCTTGCTGCATGTGCAGGTGAGCATAGGGGACGACATGGACTGTGGAGGCCATGTGTTCAAGAAGGCGTAGCATCTTTCAAGCAGTCATGGCACTGTGACTCCTTATAGTGTGGGCCAGCTCAATAAGGAAGGCAGAGCGGTCCTGTGGAAGGAAAGCTCGGGCCTGGCAAATGTCCAGAAGTGCCCTGCTGAATTCAAACTTCTGGGATAGCACCAGGTGTGATTTGGGGAAAGTTTAAGATGAATCCCAGATTTTGGAGCATAGTGATGGTGCAATGAAGAGATAGTTTTACCTCTTCTGGGGAGTCTCCCCTGATTAGCCAATCGTCTAAGTAAGGGAAAACAAAAATCCTTAAAGTACACAGGCAGGTGGCAACCACTGCTATGCATTTTGTAAACACTCGGGGTGCAGAGGCTAACCCGAAGGGGAGCACCCAATATTGGTAGTGGATTTTCTGGAACTGAAAACGCAGATACTGTCTGTGGTGAGGATGAATCAGTAAGTGTGTGCATGCATCCTTGAGATCTAGAGAACACTGCTAATCATTTCGCTGAAAGTATGGCAGAAGGGTACCCAGAGATAGCATTTTGAATTTTTCTTGAACAAGGAATTTGTTGAGATCCCTTAGATCTAGAATAGACCTGAATCCCCCTGTCCTCTTTGGGGTCAGGAAATAAGGAGAGTAGAAGTCCCTGCCCTCTTGGGTGGGAGGAATCTTTCTATGGCCCCCTGAGCTAACAGGGTGGCCACTTCTACTAATAGGAGATTGGCCTGCAAGGGGTTTGCAGGATAATCCCTTATGGAGGTGGTGGGGGTAAGCTTTGGAAGTAAATCAGATAGCCCCCTTGGATGATGTTGAGCATCTACTGCTCTGATGTGATGAGATGCCACCTGTGGGCATAGGAACAGAGTCTGCCTGCTATGTGAAGGGGTTGGGGACCCTGCAGAGGAAGTGTAGCTATGCTCTCTAGGAAGGAGTCAAAAACCCAGGTGCTGCTTGTGGCTGTGCAGCTGGTTGTGGTTTAGGTGTCTTAGGCCTTTTGGGCTTGCGAAGGCCCTGTTGTCTCTGCTGTTGCTGCTGAGGTTGGTAAGCAGCTGCAGGTGGATAAGAAGGATAATATCTCTTCATTTTGGAATAGAAAGATTTCTTTGGATTAGTCTTTCTCCTTGAAGGGTCTAAAGTCTTTCTGGAAGGTCATTTGAGGGTGAGATCATCTGTCTCAATCTCTCCAGCTTTCTCTCTCTCCAACCCTTTCCAAAGAGGTTCTCCCTAGAGCAGGGGATATTGGCTAATCTATCTTGAACTCACTGTTCAAGGTCAGATGCCTGGAGCCAGTCCATTCTGTGAGCATCAATGCAGACTGCTGAAGCTCTGCTGGATGACTCAAAAGCATTGAAAGATGCTCTGGTAAGAAACGTGGATGTATTCTGATTTTGCCTGATTAAGGCCTGGAATGCATCACGTTTGTCATCAGGAAGGATAGGAGCAAGGTTCTCTAGATCCTTGGAGATATCCCTGAGATGCATGCCCATGTAGAGCATGTAATCCTAGAAGTGAGCATGCATGCCTGAAAGCAACAATGCCCAAAGGCATCAAGAGTTCTGGAGTCCTTGTCTGGAGCCATGGAAGAATGATCCTTAGAACTCTTGATGTGACACATCTCTGATTTTATTTATTTATTTAACTGCATTTATATACCGCTTTTCACCGGGTCAAAGCAGTGTAACATATAACAAAAAGGGGGGGGGTCAATATTTTATAGGGTAGGGCCGTCACCAGGGGGCAACATTTATAGATTTGGGGTGGACATAGACATGTACGCTTCTGCTGTATCTAAGTATTAGTTCATGCGGATAGGGTGGTTTTTCTGTTCAGAGATGTTCGCGAAACAGGATTGTTTTGAGCTGTTTCTTGAATGATGTGATGTCAGCGTTGTTTCTGATGTGGTTTGGCAGAGAGTTCCAGAGGGATGGAGCATAAAGTTCGAAAGCTCTGTTGCAGGTCCGTTGTGTGGATTTGGTTCTTTTGTGGGGGACGACGATGGAGTTATTGAAGGATTGTCTGGTTGGTCTGTTGTGGGATGGGCGAGGCAGTAGGGGGTGGAGTGAGGTGTTCCGTGTTTTGTGGATAGTCTTGTGGGTGAGTAGTATAGCTTTGTACTTGATTCTTGCTTCAAGTGGGAGGATGTGGAGGTCTCTTAGGATTGGGGTGATGTGATCCCATTTTTTTGCATTCTGAATAATCCTTGCTGTAGTATTTAAGGCAGTTCGGAGGGGGTTGGTTTGTGAGGCGGGAAGTCCATGGTAGATTATGTTGCAAAAGTCCAGATGAGGGAGTGTCACAGCTTGCATTACTGTCCTGAAGTCGTGAGGTTCTAGGAGGGGTCAGAGGCGTTGTACAGTTTTAGCTTTGTGGAATATCGTCCCGGCGGTCTTGTTGATTTGAGGTTTAAAGGTGAGAGCTTGATCAATGATTACGCCTAGATATCTTATTTGAGGCTGGATTTGAATTTTCGTGGTTCCCATGTTGAGATGGGTAGGTTGTTTGAAGTCTGGTTCTTTTGTCACTATAAGGGTTCAGTTTTCTTTATGTTGATGGATAGGTTGTTTTCCTGTAGCCAGTTGGCCACATCGGTGAAGCAGGCTGATAGCTGATCATTTGTTGGGTTGGTGGTTGTAATCGGTGCGTAGAGCATTATGTCGTCAGCGTATATGTGGAAGTTGATGTTGTGGGTGCGTATGACTGAGCAGAGTGGGCGGAGATATATATTGAACAACATGGCTGACAGGGTGGATCCTTGGGGTACTCCTTGATGTTGCTGTTAGGGGGGCAAGGTTGCGGTGAAGGTGCGGATCCGTTGCTGTCTGTTGGTTAAATAGGATCTGAACCATTGGAGTACAGTGCCTTTGATTCCAATTGATTGGAGTCTGCGTATGAGGATTTCATGTGAGATTGTGTCAAAGGCCGCTGATATATCTAGGAAGATCAAGATGTATCCAGATTGTTTCTCTTGGGTTCCTATGGTGAGGGTGTTCATTAGAATGGTTATGAGGGTCTCGACTCCATGTAGTGGCCGGAAACCGTGTTGCTGGGGGTCTAGTATGTCGTTGATGTCCAGATGATCTTGAAGCTGGCATTGGACTACCTTCTCTATTATCTTGGCGGTGAGGGGGAGGCTTGCAACTGGTCTGTAGGAGGTGGGGTCCAGGGGGTCCAAGTTGTTCTTTTTCATGGTTGGTCGAATGATTGTTGTCTTGAGGGCGTCTGGCATGTATCCTTGTTTAAAGGATTCATTTATGATGTGGGTTAATGGAGCACTCAGGTCTTCCTTGGTTTTCTTTATCCAGTCTGTAGGGCATGGGTCTAGCAGGGAGGTAGTGGTGTTCAGACAAGAGATGGTGGAAGATATCTCTTCTTTTGATGTTGTATCAAACGTATTCCAGTCTGTGTCAATGATGGTGCATGGATTTGTCTTTGTGGTTTCAGCACAGTGGTGTGTTTGTTGAGGTTGTTGAAGTTGTTTGTATTGTCGGGCCAGGAGATCCGGGGGGATATCTGGGAGTTGATCAGAATTGCGCGGTGCTTTTGTCAGTTTTTTGGCAATTTGGAAGAGTTCTTGAGGTTTGTTTACGGCTGTCATGATGATTTTGTTGTGGTAGTTTCTCTTCGCGTTGTCGGTCTCTGAGTGGTATGTAGTGAGTTCATAGAGGTATTGTGTTTTGTCCATTTCATTTTTGGTTTTCCTCCATTTCCTTTCTGCTCTTCTAAGTTTGGTTTTTAGTTTCCGTAGGCCAGGGGTGAACCAGCGGGCCCTTGAGGAGATGGGTTTAGTACTGGTTTTGTTTATAGTTGCGCTGGATGCTGAGGAGATTGTGGTGTTCCAGTTGTTTATCAGTTCATCCAGGTTGATGGAGTTCGTAAGTAGGAATGGTGTGGAATGGTGTGGTAGTTGAGGCTTTTGAAAGTGGAACTCGGTACATGATATCGAGTCGCTTGCTAATAGGCGGAACCATTAACGGGCCTCCCATAAACGTAGCATCAGATCCTGGAAGATCCAATGCACTGATAACATGGCAACCTCTTTGGGTGCTGAGAGATATTGGAGAATTTCCAGTTCCTCTGCCCTCGGTTCCATCTCGGAAGTCACGGTAATCTGCATACCTGCTGCCATGTCTCAGAAGAAGTCTTGAAAAAAACATGTCCTCTAGCGGGGATTGAGGCCACTCACGAGGAGGGGAATGATTGGAAGGGAGATTCTGGGATCCCCCGGAGTCCTCTTATCAGAATTGGAGGAGGTAGAGTTTGATTCTGACAGAAAGTCGAAGTATCAAAGTTTCCTCACCAATGTCAAGGCCCAGTGCCAATAACAATATTCAGTTAGTGCTGCACCGGGAACCTGTTGGGTACCACTGATATCCATCAATTCAAAGAAGGCATTGGCAGGAGAAACCCCCCCCCCCTGATAACGGTTTGAGGGCTGGTATCAGCCTTAGGCCAGATGACGACGCCTGCGCCACTAGAGCTGTCAATGCCACCAGTACCAAGGCTACCAGGAGTGCTGCCAACCTCCTCTTGGTAGCCAGGATGCACTGGTCGAGGAGGCCGATGCCTGGGTGGAGTCACCTTATGGGGCTTTGAGCCACTGTCCCAGACCATGGAACCAGTAGCTCTCCATGATATTGTACCAGAACCCTTGGTATATTTTTTGAAGCCTCTGATGTGTTTTTCCATCATGGCAGAAAAGAATAGGCCAAGGCCTAATCTGGCGGTAGAACCACCAAAAATTGGAAAAAAAGAAAAGAAAAAATATTTTGAAAAGAAAAGAAATATCGGGGCCGGTATCAGGGGAGATATCGGTGTTGACAGAAAGGTAAAGCACCTATTTAAACCAAAAAATGACGTTTTTCGGTGGTGACAGAAAGAAACCTTCCTGCTGCCTTTGCAGAAAATGAAGAACTGAGAAGACGACTTGGGAAGATGGGAATGCAGATGCACAAGTGCAGTGGATTGCTCCCAAAAGCTTTCCAATTGGACGCTGGGAAGCATTTCTGCGTGGGCTCCATTAGTACCAACGATACCCATATGTGAAGACTGCATTCCTGCTTGTTCCTGGAGATTGCAAGTTCCTATGTTTTTCAAGGGCATCTAGGGCCCGATATTCAAAAGGCATTTACATGGTTCTGTAAACCATGCACAGTAAATGCCACTAAATGGGATATTCAGTGGCATTAGTACAGTTAGTGCAGCTATCACCGATTGTCTCCACTGATCCACATCCGGGGGGGGAGTTGGATGTTCCTGGGCATGTCGTGGGTGGCGACAGTTGCTAACCGGGTTTGGTGATATTGCACCACTACTCAGTTAGCGACCTGTGGGTAAAACTAAGAACTGCAAAAGCTGGCCTAGTTTTACCCATGGGAACTAACCAGGTAGCACACTAACAGTGTGGTTTAGTAAACAAGCCTCCTAGAGCAGTACTGTGGTGCAAAAAAAATACTTTACAACAAGATCTGAAATTCCTTCCAAAATAATCAGTTTATACATGGGAATAATACATTTTATCATTTTAGGCATTTAGCTACTGAAAGTTTGTACCAATTTCTTAATAACCAGCATTATAGTCTAGTGGTCTTTGAACTGGATGTGGTACTATATGTTTTAACAGTACATTGTTCTTTTATTGGCAATCAATATGTCTGTAGTTATTCATGTTGGCTTCTTTTAAATTGCAATATTGTAATATAACCATATTTGGCATGAAAATGTTCCCTAAATCATTGCAAGCACAGTCTCCCCAAGGAATCTTTTAAGCTTTCTTGCTAATTTTGTGTTACAACTGAGTACATAAAAATAATGGAAGTCCCACTAATTTTCCTTTCCCCCATTGTTTATGCCTGTTTTGCATCAGAGGGAGTGCAAAGTTTAAATCAACAGCACTGTTTAAACCAAGTTCATAAAAAATTAATTTGGAAGGTAGAACAAGCAAAATTGTTAACATGCCCCATTTCATTCCAACTGTTTGTTTCCTTTTCAACTAAGTACAACTGAATAAAGCTTTAAAAAATATATTTATTTAAATCCCTTTCCCAGATGTTCATGTCACACTAGTGTTTTACATGTGACAATGTGGTGCCACCATAAAATTCTGGTCATTTTGTGAAACTCAGCACTCAAACTCATTTAGGGCCTGACTAACAAAGGGTTTTCTCCTATGCTGTGCAATCAAAAAAATAGTAAATAGACCCCTTTCATAAATTTATATAGAGAAAAATGTAAACATAATTACTTGCTCCTTAGGCTAAAGTAGCCTAGGTAACTGAAGATATAATATGGACATTCATACCCGCTCACCACTCCCATTTCCAAAAATTTACACAGATAGCAAAACAAAGCTGCAACGTTATTCAACAATTATATCTAACACAAGAGTATAGAAAAGAAACAGAAGAGATCCTCCATATTGGCCAATATATCAACATTAATTTCCCTGAAATGGCTACTAGGCCATCCGATTTACTCAGGAGAGACTAGCCCCAAGAGCAGAGCTCCATAGATGAAGTTGGCCATCCAACCAGTTGGTGACAATCTAGCTACAGTGATGTGCCATGTACCCTGTCAAATGCCTCTCTCTCTATCCACAGCTTGTAGTGACACTAGGATATGGCAGATACTTAGCTGAACAGAGCCTTGGCCCAAAGCCCCAGCAGCCCATATCAGTAAAACCTCTAGGCCTCAGGATCCTAAGGTTTGATCTCTGATCTGCAAATCACTATCATTAAGCTGACTTGAGGAAATGGAGAACCCTAATTACTGCCAAGCCGTGACAATGCCCCCTACCTCCCAATTGACCCCAATGAACTTCCCCTAACTCCCAGGGAGGGAGAGTAAGACAGCAGCAGACCAGAAAAGTGCTCACAGTCTCGGTATAATAATCCCCCAGTTTTTCCAAAACGTTTCCATTTAAAATATGATGTATAAAGCAGAATACCTTAAATTTAACCTGGAAACCTATCAACAACCAGTAAAAACTTTTAAGCACTGGTAGAATGTGCTCCTGCCTTTTTATGTCCTTAGTAATCCAGCCAGCAGGGTTTTAAATCAATTGAATGGCATTCATACATTAGTGGCAGACCTAAATATATCCCTTTGCAACAGTCTAGGCAAGACTGCAGTAAAGCCTGAACTACTGCCCAGAAATCTGACTGAGCCAACAAAAAACTCAGTCTGTTGGCTATCAATAATGTATAAAGTGTCACCTACACAGCATTCTGTACCTGCGTCTTTAAAGACAATCTGAAGTCCAGACTGACTTCTAAATATCACAGAACAAGAATCATCCCCAATTGCAAAAGCCGTAAGAAAAACATCTTCTAACCAAACACTAATAGCTGTGAAAGCAAACTCTGACTTTGCATTAAAATCACCAGAATGCTGAAAAGAGCATAATATTATCATACTTGGCCAGACCAAAAGTCCACGAAGCTTACTAGTGGCCAATCCAGGTCACAAACACTTAGCATGATCCCAAAAAGTAATAAGATTCCTTGCTGCTTACCCTCCAGGGATAAGCAGTGGCTTCCCACAAGTCAACCTTAATAACTGTTTATGGACTTTTCCTCCAGCAACTTAAACAAGACATTTTTTTTAAATCTAGCTGCACTAACAGCTTTTATGACATTGTCCAACAACTAAAGGAAGACATAACTGAATATCGTCTACATATAACATATAATGCAGACCTGGGAGTACAAATGTTCCAAAAGTATAAATCAAGTTTAAATCAGAGACAAATCTCAAAATATCTGGACCTTGGTTATCCTTGAATACCTAACAAGGGAATTTGGGCACATAAAGGGAATAATTTTATAACAGGACTGCTATGTGAGAAGTCCAAAAAGGTGACTATTTTTAAATTATTTTATAACAAGAACACAGGAACCTATGTGCCTTTATAGACTTCCAGAACCAGCCCCAACAATATATAAATACCCAAGCACAAATTTACATCTGCTCTGGAAAAGGTGTAAATATGTGTGGGTACTCTGCACGAGCACCTATGTATTCTTTGAAATAGCCATATACATTGCAACTCCTCTTCAACTTTTCTTAAATCATGCCCCTGGGGATGTCTACACACAGAGTGCATAGACTGAGGCAATACTCTTTCGATATGCCCACTTTTTACATGTGTATGTATTCATACAATTTTATAAAGGCCTTTATCTCTATGTAAATTGGGCTTTACACGAGGAAACGCTTTTTAAATTTACCCTCAGGAAATGTGCAGGAAATGCAAGGTAAACATTTAACTGATAAACCTAACATTTCTAGAAAGGAGCTTTTAAACATTTGGCATGCACATATACGTTCATTCCATGGGAAGTTGAGGAACTACAAGTTGTTATTGCAATTACCATGGGTGCACTGAATACCCCAGAACTGAGGTGGCAGTAATTGCAACTGTGCCACTGAGCATGTGTTAATGATGCCTGAGCTAACTGCAATGTGCAAGCATGGGATTTTAAGCTCAGACATATTTTTTGGGTATGGTAAAGGTTACTATGGCACACTTGGAAACTCTAAACCCATGCCCACCATTGGCGCAGTTTAATAAAAATGTCTAGTAGTTTTGTTAGAAAATATATAACTGAGATAGTTAGACATGATGTACTTCACAAGGGTTCTATACTGGTGACATCTGAGTGAAAAAAGATAGAAGGATCCCACTCTCTGTCCCAACTCCCAGGAAAGAGATTGTCTGTAGCTTCCCATACTTAAGAGGGCCCAATGAGACAGATGAGGAACTCTTCCTGCCCCCTCAGAGTCATCTCCAGTATTACTATCCTTAGGATTCTTGGCATGGGAATCCCCTTGTGTGCATCCCTCTTCAATAACCATCTCTGTGGAAACAAAGGGAATGCAAGAAAACCCTGTTTATCCACTGGAAGAGGCTGAGGTGTCCAAACCACGGGACTAAATGATATTTCCAGTGAAGTCTCCAAAGAAAAAAAACTAACATTCCAACCACTCTCTTGGGTACCATTAGAACAACACATTAATCAGACCTTGAATAGGAGTGGTTGGTTCCTCAGGGAACCTTACCCTTATGTTTAGCTATACTGGACAAATAATTGTCCAAACCTTCAAAACCTTCAGTGGTCCTCAGTGAGAACAAAGGGGGACACCAAGATTATATGTGCCTTCGTACATGCTCCTTCAGGCACGTGCCCCTATGGCTTATGTCACAGTGAGCTGGGTTTTGACTGCGGCAGTCGGCCTGATGCTGGTGTCACTGCAAATTGGGAAGGTCCACACAACAATCACCAACCAGCTGATGTTCCTTCCAAAGCACCAGGTAGGAAGTTCTCAAACCTGGGGAGATATCTCAGTCCATTGCCTATCTATATTGTACTTACAGGTTTTCCTTTGTTCCATTCCAGATAACTTTATTTATGTATTTACTAAATCTACTGCAGATCTTCTACATCCTCTGTGATTTATAAAAGTATAACAAATAATAAAACATAATGACAATAAAAGCTGAACCGAATAAAAACAAACATTAAGCTCAACAAAACAAATTAAAATAGACATAAATCAGCACTTTCAATGTCCAATGTTATAAATCATCACTCTATCATACTAATATCCATAAAAAGTAAACCTGAAATAAAAAGGTTTCAGCCTCCTCATGTAAAGCATCATTTTATATCATAATTCTATCCGTGACAGGCCAGCCTAAAATAATAGGCTTTCAATCTCCTCTGAAACTCCAATACATCCTCTAATAATCTCAGTTCCGTGGCAGCTGGTCCCAAACTAATGGACTGGCAACAAACAAGATACGATTCAGCCAGGGATGTACCAAGGGCTGTGCAAGCAGGACAGAAATACAGATGGGACGCTAATGTCATCACTGGGATTCTAGGAAGTTGTCAAGAGAGAATTCCTGCGTGTGGCCGGGAGGTCAAAGGGGGCAGAAGGTTTACGAGTCGCACAGAGTGCATGAACTTAAGCAAGAGATGGGAAGAATAACTGCCCTCCCCCTTGTGATCTTAAATTCTAGGAAGGAGACTATATCTTTCAAGGAACTGTTGGAGGGAGATGAAGCCCTGGTCTCAGAATCTTAAATAAGAAAGTCATTATCCTAAACTGGATGCAATATTAAAAGCAAAAGAAAGGGCAAGAGCATATACCCCTGCTTTTTCTTTTGCTTGTGTTTTTAGTGGGGGTATTCTTGTGATTTCTACGATAGTCAAAGGGCAAAAAATGCAAGGCTTGCAGATGAGGAGAGATATGCTCTTATATTCTGGCATCTTCAATTGCATATTCAGCAGACTTCTCTGATTAAGTCACAGTGTGAGAAAGCAACTTGTTAAATTATCTGGATAAACTTAGCAGCATAACTTTAGAGCCCCATTTTAACATAAACAGGCGGGACACATGTCTGCCCTTCCCCTGAACATAAACTCTTTGCCCACTTTTCTCTAGGCCCCAATGAACACAATGAATACCTTACTCAAAGATTGTGGGTAAAGCTTGGCCGCTACTTTATTGCCAGATCAACATATTAATACAACTATGAGGGGTGTCCGATATTAAAGGTACAGGTAGCAATCATACCGGCTCCACATGCGCAATAGTGCCGTCATATGCAGGACTACTTGTACTCGTAGTAGGAGAGTCTGTAGCGTTGTTTTTTTAAACACTCAAATTACGAATAGTTTTCGGGAAGCAAACAAACATGGCGTGTGTAATCGCAGAGTATTCGAAGTTTGAGGTGCGTGGAGTTATCAGATTTTTGCAAACCGAAGGAGTTAAGCAGAGCAAAATTCATCGCAGATTAGAGGGCGTGTATGGCCCGAACTTTTTAAGCCTAAAAAAAGTCAGCGTTTGTTGTAACAAGTTTAAAAATGGCCGAACGGAGTTGAATGATGATCCGTAAAAGAAAAGAGGCAGACCAAGGACCTCACACACGGATGACAACTGCACCATTGTCGAATGCCTGATTAGGGAGGATAGTCCGATTAAAGTTCGTGAAATTGCTGAAATGACTGGCATTCCTAAGAGTTCTCTTCATGAAATCATGTGCGATCTCAACTTCCACAAGATCAGGAGGAATTGCAAGACACCGTTATGGACTACTTCAAGCAACTTGGCACGCAACTGTACCATGAAGGGATGTTCAAACTAGTGTCACGCTGGGCTAAATGTCTCAATGTTTGCAGCGATTATGTGGAGAAGTAAACAAAAGTATGTAGTTTTTGGTGGAATGTATTGAATAATTTCTTTAAATACAAATGTCAGTGTAATTTTGGCCTGTACCTTTAATATCGGACACCCCTCGTGTATATATATGTGTGCAACAAACGTACAGCAGGGCGAGGTTCCAGATCTAGTCACCCTAGCCAGTATGCGACATGCTCTCCTCTCTTACTGCCAAGCTGTCCCATTGTGGGGGCTGGAGGCCCACCTTGTTAGACTGAACTGGGCCCACCCCCATGTAAGAGGCCTTGACGTGCTGCCTCAGAGGATTGCCTGCACTGGGCGGCCATCGTGTATGGGGACTCACCAGTATGCCCCGCCTTGGTGGGAGCTAGGGTGCTGTACCCCCTTACTCATGTTTTGCATGTACTTGTGGCCTGGCTCGGGTAACCACCACAGGTACATGGAAGCTTGCCTTTCATGTGCCCTCCACTAAGGGAGCTTCTTCCCAAAGCCTGGAACAGGCTGAGCATCTACCTTGCTTGGTGCTGGCCAGAAGGATGACCTCCAAAATCTCATACAAGTCATTAAGGAAAAGGTCCAGTCCAATGTCAGTTAGGTGTAGGAAATCCTCAGCAAAATATATGGGCAATAGGAGGTGTGCCCATTGATGTTGGATCTGCCATCCCCCAGCACGCAGGATGCTGAGGCTGACCTTCCTGAGGTAAGAAATGAAGTCGGACCAGATGAAAAGCATGTGGGGGAAGCTGTGTGCCACCCAGGAGAGGTCCGTTCTGAACTGATTGATGAGGTGGTCGACAGCGCTACCCACAGCTTGTCCAGTCTCTCATGTGTCACTGGGCGTCATATATCAGTCTATTGGGAGAGGGTCCATGCCCATCCTTTCATCAGTGTTTTAAGCAAAAAATTGTCACAAGGGTTCCCCCAGTCTGTCAATAGCCCAAGGTTTGGTTGCCCCTGTCTCCATTCATGTGATGCCAGGAATGACGAGACAGATGTGTATCCATGGATGTACACTGCCCAGGAGCAAGGGGCCACTGCCCATCGGATGAGCTGCCAATATATGTGTACACTGAGTCCCATATCTAGTCCAGCAATGAAGTGGGGTGTTTGTCCGCTGCCGGGGGCCAGTCACCAAAAGGTGTTCCACTGAAAACGGGAGAGGGAATCAGCAATTTTATCAGTCTGTCCAGGTACATGACATGCACATTTAGCTGCAAACATAGAACAAATTTCCACAGGAGTTCAGTCACAACGACACACTTGGCTGATTGATTGTTCATGACAGTGACCACTGCCTTGTCACAACAGAAAAGGATTCTGTGCTCATGCATATGGCGGCCCCATACATATAGGGTCACATAGAGGGAGAAGAATTCAAGAAATGTGATATTTCTGGTGAGGCCACGAGAAACCCAGTGATTGGGTCAGGTATCGGTGGCCCAGGATCCCTTGAAAAACATGCCAAAGTCAGAGGCCCCTGCCTCACCAATGAAGAGGTCCAATTCAATGTTGTTGTGCAGGCCCTGCTGCCACATGTTCACGTAATTGAACGTATTGAGAAAATATGTCCAGATGTCCAGGTCTTGTACGGTGGTGTCGCCTGCTCAGGTCAGTTGTCTTATGTATGAGGCATCTCAGGAAAGGGTGACCCATCGGGATAACTGAATGCAAAGTTCAATGAAACAATGAGGGACTGAGCCATCCAGAGGATGATCTTCCATTGTCCTCACACAGCAGCCTGTTTGCCCTTGAGGTCTTCCAGCTTGTCTCCAGGGAGTCAGGTGATGCCTTGCTTTGTGTCTGTCTCAATGCCCAGGAATGACAATGTCTGGATGGTCCAACCACCATGTAATAGATGCCAAGTGTATATAGCCACAGAATACCGCAGATGGTCACCGAGTAAGTCTATACATCCGCACCTGTAAATAGTTGCAATCAGACCCGGTCACCTGTGACCGAGCGCTCAGCCTGTACATAGTTACCCTTGTTAGTCCCATGTTGAGACACCTGTTCATTGTAAGTCCAGTGTAGGTCCACCTGCACTGTACAAATGTTGTTGACTGTAAACCGCACTGATTTCAAAGAACGTGGTATAAAAAAAGAGACATTAAATAAAATAAATAAATAAATAAATAGAATAAACAGTCTTGTCCTGTGCCAGTAGGATGCCGAATTCCCTTGTCATATCCTGTAATGTATCCAAAAGCATCGCGCAGGTTGGGGAATGCTCCAGTCTGACAAACAGGAAGTCATCAAGGTAGTGCACCACAGATTGCAGCCCAGTCCACTGCTGCACTGCCCAGTGAAGAAAGGTGCTGAAGGCTGAGCAAGACACTGAGCAACCCATCAGCCTTCATCTGTTGAAGTAGTACGTGCCCTTGAAGAGGAATCCAAGCAGGGGGAAGCAGGTGGGGCGAATAGGAAGAATCTTAAAGGAAGACTCGATTTCAACCCCTGCCAGAGGCCCTAACAATGTGAAGGGCCTGGTTGAAACAACCATACTGTACCGCACAAGCATCACCAGGTATGCAATCATTCACAAGTCCCCATGTGGGAAGGAGAGGTTGTGTATTAACCTGTAATTCCCAGAGTCCTTTTTGGGGACCACTGACAGGGGGAAACACAAAAATCAGAAAATGGCAGGTTTTTATTTATTTATTTAACAGTATTTCTATACCGCCTTCTCCTTCAATCAAGACGGTTTCCACGGCAAACAATCAAGGAGTGTTTGTGTGTTTTCATGCAGTGGAGTGTGTAGTGTGTTAGTGGTGGCGAGTATTTGATTTGGGTTGTGCATTCTACATTGTGCGCTATTATACATCGTGAGCTAATATACATTCATATATACAAGCTTAGGGTGGGGGGGGGAGGATCCGATGTTCTGGTTTGGTTGGTAGCTCATGTGACATGCCCATAGTGTTCAATGAAAAGAGTTGTCTTCAGCTGTTTGTGGAAGTCCTTGAGGTCTGTGGTTAGTCTCAGTTCATCTGGGAGGGTGTTCCAGATTGATGGAGCAGCCAGGGAGAGTGCTTGTACCACGGTGTCCTTGCAGGTCTTGGCGAAGTCTTTTGGGGTGTTTACTCGATTGGCAGTGCCTCTTCTCCTTAGTCGTGTGCTTGTTTCACGTTGTATGAGTGTGTGCAGGCTTATGGCTGAAGAGTGTTGTTTGATCTTGAATATGTTTATGATTGTTTTGTATTTGATGCGTGAGCTGATTGGGAGCCAGTGCAGATTTTTCAGTATTGGTGTGATGTGTTCCTGTCTCGTGGTGCCAGATATTATGCGGGCGGCCGTGTTTTGTGCCAGTTGCAGCGGTCTGAGTGTCTGTTTTGGTAGCCCGAGGTAGATTGGGTTGCAGAAGTCTAGTAGAGGGGTGATTAGTGCCTGGCAGACTGTACGAAAGTGCTCTAGGGCGAGGAGGGGCTTAAGTCTTCTGATGAGTCTCATTCTGTGGTATGAGCTCTTGGTTGTTCTGCTTATGTGTGATTGGAGGTTCAGCTCCTTGTCCATGGTCACTCCGAGGTACTTTACTTCTGATTTTATGGGTATGATTGTGTCTTTTATCTTGATGTCGGGTGGGGGGACAAAGTCCGAGTTTCGCGTGATGATCAGTGCCTCTGTCTTGCTTAAGGGGCTGGCCATGCATTTAGGTAGGGCCAGCCCAAGGGTTTCTTCTGCCCTAGGCAGAAGTCCCAGCCATGCTGCCCCCCCCCCCCGAGCCATGTTGCCCCCTTTTCACTGAGCCACACCACCAAGCTGAGCTGCACTACCACCGATTCCGGTGGTGGGGTCAGGGGGGTGCAGCTTGGCTTTGGCACACATGGCCTGCAGCTTCTAATCCTCCTCTGACATAAATTTGGGGATTAAGAACCCTAGCCGTCCCCCCTGCCACCGGAAACAGCAGCAGCATGGGGGAGGGTTGGCAGGCTAGACTTTGATCCTTTCACATTGCTGCTCTTTATGCCTGGAATAAGATTCCCCTATCTCTCTCCCTTTTCAAATCCTTGCTAAAAACGTATGTCTTTGAGACTGCTTTAGGACCATGATCTTTGTTTTCCTTTGACCTCATGCTTCTTGTATCGTCATGTCTGTTTGTCTTTTAGATTGTGAGCTCTTTGAGCAGGGACTGTCTTTCTTTGTGTTTGTATGGTACTGTGTATGCCTTGTGGCGCTTAATAAATGATTAATAATAATAATAATAATGTGTGCCAAAACACAAGGCCTGCCGCCCACAGAGATCTGCCGTCCTAGGTGGCTGCCTAGCCCACCTAGTGGATGGGCCGGCCCTGGTTGTAGCTGCACCTCGGAATCAGTCTTCTCCTACACAATGTACCAAAGGTGTCACGGTGGTTATGTTGGACGAGTGATGGGACCTTGGATACACCCCTGAAATGGAATGATAAAACCAAAGTGGAAGCCATCCCTGAGGCATCTTGTGTCAGTTCTTGTTGGGTAGATGTCTATCCAGGGGTCCATGGCTGCGATGGAAACTAGTGTGGGGACTTATTGAAATACAGGATCACTGCTTCTGTTGCTGGATGGTCTTTGTCTGCAGTCTCCTGGTACAATGAGATGAGGGGTAGGGGGCTGTGCAATAGAGGCAGGCTTGCCAATATTTGCAGTCATGAAAGGAACATATGCCTTTTTGTAGGGTCTGCAGATGTCGTCGTTTGTCATGGATTTGCTTGTGGTGGACATAGCTCTCCTTTGAAAATTCTGCTCATACTTAAAGTTCATTCTCCGCAGACAAATCCCCACATCATCCGCACCCCATGACATGTTGGGACACACCTCCATCTTGTCGCAGAAATGCTCATCATATGATAGCCAAGCATACCCCTCATACTCCTTTGCAGGATTGACAATAGTGTCCATATACGCCAACATGTGTGCGAACTGGGAGGGGTCCTTGCGGAAATTGATGCTGATCACTTAGAATATGCAATGGTCCACTTGAGGATGTTACACAGGGTGTCTTGTTCCCCCGGGTACAACAGATCGCCCGTCTTAGCCCTTTTTTTGGGGGCATTGAGCCGCTGTCTCCTTTCTAGGGGCTTGAAAATGTCAAAATGTTCCCTCCGGATGACCTTCTTCCTGAGCAACCGTAGGATGGCCTCCCACAATTCCATTGCTCTGGGAGGCAAGGCAGAATGGGTGCTGGTGATCCTGGCTCTCTCGGCCTTGAGGGAGAGAGGAGGAAGATGAACTGGAGGAAGAAGACTATCGTGACCTCCTTGCCTCTTTTTCCATTTGTGTGATGGTTTGGAGATCGTTGCCGTGGAGGCGGGCTGTGCAACAGAGGCACTCACTAGGGGAATAGAGGGGGTATTAGTGGAAATTGTCTCACCTGATGCTTCAGTTGTCCTTGGTCCTGCTGGCCCCATTGGAGCTGTCCCAGATGCATTCGGTGGTACAGGTTGCTGTGACTGCGTGGGCTGGATGCTGTTTGTCAGATGCGCTGGCGGGATCTTGGTGCGTAACCATCATTATGACTTGGGCTGTTGGTGGCCTGCATCAGGAGAGATCATCCCCTTCCAGAATGAGTGATGATGGTGGTGTCTTCGTCGTTGCGATCTGCTGGAGGCAGATCAACTCAAAGAATTGCTGCATGGGAAATGGTGTCCTCCCCTACAGTATCGGTGAGGCAGGTGGTGACTTTATCTTTATCTTTATTCACACACTTTTTATACCGCTCTTTATAACATCAGAGCGGTTTACAATGCTAGACAATGCAGAAAGAAGACCAAAAGCCATTAAGGAAAGGAACTATAATTCATAGACAGGACAGGAGATAGTCCTTCACACCAACAGAAGAGGAGGACAGCAACAACAGAGGTTAGGGGGACTCCACCTGCTTGACGATCTGCTATGGCACTGGCTCTGTGCAGAGCTCAATGAGCTCCATCTGTGGCTGTTTGCACTCGAGAATGTAGAGTGACAACTCCTTCTCTGCCTTGGAGGCGTTCTGGGTGTGCTGGTATGTTAATGTCATAGTCTGGATGCACCAGGGGAATGGGTGTCATGTGAATGAGGACACATCCGAGGGGTGGTCAGCATGGGTGGGTCAGGAGATCATTGAACCATGTCGTGCTTATGTCCTGATCTGCTGGTATCACATGCAGTAGGAAGAGATGCTGGAGGATCCTGGCCAGAGTCCATGATCAGGCGAACTGGGATGTGTGCATGGGTCACATTCAGTCCTGTGTTTAACACTGTCTGGGAGTCAAGAGCGGGTGATATGCAGCCAGGGCTATCCTTCGTGCTGCAAATGCCCCTATCCAAGTCACTGGAGAGTTGGGGGTGCCAGTATATCTCACTTGCAGCTTCCTGAGTCTTTGCGGGTGGCTCATAGCTTCACTTGCGGGGCCCAGGCTTTCACCCGGTTGTGAGGCATGTCTTTCTACTATGTCTGGGGGTTGGCTGAGAGGTTCACTAAGCTGTGGGTATCTTCCGGGCTTGATGTTATTCTACTGCAACTGCAGCTACTCAGTACTTTTGTGGTGTACTTCCCCTTTAAAAGGGTGAGGCCAGGCCAACAGACTGCTCGACCCTGACTAGCTCCCTCATGTGCTGGAAGCCTGCCACCTAGGAGCAAGACAGGGAGCTGTCTCTTGCACCTGCACTGCTCCTTCGATTTGCACCATGTCTTTTTCTCTCCTCTCGGATGCAGCCACTGGACCACATGTCAAGATTGCTCCCCTCTAGCTGGAAGTGTTTGCGCTGGCAATAAGCCATCAGAAGGAGACTGGTACCATGCCACAGATGTAGAGAGGGAGCAGTCCCAAGAAGGTTGGTGATAGCAGAAGGTACAGGAACCAGCATGATGTAAGCTCCAGCCAGCAATTAGAAAAGCAGATGCAGAGAAGCAGATGATCCAAAAAGGAGGATCGCTCTGTTCTGTCTGCTCGTATCAGGGGCTGAGATCTCGTCTGGGTGATGCAGAATAAGCAACAATTGTCACAATGGTCAACACTATGGTGGGAGTTTTCCCGGCAAGATCATAGCCCTCTCTGAAAAGCAGGGGGAGGGGCAGATGGGCCTGCTACCATGTTAAGCAGCGGGCCCATCGCACACGCATTCTGGCTCCTTGAATGTGCAGACTGAGTTATCCAGCTAAATAACATTGAACACCAGTGTTGTCTTTGTGAAGGTTAACTGTGGCCCCAGTATGACTCTGTCCCCTTCCTTTTTAACTGAATAAATGTATGCAGTCTGGGGAAGAAAGAGGAGATTTATAAAGATAAGATTTGTCAGCGTAACTGTCAAAATTATCTGCCCCTCTCCCCATTAATCAGTAAGCCAAATGGCAGCATGCTTCCAGAGGTAGGTCTCGTCAGATTTAATTTGATCAATTTCTTTGACTGGTTGATCAGACAGTTGGATCAGAGGAGCATGCTAGATGTTGTGTCATAAGAACATAAGATATGCCATACTGGGTCAGACCAAGGTCCATCAAGCCCAGTATCCTGTTTCCAACAGTGGCGAATCTAGGTCATACGTACCTAGCAGTTTCCCCAAAAGACACAGGTTCCACAATGCTTGTACTGGGTCAAGCATTGATATCCTGGGTCCTTGGATTTCAGCAAGGCATTTGACATGGTTCTGCACAGGTTATTTATTAATAAATGGACTGAACTTCTTAAGGGCCCTAAATGACTGGAATAGAAACTAGTTGAGTTTAGGGACACTACCAAACTGTGTTTGAACTACAGCCTAAGAAGGAAGCTCCTGAGAAAGACTCACAGAAATATCTGGCCTGCCATCAATTTCATTGCCCCTCAGGAAAATTACCTTTTTCTTTTGTGTTTAGATAAGGATCCAAAACCATTTTTCTTTTGCTAGCTTGATCCCCAGTGTCCCCAAGGCTGTGCAGAATCAGCCAGAGCTAAGTACTGCAATACCCTATTAGAATTGGAGAACCTGTTGAGAAGAGTAAAAAGGGTTTTGCTCTTTTGATATTATTAAGCTAGATTACTAATGAGCTAAAAGACCCATGGAGAGTTGCAACATGAGAGCAATGGGATATGGCCAGCTCAACACTTCCTACAGCCAGTGGAAAGTGTGAGATCACCTACTTGCATCATATATATATATGTATAGCACGGATACTTTACAGAACGCTAAGGGATTCTGAGTAATTCTGAGTAATTCCACAAGTTGAGATCCCATTAACTGAAGTATAGTTGTACGATTTACTTGCCCAGTGAAATACTTTCCTTCCTTGGAAAGTATGGAAAACACAGATGTAAAGGGTTTTGTGAAAAGCCTCTCCATACTTTGAAATGTCACTCTTACCAAAAAGATCTTCTACGAAAAGGTGCAAACCTTGAACATGCATTGCCGGCTAGCGCAAGGCCATAACAGCAGAGGCTGATTTCCATGCGAACGGTGTATCCTGCGTTAGGGATGCGAGTGGGCATGGTGAGCTCTATTCAGTTAATGTGGGGTGCACACCATGTGCTAACTGCTTCCTGCACGATGAGCGCGGGTTCACCTAATGCCATCTCAATAGATAGCGTTAAGTGTACCCTCGCTAATGTGGCATGCCCTATGGGACAGGGCTCTGTGTTAACTGATGGGAAAATGCTGACCACACTCCTGACAGTTAACGTGGTGGTGTTACATCGAATGTGCCATGGTTTGGGGCTATTAACACATTAAGTGCAACACCTTAGCACCCTTTAATAAAGGATCCCCAAAAGTTAGTGGTAAAAGCAAATCTGATATTAAAGCTTATTTTTGGAAACCCTGTAAAGAAAAAGAGACATTTAGAAGTACAGCAGTAACAGTAAAGAAATGGCTATTTAATGTTTCTTGTGTTGCATATATTGTACATGTGAATGAAGAAAACCTGTTCATGCAAAGACAGAGAGGTTCCCTACTGGCTGACCATTGTTTCCTGAAATGATAACTGTTATCCTGATTTTTTTATTTGAATATGACTACCATCCTGTAACCTATTGGAAGCACAGAAATACATTTGTTTTTATTCTTTCCTTGGACATGGGGAGAATAATTATTTTACATTTTACATCTACTTTAGTAAGTTGTATTGTTATTTATATCTGTTTATTTGAATGTATATGCTTGTGATCCGCTTTGACTTTTGTGATAAGGCAGAATATAAGGTTTATAAATAAATATTGAAGTGCACCCACATGCTGATTAGCGTGGTGCAGCATGTTACTAACACGTTAACGGCAGGGGTATGGATACACATGCCCTCAAACAACATGTGCCTCCATGCTACTTTTGTGGTTCAAATGTGCACTAACACTATGGGGTATGTTTACTAAACCGTCTTAACGTCGCAGCGGTGGTATTATCATGCGATAAGTGACGTTATTTATTTTATTTATTTATTTAACAGTTGCTTATATACCGCTACCTTCCACAGATCAGGTGCGGTTTACATTGAACAAGGAATGAACAGATTTACAAGTCTGTTTTACATGGAACATTTGTTAACTAGGTACAATTTTGCTGTTTTACATGGAACATTTGTTAACTAGGTACAATTTTGCTAAATACATTAAACATGAATGACTAAATATGGTAAAACTTGTTAAAATAACAAACGAACTTATTTACATATTTTGAACTATTACATATATCTATTTACAAGATTTACAAGTAGTTATTTAGTCGATTTTAATTGTAATTGTAGTTAGCTAGGAGAATTAGAGTTGGTGTACCCTATGTTGCTATTAACCATTACCTGTCAGAGGTAAGGTATTTTCAAGTGTGCCAAAATGGGAGGTGAATAGATAAGTTTTTAATTTCTTGCGGAGTTCCTTTGCATCATTTAATGCCCTTATTTCTTCAGGGAGGGAGTTCCATAGGGTGGGAGCTGCATGTGAGAACGCTTTTCTATTAGTAGTCTTTTTAGCAGTTGTGAATTCTTTCGGGATCCTAATTCTATTCGTGTGGCCTCTCCGTAGCGTAGTTTGGGATGTGTCTTTAGTGATAAGTTTTGTTAAGGGGACTGGGGCCATTGTATTTAAAGTCTTAAATGTGGTGATAATCAATTTGTGATTTATTCTGGATTGAATTGGGAGCCAGTGAAGGTTTGCTAGTATAGGGGTAATGTGTTCAAATGGTGGAACCTTCATTACAATTCTTGCTGCTGCATTTTGGGCAAGTTGGAGTCTTTTAATGTTTTGTTTTGTTGTTCCTAGTAGGGTGAGATTTGTGAAATCAAAGTGTGGTGTGATGATGGCCTGTACAATGCTCAGAAAATCATGTAGAAGTACAAGAGGACGTAATTGTTTTAAAATTTTGAGTTTAAAGTAGATCTTCTTAGTGATGTTTCTAATATGTGTGTCCATACTAAGGTGTGAGTCAAGGGTGACACCCAGGTATTTCACTTCATTTTTTATAGTAATGTTGTGATTTTGGAGAGTGATGTGTGTTGGAGGTATGTAGGATTGATTTTTAGTTACTATTAATATATCCGTTTTAGAATGATTGATATGGAGATTGTGTTCCTTTAGCCAGGTTGTTAATTCAGAGAAGCATTCTGTTAACAGTTGTAGTGGGAGTGTTGGGATTGTGAATGGAATGTACATCATCATGTCGTCTGCGTATATGTGGTAGTGGACTTTAAATTTCTTGAAAATGTCACAGACCGGTTGGATATATATATTAAATAGGAGGGCAGAGAGGGCGGAGCCTTGTGGGAGACCAATTTCCTGTTTGTATGTTTTAGAAGTTTCTGTGTTAGTTCGGACGGTTTGTGTTCGATCAGTTAGATATGAGGTGAACCAATTTTGTACAGTTGAGTGGGTTCCTATTTGTTCTAGTCTGTTAAGCATTAGAGCATGGTGTACACTGTCAAATGCTGCAGAGATGTCTAGAAAGAGGAGAATGAAAGCTTGTTTAGGGTTATCAATACCTCTTATTAATGTATCGAGGAGTACTGTTAATAGGGTGTCTACACCATGGTAGGGGCGAAAGCCATATTGTTGGTCATCAAGTGGGGCTGAGGTTTCTATATGATCTTGTGTTTGAGTTTGGACGATCTTTTCAATCAGTTTAGCCATAAATGGGATACTAGAGATAGGTCTGTAGGAGTTGGGTGATGTTTTGTCAAGGGTGTTATTTTTAATTATTGGACGGATTTGTGCATGTTTGAGGGAAGGTGGTAAGTATCCTTGGCGCAGCGACAGGTTGACTATGGGAAGGATAAAGGGGGATAGTGTAGTGAGGGTATGCTTGATCCAGTTTACCGGACATGGATCAAGTTGAGAGGTCGTAGTGTTCAGGTTTGAAATAGTAGTCTTGATAGTGTCTTTGGTTATAGGGTGAAAGTCGGACCATTTTTCAAATTGGTGTTGGTGGGAAAGGGATAGAGGATTTGGTGTGAATGCAAATGATTTTGCTTTATTCATATAGTGGTTTGCTAGAGTCTGGGCAGAGATATCAATATTATCGTTGCTGGTCCCATATGAGTTATTGGTTAAGTTTTGGACGATACTAAAAAGTTCTCTTGGTCTATTAATGGATTTGTTTAGTATGGTTGAGTGGTAATTTTTCTTTGCGCCGTCTGAAGCTTCTTTGTACATTTTAAGGTGGCTGTGATACGCATTGTAATAAGGGATGGATTTGGTTTTGCGCCATTTAGATTCAATATTTCTCAATTCTCTCTTCATACGTCTTAAGGTGCTGTTGAACCAGGGGGCATGTAACATTATCGCGCGATAAGGCAGCGGCGGCGTTAAGGCACACTAGCGCTGTGAAATCCAGGCCTGAAGGGTGGAGTAAGGCTTCCCAGAGGGTGGAGAGAAGGGGTAAATGGGTGGAGAGTGGGCGGGGAGAGGCTCCATGCACACTAACGCCGTGAAATCAGGATCTGAAAATTAGCGCCAGTGAAAACCTCGCGCTAGAGGCACATTTGCAGGAGAGAGAAACCATTTCAGTCAGCAATGTACAGCAAAGAAAGGGAAACCCAGAAAAGTGATAGTTGTGATACATGTGCAGGGACCAAAAAGGCAAATAAACATATAAAAGGACCAGAACCAAATCTAAAATCCCAATAACCAAGCTGGCCAATAGTGATATTAATGATAAACATAAAGCAACACTGCTGACAAAGCGTATAAATTAAGATATCATGTTTGGGGGGGGCGGAGCCTGATGTCCAGCGGGTAAGACGCTTCGCGCTGAAGCTCCCGAGAGGCCTACTTAGAATCCTGACTTAATACCTATATAAACTTACTATTTCGCTCCGGGCTGACCGGGGTACCTCGGGGGGGATGGCGGCCCATAAACCAGCGCGCTTGGACTTCGGGTCTCCTTCTTCTTCTCACGGAAAACGCTCCAAAACAGAGGTGTCCTCCCCACAGAAGATGGTTCCATTTCGGGAAAACCCCGAAATGCACCTGGAGATTTTAGAGGAAATACGCGGCGTGAAGGAATTGGTGCAGTCCAATGGAGAAGCGCTTCGAGCCATGCGAGAAGACTTTGGAGTGCTCCAGGACCGACTTGAAAGTCTCTCATTACGGCAGGACAATATGGCGGGGGTCCTCGACTCGCACGCAGTGCGCTTGGGCACACTGGACAAGGCTGAGCGCCAGATACAGAATCTTCAAAAGGAGTTAGAAGATAGCAATAATCGAGCCCGTCGCAACAATGTGAGGCTCATTGGAATACCGGAGGGGGTGGAAGCGGGAGATATGAGAGAATTCCTGCTCAAAACTCTTCCCTCCTTGCTGAAGATCTCTTTTCATAGAGAACTGGAAATCGATCGTGCACACCGTGTTCCTACCCACATGGCGCTCAACCGAACGACCCCCCGGCCTATTATCTTTCGCTTGCTACGATATCAACAAGTGGAACAAATTTTCAATGCTGCCCGGGCGAACCATCATTTGGAATTTGAAGGTCACAAAGTCTCCTTCTTCCCTGATTTGGCAAAGCCTACCGTTGACCGTCGGAAGAAACTCCTTGCTTTTCGCCCTCGACTTCAACAGCTACAGGCTCGCTTTGGCCTGTTGTATCCAGCGAAGCTCCGAGTGACTCTCCACAACCAAACCAGGACATTCGAAGATCCTGATCTACTATCAACATTTTTAGACTCCAAAGAAGCAGAGCAGATGCGCTAATCCAAAGACTTGGACTTTTATTTGCCGGCTCTGTCCGCCATTTTGAAGGGCCCGATGCGGCGGTCATAGTCAAGCACAGAGACTACCTGGACGCTCTTTCTTTCTTTCTATGACTTTTTTGTTTTTTGGTCTCCTATCCCTCCATGATGTGTGCCTCGGTCGGATTCGGAGCACGCACAGTCCTACAGGTTATGTGTTTTTTCAATTTCGGCCTTCTCTGGGGCTTCTCCCCGCAGACACATGGTCGCCAGTAATTTTTGGGGTTCTGCTTCTTCTCTACCGCGCAGCGGTTCTTCTTTTTTAATGTGGGGCGCTTCATTGTATTATCTAAGCTTATTTTCTTTTATGCCATATGTACAGCCAGCTACAGTCAATATGAGGGACATTGTGAAATTATGTGCGCTATCATGCTCAGAATTTTTAACTTTTCTGAATGGCCTTATGTAAAATCTTATCACTCAACGTAAAAGGCATTAATAGTCCAATCAAAAGAAAGAAAATCCTTAGCTATCTTAGCCATGAGCATGCTGATTTAGCGTTTCTTCAGGAAACGCACTTAAACTCTGCTGAAACACTGAAACTCAATGCTAAGCCTTACATGGTGGCTGCCTATTCTCCCGCCGTTTCCAAACGGTGCGGGGTAGCCATTCTGGTTAAGAAATCTTTGCAAGCTACTGTAATTGATACTAGCGCTGACAAGGAGGGTAGATGGGCCCGTGTGCACCTTAAGGTTGGAGATAGTGAATTCACGTGTATTTGCATTTATGCCCCGAATGTGGACAACCCTGCTTACTATGCAAGTATTGCGCAGTTGGCACAGGCCTCTGCCAATACTCCATTAATACTTGGTGGTGATTTTAATCAAGTGTTAGACCCTCTGATAGATAGACAGCCGCCTAGAACGAGTAGTCCACCCAAGAGTCTTGCTACCCTTACAGCTCTGATGCAAGATCTTGCGCTGGTAGATATATGGAGGCTGCTTCACCCCTCCGACTTAGAGTTTACTTTCTTTTCTGCCCCCCATCACTCCCAATCTAGAATAGATTTCTTTCTCATTTCCAAAGCACTGATTTCTCAAGTGGACACGGCTAGGACTCATCCTCTCCATATTTCAGATCATGCTGCCATATCTTTATCATTACATGTCACTGCGCGGGATGATTCTCCCCGAGCTTGGTTTTTTGATAGATCCCTACTAGGTCAAAAAGATTTTCAGGTTGATATAAAGGCCGCTATCCAAGATTATTTTCATTTTAACTCACCCCATGACACAGCGAGCTGGGCTTGGTGGGAGGGTTTTAAAGCATCTATCCGCGCAACTATAACTAGCTATCAAATTCGGCAGGGGAAACAAAGAAAGCAGCATTTGCTGATTCTAGAGCAGCAGATACAAGCTGGGGAGCGTCTCCTCACGTCCCGTACTGACCCATGTATTTTACTCCGTTTACAACGCTTGCGTTTTCAATACAATCAGCTTTTGTACACTGCTGCTGTTAAAAATATTGAATCACAACAAGGGCTATATTATCGGGAAAATAACCGTGCTGGCAAATTATTAGCAAATGCCCTAAAAGGTCAAAAAGAAGCCAAGCGTGTTACCGCCCTCCGTAATCCGTCGGGGGGGGGGCTTGGTCACTAAAGATACCGAAATCTTAGAACTCTTTCGTGATTTTTATACTCGGCTTTATCAATCTGAATGTGATTTTGAGCCAGAAGTATTTGAACGCTTACTTTCAGGGGTACAAAGACCGACCCTATCTGACGAAGATAGAGTGGCCTTGGACACACCATTTACTGTCTCAGAAATTCATTCTGCTATCAAGAAATGTGCCTCAGGTCGAGCCGCAGGCCCAGACGGTCTCCCTGCTGAATTCTACAAAACCTTTCACGCTGACTTAGCTCCAGTTTTGAAACTTTATTTTTCTGCTCTGGCCGAGGAGGGTTCTCCTTCTGGGTCCTTTTCAATGGCAAATGTAGTAGTTTTTGAGAAAGAGGGGAGAGACCCGCAACTAACAGCTAATTATCGTCCAATTTCCCTCCTAAACGCGGACTATAAAATATTTGCCACCATTCTCTCCACCCGGCTCTCTGATAGGATGTCTACCTTAATACACCCAGATCAATGCGGTTTCATTCCTGGTAGATCAACTGCTGACAATGCTCGGACTCTATGCCATGTACTGACTACCGCAGTTAATCTTGATCGCCCATTTGTTGGCCTCTCACTTGATGCCGAGAAGGCCTTTGATCGTTTAGAGTGGCCCTTCCTGTTTGCAGTCCTCCGCTGGTACGGATTCGGGGAAGGTTTTCTCCGTTGTCTTCGCACCATGTACGCACAGCCTACAGCCAGTATATGTGCCAATGCTTTAAAGTCTCAGCCTTTTCCCCTTCAACGCGGCACTCGCCAGGGATGCCCACTGTCTCCACTTCTTTTCGATCTTGCACTTGAACCCTTGGCTTTACTAATCCGGCAATCGGAGGAGATTCATGGAGTCCCCTTCACCCATAGGGAAATCAAAATTTCAGCGTATGCTGATGACCTTATGCTTTTTGTCTCTATAGACTCAGTACCGGCTGTCCTAGAGCAAATTGGTAAATACTCACAACTGTCCGGTTATAAGATAAATTGGACCAAGTCGGTAGCCTTTCCATTAAATCCTTTGCTTCATCAGGCCGATATGCAACCCTTCCCCTTTTTATGGCAACCTCGCATGGTCAAATACCTTGGGGTTCACTATTGTTCTCCTTTGGAAGACACTATCTCCTTCAATGCCAAGGACTTAACCTCTAAAGTCCGGGCGCTTACTCACCGTTGGACTCCTTTAACACTTACCTGGTGGGGTCGATTAGAAACTATAAAAATGATGATTGTTCCGAAAGTGAATTATATTTTAGAAATGTTGCCCTGTCTCTTACCTCGACGTATATATAAAGATATAGAGGGCCTTCTGACTAGATACTTGTGGCAAAACAAGACACCTAGGATAGCGAAACATAAGCTGCAAGCAGATAAGGAAAATGGGGGTGTCAGATTCCCTGATTTCCTGAAGTATCATCAATCTTTTCTTCTCAAACAAGGCGCTCGTTGGCTGGAAGATCCAGTACCGAGTAGACCTGTGTGGCTAGACATAGAAGAGGACCTTTGCAAACCGATTCCTCTTACTTTTCTCCCTGGTATGACTCTCCCATCAGACTCCCACTATCCACCAATGCTTTTAGACACCTTAGGTGCCTTTAATACTCTTATGCAATCTTTAGACTCCCGACTCTGTCCGTTAGACAAGCTCCCACTTTGGTACAATACTCGATTTCGAATACAAAATAAGCCGATGGCGTGGAGACCCTGGTACACTAGGGGCATTTGGATTCCTAGTCAGTTGTTCCATGAAGGTCGCTGGAAAACTTTTAGTGAATTGCAAATTGAATTTGGTCTCCCAGCGAAACACTACTTTCAGTTGGTGCAACTTCAGCATTGCCTTCGGAGTGCTAAGGTGCTCCCGCCATCGGCCTCCCCTACACAAGGTTGGTCGGAGACTATCCGATCTATCGGTTGTTCACCGGGTGTAGCATCCAATTTTTACAAAACCTTATGTAATGCTATAACTAGAGATACCCCTATAGCGCAGAAAGCATGGGAGAGAGAATTGCATGTGACTTTGACCCCGGAGCAATGGAGCCTTGTCTGGAGTAGAGTGACACGGGTCTCCCGATCCGCCTCACTCACTCAGACACTCTTCTTTCTAGCCCACCGGTGTTTTTACACTCCTGACAGATTAGCCAAATGGAACACTACTCAGGGCAATAGTTGTTGGACATGTCATGCGGCCATTGGTTCACTACCTCATGTTATGTATGAATGTCCCGCACTACAGTATTACTGGCATCGGGTCTGGGGTTGTATCCAGTCTATTTTGCACTTTCAAGAGCCCCTTTCTTGGAGGATAGTGGGACTTCGCTCAGCTGCGGGGATCCCCTCTCTTCCAAAAACGGCTTACTTCCTTTTGGACTTTATGCTTGGCATTGCTATTTCCCTAATTACGAAATACTGGAAAAATAGCTCCCATCTGAGCCCCAATGAATGGTGGAATCATGTCTGTCTCTACAGTAAATATGAACAAATACCTCGTATGTTTGCTTCCCCCATTCAGACTCCTCATCATCGGTCTAAATGGAAGATGCTCAATGACTATGTACATTCTGCTAAATGCTCTCATCTGACTGTCTAAATTTGTATATATCTCTGTCCCATGATTATTCTGTATCGTAGATACTCTTTTGATTGTTTTGATGTATAATCACTGTTGTTTGGAAGCGCTCACATGTTGACATAATCAGCTAGAGAAGAAGCGTGGGGGTGGGGGGTAATTGGGTTTACTTTTCCTTATTGTATACTTGTTTTGTCTCCTTTGGTGTGTTGTTTCTTTTGTTTGTTGCAAAATGAAAATAAAAGTTTAAAAAAAAAAAAAAAGATATCATGTTTGGAAGGGTCTATGCTCTGTCCCCCTACAAAGTGAATGATACCGCATTGAAATAGCGCTGATCAGGGTTTCTGTCGTTTAGATTGGGCAGGTTTGTTATGGTGTGCACATGTGCAGCAACAGCAGAGTGGGCACATAGGAAAGGGCAACTGTACTGATGCTGTAAATGGGATACAGGGGGCTGCAGGCGGCACATGCTGTGGTCCAGCTGGGGCACAGTGAGGGCTAGGCAGATGCCTAGGTGGCACACAGGAATGCCAACACTGTAAAGCAGCAAGACAGCAACTGACGAGGGTCCAACATGGGCATGAATGTGTGTCCCACAGTGTCACAGGGGAGATTACCCAGCAGGTATCCCGAAGGGCACATAACATTGGCAGGCGGTGTGGGGGGGGGGAGCCCGCATGTCCATGTAGGCACCTCTACCCGAGAACCCACACCATAGGCAGCTGCCTACTGGCATACTGGATGGCCTGGGACTGCGCACCACCGGCATAATGGCATGGTGGCAGAGGGGTGCTGGTGGTGGTGGGGGTAGTGGCATCTGCCCATAGCAGACCATGGCCTAGCCCCGTTTAGGAGGGTGCCGTGCAATGCAACAGAAAGGGTCTGTCTGACAAACAGTCATAGTATCCCCAGGGAATAAACTGTCCCTGTGGCAACAGTGTGGTGCAGTACACACAGCCAATGTGTTCAGGAGCAGAAGATCACAAGTTCAAGTCCCAGCTATGGCTCCTGCCAACCCTTTCCCCATATTTTACCCAGTACTAAACTGAGGTAATAAAGACAGAACCTTTATTGCAGATAAAATAAACATGCCTGAAACGCCTATATTTTACCCTACAGAGCACAGACACCATAAACATGTGCAATCCCTAGAGCAGAGTTTCCAAACTGCAGTCCTGGAGGACCAAACACCATTCAGGTTACATGCTGCCCCTAATAAATATGCCTGTGCTGCATTAGT
The DNA here is from genome assembly GCA_033557465.1 of Ichthyophis bannanicus. NCBI lineage: Eukaryota > Metazoa > Chordata > Amphibia > Gymnophiona > Ichthyophiidae > Ichthyophis > Ichthyophis bannanicus. The sequence goes on from CM066031.1 coordinate 1,044,477,416, forward strand.
ATGCGCCACCCCCATTGTATGCAAATGTATCTAATGCATATTTATTAGGGACAGCATGAAAACCTGAACCGTGTTTGGCCCACCAGGACCGGAGTTGGGAACCTCTGCCCTAGAGCAGCGGCCAAAAGGGGCATAAACACCCACAATCACAGGCTCCACTATCCAAAGCCTCATGGAGAGTCAGGCTGTTGGGCCCTGCGCGCAACAGCATCTCCAAATACTAGCACTTGCATACCTTAGCAATGCTGCCCTAAACTTGGGAATACGTTACACATATATCAAAAGGTTGCTATGATTAATGGCAGATAACAATTCCTAAGTTAAGCACAATTTGCTGATAGAGCTGCATCATAGCAACCTTTCTGATATCTGTGGAGTGTGTTTCAGTTTTGGTTTCTGACAGTGTTTACCACCCCGGGGAGTGACCCCAACAGTATTTCATACCATAGCCATGCCTGCACTGTGCCCAGGACTGGTGTGGTGGCCAGGGCTGCCAAAAGCCTCTATATTTGCACAATGCTGGCATAGGTGTGGGAGTGTGTGTCTGTCTATCCAGTGTGTTGTGGCTGCCTACACCTTACTCAGCCCACACTGCTTGCACTGTTTCCAGTGTTAGCCTGCCAATGTGCATAATGAGAAGCAAGGTACTGTGAGTATGGCCCAGACAGGGTGACCTGGGCAGGATGCATCTGCACAGGGCATAGGGCAATGGCTGGGACACTGTAGTGCCCGGCCACCACCTGCATGGACAGGGTGGCCACAGCATGTCCTGCTGGGAGGTCACTTTCACCCTGACTGAGCAGTGACCACGGCATGGCTAGGTTCCCCCATAGTGCTATGTATTTATGGGTTCTCTTTTCTGGGGCCCAATCACTGACTTACCTGCTTGGTGTGTGTGCTCACATCCCATTTTTGGGTGCACACAGTTCCTCCAGGAACATGCACTATGTACAAGCTAGAAGACTGTCTGCAGTTAGACTGTATATGGCTAGAACACCTTGCAGGGTGCAGAGGCTGGAGACTCACTGTGCTCACTGCTGGGGAGTGATAGATAGTGGTGGGGGGCAGCTGAGCATTTCAAGGCCTACTGTCTGTCTGCCATTGCCTTATGGATGCGTACAGATCTGCATTGACTGCCCTGTAGGGTTCCCGTTCCCCAGCAGGACTGGGGTTGATGGTCCCCTCTACTGCCACCATTGCATGGTTGTAGAATGTGGATCTCTTGGTTGGAGATCCTGTCCCCCCCCCCTGAGCCCCAGAGAGTGGGTTGGGTGGTGCTACATAATCCACTTATGGGTCCAAACACCCCTCTTCACCTAATTCATGTGACCATGGCACCAACACAGGATATGCACTATTCTGGGTGCATCATAGTCCACAAGGGCTAGACATGACTGGGAAATACAGATGGACACAGGTGTATCCTAGGTGTGTCTGCAAGGACTACCTATCACACACTGGCACTGATGGCAACCTGCAGCATAGCCAATCTCAGCTAAGCCAGGTGCTGTGGACCTGGTGCTGGGCGCCCCTCCTCGCCCTCAGGGTGAGCACAGTACCCGCACATTGTGAAGGTCTGTAGCTACTCTGTGCCAGTAACACACACGGTCAGTTCCCCCTACCAGGCCGAGGTGCTGTGGGGGTGCATACCCCATCTTGTGATCATCTGTAGACTGATGATCTGCATGTGCAGTGCATCATGGGTACTGGTGGGTTAACCCTATCCTGGTAACCACAGCAGACAGTTTGTGTGGTGACCTGCAGTCCTTCTGTAGCCTGTCAGGGGTTTGTTAGTAGCTATAGAGATGTAGCCCACTGATTACTTCACTGACTGTGAAGGCAGACGTCATAGGTTTGATCCCACAGTGGTGTTATTTGATAGGGCTGTCTGAGGCATTTTCTTTTTTAATTTAAATTAGTGCTGCCAGCATTAAACACCCTCACAGTGCTGTAACCTTAAGGTGCCTCATAAGGCGCCCTATAAGGCACCCTAGACAGCGCCCTATAAGGTGCCTTATAAGGCGCCCTATAGGGAACATTATAAGGTGCCTTGGTGGACAGTGCACTTTATAATGTGCCCTCTGGAGTGCCTTATAGGGCGCCTTATGTGGCACTTTAGGTTACGGCACTGTGAGGGTGTGTGCTGGCAGCACTAATTTAAATTTAAAAAGAAAATGCCTCAGACAGCACTGATTTAAAGTAAAGGGTAATGCCTCAGACAGCCTTGCTCATTAAGCCCACTGGGGGATCAAACTCATGACCCCTGTTTTAGTAGTCATTGTATTAACCAGTGTGCTACACCTCTATTGCTGTAATTGCAGGTCAGCACACGAAGTTAAGGTTAATGCACGGTAACGTGCATGGCTCCCTCTATCGCGCGATAATGGACACGCCGCACTTTATCGCGCGATTGCTACCTTAAGACCGGAACGCCCACTCCTTATATGGCATCCTTCACATTATCGCTGCAACTAGCACCGGGAACATTAAGACGGTTTAGTAAACATACCGCTATGCCTTTAGTAAATTTGCCCTTAAAACTCCAATGATATAATTAATGTAGATGCACAAAATTTTCCAATGATTCAGATTTCAATATGAAGTAGAATTTGTGAGTCTTATAACATAAAGCTTACAAGCAACAATACTGGCTGTGTTCACTTACTCCGTTCAGCTAATTTGACTTTCAAAATCAGAACATAAAATGGATATGAAAGTTTCTAAAGGTGCATTACTTGCTTTGCAAATGAAAATGGAATAAAAAGCTGGCAATGCTGATAAAACACTGAATACTCCCTTTGTGACCTACTTTCAATTGCAGATAAGGAGCAGAAAGGAACTTTGCACCAGTTAGTAAAGTCCTTAATGTGCATAACAAACGTCTAATAAATATTTAGCACATTTAATTAAAAAAGATTGGCTAATCATAAATGGATGAGCTATGGCTTCTCTACCATTTGGGAAGATATTTTAACCTGTGATGCAAAAATATGCAGACCATAAAACATACATAATTTTAACCTTCACTGCGGTAAATGGAATATCATCCATTAAAAGACTTTTATGCAGTATCTATAATGGATTCTCTTTAAAGTTGTTGTACAAGGAGATTTATTATTCATTTACTGGTAGCATAATTTGTTTTGGTTCTTCTGCGGGACATTTGCAGCTTAGTCAAGTGTCTTCACAGACATTAAAGAACCAACCAAACAAAATGAGACAGTTTCTGTTTGTCATGAATTCAAATTTAAACGATTCTTCTAACAAAACCAGATTTTGAGCTATTTTCATTCACCAGATTCTAAGAGGGGTATGTTTACTAAAGTGCATTATTGCGATTCGCGTTAGGAGCCGCGGTAGAGACAGAAACCCCAAATAAGGACATGGGCGGTACATCGTTACCCACAACGCGCGTTCCAAAAACTAACGAGCGTGACAGGGTGCCATGGCGCGTTACCGCGCGTTACAGATACAAATCACAGAAACAGAGCTGTAGCACAATGGTTACCTCACTGACCGCTGTCACAGGCAGCATGGGTTCGAATCCTCTGGGTTCCCCAGTGTGCCCAATGCAGAAGGCTGGGCCAGGCACCATCCTGTACATTACATAGGGAATGAGGAGGCAAGTTTTTCTTTACGTCCAGTAGTGTTGCCAGCAAACACACCCTCACAGTGGTGCAACCAAAGGTGCTGCAGATGGCACCCCATAATGCACCACACAGGCCACATTATAAAGTGCACTGTCCACAGAGGCACACCAAAATGTCCCCTATAGAACACCATATTAGGCAACTTAAAGGGCGCCAGATAAGGTGCCGCATGGGGCGCCTTATGAGGCACTGTAAGGTTATATTATGCTGAGGGGGTTTCGCTGGCAGCACTAATGTGCATTAAAAATATACAATGCTGCAGACAGCCCGATAAAAGAAGCCCACTGTGGGTCTGAGCCCATGACCACTGGCCCCACAGGCCATGAAGGAACCACCGGGCTGCAGCCCCATAGCTGCCAACAACCCCCTGGCTGGCAACTGAAGGGCATCAGGACACCACCCAAATGGCCCGCTGTGTTGGCTAGGATCTGTCCCAATGCAAACATACCCATGGTGCAATGCACATGCAGATCAGCAGTCCAGAGATGAACACAACAAGGGTTATGTACCCACACAGCCCCCTGGGACGGTAGGGCGAAATGACTGTGTCTGTCACTGTCATATAGTAGCAACAGACAGTAGCCCAACAGGGTGCCCCATAAGAAGTTAGAAAAGGTGTCCCCTAAGGCAGCTTGATCCGTAGCACAATGGTTAAGACACTGGCAGATGGTGAAAGGTCTGTGAGTTCAAATCCCCCTGTGGCCCCAAGGACAAAAGCTGCCTGCAACATTACCCTCCGCAAACCATAGTCAGTGATGTGGATAACCAGTCAGCACTCTGTTGAAACCATAGTTATTCCCCATTTTTTGTCGACCATAACCAACCTGAGAGGTGGGAGAAAATTCCCACCTCCCCTCATTGGGAGGGTCCGTTTAATCAAGAGAGCCTCAGCCCTCAAAAGAAGAAAATAGTGTGAATTTGCATCCAGAACCGTGTTTGAGATATGTGCAAAGTCAAATATATCCACAAATCATGTAATTAAGGAAATAAAACCTCAAACCGTGTTGGAAACAAGTCAGGTAAGAACCGAATTGTCTTGCCATCGTACCCCTGCAGGAAACCCCACCACACCATGCATTGGTCGGCCCAACTCTGGGCCCTGTATCATGTGAATGTGTACCTGTCAGGCGGGTGTATCTGTGGATGAGTCTGCGACATTACCCTTACACCAATTTAGTGATGTCAGAAGCAGCTTGTTTTGTACGTCTAACAGGTTCTGCTGTCAAACACACACTCACAGGGCTATACCCTGAGGGTGCTGCATAGGGCACCCTACAAGTCACACCAGAGGTTAAAGGTAAATGTGCACTGTCTGCCAGGGCACCCTATAGGGCGTGTTACAGAGAGCCTCATAGGTCATGCCATAGGGTTCCCGATGAGGCACCATGAGGATTCTGCACTGTGAGGGTGGTGCTGCTGTCAGCACCAATGTAAAGTAAAACAACAAGATGCCCCCCAAAGGGCCACCAAACAATCCATCTGTGGGCTGAAACCCATGACATAGGGGCCCCCACAGGTAATGAAGTAGCTAGTCGCCCATTTTGTCAGTGCAAATTACACAGTCCCAATAATGAGGTGGCCAGCCCATGGAGCAGAACTGTGAAATGCTACAAACCCCCACACCAGATCCACAGCAATTGCACTATGCACATACAAAGAATGTCTGTCAATGAAACAAACCAAGGTCTCAGCAAACAAGGGCATATGGCAAACACAATCAAGACCAAGGCCAAGATCATTACCAAATATAAAAGGCCCAATAACATCACAGACCTGTTTCAGAAACCGAAAGCCACTGACAAAAGCAAAAGCAAATACGAACATACTATGAATATGTGGAGAAAAAATATGCAGATGGCTGTACCACCAGAACCAATAACCCCCTGACTGGGCAAAGAAAGGGCGCCATGTCACCACCCAAAGTGCCTGCTGGGGGGTAAGGATATGGGTGTAAGCAACAACACTCATGGTGCACTGCACATGTACATCAGCAGTTCCGAGATGAACATAGGAGGGGGTAGGCACCCCCACAGCGCCTGCCCCTGAAGGAAGAAATGAATTTGTGCGTCACTGCCATAGAACAGCAAAAGACAGTAGCCCAACAGTGTGCCCAAGAAGAAGTTTGAAAAAGGTGGCCAGTATGGTCCCGAGAAGGGTGCCCCATGCTAAGTGCAATATGAGGTACACAGGGATAAGAGAGTGCAGATGGAACCCTGGCCCATAGAACCATATGGCACGGTGCCCCAAAAAGGGTATGTGGGCCAAGGTCAGTGTGCCCTAGGGACTGCAAGTGGTGTCTGCAGGACCTGCGTGGAACAGAGACAGATGTAGTACTAACACCACACAGAACCCACAGTAAAGACAATGAACAGGTGATTGACGGAGGGAGAGTAGGGAGTCACTGGACCCTCACCCCTGTGGACATCCCATGTGTCTGGAAGCAGCGCAGACAAACATGGTGCTGGCAACAGCAACACACCAAAGGTTGTTGGCACCCTAGAGTACTAGAAAAAAAGTGTGTGGCAGCTGAGGAGAAAATGTGTCACCCAGTGGAGGCGGAGGTGGCCAGAGGAGTGGGCCTGCCACGCAGAACAGGCACAGGCCCGCCAAGAACACAGAGATGCAATGCAGACAAGGGTAGCAGTGTAGGATACGGGGTGACAGTGCACAGCAACATACAGGACATGTCACATCACACTGATGCAGATAGATGGACCAAAGGATGGTCCCCAACTGTGATGAGGATGATAAGAGCGGCCAGGACCTAAAAGCCAAGAGATGACTGTTACAGCGACCACAGGTACCAGTGCAGGAAAGGCATCAAAACAGGGGAACAGAGAGAGTGAAAAGCCATGAACACTAGGATGGAAAGCGCTGCAGAAAAAGAATAACTACAGTAACACCAGTAGGCATACAGAAATGGATGCAGACAGGACCACAGCATGTCACCATACAAAACTACAGCTGTGTGCCAGGTGAGGGCACCCCAAAGACTAACCAAGATGCAGTACACATTCTGAGCAGGGGTCCACAGCCAACATCACAGTCCACAGGTGGGATGGGAGGCACATATGAACAGGTCCACACACGCCCCAGGAAATATAATGCAGTGTAAACCAAATGCAATATATCAGGGGAGCGACACATGAGGGCTAGAAGGGTCCAGGCCAATGGAAAGCCATGTGGATGGGCTGTGGTCAAGGACAATCGACCGTAAGAGGAGCATGTGCATGACCAACCAGTTCAGTGATGTCGCCCGGACCAACCGGCAGCAGCGGTCACAGTAAACAGGCAGCCCAGTCACATGCTCCACCACAGGAGGGAAACTAGGAAGAGTCAAGACAATGTGGCACACAGGCCGCAAAAAGGCCACACTGACATGCACAGCTCAACCATGGAAGGGTGGGTGTAGATGTGATGGGGCTGCACACAGCATATGGGCAAATAAGCATCTAACAAGGAAGGAAACGATCAATGCCAGGTGTTCCCCAAACTAGCAACCCCCGAGTGGCAATGAAACTGGGTGACCAACACCCCAATTATCCAAAACATCAAAAGTGCAAACAGTCGTCCACAAAAGGCAGTCACCAGACCCAAGCAACCAATGTATCCTGCATCCCGGTGCACCATATGACCTGTAGAAAGACATGGGTCCTGTGTCACTGCCCCCGTTGCCAGCACACACCCAATCCATTTTGCGAGTCCACCCAACTGTTGCTGCCTGTGGAGCCTACACACCCTGAGCACCTCCCACTGGTGCAAAACCAAATCCTATGCCGCATCTCATCAGCAGTCGCTAACATACAGTAATATGTGATGTGAAGGGCTCCAAAATGACATGTCCCCACAGTGTCCGCACCCACCGTATGCACAGCAGTCACCATCCCCAGCCACCAAAAGAACATGGTGAAAGCATGCAGAATGACAAGGCAACATGCCAAGTCGACAGTTATGTATCAGGGCTACATATGCATGTACAGCTCACCCCCCCTTTACTGCAAGAAACGAAATACACAGACAGTCCATGGCAGCAACAGGGGCCCAGTCCCCCCAGTGACATTCAAAATAGCCCAGCAATGAGTTTGAGGAGAAGGCCTGTGTCCAAATTGCAGAGGCCCTTATCCCTGTGGCAACAACAACCAGGGACAGTCTCACAGGGGTGCTGTGTCCACGCACATATGGATGACGGGATCTCCAGATGCAGTGTAGCAGATGTGTCATGTATGTTGTCTGTGTCCTGTGTGAAGATATGTAGATATCAGGAAATGGAATGGCACACCAACCCACGGCCCCTGTAGGTCTGAAAGGAGACAGTCAGATAGAAAGAGGTCACCCCAGAATGCATACATACCACCACATGACATGGCCACAACACTGGGCACAGTGCACATGGACCACTGCAGGAGATGTCTCTGAAGACCAGAACACCATCCCAATATGTTCATGTAAATGCACATGACACACAGGCACCACTGGGGTCCAGAGCATGTCCAGCAGTGGTGTCGCACACAGACAACAACCAAAAACATGATGATAGCAACAGGCCAAATGCAGCGCCAGCACGTGGTGTATGCCCCAGAGTCTGGAAGCTGAGGCCTACCTGAAAGGTAGAGCTGTGACCTGACTGGGAATGTCCGTGTCCCGCAAAAGCACAAAGAGCCCCAATAGAGGCTGCATACATCAATGGAGTGCGGACATTACCATGTGTGCATGGGTAGCTGTGAGTGCAGCATTTCCAAGGTGTGTTGTGTTGTGTGGAACCAAAATGTTGACGTACATCGGTCCACCAGCAAACCTGAGACACGTCAGAAAAGAATATATAACAAATGCCCACAATGTACAGTAGCCCACAGGCAGAAGGGAAAAGAGGGATGAGGAAACATCACTGGAACGGTGGCCATACACATCCCTGAAACACACATAGGCAGCGAGGCACAGAATGATCGGTCATGTAGACAGGTCAAGCAGACACAGAGACATACACTGTGATTCAAGGTATGCATGCCAGAAGGTGCAGATGGCAGGACCCCCGACAATCACCGACAAGTGGAGACCCCCATCACAGTACATGCATGAGTGCCACGCATCCTGCTAATGCCACAATGGCAGTGAGTGATCCACATGCTCTCAAACAATACGATGCCCTGTCTCTGTGGACGCACACAGCCTGTCATTATGTGCATCAGAAACGCCATTAACACTCTCAAGATGTGCACAGGTAATGGCCACATGTGTGACAAATGGAAGCTAAGGGTGATGGGGTAGTGGCCCATAGACATGTGCAGCACCATAGGAGCAGTGGAGAGAAATCAACATATATGTGTCAGACCATGACGACAGCAATGCAAACCGCACTGTATGCCAACTCACCCGAGTCACCTGCCTGTTGCAGTGATGTACACACACTCCCCACACGCAGCACAGCATCGGGCAGTATGGTCAGCCAATCCCTGGGGGCCCGGAAAGCAGAAGCTCATCCTGGGGAGGCAAAAACACATCAGACATATCGAGACATGTCACGGTAGTGCTGCACAATCCATACACCTGCTCACACATGGTCAACCCAGATAAACGTCCCCAGCACAAGCAGAACTTACAGGAGAAGAGCTCCTCGATCAGATGTTGCCTGGCCGCCATCCCAGCACGTGTGTCAACATGGCCAGGTGCAGGAGGGCACACAAGATCCACCCCGAGATCCTCATTAATATCGACTGGAACATTGTGCCTGAGAGCAATGTTGTGGAGGATGCAACAGGCTAGTATGATCTTTGCCACAGTCAAGGGCCCATACTGTAAGGCCCCGCCAGTCCTATCCAGACACCTGAAGCGACTTTTGAGAACGCCAAAGGTGCGCTCAATGACTGAGCGGCTGGAGGCATGGGCCTCATTGTACCGCATCTCTGCACCTGTCCGAGGGAGACGCACAGGGGTCAGCAGCCAGGCACGACACCCATATCCTGCATCACCTGCAAACAGAAATGGCAGTAAGGCACACGTGAGAAGATGAACCTATGGAACCCATGATGTAGCAATGCACAAATGGACAGCAGAGAAGCATGGTCACACACATCTGACGGCACAGCATTGCACACGATGGGGGTGCAGCAGAGTCTGCATCCGGGAGCTCAAAACCACACTGGCCGGGACACAGATGCTCAGTTGTGCAAGTCGCAGGCAAATCATGATATATGGCACACAGGGGATATGTCAGTGGACCACAACCCGGGGGGGGGGGGCAGGTGGGAGTGTCAGTGCAGACAGGCCAAAGCAAACAGTCATGCAGCAGACATGTGTGATAGCAGGTTCGCACATAGCCCATGACACGTGCCACCCCCTACATGGCAAATGAGGAGGCCCCATACACACTGTACAGCAGGTCTATGGTCCTGTGCCCCTAATTCTCCAATGGCCCCCCCCCCGGATGGCACATGCACAATCCCGTGGCACATGGGGCGGGAGATGGACACAACACACAGGCAGACATATGTCAAACCTCCAAAGGTGTATGAGCCACATCCATGGTGGGGACACACCATGCATGTCCAGAATGCCCCTGTACATGGATGTTTGCGAAGTGAACAGCAAAGGCAGGGTACAGCCGACACCACATGGGTGCGGGGTGACCCAGATGAGCAAGAACAGGCACATGGTAGGCAGGGGGATGTGTGGTGCCGCACAGAGGTATGTGACCACATTCCAGGTGACAGGGTGTGCTGTAGTCACAGGTCCAGAATAGGCTGCACCAGGACACAACAGCACAATGTCATGCATGCAGAGGACACAGGTGACAATGGTGTCCTCGTGAAACACATATGGTAGGTACACATAGGATGTGGGGAATACCTACCCAGCAGGACATAGTCCTCATATTGCCCGGCCTCAAACAGGCCGAACAGTGCTGAGTTCTGCAGGATATAGGAGTCATGGGCTGACCCCGGGAACTGCGGGACCACATTCAGGATATGCATACCTGCATCACAGACAACCTGCACATTGAGGGAATGGAAGTGTTTGCGGTTGCGGTACACAACCTCCCTGTCGTGTGGTGGGACGAGGGCAACATGTGTGCAATCTATTGCGCCCATCACGTGTGGTATCCCTGCAATCTGCTGGAATGCATGTCCCAGGGCCACCCAATGTTGCCTACTGTTGGGAATGGCAATGTAATTCCCAACCCGGCTGACCATGGCCCGCAGTACCTGGTGGAGGCAGCGAGAGAACGTTGGCTGACCCATCCCACCCACTGCGGCCACTGAGGATTGGAAACAGCCAGAGGCAAAGAAATGTAGGGCAGCAAGGAGCTTGGCCAATCCCGGTATAGCATGTGACCGGGCAGTCAGGGGCTCGAGGTCAGGTCGTAGATCCTCATAGATCTCCCTAATAGCCCCTGTGTCCAGCCAGTAGAGGGAGATCACCTGGTCCTCCCTGATGTTCTGGAGCATGGCCCTGGGCCTGTTGAGGCATTGCAGGCGTGGCTGCCCCTCAGGACACCTACGGCGCCGTTGTTCCACCACACCCGCCTGTGGACCCTCCACAGCTGCAGGCCTGTGTTGCATCGGGTTAGGACCCATGCCCAGTGCCTCAGCCCCAGGACCATCATCTCCCTCTGCCGGAAAGCACAGCCCAACTAGCTCCAGCTATGCAATGACTGCACCACCTGCATTCACAGTCTGAGCCATGATAGACACAGGATGGGGGACAGGTGGCTGGGAAATAGGGTACAGGGCGGGCACACAAATCACACAAACAATACACACCTGGTCAACCAGGAACATCCATCACAGCCAACACCCTGTAGTCAGCAATGTCCTGTAGTCGGCAACGTAGCGCACACAGGAGCGCGCGTACCCCCGCATTGCACCCGACAAAAGCCATTGCGATAATAGCCAACGACGTGTCCCCCTGTGACGCAGCATGGTGTAAAGCTACTGCGAGGTATACACCTTCCCAAATATGGAAGACGCCAAGATGTTTCAGAGACATAAACCGCATTCACACGCGCGTACATGCAACGCACGTCCCACGTAATGTGCATCACAAAAACATAACCATCACCCAACGCGCGTGGTAACGCACTGAACAAAAATACACGGGTACCACGACAGAAAACATATGTCGTACTTACCATCACAACATTGATTGTAGGAGGAGGGCACGTGTATTGTGTACACCCAGGGCTGAATCGCGGGAATACTGAAAAGCTGAAAACCATGCACAGTACGTCACGTAGGGCACATAATCACGTCATGTCCATGCGTGCGCAGGAGGAGAGCGCATTGTTACGCACGTACACAACCCGCGTAGGCAACGCGCCCAGAGCCACAGCCAAACGATACCTATATATAGCTAGGGAGGACAAAATGGCACGTACCTCAGCACACAATCAGGATGGAGACCACTAACCAGATGTCTGAGAATGCCGGACCACAGCAAGTACCAGCAATGGACACACGTAATGATGACGGTGAGAGGCCAGGCCCATCTGGCCTACAGCAAACCCCATGTCCACAGGGCACTGTCACAATGGGGCAAAAGCGGTGCTGGCCCACCCTCTCAGAGGAGTTTTGCAAGAGGGCAGTGAGGTTCAGCCAGGAGGAGAATGATCTCCTCCTGGCAGGCATCCTGGAGCGCTATGAAATGCTCTTTGGTCAACAGAGCTCCACAACATCCGGTGCCACACGTGCCAGAGCATGGGCAGAGGTACAGGCGGAGGTGGCAACCGCAGATGGGCCACACAGGGATGTCGAGAGCCTAAGGAAAAGATATTGCGACATCAAACGTAACATACGCAACGAGCTTGCAAGAGAGAGGAGAGGGGCCCAGAGCACAGGAGGAGGCCCAGCACAGGTCGCCAACCTGACTGCACTGGAGCGGCACCTGGCAGAGAGACTCGGGTCCATGTACATCCATGGCCTTCCCCCTGAGTTGGACACAGCGCACCCAGGTGCTGGTAAGTGTGAGAGTGATCTGCACCAGTGGGAGCCTGCAAGCGCATATGTATGGGGGTGGCCAATGGTGGAGTGTGGTGTAGGTGGCATTATTTTGCAAAATGAGGACCCAGGGGGCAGCACAGGCATACAACCAGCCTCTGGGCCATGACCCATTGGGGAAGACATGTCCATGGTGGGCAGGGAGTGGCATACCAAAGTGGATGGGTGCGGTGGCAAGCAGAAGGGTCCCACAGTACCAGCAGAGGCTGCCAATGTGTTGCAGGGGAGAGGGTGCAGGGCTGGTGGAGGCAGTACAGCCACACAGGTGTTAACGTGGCCGACGGGACAGCACAATGCACCTGTGTCGAACAAGGACTGTGTTTGCAGGGCTGATAGCGGTAACGGGGCTGCATGGGGTGTATGGTAGCATGCAAGGGGGAGGGGGTCAGTGGAACTTGCAGGGCAAGGGCCCCCTCGGCATTGGTAGATAGGTAAGGGGGTGGGAGGGAGGGGCCCCCACCAGGACCCATGTGGCTCACCCACACACATGTGCTCTTAGGGGAGTGGGACGGGTGCAGACAGACAGTCATGCCGCATATGACCTATATGATATTGTGTCCCACAGGTGACATAGGCGCTATAGATGCAGCAGAGGAGGTGCAAGGGGACAGTCAGCCCTGGCCATGCACCCCCATGGACCCTGTGCTGGAGGTGTCCCAGGTAGAAGCAGGAGTACCCCCAACCCCCCCAGGGGAAGACATTGGGACCATCACACAGCCTGCATGTGGAGGAGAAACAAACTCCAATGACGCCATGGGGGAGGTATCTGCTGAGGCAGACCAGCGAACCAGGGATGCGGCGCTGTCTGCTGTGTCTGATGTCATTCAGCAAATGCAGGCACACACCGCAGCGGCACACAGGGATGCAGAGGGTGAGTGTCAAACTGTGTTCTGTTGTCAATGCGTCTGCATAGGTGGTTTTTTATTTTCATTTTGACAATGCACTACCTGCTGTCTCCACAGGTATACGGCATTTACTGCGGGCGGGGCTGAGGGAGCAGCACCGGCAAAGGCGTGCGCAATGCCGACACCAGCGCACGATGTCCGGGGTCCTGGTGGGGGTCCAGAAGCTGGTCACAGCTGCGCAAAGCATGGCTGCGAGCCTAGAAATAATAGCGGCACACATGGGGGCGACGCCACCACCACCACCACCTCCACCAGCACCAGCGGAAGCAGCAGCAGCGGTAGCAACGGCGGCAGCAGAGCCACCATCATCACAGAGTGGGAGGGGCCGCGCAAGGCGTGGCAGGGGCAGGGGGAGGGGGAAATAAACCACAAAACATGCGGCTGTAGCACGTCATGTCTCCTGTGTTGCTTTTGGGGGGCAATATTACGCACAGCCCACCCGTGCCTGACCCTGGGGCCTGCCCGATGCAAACTATTCTGCCAGACGGTGTAGCCACCAACACTGCTGTGGCCAGCATGGAATGCCCCACCTGCTCTTGGGTGCACACCAGCAGGCACACACTACCCAGCAGCTGCAGCCAACATCTGTTTACCTCATCCGTTCCCCGTGAGCCAGGGGGGGGGGGTTACAACCGGTCATGGGCTATGGAGGGGGAAAGGGCATGGCATTAGGTGGGCTGCGGGTGATGGGGGGGGTGTTGGACTGGTAATGTGCAGTGGGATGCTTGGGGGGGGGGAGGTCTGCCAATGGCCTATTCGGGGCTCCTTGGAAATGGCCTGATGGGGTTAGTACCGGATCTGGGCGGTTTGCATTGGCTCTGATTGAAGATGCGTGGTGGTGGTGTTTGACATACAGTGCACCCATGATGGTGCAGGGCCGGTACATGAGCTCATGGGGGTGGGGGGGGGGGGTTAGACTGATATCTTGGTTGGTGGAGGGGAGCTAGGATATGGCATGGGCCCAAGTTGCTTCCACAAAATGAATAGTTCTGGCATCAGAGGATCCTCGGAGGAGGACATGAGCTGCTGAGGGCACCAGTACATAGATGGGGTGGCTATGCCCCACTCACCTTGCTTTGCCATCTTCTATGTGAAGAGGATAGGACTCCACATAGCCAGGTCTCGGGAAACACCAACGAGATCAGAGCACAGCAGATACACTTACCCAGACTGCGACCATAGCTTTGAGGTATGTACTGCATAACCTCAGTCATAGACAGGCACTACTGAGTCTACAAGCTGTCCTCTGATGACCATAGACTGTAGCACAGGCACATTTGGGATGACAGTCTATCTGCCAGTCTCCTCTGTTATATATCGTACTGTGTCTGATACCTGTCCCTGTGGCTTCTGGTCAACCCTCAGTATAGCACACATGACAGCACATGTTTAGGTTTCCCCACATGCCAACTACATGTTAGTCTCCTCCCTTGCCACTAACAGCTGGCAATTTGCATACTATCCTGACCCTTCGGAGATGCCCCACAAGCACATGTTTGGAGGGACAGTCCATGTGGTAGCAGGGGTCAGTGACCGAACTGCTGTCCTGTGTTCTGTTTAATCCTATGTATTTGCTATAGACGACTGACAACAGTCACCCTTGATGCAATGAAACCCCCTGTGCCTCATTTGTAAAAAGCCTCACAACACTATGACATACACAACGAATGGACAAAATTAGTGCCCCAGCCCATGTCCCCTTGCGGCCATGTCCACTCTGTCCACCCCTAGCCCTGTGCACTTTAAGGCTCAGTGTCCATTAGCCCCCTTGCTGTGTCCATGCCATCATCCACCCTGGTCTGAGCCCATCACAGATGCTGCACATAGCCTTGCATGTTCCACCACAGCTGATCCCTAGGCACTGTTAGATGTGTGTGCTTTTGGCCATGTGTGGCACTGGCCCATGTAATGCCCGTAATATCTCTAAACGCATGACACGTGTAAAGTACCCTGCATCCACCCTTTGTATCTCACACTGACACACATGTGTGTGGCCACATGTGTCGCTCACACAACACTGACCCATAGCAAAGAGGGATATCTGGACAGCACAGTTAAACTGTAACAATGTAAAACTTTATTCACATTAACATTTTTTGGAACATTTGGCATTGCCCATCATGC
Source organism: Ichthyophis bannanicus (assembly GCA_033557465.1). NCBI lineage: Eukaryota > Metazoa > Chordata > Amphibia > Gymnophiona > Ichthyophiidae > Ichthyophis > Ichthyophis bannanicus. Next base: position 1,044,493,085 of record CM066031.1, read on the forward strand.
CAACATTGCTGTCATCCAGCCCTGCTGCCCGCCGTGAGTGTGGCAGGCCATTGCATGGGCTGTCACAGGGCGGGTGTGTAATGCGTTTCCGCACGCTACACACCCCGGGGACCCCTGTCACATGGTGGCTGCTCCGGCGCGCCCCCAGCTACACGCTCCTCCAGCAAGCGCAGCCGGTCAGCCACCATGGTCAGGGTTGCCAGGACCTGCCCCATGATGAGGGCGTGCTGCCTCTGGGCGTGTGCATGCGCACGCACAGCCACGGCCACGCGCAGCCCGCACATGCAGCCACACAGACACAGGTCTCCCCATGTCTGTGTGGCTGCATCCACGGTGCGCCTGTCAGCGGCTATGTGTGCCATGCCCACGTCCAGGAGGGGTGCAACGCCATCACCATGCTGCAGGTGGCTGGCGCCCCCATAGCCCTGTGACAGCCCATGAAGATGGGCACATGGCACACGTGCCACCACCACACCCCCACCCACCCCATCCCCCTCCAGCTCCACATTGGCCAGGTCACCTCCCTCCGGCCCCTGTCCCACCACAGCAGGGCCCCTACCCTCCCAAGCCACCTGCACCTGCCCCTCCTCCCCCTGCCCTCCCAGCACCTCTGCCCTCTCCCCCTCCCCCACATCATCCCCCGCCATAGCCACACGAGACAGCTGCATTTCCTCCTCACCCGGACCCCCCTCCCCCACTTCCTCCTCCTCCCCCTCGGCGTCAGATGCTGCATCGCCCCCATATGGCGGTGTGCCGTGCTCCTCCCCCATGGCCACTGGGTCGGGCAACACCTCCTGGCCGTCATCTCTCTGCGGCTCCCCGGGCCCCGCATTTTGCACCACTGGCTCCTCCGCAGCACGTGCATCCGCTGTGGGAGAGGGGAACACGTGTCATCTCCATGTTCACACATCAGCCATGGGCAGTCACATACATCCTGTGGTCATGACAGCCAGTGCCCCACAGGGCCATGTCACATCACTCACCGTCCTGTTGGGCCATCCGCTCCCTCTGCACGCGACGTACAAAACGGGGGTACCTTGCCCTCAGCTCCCGCGCCTTCTTGCGGAGATCCTCGACCTATTGGAGTGACAACACATATTGACATTAGGGGACAGACACCCTTTCGGGGCCTCTGCCGCAACACATATATTTATCAGTGTGCAATATAGTTTGTCCCTAGGATCACAGACTGGGGCATTCCCCACACCACCAGGATGAGGGGTAGGGCTCTGAGGTGAGGCCTACTGCATCCTGGGGATCTGGTTTTCCCTTGTGTTCACAGACTGGGGCATTCCCCACAGCACCAGGATGGGTTATGGAGACCTGTGGTGAGGCCTACTGCATCCTGGGGATCTGGTTTGCCCTTGTGTTCACTGACTGGGGCATTCCCCACACCACCAGGATGGGTTATGGAGACCTGTGGTGAGGCCTACTGCATCCTGGGGATCTGGTTTGCCCTTGTGTTCACTGACTGTGGCATTCCCCACAGCACCAGGATGAGGGGTAGGGCCTACTGCATCCTGGGGATATGTGTTTTTACTGTACTCACAAACAGGCCCAGCTACCATGGCACAGGGACAGGGGATGGGCTCCTCATTTGGGATCTTCAGCATCCTGGGACTATGGTCTGTTTCCTGTACTCATAAACAGGGCCAGATACTATGGCACAGGGGATGGGCTCCTCATTTGGGATCTTCAGCATCCAGGGGCTATGGTCTGTTTCCTGTACTCACAAACAGGGCCAGATACCATGGCACAGGGACAGGGGATGGGCTCCTCATTTGGGATCTTCAGCATCCTGGGGCTATGGTCTGTTTCCTGTACTCACAAACAGGCCCAGCTACCATGGCACAGGGACAGGGGATGGGCTCCTCATTTGGGATCTTCAGCATCCTGGGGCTATGGTCTGTTTCCTGTACTCACAAACAGGGCCAGATACCATGGCACAGGGACAGGGGATGGGCTCCTCGTTTGGGATCTTCAGCATCCTGGGTCTATGGTCTGTTTCCTGTACTCACAAACAGGGCCAGATACCATGGCACAGGGACAGGGGATGGGCTCCTCATTTGGGATCTTCAGCATCCTGGGGCTATGGTCTGTTTCCTGTACTCACAAACAGGCCCAGCTACCATGGCACAAGGACAGGGGATGGAATCCTCATTTGGGGCCCTCTGCATCCTGGGGCTATGGTCTGTTTCCTGTACTCACAAACAGGGCCAGATACCATGGCACAGGGACAGGGGATGGGCTCCTCATTTGGGATCTTCAGCATCCTGGGGCTATGGTCTGTTTCCTGTACTCACAAACAGGGCCAGATACCATGGCACAGGGACAGGGGATGGGCTCCTCATTTGGAATCTTCAGCATCCTGGGGCTATGGTCTGTTTCCTGTACTCACAAACAGGGCCAGATACCATGGCACAGGGACAGGGGATGGGCTCCTCATTTGGGATCTTCAGCATCCTGGGGCTATGGTCTGTTTCCTGTACTCACAAACAGGCCCAGCTACCATAGCACAAGGACAGGGGATGGAATCCTCATTTTGGGCCCTCTGCATCCTGGGGCTATGGTCTGTTTCTTGTGAGCACAAACAAGGCCTGTATCCATAGCACCAGGACAGGGGGTGGACTCCCTTTAGGGGCCTGCAGCATCCTGGGATGTCTTTGTGCTTTGTGCTAGCTGACAGAGGCATGTGACAGACCCCTGTGTGTCTCTTGGCCTTGGTGGAGGGCCTGTGGTTTTCTGTAGATTGGGCACATCACTGAGGATGCAACAGCGCCCCGTAGCATACCAATGTGGTCATTAGTTCACCTCTGCCATGGTTGCAGCTACCCCCTGTGGGCTTGGGGGTTCTGATATTGGGTGAGTGGATGACCTAGCTACAAGCTGGACGCGACAACACCAGACATTCTCCAGCAGTGCAGATTTTATTAGTGCTTTGGTTACAGGCTGTTCTTCACCATATCCTCATTTGGGGTGCCTGTCCCCAAACACTTACCTCACGTGGGTAATCAGAGCTCCTGTTATATCTGTTGGTGAGGCGGTCCCAGGCCCTCCTCACCCTTGTTAGGTTCTGCCTCCTGGACGAGCCAGGGAAGAGGCGTTGCTGGCGGAGGCAGAAGAGCTCTGTCAGCAGGTAAAGGTCGCTGTGTGTAAAGGCAGGCTTCCTCGACATGGCTGCCATCTGCTCTGAGTGTATCTCAGCTGCATAGCCACGTGCGTTCATGAGGGCGTAGCCCCGTGCGTTCATGAGTGCGTAGCTACGTGCGTTGGCGAGGGCGTGGCCACGCGCACAAATACATCTTGTTGGGGCCATGACACGGTGCGTGCTTATGTGCGTTGCTGTCGGCGGAAGGGCCTGCTTACGTACGTGCGGCAGTGCGTTGGCTCGTGCGTTGGCTCGTGCGTTGGCATGTTTGGTTACAGATCCTCATGGTGTACTGCAACTCACATTAACGCTACCATCTATACGTGTGATGGCCTATGGCTTATCCTAGCCTGTGGGCAGGAGCTGGATTTTGAATCCCCCACATTTTTGTCATAATGCTATATATTGCAGGGTCTGCAGCATGTGTTCTAACACCTTCTGCTTCTGACATCTCACATTAGGAAAATTTCACATTCCTTTGTCGAGGACTGTCCTTGATGTGGAGATGTCTCTCACATTTGTAATGTCCCTTTTGTTTACATGGATTGAGGGGGGTGGATGGAGACCAGGGCACAGAGAGTGTCCCTGATTGGCAAACTGTGGAGGTGGCATCGGGACCAATGTAGAGCTTCTGTGTATCTGTCTGTTTTGAAATGTATAGCATTAGTTGTATCCTTCTCAAGCGTGCTCTTTCACCCTTTCTCTCGTTCCTCTCTGGGTTTTTGATGACAAACATTGGCTTGCAGTCTGTACTTTACTTCTGCTATTATTGGGTTACAGACACCACTACTCCAGATGCAGATGCACCTGGCAGCCCTGCCATGTATCACCACAGTGGGCTCAAACCCAAAAATTCTGGCTGCACAGTCAGTGCATTTGCCAGTGGAGTAAATCTCTGTAGCTCCTTCTACATGCCTAGCTGGCTACAGAGCGACTTCAGTTCACCACACAGTCCATCTGCTGTGGTTCACAGGGTTTGATTGGAGCAGTCACAACCATGATGCACTACACATGCAAATCAGCTGTCCACTGATTAACACAAGATGGGGAATGCAACCCTACAGCACCTCGGCCTGGTAGGGGGAACTGACCATGTGCACCCCCACAGCACCTCGGCCTGGTAGGGGGTACTGACCGTGTGTTTTACTGGCACACAGTAGCTACACACCGTCACATTGTGCGGTTACTATGCTCACCCTGAGGGTGCGGTGAGGTGCCCAGCACCAGGTCCACAGCACCATCCATGGCAGACATAGGCCATGGTGGAGGTCCAAAGCAGTGTTAATGTGTGAGCTAGGTAGTTTCTGCACAAACACCTTGGATATATTTGTCTGTCTCAGTCAGGTGTAGTCCCTATGGACCCCTAGGAGGATTATGGTGGTAAACATGGTTTCCCATCAACAGATCCACATTCTACCTCCCTGCAATGGGGGCAGTAGTGGGGACCATCAACCTCAGTTCTGCTGTGGAAATAACACCCTTCAGGGCAGTCAATGCAGCGCTCTACATATCCATAGCACAAGAGCAGACAAACAGTAGGCCTGTATATGCTAGGCTGCACCCAAACACTATCTGATATTTTCCTGCAGCAAGCCTTCAGCCACTGCACCCTGCAATGCGCTCCATCGAGACACATACCAGCTGCAAACAGTCTGCTAGTTGGTCCATAATGCATGTTCCTGTTGGACATGCATGCACCCAGTCCTGGGATGGCAGCAAACACAACAAGCAGATAAATCAGTGACTGGCCCCCAAAAGGAGACACATAAATATCACATAACAGAAATACTATATGGCACTATGGGGATGCCTGGCCATGCCGTGGTCACTGCACAGTCAGGGTGAGATTGATCTCCCTGCAGGACATACAGTGGTCACCCTGTCTGTGTAGGTGGTGGCCAGGCACTAATATGTCACAGTCAGTGCCCTATGCGCTGTGCAGATGCAGCCTGGCCAGGCCGCCCTGTCTGGGATATACCCATGGTACCTTGCTCCTCATTATGCACATTGGCAGGCCAATACTGGCAACAGTGCTGGCAGTGTGGGCTGTGGAAGGTGTTTGCAGCCTCCACACACTGTATAGACAGACACACAGTCCGACACCTATGCCAGCATTGTACAACTATAGAGGGGTTCAGCAGCCCTGCCCACCACACCAGTCCTGGGCACAGTAAAGGCATGGATATGGTACGCAATACTGCTGGGGGTCACTCCCCAGGGTGGTAAACACTGTCAGAGACCAGACCTGTAGCACACAACGCAGACATCAGAAAGATTGTTATGATGGGGCTCAATGAGCAAACTGTGCTTAACGTAGGACTTGCTATCTGCCAGTAATCATAGGACACGTTTGATAGGTGTGTACCGCATACCCAGGTGTGGGGTGGCATTGCTAAGGCATGCACATGCTAGTATTGGGAGATGCACACAGGGCCCAATGTCCTGCCTCACCAGGAGGCATTAGCCAATGTGGCCTGGGGGTGTGGGTGTGGGTGTGTCTGCCCCCTGTTGGCTGCTGCTTTACGGCAGAGGTTCCCAACACCAGTCCTGGTGTGCCAAACACTGTTCGGATTTTCATGCTGTCACTCATTAATATGCATGAGCTATATCTGCATGCAATGGGGGTGGTGCATAGATATGCAGCACAGGCATCTTTATTAGAGGCAGCATTGAACCTGACTGGTGTGTGGCCCTCCAGGACTGCATTTTGGAGACTCTGCTCTAGGTAATGCGCCTGTTTATGGTGTCTGTGCTCGGTGGGGTAAGATATAGGCGTATTAACCAAGCATATGTTCTCAGCAATGAAGGTTTGCCAGTACAATCACGGTTTAGTTGTGGGAAAAATATGTGGATTGTATTGCCAGTAGCCCCAGCTGGGCTTTAAACCTGTGACCTTCTGTTCTTGTACACACTGTCTGTGTGCACTGCACCACTGTGTTGCCACAGATAGGCTGCATTCCCTAGGGAGTCCATGACTGTACATCCGACAGGGCCTGTCTGTTGCGGTGGATGTGCCAGCCTGCACATGGCTAGGCCACTGTCTGCTGTGGCTAAAAGCCACTGCCCCCTCCACCACCTGTACCCTTCCGCCAACATGCTGACATGTTCTTATCTTGGAAAATGCCTATGAGCTGATTGAGGTGTGGCACTCCAGGACTGCATTTGTGGGACTCGGCTGTGGGTAATGCCTATTGTTATGGGGGGTGTGGTGTAGGGTAAAATATAGGTGTTTGACCCATGCTTATGTTCTCTGCAATAAAGGGGTGTCTTTACTATCTCTGTTTAGTGGTGGGTAAAATATGGGGACTGGGTTGGTAGGAGCCCCAGCTGGGATTTGAACCTGTGACCCTCTGGTCCTACAGGTACTGGCTGTGTCCGCTTCACCACACTGTGGCCACAGAGACATGCAGTCCCTGGAGATAGAAAACCTGGCAGAGTGAGTCAGAAACCCTGCTCTGCACATTTTTACTGTCGGCTCATTCACCTTGTATGGAGACAAAAGTGCACATAAACCCCGAAAATGACCTCGGAAACAGGGGATAGAACCTAACCAAACTGGCCAATGGTGATATTAATGAGCAACCATAGCAGACACTCCCAGGAGAGCTCAGGGAAAACAAACTAGGGAATGATTTTTGGAAGGGTCTACGCTCCGTAGACCCTTCCAAACATCATTTTTGGTTTTTTGGGGCTTTCCTGGGAGTGTTTTTTATGGTTGCCCATTAATATCACTGTTGCCCAGCTGGTTTCTAATTTCTTTTGGCTTTTGTTATGGTCTTTTTCCATTTCTATTTGCTATTTTGTTCTGTGCACATGTATCACACTGCTCACGGTTTCCCCGGTTTTGCTGTACATTGCTGACGTAAATGGTTTCTCTTCCCTTTAATATGCCTTTAACGGCAGGTTTTCATTCGCGTTGGGATTCAGCTCAGATAATCAGCGCGTTGGTGTGGGGGGAGACTCTCCACGCCCACTCTCCGCCCATGGACCCCTTCTCTCCACCCTCTGCGGTGTTTTACCGCGCCGCGGGTGTTTACGATCGTTACAGTTAACGCACGTAATGAGACGTTAACGATCGTTCGCACGTCATAACGCGCGTTATGACGTGCGAAGATCATTAACGTCTCATTACGCGTGTTGTTCGTGATTACCGCAGTTTAGTAAACATACCCCTAAAGCTCACAGTTTTATTATTTTTTATTGCACAATTTTGCTTGGTAGTGTGCCCACATCTCATGATGTTCACAAATGATAGATGTTAGTTATCAGCCTCATATCGGTATCCAAACTATTGGTCTGAGTCAAGAAAATGTATGAGAAGAGTCAAGTATAGCTAGATGGAATTGGGAAAGAACAAACTATCTTAAAAGCATTTTTTGATGGTATATTAGGTGCCATTAATGGGATCTGAATTCAGCTGATTGCATACCTCCTGAATACTACTATATGCACAAGGATAGATTCTTAGCTTTAGTGAGCAAAACAACAAGGTGTATATTTTCTGGCCTCAGTATCATGTGCTTTCTCCCATTTCAGTCTTCCTCATGCCATGCCTTTTCGCCTGGGCCTTCATTGACCTTGTGTGTATCTCTGCTGTGTTTTTCATGACCCTCTTCTTAAACTTGTTTCCTTTTACATAATTTTCTCTTGATATCATACAAAATGTGTGTTGTCTTCATAGTCCTGATAGAGCAAAAGAGTGCTGAATTATGGTTGCTGTGGAACAGGAGCCTCCACAAACAGAAGTAACCGGGGTGGTGTAAATAGGTTTTCAAAGTGGCCAGAGGCTTTTCCCATGACTAAGGAAGATGCTAGAATAGTAGCAAAAAATTCTCTGTAAGGAAGTTATTCCCTGCTTTGGGTGTCCCCTTTCTATAGATCCTGATCAGGGACCAGCGTTCACCTCTAAGGTGTTACAACAGATTACTCAGATGTTTGCCATTGATTGGAAATTTCATGTCCCATATCACCCACAGTCATCAGGGATAGTAGAACGAATGAATCGAACAATTAAAGAAAAAATTAAAAAAACGTGAGTGGTAGATGAGATTCTTTGAGTTCTTAAGTTTCATTTAAAAAAAACAAAAATCATAATTTGTGGATACCCTGGAAATGGCCCTTAAAGGTAGGGTCTCCTGTCACTCTATCACTGTTAGAAGTTCCAATCAATTTATGCATCCATTGCTTTTTCACACAGGATTTGGTGTCAGAAGTGAGGATTTCCCCGTGCACTGGGATTTCCAGACTTTCTAAATTGATGTCGCTTTGGTAGCGCTATGCATAACATGCGCTTTGGTAGCACTATGCATAACAGGGACGTCCTGCTGGGCCTGTGGTAATACCCTTTTCCTTCTCTGTGGCTTGTGTGATTGTGTGAGCTTGGCAAGATGCCCCTGCCTCAGCCTGAAGCGATAGCGCTAGTGACGGTTGTTGGCAGAAAGCAAGTGGCCAAGCGTGTGATTGTTGGATAATAATTAGAGGATGGGGGGGGGGCCCAAGTTAAGGGGACCACTCCAGAATCCGCAGGAGTGCATGCACAGCCAAATGTTGTGATAAGGTTTAAAACTGCAGCTAAGAAGGCATCCTATTCTCGCCGTACCCCGGTCCCTCCCGGCGCACCCCCGGCAGATGGGGAGACGCCGAAGGAATACGTAGACAGAGTGGCTGGGGGTTATTATACTAATCCCTGGGTGGATAATATGGCGGGGTGGACAGAAGGTTTACATAGCTCAAATCCTTTTCCCAGGGAGGGTAGCTTCTCTGCCTGGCATTTAGATATGATTCGGGGATTGTGTCTGGGGGATAAGAAAGATTTTCCCTTTTATTCCGGAGACCCATGTATGACTTTGGGGTGGTGCATGATTTTGGTCTCTTATGGGGGCATAGGGGATGGAAAACGGCAGACGGTAAACCAATTTCTCATGCACAATTGGTTAATGAACTGCTGGCTGCCTTATGTAAACCCAAAGAAGTCGCCGTTATTAAATGTACCGCACACAGATATGACACTTCTATTGCCTCTCGATTAAATGAGTACAATGGTTCAGCTGTAGTATATGTTTGTGACACTAACAGGTGGGAAAGGGTGAGCAGGCTAAATTAACATTTCCAAACTTTGGAAGTAATTTTAAAAGGGGGCACATATATGGCCTCTTATAAAAATACTTATAGCATAAAATTATGTGCTTTCAGGAGGAAGTGACATCACCAGTACAGATGGTGCTTTACGCCCAGGACTCCACCAAACCCACACCATAAGAGGGCTTAGGATCATTTACCTACCTCTTCTTTCAATGCAAAAGATGCTACTTCTGATCCAATGAATGGTAAGTTTTTAGATGGTGGGCAAAAAGTGAGCTGCGGACCTACAAGCTTATTCCTATTCGAGCACACTCACACTGAGAAAGGAAGAAGGCAAGATGGCACCCCTGAAGCTGCAACTTTACAAGGGCAGTGGTGAGTGAGCAGACTGAGAGAATAGTCCTGAATCGTAAAGTGAGGAGCAACTTTCTCAGAATAGATTTTGGCAGTGGTTTATAGAACTTAAATTGGGGATGGTATCCATATGAGTTGACATTGCTACTCTGGGTAGAGACCTCCAAGTTGAGATAGCAGATATTGAGTACAGAGTGGAAGAGGTCAATATTCATTTGGATGAGCATAGTGATACTGTAACAGATATGGAAAAAATAATCACACTCTAGAACATGCCAACCAGGACTTTAGCTGACAAAATGGAGGATATTGAAAATCATATGAAGCATAGCAATCTGCATTTCACGAGCATCCCTGAAGAGGTTGCTTACAGATACTGCTTTGTAGTCGAAAAGATAGTACGTCGGGTCCTGGAATTTGGAAGATGAATCGTGAGATAGTTATGTGATGAAGCTTGAGTGCAAACAGAGCTCTTTTGTAACACTGAGACAGAATCTCCCCTGTGATAGTCTTGCATGTTTCATCAGTAGCCTCTTCTGAGAAGTGCTAGCCTTACTTAACCCCACTTTGAGCCTTTATTAATGTAGTTGTGACCAGAGTTAAATGATTCTGCCTCAGACTTTCACTTCACAGAGGGCTATCAGTGAAAACACACTGCATCCCCCAACTGCTTCCTTTGGGATCAAAGCTAGGAGAATTAAACTAAACTAAAAAAGGATTACGGCAAACCACCCAGATGACACAAGTGTAGACACAAGTAAATTTTTAATTGTCCTTAAATAAATTCTTATCAGACACTTGAATTGAAATATTTAAAATATGTATTGCACAAGATGTTAAGTTAGATAAATAATGAAATGGAATATGACTAGTTAAAAATGGCCAAAAAGAATAGTCAATCTAAGTATAGTGCATGAGATGTTATTGCATAAGAATAATTAAAATATCACTAACAAATCCATCTCAAGATACTTTTCCCTCTTAATAATAACTATTATTCTTGTTCCTTATTACAGGTAAACTCAGGTACAGGTAAGTATAACCTTTCAAATACTCTTCTTTAAAACCACACTTTTAAAGAGCTTTTCACCAAATTTCACAAAAGATTCAATAATGTTCACAAAACCTCTTTCTCTTTAACTTTTCTTCACTAATTTTGTGTTTCTTTTCCTTTTAAAGGAAGCACCACAAAGGTATCTCAGGATAATAAAAATCCAGCAAGTTATGGCTATGAAAACCTCTTCAGTGTTTCCAAAAAAAAAAAAATATATGGGTATACCTCAACACATAAAAAAAATGATGTTTATCTAGATGTGTCAATGTTGGTAGCTACTTATCTTCTTGGCGCTCTCTTGCGAAGGGGCCCATTGAATCCTGGTTCTGGTGCTGCTGCTCATCAGGTTCTCTCATTACGTTCTGTTCCTGGAACGTCTGGATCGGGTCTGGTCTGTACCAATTACCTACACTTTACAAACTCATTAAAAGAAACTATGTCATACCTTTCTTGTCAGTTGGAGTAAATTATTTTTCTCTGAAAACATCAGAAGCAATAGGACCTTAAAATTTCACTTGTCCCTAGCTAATAAAATAAAATATTTGATGTTCCCAGACTAACCCACCCTAGTTCATACACCAAAATCAACCCCAAAAATCCAAATCATCCAACGAAAAACTGTATTCAGATCCAAAATGACTCTCTCCTTTTCCTTCTTTCCTCTGCCACTTAAATATTGTTCCTCAGAAACAGCTATAGCTAATCTGGTTCTCTTAGTCAACTAGTTCAACTAAAATTCCAAACTTCCTCTTTAAAGAAGAACATATTCTTCTTTAAACCTTTTAAAAAGTAGTTCTGACTGAAAAACTATATCTTCTTCTTGAACACTGTCAGTCAGACTAACAGTTGTCAGCAGCACTGCCCTTCTGCACTGCACCTGACTCGAAGCAGCTCACAAACTCCAGTAGCAGAAAAATCTCTTTTCTCAGGAAAAGGTTAAATTAATTCCCTTTCCTCTTAGTCACTTAATTTCTTCCACCTCTAATTATATAGGTGCTAACTTTAAGCTGTTTCTTTCTCCACTATGAATCTGTCTGTCAGCAGAGCTTCTTAAAGACAGACTTTCTCATAAAGCAGTATTCAAACTCTAGGAAACCCTTTTTCCTTAAAGGCAAAAATAAATCCAAACTTCAGAGACTGAACGTCTCTCTCAAAAGTTTTCTTGAAGGATCAGCTCAGAATTACTAGCGCCTCCAAAAACACCAAACCAAGTACAATCTTCAACTTCACCAGCTTCTCTCACCTCTTCCCACCCTCTCTCACACTTTTTCTATCAAAACCACTTAAATGGAATCTTCTACAATAAATGTCTTTCAATAAATTATGCTCTCACTATCAACCTCTCTCTTCGGAGATGGACCCCCAGCTCATCTAACTGAAACAGAATGCACACACACAGTTCCAGCTCAGCACAAAAATTAGTATTTTACAGATGTTTTTACAGAACTTGAATCCCATAATACACCTAGAGGCAGATGTAAGGTATTTTCAACAGTTTACTTTCAGATGATATTGTTTTTTAACCCTATTAAATAAACTATACCACCTAAAATGGTCTGTTTTCCTAAGTAACAGGGAATAAACAAACCTCAGTAGATCCCTGCACTGCCTCAGCTCCTGCAAGCTCATGCTGTAGACCTAATGAGCATGCTTAACACTCACGTAGCCTTCAAATACTTTCTATATAAACTTTAAATTAAACTTTTTGTTTGTATTAGTTACTTTGACTCCTCCAAGCATCTAAACACCCACTGTAACTTTTGTTTCCACAATGAGGATCCAGAGCCCACCCCCCCCCCTCCCGAGCCATGGGAAGTCACCCCCCCCCCCCTTCCCTAGTTCTCAGACAGTAAAAAGTACATGGCTCCTTTAATAGTAGCTCCTCCTCCCCTAGGAGGCCCAAGCCAGGGACTCTAATAATGCAACTACAAAAAGCTCCCAGCTTGTCTATCTTTCTCCAAGACTGCTATTCCCCTGCTAAAATCAAATTCCTAAAAACCTAAAGAAACACAACAGCTGCCATAGCCCTGATCATCCCCATCTTAACTACTGTACAAAGGTAAACATGCCTTTATTTACTTATCAAAATTAGCCATGCTTCTTCCAACCCAATGCCTCCTCACATTTATTTAATTATTTTTCAGAAACCTGCACCATTGGCTCACAGCAGCTTCAAAACACCAAATCCTATAATGTATTTATAGACTGCTCTCCAACTAACACTTTCCTCTTTTTACTTTATTTTTAAACTGATGCCATTTTCTTCCTGTTCACACTTTCTGCAGAGAACTTCAGCACAACAAATCAGGCCTGCAACCCCCTTCAGACTACCAGCATCCCAGGTAAATAAATTTATGCTATTTTATTTTTAAATTGGTTACATGTCCAATGTGACTAAGGAGAAAGTGACTGCTAGAGCATAGGAACTTAAATATATTATTTGGAACACCCACAAGATTGAAATAATTGAGGATTTATCACCAGATATCCTATGTAAAAGGTAGGAGCTGAGAGAAATTGCACACAAGCTGAAATAAGAAGGGATTAAATATCATTGGTTTTCCGATTTTGCTCTTGCTATGACAAAGTGCCTTCTTGACTAGAAGTCATAGATGCCTTGAAGGTGTTGGAAATAGAGTGAATGAGCTACTGGGTTTGCCGCATGCCCAAAGAGCACACCTGACTAGATGGCAATGCGTGGAGCAGACTGTGATGGCAGTCTGATGAAACCTTAATGAAGAACTTAATGGATGCAAACAACTGAACGTTTCTCAACTCTTCAAACAGAGCTCTTTGTGATGGGCTAAAGCTTCCCAAAATGGGTTTTTCATATCTTTGGAATATACAGTATAGTTACTTTGATATTGAGCATGTTTTTCATATGCAAGTTTATAATAGCTAATGTAAGAATAAGGGATGGATATAGGGTGATGGTTTGCATGGTGGGTTGGTGGGTTGTTTAAGATATATGTGGGCTTTGAATGATGATGTGTGTATTCAGGGTTGCCTATATTGACAGTTGGGGTGGCTGCTGAATGGTGGCAAAGGAAGTGATGGCAGAGGTGGAGGGAAATCTAGGGGTGGAAAGGGAGTAAGGCAGAAGGGGGAATAAGAGGAGTATCTAGGGGAGACAGGTGTATAAAAATGGACCTGCTCTTAAGGACAAAGAAGGGCAGGTTCCTACAGTATAGTATTTCAGAGTTGCACCGCATAATAGTGCCCCAGCTGTAGGGCTGGTACCCCTGCAATTCTACATGCAAATCTACGGCCTGCTCAACAACTCAGGCCTCAACCAAACTGAACAGACAAGATGGATTCTTCACTACACTTTTGCTGTGTTCAGCTACAAACCTGACCTCCAAGCAACTGCTTGCGCAGCATTTCTAAGTGTGCATACATACAGAAGCTATTGTCCATGGCTAATTCACTGCCCACATGCAAGAACATCTGCTCCTCTGGTGCTTATCTGTAGCTAGTTCTACTGGCCTTGGACACTTGTACATGCCCAGAAGTTACATACTGTTGCTTCTGCATGACTTCTTACTATGGATCCTTTGCAAGAAGATGCCCATCATCTACCTCCTGATTCGCTGAGAACACCTCAGACTGCCTGGTGCCAACCAATCATCGGACCTATGACGGAATATTCTTACAGAGAATAATGCAATCTGCGCGGAAACTCTAGTAAGAGTTGGGGGCTTGGTCCACCTGTTCATACAGACTTCTGCACCGGTTCCTTCCTGCTGTGCACTGCGTACCTGATTCCTGCGACCTGAGCCTTCCGCAAGACGGCCACTAAGTGTGGGCTAGGCCGTCCTCCAAAGGTCTGAGATAAGACTTTCACAGATACCTCCAGTTTGGACTTATTGCGGCTCGCCTGACGGGGCTGGAGCCTGCATTAGCTAGGAGCTGCCTCCTTGGACTGTGCTGTTCCTGAGTGCCCGACGGAGCTAAGGTACTGGCTTATCTCTCCTCTCCTGAATGGGCAAGGGGTTAGCAATATATTTCTTACTTTTCCTCAGTGCAGAGCGAATCAGTGACGTCTGGTTACTAATTAGTGATTTATTACGTTGTCCAATTGTACATCTGTACTATAACAAATTTCTACCTCATGTTTCTAATTAGCTATATGTGTGTGTTGTGGTACTGCAGACCCTCTGCAGACAGAAGAAAATGCTTTTAACTTAGAAAAAAGAGGCAAACACCGGCTGCAGCATCGCGAGGAGCCATATAGGGGGAGCAAGAGGGACCTCTGGAGGACTGAGGAGCCACACCCCAGAGCCAATGATGCAATACCGGCCTGCACCCAATCCAGAAAGGGAAGAATTCCTTTTAAAAGCCCAGACACAAGAGACACAGGAAGGAAGCTAACCCTGGAAGGAGAAAGGAGAGCTTTCCTGGAAGGAGAGAAGGACCAGGGAATAGGAGTCCTGACAGAAGGAACCTGCCCAGCAGACTCAGCAGAACCAGGTGAAGGAATCCGCTTCAAATATCCCAAGAGGGGAGAGGATACGCTTTCCAAGTGGGAAAGATACAAAGAAGAAGCTAACCCTGGAAGGAGAAGGACTGTGCCAGAGAGTCCTGGACCTGAGTCTGGCAGAGGCCAGCAACCTTTGAAAGACACAACGAGGAGTAACCAAGAAGGAGGTGAAAGAAGTACTTTGAAAGGTAACATTCTTGGCACAGAGAGAAAGAAGCTGTGGTGCGAGTGTGGCTTAACCCCAGCAGGAGGCCGGCCGGAGAACTGGAGGCCTACCTTGGTGTCAGAGAAGCCAAACCACAGCAGGAACAAGCATCAACCCTCACTTGGCCGTGATAAACCCAAAAGGAAAGGTAATCACTATTTTACTGATTGTGATTTTATGAATGCTGTGACGCAGGAGGAGCAGGGCCTAGAGGAATGCTGTCCTTCTAGAACTATTTGTGCTACAAAATACAAACCTGTGCCAAACAAGAAACTCTCTAGTAAAAGAGCAATAGGCGAGAGAAACTGTCCTCACTCTAGAGGTGTACAAAACCAAGGCTTACCTTTGGATGCAGCGCATTGGGACATCGTACAAACATTATATAAAAAGCCTGAATGCGAGCCACTAGATATTCCTGACTGTGAACCAATGCAGGTGGAATTCCCGGATGACCTTTCGGACCCCGAGATGGATTGCAGCTATTGCCTGGCAGAAAGCTTTGAGCCCTTAGCCGAGGAGTAGAGCTGTGGTCTGGGGGAAGGTTTGAATCTGTGTTTCTTATAGTACTGCTGTGAAGTTAACAGGTCTAACTCAGTTCATGTTTCTTTTTCTTTCAACCTGAAGCAAGGACATTTTTGTGTTGATGTAAATTCTGAGTTATTGAACCTATTTGCAATACGGGAAATAAAAGTCTTTATTCTCCCTACACTCGGACTGTTATATTCTTTGGAGCTTTGGTTACCAAGAAGGCTACCAGGACTATAAAAACCTGGGCCCTGTCTTTGAGCTAAACTCCACCATAAAATATTTTTGTGTCCACCCTCCCGGCTGTGACATCCCGGTGCCACCAGGGGGGCGGTGTGACAGTGTATATTTTTCTACCTGGTTGCCTATAATAAAGTCTAATATATATCTGCAGACCAGACTTCTTTCGTGGCTCATTGCCAGAATAACTCACCGAACTTTGGGCTGGGTATTAGTAGCTATTTCCCCTGGACAACAGAGAGTCTAACTTATTTTTGTGCTACTACTAATCCCTACATAGCTCCCATCCCTCCAAGCGAATTGGGAGTTGGGCAGGTAACACGGATGAGCTCGCCATCCATTCACTTGGGGGAAGGGGAATGGAGCCAGTGGGAGGAAAAGGGGGGAAGGAGTCAGGTAGGCAAGGAGGAGAGGACTAGCACAGACTCACTAGGAGTAGAATTTGGCAAGCTTCAGGTGGCAGCAGTGGGGTGGGAGGAGCAGGTTTGGCACAGTAAGAAGCGGTGGTTTTGGCTTCGGTGTGGGGCTCTTCTCTTATTCTGTGGCAGCTGCGTATTGGCCTTGAGGCTTCTGGCTGATTGCGGGGGGTTTTATCTTCATGTGGCCATGGGTGGAGTGAGGGATACTGCGTGTGATGGCAGGGCCCAGAATCGGGGTTGCTCTGGTTCTGGGAGCAGCTTTTTCCAGGTTTGGTGGAGGTGGGGATCTAAGTGGCCCGGGGGGGGGGGGGGTGGTTCCTAGTGCCCCTGAGATTTAGAGTATGCGACCTTTATACTACTTTGTCCTATTTTGGCATTAGGCTGGAGGGGGTTGGCTGTGTGGGGATTTGTCTGGATAAGTAAGGAGATGTTGGGAGGGGGTCGGTTGTGCTGTTGGGTGGGCTGGGTGTGTGGAAAGTTATCATGGGTAGGTGGGGGGTGTTGAGTGCATGGGGGGTGTTCCAGGATATGTGTGGGGGTCCATAGGTGGAGTTATGGGAGGATCTGGGGGCAAGGCAAATGGCCCTATAGAAGGCAGGGGGGGGGGGGCAAGGCCTCGGTGCAGCTGGTGTGGGGTCCTTCACAGTGGCAGGCCAAATGGCTAGTGTGCTTGATTGCAGAAGGTTGTGTTGGGGAGCAGGCTGGCCCTGCCCCACAAAAGGTCAGGAAGGGGAGTTTGGGGGGTAAAGGGGGACGGGGGGATGGGCAGTGGTTTGGACAAGCAAAAAAAGATAGAAAGGGGGAGGCTTGGGAGGCCCAGCGGGGGCCATGTCCAGATGTCGGGGACAGGTCAGACCTGGCCACCAGTGATGAGGAGACACAAAGAGCAGGAGATGTTGGAGAAAAGGGTCTTTATTATGCACAGGACACCCCAACGCGTTTCGGCAACGCCTTCCTCAGGGGGAGAAAACTAATAAATACAAACATCATATATTTATTAATAAGTACAATCAAAGAAAATTTAAAACACAGTTAAAAACATTAATAAAAAAGCACCGGCAAAATATGAAGCAAAAAATATGATTCAACATAGTAGAATAGTAAATAGTTTACTATTCTACTAGTATTTATTATTTTTTTATCTAATTTTAATTAATGTTTATATTGTTATATTTTATTGTTGTATATTTATTATTATCATTATCATTATTTTTATCATGTATTTGAGCTCCATGGTCTTGTTTGTTTTAATTTATTTTATTATTATCTTTATATGGTATATACAGCATGTGTCCGCACCACCCTTTATATATATATTTTTAGTTCAAATTTTCTTCTTCCCATTGCTCAAAATATATGTTTGGTTCCTCAGCCCTGCTTTGTGTTTATTATGTGTATTTTTATGTTGAATCATATTTTTTGCTTCATATTTTGCCGGTGCTTTTTTATTAATGTTTTTAACTGTGTTTTAAATTTTCTTTGATTGTACTTATTAATAAATATATGATGTTTGTATTTATTAGTTTTCTCCCTCTGAGGAAGGCGTTGCCGAAACGCGTTGGGGTGTCCTGTGCATAATAAAGACCCTTTTCTCCAACATCTCCTGCTCTTTGTGTCTGCTTGGACTTTCTGCAGGAGGTAGCTCCTCCTTGGCCACCAGTGATGAGGACCAGCCTGAGGAGGGTGGAGAGCAGTATTTTAGTGAGGAGAGCCAGCATCGGATAGATCTTGCACTGGGGAGTGCAGGTCAGTATTTGCCATTGAACAGGGTGTCTGGGGTAGTGAGTGTGGGTACACCGGGGGCTGTGCAGATTGACATATGCGACAGGAAATTTACTCGGATACTAAGGGATGATAGCTAAATTGCTGGACAGATGATGGAAAGTGAATGCTGGGGGGTGATTTTAATCTGCCTTGGGAAGTTACAAAGGGAGTCATAAGAGAGCTTTAAAGGAAATACTTAGAAACATAGAAACATGACGACAGAAAAAGACCACGTGGCCTATCTAGTCTGCCCTTCCATATCAACCACTACAACAGTCCCCCTTTTCCTTTGGAGATCCTCTGTGTTTGTCCCATGCTTCTTTGAATTCAGATACTGTCCTCATCTCTACCACTTCCACTGGAAGACTATTCCATGGATCCACCACTCTTTCTGTAAAGAAATATTTCCACATATCACTCCAGAATCTATCCCCTTTCACCCTCATCCCATGTCCCCTCGTAGCAGAGCTTGCTTTCAATTGAAAGAGGCTCTCCTCCTGTGCATTTATGCCACTGAGGTATTTAAACATCTCATTCATATCACCTCTATCCTGTCTTTCCTCTAAGGTGTACATATTAAGATCCTTAAATCTGTCCTCATCTGCTTTATAATGAAGACCACTAACCATTTTAGTAGCCACCCTCTGTACAGACTCCAGCCTGTTTTTACCCTTTTGAAGGTGCGGTCTCCAGAATTGCACACAATACTCCAAATGAGGTCACACCAAAGACTTATAAAGAGACACTATCACCTCCTTTTTTCTGCTAGCCATTCCTCTCCATATGCACCCAAGCATCCTTCTAGCTTTTGCTGTCACCTTTTCTACCTGTTCAGCTACTTTAAGATCATCAGACACAACCACATCGATGTCCCGCTCTTCTTTAGTGGACAAAAGTACTTCACCTCCTATACTATATTGCTCCCTTGGATTGCTGCAGCCCAAATGCATGGCCTTACATTTTTTAACATTAAATCGCAGCTGCCAAATTCTAAACCATTCTTCAAGCTTAGCTAGATCTCTCCTCATGTTATCTACACCTTCCTGGGTGTCTACTCTATTTAATTTAATTTAATTTAATTAACAGTATTTCTAAACCGCCTTATCTTAATAATCAAGGTGGTATCACAGCAAACAATCGAGTAAAGTGAGTGTGTTATACATGCAGTGAGGGTGAAGTTGAGTGTGTGTTGTATTGTGTGCTGGATTGGTATGAGCTATGTACAGAGTGGGCTATATACAGTGGTGCAAAAAACATATACATTCATTATTTAGGCAGTATCAGTATTGCAGATTTCGGTATCATCCACAAAGAGGCAAACCTTACCCGACAGCCCTTCTGCTATATCACTAACAAAGATGTTAAAAAGAATCGGAACAAGGGCAGATCCCGGGGGGAACCCCACTGGTAACCTCCTTCTACTCAGAGTGAGCTCCATTCACCTTTACCCTTTGTCACCTCCCACTCAACCAATTTCTAACCCAAGCAGTAACTTTAGAGTCTATCCCTAGGGTGCTCAGTTTGTTTATAAGTCACCTGTGTGGAACGGTGTCAGAGGCTTTACTGAAATCTAAATACACCACATCTAGGGCTCTCCCTCAGTCCAACTCCCTGGTCACTCATTCAAAGAAATCAATCAGATTTGTCTGACAAGACCTGCCTCTGGTGAATCCATGCTGCCTCTGACCCTGTGATCTGCTGGACTCCAGAAACCCACTATTTTCTCTTTTAATAGCTTTTTCAATAATTTACTCACCACCAAAGTTAAACTGACCTGCCTATAGTTTTAAACCACATCCTTGTGTAAAGGGACCACATGTGCCTCTCTCCAGTGCTTTGGCACCAGTCCCGACTCCAATAAGGCATTGAAAAGGTCAGTCAGTGGAGCTGCTAGAATGTCCCCAAGTTCCCTCAGTATTCTAGGGAATACTGGTCCGATCATTTTGTCTACTTTAAGTATTAAATTGTTCAAGATGCCCCTCGCCTCTGTTCCTGTTTGTGTTTTCTGAGGTCCTGCTCCTGGTTCTTCATCTGTGAACACAGAACAGAAATATTTGTTAAGCAATTCCACTTTATCCTCATCAGCTTCTACATATTCCTCCCCTTCACCCTTGAGTCTGACAATAAACTTTTGCCTTTCTCACTAACATATCTAAAAAATGTCTTATCCCCCCATTTTACATAAATGGGCGTACACATGTTTATTTATTTATTTTATTTATTTAGTATACATTTGTATACTGCTACTTCCAGCGATCAGCAGCGGTTTTGATTACAGATTGGAAATTGTCAAATCATGACAGGAAATTTTTGAGGTATAAACACATTGATTAGACAGGAAAGCACAGCACACAGAGAACTATTTTACAGGGAACATGGGCTATGGAGGGTTAAGTGGCTTGCCCAAGACCACAAGGAGCACCTGTGGGACTAGAAACCCCAGTCCTTCCGGCCCAAGATTGCTGTCCTCTAGTGGGATTTGAACCCCCGACCTTCCGGCCTGAAGTACCTTGCCCCAACCACTAGGCCACTCCTCCACTCCACATGTTATTCCTATTCATATGCCTCATACTCGAGAATAGATTATTTTCTCCTCAACCCAGTGCTAGGTCTGCTTATTTTGGAGTGTGATATTGGATCCATTGTGTGCTCGGACCACGCCCAGGTGCATGTGCGAGTTGGGGGGGGGGCTGAAGGGTGTAAAAATAGGAGCTGGCGGCTTGATACTGTGTTATTGGGCAGCACAGCTCAGGTGCGAAACATAGAAAGCAGATTAGGCTATACATCGAGGAAAATGATGGGGGTGAGGTCACATTGGCAGTATGTTTGGGATGCCCTAAAAGTTGTAATTTGTGGTTGTCTCATAGCATTGGGGTTTCACAATAAGAGACGGCTCCAACTCAAGGACTGGCAGCCAAATTAGCTTTAAAAAGGGTCGGACTGAAGAGTTATTTGATAGCTCAAGCAGAGCTGATCCACAAAAGAACAAATGCTTTCTTCTATGCCCAGGAAGGGAAGATAGATAAACTGCTTGTCTACAAGATGAATCAGAAACAAGCACAAATGACAATTCTGCAGGTTTGTGGGGAGTCGGGCACAATGCTGAACGATAGAGAACATACTTTTCTTCAATATTATTCACGGCTGTATAGTGCGGAGTCCAAGGAAGGAGGGATGCAAATAGAAGAGTATCTTAGGAATAGGATCCGATCTCTGCTTATGGAAGAGCAAAAGGATTGGATAGAAAATTCAATAACTTCATTAGAGGTTCTGCAAGCCATTGATAGCCTCGCGCTTGGTAAGGCTGCCGGCCCAGATGGATTCCCTTCTGAATTTTATAAAACCTTTGGAAAGATTCTTGCGCCAGTGCTGAGCAGAGTTTTCAATTCAGTGCGGGAGACGGGGATTGTTCCATCCACATTTTTGGAGGCTCATATAGCATTAATTAAAAAAAAGGGTAAGGATCTGGCATCCCCGGCCTCTTACCACCCCATATCTCTGCTCAACATGGATGTGAAGTTGTTAGCCAAGATTATTGCTAGGAGGATGATTAAGATAGTACCGGATATCATACACATTAACCAAACCGGCTTTATTTCCGGACAGAATTCAGCAGAAAACATCAGAAGAGTGTTGGGCCTGGTACATCAGTGCGCAGAAGGGGATGTGCAGCCGACTGTATTTTTGGTTTTAGATGCTGAAAAGGCATTAGATCGGGTAGAGTGGCCCTTCCTGTTTGGATTACTTCAAATTTGGGCCTAATTTCCTTTGAGTAATTAAGGCTCTATATAGTAGCCCCTTGGCCTCTCTGCGTATAAACGGGGTTCTCTCTCCATGGTTCCCCCTGGGTCGTGGAACGAGGCAGGACTGCCGCTCTCACCTCTCCTTTTTGCCTTATCGCTAGAACCTTTTGCTCAGGCCCTTAAGGAGAAATTTGGCATGAGGGGGGTGGCAGTGGGGGGAAGGGAGCATAAGGTAGTGATGTATGCTGATGGCACTCTATTGTTCATGACGCACCAGGAGCAATCATTGGAGGCATTTCAGGGAGAGCTAGAGTGTTTTGTGGGAGTTTCAGGTTATAAGTTAAATACTTCTAAGTCTGTACTGTTCCCTTTCCATATTTAATTCTAATCTTGAGAGGCGGATCAGGGCTAGATATGTGTTTCAGTGGGAGACAAACTGCTTGTCGTATTTGGGTGTTAAGGATCTGGCGAGGTTAGAAAAGCTATATCAATTGCACTTTTCACCCCTGTTTAAATGAATAAAGGAAGATTTATGTAGATGGCCGTACCCCCCCTCGCTATTAACTCAGATAAATGTGATAAAGATGAATGTCCTCATATTTTTATTTTTGATGGTACCCTGTGCTGTCCCCGACATGTATTTTTGTGAACTTAATCGAATACTGGCTCAATTTTTATGGAAGGGGCATAGAGCAAGGATGAGGCTCTGCCTAATGATGGCATCTAAGAGAGCTGGAGGGCTCGCGCTTCCTAATTTTAAGTTATATTACTGGGAAGTGCAAGTACGGGTGGTGTATTATTGGTGGGTGGCTCATCTCGCGAGGCATTGGGTTGCCCTGGAGGAGACCCAGGTTGGAGTATCTCGTATGTGAGCTGTGCCATTCCTTGATCGGTCTGCCATAGGAGATGGAGGGATTCAGCACCCTCTAGTCGGGCCCACCCTGATAGGATGGCTTAGGGCTACTCGTAGGATGGGATTCCACCCGCCAGAGTCCAGGGTGGCATACTTCACCTGCAGTGAGCTTTTCCTGCCCTGGAAAGAAGACCCATCGAGATTCAAATGGATGGTACAAAATGGGATGGAGAGAGTGGTGGACTATCTGAGGGAGGGGGTCCTTATGAACAAGGAAGGTATTATGGATAGGTGTGCGCAATCTACCCTGTATTTCTTTGCTCTATTGCAGCTTCAACATTTTTTGCAGACCCATAAAGAGCGATATCAGAAACCCACCCATCCTTTAGAATCTTTTTTTATAAAATCGTGAAAGGGTAAGGGGCACTTAGCACAGCTCTATACTATCTTACAGAGTATTACTTCCGCCCCCCCCCCCCATCGCCATCAGCTAAGCTGGATGAGGGATTTGGAGGTGGCCTGGTCGGAGGAGCAATGGGCAGGAATAAGTATGAATACGGCAAGGATATCTATATCTTTAAGTAATTTAGATTCCCAGTATGATGTGCTATTTAGAATGTATCTTACGCCTGTGAGGCTACATGCTATCTATCCACAGCATAGGGATACATGTTGGAGGGGTTGTGGAGAGTGGGGAACACATGTTTTGGTTGTGTAGTGAGGTGAAACCCTTCTGGAAATGGGTGGCTGAACTCAGGGGGTCAGCTCACAAAGTCATTGGTATCTCCTGACCCCTCGCTGATGCTGCTGGGTTACAGGGCAGGCCTACCCCCTCAGTGGTTACATCGTGGGAGTTTGCTCAATTTTCCCTGTCTAGCAGCATGCTTGACCATCACATGTAAATGGAAAGATGCACAGGCTCCCACAGTGTCAGACTGGATGCAAGTCTTGGTAGGCTTATGGAGCTTGAATGGGGGGTTAGGTTAGCACACAGTCATTATGGAGGACTTTGGGAAGATCTGGCTGTCTGTGGGTGGGGGACTGGGACCGGTAGGGTGTTGGTTGATGGGGTTCTGAGGACTGTGAGGGAGCTGGGGGAGTGTACATGTGGCAGACGTAGAGTCAGCAGCTTGCTGTCTCTTCAGTGGCTGTTCAGGGATGCTCCCTGTTTTCTCCCGGCTGCTAGCCCTCCCCATCCAGGTGTCCCCATATATGCCAGAGAGCTTTGTCGTCCTTCTCTCACCATACAGTCTGGGATAACCCTCTTTGATTCCGGGGGGGGGGGGGGGTGTTGTCTCCCCCCCTGGATGCGTGTGTTTGGGTTGGGACTAGGTCTTGACCCCCCCCCCCCCCACTAGCCTCTCCCCGCTTGCGCCCTGATAACCCTGGAGCTGGAGCACAGCAAGTTTGTTTGAATGTATTGGTTTGTTTTTGTTTTTTAGTGTGTATGGGTTTGAAAAAAATTTTTTTGGAGAATAGCAGAGTGCAAAGTTTTTAATAGGGTGGCTAATATAAGGTCACAAATTGGAAATGGATAGAGACATAGTTGTCTAGTTCAAGATACGATGTTGTAAATTCCTGGACTAATGTAATGCACTTATTGAACATTGTGAATGTTGTAAAATAAATTGTAAAATTAAAAAATAAAAAGATTTTAAAAAAAAGAAGAATCTTAAGAGAGAGACCAATTTGCTTCCACAAAATTCCTCTTTAGCCTTCTTAGGGGTATACTTATTAAAGTGTGGTACGTTTTACCACACATAAGGTGCAAAAATGAATGCATAGTAAATGCATGTATCGTGGACCCCAGTACTAAAAATCATACTGGTTGTAACCCCAATACCTCCCCATTCACATACTCCTGCATATAGACCTCTACTTGATTATTACCCTCTCAGACAGACCACCTCCTTGAATACATATCCCCCCAGACAGACCCCTTTACCTAATCACAGCCCCCAGTTAGCTCCCCCAAATCACATACTCCCCAGACATCCTCCACACCAGATCATATACCTCCCCAGACAGACCTCACGACTTAATCACATACGCCCCCAGACAAACCCCCTCGGGGCATATAACCCATACCAAGACCATAATGTGACCCTCCCCATACCCATGACCTTTTTCTGGTCATTACTAAGGTAACCCTGATAGTCTAGTGAACGTGGCAGGAGCATGAACTAGCCGCCTGGGTTCAAAATGACAGATATGATTCCAAGCAAAAAAAAAAGGAAGAAACCCCAATCAGAGTGCAGTAATAAATCTTAAAGGAAAACTCTGATATACCAGTGAAAAACTCGTTATCTTTTTGTCGGAGTTATCTCACCAAAAGTAGGAGGAATCAAATCCGTCCTCTCGCCATGAGTGCTCCTTTTTAATAATTTGAAAAGTAAACAAAATGAGAACACTTAGGGGCATGTTTACTATACCGCGGTAGCAGACTCCGCCGGATATCGGAGCCACGGCCCCATTGAATTCAATGGGGCCGTGGCTCCGATATTGCATGAAATCTGCTACCGCGGCTTTGTAAACAAGCCCCTTAGTATAGCTATATCACTTAGCTGCAATTTGTTACGAGCTCATAAATACCACAGAATCCATCATTCACGACCTGACATGTTTCGGGTCTAGACATTGCAACCCTGCATCAGGTAAAATCCTGCAGTTGAAAAAGCTTCTATAACCAAAAGACAGAGCCATTTCGCTTAATAAAGGACCGGCGTCCACATGTGAAGAAAGGGGCTGATCCATCTCTGATGTAGTTTTAACTGTCAGATTCCTTAAATTAGTCCCTTTTGAATAGGCCACCAATAAGCGTTTTTCTCTAAAACATGCATGCAATCGCAGAACTGGCCAAAAACGATGCAAGACCTTTGCAACCTTAGATATTCCTTGTACATATGGAAACACACCAGTGATTCTGTCATCAACCATCTGAGATTGTTGAACCGTCCTATTGGGGGTCAACAGCCATTCTCTGTGAGAGAAGCAGGCACGTTTATGCGCTTTCCTGATTAATGAGTCACGCTTATTGGTGGCCTATTCAAGAGGGACTAAGTTAAGGGATCTGATAGTTAAAACTACATCAGAGATGGATCTGCACCTTTCTTCACATGTGGACCCGGGCCACTTTGAATGCGGTTCATGTTGTTATTGTAAAACAACCATCACAAGCATGTTCAATGTAAAACTCAATGTTACCTGTATGCATTGTAGTATGTTCTTGTTCTATTGTACACCGCACTGATTATAATAGCGCGGTATAAAAGAATTGTTAAATAAATAAATAAATAAATAAATAATGACCTGGACTGAAATTCACACTGCTAGTATATATAAATCTAACTGGCATACAACCTGTTAGTTGACTTATGTGATTTATTTGATCCTATGCCCCTGTTACCTTTACTATATAGGGCGCACCATTAGATCCATTAAAACAAGATTGGGGGAGCATGCGTCTCGTCTCTGTACGAAAACTCTTACAACACCCATGGTTGAGCATTGTTTACAAAGGGCACATACGTTTCAACAGCTTCGATGGAGAGTTTTAGACTGCATTCCGTTTGACCCTAGAGGCAGTGTTCGGATCTCTAAATTACAGAAACTGGAACAGAAATGGATTTTTAAATCAAGAACTGTTTCTCCTTATGGCCTGAATACCCACCTTGAATAGCATAGTATTATCTGATCTATTTCAGTACCTGATTTGTTGACTGTTTACGATCACGGAATGATTTTCTGATGCAAATCCCTTTGGGGGATGAACTTAAAATAGATTTAACCAATCGGGACAGGAGATTCCCTTGACTCATAGGGTCTCTTCCCTCCCGATTGGCAGGTAAACATAAATGAGCATCTATTGGATGAGTGATCCTTCCAAGTGTGTCGTCAGCATCTACATCAGATGCTGGTCCTTTATTAAGCAAAATGGCTGTGTCCTTTGGTTGTAGAAGCTTTTTCAACTGCACAATTTTCCTCTTACCTGATGCAGGATTGCAATATCTAGACCCGAAACGTGTCACGTCGTGAATGATGGATTCTGTGGTATTTATGAGCTCGTAACAAATTGCAGCTAAGTGATATAGTTATACTACGTGTTCTAATTCTGTTTACTTTTCAAATTATTAAAAAGGAGCACTCAAGGCGAGAGGACGGATTTGATTCCTCCTACTTTTGGTGAGATCACTCCGAAAAAAAGATAAGAGTTTTTCACTAGTATATCAGAGTTTTTCTTTAAGATATGACTCCAAGCAGTAGTTGTGCAGTATAAGCAGTAGTGGTCAATTGGTCAAATAAAGGCAGGTAGGAATAAAGGATGTTGTCTAAGAACTGCTGGGAGTGTGTCTTCATTCAGGCCCAGCTTTACAAAATCATACACCTAATCATACACCTAATCATACACCTAATTTAAATGGTGTGTAGCTTATCTGCTTATTTGGATCCATCAGACTTGAGAATTTTATCTCAAGCATGAGTATTGTCACAGATTGATTACTGTAACAGCATATTTTTGGGGCTCTCTAAGAGGTTTTATGCAGGTTCTAATTAATATAGAATATGGCCTCAAAATTAATTGGGGCCTCAGGAAATATGATCATGCCACCCGCTATGTTGAAAAATTTGCACTGACTCCCTACAGAAAATTGTGTTAAATTTAAGATACTGTCCACAGATACTGTCTTTGTTATTTAAAATATATCAGATGTGGGAACCCAAATATTTATGTCAGATGATTTCCAGATCTGTGCTAGACTACCATGAATATCCTGGTAAGAGTTGTTGGGGTCCGGAGTGAGGGAAAGTCATGTTATGTTGTCAGGGGGGACTAAATGCTGAGTGAATCATCTGGGGGGTATATGATCAGATAGGGGGGACTATCTGAGGGTTTGTGATCAGTGGGAAGGTGTCGGGGTTTGTGATCAAGTGGGGGAGTCTGTTTTGGGGAGGTTGAGATAGGGTTTGGGTGCTGTGATTTTATAGTTTTTGTTACTGCATCTATGCTACCTGATGCATTAAGTACACCCATTCTAATCAGCTGCCTTGACAGTGTGTTATCATGTACCGCATGCTGACTGCCAATACTGTGCATGCCCTATCTCTGCCCATAACCTACCCCCTTCCCACCCCAGCCTGTGCAAAGCAGTTAGCTTAGTATTTTTACAAGTCCTGTGCTAATGGCTGCATGGTAGCCATTAGTGCAGGACTTGTGCTAACAGTTAGGGATCCTTCTACTAAAGAGAGCTAGGGTATTGCACTGAATGTGACAACAGCACTAAAACTGTGATGTGTTAGGGGCAACACCAATGCATGAAATGTTGGGGGTGTGGAAAGCATTTCCCCAGCAGGTAACAGAGAGCCCTGTCTCTTACTGAATGGCACATTAGCGCGGGTGCACTTGACTCCACTTATCGAGGTGGTGTTAGGAGATCCTGCTCTAATGCAGTTAGCACGTGGTGTGAATCTGGCGCTAACTGCATGGAGCACACCATGCCTACTCTCTGTCTCTATCCCACCTGCTCATTACCCTAATGTGAATTAGACAGCGCAGGAATCGTCCTGCAATGTCATGGCCCTGCGCGCGCTGGCGAAGCCTGTCCCAAAGCACATTCAGCGCACACCTGCTAACGCTCTTTAGTAACGGACCCCCTTAGTGCCTGTTAAATCCAATGCTAACTGCTTACCACACTTTAGTAAAAAAGCCCCTTAATCTTCTCCCTATATACCCTAATAAAAATCCATCATCTTTGTCTATCCTCTTCAAATCATGTTTTATACCTCTTTCTCTCTAAATGGTGCCTTTTTTGTTTTAAAAGTCTTAATTCAGGAAGATAACACCAAGAAAAGAAAAGGAGCAACAACCTTCCACAGAAATCACAGAAGTCACTAGAACAGCGCAGGGAGGACACGGCCACACCTCTTTAAAACAAAGAAACCTTTTATTTCGTAAAACCTTCAAAGGTACAGACCTGACTTGGCCAAGTTTCGGCAGTCAGCCTGCATCAGGGGTCAAAAAACAAAACACATGAATATTAAAAATACGTTAAAAATACAATAATATTCTCTAAAATGTACAGTAAAAAAACAAACAAAACCAGAAACACCATACAATACCAATTAAGATGCAATTGCATATATATTCCAATGACAGTCAGGACATTGTGACAAGAGCCTATAATAAAACATACATATGTGACCTAAAAAGTGCATAGGAGGCAGTACAATTGCTACAGACAATACCGTAAAAGTCAGCTTTTTATGAATATTATGTTTTATGTTTTTTTTTCCTTTGCTGTCATACAGGCATACCTGAGAAGTGCTTTTTGAGCTTTCAACTACTGGTAGGACTGCAATACTGTAGCTTGTCTCCTGCCCCCCCCCCCCCTTTTTCACCCTCCTCCTCCTTCTCTTTGTATAAGGTTTAGCTCAGTTAGTAGGTGAGGATTATTTGTTTTGTCTAATATGTATTAGCTATTAATATTCTTTTCTTGTGTTTTTTATGATCACGTAACAAGTTAGCTGCAGAATTTGATGGTATTGTCTGTAGCAATTGTACTGCCTCCTTTGAGAAGAGATGGCTGAGGGGAGATATGATAGAGGTCTATGAATGGATTGGAACAAGTAAAGGTAGATTGGTTGTTTACAGCTTCAAAAAGTAGAAAGACTAGTGGACACTCATTGAAGTTACAATGTAGTGCATTTATGACTAATTGGAGAAATATTTTTTCACTCAATGCATAATCAAACCCTGGAATTCGTTAACAGAGAATGTAGTAAAAACTTAGTGTAGCTGGATTTAAAAGAGGTTTGGATGAGTTCCTGGAGGAAAAGTCCATAAACCATTATTGAATTGGACTGGGGAAATCTGGGATAAGCAACATGGAATCTGTCTACCTTTTGGGAACCTGACAGGTACTTGTGGTCTGGAATGGTCACTATTGGAAATAGAATACTGGGCTCGATAGACCTTTAGCCTGACCCAGTATGGCATTTCCAATGATCTTATGTCCTTATGATACTAATCTAGTGCTTTTCAAACTTTTATCTCATATGACCCCATTTTAGTAAGTGAAAATTCACATCATCCCAGATGATGATGAAATCAAAATAGCAGATCTCCAGTCTCCTTCCCCTCCTCCTCTCATCCAAGGCAGAAAGCAGCGGCAACAGCAGCAGCAGTAGTGAGCACAGGGTCCTTTGTGTCACTGTGCAGTGTGTATTTACAGATCCTAGTACTCTGCATGAGTTTTCAGTCCAACAGAAAGCTTACCCAGACTGGGACAAGGGCCTATGAATGTTCACTGACTCACAGTCCATTTGCTGGCTGGTGATTGCCACTATTTGACATAGGTCACAGTGAAAGTCCAGAGATAAGAGGAAATGGTCATGTTTCTGTTACCTTATCCACTGATAATGTTTGGGAACAACTGTACTAACCAATTAGCATTTGGGCATGTAGTAGTGGTACCCATGGATATTCAATGACAAAAGCCTTGTTAGTGCCGCTGAATATCCTGCAGAGAAACATTCACATAGTTGGTAGGTCTGCAAATCATGTAAATGCTTTTGAACATTCCCCCCATATACCCCTTTAAGACAAATAAAGTGGTAGTTTAGAAGAGACATCTAGAAAAAATCTGGAATGCCCAGAGCACAATTTCCAAAAACTGGGGGAGTGGCAGTTGTGCATTCTGAAACACTCCATTTCTGACTGATCTCCATCATGTTCCGTCTGCCATCTTGTCTCTTCATCCTCAAGTCTTTGCAACTGCTTTCTATCAGAAGACAATCGCCCTTCAGTCTTCTATGTCACTACTACCCTCCCCTCCATATTCGTTCCTTCCCCCTCTGCTACTGACCTCTCTACACTTACTTCTCCTAGTCACTCTGAGCTATCCCATGTCATCACCTCTTCCCGTTCCACCACTGCTCCATCAGACCTTATTTCCTCCCATCTTTTTAAGTTACTCAGAAACGCTTTCCTTCCTCAAATCTCTTCCATCATCATCTTGTCCTTCTCAATGGTGTGTTTCCTTCTTCCTGGAAAGAGGCCATTGTTCTCCCTATCCTTAAAGTTGCCGCCAAGGACATTATGGACCCCACTCATTTACTGCCTATTTTCCTCTTGCCTTTCCTTTCTAAAGTCACTGAACTTCTGGTTGCGCACTAGCTTCAGGAATTGCTTCACTCTTCTCATGCCCTCCACCCTGCTGAGAATGGTTTTTGTCCTACTCTGTCAACTGAGCTTTCCTTGCAATCACTGACTATCTTTGCACAGCTCTGTATTCTCACCATTGGGTTCTCCTTGTCTTTCTTGAAATCATTGTGGCTTTTGACTTGGTTGATCATTCTCTCCTTTCTCAGTTTTCCTCTGTTGGTGTTACTGATTTCTCTCTCACTTGGTTCTATTCTTATCTGCTTGACTGTTCCTACAAGATATCTTGGTCTTCCAAGCTCTTTACCCCTCAGAGGTTTCACTGTGGTGTTCCCCAGAGTTCTGTCCTCGATCCCATTCTTTTCAATGCCTTTCTGTCTCCATTAGCCTTTCTCATTGCATCCCTTGATATCTTGTTTTTTATTTACCCAGAAGATATCCAGTTCCTCTTTTGTTTCCCCACCAATTCTCCCTCTCTTATCTCTCAAATTTCCTGTAAGCTTGACTCCATTGCCGTTTGACTTTCCCACCATGGCCTAAAACTGAATATCTCTAAGTCTGCTTCCCTTTTGTTTGCTACCCCGACCCCCCTATCCTTTCCTGCTCCTTCCTCCATTCATGGTTCCCCACTTTACTTTCAACCCTTAGTTGATTCTTGGTGTCTCCTTTGATTCACAGCTTTTTGTTTTCTTTCCATATTTCTTCAATCCTCCATCCATTTGCTTCTGTTTTCTCTGATCATTTTTTGCTTCCGTTATGCTAATTCCCTTCTTTCTGGTCTCCCCCAATGTCAAATCCGTTGTTTATAAATGATCCAAAACACTGCTCTCAGACTCCTTCATGATGCTGATAAGTATGACTATTTCACTCCCCTTTTTCTCACTGAGTGTTGGCTTCCTGTACCTTCTGATATCCAATATAAAGTTCTCATTCTTACGCATCATGCCCTTCACATCAATAACCCCCCTTTCCTTTCACAGTTCCCCTCTGCCTTTACGCCTCTCCTTGCGCTTCAGTCTGCCTCCCAAAGTCTCTTAGAGGTCCCTGGCCGTCATTTGGTCTGCATGTTCTTGACACGTTCCTCAGCCTTCTGCACCATGGCCCCCACCCTTTGGAACTCTCTGCCTTCTACTCTCAGGTTCTCAACTCTTGTTCACCTGCTTTAAATCTCAGCTGAAAACCTATCTCTTCACTTTAGACTTTCTCACAATGATTCCCTCCTAAATTTTGTTTCTCCTGGATTTATTTCCCCCTTCCTTCTCAATCCTCAGTTCAGTCAATTTTGGTCTATCTGTGTCTCTATCTTCTGCCTTCCTCCCTTTCCTCGTGTGTCTTCTGTTACTTGCCTTTGCCACTGCTATGGAACCTATACCATTCCCTTCCTCTCTCTCCCTCATTATCTTGTCTTTGTTCTTTGTCACCCCATACTTGTTTTCATCTCTTCCTCCCTATTATCTATATTGAGAACCGCTTAGTTGTTTTTCTATAGGCAGTATATCAAATCAAATAAACTGTAACTTTAACTGTATCTCTACCCCAAAAAATGATGGGCTCCATGCAGATTGCAAGGCCACGTATATGCACAGCTGTAGGCCATTTTGCAAATGTGGATGCCCCTGATAGAATCGGATACTTGGACAGTCTGTCTATGTAGGAGAGTGTCTATGTAATGAGATGAGCACGTCCTGTCCTGCCATTTCAGACACTCTGACGTGTGACAGTTGGCCAGTAATATCTTTGGAGTAAAGGAGTAGCCTAATGGTTAGATACTGCCTTGGAAACCAAGAGACCAGGGTTCTATTCCTACTAGCACTCCTTGTGGCTTTGGGCAAGTCACTTAACCCTCCATTACCTCAGAAAAATCCAAGTATCAATGTCCCTGTTCAATGTACATTACCAAATTTAAGTTGCAATGTAAACCACTGACTAAAATGATAAAGCAGTATAAATAAAACCCTGTTAAATAAATAAATATTTTCAGGCAAGTTTCTTTGGCCAGGAAATATTAACCATTCCCATATAAGCAAATTTTGCTGCCTCCTCTGGAAGTTGTGCTATGAAACAAGACCTTTTTTGCTTCTTATTTGTGGTTAGGAGCAGGCACTATATAGGAATGGTCAATTCAACAACAAGGGTCTGATGTGCTTCTGCCATTCTGATGTGCTTGTGCATCATGATATGCAACTCCCTTGCTCTGCCTAGGGCATCCCTCCACCACACCCTTGTGCTACCTGATCGTTCTAGTACCGGGGACTTCTATAACCAGCTTTCTAAAATGGCTCTGTGGACATCTCCATGATTTGCATGTCTATGTGCCCCTTTCACATATCCAGCTCACAAACAGAGCTTCTAAAATACCCCAATATTATTCTATTTTCATGTTTAGAGACTTCCTTCATACAACACTAGATGGAAAAATATCACTGCGTAGATGACTCAAGATTGTTATGTGTTGTTCTAGATTTCATGTGGGATGGTGAGATCAATTGATGGTTGCTGAAGACAGAATGGCGTTGGAATTTTGAATTAGCATAGTAATACTAGGTAGTCTGAATGCTAAACTTAAATTTGCGGCTTTCCTGAGACAACAATGATAAATATCAGGAATACCCACTGAATATATTTGCCTCCTTTGGTTTTGTGATCTAGGATTTTGATAGGAGATATTTGGGTTTGAAATCATGTCATGTGATCAGTCAATGGGAGATAAGTGTTTAGTGGTTTGCCAGAATATTATACTCTTTGAAAAATAGTGTTAAAGGTCATGCTGATTGTGATTAGGCCTTGATCAATGTCTTTTTTGGTGAAAAATTATGTTCTGTTCATAACTGTATTGTTTTATGTCTGTGTTTACATTGGAATCTGGAGAGAACATCATGATTGTCATAATGCATGCATGCAAAGTGCTGTTGAGTCAGTCCTGACTCCTGGTAACTCAGCAGCACCTGGGTTTTCATGGCAGTATGACCAGAAGTAGATTGTCAGACCTTTCTTCTGAGGCAATGGAGGGTTAAGCGACTTGCCAAAGGCCACATGGAGTGCTAGTGGGAATTGAACCCTGGTCTCTTAGTACCAAGCTAGTGCTTGAACCACTAGGCTACTCCTTCACTCCCTGATCATTGGAATATAAATATAAAAATCAGATAGGGTAACACAGGATTAACAGAGTGAAACAAACTTCCAATTTTAATCCTATAGTGTGGTTTACAGTTGTTTTCTAATTATAATATTTATAATATAAACATATTAAATTTGTGCTCATTTAAACGGGTTATGTATGTTTTCCAATATAAACAGATGTGAAGAAGCCTGTAAGGTGAAAGATGGTTCATGTTGGGATTCTTTAGGACATTGTCGGTTTCTATGTAGACCATTAACCCATGTATAAAAATTAGTCATGGGTATTTTAGAATCTCTTTCCATTTATTTATTTAGCTACATTTATATCCCGCTTTTCACTGGGTCAAAGCAGTTTAACAAAAAAGGGGGGGGCAATAATCAAATAAGTTAATAAAGAAAGGGAGGGAGCCATCACCAGGGGGCATAACATAGTTGATCTGCACAGAAAGTAATAGTACCAGACAGTTGACATTTTACGGAAGTCTCTTAGATGGTGGCTGGGGGGGTAGGTCAGAGGGTCTGAGGGAATAGTCATTGAGAGATGTCTGTTTCAGGTCCAAGATATTCATGAAACAGGATGGTTTTAAACTGTTTCTGGAATGTGGAGAGGTCTTTGGTGCTTCGGATCTGGCTCGGGAGAGAGTTCCAGAGGGAGGGTGCGTATAGTTCGGATGCTCTGTTGCAGATTTGCTGATTTAGCTTAGTTCATTCGCGGGGGATAGTGAGAGTGTTGCTGGTGGTCTGACGGGTTGGTCTGTTGAGAGTAGGGTGAGGTAGTAGTCTGGAGTTGGGAGGTCTGGGTTTGATGGAGGGCTTTGTGGATGAGTAGGAGGGATTTGCATTTAATCCTTGTTTCGGGGGGGGGGGGCAGGATGTGAAGTTTTCTCAGGACTGAGGTGATGTGATCATGTTTTTTTGCCTTCTGGATGATTCTTGCAGTGATGTTTAAGGCAGTTCGTAGGGGGTTGGTGTGGGTGGCGGGTAGTCCGTGATAAATTGCATTGCAGTAGTCCAGGTGGGGGAGCGTCATGGCCTGCATGACTGTTCTGAAGTCCTGTGAGTCGAAGAGTGGTCTGAGCCGTTGTACTGTCTTTGCTTTGTGGAATATTGTTCTGGCCATCTTTTTGATCTGTTGTTTAAATGTAAGCGCTTGATCAATGATGATTCCCAAATATTTTATGTAGGGTTGAACTTGTATTTGGGTGGTTCCCAAGGTGAGGTGTGGCAGTGGGGTGAAGTTTGGGTCCTTGGTCACAATGAGGGCTTCCATTTTTTTTAATGTTGATGGAGAGGTTGTTCTCTTGTAGCCAGCTGGAGACATCAATAAAGCAGTCTGATAGGTGATTGTTTGTTGGGTTTGTGGTTGTGACGGGTTCATAAAGCATTATGTTGTCTGCCTAGATATGGTAGTTGATGTTGTGAGCGCGTATTACCGAGCAGAGTGGCTGTAGGTAGATATTGAAGAGCATTGCGGATAGCGTGGAGCCTTGGGGTACTCCTTGGTGCTGTCAAAAGGGGGGGGGAGGTTGCCATGCTTGTGCGGATCAGCTGTTGTCTATAGGTCAGGTAGGAGTGGAACCATTGTAGCATGATGTCCTTGATGCCAATCTCCTGTAGTATATGTAGGAGTGTGTTGCGGGAGATGGTGTCAAATGCTGCGGATATGTCTAGAAAGATCATAGCATATCCAGAGTGTTTTGTCTGCGTACCTTTGATTAGGGAATTCAGTAGTGATATCATGAGGGTCTCAACTCCATGTGA
Source organism: Ichthyophis bannanicus (assembly GCA_033557465.1). Taxonomy (NCBI): domain Eukaryota; kingdom Metazoa; phylum Chordata; class Amphibia; order Gymnophiona; family Ichthyophiidae; genus Ichthyophis; species Ichthyophis bannanicus. The sequence goes on from CM066031.1 coordinate 1,044,528,990, forward strand.
TGGGCAGAATCCATGTTGTTGTGAGTCCAGGAAGTTGTTGGTATCCAGGTGGTCTTGAAGCTGTTGTTGAATTATCTTCTCGATGACTTTAGCAGTGAATGGGAGACTTGCTATTGGCCTGAAGGAGGCGGGGTCAAGGGGGTCCAGGTTGTGTTTCTTAATGGTTGGGCAAATGACGGAGGTTTTGAGAGTGTCTGGCATGTGTTCTTGCTTGAGAGATTCGTTGACTATGTGGGTTAAGGCTGTGCTTATGTTCTCCTTAGTTTTTTTTATCCATTCCACAGGGCAGGGGTCTAATGGAGAGGTGGCGGTGTTTAGAGGTCTGAAAATGGGCACTTGGATGTGCAAGGAATGGAGACATCCTAATAGTCTTTTTAGAAGCCAGGTATGGAGATGTCCCCAACATGAGAACATCCATGTTCTAGAGTTTGGATGTTAAATTTTGAGTGAATGTCGACAATGTACAGTTCATCATCTCTATTTCTGCTTCATTAGATGATTCTTTTAAGTATGTGGAATTTTGCCTTAATTCAGTTGAGTCATGGATATTTCAGAATAGGTTGAAACTGAACATGAAGAAGACAGAAATTTTGTATTTATCTTCAGATTTTCCAAATCCTTTGTTTAAATTCTGTGACGGATTCTTTTCCATTTGTGCTTAGCTATGTCTTTAGAGATCTTAGATATATAATTAAATCTGCATGACTCTATACAAAGAATGGTTAAAGCTGCTTATTACAAATTGCATCTTCTCTGGAGACTAAAACCATATTTATCTAGCAATAATTTCCGTTCTGTGTTACAGATTTTAGTCCTTTCACTCTTGGACTACGTCTTCTTTACAATCAGTCCACAATGCCACCGCTCATTTTTTAACTGGATGCAAATGTTCTGATGATATTATGCAACAATTATTTGTTTTGCATTGGCTTCCTATCAGATTTCAAGTTTTACATAAAGTGATTATCTTTACTTTCAAATGCTTGCATAACATGGCCTTGTCAGTTTATCAACTTTGCTTAGACCTTACTGTCTTTCTCATGTTTTACAATCTCAGGATGAGCAGCTATTAGTTTAAAAAGATTCATTTTCAGTCATTACATAAGAACAGTTGCTTTATGAGTGCTCCATCTATTTGGAATTCTCTCCCTAATGAGTTATGTGCTAAAGCAGAGGTTTTGGATTTGTTTGCTAGGCGGGTGAAGTGCTTGGGGCAATCATGTTTATGATGTAAGAATGATCCAGTTTGTGTTCTCAAATGGTTGTCTCTTTAGTTTTATTTTTTTAGATTAGACTGTTTTATTTTATTTTTTACTTATTTGTTTTTAATTTAATTTATTTTGTATGAGTTTATTGGTATGTTATGATGAATGGTGTGTTTTTGTTACCCATCTTGGTTATTTTATAGGCTATAATCAAGTAAGTAAATAAATAAATGTAACATGGAGGCACGATGAAGGCGTGTCCTGGGCAGAACAAGAGAGATGTGCATCACAGTGTGAATTCAGAATGGCACAAGTACGTCTGACCTGGTTGGTGAGGTATCCATCCCTTTACTTGCTCCTGACTATGAATAAAGTGAAGAAAAATATTCTTTTCATGGATGCAACTCTTCTAGGGGAAAGCGCATAATGTGCTTACATCATCACAGTTATTGTTTCCTACCCAAAGAAACTTGAATGTAAATAGAAACCCAAAGCATATAACTGGCCTGCAGCTGCATGTCTAAATATCTGAAATGGCAGGCCAGGATGTATAAGTCTCATAGCATAGTCGCTCCCCTTCTGAAATATCTCTGTCAATATGTCCAAATACCCAGATTTGAAGCTATACAAGTGGGGAAGTCCATATTTGTGAAATGGCCTATACCCATGCATGTACTTAGCCTTGCAACTTACATGGGGCCTATCTCCATAACCAGTTACAGGTGTGTTCATTTTTCAGGATGGAAAAAGAGCGATTTCAGAAGACACTGCTGCCATGTCTCCAGTTTTTAGATGTTCTGCTCTGGATGTCCCAGATTTTTCTTAGACATTCCTCTGAAATGCTACTTTTGATGTTTATTAGATAACCTTTTTTGCTGCTACAGTTATTGATTTAATTTTTTTAGAAGTTTTCAGAAGGGGATTTTCATGTTTTATGCAAAGCTTTTCTGCTACTGTTTTTTTTTCTTCTTTCCTCTAGCCTTCAAGTTCAAAGAGGAGGAAAAGAACTCTTTGAAGTCACTGCACTGCTAAGGTGTTATATTCTCTACAGGGAAAACTATTTTGGCAAATGATAACAGAACCCACATGAGATGGGTCCATACTGGACCCGGGGCTTCAAAATGGGAGAGTTTCTGATGTTTTAGTGGGTGATCATCTTAAATCCAGTAATAACCGGTTGGTATGGTTCAGTTTTAAGACAACAGCTGTATAGGTCATTCAAAAGTGACGGTCCTAGATTTTAGGAAAACCAACTTTGTCAAGACTAGACATACCATAAGGAGTCATTAGCTGAATGGGAACAGCTGGGGGATATAAAAGGTAGTGGGCAAAACTGAAAGGGAATATTTTAAGAGCACCAAACCTTTTTCTATGAGAACTAAATAAGTGTAAAAGGAAAAGGAGGCCACTATGGGTCTCAAAAGAAGTATCTGAAAGGGAGAAGAAAAATAAGGTGGCTTTCATAAAATACAAGACAAACATCAATATTTTGAAAAGCTATAAGAAGCTAGGAAAGTAGTCAGGAAAGCAAATATGCGAAAGGAAGAAAAATAGCCAATGACGTAAAATGGTGGGGGGGGGGGGGACGACAAAGCATGTTTTAGATATATTAGTGGCAGGAGGAAGTGAAAAAGTGGACTGAATGGTGAAGGGGAGGAATATGTATATTGAAGCTGATGAGGATAAAGTGGAATTACTTAACAAATACTTCTGTTTTGTTTTCACAGATGAAGGGGCCAGGAGTAGGACCTCAGAAAACATACACAACAAGGAACAGAAGTGATGTGGATCTTGAATGATTTTCAGAAGACTGTGTTTGTGAGGAGCTAGCTAAACTAAAAATAGACAAAGTAAAGGGGCCAATGGGATGCATCCAAGAGGAACGAAGGAAAGGGAAACTCTATTGGTTCCACTTTTTGACCTTTTCAATGCTTCTTTATAGTCAGAAGTGGTCTCAAAGGACTGGAGAAGGGCACATGTAGTCCTTCTACACAAAATCAGAAGTAAGATTGGATGATGTTGGGAACTACAGACTTATTAGTCTGACCTCTGTGGTAAGTAAATTAATGGAAACACTTTGATTGCTTGACCAGAGTTTTGGACTGAGGAAGAGGGCTAGTTGTGATATACTTAGATTTCTGTAAAGCCTTTAACACTGTTCTGCACAGGGAACTTATAAATAAATTGAGATCACTGGGGGTAGACACTAAAGGGACTGACTGAACAAGAAACTGTTTGAGTGGGAGACAGCAAAGGGTACAATCAAATGGAGTTCACTCTAAGGAGAAGGGCATTAGCAGTGGTGTGCTACAGGGGTCTGCCCTTGGTATAATTATTTTCAATATTTTTATAAGCGATATTGTACAAGGACTATCAGGCAAGGTTTGCCTCTGTAGATGATTCCAAAATTTGCAATAGGCTAGATGCCCAGAAAGGTATAGATACAATTAGGAGAGATCTAGCAAAGCTTGAAAAATGGTGAAGAATTTAATACTAAAAAATGAAGGGTCATGCACTTGGGTTGCAAAAATCCAAGAGATTGATATAATTTAGGGGGTGAAATACTCTGTCCATAAAAGAAGAGCAAGACCTGGTAGTGACTGTTTCTGATGATCTTAAGGTGGCTAAATAGGTAGAAAAGGTGATACTGAAAGCCAGAAGGATGCTTGGGCACATAGGAACAGCCAGCAGGAAGAAGGAGGTAATAATGCCTCTTTATAAGTCTTTGGTGAGATCTCATTTGGAGTGGTGTGTGTAATTCTGTAGACCACATCTTCAAAAGGATATAAACAGGATGTAGTTGGTGCAGAGAATGGGTAATACCATCAAGGTGAAAGAAGATAGGAGTATTTGAAGAAATATTTTTTTACAGAAAGAGTGGTAGATGCACAACATAGCCTCCCAGTGGAGGTAGTAGAGATGAGGATTGTATCTGAAATCAAGAAAGCATGGGAAAACCACAGAGGATCTCTAAGAGAAAGGGCCTGGAAAGCTGAGTAGTTGGTATTAAAGGGCAGTGGAGAGGTCGTATGGCCTTTATGTGCCATCATTTTTCTCTGTTTCTATGTCTGTCTGTAGATATAGCAAGATATCATTTTGAAGTTGTTCAAAGAGGAATTGTTTTGCTTATTATTTTTCAAAGACACTCTAAGATGAACAATTTTGTTCATTATATTTATTGGATAATCAGCATTTTTGGCAAGAATTTTCTGAGATATTTGATGCTAGGAATATGCACAGCCAAAAATGTTTAAGTTCATTTTTGGAATTTTCAGAAATTGTCTTGCACATTTTATGTAGTTCATTTCACACACTTCGTTTAATAACATTTTTTGATGAGCAATAGTACTTTTAAATGTGTATGTGATACTTCTCAGGTGAATTGGCGTTAAATCATTTTAGCATACAATACATTTTTTGAAATGTATTAACAAACCAAATGTATACTAATAAATACACATGTCTAATTGATATAACAATTAATTGTTTGGCAACCCTGCCCCAAGAAGGTTTCAACCATACTTTGAAATGGAGAGACCCATAATAGGGTCTCTCCATTTCAAAGCAAGGTACCAAAGCTCCAACAACTGAACAATGGCTGGGAAAAATCATATTGCCAAAGCTGTTGCCCCCATTACAGCTTCTACCTCTGTCCAAAGCCAGTTGAATGACCAATTCCATCTGCAGGAAGCCTACATGCTGCTGCTCTCAGGAAACAGGTGGAGGAGCTCAGAGAAGAGGTGGCAAGGCTGAAGAGCATTCAAGGCAGTGAAAGGTGCATTGATGAGATGCTTCTTGAAACATCCAAGCTCTACAGCAGATATGAGGGTGGGAGCCTACAGAAGGACCAAAGTGACATGAGTCACCAGGTCCTGCAGAATCACCAATCCAACCCTTCAAGCCCTTGAAATGAATAACCATTATGCAGCCCTGGACGTGGAGGTGCTGGAGGCATCCCAGGAAAGGGAAGAACCAGAGATTGAGCACTCCAAAGTTGCTGAACAGTGACCACTAGGACACAAAGGGTAGTGGTGGTTGGTGACTCTCTTCTGAGGGGTACTGAGGCATCCATCTGTCGACCAGACTCAGTGTCCAGAGAGGTATACTGTCTGCCAGGTGCAAAAATCCAAGATGTTATGGAGAGTTTGCTGAGACTCATCAAGCCTATTGACTATTTGCTCATCCATGTTAGCACAAACGATACTGCCAGATATCCCTCTGAGCATTTCAAGATTGACTTCATGGCTTTGGGACAGAGGGTGAAGCAGATAGGAGTGCAGGTTGTTTTCTCTTCAATCCTCCCTGTTGAGGGTAAAGGCCAGGGCAGAGAAGCTTGCATCCTGGAGACAAATGCATGGTTGTGTGGATGGTATCATCAAGAGCATTTTGGTTTCCTGGACCATGGGATGATGATTCAAGGGCTCAGAGCAGAGATGGCATCCATCTGTTCAAGAAGGGTCGACATGTCTTCAGTAGCAGATTGGCTAACCTATTGAAGAGGGCTTTAAACTAGATTCATCGGGGATGGGTGAAGAAAGTCCCCAGGTAAGTGAAACATTAAATACCTTTATAGAAATAGGTAAGAGGAGCAACACCTGGAAAGTAGTGTCGATAAATGCCCGTAGCATGGGAAATAAGAACCCAGATGTTGTGGCTTTAATGGGAGAGGCTCACTTGGATTTGGTGGCAGTTAAGAGTCATGGTTCATAGACAACTATGACTGGGATATAACTATACCAGGCTATACATTATTCAGAAAGGAAAGGAAGAAGGGGAGCAGGGGTGGCACTATAAGTAAAAAATAATATTAAAGCTATGGAAATACAGGGCTTAAAAAGGAGAGAGGAGGCAGTGTGTGTTAAACTAGAAAGAGGGAAAGAGAAATCCATTTGCATTGGCATGATGCTCCCCACATATTACTCCTTATCCCTGGTTTGATGTAACCCCTCAGTGTTTAATGTATGCTGTTGGGTTCATTGTTAAACCACTCCTGATCTTGGGAAGGGGTGGTATATACAAAATGTTGAAAATAAATATGATATACAGACCTCCATCACAGGGAGAAGATGTAGATGGAGATTTAATAAAAGACATATGCAGCATTGCCAGGAACGAGGAAGTACTACTGATAGGGGATTTCAATATGCTGGATGTTGATTGGTGCATCCCTGCTGCGGTGTCATCTAGAAGCAAGGAGTTCCTGGATTCTTTACAGGAAGAAGTGTTCAGGCAACTGGCAACAGAATCCACACATGAAGAGGCCATACTAGACTTGGTGCTTACCAATGGGAATAGTCTTTTTGATGTTATAGTGGGAGATCATCTTGCATAGTGGGCGTCCATCTGTTCAAGAAAGGCCGATGTATCTCCAGTAGCAGATTGGCTAATCTACTGAAGAGGACTTTAAACTAGATTTGTTGGGGATGTGTGAAGAAAAACCTCCAGGTAAGTGAAAAACCCCAGGTAAGTGAAACATTAAATATCTTTATGGAAATGGGTAAAAGGGACAACATATGGAAAGCAGTATGTATAAATGCCTGTAGCATGGGAAATAAGATCCCAGATGTGGAAGCTTTAATGGGAGTGGCTGGCTTGGATTTAGTGGCAGTTACAGAAACATGTTTCACAGAAAACTATGAATGGGATGTAACTATACCTGGCTATACTTTATTCAGAAAGGACAGGGTAGGAAGAAGGGGAGGAGGAGTGGCACTATATGTAAAAAATAATATTAAAGCTTTGGAACTATAGAGCTTAAAAGGGAGAGAGGAGGCACTGTGGATTAAAGTAGAAAGAGGGAAAAAGAAATCTATTTGCATTGGCGTGATAAACAGACCTTCCTCACAAGAGGAAGAGGTGGATGGAGAGTTAAATGAAGACATACGCAGCATTGATAGAAGATGAAGTGCTACTGATAGGGGATTTCAATATGCCAGATATTTTTGGGCACCTTCCTGCTGCAGTATCATTTAGTACAGAGGCTCCCAACTCCAGTCCTGGAGGGCCAAACACCATTCAGGTTTTCAGGCTGTCCCTAATGAATATGCATGAGATACATTTGAATACAGAGTTGGGAACCTCTGATCTAGAAGTAAGGAGATCCTGGGCTCTCTACAGGGAGAACTATTCAGGCAACTGGTAACAGAACCCACACTTGAAGGAGCCATACTGAACCTGGTGCTTACCAAAGGTGAAAGTGTTTCTGATGTTATAGTGGGAGATCATTTTGCATCCAGTGATCACCAGATGGTGTGGGTCAGTATTAAGACTAGGGCTGTTAGAATCCATTCAAAAGTGAGGGTCTGAGATTTAGGAAAACTAACTTTTCCAAGATGGGCCAATACCTCAGGGAATCGTTAGTGGGATGGGAACAGCTGGGGGATGTAGAAAAACAGCGGGCAAAACTAAAAGGGGGTGTTTTAAAGGCAACCAACCTTTTTGTTAGAATGGTAAGTAAAAGGAAAAGGAGGCTGCTATGGTTCTCAAAAGAGGTAGCCGAAAAGGTGAAGAAAAAGAGGGAGGCCTTCATGAAATACAAGAGATCACAGAGAGAGGAAGACAGGCATCTATTTTGGAAAAACTTAGAGAAGCTAGCAAAGTAGTCAAGAAAGCAAAGATTCAAAAAGAGGAGGAAATAGCCAATGCAATAAAATGGGGGTGGGGGGATAAGACATTTTTTCACATATGTTAGTGAGAAGAAGAAGGGAAAAAGTGGTATTGTCAGACTCAAGGGTGAAGGGGAGGAATATGTAGAAACTGATGAGGATAAAGCAGAATTGCTTAACAAATATTTCTGTTCTGTGTTCACAGATGATGAACCAGGAACAGGACCTCAGAAAACACCCACAAACAGGAACAGAAGCGAGGGGCACCTTGAACAATTTTCAGAAGGCTGTGTTCGTGACAAACTAGCTTAACTTAAAGTAGACAAAGCCATGGGACCGGATGGGATACACTCTAGAATACTGAGGGAAATTGGGGGCATGCTAGCAGCTCCACTGACTGACCTTTTCAATGCCTCGTTGGGGTTGGAAGTGGTACCAAAGGACTGGAGAGAGGCTCATATGGTCTCTTTATACAAAAGTGGAAGTAAGTATGTAGTTTAAAACTATAGGCCAGTTAGTTTAACCGGTGGTGAGTAAATTATTGGAATCGCTGCTGAAAGAGAAAATAGTGATGTTTCTGGAGTCTAGCGGATTACAGGATACGAGGCAGCATGGATTCACCAGAGATTCACCAGCGGCAGGTCTTGTCAGACAAATCTGATTGATTTCTTTGACTGGGTGACCAGGGAGTTGGACCGAGGGAGAACCCTAGATGTGGTGTATTTAGAATTCAGTAAAGCCTTTGACACAGTTCCTTACAGGCAACTTATAAACAAACTGAGCACCCTAGGGATGGACCCTAAATTTACTGCTTGGGTTAGAAATTGGTTGAGTGGGAGGTGACAAAGTATACAGGTCAAAGGAGCTCACTCTGAGGAGAAGGATGTTACCAGTGGTGTGCCCCAGGGATCTGTTGTTGGTCCGATTCTTTTTAACATCTTTGTTAGTGATATAGCAGAAGGGCTATCGGGTAAGGTTTGCCTCTTTTCGGATGATACCAAAATATGCAATAGAGTAAACACCGAGGAAGGTGTAGATAACATGAGGAAGGATCTAGCTAAGCTTGAAGAATGGTCTAGAATTTGGCAGTTGGGATTTAATGTTAAAAAAATGCAAGGTCATGCATTTGGGCTGCAGCAATCCAAGGGAGCAAGGGTGGCCCAAAAAAAAGTGAGAACATCTCGTAACATAAAAGTTATTTAAAAATTCAAAAAGACAGATTTAAATAATTGACAAATTAAAAAAAAAAAGATGGCGACCGGAAATTGTTGAAATAAAGACGTTAGATAGCTAAAAAAGGTAAATAAGTAAACTATTTAAGCTTTTAATTTACGAGATGATCTCACTTTTTTGGTCCACTCTGTAGTATAGGGGGTGAAGTACTTTTGTCCACTAAAGAAAAGCGGGACCTCAATGTGGTTGTGTCTGATGAACTTAAAGTAGCTAAGGATCTTAATATGTACACCTTAGAGTAAGAGCGGGATAGAGGTGATATGACTGAGATGTTTAAATACCTCTGTGGCATAAATGCACAGGGGAAGAACCTCTTTCGATTGAAATCAAGTTCTACTACGAGGGGACATGGGATGAGGGTGAAAGGGGATAGATTCAGGAGTGATATGCGGAAATATTTCTTTACGGAAAGAGTGGTGGATCCGTGGAATAGCCTCCCAGTGGAGGTGGTAGAGATGAGGACAGTATCTGAATTAAAAAAAGCATGGGACAAATACAGAGGATCCCTACAGGAAAAAAGGGGACTGTTGTAGTTGTTGATATGGAAGGACAGACTAGATAGGCCATGTGGTCTTTTTCTGTCATTGTTTTTCTCTGTTTCTATGTTTCTAAAAAGGTAGAAAAGGCAACAGCAAAAGCTAGAAGGATACTTGGGTGCACAGGGAGAGGAATGGCCAACAGAAGAAAGGAGGTGATAGTGCCTCTGTATAAGTCTTTGGTGCGACTTCATTTGCAGTATAGTGTGCAATTCTAGAGACTGGACCTTCAAAAGGATATAAACAGGATGGGGTCAGTACAGAGGGTGGCTACTAAAATGGTTAGTGGTCCTCATTATAAAGCATATGAGGACAGACTAAAGTATCTGCATTCAAAAAAGCATGGGACAAACACAGGATCTCAAAAGGAAAAAAGGGGACTGTTGTAGTTGTTGAAATGGAAGGAGAGACTAGATAGGCCATGTGTTCTTTTTCTGTCATCATGTTTTTATGTTATCCCACTCCAGAGGTTTAACAGCTTTTACCTCAGACTGACACATCTCAATGGGAAGCCCAGAAATAAAAGTAATCTCAGCCAGTTCTCTTGTCTTTAAAAGTTTCTTTCCCTTCAGAAGCAGAAAATTTGAAGATAAGAAGATAATTTGGAAATAGTACTTGAGGATCAACTATCCAGAGGGTCACCATGAGTCGACAGTGACTTGACAGCACTTAACAATAACCACAGGTATATAAAATTGCACTTCTCAGGTTAACTCTATTTTACTTTGCAGAAACCAGCACTCAGTTTTGAATGTAAAAAACAGTTTTTTGCAGGTAAGTTTGACTTTCCATTCCCTTTATTGTTGAAACATGCACAATTTTAAGGAAAACAAAGATGAAAATCTCTTTTAAAGTTTTTTCTGTGCTTATGCTTTGGCGTGGCCCTTAGGCATTGGTCCGTGGCGTCTGTTGCTGAGGGTTGCACTGATGACATGGTCTGGGTTGACGTGCCTCTATTTTGTGGTGACTTGCTGCTCCATGTTTCTCTCCTTCTATTATCTGTTTGACTGTCTCTGTCCTCTATTCTGTCCTATCATATGAATGGCGTTCTTTTCCTATTTCCTCGAATGATATTGCATTGTAAACCGCTCTAATGCCTCTGGCCTGAGCGGTATATCAAATCTAAATAAACAATAAACAATCACAGGACCATCCAATCTTGAAACACTGTCTCAGGTATGCAGAAAGATTTGCAAACAATTACTTTTTAGTACAAAGCCTTCACTTTAGCTTCTTTCTTTCTCCAACAGGTTTAATTATAATACTAGAAGCCCCAAAGTGTGTCAATTGACGCAAATGCATCTTCGAAGTTGTATACCAGCGCCACTGCTAGAACCATGTCAGTCATGTTCCATGACTTTGTTAGCAAGGTCAAGATGTTCAAATATGTGCATCGAAAATTAATGACAGATGCACCATCTAGCGGGAAAATGAATTTATACCTAGAAGCCCCAAAGTACGTCAATTGACGCACTCAATTGTCTTGGATGCGTCAATTGACATACTTTGGGGCTTCTTGGTATAAATTCATGTTCCCACTAGGTGGTGCATCTCAATCACTGTTTACAGTTTTACTCTGACATTACTAACAATAAACACACAATGATGTCATGTAATGACGTCACATACTGCACGTATTTAACAAATAAGTAACGTCACATTAATTCACATCTGTATTTCATGCTAAACGCAGTCGTCGTGATAAAGCGTCAATTGACGCACTTTGGGGTTTCTAGGTAAAATTCCTTTTGGGGCTTCTAGTGTTAAGAAGTAAGACGTTTAGTTAAGTAGACCATATATTAGGCTTCTCTAGCTAATTTGTGTTTGAGCTCAAATGCAAAAAAAAAATACATAGAAACATTGAAATATGATGACAGAAAAAGACCAGGTGGCCTATCTAGTCTGTCCTTCCACATCAACAACTACAACAGTCCCCTTTTACCCTCAGAGATCCTCCATGCTTTTTTGAATTCAGTTACTATCCTCATCTCTACCACCTCCACTGGGAGACTATTCCACGGATCCACTACTCTTTCCGTAAAGAAATATTTCCGCATATCACTCCTGAATCTATCTCCCTTCACCCTCATCCCATGTCCCCTCATAGCAGAACTTGCCTTCAATTAAAAGAGGCTCTCTCCCTGAACATTTATGCCATGGAGGTATTTAAACATCTCAATCATATCATCTCTATTCCGCCTTGCCTCTAAGGTGTACATATTAAGATCCTTAAGTCTGTCCTCGTTTGCTTTATAATGGAGACCACTAATCATTTTAGTAGCCACCCTCTGCACCGACTCCATCCTGTTCACATCCTTTTGAAGGTGCGGTCTCCAGAATTGCACACTATACTCCAAATGAGGTTGCACCAAAGACTTATACAGAGGCATTATCACCTCCTTTTTTCTGCTAGCCATTCCTCTCAGTATGCACCCAAGCATACTTCTGGCTTTTGCCGTTGCCTTTTCTACCTGTTTAGCTACTTTAAGATCATCAGACACCACCATGCCTAGGTCCCGCTCTTCTTTAGTGGACAAAAGTACTTCACCTCCTATACTGTATTGCTCCCTTGGATTGCTGCAGCCCAAATGAATGACCTTACATTTTTTAAAATTAAATCCCAGCAGCCAAATTCTAGACCATTCTTCAAGCTTAGCTAGATCCCTCCTCTATTGCAGATTTTGGTATCATCTGCAAAGAGGCAAACCTTACCTGACAGCCCTTCCGCTATATCACTAACAAAGATGTTAAAAAGAATCAGACCAAGGACAGATCCCTGGGGCACAGCACTGGTAACATCCTTCTCCTCAGAGTGAGCTCCATTTACCTGTACTCTTTGTTGCCTCCCACCCAACCAATTTCTAACCCAAGCAGTAACTTTAAGGTCTGACAAGACCTGCCTCTGGTGAATCCATGCTGCCTCGGATCCTGTAATCCGCTGGATTCCAGAAACCTCACTATTTTCTCTTTCAGCAGTGTTTCCAATAATTTACTCACCACCGAAGTTAAACTAACCGGCCTGTAGTTTTCAACCACATCCTTACTTCCGCTTTTGTGTAAAGGTACCACATGAGCCTCTCTCCAGTCCTTTGGCACCACTTCCGACTCCAACAAGAACATAAGAACATAAGACATGCCATACTGGGTCAGACCGAGGTCCATCAAGCCCAGTATCCTGTTTCCAACAGTGGCCAATCTAGGTCATACTTACCTAGCAAAATCCCCAAAAGACACAGGTTCCACAATGCTTGTACTGGGTCAAGCATTGATATCCTGCGTCCCTTTTTAATAGTGGTTTATGGACCTTTCCTCCAGGAACTTGTCCAAACCTTTTTTAAACCCAGCTAACAAGGCATTGAAAAGGTCAGTCAGTGGAGCTGCTAGAACATCCCCAAGTTCCCTCAGTATTCTAGGGTGTATCCCATCCGGTCCCATCGCTTTGTCTACTTTAAGTTGAGCTAGTTTCTCACAAACACAGTCTTCTGAAAATTGTTCAAGATGTCCCTCGCTTCTATTCCTGTTTGTGGGTGTTTTCTGAGGTCCTGCTCCTGGTTGTTCATCTGTGAACACAGAACAGAAATATTTGTTAAGCAATTCCACTTTATCCTCATCAGCTTCTACATATTCCTCCCCTGCACCCTTGTGTCTGACAATACCACTTTTGCCCATCCTCTTCTCACTAATATATCGAAAAATGTCTTATCCCCCCATTTTATTGCATTGGCTATTTCCTCCTCCTTTTGAATCTTTGCCTTCCTGACTACTTTGCTAGCTTCTCTAAGTTTTTCCAAATATGGATGCCTGTCTCCCTCTCTCTGTGATCTCTTGTAAGTCATGAAGGCCTCCCTCTTTTTCTTCACTTTTTCAGCTGCTTCTTTCGAAAGCCATAGCGGTCTCCTTTTCCTTTTACCTTTATTTGCCTTTTTAACAAAAAGGTTGGTTGCCCTTAAAATATCCCCTTTCAGTTTTGCCCACTGTTTTTCTAAATCCCCCAGCTGTTCCCATCCCACTAACGATTCCCTGAGGTATTGGCCCATCTTGGCAAAGTTAGTCTAGCTAAAGTCTAAGATCCTCACCTTTGAATGGATTCTAACAGCCCTATTCCTAATACTTAACCACACCATCTGGTGATCACTGGATGCAAAATGATCTCCCACTACAACATCAGAAACACTTTCACCATTGGTAAGCATCAAGTCCAGTATGGCCCCTTTACGTGTGGGGTCTGTTACCAATTGCCTGAATAGTTCTCCCTGTAGAGAATCCAGGATCTCCTTACTTCTAGATGATACTGCAGAAGGAATGTGCCAATCAACATCTAGCATATTGAAATCTCCTATCAGTAGCACTTCCCCTTTCCTAGCAATGCTGTGCATGTCTTCAATTAACTGTCTGTCCACCTCTTCCTCTTGTGAGGGAGGTCTGTATATCACACCAATGCAAATAGATTTCTCTTTCCCTCTTTCTAGTTTAACCCACAATGCCTCCTCTCTCCCTTTTAAGCTCTGTAATTCCAAAGCTTTAATAGTATTTTTTAGATATAGTGCAACTCCTCCTCCCCTTCTTCCTACCCTGTCCTTTCTGAATAAAGTATAGCCAGGTATAGTTACATCCCAATCATGGTTTTCTGTGAACCATGTTTCTGTAACTGCCACTAAATCCAAGTCAGCTTCTCCCACCAAAGCTTCAACATCAGGGATCTTATTTCCCATGCTACGGGCATTTATACACGCTGCTTTCCATATGTTACCCCTGTTACCCATTTCCATAAAGTTATTTAATGTATCACCTACCTGGGGGCTTTCACCTACCTGGGGGCTTTCTTCACCCATCCCCAATGAATCTAGTTTAATTAGATGCACAAAAAAGCTTGCAGGCCCGATATCCAGCAGCATTTACACAGTTTGCAGGCGTGCAAACCATATAAATGCCACTGAGCTGAATATCCACGGCTGCTGCCTCTACACGTCCCGTGTGTCAGGGGCATTCTGGAGTGGAGCGGAGTTGACACTGCTTGCTAACCAGTCAGTGGTGATATTGAGCAGCTGCCTGGTTAGCGATACACAGCAAAGGCCAGGTGCAGACCTTATCTTTGTTTTGTATTGCTAACTCAGCTGCAGTTCAATATTGCTGCTGCTCAGTTAGCGAGCGGCAAATGCGGTGAAACTGGATATGTGTTGCTGGGGTAGGCTATGACCCTGGTATTGAATACTTGGGTTTAACTTTTAGCATCAGCAGCCGGCCGCTTTAGCAGCGCTAGCCACTGGTGCTGAATATCAGGCCCTGTGAGTGTAAAGTAACGTTACTTAGAGGCATATTTACTAAAGAATATTAAACTATGTCAGTTAACGTGACAAAAAAAGTGTAAATAGCACAACGTTAGCTGCAAAAGCCGTGCATTTTCTGTTGGGGGCATGCACTATCTTTTCCCAGCAGATAATGCACTGAAAATGCAGAAAGCGCAGTCGGATAACATCCTGGATGCAACTTGTTCCATGCTGTTTGCAAATGATGATTATTACATGCTGCTGAGGCCTTTGTGTACAATGCATTTCTGACACACCCACTCTGTGCCCTAATTCCGTCAACTCATGCAGATAACATGCTTTTCTGTACTCTGCTGTCTGATTTCAAATTTCATGCTAAGGACCTTAGCCTTCGGCTACTTTCACGGGGTTACCCAGTGAAGGTGGTTAAATCAGCCTATAAACGGGCCTGTTACACGCATGGGGAATGGCTAATTGGTTCTCGTATTTCAGCACCGTTGAATGATAAAATTACAGGTATTTTTCCTTATATGAAAGGGTCATCAGCGGTCATTGGACTGGTTCATAAATTCTGGCCCGTTTTGGGGCTACATTCTTGCTTTAGAAAACAACTGCAAATAGCCTATTCTCAGAAAGCAAATCTGAGGGATCTATTGGTGAGGACTACAGCTCCTCTTGATCGCCCACTTTCGAGACATGAAAATGTTGGTCATTTTCCATTTGAATCTTGTAATTACTGCTCAAGCACATTATCCGGTCCAGTCTGGATTGATAGTCGTATCCAGAGAAAGTATCAGACTCGTTGGCATACAGATTGCACTACTGATTTTGTTGTGTATTTAATTGTCTGCCCATGTACACTTTATTATGTGGGGTGGACTTCACGGACCTTCAAGTTACGGTTGGGGGAACATGCTTTGACAGCACCATTGGTTGATCACTGTTTGGAAAACTCACATACTTTTGAGGTGCTCCAATGGCGAATTTTGGACCACGTACCACCTAACCCTCAGGGTGGCGATCGGGTTCAAATTTTACAAAATCCTGAACAAAAATGGATCTTTCGCTTAAATACCGTACACCCAATGGGTTTAAACATGCAGGTAGATTGGCATATTTCATAGTCATTCAGTTAGGGAAGAGGTCTCTGATTGGTGGTTCCTCTTCCTTCTGTTCTGCTTGGCTTCTCTGTGTTAAAAAAACTCACCAGAGGGGTGGGTCTAACAAAAGCAGAGCAAATGTGCTGTAATGGCTGGGTTATAAAAACCTCTTCATTCAGAAAAGTTTTAAGGCTGAAATTTTCATTAAACAGTGGTTTGACCTGAAGCAGGGGGCTTACGGTGGTGTCCCCGAAACGTGCCACGTCGTATTTGGAACTACTGTTGGTGACAGCATAGAAGCAGCCTGATTTAACCACACACAGCTAAATATCAGCTGTTTTCAAAATTCTTTAATTAAAATGGATGGGCCACGGAGGTGAGAGGTGTTTTCCTCTACACCAAGCTGGCCATTCCAACAAAAAATTGTTCTGATTATTTGGTTATTTATTGTCACTGGGTTCAGTTTTGTGTTGGTAATTGGTGACCTGGTGCATGGTTTTTTAGTGTTGGTTCTGGGATAACATGCTTTTTGCAGATAGCATAGGAAATCACTGCATTTTCTTTATTTTGCATGTGTTAGCTGTTAAATTCGTCCATCTGTCGCAATTTAGTAAATGTGCCCTTTATCTTCCTAAGTAACTGTCTTGTACTGGGGCGCTCTTCCTGATCTGGGTCCTCTTCCTTGGTCCTCTGGTGATCTTTTAAGGCAGCAATGCAGGCACCCTCTTTCTTATCTTTAATCAAACAAATGAAAGAAAGTACCTCCCTGTTGTAGGGACAAGATGTTTCTTCTTTTACTGAGAGTTGGAAATAATATCACTAAATTTTCAGACTTCACTGCTAGCTAAATAAAGAAAAGTATAGTTCAGGTACCCTAACCGTATTTTATTTATTTATTTATTACAGTTGCTTATATACCCCACTATTCGATATCAGCACGGTTTACAATATAACAAAAATGACCAGAACAACAAGCTGTTTGGTTTTACATGGAACAGGAGTACCAACTTGGCTAACAGGGTTGAACTATATACATGAAATAATTACAAAGAACCATATTGAATGCAACAATC
This sequence comes from Ichthyophis bannanicus, assembly GCA_033557465.1. Lineage (NCBI taxonomy): Eukaryota > Metazoa > Chordata > Amphibia > Gymnophiona > Ichthyophiidae > Ichthyophis > Ichthyophis bannanicus. The sequence continues at coordinate 1,044,546,009 of CM066031.1, forward strand.
AAATGAGGAAAGTATGTGTATAATCTGCAGGAGGGGAGATGGGACCATCTGCAGGAGGGAAGTTGGGACTATTCAGCACTAACAATGGATACTTTCTTAGGCGAGGTTATTTAGATTCCATTGCTGGCTGAGTAGTATTGGAGGAAGAAGTGAAATTTGATTGCCTTCATGAATTGAGTTAGGTCTAGAATGGCTCGAATGTCGGGTGGTAGCGCATTCCAACATTTGGGGACGTAGAGACTGAAGGCTCTATTTGCCGTTGTACTGTTGCATTTGGTCAAGGCCTTCGGGGTTATTAGCAAGTTTACAGCTGTTGCTCTTCTGGATCTGTTGTGGGGCACTGTGTGAATGAGTTCCATAAGTGAAGAAGATGAGATGCCATTGATGGCCTTGAATGAAAGTAGGGTTTTAAAGATAATCCTTCAGTGTATAGGGAGCCAGTGAAGCTGCTTAAGAATAGGGGTCACATGGTCACTTCTGGAGGCACCGTGGAGGACCCTTGCTGCAGCATTCATGGCCAGCTGTAACGGGCTCAGTGTAGATTGAGGGAGACCTTGTAAGATGGAATTGGCAAAGTCAAAATGGGGTAAGATTAGTGCGTGGTATATGGTCCGGAAATCATCTGGGTCCAATAGGGAGCGCAGATGCCTGAGTGAACGGATTTTGAAGTATACAGCTTTGACTATGTTGCTTATGTGGGATTTCATATCCAGACGTTGGTCTAGGGTGACTCCAAGGTATTTTATTGTTTCTTTAGTTTGCAATTCCGCTTCCTTGACTCTCACATGGGATGGCGGAATAAAGTTGGGGTCTCTCGAGATGAACAGCACCTCCGTTTTCTTGTGCTGAATGCGGAGGTTTTGGGATTGCAGCCAATCCGATATCGCATTGAAACAGTCTACCAGTGGTGTAAGGTCCATTTGAACTGTAAGAACGGCATGTATAGGAGTATGTCATCAGCATATATCAGACAGCTCACGTTAAATGATCTAATGATATTGCAGATGGGCTGCATGTATATATTGAACAGGAGAGATGACAGAGAGGAACCTTGAGGCACACCTTGTGTTTGATGGAATTGTTTTGATTCTTCTGATCCGGATTTTACATATTGCCATCTTCCATCTAAATAAGACTTGCACCATTCGAGCGCAGTATTGCAGATTCCCTTCTCTTTCAGTCGCCCGAGGAGAAGTTCATGATTTACCGAGTCGAACGCCGCAGCAATGTCTAAGAAGATGAGCACGAAACCTTGTCGGATGTTATCAATGCCTGTGATTATATTGTTGAATAGGAAAGTGAGGAGGGTCTCAACTCCATGATACTCTCTGAACCCATGTTGGCAATGATCTAGGGGAGCTGTAGAGTCTATGTGATCTTGAATTTGCCTTTGTACCTCTTTCTCAAATATCTTAGCTAGGAGAGGAATACTAGCTATTGGCCTGTAAGAATCGACCCTTTGGGGGTCTAGTTTTGGGTTCTTCAATAGTGGCCTAATGGAGGTCTGTTTCAGTGCTGTGGGGAAGGAACCAGTTGTGAAGGAAAGCTTTATCAGTTTTGCGATGAATGGACAACTCACTGCGTAGCTCCTTAACCCAAAAAGCTGGGCAAGGGTCAGTTTGCGCTGTGGAGGTATTGAGAGACGCTATTGTATCTTCAATACATTTTGTGGATGGTGTGGAAAACTTAAGTAGAGGGGTTAGGCCGGTTGGTTCTTGACATGAGGCTGTTGAGATTTTGTCAGTTTGTACGATCTTGGATTGTAAGTAATCAGCGAATTTTTGTGGGTGAATCTCATCGTGTTGTTCTGGAGATGGTTCCTTCGAAAGAGATTGGACCAGGTTGAAAAGATCCCGTGGTTTGTTCAGGGATCTCTTCAGAGTGTCAGTGTGGTATTGTTTCATATTAATAGTAATTGCTTCTCGGTGCATTGATAGGTGGAGTTGGTAAGTGGTCTGATCTTCCGTGGAGAGCGATCGGCGCCATTTTCTCTCAAGCCTGCGTAGCTGTGTGAGAGAAGATCTAAGCTCCTGAGAGAACCATGGGGCAGCGTTTCTTTTTCTCCTTTTTCTCCCCTTTTCTTGCACACACACCCAAACAGAGCACACCTTTCCTAAGGCAACACAGGAATTGGACTAAAGGAAACACATTTTCAGATTCCAATCTGGCAATATTTGTACCAACCACAGAAAACACCACTTGGATTCACAGAGGTCAACCATGTATCAATATCCCAAAATATGCTGAGCTCAAAAAAGTGATGATCATTATAGGAATTTCTTTTTTTTGTCAGACCACACTTTCAAACCTTGCAAAACCTACAATTGCAATGGACATAGAATAAAGTAAAATAGACTATGGGCCAGATTCTTTAAGGCGGATAGTGGAGCTGTACGTCCCAGTGGGATGTCCAGCCCCGCTATCCGCCTGCACTGTATTCCACTTTCTGGTCCCACTGCACGCATGGAACCACTGTGCAGGTGGACAGAGCCAGCACGGGTAGAGCGGGGGTGGTCCTGTGACCCGGATGTGCAGGGCCTATTCAGGTCAAGGCCCTGAATGTCTGGGGAGCACCGGAAGGATGGCCAGCTTATTCCACCTCTGAGGTGGAATAAACGCTGGTCGCCCATCTGGATTAGTCAGCCAGCCCCCCAGGCAGCAACAGTGGCAAGCAAGGTGGGTTTCTACTGCCTGTCTGGGCCCTGGCTGCTCACATCGGGGGTCAGGCGGCAAGGTAACGGGGATCGTTAATGTGGCGGTCTGTCGGGAAGACTAAGAGGACGTGTCCCTCTGGCACAAGAGGCCTTCTTTGTGCTCGATCCTACACCCATGAGAGTCTCTTTCATGTGGAGCAGAATTAGGTGTTACTGGTCCTGTCCTGTTTGGGGCTGTCCAAATGGCCCTGACATGCCCCTTTTGGGGATCAGGCTCCTTAAAATAGACTATGTGGGTTGACATTGCAATAGTAGGTTTGAAAGGTTTGAAAGTGTGGTCCGACAAAAATTTTTTTTCCTATCATAATAATCACGGATTTTTAGCTTAACTTATCTTTTATATAATGATATCAAGCCAGAGTATCACTAGAAGCCTGATCAAATAAACCTTTCCAGCTTCACAGAAGAATTCTCTCTGACAGATAATTCTAGTGAGATATGCTCACAAACAGGGAAATAATCAGGCAAACTGTCATTTTAATTTGATGCTCTTCAAAAATTTGACAGCCTCTCACTAAAGAGAACTCAGCAATATATATTTTTTTGTTTTTAAAAACATTCAGCAGAACATGCAGATTTTCACGAATATTCACAATGCTGTCACACAAGCCTCAGTAGTTTTAAAAACTGAGGTGATCAGTTAGGCATGCAAAAACCTCTTTTGCCAGAACAGAGGCACAACCACAGTTTACTGTGCTAGTTGTCTCCACAATCGCAAGTCTTTTAAGGAATCCCAAAGAGCAGTCTATGTCTTCAAAATTCCTTTAATTAAATTATCACAAAACATTCAGAAACTGTCAGTAAATTTTTAAATATCACTTAGCTCTGACATCCGCAGATAACCTCAGTCAATTTTTTTTCTGAAACTGAAGCCAGTCTTCTCTTACAAGCAGCTTTTAAGCTTTCCTCTCAAAAGCAGCATGATTTTTTTTTCTTTTCTGCAAAGAAAACCTTTTCTCTCCCCAGAGGGAAAACAGCAACACACACACACACACACAAAAAGAAAAATTAACCATAGTTAAATAGTAAACTGTGCTGTCCTCAGCCCCTTCAAACATTCAACTCACTTTTTGCCCTCAAACATCTTTCAATTTCAGCTCATTTATAAAGGCGCCCTAACACACCATCTGCCCCTTCTACAACCAACCCCCAACTGTCTTAACAGCTATCAGGAACACACACACTAAACTTACTCAGGATCCCACACTTTTGGTGCTGTTCTACCTGAATTAGTTCCTTCAATGGTCTCCAGTAATTAATATGATACCCCATTTTAAATATCCAACTCACGTCAACTATGTCTAATGCTTTTAAAGTGTTTAAAATAACTGTTCCATCATTCCCTCGTTTGCTGCATCACCTGAAACTGCTGACGGTAATCCTGTTCTCCCACCCCCTCTGACACGCTTCTCTTCATGTCCAGAACCTCTCTGTATATGCATTTCACTGCACATGCTCAGTGCTCACATAATGTCCAGTTCGGGGGCCTATATTAAGCCTTTATTTGTATTTTATTCTATTCATTCTCCTACTGGGACCCCACTGGCCCCTTATCAAAATGAAGCCTCCAGAGCCCCTACTGGTGACAGCCCAAACTTTAGTCCCAGGAGAGTCTCAACACCAAGGCCCTGAGCTTGATCCTCTGCATTGCCTGGAACCCCAAACTCACTGGTCCCTTATCACATTCTTGCAACCAGCCAAGGCTCACCTCCATTCCACAAGCCCATGGCAAAGTCCTTACTCCCTCACTCAAATTCTCAACCCAGTGAGGTTAAGGTTCAAAATACAGAACACAAAAATACTCTGCCTGGGCATGACCAAGTTCAGGCACAATTTCACAAATGTGGATGTGCCCAATGTGGACATCTGTGAGGCATCTACATAGACATCATGGGAAGAATATTCAAGCTCGGGGACGTCTAGAAATAGCTTAATGGTTCAAGTAGTGGGATAAGACTAGGAAAGCCAGGATTTGAATCCCACTGTTGCTATCATTGTGATTGTGGAGAGTATTGGTGATGGTGGAGTTCTATCTTCTATATACTCTCTGTATGTGTTGCACTACAATGAGCATTTTCCTGATGCCTATTCGTGCCTGGAGCAGGTCTGAATTTGGATGGAGTTGCAGAAATCCCTGATGCTTCTGAAATCAAGTAGGATGATTTAAGTCCATTGTTCCTCTGCCTAGCCCCCTGCTTTCTTGGCTGTTCCCACACTGGAGACATCATTAAAAGGGACTGCTACTTCTGGAGGGAGATCTGGAGAGAGATCTGAAATTGTAAGTATTTACTTTTGAGAATTTTTCTAAATCTTGGGGAAAAAGGAATTCTTTAGCTTAAAGCTGATTAACACTAGAAGCCCCAAAAGGCATTTTACCTAGAAACCCCAAAGTGCGTCAATTGACGCATTATCATGACGACTGCGTTTAGCATGAAATGCAGATGTGAATTAATGTGAAGTTACTTATTTGATAAATATGTGCAGTATGTGACATCGTTACATGATGTCATTGTGTGTTTATTGTTTGTAATGTTGGAGTAAAACTGTAAACAGTGATTGAGATGCACCACCTAGTGGGAACATGAATTTATACCTAGAAGCCCCAAGGTACGTCAATTGATGCATCCTAGACAATTGAGTGCATCAATTGACATACTTTGGGGCTTCTAGGTATAAATTCATTTTCCCGCTAGGTGGTGCATCTGTCATTAATTTTCGATGCATATATTTGAACATCTTGACCTTGCTAAGAAAGTCATGGAACATGACTGACATGGTTCTAGCAGTGGCCCTGGTATACAACTTCGAAGATGCATTTGCTTCAATTGACACACTTTGGGGCTTCTAGTGGTAATCTGTATAAATTAGAATCCAGTGTAATTGTTAAATCAGTCAGGGCCTAGTATCAGCAAAGAGCTTTTAGTTTAAATTCAGAAACCAGCAGATAGCTGTCTGTTTAAGTTTAAAAACTAGCAGAGAGCTTTCCGTTTAAATTCAGAGCCCAGCAGAGATCTTGCAGTTTAAATTTAAAACCCAGCAGAGAACTTTCTGGTTAAATTTAAAACCCAGAAGAGAGCTTTCAGTTAAAGTTATAACCCAACAGAGAGCTTCTAGTTTAAATTTAATACTCAGTCAGGGCCTAGTATCAGCAAAGAGCTTTAATTTAAATCAAATCAGAATATAACTTAGCATAGAAGGAAAAATAGGGTCAGTATTCTTTGAGCAATAAATTGTTTCTAGAGACCTTGACAAAGAGGCCTTCTATATAGGGGGCAAGAGACCTGTGAAATTGTTTTAATTAGATGTTAAATTCAAGTGACAGATCAAAGGGACATTTTGAAAGATTCCCCCTATCAAAGCAAGGACTGTGTGAATCATCCAGGAAACTGGTCACAGATTACCTTAGAAGCACATAAGAACATAAGATATGCCATACTGGGTCAGACCGAAGTCCATCAAGCCCAGTATCCTGTTTCCAACAGTGGCCAATCTAGGTCATACGTACCTAGCAGTATCCCCAAAAGACACAGGTTCCACAATGCTTGTACTGGGTCAAGCATTGATTATCCTGGGTCCCTTTTTAATAGTGGTTTATGGACCTTTCCTCCAGGAACTTGTCCAAACCTTTTTTAAACCCAGCTACACTAACACTAGCCTAGGACCTGTGTAGCAAGCCAACCTTTACTAAGTGTTAGTTCCCTCCCTCCCTCCCTGACTCCCACCCACCCCAGACATATTCCTAGCTTTATAGGGTCTTACAACTATTAAAGGGGAAATGGTATTCACATTCCCTTCTAGGTTCAGCTGATTATCCTCACCAGGTATAGATGAGTTAAGACCCCAAAAGTAATTCATCTTGAGGTAAACAAAGTCCCTTAAACTTATTCAGTATAGTAGTAATAGCACAAGTATCCGTAGGGAAAAAAAACCAAACAAAATCTTAAATACAGTAACTAAACAAAACTTTAAAACCAAGATGCAGACAGCAGTCCAGCAGCGAGATGGGGGTTATCCAGTCTTTTGTACTGAGTGTCATATGTACGATTTTCTCCCATTTGGTTAGAGTTCTTACGTGTGCACTAGGTGCAAGGAGCCCTTTTTCCTTAGTGAACGAGTGCAATCTCTGGAGGCTAGAGTAGCAGAATTGGAAAATATAATGAAGTCAGAGAGGTACATAGATGAGATCTACAGGGACATAGTATTGAAGCCTCATCTCCAGACAGGCAGCCTCTCAGTTGCCATGGAGAAGAGAGGTCATGTGAAAGGAGAGCATCACTTTGATGAGGCAGGAAGTGATCCTGTAACTAGGACCTGTCCACCAGGAGATGTAACACCCTCTTGCATTGAGGAGGTTTCTCCAGGGCCATGTGCCCATGAGAGAAAGGTTAGGATGGCCATTATAGTGTGTGATTCAATCATTAGGCATGAAGATAGCTGGATGGCTGGTGGATGTGAGGATTGTCTGGTAACATGCCTGCCTGGTGCAAAGGTAGCAGAACTTCATATAGCGCTGGGGAAGAGTCTGCTGTCTTGGTGTATGTTGGTACCAACGACATAGGAAAATGTGGGAAGGAGGTTCTGGAGGCCAAATTTAGGCAGGAAGTTGAAATCCAGAACTTCCAGGGTAGCATTCTTTGAAATGCTTCCCGTGCCATGCATAGGGCCCAAAAAGCAGGCAGAGTTCCAGAGTCTCAATGCATGGATGAGACAATAGTGTAAAGAAGAGGGTTTTGGATTTGATAGGAACCGGGCAACTTTCTGGGAAAGAGGGGCTCTTCTGAAGGGATGGGCTCCATCTTAACCGGGATGGAGCCAGGCTGCTGGCATTACGATTTAAAAAGGATATAGAGCAGATTTTAAACTAGATAATAGGGGAAAGCCGAGAGTCGCCCAAGAGCACATGGTTCAGAATTATGTATTCTTGAAGGATACTAACAAAACAGAGAAGTTAGGACATCCAAACAGAAAGGTTCCAATAAAGATACAAATTACCCAGATGCCCTTAAGTACAGAGCTGAAAGATAACCAGATTAATATGATTGAAATACAGCCTCTAAAATGCCTGTATGCAAATGCTAGAAGTCTAAAAATAAGATGGGAGAGTTAGAATATATAGCTCTAAATGAGAGGTTAGATATGGTTGGTATCTCAGAGACCTGGTGGAAGAAGGACAACCAATGGGACACTGTGATACCTGGGTACAAACAATATCACAATGATAGCATAGTTCAAATTGGTGGAGAAGTTGCGCTCTATGTTAGAGAAGACATTGAGTCACATAGGATTAAAGTTTTGCAGGAAACAAAATACACTGTAGAATCTCTATGGATAAAATTCCAGATCAAAAGGGGATGGCAATGGCAGTGGGGGTGTTCTACCAACAACCTGGCCAGAATGAACAGATAGATAATGAAATACTGAAAGAAATCAGGGAAACTAACAAAAGTTACAATACAGTAATAATGGGTGATTTCAATTACCCGGGTATTGACTGGGATGGTGTCACAGCAGGACATGCTAGGGAGATAAAGTTTCAAGATGAAATAAATGACTGCTTCTTAGAGCAGCTGGTTCATGAACCAACAAGAGAGGAAGCCATTTTGGACCTAGTCCTTAGTGGAACACAAGATCTGCTGTAACAAATAAGGGTGCTGGGGCCACTTGGCAATAGTGATCATTGCATTATTGCATTTAATTTAATAAATGAAAGAAGGATGACAAGGAAATCCACAGTACTCCCATTTAACTTTCAAAAGGGAGACTATGATAAAATGAGGAAAATAGTTAACAAAAGACTAAAAGGAGCAGATGCAAAGGCTAAAGATTTGTATAAAGTGTGGGCATTGTTTAAAAATACTATCTTGGAAGCCCAGAACAGAGGTTTTCCATGCTTTAAGAAAAGTGGAAGGAAGGCCAAAAAACTGTCAACATGGTTTAAAGTCGAGGTCAGAGAGGCCGTTGTGATCAAAAAATCATCTTTCAGGAAATGGAAGAGGGAGCCAAAGGATGAAAATGAGAAACAACATAATCATTGCCAAGTTAGGTGCAAGACATTGATAAGGCAGGCAAAGAGAGAATTTGAAAAAAAGCTTGCCATGGAAGCAAAAATGTATAATAAAAAACGTTTTCAAGTACATTTGTAGCAAAAATACTGAGGCAGTCAGTTGGACCATTGGAGGATAGAGGAGCAAAAGGGGCGCTAAGTGAAGACAAGGCAATAGCGGAGAAACTGAATGAATTCTTTGCTTTGATCTTTACCGAAGAAGATGTAGGGAATTTACCGGTGCCTGAAATGGTATATAAAGGTGATGTATCGGAAGAATTGAAAGAAATGTCGATAAACCAGGAAGATGTATTACAACTATTTGATAAACTAGTATACATCCAAGGGTATTGAAAGAACTGAAATATGATATTGCAGACCTACTATGAATTCAGTGGGGCGGCGGCTCCAATATCGGGCGGAAACCGCTACCGTGGCTTTGTAAACAAGCCCTTAAGGCTTTTAAAATTATCCCTTTAGTGTTGTGCATTACTTTCAGTATTTCAATATGCCATGGCCAGCAGTAAAATAGACATCATCTAAACAAATAACCGTTGTGTCGCAAAGGCTTGCAACAGTGATGCTGAAAGGTATGCTATCAGTAGTTTAACTACTGGCAAGATCTCCCAGAATGAGCAGATCTCAGCTTAGGTGCTAGACTAAGACAAACCACCCATCTGGGAAGAAGTAGTATGGGATGGTATTGGTAGAGGAGGATTGCATTTCTGTGACAATGGCAGCGACACTGGGTTTGGCTGTGGAAAAAAAAAGGTGATATAGTGCTGGAAGATGAGACCCCAGGTTGGAAGGCACTCATTGGGTGCTGGAGAAGAGTTAAGCCTGAATTTATGTTGTAGTTGGAACAAAGCCCTCAGGATGAATAGGGACTGTCTCTTACATGTCTGTGCAGCGCTGCATGCGTCTTGTAGCACTATACAAATACTCAGTAGTAGTAATAGTACTCTGACTGCTGATGTAGTTGTGCATGAAATAAGTCAGAAGCTGCAAAGATGTCTTACATATTGGGACATAGAACATATAGATCATGAACCAAGGGAAGTAGAGATGGTCAAGAAATGAAAGGGAACATGCACAACTCAACGTGTTAGTGATAAAATGAAATGGACTGGCATTGGGTACTTTGATGATCAGATAGGGGCATGTTTACTAAGGCAAGCATTCTGTCCTTCGAATAGCACGGTTGGATATGCAGACTGCAAGTCTAACCCGTGCTCAGATGCTGGCCCCAATTCCATTGCCAGCGCTTCCCGCACGCACTCAATGTTTGTGTGGGGAGTGCTGAACTTGGGCGGGACAGGGTGGTGCAGGGGCTGAGAGGGGGTGGCCATTATCAGAATGTACAGGGCTGATTTAGGCTGGGCCTATGTATTTTCTCCAGCACCCCCTTTGATGCCCAGGCTATTCCACCCCAATGGTGGAATGAGTCCTGGGGCCTTTGGCTTTCACAGGCCGCACACCCCACACCACAAGTTACTGGTGATGCCATGTCTCTGCAGCCATGATCCAGCCAATAGAGACCCTATGAGGCTGACAAGACCTTGGGCTGCAGAGGCAGCTGTGGGCGATGGTATTCCGAGCCTCTGTCTGGGTGGCTCATTACCATGAAGCATGGATGCCATCGATCCCTCGCCCCAGCTGTGGCTTTCTGGCCTCTAGACAGGCAGCTTCCTATATGCTAATCTCATCAGCATATGGGGAGCACCCAGATGTCTATGTCCCTGATTTTGCTAGCGCAGGTATGTCCAGACCCCATGGTGGCAGAATCAGGTACATCTCCGTAACATCCAGGTTTTGGCTAGGCAATGCAGCCAGACGTGCCAGAAGCAGAATCGGCCTCCATGGGTTTTAATGAGTGTTGAGGAAATGTTAGTACTTTAGATATCCACAGCTCTTTTATTTCTACGGGCACAGTTGCACTTTAGTAAACACGCCCCATAGTGTACTGTGCTGAAAATGGTGTTGCATTTATAATTAAGAAAAAACTTACAAGAACCGTAATGAAATGCAATAGAATCAGTGAATGCTTAGTTTCTATTTGTCTGAGGAATGTTCATTAACAAGTCTAATATTCAGGTACTGTATATGCACCAACAGTAGATGCAGTTGATCAATTTTATGAACACGTGCAAGATGAAATTGACAGAACATGCAAACAAGATATACTGATAATCATGGGTAGTTGGAACAAATGAGAAAGCAAATTGGTTGGAAAATATGGACTTAGCAAAAGAAAGAAAATTAGAGAAAGACTGATAGAATTCTAGAACAACAATCTATTCATCTCAGACACCGTCTCTCAGCAACACAATTGTAACTGTACACATGGACTTTGCTCAGTGGACTGCACAAAAATCAAATTGACTACATCTGTGGAAGTCAATGCTGGAAAAGCTCAATAACATCAACAAAGAAAAAACCTGGAACTGACTATGGTACGGATCACCGGCTATTAGTATGCAAACTCTAGCTAAAGCTGAAAAAGAGCAAGCCACTCATGAAAGTAGGAAACTATGATCTTGAAAATACACCACCAGAATTTAGACTGCCTGGGAAATCATTTGCCACTTTGGATATAAATGACAGAGCACCAGAAGAGTTGTGCTTGAAGAAAGTGAAGAGTCTCTATAAAAGGTGAAAAAAGAAAGATGGCCAAAATAGATGACTGAGGAATCTTTGAAATTTGCTCAAGAACACAAAGAAGCTAAATTTAGAGGAGAAAGAGAGGCAATCATGGAACTTAATAGAAACTGACAATGTGCAGGAAGAAGAGACAAAGAGAAGTTTACAATGACACAAATAAGGAAATAAAATCATAAATTGTTAGAAAAAGAAAAAGAGGTTTTCCTAAAGCTATGAGAGCTAAAGAGAAAATTCCAGCCTCATATTGGAATGCTAAAATAAGCTTAAGGATCCACAATGAATGTTGTAGAAAAGATCAAGAAAAGGTGTAAAGAATACACAATAAAGATCAAATGGATCAACAGCTGTTTCAACCTTCTTATGATCAGGAACCTTTGATGAAAGAAGCAGTCAAAATCACACTGAAAGCATTATCAAAGAACAAAACACTGGGCATTGATGGCATTCCCACTGAAATATTACAGCAATCAGATTGAGCTATTACAATTCTTTGCCAGGACGTTTGGAAGAAAACAGAATGTTCCACTGACTGGAAAAGATCTGTGTTCATAGCAACACTGAAGAAAAATGATCCAGTTGACTGTGGAAATTATCATACAATGTTCTGATCCCACACACCAGCAAGACTATACTCAATGGAGACTACAATCATATATGGAATGAGAACTGCCCAAAGTGCAAACAGGATTCAGAAAAGGGCGATGAACAAGAGACATCATTATGGATGTGAGATGGATGCTTGAAAAAAATAAAAGAATACCAAAAGGATATCTACCTGAGTTTCATTGGCTGCAGCAAGGCCTTTGCATAAATCAAGAAAACCTCTGGGTCATATTTGCATAGTTCTCATGCAAAACCTTTACATTGAGGAAGAAGCTACAGTTCAAATGGAAGAAGGAGAAACAGAATGGTTTCAAATAGGCAAAGGCGTACGACAAGACTTCATAGTTTCCCTGTACCTGCTTAATTTATGTGCAGAACAAACAATCAGAGAAGCAGGACTATATTAAAACAATTAAAGTGTGAAGATTGGTGGAAGACTCATCAACAGCCTTCACTATGATGATGATGGCACATTATTGGCTGAAAGTGAAGACGATCTAAAATATCATCTTATCAAGATCAAAGAGCATAGCTTTAGAATGAGCTTGGTATTAGCTCCTCTTCTCTTTAATATCTTTCTGGCACTGCTTGCTCTTCTGGTGCAGCAATATGGGATTTCTACCTTTTACTGCACTGATGATCTGGTTCTTCTTTAAAACACGTCTCCTCTCCACCCTGATCTTTCCCTCCTCAATTCCTGTCTCTCTGCTGTCGCCGATTGGCTCACTACTCACTGTCTATACTTGAATTTAATGAAAACTCTTGCTATCTGGTTCACTTATGGCAGTCCTTCCCCCTTAGTGGCACCTTCTCTCTCTGGCTCGTCTGTCCTTTTAGTATCCTGTTTCCGTTATCTAGGTGTTCTCTTTGATTTGGATCTTTCTTTTCGGGATCACATTTCTTATGTTACTAAGACCTCTTTCTTCTTTCTAAGCCAAGTCCACGCCATCCGACCTTTTCTCACCCCACAGGCCCTCACTACTCTCCTTCAGTCCCTGGTTATGTCACGTGTTGATTTTTTTCAATTCTGTTCTGGTTGGCTTTCCTAATTCACAGCTACACTGTCTTCAACGTATCCAGAACACAGCTGCACATCTTATCTCACACTCCTCATGTCAGGATCACATCACCCCTCTTTTCATTCACCTCCACTGGCTCCCCATTGACCTCCATATTCATTATAAAATCCTATCACTGGTTCATCAAGTCCTCTACACTCACTCACCTCAATATCTGGCAGACCTTATTCAGTTTCATACTCCCAGTCGCTCACTCCGGTCCCTACACATCAATCGCCTACATCTCCCCTCTCCCTCTCGCGCTCACCTACAGTCCACCCGCTCCTCTGCCTTCTTCTTCATTGGTCCTGCCCTCTGGAAATCCCTACCCACCTCCCTCAGGCTTGAACAACAGTACACCACTTCAAGAGAAACCTTAAAACCTTTTCTCCTCCGCTTTTGATCCCCCTCCCCTTTTGTGTGATACTACTCTTCCCACTCCCTCTCTCACTCCTTCTCTCCTCTTTCTCAATGTGTGAATGCACTAATTGCTATCCTATCCTTTATTGTAACTTCCTTTCCATTTCTGGCCATTGGCACCTTCTGTATTTTTTTATTATTGTAAACCACTATGATGTCATTGAATAGCGGTATATCATGTGAATAAACATAAACATACCTTAATGGGAAAACTGGCAAATCAAAAATTTCATTCTTGATGGAGAAGAAATGAAATAGTAGACAGCTTTAACCTGCTTGGATCAATAATAAAGTGCCAAGCAGTCAAGAAATCTGATGATGCATTGTTCTTGGCAGAAGGGCTACGAAGGACCTGGATAAGATTTTCAAGTGCTAAGATGTATCTCTACATACAGAGATTCAACTTGTCCAAGCCATAATATTTTTAGTAATGTTATATGGATATGAAAGTTGGACATTAAAGGATTATTAAAATACATTAAAGCCTGTAATAAACCAAAGAACTCTTCAACATTGTTCGTATCCTAACAAATGACCCAGCCATGAAAGACAAATGCAAGATACACCCACAAACCTTCACTGATTATCTAATAGCCAAGTACAGTACCATCACACCCCATGAGAACATCTCTCTTATGGACACACCAATTACAGATGACTCCACAACCACCAATCAATGGAAGAACTTCAGCATTCCATCAACTAAACAAATAGAACAAACCATCACTGCTCTAAACACCAGCACTTCTCCATCAGACCCCTGCCCGGTGACTTTGATTAAATCCACCAAAAAAAACCTAAACACATTCATCCAAAAGATAGTAAGCACTTCTCTCACTCAGGGCTACATGCCAAAAGCACTCAAGCAATCTACTATCCGCCCCATTACTAAAACCACCTCATCCAACAGTACCGACCCTTCATCCTACCGCCCAATATCCAGCCTCCCATGCCTGGCTAAAATAACTGAAAAAAATCATACAGACACAACTCCAAGATCATATTGACGAATTTGCCCCACTAGACCCCCACCAACACGGATTCCATTCAAAACACGGTGTTGAAACACTCCTCATACATCTATTCAATAACAAAGGAATAGACAAGATAAAGCAGGGCTTCTTATTAATATTTATAGATATTTCATCAGGCTTCGACACAGTCTCCCATCACATCCTATTGAAGCGCCTAATGGAGATTGGACTTGAAGATACCACTATTAAATGGTTTCAATTATACCTCGAAGACAGACAGCAGAGAGTAAAATCTGGGAACTTTACCCCAGCACCCTCCAAAACTACTCAATGAGTTCCCCAAGGCTCATCACTATCAGCTCTTCTCTTCAACATCTATATTCAGCCTATAGGCAAAATATTTAACAAATACAAGATACAATATGCCATATATGCTGATGCCATCATGGCATATACCCCTATTCACCTGGACTCCCCAGACTATACTACTATATCTATCTGCATTCAAGAAATGACAACCTGGCTAACTAACAATAACTTAAACATCAACATAAAAAATCTGAAGAAATCATCATTACGAGAGACCCCACATTCATTCATCCTACTTCTATCAACATATCCAATACACTGATTACAATAAAATATGAAGCCCAATACCTTGGAGTGATTCTAGACAAGCAACTCACCCTCCAACTGCATATAAACAAGATATCCAAAACAGCCTTCTTCAAACTTGCAACACTCCGGAGACTAAAACCTCTCCTCAATAAAGAACATTTCCACACAGTATGCCAGGCCATCATTATACCTGTTCTGGACTACTGTAATATACCATTCCAAGGTCTACCCAAACAAACCACCTGTACCCTACAAATAGTACAGACCACTGCTGCCCGCATCATTGCTAGTGCTTCAATACAAGACCATATAACGCCAATACTATATGATCTGCACTGGCTACCAATATCATCACGTGCAAAATATAAATCAGTGCTCACCATCTTCAAAATTAAAAACAACATGTCAGCAGGAATATTACAAGAACTCATCAGAATCAAAACAAGCAAAAGACCAGACAGAAACAGCACCAAAAACAATATACCAACACCTTGTCTATTCACAAGAACCAACAAATCCATATCCATGCGAGCCTTCTCTCTTGCTGCCCCTGCTATCTGGAATGTCCTCCCAGATAAACTATAATCAATAACAGATATAAAAAAATTCTGGAAGCTGCTCAAAACCACCCTATTCATTGAACAATTCAATGAAGACCACCAATTATCCTAATCACTACACAAAACGATTTAAGCCATGACACACACACCATACAAACACCCCATTACTCTCATTAAGATGTATATAGTTTAGATAATGTTACAAGAGACTATTCAGGTTTTTGAAGTTATAATGTTACTGTTGATATTTACAAGTTCTTTGTATAAGTTGACATTTTGCAAGTTCTTTGTATAAGTTGACGTTTTACACTTTCTTTGTATATGTTGAAGTTTATTGTAAACCGCCTTGATTGAATTAAAAGGCGGTATAGAAAAATCAGTCCTGAAGGGTCACAAACCAGTTTTTGTTTTTCAGAATTGGCACAAGATATTTGAATGCCTTCCCTCCATATGCCAATGTCTTGTGCATATTCATTTTTCAAATTCTGAAAACTAGTGCAGTTTTTGGCTCCTCAAGAACCGGATTTGGGGATCCATGATCTAAAACATCCTGGGGTTTATAGTGCTCTCGGGGAAAAAATATCCTACAAACTACCAATTTTCAAATCTTATCTAAAAGCCCTAATTTCTTTAAGGAGTGAAGGAGTAGCCTAGTGGTTAGAGCAACTGCCTAGTACCAAGAAGATCAAAGGTTTGATTCCCACTGGCACTCCTTGTGACCTTGGGCAAGTCACTTTACCCTCTATTGCCTTGGAAGAAAAGGCTGGCAATCTACTTCCAGTAATACATTGCCAAGAAAACCCAGAGGTAGCTGGGTCACTATGAGTCAACACTGACTTGATGGCACAAAAAAAAAGAAAAACTGTTAAATAAATAAAATAAAGACCAGAAGAAAACTAATGCCTTCAAATTATGGTGCCAGTGAAGAATACTGTGTATACCGTGGACTACCTAAAGAACAAATCAACTGGTACTGAGGAGAGCAAATCTAAGCTTTCTTTAGAAACTAAAATGACAAGATTTTGACTTTCATACTTTGGACACATGCAAAAAAAAATATCATTAGAGAAAAACATCATGCTTGGCAAAGTTAAAGGTCAGTGCAAAAGAGGAAGATCAGCAATGTGATAGATCGATATAATAACAATTATCTGCCTGACTGAAGATCAGATACAGTTTTGGACAACTATCCAGAGGGT
Organism: Ichthyophis bannanicus; assembly: GCA_033557465.1. Classification (NCBI taxonomy): domain Eukaryota; kingdom Metazoa; phylum Chordata; class Amphibia; order Gymnophiona; family Ichthyophiidae; genus Ichthyophis; species Ichthyophis bannanicus. The sequence continues at coordinate 1,044,562,859 of CM066031.1, forward strand.
ACCGATAAGTCAACAGTGACTCGACGGCACAATAAAATTTTCAGGGGCTTACTGCTAACCTTGCTCTATCTAACTTTCCAGAGAAAACAGTACCCAGAAGAGATTAGACAAGTCAAAATAGTGACATTAATCGCTTTTAAAATGTCAGTTTAATTCAGAACCTTTTCAACATGGAAGATTTCTCACAGAAGCCCTCTGGATCCACATAATTGTATTGACTGAAGGCCAGCAAGACTAAGAAGACTTTCTTATTTCTAAAGGTTAATTTCAGAGAGCATTTTGGTAGTAACAATGACTCAAATGTTTATTTTATTTACATCTACAAAGAATCATGTGGACCTAGAGTGCTTGGGGAGTTTATTTCACTTCTAAAAGAAACCTTCACTGTTGAAGAGGTTCTGAATTTCATTGAAGTTTTAAAAGGTTATAACTAGAGCCAGTGCATGCAATAAAGAAAAGTATTATATAACTATAAAGATTTCATTCTCATTATAGAGCTCCCCACCACAACACTTGCCTCTCTTGAGCTCATGCTTACATGCAGATTGTACATATTGCCTTCTTTTTCCTTAGGCACTATCAAACAAAGTACAGAAAGGAATTCTACAAACCAACACTTCACTTCCAGGCAGACTGATATGGCTATGGGAATCTTGTCTTCTTAAAAATGGTTCATTGTTGTAGGCAGGACCTCAACCAACCCTTGGATTCTAGGGATGGAAGGGGTGCTAAAGAACCAAAGAAAATAGACAATCAAGCCATTAAGTATAAAAAGACAAGGAAGGTCCATGAGCCTAACTTTCATCCTAGTGAAATAGAGTTCTTAGTTAAAGATGTGTCTTCACAACTATGGGGTGCACTCTTGAAAGAATGATATTACTATAAAATAACAGGGCTAGGCCATAATTTACTAACCTGCTTTAACATGTAACATTTGGTAATGCCCATTAATCTGCATTAATGTGATTTAACACACATTAAATAAGGTAATTATTTTGTTAAGGGCCTAACTGTGCTTAACCCGAATTGACATTTGCATTTATGTGTGTTAAATTATTAAGTTAGTGAATGATGGCCAGAGAGTTGAATTCTTAGTGCCATCAATAAAATTAAGTCACATTAAAAGAGATGGAAGAACTTTAAGAAGTGAAAGGGTGTGATATCAAAGGTGTCCGAGATATTTTGCATGATTAGGATGCATACGAGAAACATCTGTTAGAGTACGGTATGCCCATCCCCATCTAATTCATACCAATGGCAGCTTGGAAAAGAGATGGCTGAGGGGAAATACAATAGAGGTTTATAAAATAATGAGTAGAGTGGAACGGGTAAATGTAGATTGGTTGTTTACTCCTTCAAAAAGTAGGAAGACTAGAGGACATGCATTGAAGCTACAAGGTAACACATTTAAACCGAAACAAAGAAAATATTTTTTTACTCAATATGTAATCAAACTCTTGAATTCGTTACCGGAGGATGTAATCAAAGCTATTAGTGTATTTGAGTTTAAAAGGCTTTTGGACAAGTTCTGGGAGGAAAAATCCATAAACCATTATTAAAGTGAACTGGGGAAATCCATTGCTTACCTCTGGGATAAACAGCATGGCATCTGACTACCTTTTGGGAACCTGAGACATACCAGTGACCTGGATTGGCCACTGTTGGAAACAGGATACTGGGCTTGATGGACCTTGGCCTATCCTAGTATGGCATGTCTCATGTTCTTATTTTCTATGTTCTTATGTTTGCTGCCACCCTCCCCCCTAGACCACCAAGACTCTTCAAGGTAGTCCAGGTGATCTCTGTGGGGGGGAGTGGAGAGGGCCTGAGAGTCTTTATGGTGGGGAATTCTGTTTCATAGTTCAGGAGAGTGAGGGGTCTTTTGTAGGGGCTTCTAATGTGCCTTAGGGAGTGGGATATCTTTGAAGAACGGGTATGTTTGGGGGAGCTTAACCATTTGCTGTTGATTTTAAAAAATTCCAGTCACTTTAAGAGTGAGGCCGGGAGCGTCAGGATGTGTTTATGAGGCCTGATGCTCCTAGGAGTCAAAATAAGCTGGCATTATTCTCCAAAGAAAAACACAGTTTGTGGAGTTCAATGAAAGTTGTGTTATTCCATTTGAATAATAATGAGATGTTTTGCATGGTAAAATAATGCATGTTATTGCCCATTAAAATGCATTAAGGGGCAAATGTCATGAATTATTACTATAATGAACTTTAGTAATTACTCCCCTTTAGTTTTTTTTTTTTTTTACTTTAAATCTTTATTAACAATTTTTTAATATAATACAATCATAACATGGGGCTGAACCCCTTGCCAATTTTACAACTTCAAATATCCCCCTCCCCCCACTCTTATGTCACAGTGAGACTATTCCTCCTACTGTGATCTTATATGCCTCATGTAGCCAGGATTTTCCTACCCTGAATGCTTTGCATCTCATCCTCCCCTTATTGAGATACTCACTGCTATACACAATTCCAAGTTCGTTCAATTTTTACCCTATCCTCTTTTTAAAGTTGTCAACTTATGAAGCTTACAAAGGTCTGCAAGTCTTTGCTTACAGCTAGCAAGACCCAGTAGGGCGGATTTATTCCAATATGTAGCTGTTTCACACCTGGTCACTACTACAGTATACGCTGGGTCACCACTCCATGGTACCGCCGAGGTACCACCTCTGTCTTCTGGTGGAGCAAAAATATCACAGATTGCATTGGTATCTTCCAGCACCCCATATCTTCCAACAATCTTTGCACCATATCTCAGTAACTTTGCAATACTCTACAGTCCCACCACATGTAGAAGAATGTTCCTCTTCCCCGACATTGTTGCCAACAGGCCCCTGTTCCCAATATTCTTAACTGTGACAGCTCTACTGGGGTTAAGTACCATCTAAGAAGTACTTTGTAGCCATTTTCTAATACTTTACATAAGAACATAAGATATGCCATACTGGGTCAGACCAAGGTCCATCAAGCCCAGTGTCTTGTTTCCAACAGTGGCCAATCTAAGTCATAAGTAACTAACAGTTTCCCCAAAAGACACAGGGATATCCTGGGTCCCTTTTAATAATGGTTTATGGACCTTTCCTCCAAGAACCTATCCAAAACTTTTTTAAACCCAGCTACACTAAGGGACTGGTAATTTATACCCTATTTTACCTGTTATACCTGCTTAATGCATACCCAAGTTTAATTTTCCTGTTTAATGTATACCCAAGTTATTATACCTGTTTCACTGTAAGCACAAATCACGAAATTGAGATGTGCAAATCTTATGTTCATTGTAAACCGCACTGATGTCGAATAGCGCGGTATAAAAGAGACTGCAAATAAGTAAATAAATAAATAAATACACTAACAGCTTTTACTACATCCTCCGGTAACAAATTCCAGAGTTTGATTACACGTTCAGTGAAAAAATATTTTCTCTTTTTAGTCTTAAATAGGTTACCCTGTAGCTTCATTGCATGTCCCCTAGTCTTTCTATATTCTGATGATGTAAACAATCAATCTACGTTTACCAGTTCCACTCCATTCATTAATTTATAGACCTGTATCATATCTCCCCTCAACCGTCTCTTTTCGAGGATGAAGAGCCCTAACCTTTTTAGCCTCTCTTCATAGGAGTATCCTTCATCCCCTTTACCATTTTGGTGGCTTTTCTCTGTACCTTTTCTAATAAAGCTACATCCTTTTTAAGATACGGCGACCAGAATTGCAAACAATATTCTAGGCGCAGTCGCACCATGGAACGATATAGAGGCATTATAATATTCTTTCTTTTATTTTCCATTCCTTTCCTTATGATACCTAGCATTCTATTTGCTTTCTCAACCACCACTGCACACTGGGCAGAGGGTTTTAACATGTTATCTACGATGACAGCTAAATCTTTTTCCTGAGTGCTGGTTCCTAACGTGGAACCTTGCATCTGTAACCATAGTTTGGGCTGTTCTTTCCTAGGTGCATAACTTTGCACTTGTCCACATTAAATTTCATCTGCCAATTGGATGCCCGGTCTTCCAATTTATCAAGATCCTCTTGCAATTTTCCACAATCCTCATGGGTTTTAACAGCTTTAAATAGTTTTGTGTCATCTGCAAATTTGAAAACCTCAATCATTTTTCCCTTTTCCAGGTCATTTATGAATATGTCAAAAAGTAGCAGGCCCAGCACAGATCCCTGGGGTACACCACTATTCACCTTTCTCCATTGAGAAAATTGGCCATTTAGCCCTACCCTCTGCTTTCTATCTTTTAACCAGTTCCTGATCCACAATAGAACACTGCCTCCTATCCCATGACTTTTTAGAATTTGCCAAAAGTCTCTGATGAGGGACCTTGTCAAAGGCTTTCTGAAAGCCCAGATATATTATATCAACCGACTCACCTTTGTCTACCTGTTTATTCATACCTTCAAAAAAACATAACAGATTAGTAAGACAAGATCTTACATGTCTAAAGCCATGTTGGCTGTCTTTCATTAAGCCATGACTATACATGTTCAGTAATTGTGTTCTTTATTATGGTTTCTACTATTTTTCCCGGTACTGATGTCAGGGTCACCAGTCTGTAGTTTCCCGGATCACCCCTGGGATCCTTTTTAAAAATTGGCTTGACATTGGCCATCCTCCAATCTTCAGGTATTACAGATGATTTTAATGATAGTTCACAGAATACTAATAGCAGGTCTGCAATCGCATATTTCAGTTCTTTCAACAACCCTGGATGTATACCATCCGTTTCAGATGATTTGCTACTCTTCAGTTTATCAAATAGTTGTAATACATCTTCTTGGTGTATTGATATTTCTTTCAATTCTTCCGCAGTATCACCTTTAAATACTACTTCACTCATGGATAACATCCCTACATCTTCCTCAGTAAAGACCGAAGCAAATAGTTCATTCAGTCTCTCCGCTATGGCCTTGTTCTCTCTTAGTGCTCCCTTTACCCCTCTATCATCTACTGGTCCAATTGACTCTCTCACAAGTTTTTTTGCTACGAATGTACTTGAAAACATCTGTATTATATGTTTTTGCTTCCACAGCAAGCTTCTTCTCAAATTCTCTCTTTGCCTGCCTTATCAGTACCTTGCATTTAACTTGCTGGTGCTTGTGCTGATTCAAGTTTTTATCATTTGGCTCTTTTTTCCATTTCCTGAAAGATGCTTTTTTGGCAACAACAGCCTCTCTGACCTTACCTTTAAACCATGCTGGCAGTTTTTTAGACTTCCTTCCACTTTTTTTAAAGTGTGGAATACAGCTGGTCTGGGCTTCCAAGATAGTATTTTTCAACAACACCAAGCTTGATGTAAGTCTTTAACCTTTGCAATTGCTCCTTTTAGTTTTTTCTTAACTATTTTCCTCATTTTATCATAGTCTCCCTTTTGATTTCCTTACCATCTCTCCATTAATTAAATCAAACGCGATCATGCTATGATCACTATTGCCAAGTTGCCCCAACACCCTTATCTCTTGCACCAGATCTGGTGTTCCACTAAGGACCAAGTCCGAAATGTGTTTCCTTCTGGTCAGTTCATGAATCAGCTGCTCCAAGAAGCAGTCATTTATTTTATCTAGAAACTTTATCTCCCTAGCATGTCCTGCCGTGACACTGACCCAGCCAATACCGAGATAAATTGAAATCACCCATTATTATTACTGTGCTGTAAATTTTGTTAGCTTCCCTGGTTTCTTTGAGCATTTCATCATCCATTTGTTCATTCTGGCCAGGCGGTCAATATTACACCCCCACTGCCATCGCCTTCTCCTTTTTACATGGAATTTCAATCCATAGAGATTCTACAACAAATTTTGTTTCCTGAAAAACTTTAATCCTTTGTGACTCAATGCCCTCTCTAACATAGAGCGCAACCCCTCCACCAATTTGATCAGCTCTGTCATTACCATATTGTTTGTACCCAGGTATCCCAGTGTCGCACTGGTTGTCCTCCTTCCACCATGTCTCTGAGATACCAATCATATCTAACCTCTCATTTAGTGCTATATATTCTAACTCTCCCATCTTATTTTTTAGACTTCTAACATTTGCTTACAGGCATTTTAGAGATTACATTTTATTCATATTAAACTGGCTATTGGTAGGCAGGGTAATTTGGAGTCTTTAAGCTCTGTCTGCTCTGTACTCAAGCAAAAAACAGCACACTGCCACACAGAATAGCAGAAACAACCAGTCCAAAAATATGGGCAGGAAACCCTTACACGGAAAACCTTTTATTGATCTTTACCAGAGGTGGCCAAACCCAACACAGGCCGTGTTTCATGTGATACTTCGTCAGGGGTTTTAGAGGCACACTTGTAACTTGAGTGAAATAAGTCAAACCTCTGGTAAAGATCAATAAAAGGTATTCCGTGTAAGGGTTTCCTGCCCATATTTTTGGACTGGTTGTTTCTGCTCTGTACTCATGGGCATTTGGTATGGAAACCTTCATGATGCCATAGATTATCTTTTCCTATGTTACCCTATCCCATGTAATACCTAGATCTGTTTCCCATTTGGCCATGTAGCCCAATTTAATCTTTCTTCCCCTTGGTAGCCCTCTATAGCACTTGGAAATAATAATTTTCCCTCCCAGAAGACACATACCCTCAAACTGCTCCTTCTCTCTACTGATCTCTTCCTGTATTTTATTCTGTAGCAAGAAGGCTTTAAGCTGTAAATATCTATATCTATCTTGTTCTCCCAAGTGGTGTAGATCCCATATGCCTTCAAAGGGCCACACTCCTCCTTTGTGATACCCATATAAGCCCCTTTGTCTCTCATGTCTCCAGTATCTGCCATTGTGGGCCTTCCCCTAATTTAAAGCATGCTGTGATTGACATAATTGAGGACACTGATTTTCCAGCTAATAATACTGAGCAATGTTTATTCCACAGTTCCATTGTGAAGCATGTAAAGGGGTTCAGACCCCACTGCTGTCCCCTATGCCATATTAAGGTGTCCAATGATTCTGGGTATTGCCCCGACCCTTCTATGCTTCTTATTATCTTTTAAACACATATAAAATGGTCTTTAATTGTGCTGCCTGGTAATATTTTAACAAATCAGGAATCCCCAGTCCACCCTCAATATGGTGTACTAGCATAACTGCTCTAGTGACCCGAGGGGACCATTCTCCCCAGATAAATCAGGAGATCTGCTGTTGTATTTGTTTTAATATCCTATTAGGCACCTCAGTGGGGGGGGGGGGGGACTTGAAAGAAATACATGAATTGTGGTAGTAGCATCATTTTGACTGCCACAATCCTGCTCAGTCATGAGAGGTGTTTACAGGGGTGGCTCTACCATGAGGCCACCTGAGGTGGTAGCCTCAGGAGACACTTGGACGGCGGTGGCACTCCAGCTCTGTTTTAATTTTAGATTTTGCCGCCTCTGGCCTGCCTCTCCCTTCCCGTGTGGGACGGCAGTGGCAGGCTACAGGTGACAAAATGTAAAATAAAAACAGCCAGAGTGCCACTGCTGGATGAATCAGCCAGATCGCTTGCAGGATCATCCTAGCAGCAGTACAGGAAGAGAGGTGCAGGTGGAGGGAGGGGGGACAGGAGGACAAGTGCTGGACAATGGGGAGTGGGGCAGGAAGACAAATGCTGGAGAAGGGAAAGCAGGAAGACAAATGCTGGGCAACAGGGGGAGACAGGAGGACAAATGCTGGACAACACGGGGGGGGGAACAGGAGGGCAAATGCTGGACAACAAGTAAGGGGGACAGGAAGACAAATGTTGGAGGGGGAAGAGGAAGACAAATGTTGGATGGGGGAAGTAGGGAGACATGCTAGTCATCAGGGGGGAGGGAGACAGGAGGACAAATGCTGAACAACAAAGGGGGTAAGAGGACAGATGCTGTACAACGGAGGTGGGAGACAGGAGGACAAATGCTGGACAACAGAGGAGGGGAGCAGCAAGACAAATGCTAGAGGGAGGAAGCAGGGTTGGGGGGGGGAGCAAAAAGACAAATTCTGGACTAGGGCAGTACTACCCGGTAAGCTGGGTAAGCGCGACAGGGGGCACCAATGTCATGAGCAGGGCCGGATTTACCTATACGCCAACTACGCCGTGGCATAGGGCCCACAGCTGGCAAGGGCCCACAATAGGGTTGCCAACCGGCCTTTGAAAAGCCGTTTTTTTGCTCTAGCCGCAAGATCGGGAGCAGCCAGAGCAAAAAAACGGCTTTTCTCCCGACTCCAGAAGTCCAGATGTCTTTGCGGCAGCGGCACCGGCACCGGCACCGCCAGCATGAATGCGATCGCGACGCCGATCCGATCCCCCGTGGCACAGTGCAGCCGCTGCTTCTGCTTTTCACAGAGCAGCGGCTGCAATAAAGTTAATTTGAGGGAAGACAACCTGCGAGGAGCCCACCCCCTATAACATCACTTCCTTCCTCGTGCTCTGCGCTGTAGAAGGACGTCCAGACTTGAATCCTTCCTCGTGCGCTGCGCTGTAGAAGGAAGGACATCCAGAGGGCTCCTCGCAGGTTGTCTCTTGTCTTTAATTTGCAAAGTAAGTTTATTACAGCCCCTGCTTTGTAAAAAGCAGAAGCAGCGGCTTCAGCAGGGGGAGAGTGAACCAGCACTGACTGAGAGGAGGGGGAGGGGGAGGGGGGTGAGCAAGCGGTTGCCTTTAATAGTCTTACTTGATTTTTACATGTTGTAAACCTATTCCAGTGTGTGGGTTTTTTGCCTGTCATGGCTGCCGGGGCATTGAAATCATGAAGGGCCAGGTGAGGAAAGCAATTTCATGGTTCATGCCAGTGGCAGTCCTGTGTTCTGATCCTTTGGTGAGCCAGACACTTTTTGTTTAAGTTGAGATAATGACCGGTGTAAGTTTTCAGGTCTGTCAAATTAGTCATTGGAGTGAAAGTGGAGGCTCATTCCACTCTCGGTTTTTGGCGTCGATTGTCGTGGAGATAAGTGAGCATTGCAGGTGATTCTTTCTTTGCGCCAAGGTACAGGGCTTCCATTAACTGCCATCAAATGCATTAAGCTGGAAGTCAAAGCCCTCGGTTTTCTGCTTGCTGCTAGTCTAGGCCAGAAGACAATCAAACCATAAGGGTCATTTTCTGCATGAGCTAACCTTTTCCTCTGTTATGGTTTGAAGCCTTTGTTGACAATGAGATGCTCAGTGGGAACATTAAATTAACACTTCATATTCGTGGCTGTAAATTTCCTGGCAGGCTGAGAAAACGTCGGGGAAAACAAACACTCCATCATGCGCGCTTCATTTAGCTTCTAAATGGGGACCCTCTCACCTGCAGAGAGAAGAGGTCAGACCAAACAGGGATAATTTTAATCAGACTCTCAGCCTAGTCCTTGCTTGTAGTGGATTTTGTTACGTTCTCTGCGTAAAGGCAAGAGGGAGATGAAAGCAAGCAAATAGAAAATAACTACTATGTGAAATACTTAGAGAGGCCTCGTTGAGGAAGCCAGGGGGAGGAGAGGATAGTATATTGATTACTGTGGGAGCTGAATATTGTTAACTCTACACAGGATGAAAACAAAGGTTTTAACCAAAGGCTAAAAATTTGCAGATCAGTTTTCAAAAGGATTTATGCTGGCGACCATATGAATCCTCGTATCTGTATATTTGCAAAAAGCTGTATGTATAGCATGAGCTGAATATTTGCCATGCTGTCCTTATAACTTAGGGAAAGAGGGAGGGCAGAGCAAGGGGTAGGGCTAAAAATGATCCATGTAGTGGCAATACTTGGCTGCTTTATGGATAGCTCATGCATCTATTTTAGAATGTAGAAACTGTCCATATAGTGACTGAAAATGGCCACTACTCAAATAATGACTGGTGGTCAGCAGTGAATATAGATTCAAATTTCAATGTGTGCCTTTTGAGTCAATGCTGACTCCTGTCAACCCAGAAGCTCCTGGGTTTTCTTGGCAGCATGACCAGAAGTAGATTGCCAGGCCTTTCTTCTGAGGCAATGGAGGGTTAAAGTGACTTGCCCAAGGCCACAAGGAGTGCTAGTGGGAATTGAACCCTGGTTGCTTGGTTACCAAGCCAGTGTTCTAACCACTAGGCGGCTACTCCACCCCTGAGTCTAGCATCTGCCAATCGTAATGATTGTTGTTGGATTATTGGGGCACTTGTTTTATGTTTCCGCCACCACTGTATGTGTCTGAGATGTCCCAAGGCTGGAATAGTATTCAAGGGACACCTATGTGAAAGGCCCTGCAGACATCCATATCAGGCACATACACATTTGTGAAAATATGCCGGAACTTGGACCTTCCAGTCTTGTTTTCAGACATTCTGGCTTGGTCGCCCCCCATATCACTTGGACGTCAATGCAGATGTCCCGAGTGATCGTTATAGAGTTTTACTTCACAATATGCCCAGTACTGGTGAGGGTTTATATTGCTGTTACTAAGATGACATCAGAATCAGAAATTAGTTTTTGTATGTTGAGTGAGCAGAAGACAGGAAGAAACCAGAAGAAAGTGGCTGGAGCAATTGCAGCTGAAAAAAATGCACAAAAGGTAGAAAAATATCTCTTTATTTTGAATTTATTAATTGGAATATGTCAGCTCTGGTAAATGTGCATCATTAACGTCTGCGCTTTGTTTAGTACAAGAGCAAATTAATGTATAGTTTTATTTCTACATTGTTGTACATTCCAAGTTTGGCTTTTGGGATTCCCAGTTTAATTATGACATCAGGGCCAACAGCGCGCAGCTGATCCGGCGTGCTCATTTTTATCTTTTCTGGGGGCCCACAATTTTTGTTGGCGTAGGGCCTCACTCAAGGTAAATCCGGCCCTGGTCATGAGGATGCTGTCGCTAACTACCCACTCCCATTCAGTATGGCCTGTGGAGCACCAGTGGCCTAATGGAGAGCCTGCCCACAGGACATGCTGCTCCAGCAAACGGAAGGCTGTGACTAGTGATTGCAGCCTCTCACAGCCTTCTGTCCAGGGGAGCAGCATGTTCTGTGGGCAGACTCTCCACTAGGCCATCAGCAATCTGCAAGTCATCCTGAATGGGGAGTGGGGGAGGGCAACTAGCAACAATGCCCTCCTGGTGTCGGCTCCTGCGGGTAGGCTCTATTTCTGTGGGCCGCAAACATGGCTTGCATAGTCCTGCCTACAAGACATACTGTTCCCGCAGGTAGAAGGGTGTGTGAGGCATTGATTATGGCCCAGAGAAGCAGAGCCTGCCCTCAGGATCAGCATGTCCTGCAGGCAGAGGCTATGCAAGGTCAATTATGCCCTGCCACTCTGGGCTTGGATCATGATGGTCTGACCAGCCCCTGCTTGTGGGACATGCTGCTCCATGGGTAGGCTCTGCCTCTTTTACATAAATGGGGGGGGGCATTGGGAAGGGGTGAGTGGACATGAGGGGCATTGGGAGGTGGACATGAATGGGCACAGGGAGACAGAAGCGGGATTCTGGGTGCGGGGGGGAGGGAATAGGGAGGCAGCAGGGATTAAATTGAGGTGGGGGGCTAGGTAGATACTGGACATGGAAATTAGAATAGGGAAAAGCACAGAGGGGTGATGAAGTGGTGATGTTGGCCGGGGGTTTATAGGGAGACTATGGGAAAATGATGGACTTGTGGAGGGGGAGACAGAGGGAAGATGCTGTACACTGGGTAATAAGGAGAGAAGGAAATTTATTTATTTATTTATTTAACAAGAACATGGGGGTAATAGGGATAGAGAGGAGAAAAGACGGATATGGGGTAAATAGATTAAGAAAGACGGAGAGATGCTGGACATGTGAGTAATAGGGAGGGTATGGTATGGTATGGAGATGGGGTAGATGCTGATTGCAGGGGGGATAGGAAAGGAGATGGCAGATATGGAAAGAAAGAGAGAGAGGAGGCACTGGATGAAAGGAAAGAGAAAGCCAGAGAGAGAAAGACATTGGATGGATGATTTTGAGATGTTAGATATGGAGAGTGAACAAAAGACTGGGGAATAATGGATGAGGGAAGAAGAGCTGGGGAATGGAAGGACTGGGATGAAGGTTGAAAAGCGGTAGGTAGATGGCATAAAAAAGAGGGAGACTGAGAACTGGATAGTAAGGTATAGAGACTGTAGAAAGAGAGCTAAGAGAAAACAGAAGAAAGCAGAAGCCTCAGATCAAGACCAGCATGATCAGAGTATAAAATGATCAGACAACAAAGGTAGAAAAAATAATTTTATTTTCAAATGAGTGATTGATCTTTGCACCACTATTTTTATATTTTACACAGTGCAGGGAAATGTGTTTCTTTTATTTCTCTGATATTGCACTGCATGCAGAATCTGGCTTCTTGAGCTTTCAGTTTAATTTTTATCTGCATATTTTTATTTTTACTTTAGGTTATCTTCACTTATTCTGTACTTAGGGTCTGTGTACTGAGTATGTGACTGAGGCCAGGCATTCTGTTAACATGGAGTTTATACGAAGGGACCTGTACTGTAGTAATTTGACTTATTTAACTTTTCAATTGGTGTATGGATCTTCTAGGGCCCACTACAGTATTTATAATGCTACTTTTATCTGAGTAGGCCCCTTGTATGAGTTTTGGAAGTTTATGCTGGTATGATATGGTTGATTTGGCCTTGTAGATCATTGATGACTTTTGTATTAGTTCAGAATATGCCTGGCACTAGAGAATGTTTATGCTAGTGAAATGATCAGAATCAGAATTGGTTTTTAATATACTGAATTCTGTGGGTGAATGTCCTACCTGTGCTCTGCACCCATTGTCCAGGGAGAGGTTTCTATGGATGCAGAATATATATTCAAAAAGAAAGAGAACTATAATGCAGTTTATAACAAAATAAAATGAGTTATAATTGTATAATTTGGTATTATAAACTGCGCTGTGATTCTCACTTTTTCTTTTAGTTCCTTGGCGTATGAGCATCTTGCATTTCCTGTTTTTCCAGAGGGTGAGAAGTGCTGTGTTGGGGCGCCAAGTCACTCATGTTATATGGAAGTGTGAGATGCTTCATGGTGCTGTTGAGTCCCTCTTTTTTTGGCATATTTAGCAATATGTTTCCTAAGCTTTGTGCTGGTAACTTATGAACATAACATAAGAAATGCCATACTGAGCCAGACCAAGGTCCACCCAGCCCAGTATTCTGTTTCCAACCGTGGCCAATCCAAGTCACAAGTACCTGGTAGGTTCCCAAAAAGGTACACAGGGTTCCACAATGTCTCTCTTGGGATAAGCAGTGGATTTTCTGGGTCCTCTTTAATAATAGTTTATGCACCTTTCCTCCAGAAACTTGTCCAAACCTTTTATAAAACTCAGCTACACTAACAGCTTTTACTATGATCCTCCGGTATCTAATGCCAGAGTTTGACTAACCGCAAGGAGGCAGTTTTTCTCGCCTATCTTTAAGGCACATTTCGCTAACTGGGCAGCATCCAATATCACTGCTGTTTGGTTAGCACCATTCTTCGCCCTGAAATGCCCCCCGACATGCCCTGATGCCCTCCGGATAGCATCGGGGCACGTAGGGGACTTAGGAGGTGATATCATATAAATGCCATTGAATATCCCCAACTAAGGCATCTACATACTTTGCTGGGCTGTAAACCATGTAGATGCCTTTTGAAAATTGGGCCCTTGGTTCCTAAGCCAGTGCCCTAACCATTAGGCTATTCCTCCACTTCTATTAGTTCACAATATGCCTAGTAGAGAATATTTGTTAGTGAGATGGCCAGAATCAGATTTTTTTAAAATTAGATATTGAGTTTTGTGGATTGGATGTCCAACAATGGGTGCTCTGCACCCATTCTTGAGGGAGGGGATTTTGTGAATGCAAAATATATATTCAAAAAGAAAACGCAACAACCATAACACAGTTTATAACAACAAAATAAAAATGAGTTATAATTTGATTATAAACTCTGCAGTGGCTCTCGCTTTCTTTTAGTTCTGTGGTGTGCGAATATCTTTTTATTTCCACCACATTATCTAATTGACTTTTTGATTTGGTTCGGTCCCTGCTTGGTGGGGGGTGGGGGGGGCACCATCTCATCACTCGCCTCAGACAGCAATTGCCTTGAGCCACCCTTGGGTGTTTACCTCTCCAACCAGAGAGAAGAGGTTCTACCTGTTGTACTAATCTTTTGTAATTTAGTGTATACAGTTCAGTAGGGTCTCTCCCTATACATACTCTTAAATAGCGGATATGGTACTCCGCCCATTTGAATGGCAGACTAGACTGCAATAGTGTCTTCAGGGTGTCTAGGGATAGTGAGGTTGATAGATTTGTCCCAATTTATTCAAAATCCCGATAGCCACCCCATACTCTTTTTGCACATAATTATCGGCAGTTAAATAGCCAGGTGGGTAACTGCCATGATAATATCATCAGCAAATAGTGAAATGCGCTGATCTTGACCCCCTACATTAATGTTCTGAATGTCCTGGCTAGCTCTAATCTGAGCTGCCAGAGGCTCCAACACTAGTGGAAATAAGAGACAGCATCCTTGTCTCATTCCTCTTTCCAAGGGAAAGAACTCAGAGTATCTACCATTCACTTCCACGCATGCCTGTGGATTATGGCAAAGGACTCAGACCCACCCTATAAAGTGTTCCCGAAATCCCATCCTACCCAACACTCAAATTATAGACTCCTATGACACATGATCAAAAGCTTTTTCAGCATCAAGTGAGACCAGAAGCTCTGGTTCCGAGCGTCATCTAGCTTCCCATATTTATTTATTTATTTAGCTGCATTTGTATCCCACTTTTCACCAGGTCAAAGATTAAGAATCTTAAGAACATGGTCTGCTACCTGTCTCCCTGGCATAAAACCAACCTGGTCTTCATGAATCAAGCTCAGAGTCTGCAGTTTAAGCGGCAAGCTAAGACCTTGGCCAGAAGCTTCATATCTATGTTAAGAAGTGAGATGGGTCTGTAAGAGGCACAATTCAGCGTTTCTTTCCCTTCTTTAGGGATTATGGAGATCCCCGCCCATCCCATGGTATCCGCTGTCATCCCCCCTCTTCCTTGAGTGCATTAAAAAGCTGTGCTAGAGGAGTCTGTAACAGGTTTCCTAGCTTCTTATAGAAGCGTGCTGTGAATCCATTGAGGCCTGGGGCCTTTTCATTCTTTAGTTCTCTTATAGCTTGCATTACCTCTGTGGTAGTAATCACTTTATCGAAGTACTTCTGCTCCTCTGGACTTAATTTAAGAAGATTAGCGGATATGAGATAGCTTTCCACCTGCTCTGCGGGTGGCGAGGAAACACCGTATATAGATGTTTATAGAATTTAACAAATTCTGCCCTAATGCCTTCCCCAGAGTGGGTGAGTGTCCCCCTCCCCCCTTATAGCTGAGATGTGTGAGTGCAGCTTATGTTTCCATAGTTGTCAAGCCAAATATTTGCCCATTTTATTCCCATTTTCAGAATATTCCTGTCTGGCTAACTACATTTTGTAGTGAATATCTGCAGCTTCAAAATTATTTAATTGGGCTCAGACTGCTAGGACCTGACCTCTAAGGCTACCCCTCTTATCTCTGGTGTCCACAAGCTCCAGCGAGTGAAGCTGGCTGCACAGTTTGTACACCTGTTTGTGGTGTTCCCATTTTTTCCGCACCCCCATTTAATTAAAATGCCCCTCACCACTGCCTTAAATTCACCCCAAATGACCCCCATTCTGCCTCCTCATTATGATTTTCCCTAAAGTATTCTGGTATTAATTTCTCAATCTTCTGTATTACTCTAGTGTCTTCTATGAAGAAGTCATTAAGCAGCCAGAATTTTGCCATTCCTTCACCCCCCCCCCCCCAGGAACCTGATAAGAACTGTCATTCGAGCATGATCTGGCCAGGTTATTGCTTCCATACTTGCATCTAGCAATCTCCCCAACCCTTCTTTCCCTATCCATATGATATCAGTTTTGGAATATGTTCCATGGACTAGCGAGTCAAAAGTAAATTGTCACTTTCCAGGTTTTAGGAAGTGCCAGGCATCCACCAAGTCTAAGGCCAATGCAAAATGCTTTAACCAAGCCCGGTCTACTCATTGTCCCTCTCCACCAGCCGTGCTATCCTTCCCCGGTTCCATTGTTAAATTGAAGTCTCCTCCTCATATAAATAATCCTTCACCTGGGTCATCTATGTGCTTTTCTACTTCCCTGATTTCCCTAAAGAATTCTCCCTGATTTCCCTTTGGTGCGTAGATAGCTACTATTCGTAGCCACTCCTCCCCTATCTTTACCTGTGCTAGTAGGTATCTCTCACCCTTGTCTTTTACCACCTCTCCTATTTGCACCCTCAAATAATGGGCAGTGAGGATAGCCACTCCCCCCTTTTTCTGCTCCACCAGATTGGACGCAAAGAGTCCCGTAGCATAGCCCTTTGGTCTCACTAAATGTTCATGCTTCCTGCGTAGGTGTGTTTCTTGCATCAAGTAAATATCTGCTTTTTGCCTTTTTTTTAATATGTATTTATTTTTATTAAGATTTTTACTGACAATACAATTAACAGAATAAAGAAACAACAGAAATACAAGACAATTCCATAGTAAGTTATACAAGAAAAAACAAAAATCAAAGCTACTTTAGCCTACATCTCGGAGATACTAGACCACTAGTAATAATGAAGAAAACCTAACCAGAAAAGCCCTACAACAAGGGCAAGTCTGGCTAACACATTACCCCAGCCTATGACCCTTTCACTCCACCAGAAAAATGAATAAAACAAGAAAGTATGAAAGAAAGGAGCCATTATTCCTTCTCCCTGTCAGAGATCCATTTCTCCAAGTCAGAGGAAGACAAAAAGACAAATTTATCCTGGCCTGAAGAAATTAAACATTTGCATGGATAACGTAAAAAGAAACTAGCACCAAGAGCTAACACTCTAGGTTTATAAGCTAGAAAAGTTTTCCTACGAATTTGGGTTTGGCGAGATACATCTGGAAACATAAATACTCTGTCACCACAGAACAGGGTTTCTTTTCTCCTGAAGTATGCTTTAAGAATAGAAATTTTATCAGTATCCGAGGACAGGGTAACTAATAAAGTAGCCTTAGTTGAGATAACATCTTGTGTGTCCTCCAAAAAGGCGGTCAAGTTAAAATTATTTTGCTCTTCCAAAACAGCCAATTCACCATCAATATTAGATGTAGCAACTTTAGTAGGAATATAATAACATTTTGTTAAATCTAGAGACTCAGCATTAGGTAATAACAACACATCTTTCAAGTATTTCTGAAAGAGAATTATAGGAGAAAGCAACGATATACAGGGAAAATTAAGCAACTGCAGATTCTTACTCCGTAATAAATTTTCTAAATTTTCAACTTTCTGATGCAACGCAAAACTATCTATCATACTATTAGTTTGGAACAAAGAGAATAATTTAACTTGAGTATCCATATTTAAAAGACCAGAAGTTAGACTGTCCACCTGGGAATCTAAACTTTGAAACTTTACAATCGCATCACTGGTAAATTGGCAGAGTGAGGGAACTGTCTCGATTAAGATCCATTCGGTACGTTTAACCACTTGCCAAATATCGAGCAACAAAACTGGAGAAGACTGGAGATTACCACCAGAGGGAGCAGGCTTCTTCCAGTCCACAGCTTTAAGAAGACCAGAACCAGCGACAGATTTCAGCTTTTTGCCTTGTTATCTCTTTATCCAAGAACTGTCTCTTGAAAGGGGAGTTCAACCCTTGCATATTGAGGGTTACAATTTTAAGCTCTCCCATTATTATATCCCCTTTTCTCTTCCAAAACTAGCCCTGCTTGAACCCCTCCTTCCCCTCCCCCTTCCACCGACCACCTATTCTCCCCTCCTCCTGCCCTCTATACTATCCTACCCTCCTCCCTTCACAGGACATTAGGAACCAACATCTGAGGGTAGAGAGCAACCATCCTACTCCCTGACCCGTCATCCTCTTCCTCCCACTGATATATTGCCTCCCAATAATTCCCCCCTCTAATTCCCTCTTATCTTCCCTTTCCCTGTTCCCTCCCCTCCTCTCTCCCCACGCCATTGATATTAAGCCCATCAAACCTTAGCATAGTAGTAACAGTATGCATTATCAACTGTTCAACAAACCATTTCCCCCATCCTTTCATTTTTTCTCTATTGGGGACGCTCATGTTACATCACATCAAGCCATCTCCAGTAAGTATTGTCCAAAGAACCATAATGTTACCTCCCCGGCACTGTTATATCCCAATCTCACAAGTATGGTGTCTTTCAAGCAGGGCCGGCCCGTCCATTGAGCGAGAATGTTTTTTGCACAGGGCCCCGCGTTTCAGGGGGCCCCGCGCAAAAAACATTCTGATCCAACATTAAAATTTAAAAAAAAAAAAAAAAAAAAGCTGCCACTGCCGGGGCCGGGGCCGCCGCGGCAGAATCGAGTGTGCTGCGGGGCCCCCCCTGCCCAGCAGAGCCTGCCCTCCCCGGTATCACCTCTCTCACTCAGCTGCCTCCAGTCACACGCGCCGGCTTTCAGAGCGCGAGGGGAGTTTCTCCCTCTCTGCTCTGTTAAGCCCGCGGGGGCTGATGGGAAGTCCCATCAGCCCCCGTGGGCTTAACAGAGCAGCGAGGGAGAAACTATTCCCTCGCGCTCTGAAAGCCGGCTCGTGTGACTGGAGGCAGCTGAGAGAGGTGATACCGGGGAGGGCAGGCTCTGCTGGGCAGGGGGGGCCCCGCGGCACACTCGATTCTGCCGCGGCGGCCCCGGCCCCGGCAGAGGCAGCGACAGCTTTTTTTGTAAAAACAATTTCGCTGGGGGGGGGGGTTAGGAGTGGTAATGGCTGTGGGCTGGGGGGGGGGTGAGGACTGGTGATGGGCTGTGGGGGGTTAGGAGTGGTAATGGCTGTGGGCTGTTGGGTTAGGACTGGTGATGGGCTGGGGGGGGGGGGTTAGGAGTGGTAATGGCTGTGGGCTGTTGGGGGGATTAGGACTGGTGATGGGCTGGGGGGGGTTAGGAGTGGTAATGGCTGAGGGCTGTTGGGGGGGTTAGGACTGGTAATGGGCTATGGGGGGCTAGGACAGGAAATGGGCTGATTGGGGGGTTAGGAGTGGTGATGGGCTGGGGGAGGTTAGGAGTAGTGATGGGCTATGGGGGGGCTATGGGCAAGCTATGGGGGGCTATGGGCTATGGGGGAGCTAAGTCTATATGGGCTGATGGGATTAGGACTGGAAGTGGGATGTGGGGGGCTAAGTACTGGAAGTGGCCTATGGGGGGGGGCTAAAACTAAAAATTGGGTGATGGGGATTAGGACTGGAAATGGGCTGGTGGGATTAGGACTGGGAGTGGGCTATGGGGGGCTAGGACTGGTAATGGGTTGGGGGGGTTGCTAGGACTGGAAATGGGCTGGGGGATTAAGACTGGAGGTGGGCTGATGGGGTTAGGACTGGTAATGGGCTATGGGGGGCTAGGACAGGAAATGGGCTGATGGGGATGGGTTAGGACTTGAGGTGGGCTGTTGGGTGGGGTTAGGACTGGAAATGGGCTGATGGGGGATTAACACTGGAGGTGGTCTGATGGGGTTAGGACTGGTAATGGGCTATGGGGGGGCTTAGGACTGGAAGTGGGCTATGGGGGGGCTGGGACAGGAAATGGGCTGATGGGGAGGGGTTAGGACTTGTGGGCTGATGGGGTTAGGACTGGTAATGGGCTGTGTGCTGATTGGGGTGTTATGACTTGCAATGTGCTATGGGTGGGGTTAATACTGTTAATGGGATGTTGGCTGTTGGGGGCTGTGTGGTATTGGGCTTTGGGGGGTTAGGACTGATAATGGACTATGGGGGGACTAGGACAGGAAATGGGCTGGTGGGGCGGGGTTAGGACTTGAGGTGGGCTGATGGGGTTAGGACTGGTAATGGACTGTGGGCTGATGACGGGGGGCTTAGGACTGGAAGTGGGCTAGGGGGGGGCTGGGACAGGAAATGGGCTGATGGGGAGGGGTTAGGACTTGAGGTGGGCTGATTGGGTTAGGACTGTTAATGGGCGGTGGGCTGATGGGGGGGGTTAGGACTGGCAATGGGCTATGGGGGGTTAAGACTGGTAATGGGCTGTTGGCTGATGGGGGCTGTCTGGTAATGGGCTATGGGGGGTTAGGACTGATAATGGACTATGGGGGGGGGGCTAGGACTGGAAGTGGGCTGATGGGGGGTTAGGACTGGAAGTGGGCTGATGGGGGGTTAGGACTGGTAAAGGGTTATAGGGGGGGGCTTAAACTGAAAATGGGGTGATGGGGGGTTAGGACTGGAAGTGGGTTGATGGGGGGGGCTAGGACTGGTATTGGGTTGGGGGGTTGCTAGGACTGGAAATGGGCTGATGGGGGGCTAGGACTGGAAATGGGCTGATGCAGGGACTAGAAGGGAATGGATGCTGGGTGAGGCTGGAACTAGAAGGGAGCTGGTGTTGGGGGAGGATTAGAATGGGATGGGGCTGGGAGAGTAAAATGGAGAGGGGAAAAATATTTTGTGTGGGAGGGATAAAAAATCTACAATTGGCCGGGTATTGGGAGAGTAAGTGGGGACTGAGGATGGAGGGGTAAATTTTGAGTAGATGAAATAGGAATGAGGAAAGAGCAAAAGGAGAAAGATTAGTATGTTAAAGCAGATGTAGAGGGAGAATGGGAAAAAAAACCCCAAGAAGACAGAAGAAAGGACAAATGGACAGCAGATGGAGAGTTAGCAGAAGACACGAAGAAACCAGAAGAAAGTGGCTGGAACAATTGCAACTGAAAAAAATGCACAAAAGGTAGAAAAATATCTCTTTATTTTGAATTTATTAACTGGAATATGTCAGCTCTGGGAAATGTGCATCATTAATTTTTGCGCTTTGTTTAGTACAAGAGGAAATTAATTTATATGTTGATTTCTACAGTGTTGTTGTATATTCCAAGTTTGGCTTTTGGGGTTCCCAGTTTAATTATTGTCTTCCTGTTTCTAAATTGTGATTCCTTGTTT
Source organism: Ichthyophis bannanicus (assembly GCA_033557465.1). Lineage (NCBI taxonomy): Eukaryota > Metazoa > Chordata > Amphibia > Gymnophiona > Ichthyophiidae > Ichthyophis > Ichthyophis bannanicus. Next base: position 1,044,583,779 of record CM066031.1, read on the forward strand.
GGTGATGGTCTATGTTGTGCATGTGTAACTGAGCTGAGGTATTCTGTTTATATAATTCCTATTTGACATTGCCACTTGTTCTTTCCCCAGTAGGTCATGTATTGTTGTTCTCTGAAATGTATTGGTTTAATATTTGCAGTGTTGCCTTTTGATAGTTAGGGTATGGTGCTTTGTGAGTCCTGGTAGTGCTGTTAGGATACGGCGGGTTTGCTATGGGTTCTAAATGGGCAGTGTTTGTAGTAGTTCCTAATGTGCCTGGCGGTTGGTACTGGATTATAGTAATGTAGAAACCTTTTAGTCTTTCTTTATCCATATACTCATTAAGAGGCATGTTTACTAAAAGTTAGTGTATGGTAACATTATGCAAATATTTATGCAAATGAGGCACCTTATGCAAATGAGGCCCCGCACCGAGTCTCCGCACATGGCCCCGCACCCTCCTTGGGCCGCCCCTGCTTTCAAGTGGGGGCCTTTTTCACGTTATTGGGGCCATCTCTCCCAGATTGTCTCTGTAGCCTTTTTCTGCCATGAGTTGCTTTCTGCCATTTCGGTGAGCCTGTGCATTTCCCCGCATCTAGCCTGGGTTCCAGCACTAGTCCTTCAATGCCTGCCCCTGAAAATGTGTGGATCGCCTCTTCCCACATTTTGATACGCATCCTCTTCCCTCAAAGCAAAAAGTCAGTTAAAAGGGGAAAGTCTAGGTATATCTTATGCCCTCTTCTCACAGCTTGGACGTTCTATGTCACATGCTTATGCACTTTTGCAGCATCAGTTGGGCCAGGTCTGCAAATATTTCTACTTTATTGCTCTTCCATTCAGGGGCACCATGTGTTCTTACCTGCAGGGCCACTTGTTCTTTTACCCCAAAGTTATGGAAACAGGCAATAATGTCCTGGGGCATGTTGTTGTTGGGAGGGCCCATGTGTTCTTTGTGCCCGGTCAATTCTTAAATCTATCTGATCCAAGGGGAGGTCTGCCTCTTCAACAGGACTTTTGCAAAGTTTTGTACAACCTCTTTGCAGTCGCTGAAGGCTTCCGTCTCCGCCACTCCCCAAAAACGCAAGTTGTTTCTCCTGGATCTGTTCTCCAAATCCTCAAGTTTATCTTCCAACTCTGCATGCATTAGATCTATGGCCTCCATCTTGTTTTCAAGTGTATCCAGACTGTCTGTGCTCTCTTCGATATGCTCCTCTGTCTCTGACACCCTTTGACAAAGTTCACTTAGCCTGGATCGTAGGTCTTTTATGTTTGCAACCACTTCTGCACATACTTGCGCAATGTCCAACTTTAATTCTTTGAACCATTAGCGCATTTCCTCCTGCAGGCCTTTGTCCCCTGTGGTCTCTGACCCTGGACTAGCTGCCTTTGCCGCCACTTCTACTGCTGCTGGGGCACTTGGGCTTTCAGTTCCCGTAGAACGGTTTGCTGCACCCGCCATCTTATCCAGGTTGTTTTTTGCTGCCAAGGCTCCTCCTGCTTTTTTGATTTTGCTGCCACCTCTCAGTGTTGTATACCCTCCGGCACCACTTTGTAGCAGTTTTTCCTGGCGCTTGTGCTCAGTTTTAGCTTTATTTATTGTGGGTCTGTGGGAGCTCTAGTTTAGCATGGAAATCATCCTGTACTATCATGGCCCTGTACTAGATGCTAGCTAGTGTACGTTAGTAAAAGATGCTCAGTGGAAAAACATGTACTAAGGGTATTTTTTTTAAGTATCACCAAGTCAATGTTGGCCCAGCAGCCTTGTGGCTTTTTGGCAAAGTATGACTGGAAGTAGATTGCCAGGCCTTTTCTTCCAAGGCATTGGAGGGTAAAGTGACTTGTGCAATGTCACAAGGAGTTCTAGTGAGAATCATATCCTGAGTTCTTGGGTACTAGGCTGTTGCTTTAACCACTAAACTACTCCTCCTCTTCTGTGGGGTATGAAGAAAACCCATGATCTGGCCACAATACTATGGCTCTTTCAGTCTCTGGTCCCTCAAGCAGTGAGAAATAAGCAGAGAGTAACACAGAACACAATCACACACAAAGTGCTACTTTTCTTTGAGCTCAGAAGGAAAACAACAGAAGGTCCATGGACACAGCACGGTTCCACCTCTGTTGAATTCAAATTCTTCTTCCTTTGAAGCTCTTTTTATTGAAGAGAAAAGGGGAAGTAACACAGTCATTAAGCATAAACATGACATAACACAAGGTGTCGCTAGAGTTCTTTACAGAGTAAGAGCTGATTACAGTGTATTAGATGAAATTTACTTGATTATGACAGAATAATTTATAATTGCAGAGTTGCAGAAATTATGCTGTGCCAGCAGGGACCTATAGTTGACTGTACAATGAAGTATGGTTGCGCAGTTCATAGCCTGTGTTTACTCTTTATGTTTGCGTTAACAATGTTCTCAAACTATTTTAAAGACAGTTACACAGAACTCCTGATCATGATATCAAACTCCACCCAAGAGGAAGTAGGTGAAAGGACAAACTCGTGAGTGACAGTCACTGTTAAAAAGTTCTTCTATCAACACATCCCAGAGATCTGCATCAAGAAATTCATCTATCTTCAATTACATATTGGGGATTCTGGTATCCCCTTTACCTCTCCATTCTTATAGGGTACATGTGTATATTTTAATGGAGCTAAAATCTCTTTATAATTCCAGTGTAGGATTATAATGAAACTACATTGTGGTAAAACACACCCTCAATAAAACATTCCCTACTACTACTACTACTACTATTCATCATTTATATAGTATTATAAGGCATACACAGTGCTGTACAGTCACACATACAGGTCAGTCCCTGCTTGTCAGAGCTTACAATCTAAGACAGACAATACAATAGCTGAGAAGAAGGATACAAATAAGGAAAGGAAGGAAAGCAAGGGATCAAGATCCAAAAGCAGCCTCAAAAATGTGAGCCTTTAGCATGGATTTGAAAAGGGGCAGAGGTGGAGCCTGATGTACAGACACAGGTAGTTTATTCTAGGCATATGGAGCAGGAAGGTGAAAGGAATGAAGTTTGTAGTTGGCAGTGGAAGAAAAGGGCATAAAGAGAAGCAAGCCAGTAGAAGAGCGGAGTTCACGAGGAGGGGTGTAGGGAGAGAGGAAAGGTAGTGAGGAGCAGTAGAAGAAGAAGTTTTAACTGGATACAGAAATGGAAGGGGCTCCAATGAAGTGACTTGAGAAGAGGGGTTATATGAGTATAACGGGGCTGGGGAAGATTAGCCGTGCACTGGAGTTCTGAACAGATTGAAGGGGAGAGAGACGACTCAGAGGGAGACCAGTAAGGAGGAGGTTGCAATAATCTAGACAGGAGGTGACTAGGGAGTGGATGAGCATTTTAGTAGTGTGCTCAGAAAGGAAGGGGCAAATTTTGTTGATATTATAGAGAAAGAAATGACAGGTTTTAGTAATCAATTGAATGTGTGAGGAGACAGAGAGGAAGGAGTCAAAGATTACCCCAAGGTTGCAGACTGAGGAAACAGGAAGTAGAAGAGTATTATCGATAGAGATAAAGAAAGGAGAAAGGGGGAGGAGGGTTTAGAGGGAAAAATAAGAAGTTTGGTTTTGACCATGTTTAATTTCAAACGGTGGTGAGACATCCAAGCAGCCTCTCCATCGCGGCTCCAGCCCCCGATCGGCATCATCGAGGGAGAGCGGGAAGGTAAGCTCATCCACGCTCCCCTCCAACAAGGCCAATTGGGTCCGACGACTACCCCAGCACCAGACACTTTAAAGGGAACCTCGCTCCAGCAGCACAGCCTCGCCATCGCGGCTCCAACCCCCGAGCGGCATCATTGAGGGAGAGCGGGAAGGTAAGCTCCTCCCCGCTTCCCTCCGACAAGGCCAATCGGGCCCAACGACCACCCCAGCATGGGACACTTTAAAGGGAGCCTCGCTCCAGCAGCAGAGCCTCTCCATCGCGGCTCCAGCCCCAGATCGGCATCATCGAGGGAGAGCAGGAAGGTAAGCTCCTCCCCGTTCCCCTCCGACAAAGCCAATCGGGGCCCTCCTCAAACCAATTAATTAACATTCTTCAGGCGTGCACGCGCCTGAGGGCCTCACCAGAGGGCCCTTTGGCGTGGCCCTTAGGCAGAGCACAAAGGCGGACACACAGATACCCTCACCAACAAACAAGTGGACCAAAGCCTACTCAACGGAAGCCACCGAACCTCCAAGAGAAGACACCACAAGTAGAATCCATTGCTATCCCATTGCTTGCATGTTAACATATGCTGCTTAACCTGTACAATCCACTGCTACCTCATTGCTTGTAAGATAACGTATGCTGCATAGCCCGTAGAACCCACCGCTACCTCACTGCTTGTAAGATAACATACGCTGCTGCATAGCCTGTACAATCCTCTGCTACCTCATTGCTTGCAGGTTAACATATGCTGCATAACCTGTATAGCCTGTAGAACCCATTACTACCTTACTGCTTGTAAGATAACATACGCTGCATTGCCCCTCTCTGCTCTTCTTCCATGTCTCCACATCACATTGTCTTCCTTTTCCTCATACTCCTTGTTTCCCGTCCTACCAGCACCCTCACTCCTTCCCTCCTTATCCCACTTTTTCCTGTACCATCTCCACTTCCCCCTCCATTCTGTCTTCTCCCTATCATCAGCTCTTGAGCTTTATTGCTTTCTCCCTCTCATTCAACCATCTTCTCTCTCTCTAAGGCAACTTCGCCCTCACTTCCGCCGCACTGTCTCCTCTCTACCCCGTACTCTGCTACTCCTTCTCCTTCTCTCATCCGGAGATATCAACCCCAATCCTGGCCCCCCTAGAATTCTGTCTCACTCTGAGAAGAGATCCTCATGCAACATGTCCAATCGTATCCATATCCAACTTCTTTCCCCCTCCACTCTCCCTTTCTCATGTGCCTTGTGGAACGCACACTCTGTCTCTAATAAACTTGCTTTCACTCATAATTTCTTTATCTCTAATGCTCTACATCTTCTTGCTCTAACTAAGACCTGGCTCCTCCCTGATGATACCACATCTACTGTGCTGCTCTCTGTCATGGGGGCTATAAGTTCTCCCACACGCATCATCCCACTGGCCATGGTGGTGGCGTGGAGCTCCTACTTTCTCCCTCTTGCCAATTCCAACCCCTCCTGCTGCCTCAGTATCACTCCTTTCTCTCCTTTGAAGTCCACTCCATCCGCCTTTTCACTCCACTTCCTCTCCAGGTAGCTGTTATTTATCGACCTCTTGTCAAGTCTGCCTCTGCCTTTCTCTCTGACTTTGACTCTTGGCTTTCCTTCTTTCCGGATTCCTCTTCCCCACTCTCATTTTTGGAGACTTTAACATTCATGTCGATAACCCCTCTGATCCGTATGCTTTAAAGCTTCTCTCCCTTATCTCCTCGTTTGACCTCCAACTCTGCTCCACTGCCCCCACTCACCAACTTGTCCACTGCCTTGACCTGATATTTTTCTCGACCTGCTTACCCTCAAACTTCTGTAGCTCAGTTCTTCCCTTATCTGACCATCACCTTCTAAGCTTTAATCTTCATCACCTGCTGCCTCAGCCTCATCCTGTCTCCTCCAGCCTATTTAGAAATCTTCATGCTATTGATCCCTTGGCTCTTTCCTCCAACATTTCTTCATCTCTCTCTTCCACTATGTCATCTAAGTCGGTTGACGAGGCAGTAACTTCCTATAATGCTGCACTCTCCTCGGCTCTGGATGCTGTCTCTCTGCCCATCCCACGTCCTGTGAGACGTTCTGCACCCCAGCCCTGGCTTTCATCCACTACCCGCTATCTATGCTCCTGTGCCCACTCTGCTGAGTGTGCTTGGCTCAAATCCCGCTCACCTGAAGACTTTCTACACTTCAAATTCATGCTTGTCTCTTTCCAGTCAGCCATAGCTCTTGCCAAACAAGACTACTATGTCCATCTGACTAACTCTCTAGCCTCTGATCCTCGCTATCTCTTTACTGCTCTCAGCTCTCTCCTCAAAGTGCCTCCACCTTTGATTCCTCCCTCTCTTTCTGCCCAAACCCTAGCTGACTATTTCCATGACAAAATCTATAAGATCACCCTCCAATTTCCCACAAAGTCAGCTACTTCCCCTCCTCCCCTCCACTCTCAACTTTCCCCTCCCCACCTCTGCTACCCTCTCCTTCTTTCCTGTGATCTCTGAAGAGCAAACTGCACACCTTCTTTCTTCCTCCAAATTCACCACCTTCTCCTCTAATCCTATCCCCACCCGCCTCCTAAGTCCCATCTCCTCCACCGTTATCCCTTCCATCTCTCATATTCTCAACCTATTGCTCTCCACCGCAACAGCCCCTGCAAACTTCAAGCATGCTGTGGTCACACCTCTCCTCAAGAAACCCTCACTTTATCCTACATGTCCTTCTAACTATTGACCCATCTTTCTTCTTCCCTTCATTTCTAAACTACTTGAACGTGCAGTTCACCCCCGCTGCCTCGACTTCCTCTCCTCTCACACCCTCCTGGATCCCTTACAATCTGGCTTTCGTCCTCTACACTCCACTGAAACGGCTCTTACCAAAGTCTCCAGTGACTTATTCCTGGCAAAATCCAAGGGTCTTTACTCTGTCCTCATTCTTCTTGACCTTTCTGCTGCTTTTGACACTGTTGACCAAAATCTTCTCCTCGATACCCTGTCCTCGCTTGGTTTTAGTGGCTCTGTGCTGTCCTGGTTCTCCTCCTATCTCTCCCATCGCTCTTTCAGTGTGTGTTCTGGTGGTTCTTCCTCATCTGCCACCCCGCTCCCAGTTGGTGTACCCCAAGGATCTGTCTTGGGCCCGCTCCTTTTCTCTCTCTATATACCCAATCCCTTGGTGCGCTTATCTCTTCCCGTGGCTTTCAGTACCATCTGTATGCTGATGACTCCCAGATCTACCTCTCTACGCCTGAACTCTCTCCGACAATCCAAACATGGATTTCTGTCTGCCTCTCTGACATTGCTGCCTGTATGTCTCACCATCGCTTGAAATTGAACATGGCCAAGACTGAACTTCTTGTCTTTCCCCCTGAGACCTCACCTCCTCTTCCTCCTTTCTTAGTCTCTGTCGATAACTCTGTACTCCTTCCTGTTTCCTCGGCCTGCAATCTGGGGGTTGTCTTTGACTCCTCTCTCCTCCTCTCTCCTCCACACACATCCATCTCATAGCTAAGACCTGCCATTTCTTTCTCTATAACATTAGCAAAATCCGCCCCTTCCTTTCTGAACACACTACTGAAACACTCATCCACTCTCTAATCACCTCCCGTCTTGACTACTGTAACCTACTCCTTGCTGGTCTCCCTTTGAATCATCTCCCTCCCCTTCAATCTGTTCAACACTCTGCTGCACGACTAATTTTCCACCAGCCTCGTCATGCCCACATTACTCTTCTTCTCAAGTCACTTCATTGGCTCCCTATCCGTTTCCGCATCCAGTTCAAACTTCTCCTCCTGACCTATAAAGGCATTCACTCTGCGGCCCCTCAGTACCTTTCTTCTCTTATCTCCCCTTACAACTCCCCTCAGGAACTCCGCTCTTCTAGCAAACTACTTCAATCTGTGCCCTTCTCTCATACTGCTATCTCCAGACTTCGCTCCTTTCACCTTGCTGCACCTTACACCTGGAACAAACTACCTGTGTCTGTATGCCAGGCACTCTCTCTGACCCTCTTCAAATCCAAGTTGAATGCTCACCTCTTCGCTGCTCCCTTTGGATCTTGACTCACCTGATCTCCTTTTCTTTCCCCTGACTCACCTGATCTCCTTTATTTCCTCTAGTTTTTGCCCCTGTTTACACCTTCTATGTTTTGTGTTTTGTCTTGACTAGATTGTAAGCTGCGATGATCAGGGACTGTGATGGTAATATGTTTGTACAGCGCTGTGTACGACTGGTAGCGTTATATAAATTCTCAGTAGTAGTAGTAGTAGTAGATGTCAGATAGGCAGGTAGAGATTTGGGCTTGGAGTGTCAGAGAAATATCAGGTATAGAGAGATAGATCCGAGAATCATCAGCATAAAAATGGTACTGAAAGCCATGGGAGGAGATAAGCACACCAAGAGACTGGGCATAAAGAGAGAAAAGGAGAGGACCCAGAACAGACCCTTGGGGTACACCAACTGAGAGTGGAAAGGCAGTAGAGGAGGAACCACCAGAACACACTGAAAGAATGATGAGAGAGATAAGAAGAGAAGTTTTGTTCAATGTAAACAGTTAAACTCAACCGTTCATTGTAAATAGTTAAATCTAATTGTTCAATGTAAATGTATACATCTGTGTACAGTTGTTAAAATGTTCCCTGTAAACCGCCCTTGATCGCTGGAAGGGGCGGTATAGAAATATATACATAAATAAATAAATAAATAAATAAACCAGGACATCACAGAGCCCCTAAAAAAATTGAGGACAAAATGTCGAGGAGAAGATGGTGGTCAACAGTGTCAAAAATAGCAGAAAGTTCAAGAAAAATGAGGACAGAGTTAAGCCCCTTTGATTTATCCATGAACAAATCCCTGGATACATTTGCAAGAGCCATCTCAGTAGAACAAAAGGGACGAAAGCCAGATTGAAGTGGATCTAGTAGAGCTTGAGAGGAGAGAAATTCAAGGCATTGGCGGAGAACTGCATGCTCAAGAAGTTTGGGTATGAAGTGAAAAAGGGAGAGGGGTCAATAATTAGAAGGACAAGTAGGGTCACGTTAAGTTTCTTGAGGAGAGATGTGACTAAAGCATGCTTGAAGGCTACAGGGACAGTTGAAGTAGACAGTGATAGGTTGAGAATATGAGAGGTGGAAGGGATGATAGAGAAGGAGATGGAGTTAAGGAGATGGATGGCAATAGGATCAGAGGAACAGGTATTGAGCTTAGAGAAGGAGAGAAGATGTGAGGTTTCCTCTTTGGAGATTTTAGAAAAGGATGAGAGAGTAGTAGAGATTGAGGGGAAGATCTGGTATTGAAGACAGGGAAGAGGGGATGAAGCTGATCAAGTGGGGACTTGGAATATAATCTTGTGAATTTTATTCTGGAAATAGTCGGCTAGAGTTTGGGCAGAAAGAGAAGGAGGGGTCAGAGGTGGGGGTGCCTTGAGAAGAAATTTGAGAGTTGAGAAGGGATGGCTGTGGTCAGAGGAAGAGAGTTAGTCAGATGGACATAGTAGTTTTGCTTGGTAAGTGCTATAGCTGACTGGAAGGAGGCAAGCATGAATTTGCAGTGAAGAAAGTCAGAAAGGGAGAAGGATTTGAGCCAAATGCATTCAGTTGCGTCGGCACAGGAGCGTATATTATAGGTAGTTGAAGACAGCCAGGACTGGGGTATAGTATACCTCACAGGATGTGGCAGGGGTGGATCAAGAGTATTCAGAGCAGAGGAGAGAGCAGTATTATAGGACGCTACAGCTTCATCAATGGACTTAGAAGACAAAGTGGAGGAAAGAGGCGATGAGACAATAGTGGAGAAAGCCGATGTATCAATAGCATGAAGATTTCTAAAAAGGTAGGAGGAGACAGAGTGAGATTGAGGCAGGGGGTGATGAAGAGTTAGGTTATCAATGTGAATATTAAAATCACTGAGGATAGGGAAGGGGGAGGATAAATCCAGAAATAAGGAAAGTCAAGAGTTAAAGTTAGTGAGGAAGGTAAAGGTGGACTTGTCAGTGGGTCTATAAATAGCAGATATCTGGAGAGGTAAGAGATTAAAAAGGCAGCCAGAATGGACTTCAAAGGAGAAGAAGGAGTGAGACTGCGGTAGAGGGAGGGGTTGAAATTGGCAGGAAGGAAAGAGTAGAAATCCAACACCAGCACCACAGCCAGGAGTATGGGAGAATTGATAGCCGCCGTGACAGATATTTATTTATTTGTTTATTTATTTATTTATTTTATTACAATTTCTTATATACCGCGCTATTTAGCATCAGTGCGGTTTACATTATAACTTAACGACCATAACAACAAGCTGTCAGATAAGGAGATTGTGAATTAAAGGGAGTTTATTAGATATGGAATGAGCATTCCATAAGACAGAAGAGAGGAGGGGGAAAGGAGAGGAATATGAATGAGAATGGAAGAGTTGAAGGAAGAACTATCATGAGAGTGGGAGAAAAACCTAGGGGGGACAGGTTTGGGATTAATATCACCGGATGAAAGAAGGAGAAGGAGAAGAAGAGTGCAAGACAGAGAGGAGATAGCACGGGTATCAGAGCAGAAAGAGTAAATAGCTAGGTGGGAGCATAACTTTCCTCCAAACCCATAGGGTTCTGAGGCAGGGCTCTAGGAATAGGATGGATTGAGTCCTGCAACTATATACCTCCAGACACATTTATTCTGAATGAGGGATGTGGAAGGGAAATGAATTAAAGTTTGATACACTCAGGAGGTCATTCCATCCTGGAAATACAGGCCCTTTCTTCCCCCTTGGTCAGAACTGGATGCACAGAGGGAGTCGCAATTCTGATACTACGGGGCATGCCTAGCCCCATGGAATCAGAATCGTGAACAGATCTGTACATGCAGGCTGGGAGCGTGATTCAGCCTAGCTTGCATGTACAGGCCTTGCCCATCTAACTCAGTCAGGACTTTTAAATGGAGCTGCAGCTCCATGGCATCTAGTTACCATGGCACTGCGGCTCCATTTAAAAACCATGATCCCGGCCACCGGCACCCAAAGTGTTTCCCCATAGTCTAACCCCTGATCTGGCCTCTCAGGGCCAGGCTAGGGCTGTGGGGAATGTCCTCTGCCCCCTGCTGCCCCTTCCCAGCCCTGGTCCTGCCGTTTCCTCCACATTGGGGAAGTTATTCCAACTCAGAGGTGGAATAACTTCCCCATTCAAGTCGCCGGCCCCAGACATACAGGCAGGGCCGGCCCATCCATTGAGCAAGAATGTTTTTTGCACAGGGCCCCGCGTTTCAGGTGGCCCCGCGCAAAATACATTCTACTTCAGCACAGGTAGATTAAAAAAAAAACGGCTGCTGCTGCCGCAGCCACGGTGGCAGTGACAGAATCAAGTGTCTCGCGGGGCCCACCTTGCCCGGCACAGCCCTCTCTGCAGCATCAGCTCCCTCAGCGTCGGCTTTCAGAGCCGCGAAGGGAGAGCTTCTCTCTCACGGCTCTGTTAAGCCCGCCGAGCCATGAGAAAGGGGGGGGCTAGGACTGGAAATGGGCTGTTGGGGGGGTTAGGACAAGGTGGGCTGATGGGGGGGGTTAGAAATGGGAATGGGCTCTGGGGGGGCTAAGACTGGAAATGGGATGATGGGGGGTTAGGACTGGAAGTGGACTGATGGGGGGTTAGAACTGGTAATGGGCTATGGGGGGGCTAAGACTGGAAATGGGCTGATAGGGGTTAGGACTGGAAGTGGGCTGATGGGGGACTTAGGACTGGTTATGGGCTATGGGTGGGGCTAGGACTGGTAATGGGCTATGGGGGGCTAGGACTGGAAATGGGCTGAGTGAAAGGGGGGCTTGAACTGCAAATAGCTGATGGGGTGGGGGCTTGGAATGGAAATGGGCTGTGAGGGGAGGGAGCTAGGACTGGAAATGGGCTGAGTAGGGGGGCTAGGACAGGAAATGGGCTGATGGAGTGGCTAGGATAGGACTGGAAATGGGCTGTTGGGGGGTGCTAAGATTGGAAATGGGCTGTGGTGGGGGCTTGGATTGAAATGGACTCATGGAGGAGCTAGAACTGGAAGTAGGCTCATGAGGGGCTTGGATTGGAAATGGGCTGAGTGGAAGGGAGCTAGGATTTGACATGGGCTGATGGCGGGGCTAGGAAAGGACTAGAAATGGGCTGATGGGGGTCTGGTATTGGAAATGAGCTGATGGAGGGACTCAGAACTGGAAATGGATGGGGGAGCTAGGACTGGAAATGGGCTGATGGTGGGGCTAGGATAGGATTGGAAATGGGCTGATGGGGGGCTAGGACTAGAAATGGGCTGATGTGGGGACTAGAAGGGAGCAGATGCTGGTTGGGGCTGGAACTAGAAGAGAGCTGATGTTGGGGGAGGATTAGAATGGGATGGAGCTGGGAGAGTGAAATGGAGAGGGAAAAAATATTTTGTGTTGGAGGGAAGACAAATCTACAATTGGCCGGGTATTGGTAGAGTAAGTGGGGATTGAGGATGGAGGGGTAAAATTTGAGTGGATGAAATAGGAATGAGGAAAGTGCAAAAGGAGAAAGATTAGTATGTTAAAGCAGATGTAGAGAGAGAATGGAAAAATACTAGAAAAGAGAAGAAAGGACAAATGGACAGCAGACGATGGAGAGTTAGCAGAAGACACGAAGAAACCAGAAGGAAGTGGCTGGAGAAATTGCAACTGAAAAAAAATGCACAAAAGGTAGACAAATATCTCTTTATTTTGAATTTATTGACTGGAATATGTCAGCTCTGGGAAATGTGCATCATTAACGTCTGCGCTTTGTTTAGTACAAGAGGAAATTAATTTATAGTTTTATTTCTACAGTGTTGTTGTACATTCCAAGTTTGACTTTTGGGGTTCCCAGTTTAATTATTGTCTTCCTATTTCTAAATTGTGATTCCCTGTTTGATGATGGTCTATGTTCTGCAGGTGTAACTGAGCTGAGGTATTCTGTTTATGTAATTCCTATTTGACATTGCCACTTGTTCTCTTTCCCCAGTAGGTCATGTATTGTTATTCTCTGAAATGTATTGGTTTAATATTTGCAGTGTTGCCTTTTGATAGGTAGGGTATGGTGCTTTGTGAGTCCTGATAGTGCTGTTATGATACGGCGGGTTTGCTATGGGTTCTAAATGGGCAGTGTTTGTAGTAGTTCCTAATGTGCCTGGCGGTTGGCACTGGATTATAGTAATGTAGAGATCTTTTAGTCTTTCTTTATCCATACACTCATTAAGAGGCATGTTTACTAATAGTTAGTGTATGGTAACATTATGCAAATATTTATGTAAATGAGGCCCGCACCGAGTCTCCGCACATGGACCCACACCCTCCTTGGGCCGCCCCTGCGTGCAGGGCCGACATTAGAATTGGCCCTGTACATCTGCGGCCAACGAACTCCCACTGCTCGCCCTAATACCGCTGCCGATCTGCCCCTTTCCCGCCCCCATCTAACTTCCCTGTACAACGCGTGGACGAGGCCAAGAAAGCGTCCTACACAGAGCAAAGAGCCACGTCAGATGAGGCACACAGAGAACGTGGTAAGAAACAACCAAGGAATAAATTAAGTAAAAAGGACTTTATTTGATTTGCCAATAAAACCCGACACAAGCCGTGTTTCATTTAAAAATGTCCTCAGGGGTAAGGCAAACTCACCGATGGACTGAAAATGCTTCAGGGCTACAGCTTCTTCACAAGTCCTGTGAACTTTGGAACAGAAAGTGAATGTGCTCTGCTAGTCCGTTGGTACCACGCTGGCCGAATTGGTTTGAGTTCTTTCCATTGCAGTTTGGTACAAGGACTTGTGAAGAAGATGTAGTCCTGAAGCATTTTCAGTCCATCTGTGAGTTTGCCTTACCCCTGAGGAAGTTTTTAAACCAAACACGGCCTGTGTCGGGTTTTATTGGCAAATCTAATAAAGTCCTTTTTACTTAATTTATTCCTTGGTTGTTTCTTACCACGTTCTCTGACTGTGTGCGAGGCCGAGAAAGGGCATTAATAGCGGGGATGGACATCCCAACAGGATGTCCATCCCTGCTATTTGTGGCTCAGAATGACCCCCTCAGTAAACAGAAAGGTGTGAGAATCACCGGGTATAAAGGTTTTGGCTGTATGGGTATGCTGTAGATGTGTATAGCTTGCATGTATGTATATTGACCGTGTATGCATTAATGCGTAGGTATACATGCATACAAAAATTTGCGTACATAGTAGGTATGCCATTACAACAAACACAAAAGAATCCTTTGGTTCATTTTTAATTGAAATGAAATTTTTTGGCGTTGTACATGCCTAGTGCACTGTTCCAAGAATACCTCAGAATTATGCTATGGTGACTGTCTCAAGGACATGTGCAGGTTTGACAATGATTTGCAAGTTTTTTATTTTTTTTTATTTTTGACAGTTTTTTTGTATACCGCCTTATCCTTCAATCAAAGCGGTCACAACACAGTTGGGGGATACATTTAACATGCGGGGATATGAGACACATACACTAATACTTACAGGGAACATGGGCTATGGAGGGTTAAGTGGCTTGCCCAAGACTACAAGGAGCATCTGTGGGACTAGAAACCCCAGTCCTTCCGGCCCAAGGTTGCTGTCCTCTAGTGGGATTTGAACCCCCGACCTCCCTTTTGTTGAAGGGAGGCTGGGAGCAACTGATCCTGTTGGCCTACTGAGGGCGATTGGCCAAAGCGAAACATTTGAAACTGTTGAGAAGCATACTGTCAATTTGTTTCTGTGATGAATATTAACATTTGATGTGGACTGATGGGATTCTGGCCTCTTTTGGCCAGGGATTATTCAATTCACTGCCAGGGAACCATACGATCCATCTTGTGAGGGTAGCAGGGGATATTACATGGGCTGCAGGAAGCTGGAGTTTGAGTCACAGCTAATAGAGTGGACTTGAGTAAAAGATTATTTATTGAGAAGCATTTATTGTGGAAGTGAGGAAATGCGCCAGTTTCAGGGAAACATAAAGGGATTTTTTTAGATAGGGCGTGGAGAAGAGAATTGAGATGCTCGGGTCGAAACCTGCATAGTCCCCCCTGTATTTTACCAAGGCTCTGCCAAATGTGGAACCTCTTGTAAAATCTATTTCAGGATGTGCAGGATTGCAGTGTATTTGCCACCATTTCCAGCAGGAGCAGCAATTTTATAAAGCTGCACACAAGCCCTCAATTGTATGTAGGAGCAGCTTTTTAAAATCACTACTTCCTATAGCATTGAACCCCTTACCCCTAATACTCCAAGCGGCAGCAATGATCCCCCCATCCCTGACATCAAGGCTCCCCTGTATCATTCTCCCAACTTCAAGACCCCCATCACATAACCCTCTGACATCAAGAGCTCCTATAATGGGACCCCCAGGCAGACAACCTACCCTACCCTACCCCCCTCCAAACCTCACCAAGCTCTTACTAGGGGTTCCTGGTTCTCTAGTGGGAGCAGGAGGAATCCCTAATTGCTCTTGCTCATTGCGGCTCTGGGTTCAAAATGGTACCCTTGATTACTGTTCTGATTCACTAGGCTACTAGAGATTCCCCCAGTTAAGTCTTGTGGGA
The DNA here is from genome assembly GCA_033557465.1 of Ichthyophis bannanicus. Lineage (NCBI taxonomy): Eukaryota > Metazoa > Chordata > Amphibia > Gymnophiona > Ichthyophiidae > Ichthyophis > Ichthyophis bannanicus. The sequence continues at coordinate 1,044,598,952 of CM066031.1, forward strand.
GTCAGAGAGGTGGAGGAAGGTCAAGGATGGGTGACAGGGTGCTTCTACCAGGCATGGAGGTTGTTGAGGGTCTCTTGAAGAGAATGCCTTGTTGAGGGGATATTGTCGGAGAGGGAATATTCCTTCAGAGGGTGCTTTGTTGGGGGGATGATCATAGAGGGCATATTTTCTTCAGGGGGGTGCCTTGTTGGGAGGGTGATGATCTGAGGGGAGGATATTGCTTTATAGGCTTCTTGTTGAGGGGGGGATGATTAAAGAGGGCGCAGAGATGGGAGTATATGCTGTGGGTTTGAATTGTACCACCAAAGGGAATAGATTTATTTTTTTTATTTTGCAATGGGGCCTGTATTACCATCTGCTGATGCATGTTACAGGTGCTTATGTGCTAAGTCTCTGCCTTGTGTGCTAACTATGGGGAAGACGCTCAGCATGTCCCCAGAGGCTAGTGTACAGACTTTGCATTTACTTCACATTGTTTTTGGCACCTAACACAGAGTAAGTGCACAAGCTTTAGTGAACATGACCCTTAGATAAGACCTCTGGAGATAGGGGTCTATCTACTGCCCCCGAAGGAACTTGCCTGGAGCTACTACTTGAAAGGTGTGAGCTAAATAAAAACAAATTGTGTAATGTAAGATGCTGTGGTACTTTTATTGCTGAAACCTGTCATTGTCGAACGCTAACAATTATTCTCCTGAATTATCATCTCTAACAGCTATTATCTACTTTGCATGTATACAGCTCTTTCCAGTTACTGCGCTTGCAAAACTCCATCTCTCATTTCAATACCATAAACACATTAAGCATATTGATATACATCTAGAAAAGGGGCTGGTACTTTGCAGTCATTTTAAATTGATCATGCAAGTGATAAATTCCTGATACTTTATGCTTGAGATGGAATAAAATCACAACACCGTTGAAGAATATTTTATTTCGGTCTTCAAACTTCCAGAACCTGTGATTCTCAAGAGGCAATAACCCTACATGCAAGGTTAATTAGAATCTTCTAAACGATATGTAATTGACTGAAATGACTACTTTAACACCATCAGATTCCCTAAGGAAAGACCTTACATTGTTAAGTATTCACTTCATATCCGCAGGGGTCATGCAAATCTTGACAGTTATCAGTTTATAATGATTTTCTGATGGTGTGCAAGAGTGAGGGAAATCAACAGAAAAATCTTGCAACATTTAGGGGCACTTTGAAAGTTTAATTGCTGCAACTCAGATTAAATTAATTGAAACAGTAGAGCAAAAAGGTGTTTTATGTATGGCTGTAATTGTAACTCTAGGAAATTGAGAATTTATAATATATGAGTATAGTGAAATGACAGCCAGGTTCCCTAAAACATCAGTTTGACTACTTTCTCACCCTATTTTTGTGTCTTTGGGCTATATGCCTTTTTTCATGATCTTGACTTTATAACATATTTTATTTCTTATATTTTACATAGCAATATAGTAACATAGTAACATAATTTATGACAGATAAAGACCAGCATGATCCATCCAGTCTGCCCAGCAAGGCGGTAAGACTAGGTGCATCTGCCGCTCTGTGCAGGTGACCCCTCCCCATGCTTTTGTTTAGGGATATACTCACTGTTCCATGTAGGTCACCCCTATTTGTTGAGATATAAGAGATAGTTATGTTTATTTTGATTTTATCCTTTTTCTACAAAGGGATCCACTGTGTCTGTCCTATGCCATTTTGAATTCAGTCACTGTTTTTACCCCCACCACTTCCATTGGGAGGGCATTCCAAGCATCCACCACCCTTTCAGTGAAAAAGTATTTCCTGACATTGCCTTTCAGTTTACCCCCTTGCAGCTTCATGTTAAGCCCTCTAGTTTTACAGCTTCCCCGTCTTTGGAAGAGGCTTGTTTGTTCATTAATACTCTTTAAGTATTTAAAGGTCTGAATCATAGCTCCTGTGTCCCTTCTCTCCTTCAGAGTATATATATTTAGGTCTTCAACTCTCTTCTCATATGTCTTCTGAAGCAAGCTACAAATCATTTTGGTTGCCTTCCTCTGAACCATTTCCAATCTTTGTATATCCTTTGTGAGATATGGTCTCCAAAACTGAACACAATATGCCAAGTGAGGCCTCACCAGTGACTTGTACAGTGGCATTAGTACCTCTTCCTTTCTGCTGGTAATTCCTCTCTGTATGCAACCCAGTATCCTTCAGGCTTTTGCCACTGCTTTGTCGCACTGTCTCACCTCTGTGAGATTCTCAGAAACAATCACTCCAAGGCTCTTCTCTTGGTCCATGCACACCAACCTCTCTCCCCCAATCACATACAGTTCCCTTGGATTTCTGCTTCCCAAGTGCATGACACTGCACTTCTTCACATTAAGGGGCTTGTTTACAAAGCCGCGGTAGCGGTTTGCGATCGTAATCGGAGCCGCGGCCCCATTGATTTCAATGGGGCCGCGGCTGCGATCGCGATCGCGAACCACTACCGCGGCTTTGTAAACAAGCCCCTAAATCTTAACTGCAAAGCATTAGACCATTCTTCCAGCTTCTGTAGATCTTTCCTCATGTTATCCACTCCTTCAGGGGAATCAACTTTATTGCAAATTTTCATGTCATCTGTAAAAAGACAGATTTTTCCATTCAGTCCTTTAGCAATATCATTCACAAATACATTGAACAGTACCTGTCCCAGGATCAAACCCTGGGGCACACCACTAATTACTTTCCTTTCATCCGAGTGAGTTCTGTTTACCATCACCTTCTGTCATCTTTCAGTCAACCAGTTTCTGATCCAGTTTACTACCTTGGGACCCATCCCCAAGCTGCTGAGTTTATTGATAAGCCTCCTATGAGGAACAGTATCAAAGGCTTTGCTGAAATCCAGGTAGATCATACCCATCACATTCCCTTGATCTAGTTCTCTGGTCACCCAGTCAAAGAACACAATTTGTTTGGTAAGATCGTCCTTTGGTAAAACCATGTTGCCTCGGATCATACAATCTGTTGGTTTCGAGAAAGTTCACTATTCGCGCTTTCAGCAGCACCTCCATTACTTTTCCCACCACTGAGGTAAGGCTTACTGGCCTGTAGTTTGTTACTTCTTCCGTATTACCACTTTTGTGAAGAGGTACGACATCAGCCTTCTCCAGTCCTGTGGAACCTCTCCTGTCCTGCCTAATTCACAACCAGCTTTAGTGCCAATATCGCTACTCCTGGGTTTGAGATGGCTGAAACCTCTTGTACATGCCCCCGAGAGTATTTTGATGGCATTGGGTGCTTTCCACGATGCCTGGATCATCTTCCCCTCAGTTGATCCAGGCATTGAACAAAGCCCCCGATGCCATCAAACTACTGTTGGGTGGGGGTTCAGGGGCCTCTAGGCCACCAGGGTAATTTTTTAAAAGTCAGATGGGGTTTTGCTATACCACCAGGGCACTGGCCCCCAACAGTATTTTGATGGCATAGGGGGCTTTTCCCAATGTTGTGATCACCCCCATGCCATCAAAATACTTCCTAATCTCCATGGCTCAAGTTAGGCTGATACAGAAAACTAGTGCAGCCTTCAAGCACAGAAAATGCCATGGTTAAGCACACTTTAAGCACAGTTAAGCTAATGTCAACTGCAGAGAAGAGATGGAGACATACGTAAACAGTGACGGAAAAACTAGTGTCCGATTAACGCCATAAGTATTCAAGTGTTATTAAATTGAAGGCAAATTAGCTGCACACAATAATCTGGTATTCAAATGATGGTTGTGCCTGATGCAGAGACGGGTGTAGAGGATTTCACAACCAGCTTTAGCGCCAATATCTCTATGCCTGGGTGTGAGGTGGCTGAAACCTCTAGTACGTGTCCCCGACAGTATTTCGATGGCATTGGGCACTTTCCACGATGCCTGGATCATCTTCCCATCAGATGATCCAGGCATTGGACAAAGCCCCTGATGCCATCAAAATACATCAGGTGGAGGTTCAGGGAGCCTCTAGGCCACCAGGGTAAATTTTTTAAATTCAGGTGGGGGTTCGCTAGACCACCAGGTAATCACTTTCTGTCAAGGCACTGGACCCAACAGTTTTTTTGATGGCATTGGGGGCTTTTCCTGATGTCGCAATCATCTCCAATGCCATCAAAATACTGTCAGGTGGGGGGATCATGTCTCTTGGCCACCAGGGAGTCACTTTCTGTCAGAGCACTGGCCCCCAGGCACAGAAAAAGCAAGACAGAAGACCAACCATGGAAAGAGATCTTTATTAAGTTGTGAGTTCAACCCGACATGTGTTTCAGCCTGGAGGCCTTCAGAGGTTAGTGACCTCAATGTACTGAGGTGATACACAATAACAGCATAACATCACCTAATTAAATCAAACTTGCAGCTTAGCAGTGTTAGAACCTCCTAGAGATTCAACATCACTGGCCCCCAACAGTATTTTGATGGCATCGAGCGCTTTTCCCAATGCCACTATTGCTCCTGATACCATCAAAATACTGTCAGGGCCAATATGCAATTTAGCCATGCTGTGCCCGTTTCTCTGGGAGAGCATACTAAATTAGTGCTGACATTTTGTGCACATGTGTTTGTCTTGCTCTCCCAGTTTAGCATTGACATTTTGTGCCCAGTTTAATGGGTGGCTCATTTGCATGCACATGGTTTAATGCATGGCTAATTTGCATGTTCACCCCTTTCTGCATCCATGCGCTGAAGTCATGTGCTGCAAACAGGTGCTAAAAGCTGATAGAATGCGACTTCAGTGCCGGCTTTCTGCATAGACCTGAATGTGCTATTATACTGAAGGGGATGGTTAATAAAGTGTAATAAGCAGTTATCACAGAATTTATCATACGCTGTTAGGGTAGGCCTGTACTAAATGTAGCCATGTGCTAAAACTCCTATGCAAGCTGCTTAGCATGGGTTGGCGTGGGCTCAGGAAAGGTTATGGGTGGAGATAGCATATTAGCTGTCTGTGCTGGTCATGCCCTAACTGTCATGGCTGCCGATAGAACAGGTTAGCCTTACTGTTATTAGGTAGCCTGGCCACCTTAACAAAAAACATTGGTATGGGTGCTGAAAACCAACTCCCTTCAAGCACCTAAACCTCCCCAAATGAGAGCTCCCCAGTTGCCCCCCAATCTGAAATTCCCTACTATTACAGGCCTCTACCAAATGACAGACCCCCCTCCCCCCATAGAGAGCATCCACCTGATCACAGATTCACAAGCAAGTCACCCTAGCTGATGACAACCACCCTGATTGCCTGGTACTTACCTGGGTAGCCCCGATTGTCTAATAGATTGGTCAAGACACTGCACAATGGGGGCCCTGCTGCCCAGGAATGGCTCTATTAATAGGCAATTGCCCCAAAACATCCCTGTGGTGGTCATCTCACTTTTCTTCTGAGTGGCACTGTGGCAAGAAGCTAAGTGTTTTACCCCGGAGCATCCTGAAATGTTGAAGCAGGCACAGCAGTGGGGAAGCAAAGTGACAGGCAGCTTGGGGCCTTCCAGTCCTTGTGACTTCTCAGTTTGTCAATCCTGCCCGCGCCATAACAGAAAGTCTGCATCAGAAGGTGTGGGAGGCACTGACTTCTGGCATGTGCAGGGACTGAAAGATCTGTGCTGCATGCAGCATGGTGGCCAGAGGAAGCACAGTGAGGAGAGATGCTTCACAGCAGCTGGACTCCAGAGAAGGGGCAGATGCTGCCTTGAGGTAACAGAGGAGAAATGCTGCCTGTGGAGGTAGGGATGAGAGACTCCACTGGTGGTGGACGGGGGCAGAAGGGGAAGGAGGAGAGGTGCTGCTCAAGGGATCCAACCTCAAAGGTTTGCCCAGGGGCCCATAAGGGGATGAAGCAGCCCTGGCAGTGTTATAAATTCTGCCTAAGTAGCCCCTGAGGTGCAGTTGTGATCCCTTATCTTCTGAAGTCGACCACCCTGGGGCCCTTTACAAATTGTTACTCGGGAGCCCATAATTAGAATTTCTGCCATTGGGTCATGGTGATGCTAAGTGCAGCTACATTATCTCCAATGCAGTTAAAATATGGACATATTTTTTCTCTGTATCACTTTGGGCAGATGTTGGTTTTCTCACAAACAGTTACCTCAGAGGTTCTGTGAATACTGCTCACTAATTTTTGCAGGTAACATAACTGAAAATTGTCCATACTGTCTTAAAAGGACCCCTAAGATTCACTCAAGAATGGAAGAGTAGCCTAGTGGTTTGAGCACTGGTTTGATCACCCAGTGACCAGGGTTTCATTCCCACTGGCACTCACTCCTTGTGACCTTGGGCAAGTCACTCAACCCTTCATTACCTTAGAAGAAAGGCCTGCCAATCTACTTCAGGTCCCACTGCCAAGAAAACCCAGGAGCTGCTGAGTCAGCATTGAATCAAAGGCATACATTGCAAGATTCACTTATTATCTGCAAGGAAGATAGTAACAAAGTAGATTATGGCAGAACAAAAAAAAAAACCCCCATGAGACTAAAAATCAAATGCCTCTCTTTTGCAAAGACCTCTTAGAAAGAATCCGTTAAATAATGAAACATATATTATACATAATATGCTAGAGATAGTTACATCAAGAGGGAAAAGACCTTAGTAATCACCCTCAGTCGAATATTCCAACTTCTTAGGTGAAAGCTGACTGTTCGCATTAGAACTCAATGGCTCAAAAAATAAAAAAAGGAAGATCAGCTGTTACATCACTGGTCAGAAAAAGCCTCTTGAAAATATAAATTAACATTGGAAGCATTCATCTGGAGCTATAAACAAAACTCAACTTGCAAAAGCAGCAATAACTTTGGTGCTTAGCTCAATATCAGTGCAGAAATAAATCTTTCCTCCAAGCAGCAATAAGGTTGGTACTTAGCACAGTATAAATGCAGAGATAAGCCCTTCCTCTGATACCAGGTGTTTCACCAGTGTGCTTCTTCAGGGAGGAAGACTTGAGCTAATAATCATATTTATAATACACAAAATGTGAGACGAAAAAGAAACATCACAATGCTGTCAAAGCTTTTGGGCAACTGTGGTTGCTAAAGAATACAAAAAATGTTTTCATGTAGAAGTGGTGTAAAGTATAGCTATGCAATTTAGATTGCTATTGGACAAAAAATGATGAAGGTGATAAAGTATAAAGAGTAAAGAAAATGAGAAGAAAAAAAATAACTATAATTTGGTATGGTGTTAGGACGTTTAGGAGAAATGCTGGGGACAGCATTTAATTTTGCCTGGACACATGTACCCTGATGATTTAATAAATATAAAAAAAACCCATTACCTGGGAATCCAAGGGCTGCTCCATAGCTATGAGAAGCAGCCAAGTGAGGGGTTTTTTTTGGCCCTGTAGCCATGGGGAAGGTAGAGAAGGACAGCACAGAAAATTTCTTTTTGGACTATTTGCTGATGTCAGCAGATATAGGAATGCTCTTAAAAGAGATTGTAGAATGTTAGTGATGGGGAAAGAAAGAGACAGTTGGAGTCTGTGTGTAAGAGAGAAGATGTATGAGAGTATTTGCTGACAGGGCTCTGGTTTGAGTGGATTTGCTTGAGTGTGAATGTGGGACTGATTGGTTTGAGTGATTGAGTAAGGAAGAAGGAGGCTGTAAATGAAAAAAAGACTGAGAAGTCGGGCTGGGATTGTGAAAGTGAGGAGAGAAAATATGTTTGTGAAACTGGTTAGAAGGGAAGGAAGGAAGGAAGGTGGTGTAAGGAAGAGAAAGGTAAGGATTAGAAGAGATTTTACATTTCCTTAGATTATGGGGTTTAAGTACATAGAAATATAGAAACATAGAAAAATGATGAAAGAAAAAGACCACATGGCCTATCTAGTCTGTCCTTCCATATCAACAACTACAACAGTCCCCTTTTTTCCTTTAGAGATCCTTTGTGTTTGTCCCATGCTTTTTTGAATTCAGATTCTGTCCTCATCTCTACCACATCCACTGGGAGACTATTCAACGGATCCACGACTCTTTCCGTAAAGAAATATTTCCGCATATCACTCCTGAATCTATCCCCCTTCACCCTCATCCCATGTCCCCTCATAGCAAAACTTACTTTCAAGTGAAAGAGGCTCTCCCCCTGAACATTTATGCCACGGAGGTATTTAAACATCTCAATCATATCACCTCTATCCCGCCTTTCTTCTAAGGTGTACATATTAAGATCCTTAAATCTGTCCTCATATACTTTAGAATGAAGACCACTAACCATTTTAGTAGCCACCCTCTGCACCGACTCCATCCTGTTCACATCCTTTTGAAGGTGCGGTCTCCAGAATTGCACACTATACTCCAAATGAGGTCGTACCAAAGACTTATACAGAGGCACTATCACCTCCTTTTTTCTGCTAGCCATTCCTCTCCGTATGCACACAAGCATCCTTCTAGCTTTTGCTGTCACCTTTTCTACCTGTTTAGCTACTTTAAGATCATCAGACACAACCACGCCTAGGTCCCGCTCTTCTTTAGAGGACAAAAGTACTTCACCCCTATACTATATTGCTCCCTTGGATTGCCGCAGCCCAAATGCATGACCTTGCATTTTTTAACATTAAATCCCAGCTGCCAAATTCTAGACCATTCTTCAAGTTAGCTAGAGCCCTCCTCATGTTATCTACACCTTCCTGGGTGTCTACTGTATTGCAGATTTTGGTATCATCTGCAAAGAAGCAAACCTTACCCAACAGCCCTTCCGCTATATCATTAAGATGTTAAAAAGAATCGGACCAAGGACAGATCCCTGTGGCACACCACTTTTAACCTCCATCTCCTCAGAGTGAGCTCCATCTACCTGTACCCTTTATCGTCTCCCACTCAACCAATTTCTAACCCAAGCAGTAACTTTAGGGTCCATCCCTAGGGTGCTCAGTTTGTTTATAAGTCACCTGTGAGGAACAGTGTCAAAGGCTTTACTGAAATCTAAATACACCACATCTAGGGCTCTCTCTCAGTCCAATTCCCTGGTTACCCAGTCAAAGAAATCAATCAGATTTGTCTGACAAAACTTGCCTCTGGTGAATCCATGCTGCCTCGGATCCTGTAATCTGCTGGACTCCAGAAACCTCACTATTTTCTCTTTCAGCAGTGTTTCCAATAATTTACACACCACCGAAGTTAAACTAACTGGCCTGTAGTTTTTAACCACATCCTTACTTCCACATTTTTGTAAAGGCACCACATGAGCCTCTCTCCAGTCCTTTGGCACCACTCCCGATCGGGAAGGGGGGAGGCAGAGCTACTAAGATGAAAAGACAGGTGAAATTCCCTGTCTTAAGGCGAAAATAAAATGAGTTTAGTAAAGTCCTTTAGTTTTTTTTAACCTCTGCCTGAAAAGCTGAAGATTTTCAGAAGAACTGAGAACTGCACTGCAAGTTTAGCAAGTTCTTCTTCAAGAGAGAAAAAGAGAGAAGAGCAGAACTCCATGTTTGGGCACCAAAAAATTCCAATCTGGGTGGATAAATACTGTAATCTTGGGTGCACACACACACACACACACATTGAGATGTGTTGTTAAGTTCTGTCGAGTCAGTGTCAACTCATGGTGACCCTCTGGATAGTTGACTTCAACTGTGTTTGGTCTTCATTCAGGCAGCTCATTGTTGATAGAGTGGCATCCATAACTGCTGTCATGGTATCAATCCATCTCATTGCTGGCCTTCCTCTTTTACATTGACCTTCTTCCTTGCCAAGCATTATGTCTTTCTCCAATGATCTCTCTTTTTGCATGATGTGTCCATAGTATGAAAGTCAAAATATTTTCATCTGAGCTTCTAAGGAAAGCTTAGGTTGATCTCCTCTAGTACTGACTGGTTTGTTCTTCAGCCAGTCCATGATATTCACAGTATTCATCAGCAGCACCATAATTAAAAGGCATCAATTTTCTTCCTATCTTTTTCACTGTTCAACTTTTGCATCCATATGATGTTTTTGAAAACACTATGGCTTGGACAAGTCAAATTTTGTATGGAGAGAGACATCTCTGCTCTTAAGAATCTTAACTAGGGCCTTTATAGACATTCTGCCAAGAGTATATGTCATCAGATTTCTTGACCGTTTGTCCTTTCTTTATTGATTGTTGATCCAAGTAGGTTAAAGTTGTCAACTACTTCAATTTCTTCTCCATCAATGATGAAATTATTGATTTTGCTAGTTGTCAGAATCTTTCTCTTTTTAATGTTAAGGTGCAGGCCCATTTTAAGATTATGTTCCTTGATCTTGAGAAGCAAATGTTTCAGATCATCTTTACTTTCAGTCACTAATGTGTTATCATCAACATAGCAAAGGTTACATAAGAACATAAGATATGCCATACTGGGTCAGACCAAGGTCCATCAAGCCCAGTATCCTGTTTCCAACAGTGGCCAACAGTGGTTGTTGAGTTTCCCACCAGTCTTCACACCTCAGTTGTCTTCATACAATCCTGCTACTCTGATGATTTGTTCTGCATATAAATTAAACAGGTAGAGGTAAAGTATGCAGCCTTGTTGTATACCTTTGCTGTTTCTCCTTGTTCCATTCAAACTGTTGCTTCTTGATCAGTGTAAAAGTTGTGTAAGAAAACAATCAGGCAGGGCTGTACCAAGAGGGTAACAGAGAAGAAAGGCTGTACCAAGGACCGTGCGAGCAGTGCGGCTACACAGGCTACAAGCCCAGAAGGGGGCACTGATATGATCACTGGGCTTCCAAGAAGCTCAAAACGAGTGAGTTTACTGAACATAGCTGGAAGGAAGGACGCACCAGCTTTGGTAATCGCACAGGGCACATTTCTAGCTTGGTATGGTCCTGCCATCAGGTGTTCTGGTATACCCATGATTCTGAATGTGACCCAGAGTTTCTCATGGTTTATACATTCCAAACCTTGCTGTAGTAAAAAAAACCCACATATGGATATCTTTTCGGTATTCTCTTGTCTGTTGAAAGATCCATCTAACATCTGCAAAGATGTCTCTCATTTCTTGCCCTTTCCTGAACCATGCTTGCCCATCAGGCAGTTCTTGTTCCAGGTATGATTATAGTCTCTGCTGAGTGATCTTGAGTAGAATCTTGCTGGCATGTGGAATCAAAGTGATTGTGCAATAATTTCCACAGTCACTCGAGTCACATTTCTTCAGTATTGGTATAAATACTGATCTTTTCCAGTCAGTTAGCCAAGGATTTGTCTTCCAAATTACCTGGCAGAGCCTTGTAAGTATGGTAATGGCTGCATAAGATTGTTGTAATACTTCAATGGGGATGCCATCAATGCCCAGTGCTTTGCTCTTTGATAAGGCTTTCAATACTGCTTCATCTTCTTCTTTCATCACCAATGGTTCCTGATCATAAGGTACAGGATGAAATGGCTGTTGGTCCACTTGATCTTTATGGCATCATTCAACGTGGATTCTTGAGCATCTTGTCGCATTCCATTTCTAGGCTGGAAATTTTTCTTTAACTCTAGTAGCTTTAGGAAAGCCAATCTTGTTCTTCCTCTAATAGTTTCTGATTCTATTTCCTTGCATGCATCATTGTAGTACTTCTCCTTATCTTGACTTGCTGCACATTGGAAATCTCTGTTGAATCCTAAGATTGCCTCTCTTTCTCCTCTATCTTTAGCTTCTCTGTGTTTCTGGGCAATTTTCAGTTTTTTAAGTCATCCATTTTGGTCATTTTTTATTTTTCACCTTTTGTAGAGACTTCTCACTTTCTTACAACACAACCTTCTTGATGTTATCCCATAACTCTTCTGGAACTCTGTCATTTGTATCTAAAGCAGCACATCAATTTTGCAGGAAGTCTTTAAAGTCCAATGGTATATTCTCAAGGTCTTATTTTACTACATTCATGAGTGGCTTGCTCTTTTTCAACTTTAGCTTGAATTTCCATACTAGTAGTTGGTGATCTGTGCCACAGTCAGCTCCAGGTCTGGTCTTTGTTGATGTTATCAAACTTTCCACAGATGTAGTCAAGTTGATTCCTGTACAATCCATTGGGTGAGGTCCACTTGTAGAGTTGATGCTTGTGTTGCTGGAAGAAGGTGCAGAGATGAATAGATCATTGGCCTTCCAGAATTATATCAGTCTTTCTCCAGTTTAATTTCTGTTGCCAAGTCCATATTTTTGAAGACTATTAGAATATCCTGTTTGCATGTTCTGTCAATTTCAGCTTGCATTTGTTTGTAAAACTCATCAACTTCATCCTCTTCTGCAGCTGTTGTTGCGACTAATACCTGAATTATATTTGTATTGATGGACACTCCTTGTAGACAAATATAAATTAAATGTTCTCTGACTGCACTGTATTTCATTACAGTTCTTGCAAGTATTTTCTTAATTATAAATGCAACAACATTTTTTTGTCTTACATTTCTAGCATAGCAGACCATGTGATCCTCAGATGCAAAGTGCCTGATGCCAGTCCATTTTAGTTCGCTAACAAACAACATATCGAGTTGTACATGTTCCATTTCATTGTTGACCACGTCCATCTTCCCTTGGTTCATGCTTTGTACATTCCATGTCCTAATATGTAAAACATCTTTGCAACTTCTGACTCTCATTTCATGTGCAGCTATATCAGCAGATCCAGTCACATCATAAATGCTGGCTTTACTCTGAGAAGTCTTCAGTTCCTCCCCAGTAGTCAGTTGAGTGCCTTCTGACCTGGGGGTCTCATCTATAGCACAATTTCTTTTGTGACTATTCATTGGGTTTTCATGGCAATATACAGAAGTATGTTTGTCAGGACTTGATCCCTTGCAGGTAATTCTAGTGTTGTTACAGCTGTCACAGAAATGTGATCTTCCGCTACCAACACAGCCCCATTCTGCATCTTCTCAGATGGGTGGTTTGTCTTAGTCTAGCACCTCAGCTGAGACTTGTCTATCTTGGGAGATCCTACCAGTAGCTACAGTAAGCTACCAATAGGTTAGCTCTCAGCATTACTGATGCGCACAGGCCCTCACAGCAATACAAGCTGCAAACCAAGTGAGATATTGGAGCTCAAATATGAAGAGAGACAGAGTATACATTTGCAGTACTTACCTAGATAACTTGTATTTGAAACAAAAATGTAGAAAATGGACACAATTGGTTCTGCAACATTGTTTATTGATTCACATTTTGTTTAACTATTAAATATTGTACCAGATTTTTTTTTTTGTGGCAGAAAACATTTATTACTTACTACAGTACTTGCCTGGTAATTCAGGTTTCCTTGTATCATCAGGGACTCCCAAGGCACTTATACATTAAATTTACTTCCATTCTTGTCTGTTTACTCTCACTGAGTATTCCAGATAGGACTTAATATTCTTGTACCCCGCCATTACATCCAAAGTGGGTTAGATAGGGATACCATCTCCCCGGCTATTGTGAACACTCCTAATAAGGAAAAGCTTATGTTAATCTTGCCCTGAGTGGGGGTGGGCGGGGATTACACTAAGAACAGAAAAAAAACAAACAACATTACAAGTTCAATATGCCCAGTTATTCCTGTCAATACTGCAAGGATCTATAAGTTTTTTGGGTGTTCAGAGAATAAGACATTTGGCCTACTGTTAGCTTATTATCTGTTTTGAGAAATATGCTAAAATTAGTGTTCTGTGAGTTCTCTTTTCAATGTAACTTAAAATTTGGAATTATGTGATTGCACATAGTCTTTTTGTAAACTGGGGCTAGTAATGCACATAATTTTATGCATGACCTTATCGATGAAGGTACAATGCATAAAAGTTATTCATTAATCATGAAATGGGGTTAGGGGGAGGACAAGCAGTACCTGAAAAACTATATGAAGAGCAGCAAAATTCAGTTGCTTGCCATAAAACCTATGCATTCAAATCTGGTGGCTAAAATAACAGGCCTAATTTGAAAACATAAGGCTGTAATCTACTCCCTAGTAGCCCTCTAGGGGAGAAAGAATATATGGACACTGGGTCAGATTCTAGAAAAAAGCATAAGAGCATAAGATATACCATACTAGGTCAGACCAAGGGTCCATCGAGCCTAGTATCCTGTTTCCAACATTGGGAATTCAAGGTCTCAAGTACCTATTGGGTTCCCAAAAGTATGCACATTTCATGCTGCTTGTCCCGGGGTAAACAGTAGATTTCCCTAGTCCTCTTTAATAATGGTTTATGGACTTCTCCTTCAGGAACTCATCCAAACCTTTTTTGAACCCAGCACCACTACCAGCTTTAACCACATCCTCTGGTAACAAATTCCTGAGTTTAATTACACACTGAGTGAAAAAATATTTTCTCCAATTTGTCTTAAATGTACTACACTGTAGCTTCATTGCATGTCCCCAGGTCTTTCTATTTTTTGAAGGAGTAAACAACTAATCCTCTCCATTCATTATTTTATCAACCTCTATCATACAGTATCTCCCTTCCGCTGTCTCTTTTCCAAGTTGAAGAGCCACAACCTTTTAAGCCTTTCCTCATAGGAGTATCCTTCAAACCCCTTTACCATTTTGGCCACTCTTCTCTGTATCTTTTCCAGTTCTGCTATATCTTTAAGATATTGTGACCAGAAATGAACACAATATTCCAGGTGTGGCAGCACCATGGAGCTATACAGAGGCATTATAATATGCTTGGTTTTATTTTCTATTCCTTTTCTTACAATTCCTAGCATTCTATTTGTTTTCTAGTGTTGTTGCAGTTCTCACAGAAAAGTGATCTTCCTCCGCCAACACAGCCCCATTCTGCTGCTTCCCAAATGGGTGGTTTATCTTAGTCTGGCACCTCAGCTGCACACTGGGCAAAGGGTTTCAACATACTATTCATGATGATGCCCAGATCCTTTTCCTGGGTGGTGGTTCCTAATATGGAACCTTGCATCGTGTAACCATAGTTTGGGTTGTTCTTCCCTAAGTGCATAACTTTGCACATGAACTTTCATCTGCACATTTGGATGCCCAGTCTCCCAATTTTTCAAGGTCATCTTGCAATTTTTCACAATCCTCTTGCATTTTAACAACTTTGAATAATTTTGTGTCATCTGCAAATCTGATCGCCTCACTTGTTCCCAGTTCCAGATCATTTATAAATATGTTAAAAAGCAGCTGACCCAACACAGATCTTTGGAATACTCCACTATTCACTTTTCTCCATTGAGAAAATTGTCTTTTTAGCCCTACTAGCTGTGGCCTGGTTACCCTAACTGGCTAAAGTTAGGGCAGCTGAATGTCTGTCCAAACATTAGCCAGTTTTGCAATCTGGCCAGTGGCTGAACATTGCCGCTGACTGGATTTCAAGAGTACAGTCTAGGCAACCCAAGATAGTCAATACCAAGGCCAGGATATGGCCTTACCATTGAATATCTGGGGCAAAGTTAAAATAGCAATGGCCATCCACTTTAACTGTGCTGGCCGCCACTGCTGAAAATCCCCCTCCCCCATAAATTTTATCTATATTTTTAAAAATGGAGCTGATGATCCTTAGCATTAATCTTGCTGTACTACCACTGGAGATTGTGGGTATCATTTTAAAACTGGAGAATGGGGAAGTCTACTACAGGGGATCAACTTATAGTGACATGGCACGGGCTAACAGCTATGCTACATGCGATGATGCCTGGGGCCCCATAAACTATAGGAATAGGAAGAAAGGGTCACTTTTTCATAGTTGAGAAGGGACCCCAGAATAGGAAGACTGGGCCTCACTTTGGTCAATGAAATGAACCAGCAGGTACTAAGGCGCTATAACAAAACAGAATAAGAAACTTGTTAACAACTGTTATGTTTCAGTAAGAGATGAGTAATATATGTTTTTCAGGATGACAACTGCTGGATCTTTAGAACTAAAAGATGATTTAGATCCCAGTAGTATAATTTCTGATTTTGTGTAATAGTTTATGTTAGATATGGAAGGGCAAATAAAACTTAGGAGTAACTATATGATGGGAGGGAGGGGCAAGGGGGAAATATAGAGATGAAAAATGTAAAAACAAGGAATGTATATATGTTCTTATTATATGCTCCTGGCAATGTAGAAGAGCACCCACATGCTGGGAAATTTGTTATGTTATCAATAAAAACATAAGAACATAAGAACATAAGACATGCCATACTGGGTCAGACCGAGGTCCATCAAGCCCAGTATCCTGTTTCCAACAGTGGCCAATCTAGGTCATACGTACCTAGCAGTTTCCCCAAAAGACAAGTTCCACAATGCTTGTACTGGGTCAAGCATTGATATCCTGGGTCCCTTTTTAATAGTGGTTTATGGACCTTTCCTCCAGGAACTTGTCCAAACCTTTTTTAAACCCAGCTATACTAACAGCCCTTACCACATCCTCCGGTAACAGATTCCAGAGTTTGATTACACGTTGAGTGAAAAAATATTTTCTCTTATTTGTCTTAAATAGTTTACCCTGTAGCTTCATTACATGTCCCCTAGTCTTTCTATATTCTGCTAGCGTAAACAATTGATCCACGTTTATCTGTTCCACTCCATTCATTAATTTATAGACCTCTATCATATCTCCCCTCAGCCGTCTCTTTTCCAGGCTAAAGAGCCCTAACCTTTTTAGCCTCTCTTCATAGGAGTAGCCTTCCATCCCCTTCACCAATTTGGTGGCTCTTCTCTGTACTTTTTCTAATAACGCTATGTCCTTTTTAAGATACGGTGACCAGAATTGCACACAATATTCAAGGTGCGGTCGTACCATGGAGCGATACAGAGGCATTATAATATCCTTTGTTTTATTCTCCATCCCTTTCCTTATGATACCTAGCATTGAACATAAAACCCAAGGCCATAAAGCAGGAGCGTTCAGGGACCCCCAGTAAGGCCAGGGACGGGAGTTTGAGGAGGCTGCTGGGGTGCCTCATGGGAGTTATTGTCGCTGTTGCAAGAAGGTGGAGGAGGTCTTCATGTTGGGGAATTGTGGGTGAGTGGATAGACGATGCTTTGGAAATGTGGAGAGATTGGCTGTTGAGTGATCAGGAAGGAGATATGATGTCTTTGCGCTGAACGGAGGGGAATGGGGATTAAGGATGGGAGCAATTAGGGGATCGAAGTCTGAAGTGAATAGTGGGGAAAATGGTCCTACTGGCTACACCCATGTACACATGGGGAGTATTTGAATGCTTTTTTCCCCATGCACAGCTTCATATACTATGTAAAGTCTGCACTGAGGTGTACTGATTTCCATGTGACTTTGTTTCATTTGACTTTGAAGGGAAGTGGGGGATATTGATTTTGTAATACATGCAGTTTCTATGCATACACTGCAATCGCTCTCTTATCAAATGAGTCTGGAAAACAGCTTTAAACTGCAAAATGAATGGCATTCAATCATTGTGGAAAGCATCTAGAACAGTTTGGAAGTTGCTTTCAAATGCATTGCAAGAAAGCTGAATGAGGCGGGTACTTTACCATAAGCAATCAAAAATGTCACAATTGATTTTTAAAGCTGATTATTTTGCTTATGTAAAACAAATTCATTTGGAATATAGATTTTCATGTTCTTTAAATTAAGTTCTGTCAAACTGATTTATGGAAAGTCCTGTCATGATCAGTGGATTCTAGCGCATCTACACCATTTGCTGGATTAGATCAATTAGAAGCTCGACGTGTTAATAACTCTAATGATACCAGCGTTGAAGACACTAACATTACAGGCCTGTGTGTATATTTGATTTTCCACTTTGACTGTTTTAAACTTAAAAGGCTTAATTTTGGAAGTGTTTTTTAAATGTAAAATAATGGATAAGTCAACCAAGGAAGACAAATAAAACAACCAAGAAATTTCAAGATATTTATTTAGTATAGTAATCATGATTAAAATTGTCAGGGCTATGACTAGGCAGATCCTGGCTTTAAGATTTAAATGAAACCTCAGCAAAGTGTCAGAAAAACTCCAATTCAGGAGAGCTGGTCCAGGCACATAAAGCAACAAGACAGAAAACAGGGAGTTAGGACTTTATGATGGACAAAAAGAACATGTGTTGTAGAAGAACATCTTGCCTGATGAAAGAAGGTCATGTTGGAGGAGATAAGAGGGGAGGTAATAAGTAGCTTTAGTTGTGAGAGCACTTTGAACTGTACAGAATTTTGAATTGTACGTGGAAGGAGATGGAGAGCCAACAGTTGCTTGAGAAGAGGAAGATAAGTCATACAGCAGATATATACATATACATATTTTTTTAAATAATCTATATTCTGTGTTATCCAAGTAGATGACAACCTTGCAGATTTTAAATATATCAAAACAGAAATAAAACAAAATAGAGAAAAGAATTAAAATGGAACAACTTAAAATCAAAAACATGATACAGAAATAAAAACAATGACATCATAAACAATTAAACAAATATTATTAAAGAGCTTAATAGCTGCTTCTGGAGTGGAACAGTAGCTTAGTGGTTAGAGCAACTGCCTCATACCCAGAGGATCAATGGTTTGATTCCCTTTGGCACTCCTTGTGATTTTGAGCAAGTCACTTTATCCTCCATTACCTCAGAAGAAAAGGCCTGGCAATCTACTTCCAGTGTACATTACCAAAAAACCCCAGAGACAGCTCTGACTTGATGGCACTAAAAAATATATATATATCTGCTTCAATCAGCAACAACCCCATAAACATGTAAAAATCATTATAAGTATACAGCCACTAAGAAAGAAAATGTCTGTTTAAACAGAAAGTTTTTCAGCTTTTCCTAAACTCATCCATCAAATCAAGCAACCTCAATTCTTAGGGGTAAGAGTTCCAGTGATGTGGATCAGCCATGAAAATAATCCTTAAACAGTTTCAACAAGTCTCAATTCATGAAACAATGGAACATTCAGCAAACAATCATCGTGAGATTTCAAAGCTTGAGAGGTCCAGAATGTTTTAAAGCAATAGTGGTACACTGTGCTGCCTCATTATTCAAGGCCCCAGGGACCAAAACCAACACCTCAAACTGAATGTGCCAAATAATTTGGAGCCAATGTATATCTTTCAATACTTGTATTGTATGGAAAGTATTCCGGGAATTCACAACCTGAGCTGTCACATTTTGGACTATACAGTGTGTAAGGCCTGAATAGTAATCATAGGTAGGCCTATATATGCAGTAATGCATTATAGTAATTAAGATACAATATAATCAGACTCTGAGCTACAGTATGAAAGTTTTGAGAACTCAGGAAACCTTGAAGCCTATGTATCATGCTTAATTTAAAGGGTGATGTATTCACTACAGATCAAACTTTGACCTTGAATATGATGCTGGATCAAGTAATACACGAAGAAATTCAATTCTATAGAAATAGAAAATGACCATCCCTCAAGTTCAAGATAAAGTGGTACATAAAGATTGGAGAGTAATCAATGTAAATGCCAGTTTTTAAAAAAAGGCTCCAGGGGTGAGCCAGGAAACTACAGACCGGTGAGCCTGATGTCAGTGACATAAAATGGTAAATGCAGTGTAATGGTAGAAATCATTTTATGGAACAAAATTACTGAACATATTAGATAGTCATAGTTTAATAGGACAAAGCCAACATAAATTTAGCAAAGTGAAAACTTGCCTCGTCAATGTGCTATATTTTTTGAAGGAGTGAATAAACTGCTAGATAAAGTTGAGCCAGTGGATATTCAGAAAGCCTTTGACAAGGTCTCATATGAGAGACTCTTGAGGAAATTATAATGTCATAGGATAGGAGGCTCTGTCCTATTGTGCATCGGGAACTGGTTAAAAGATAGGAAACAGAAAGTAGGGCTAAATTCTTGTTCCTTGTAAACTGCATTGTGCAGTAGTTCAAAGGTTCCATGTAAACCGCTCTGATTTCCAAGACAAAGTGGTATATAAAAACAAACAAACAAATAAATGAAACAGTCAATTTTCTTAATGGAGAAAGGCAGCGCCATAACTAGCCCTACGCAAGCAGTACAGCAGCACCGCTTACAAAACAATAGGGGCATATTTGAGGATGCCAGCCTCGACTGTCCCCCATGCTGTCTGCCCTTGCCCTGTTGCCACTTTTAGGGTTCCCTTAGCAGCGGTGGGATCTCCAGTTGAAAACAAAACAAAACACACTGGTCCCTCCAACTCTGCATTTGCATATTGGCCTGACCCTCCTCTTCTGGTATATGCTCGCATCAGAAAAAGGAGGGACCACAGCAGCCATTCAAATGCGAGTCTTTGCAGTTCCACATTTGAATGGTTGGTCTGGTCCCTCTCTTTTCTGACATGAGCAAATGTCAGAAGAGGGGGATCCAGCCAGCATGCAAAGGGGAAGTCACACTGACCCGTGTGGTTATTTTTTCCAATTTGGAAGTCCCACTGCGGCCGCCATGGGAACCCTAAAAGTGGTGGCAGAGGCAGGGCAAGGGCAGGCTGGGTGGTGAGCCAGCTGGAGACATGGAAGTAAGGTAGGGAGATGCTGGGCATGGGGCAAAGGATAAACCAGGAGGGGGGCACCAGATGTGCAAGTCGCACAGGGTGAATTTATGCCTTGGTAAGGCCCTGGAGAAAAGTACAGTAAACAGATGCATGCCTCAGGGATACTGTATGTACTGGCCCCACTACTTTTTAACATATTTAGAAATGACATGGAAATGGGAACAATACACTTTCTTTTGGAATTCATAAGATATAACATGTATAGGCAACTTGTCAAAGTGTGATTGAAAATTTCTTTTAATCAGGCATACGATGCAAAATATTTATGTATCTTTCTTCCACATTTTCTTGATCTCAGACTGCATTTCTTGGTATTTCAAGAATTTCTTGCTCTCGACAAAATTTATATAATAATCACTTGGAACTGACTCCTCTGTTATCGATGCCTTTCTGGTGTTTTTCTCCTTTATCGCTATGTTGGCTTTTATTGCATCCAGTTTCTTATTCATTGGAATGGGAATGGCCCAAGTGATCGTACAGTAACTTCTTCATTCTCCATAGTTCTCTTATGGTCATGATTCCAGTGCTTTTCCAGTACAGCAATGTTCTAGTATTTACAATACAAAGTTTCCAGTGCATGAGGCGTGCCACCTTGTTGTGCCTTTTTGTAGAGAAATTTTCTGCCATCAGACCTTTACAACCATCCATAAGATGAGTAGCCATTTCCAAGTATCTTACAGAATCTGCATACTGTATGTCTGCATTACCAGTTTTCTCTGTTTGCTGTAAACCGTCTCGTCCATATAATCCACTGTCCTGGACTGTAATTATCAATCTCTCATCTTTATGTCTCAGTTCATCTCTCCTTAACCATTCATATGTCTAGTCTTGATCAGTAAATGGTTCCTGGAGTTTCAGATTTCTCATCGTATTTATGCTTTTCCTAGTTCTTTTTCCTTGTCTGCTGATCTAACTTTTGAAGAGTTTTTTTTCTCGTTTCACTAATTCTGTCGCATCCTTCCCTATGTGTGTTGGTGGATTATTATCCATCCCTTCCTCTCTATGAAATGATGGAGACAGATTCTAGATGTTTATTTTCATACTTCAGCACTTTTTGCATATTTGGATCTGACGATGCTGTTAAATAGGCCTGAAGGCCTATGAAAGTAGCTCTATAAATATAATCAATTTCTATGATGCCCAGTCCTCCCTGGTATACACTGGATCTTATAAATTACCTCATGAGTATAGAGCTGTTTTCTTGTTCGTACATCCAGGTTCTCAAGATCTTTAAGAGGCCAGTCTACAATCCCAAAGCTGTATGAGAGTTCAGATGCCTTTCTGGTGTTTTTCTCCTTTATCACTATGTTGGCTTTTATTGCATCCAGTTGACTAATGACTTGTATCTTAAAGCATTTTTCAATAGCAATTTTAATTTCCTTTAATATTTTTTACTGATCTTTTCTATCAGTAATTTCTGCTTGATTGTTGCTCCTTCGACTACTCCAAGGTATTCATATATGCCTGCTACAGTATGTGTTCTCTATGGTGCAAGGCCCAAAAGCTGTTTCTGTGAGGGAGGAGGTGGGTTTCGAGGGAGGGGGGTGGTCACTGTTATGAGGGTAAAGGGTGGAGGATTTGTCATTGGAGTGGTGATGGAGGTGGTCAGATTCCCAACTGTGCTGGGGGTCTTTGATTGCGGAGGAGTGGTACAACAGAGCCCACAGAAATACCTGCATCATTAAATGAAGATCTGCTTTTAGTGCCTTGAAAGAGCCAGGAGAGAGATCCTCTACAGCCCATCCGAAGTCTGCCAGATAGTTATGGCCTGCTTCATGCTCCACAGTCTGACTCTGAGGTGATGACACGGTGAATTCAGACATAGAAAATGGTGCTGAAAGCCATAAGTGGAAGGACACAGGCAGTCTGCACCACGTAGATGCAACTGAAAAAGAGGAGCTCATAAACAGGCATGTCTTGTGAAGGTATGTAATTTATTGCAACAATGTATAATGGTACATACCAGTATCTCATAAACCTCCTTCTCCTGCACGCTCATGGTCAAGTCCCGCTCACCTTAAATGCCATTCTCCATCCCATCCAACCCCCACCGCTCCTGTCCAAACTACAAATAGGTGCCCGCTTACCTTCTTGACCTAGGTACCTTGTTATAAAATTACCCCCATAGAAAGTTTATGTGTGAGGTCAAATGGGCACCTATTTTAAACCTGTGCATCTTTATAAAATACAAAGTGTAAGGATGGCAAAACTCATGGCTAGATTAACGCCATAGACATCTATGCTTGCATCAGTTCCAAATTCATAAATGCTTTCAAATTTCATACCCCTCATGCTACTAACTATCTGTAAATGCACATTTTCCAAAATTATACATCCATTGAGTACCAATTTAGGAGCCAAGTTCCAAAACTCTAATTCCAACCTTTTGCAGTGGTTTTAAATACCAGAGCCGTAACTACAATTGCCCCCTCAATCATTCCTCCAAAGCAATGTGCCATTATAAAACAGGCATCTATAACCAGTTCCAATAGCATGCGAATGCTGACACTGTCACCAAGCCTCGTAGGGAGAGACTCAGTGAGTGCCCTAGGCAGTCGCCTAGGGTGTTTTGAGTCACCTTGTTGCTACTTCTTCTTAAGACAGAGAGTCAGACAGTCAAGGTGATAAAGTAAAGTGGGGTTTATTCCCGTTCCCCGGCGAATATCAATGCTTGGAATACAATAATGCAGAACTTAAACAAAACACAGCTTGAGCATATTTCTTCTCTCTTGTTCCTTGCACAGAGAGGTCTAACGTAAAGAGGTTATTTCATCATTCAGACAAATTGTACAATCCATTGGCTCCTGGTCAATGTAATTATTACTGCTTGTATCTTGGTTTATACTTGACTGGTAGCTGACGCAGCCAGGCTCACTCATATAACAAGTGGTAGCTTCACTGGTCGGGGGATGGTAAACTTTCCCCTCTCCCAGGCACTGCTCTAACTCGGGATTGTAAAAACCTCTTCTGTAATCAGTTCTCTTATAGCCAGTCTCTCTTGGCTCTCTCACTTGGAAGTGGGAACCCTTTCCCAGGTTAAAACCTTGCTGCCAATAAGGACTATAAAAACACCCAGTTTCACTTCCTTCCCCAGTGTAAGGTTTTATCTTCTTTACCTTATCTAGGTTGCAGGCATCAGCTGTGGGGTTTTTCTCTCGTGGCAAAGTTCTAGCCTCGTGTAGCAAGTTCCTCCGAGGTTTGTAAAAACTCTCGGGGCTAGTGTTCCACTTCCTGCCTTCCAGGAAATCCTCCTGGGGGCTGTCTTGCCAGTGGTACGCTTCTCTAACGCTCCTTGGTAATTGCCTGGAGCTTTCTCTGAGAGCTTTTGGACCTCCCAGACCTTCAATGCTTTCCCTGGGATTAAAACTTCTCCTGGAGCTTTGGAACCCTCTCTGCTTCCGTGACTTGCCTGATTGCTGCTGAAACTCTAGCTGCATCGGAGTGTCACCTTCCCCTGCAGAGTCCTGCTTACTTGCTCTCAGGTATTTATTCTGTCTCCCAGACTTTCTCTCGTAGTTGCTCTCAGCCTTATTCCTGAAGTTGTTCTCAACACTGTTCTCAGAGTTGGACTCTGAGCTGTTCTCAGGTCTGTTCTCAGGGCTGTTCTGACTTCCTGGTTCTAACCAGGTCCCTTTGTACCTCCCCTCTCTGCACGTAACGTCTGCTCCTGGGGGCAGGTGCTGGTAATTAGAATCCTGGATTCTAACTGCGTCACTGTTGCAGACAGGAAAGTTCCGTTCTAACCCTTTCTTTCCTACCTGTGCTGATGGCACCGGGTGCTCAGCCCTTTTTAGCCATGCTGGATCTCTCTGCCTAGCCCATTTTGAGGTGAGTTCTGTATTTTCACTAACCTCCATTGGCTCCACTGTATCACAACACACACATATTCACCTGCCCCGTTGCTGCTGTAAATGTGTGCATATACATCTCAAGCCGATGTACACCAGCCATGAACACTATAAGGACTTCACATGAACCAGCTACCAGTTCATAGTTCACAATGTATGTAGCTCACCAATTAATCAATGACACTCCTCATCCACACCCCACAAGTCAATGTATCCACTGCATGTATTCACCCTCCCACTCTCGATTGTTTGACGTGCTAACCGCTTTGATTTAAAGGTAAAGCGGTATATTAGATCCTATTAAATAAATAAAATAAATATTTATAGAGGATTTTTGCATGCATATGCCAGGATATGTACACAAAATGCCTTTTATAAATTCACCCTATGTATACAAGTACATGTAATGGCAAGCACTTGCTTACTTGTATGTGACTATGGTGTAGGCATGTTTGCGGATAGGTTTTGGGTGGACAACAGGTGGAGTCCTGATTTGCATGTGCTCTTTATAAAATATGCATAGCCTTGTGCATTGTATGCATGTATATTTACAACAGCTTGTGCTGATCTATAGCAATATTTTCTGCAGAATTTCTGCTTGTACTTTAAAAAGAAACATAGGTGCCAATGTGTCTTTATAAAAAAGGCCTAAAATAGACAGCCACTTGGTTTCTCCAGCTAGGTAACAGGTTATTAAATTCCTCTCCATTCGTATATTCATGAATTTTATAAGCTATGTGCAACAATTTCTGCTCTGCCTCTGCTCCATCCAAAGTATTTCCCCAGGAATGCTTACAGTTGTGGTCAACATTATTGGCACCTTTGCAGTTCAATCTCTTAATGTCCAATATCTCCTAAAAACAAGTGGCCAGTGAAATGGCTTTGGACTATATATGCACTCATATTTGACACAAAAAATAATCAAATAAAACAAGACCAATTAAAAAAGGAAATAGTAAAAAATAGTATAAAAACTAGGACATTGCCAGGACATGATTATTAATCCTAAATAAAAAAGTCTAAAAGCTCCATACTCCAAAAGTATCCCAATAAATCAAGTAAGACCCAACTAACTACACCTTATAGTTTGACTTTAAACTCACAAAAATTATCTCCCAAATTTGTGTTGGATTGTTTGTCTTGAAAGGTAAAACCTCTCTTGTGACAAACCCTCCCATTTTCTCTATTAGAACTGCCTCTTTTCCCCTCCTCCAAGTTTTGTCTGGCAGCATCCAGCATGATATCAGTGCCTATGCTACCGCCCTTCACACTCTATGGTCTCTTTGATTTATGTGGGATGTACCACAAGGAAAATCCATCTGCGATTGGTAGAGCATGGAAGTTGGATTAATAATCAGGTGGAGTTTGCCCCCGCTAGTGGCTCGTTGGCTCAATGCCATCATTTGATTACAGATATCCGGTGGCGGGTGTTGGAGCATATACTGCGCACCTGGAGAGGGGGTAATTATGCTAAGCGATTAGCTATTCATGAGCATATTTGGATGCACCAATTTGGTTCTATTGAATGCAAGGCTAGAATCAAGTCCTGCTATGAACAGGTATCTTTGACCATCGGTGCTAATTGTTTCATGTTTATAAGAGTGTCTAAGCAGTAGTGAAATACTCAGCCTGTTGGAGGGTAGTTCTGTTTGTGGTGGATTATGTATTTTTGAAGATTATACTCCCCTGATGCAGATAAGTGTATTTGTTACTTATCAAAATACTTTATTGTGTTGGGTAGCATTGTGTTATATTTTGTAAAGTTTGTATGAAAGGCTTGTGACAGACCGATGATGAGATTTGAGCACTCTAGTAAAGGCCTTTGTGGCTGATATACTGGAAGGTTGAATTTGATCTATTACAGCTCACATTAAGGTCTGAGGTCTTGTCATGGTATTTAAATAAATTTTAGTTGATGAATTAGAATATAGATTTATCCACCTTGTTGTTAATTAGAGAACATTATATTGAACATTATGTTGAAGGGTTTTGATATATTGTTTGATGCTAACTGATCAAAGCAGATCTTCAGATCCATGTGCAAATCCTATAAATCCAAGCATGACATAGCACCATGTTTCAAGCCTTAGACGATTCTAGGCCCTTTATCAAGTGGATTCATTGTCCCACTGTCCAATAGTTTTTGGGAAGAACATTCTTGGAGCGACTACGGGATAATGAATCCACTTGATGAAGGGCCTAGAATTGTCTGAGGCTTGAAACACGGTGCTATGTCATGCTTGGATTTATAGGATTTGTGCATGGATCTTAAAGATTTGCTTTGATCAATTAGCAGCCATAAGAAGAATATGACGGGCTGCTTTTTGCACATGGACTTTTAAATGTTGTGAGATCATCAGAAAAGCAGCAGCCGCAAGACAGATAAAGGGTGGTGCTCCTAAAATGTATCCTTTTTTCTCCAGTTGAAGTTCACCACAAATAAAATATGTGAAACGGTGGGTTTTGCAGCATGCGTTGTCCCTCACACTATTTCTAAAGTCATTGGCATGGTGTGCCTTTAAAATAGAGAAAACAGGAGGGTTTGTCACAAGAGAGATTTTACTTTTCAAGACAAACAATCCAACACAAAACATTTGGGAGATAATTTTTGTGAGTTTAAAGTCAAACTAGAAGGTGTAGTCATTTGGGTCTTAATTTATTAGGACATGATTATTGACACCCTTATAAACAATTCAAATCAGTTTGAACAGAACAACCACCTTCCCATTGCAGTAAAATTAGACACACCTGTCATCAATTGTCAGTCCTCACGTGACTTGAATCAACCAATAAAATAATGACCTCATGGTCACGTGATGTGGTGAACTCGGGAAGTCGAGTCTGTCTTGAGCTCCGGGCTCCCCAGCTCTCAAACCGGCGAAATTGTGCCTTTTTTAGGGGCATATTAACCGCAACTCAATCCCCCTCCAGTGCTGACTGTAAGAACGATCGACGGAGTGCCTTGGATGGATGGCGGCGGCAGCTCGGACCGGACGGAGAGAGAAAGACCGCGCCGCGGGGAGTCTCAAGATGGCAGAGTCTCCCCTGAGTCCTGGAGTAGCGCCACCGGCGGCCCCAGCGGTTTCCGTGGAGGAGATCTCGGCCGCTGTCTCGGGAGCCTTGGCTTCACAGTTTGAGACATTGCGGGGCAAAATAGATGCGGTGCAGGCATCTGTGGACGTGATTGGAGCACAAATGCAGCAGGCAGAGGCCCTTATATCTCAAGCAGAGGATGCGGTGGAAAAGCTTACCCGTGAGCTGGGGCAGGTGCAGACTACTTTAAAGGCACAGGAGGAGAAGATGGAAGAACTTGAGAATCGTTCGAGGCGCAATAACCTCCGGTTCTTGGGGGTCCCAGGTTCGATTGGTGATAAGGATTTGAGATCGTATATAGAATTATTATCTGTTTCGCTGCTGGGAGAGGAGGGGGAAGGCTCCCAAGTGGTTATCGAAAGGGCACATAGAGTGGGCCCTAAGAACTCTACAGACCCGAGGCCTAGAGTGGTGCTGGCAAAATATTTACAATTTCAACAGAAGGAGGCAGTTCTCCGGAGGGCCCGGCAGCAAGGAACAATTGAAAGGGACAATGTAAAGATCCGGATTACCCAAGATTACTCAGCGGCGGTGAGCCTGCGCCGCAGGGCCTATGCGCCTATTTGCTAGAGATTAATCGCAGCTAAGATCAAGTTTTCAGTGCAGTACCCTTCAAGATTGCACGTGGTCCATGAGGGGAAGCACAGGATGTTTGCATCAGCAGAGGAGGCCATGGTGTACGTGGATCAGCTTGTAGGACAGAATTCGTCCCAGAGTGGAGTGCCAGTGAGATCGCCATGAGATCGTCATGGAGGAGTAGTCCGTTTGGAGTTGGAGGGCTCTTGGTGGACTGTGGCTGGCATGGGTGCGCTGAGGCCAATTTGGTCTCGTGCATTACCCTGGACTATGATGCAGTGCAGTGTACAGAAGGTCTCCTGGTTAGGTGCAGGGGACGGTGTTGTACATTGTATTTAATGAGCTGACTTTAGAGGGTTTTTTGAAGCCTGTATCAGAAGTCAGGGTTGGTGGATAATGCCGCTGCCTGGCTGGATGTGCAGGGGGTGGGGAGAGGTGCGGTTGGGGGGAGGGGCAGTGAGGCTAGTCCTTCCAGTTCTTTGCCTCTATCGGAGGTTGAGAGTAGAGGCCTTCAGCAGCGGCGGTTCTCCCCCCCCCCCCCCTGTATCTAGAGGTGTAAGTTGGAGGGGCCGGGGATTTTTTTTTTGTTATTGTTTTATGTCTTGCTGGAAAGCGAGGGCGAGGGGGGAACACGGAGGGTGGAGGGTGGAGGGAGCCTGGTCACATCCAATGTGGCAGGGTAGTAGAAGAGAGCTATGGAGAAGGGAGGTGGGTAGGGGGGAGCAGGTTGGGAGAGGGGGAGATTGGGGGGGAAGAGGGAGGTGGATAGGGGTGTTTTATTGGCCGTTAAAGGGCCCAAGAGGGTTTCAGGTAGTGAGGGGGGGGGGGAATAGTCGCATTCTAGCGGCCCGAGAGGGTCCATCAATTAGTTGGGGTTGGGCGGTTACGGGGAGGCTCCAGGGGGAGCTCTCTCCACAAAAAGGCGAATAGGGCCATTGATATGGCATGATACCCTCTTTATATCCTGAAGATATTTTCTTGGAATGTCTTTGGGTTGGGTAGCCCGGTGAAGAGATATAAAATCTTGAAGGCTCTCGCCCGACAGCAGTGTGATATAGCACTATTACAAGAAACTCACCAGACAGCTGAGGAGCACGGTAAACTGTGCAGGGATTGGGTTGGTCAGGTATGGGGAGCCCCGGCAGTGGGTAAAAAAGGAGGAGTGGCCATTTTATTTCACAAAAGAGTGCGCTTTGTCCTGGACAGGGTAGTTGCTGATCCCAATGGTCGTTTCGTTCTTTTACAAGGAACTTTAGAGGGTAAGGAGGTAATTTTAGGTGACCTCTATAGTCCCAATGTGTTAGATCAGGATTTATATAATCGTTTAGCAGCAAAGGTGGAGCAGTTGGCTGATTACCCGTTGATCTTGGGAGGGGACTTTAATGGGGTATTTGAGGTTGATTTAGATACCTCTAGAGGAATGGGATCACGGGAGAGATCCTCGACAGCTCGTGTATTGCATAGGTTTCGAACTAGAATGGGACTGGTAGACCCCTGGCGATTGCTTCATCCCACAGAGAGGGACTTTACCCATGAATCTAGGGCACATGGTACCAGTGCACGGATAGATTACCTTCTGATTTCGGACAGTCTTTTCGCTTTAGTGGGCGATGCACAAATTGGTCCCACGGAGGTCTCTGATCATGCTATGGTCTGGGTAGATTTGCATTGGGGTGGGAGGGGTCTCTATTCCAGCCGCATTTGGCGGTTCCCTCTGGATCTGTATAAAGATGCTCAGTTTATTCAATTTCTCCGTCAACGCTGGCAGGATTTTGAGGCTAATCACCATTGCCATCAGGATGACCCGGAATTGATGTGGGAGACCGCTAAGGTGGTGTTGCGCGGTGATATTATTGGGTATGTGGCAAGGAGGCGGAGGGTGATGGCAGAGCAAATTATTAGATTAGAACGATCAGTAACACAGCAGCGGCGTGCTTGCGGACTTCGCCCCACACTGCAGAATAAGAAGAGACTGTGGGAAACTCAAACAGCTTTAAATGAGCTCCTGTATCAGAGAGCGAAAAAGTCGATGTTGCATTACCGATACAAGTTATACTGCTTTGGGGATAAGCCAGGTAAATCGCTGGGTCGCTGTTTGCGGGGTGCACGGGGTGGGAAATTGGTTGTGGCCATTCATGATGCCTGGGGGTTCTTCGGAAGGATAGGGGTGAAATAGTAGAGGTCTTTCGAGATTTCTTTCAGAAATTGTATGCCTCTGGCGCGGAGTCTCTCAGTGCAATGGAGCACTACTTTCAGGATCTTGCCTTGCCCAAATTGAGTAGTACGCAGAGTGAGCGTCTAGGGCAGCCTGTCATCCTCCTGGAGGTACAGCAAGCTATCTCGAAGGCGAGTGGCTATAAGTCGCCGGGCCCTGATGGGTTTGGGGCTGAATTTTATAAGCTCCTGTCAGAGATGTTAAGCCCCCTTTTAGTGGCCATGTTTGCTCAGAGAAGGGAAACAGGTTCCATTCGTTGGAGAAGCAACCAGGCGCATATTGTGCTGATTTCTAAACCGGGGAAGGATGCGACTCAGGCAGCCTCCTATAGACCTATTTCTTTGTTAAACTTTGACTCGAAGTTGATGGCCAAAATTATGGCGGATCGACTGGCGGAAGTTTTGGGAGACTTGGTACATGAATCCCAAGTAGGTTTTGTTAGGGGACGGTATGCAGTGCGTAACCTGCATAAAATCCTAGCCTCACTGGAGTGGGTACATGAACAGGATCTGCAGTCACTTTTAGTCAGTTTTGATGCTGAAAAAGCATTTGACCGGGTCAACTGGGAGTACCTGCACTATTTGCTGCCCCTGTATGGGTTGGGGCCATCATTTTGTGAAATGGTGAAGATCCTTTACGCGAATCCGACGGCTAGGATTTTATGTAATGGTGTATTGTCGGAGCCCTTTCCATTGGAAAGAGGTATGAGACAGGGCTGCCCTTTATCCCCGTTTCTGTTTGTTCTATCATTAGATCCTCTAATTCGTAGAATAGAGCTCGATAATAGAATATGCGGAGTGCGTATAGGCTCCCAAGGGTTCAAGGTGTCGGCTTTTGCAGACGATCTTTTGGTACATGTGCTGGACCCACGTGAGTCTTTATCTTGACTGTTGTTGGAATTCTTGAATTTTGGTAGCTTTGCGGGGCTCCGCATTAACGTAGATAAGTCTGAGGCTTTAGATGTTTCCGGTCAACTTCAGGGGAGATGGGGGAGGGCTTTTCCATTGAAATGGGCCACAAATCTATTTACATATCTGGGTATAGTTTTGACTCGGTCGCCACAGGAGCTATACGCCAGCAATCTTGCAAAAATTATGTCTCGGCTGCGGATGCAGCTGAGAGCCTAGAATCCCCTTCCGCTGTCTTTATTGGGGCGAGTGGCGGCAGTGCAAATGGTGGTCTTACCACGGATACTATATTGGTTGCAAACCCTTACGGTATGGATGTTGCGTAGGGATTTACGTTCCATTGAGAGGGAACTTCAGCGGTTTTTTTTGGAAAGGGGCTAGAGCTCGTATGCCGATAAACCGTTTAGTGGGAAGATGGAAGACAAGTGGGGTGGGGCTCCCTGACCTTTGGCTGTACGCGTTGGCCTGCCAGGCAAGACATCTGGGTGATTGGTTAGGGGGGACCGACACTTATACGCCTACGGCTTTGGAAGAGGCTTTGGTGGCTCCCCATACGATATTAGCAGTCTTACATATGGAGAGCAATAAGCTCCCTGCATATATCAGGCAGAGTGGAATGTTTAACTCGATGCGGCGTACTTGGAGACAATTAAACGTGTATTGGAAACTAAATTGGACGGTATCGAGTTGGCTACCCTTACAAGGCAATCCGTGCTTTTCGCCAGGTTCCGAGTCTAGTGTTTTTCGAAATTGGAAGGAGAAAGGAATTCGGAATATAGGGCATGTGGTAGATCTTTCAGGGAAGTGTAAATCGTTTTCGGTGTTATCTGTGGAATATGAACTGCGGTCGACCCACTTCTTTGCTCATATACAGTTGGCCCACTATGTGGCTGGTTTGTCAGCGGCCGAGCTTGCGGGTGAACGTTCAGCACAGATTCTGGAATTTTTTGAACTTGGGGGAGACAGTCCCCCATCTATAGCTCGGTTGAAGGCCCGGTTAGAGTGTTATGGAGTAAAGCCGGATTATGGGGGAGTGAAGAGGGCATGGGCGTCAGAGATGCGTCGGGAGGTGCCACCTGGCTCCATTTTGAGGGCGCTAAGACGTATTACTGATTTGGTGGAAGGGGCACGCTGGAGAGAAATTCAATTTAAGTGCATAACTAGGGCGTATTTTTCACCTAGAAGAGCGCTACGGTGCTGCATTATGGCAGACGGGAGCTGTCCCAGATGTGCTGAGCCGCTGGCTAATTTGCTGCATATGTGGTGGGATTGTAAGTTCATTAGACCTTACTGGATACGGATTAGCAACTGGCTAGCAGGACTGTTACACCAGCGGATTCCTTGGACGGGATCATTTGTGATCCTGGATCAACTGAATCAGGATTCCCCTAGGGGAAGATGGGTTCGGAGATGGTGCGTAAGGCATGTCTGGTGGGTAAGGGTCCAGTGCTACACAGATGGCGAGAGCCGAGCCAGCCCTCCTTTTGGGAGTGGCGCAATTCTTTTCATCAGTTGATGTTAGTTGAACGATGGAGGGCAAGGGGTAACCCGCAGAAATGGTCCATTTTCATGCGGATGCGGGAACCTTATATTCAAACCGCGATGCCGTAATGAAATATTGAATGTGGGATATTAGGGGAGTGTAGAGGTTGGAGGGGTGATAGAGGGAAGGACGGAGGGGAGGGATAGGAGAGGAGATGATGGTACAGTGAAGGGGGGTGCTAGTTTGCGACTGGGGGGGTAGGAAGGGAGGGGTGTAGAATATAAAACTTTCCTTGTTATGAATGTTTGTGTTTGGGTTTAAATACTTGCCTGTATAGTTCATTTCCCTCCGGCCGAGGATCAGAGTACACCTGGACCGGAGGCTTGTTGTCAGCTGTTATTGGCATGCATGGCATATATTTAAATAAAGTTATAAAAAAAAAACAACAACAACAACCTCATTTGGAGTATAGTGTGCAATTCTGGAGACCGCATCTTCAAAAGGATGTGAACAGGATGGAGTCGGTGCAGAGGGTGGCTACTAAAATGATTAGTGGGCTTCATTATAAAGCATATGAGGACAGACTTAAGGATCTTAATATGTACACCTTAGAAGAAAGGCGGGATAGAGGTGATATGATTGAGATGTTTAAATACCTCCGTGGCATAAATGTTCAGGGAGAGAGCATCTTTCAATTGAAAGCAAGTTCTGCTACGAGGGGACATGGGATGAGGGTGAAGGGAGATAGATTCAGGAGTGATATGCGGAAATATTTCTTTATGGAAAGAGTAGTGGATCCATGGAATAGTCTCCCAGTGGAGGTGGTAGAGATGAGGACAGTAACTGAATTCAAAAAAGCATGGGACCAACACAGAGGATCTCTAAAGGTAAAAAGTGGACTGTTGTAGTTGTTGATATGAAAGGACAGACTAGATAGGCCATGTGGTATTTTTCTGTCATCATGTTTCTATGTTTCTAATGAATGATGGCTCTAATGTTTAAAATAGCCACATTCACTCCCTGTTCTATTTTCACAATGGTGAAGACGAGAGCTACCCGAGAAAAGCCATTATTACCAAAGAGGTACAAGGCCATGTCCAAAGATCTTGGGATTCCTGTGTCTACAGTTTGCAATGTTATTAAGATGTTTTCTGCTCATGGAACTGCCAAGAACCTCCCATGATGTGGTGGGAAGAGGAAAATTAATACAATAAGTCTTCAAAGGTTAGTGTGAACTGTTGGAAAAACACCATGTACAACATCCAAAAGGTTTAAGGCTGACTTGGAGCAATTTGGAATGGTGATTTTAACAAAGAAGGACTTCATGGGTGAAGGCCAAGGAGGACTCCACTACTCAAAGACAGACATAAAAAGACATGCCTGACCTTTGCCTAAACTCACCTTGAGAAACCACAATCCTTCTGGGAAAATGTTCTGTAGACAGATGAAACCAAACTTGAGCTCTTTGGCAGTGCAGACCAGCAATACATTTACAGGCAAAGAAATGAAGTTTATAAGGAAAAAACATCCTTCCTATAGTTAAATATGGTGGAGGTTCCATAATGTTGTGGGGTTGTTTTGCTGCCTCAGGAACTGGAGGCCTGGAATGTATTAAAGGAATCATAAAATCAGAGGACTACTAAGGTATTTTGGAGCAAAATGTGCTAGCTAGTATCAGAAAGCTAGGTCTGGGTTGAAGGTCATGGGTCCTCCAGCAGGACAATGACCTAAAACATACATCCAAAAAGTACAAAAGAATGATTATAAAAGGAAAAAAATGGACTGTTTTAAACTGGCCAGCAATAAGTCCTGATTTCAATCCAATTGAGAACCTTTGGAAAGAGCTGAAATCTGCCAGTGGTAAAAGGAATCCTGGAAACATTTATGAGCTGGAACAAATCACAGTTGAAGAGTGGGAGAAACTACCAGCAGACAGATATATAAAACTTATAGATGGCCACAAGAAATGTTGGGCCATCACTGCCAAGAGTTGTACAACCAAAAATTAGTGAAGGGTGCCATTCATCTTGTCTAGGTCATATTTTGTTTTTTTTTCTCAGAAATGACTATGTCTAAATTGCACAGACATCTTTTTTTTGTTGTATACCTTTGAACATATTATTAAAATAGTATGACGACATACAGTTGGAATATTTCCAATTATTTCTCAAGATATTGTACACAACCTGCCTAAAATGCAAGGGTGCCAATAATGTTGACCACAACTGTACATGCAGTTCGTGTAAAAATAGGCACATATTTTTTACATGCCAAATGTTTTATGTGCATATGCAGTTGAACAATATTGTTAAATCATTTTTATGCATGTAAAACAGGCTTTATACACAGAAAATCCTTTATAAACTGACCCCCTTTGGTGCTGGTTCTGGAAGCTTATTTTTACAAAGGCACATAGGCTCCTTTAGAAATAGGCTTAAAATAACTGTCTGCCTGGACTTCACATAGATGTCCTGTTATAAAATCAAGTCCCCCTGTCCATCATTCCTGTCCTAGCTTCTGTGGCTCTCTAAGGTTACTGTTTTGTTATTTTATGCTGTTTCTAGCTTTGGAAGAAGTGCTGCTATATGTGAAATAGAGGAGGAAAGGGTAGACAGCGGATCGCTATTCAGTTACATTGGATTTCTAGATAGCTCCTATTCCTCCAGGGTATTATACAATACTAATTAGTTAGGATGGTTGTATCTGTTTTGTTAATTAATGAAGCTGATTGGAATTTATGGCTCACGATAAAGCAGAGTCAAGAGAATGATCAGCAGAAGGGGAAAGTATTGGTATTAAATTAGCAGCAATACTGGGGATTACTATAGCCATGTTTTAAAGTGGCGTTAATGATTGTTGAGAGCTTATTTCGGTAGTGGAGGTGGTGGCAGTGATTTAATGAATGTCAAAATATGTTGAGTACCGAATGGCTATATTGCCATTAAGTTTAGAACTGCACACAATCACTTTCTTACTCATTTTAGGTCACATCCCTGACGAAGCATGGGTTATGAAATGCTGGCCATCAGTGGGGATTTTGGAAGCAATACTTGTGATTTTTGAGCCCGATATTTGAAAGGCATTTACATGGTTTACAGATGTAAACCATGGCAATGCCACTGAATGGAACATGGTTAGTGCCGCTGAATATCCCTGATTATCTCCCCTACGCGCCCTGATGCTAACCGCTTAGCACTGGGACGTGTCATGGGCATTCCGGGGTGGGGCAGAGGCAGTGACAGTCGCTAACTGGGCAGCGGTGATATTGCACCACTACCCAGTGAGTGACCTGTGGATAAAACTAGGCGAAGCAAAAGCTAGCCTAGTTTTACCTGCGGGAGCAATATCGCTGCTACTCAGTTAGCTTGTGCGACTTTGGGGCCTGTGCAGTGATCCCGGATATTCAATGCCAGGACCGCATATGACCCCCGGCATTGAATATATGGGGTTCGCGGTGCATAGCCAGCTTAATTCAATATCGGGCCCTTTATTTTTCTAAAAACACGGGACCTGATATTCAAAGGCATTTACACAGTTTACAGACCTCTAAAAATCATGCAAATACCGCTTAGAGGGATATTCAGCCGCGCTAGCACAGTTAGTGGCGCTGAATATCCGTGGACTCTGTTACTGAATGCCTCAATGCTAACCGTGTAGCATGAGGGCGTGTCGTGAGCATTCCAGGGCTGGACGTAGTGGAGGCAGCACCCGTCACTAGCTGGACAGTGGCAATACTGAACCGCTGCCCGGTTAGTGACCCACAGGTAAAGACAGGCACAGGAAAAACTCTCCTATCTTTACCTGTGGGAGCTACCTAGGCAGCGGCTCAGTGTCGCCACTATCTGGTTAGGTTCTGCACTGTGCAGCAGACACAGCTATAGCCCTGGCACTGAATATCTGGGGTTAAAGGTTCAGCAGCGAATGCTATGCTCTTTAGAAGCACTAGCTGCTGCTGCCGCTGAACATCAGACCCAAGGTAAATAATATAACTAATAGTGAAGGTGGAGGGTTCTTTTTGGATCTTTGAGGATCAGTCTTTAAAAGCTTTTGAATGCCATGATATGGGCGTTTTGTGGTTTAAAATCCTTTAATAAGTAGAAGGACATAATCAGAGGTCTTCTTCTTCCCCAATATATTTTATAGAGATCAAGGTAGATGTCATGATTGGTAAGATCCATTCAGTGATTCTTTGAATTTAGTGGATGTTTCATATGTCGTTGAAGTCTATACCTTGCGATGCCCTAGCTTGGGCCCGAGGGCTTACAAGCATAGAACAGCCTTATAATGTCCTTTTTAAATAAAGCTTCCCTTGTTTGTCCCCAGGGATTCTGGGACTTGTAGTTGGCTTATTTATATAAGGACAAATGTAGTTGTGAGTCCGGTGGTTTAAGGCAGCAAGAAATTTTATTGTAGGATTCCCAAGGCATTAAAGATCAAAACACAAATGCAAAAAGGATGCTTCTCCAACACAAGAGTAAATCAGGATAACAGAGAAAAAATGCAACAAAAAGGCCTCTTTCACTGAGCAGCAGCTTTCATTCAAATAAACCTGTACAGAGCACAGCTCCTGGTGGTCATTCAACATAACAAGGTAAACGTTTCACAGCTGCTGTTTTCTTTTCCAAACCAAAGTTTTACTGACGACAGCTCCTAGGCTTCAGAAGCTCATATACTTAATAAAACACATTCTTGGCTTTTCTCAACTCTTTGCAGTCATAAGAATTAATTGCTATATTGTTTCATAGTCTTTCAGCCCTGTTCCGCAATGTTTAATTCTCCTTGATACAAAAAGAGCAATCCATTGGTGATATTTCTGAGTCAGAGTCTGGCATACAAGAATCCACCTGCATATCTTCTATGGATACCGGGTACTTTTCTCTTTCACCAGATTTATAAACTTTCCCAGACTTCCTGTCTTCTAAAAACTCTTGGAACTGTTTCCACAGCACATCACCCTGAGAAGGCACACTGGTATTGGGAAGGTAAAGCTTCCTCTCTGCAGTTTTCTTAATGCTTCTAGTGGTAAAAGCTCAGTCTCTCTGCTCCTATCTGGGTTTCTGTTTTCTCCATGCATAAAACTATCCACCCACCTCTTAGCAGATGAAGACGTTAGGTCAGGCTCCTGGACACTAGCTGTAGCAAACTGTTTTCCTGCAAGCTGTTAAGCTCTGCAAGTGCTGGCTTTACCTTGGGATAGGTCTCTCAGACAACTACTGATTCCTTTCCTCCTGATATCTTTCAGGCCATGGAACTCAGCCTTCTGGTGTCTTTCTCTACTGCTTCCCAGATAGTCACTCTCTTGAAAGTTTCCTTGGAACCTTTCTCCCTTTCCAGGATCTTTCAGAGTTTCTCCTTCTGGCTCTCTCTGCTGCGTCTCCTGTGTGTGTGTCTCCCCTCTCTCGTGTCCATGTGCTTCTCTGCCAAGTGCCTCCCTCTCTCTCTGCTCTGAATGTGTTTTTAAGAGCCGTTTGCTGCCGGGCACTCCCTTGCCTTTGCACAGGTGTGACCAATCACTGAGCAAGCTTGGCTCCCTGTCTGAACTAGGGCGTGGCCTGGCCTTAGCAGAGAGATGAGTTTTTTTCTTGCAAGCACTGTGCACAAGTGAACTGTCACTTGTTTTAAAGGGGAAAACAGGGTTTTCCTCCATCTCTTCCTGGGAGCTCTCCTCACCACAACCTTCAGTAGTTGCACAACAATAAGGGGGGCAATTGTATACAACCTTGTCCACATCTGAACACTTGTGAAAAAAAGTACAGTACATACAGGGAAACTATACGCCTACTTTTTTGAGATTTGCTTGAAACTTTCTTGGACATAGTTTGGTGGAGCAGGGATTGGAGCTGTGATTCACATGCATGTTTTACATAATACAAGTGTGCAGACATAAAGTACATGCAGACGTTTACTTGTTTTTAGGATCAGGTATAAATACATAATGAACATTTCCACGCTATTGGGCTAGTTTTAAGAGCCTATTTTACAAAAGCACATATGGGCCAGTGTTAGCAATAGAACAGCTCCCCTGATACAGTCTCAGTCATGTGAAGTCTAAAAGAGACACTGAGTCACAAGAGACCCAGTCCATAAAAACAGATTGAAACAGGGATAGTACATTTAATACTGGGCACACAACCGTATGCCGATCCCACTAATCATGTGGGATAATTAAAACTCTGACCTAACGGAGCATTTGCCTTTAAATGATGCTGCCTGACAGTGCTGTACAGGGAGGGCAGAGAAATAAAGAAATAACCAACCATCCCCTCAAGCTTCCTAAATAAATCCGAAGACAGAAAGGTACACCCACATGAAGGAAACATTCTATTACAAGCAATTTGAAACAGGAACCCACCAACCTGGAGCACAAAAGCAGTGAAAGCACTCGGCATGTAGTGTTTGTGTGCTGGAAGCATCATGCGATGGCACATGAAGTAGCTTTATTGAAACAGTCAAACTTGCGCCAAAAACAGGGCGTGAAAGGTCAAGCTGAAATGACCAATGCACTGAGGCAAGGAAAATAAGAAACTCTAACTAATTTGTTTACTGCAT
This sequence comes from Ichthyophis bannanicus, assembly GCA_033557465.1. NCBI lineage: Eukaryota > Metazoa > Chordata > Amphibia > Gymnophiona > Ichthyophiidae > Ichthyophis > Ichthyophis bannanicus. Next base: position 1,044,637,984 of record CM066031.1, read on the forward strand.
GTGTCTAATCAAAAATTATGCATAATGAAACCCTTTTGTGAAATCCAAACCTGTTGCTATATGTCCGTCGTTGCACGATGAACCCAATAATATATTCTGTGGTCTCGGAGGAGCTATAGATAGTGTTGGATTGCACAGACGAAAACCTATTGAACCAAACTGTAAAACTAATAAACTAATGAAATACACTAACCATGAGTGGGCTAACAAAGAACCGCTGCCAAAACTATTCTCCTTATACTGTGGTGACACCAGTCCAGCATACTTTGCATGTGGGCATGGGGGACCCTGACAAAGTGTCAGTTACAAAAACAAGAACTACCATAAAGGAATAAATAAGTAAATAAATAAATGATTAAAACCAATCAGAACTACCCTAAAGGCAATAAAAGGCAACATAAAAACAGTAAAAAGAGGACAGCCAAGGTAGTAAAACATGGTGCAAATTTAATCACAGGCAACATTATTATGCAAAATCCAACATTAAAAACCAAAATAACCTTTGAAATCATAAATAAATAAATCCTAAAAAGGGGGAGGGGATGGGGGAAAAGGGGTGGCCAAGGACTCCAAAAAGGGGGGGGGGGGGAGGAATCACGCCGTAATATCAATCCTGTTACAAACCAGACACAAAAGCCTGCCAAAACATATACATACATAAATAAATAAATCAGTGAGTAAAATCAAACCTGGACTTTCCTAAAACCATATAAAACAAAAAGGGAACAATAAAAAACAATGAAAATGATAGGCAGGGATGTAGGGACGGCCAAGCAGTGAAAAAAAGGGGGTTAAAAATGAGTGAAAAATGCAGCCACAATCCTGGGCGATTAATCATACTAAAAAACAAAGGGCCAAAAGTACCACAAATACCATAATAGACCAGTGGGGGGGAAGAAGGGGGGGAGAGGAAAAAATGGCAAGAGGGGAGAGGAAGGGAGGGGGAGAAGCGGGTGGGGGGGGGGAGAAGGTGGAGGGGGAAGGAAGGGAAGGGGGGAATTACTTGAGATTCTGTACATGTAAATGCAGGCACTTATACATCTAGGCAGTGGCTATCAGGCCTCATCACTTTGGAAATCACTTCCACTGTCCAGCACTTCAGTGGCAGCAGAAACATCCCACCACCACCCCTTGAGGCACAGATAGCCCCCGATTAAACCCCCCTTGCCAAGCCCTCCCCACTCTCATTTTTCCCTAGCTTACCCCTACCAATCATGCCCCCGTGAGTATTCTCATACTACTGATCATAACCCCCTGAACACCCCACTGACACAACCCCTTGAGGTCCCCACTGAAAGACTCCCCTAATCCCTGGAATGGCCGATCAATAGTCAATGACTCCCCCCTCAACTTTGCCAGTTAAGGTGCGGTATGTGCAAATGCTTAGCACACTTTACTAAAATGGCCCGTATATGTGTATTTTCAATTTTACAATGCCAAGTAGTTTTTTAAAAAATTCCCTGCCAGCATTTACACCTACTCATGTGAACCTCTGGTCTAAGCACTGATTGAAGGGGCAAGTCATGCCTACCTCAGTGGTGTTTAACACCACCTGAATATTTTTTAGAAAGACTTATTTGGTTTGGCTCCTTAACTGGTCCCTTTTTTTTATATAGTCTGGTGAAATTTGGTACTTACATAAGGAATCGCCAGCATTTACACCCATAATGTATGCTGCCAAATCAGTGCTTACACATATGCAGGTCAAGTCCCAAGTGATGCTGATCTTTTCTTGAACATGCTTTTTTATGAAATTAATGCCGCCTTTATATGTATCAGCAAATGCATAAGTTGGTCCACTACAAATCCAATTTCACCTTGTGCATATAACTAATATGTCCAAAACTGGACTTGCTCCAGTATTTAGCTGTTACATAGAGAGGTGTTACATATTGCTACTATTATACCATTTGCGGGATTGAGCAATCCCTCTCCTTCTGTCACTAAACAGTAAAACTAAATGCAATGGTTGAGCCCCTCTACCCTAAATATATAAAATACTACTGGCCCAAGCAGGCTCCCCACCCCTGAATATTAAAACTAAATGTACTTGGGACTGTATACGAATGTGCAGGTACTGCTTTAGCTCTATCAGCACTTAATATTCATGTTTTTATTGCACTCAAGCAGTGATCGGGTCCTTCAGTGACAGTTCGGGAGATCAGGTGATCATTGGAAGGGCAGAAAGGGTTCTAATGAAGCTTTTTGAGGAGAGGTGTAACCACAGCATGTTTGAGGACTGCAAGAACAGATGCCGCGGAAAGCGATAGGTTGAGGTGACAAAATGAGGGGATGACAATGAGAAAGATGGAACGTAGTAGATGGGTAGAAAAGGAGCAGAAAAGTAGCTGGTGACTTTAGAGGAGAAGATCTGCATTTTTTTCCTCAGTGATTTTAGAAAAGAAAGAGAGAGAGAGAGAGAGGTTAAAGGAAGAGTTTGTGAGTGAAAAGGGAGAGAGGGGGAGACAGAGAACTCCAGATTAATCTTGTGAACCTTATATATACATTATCTAAAGTACACAAGAATATGGAAAGATCCCCAGGCAGGCCTATAGTTTCTATGAAGGGATCAATTTTAGAATATCTCTCAATATATATTGATTTTTTTAAACCCTCCTTGCTATGAATGTACCCTCATATATGCAGGATACATCATAATTTTTAAGAATGTTATCGGAAACAGAGAATTTAGAAGAACATACTTTTGATAACAATGGATATTATTTTATTCTATATCTACATACCTCAAGATGGAGTTTTACTGTTAGAGAGACATCGAAGGAAAGATATGCAACACATTGAATGCCATATAATCTTTTACATGAGCTAGCAGAGATACTATTAACTAAGAATTCTTTTTATTATGAAGGTGAATTTTATGAACAAAGATATGGTATTACAATGGGGGCATCATTTGTACCCTCAATTGTAACATCATCATTTATTTCATTATATTTCTATACTAAATATCCACAAATGCTTATAGCAGTGCAAAAACAGAGTTAAACAATTAACATTCAATGCCCATCTTCATAAATCCCCTCAAAAGCCTGTAAAAACAAAACAATAGAGTTTTAAATGCTTTAAAATCAGACTCCTTATGTAACTGCTCTGGATATTTATTTATTTCATTATAATTGGTATTTTGGAAGGGAAGTTCTAGGAAAACATTGGAACGTCCAGAGCAGAACGTCTAAAAACTGGTGTAGTGGCAGCTGTGCCTTCTGAAATTGCTCCATCTTCACCCCAAAAAAATGAACTTCCCAGTAACTGATTCTGGAGATGGGCCCCACACAGATAGCAAGGCTGGGCACATTCACAGGTGTAGACCATTTTACAAATGACATCCCCAAAATGCATATCCTCAGAACATGATATTTGGATGCTCTAGCCTGAGTAGGTCAGAAGAAGGAGTCTCTGTGTTACGAGACTAGCACATTCTACCTTGCCATTTCAGATACTGAGACATGAGGTGGTGGGCCAATAATATATTTGGGATATGCATTTATGGGCAGGTCTCTTCATCCAGGAAATATTAACCATGGTGATGTAAACATTGCAATCATGAAATGAGCACTTTTCTACACCTTATTTATTTAGCATTTCTTATATGCTGCCTTTCATGATATCAAGGTGGTTTACATTGAACAAATTGAAATTACATTGGATGGGGCACTATAACTTGGAGATAACTATTTTACAGGGAACATGGGCAATGGAGGGTTGGGTGGCTTGCCCAAGACCACAGGGAGCACCTGTGGGGCTGGAGACCCCAGTCCCTCTGGCCCAAGGTTGCTGTCCTCTAGTGGGGTTTGAGCCCCTGACCTTCTGGCCTGGGGTAACTTGCCCCAACCACTAGGCCACTCCTCCCCCTTATTCATGGTCAGGAGCAGGTATAGGCATGGATGCTTCAACAAACAAGGCCTGACAAGCTTGTGCCATTCCAAAATCATATTGTGACATGTGCCTCCCTTGCTTCACACAGGGCATGCCTTCACCAGGCCCTAGTGCTACCCAGATGTTCTCGTTCAGTCGGCGTTTGCAATTGTATGTGCCTTGTCATCCATTGCATTTGGCAGACACACAGGTATTGGTTGCTCCTGGTTTGAGGGAGGTCTGAGGGGCGAGGATTCATCTCCGGTTGTTCCAGGTGCAGGCTCCAGTACTTTAGAATTCCTTCCCCTGTCAACTGCAATTGGAGGCTCTCCTTAGGTCATTTAAGGCTCAGCTAAAGACACATTTGTTTATGTAGACCTTTTGGGGGGAAATTGGGCTGATAATTTGTATTGGTCTGTTATTATCATGATATGTGTTTTGTGAACCGCAATTAGTGTTTTTCAGAAGTGCAGTCTAGAAATGTAAAATAAATAAATAAAATGGCTCCAGGGATGTCTCCATGATTTGAATGTTTATTTGCGTCTTTTCAGATGTCCAACTCACAAATAGATCTTCTAAAATAACTCCCTATGGGCCCGATTCTGTAAAGCAACTTGCAGGGCTGTATGTCCCAGTGGGACGTGTAGCACTGCAAGCTGTCATGCCCAAATTCTGCATTCCTCTCTCCCTGCACACACAGATCCACTATGCAGGGAGAGCAGGACAGGGGCGGGATGTGGACAGGCCAGGCACCTGGACATATAGGGCAATTCAGGTCACGGCCCTGTACGTCTGTGGAGTGCCAGGAGGATGCCCAACTTATTCCACCTCAGAGGTGGCATAAGCATGGAGCGTCCCTTCTCACCGGCCCAACAGCCCCCCCCCCCCCAGGATCAACGGTGCAGTTGAAGGTGAGGTCCCACTGCCTGATCCCAGCCTTGACAGACCCCGCCGAGGTTCAGGTGGTGGGAAATCTGGTCAGGGGATGTCTGGCCGTGGGAGCGGAGAGGGACTGGCTGTTCTACTGCCTGGATGTCTCCCACGGCTGCTGAAGAGGCACGCTGGGCCATCCCAGTGCCTGATCCTGCTATTGCTATAGCGTCTAGCTTCAATGATGCAGAATTGGGTACAAAGGAGCCCATCCTGCTTCAGGACGCCTGGACAGCTCAGACGTGCCCCTTCCTGGATCAGGCTCTAAGTGTGCCAAAATGTGAGGAGCAATATTTGTATATATCTGATAAATTTCTACGTGTTTCTTTTTGGGAAGAAATTCCTAGATAATAATTTTTCATCTTGCAAGGCACAGCTGATTTATAAGAATTTTATTTGTGCATTAACTCCTTGAATGGAAATTTGAGATTTATTATGCAGTATCATCAATAATAGATTGATTTTTTTGGGATGTACAGATAATGAAAAATCAGAATCAATTGACAACTATCACCTCTAGGAAGAAAGTTGAGCAGAATAATTTATTATGATTTGAAAGTCACCAGCCATATTTCAATAGGTAATTTCTACAAGCAAGGAGAATTGTTCCTTTCTGGATGAGTTTAAAATAAAAGCAAAGGATATCATTGATTGAGTCATTAAGAGAGGATAACCCTATAGTTCAGTGATGAAAACTGATTATCAAGCTTTCATCACTGAACTATTTGAGGAAAGAGAAGAATTAAGATAATTTTTGCTTTCCTGTATTCAACTGACTCTAAATCTATTATGAAATTGATAAAACAATATTTGCACAAAATATTCAAGGAAACCCCTATAACAGAACATAAGCGAGGTAGAAATGTAGGTGCAATGATTTGTCATCCTCTGGAAGAAATTAAAGGATCATATGTAAATGCCTAATGCAGTGTGATAGAGTGTATAGGAAACTACCCATCCCCTGCAGAAACACCCTCAGCCAAGCTCAGAATCTGTGAGGTATTTTACCTGTAACAGTCCAAACCCCTGCCCCTTTAAGAAACTAGGCTGCAAAATGCTTGGGGAGGGTGTGGCCAGGTCCCAGGGTTTAAACCAGGAAGCAGGAGACCTGGAGGAAGAGAGAGAAGCCCAGGGTTCTATGGGTTACATGTTGAGGACTTATCTGTGAGAAGGTAGGAACATTACTCGCTGAAAGCTGCTATTTTCTGGTTTATATGTATGTTGCCTTGCTGCTGAGAAACTGACAAGTGTATGAACTGAGTTGTGCTGGCTAGAGTGAGGAAACTGTGGAGGACCAGCTTTTGTTTTGTGCCTTAGTGCAGTCACAAAAGCCCAAGAAGGGCCCAGGCAGCCTGTCTGATCCGGCATAAGTGCATAATAAAGTGTTTATGTTTCCCTGTCAACCTCCAATTGGCTGTGGCTCCTTGGGTCACTGCCCTTCACGTGCATGCCTATACCATATATGGTGTCAGAAGTGGGATGTTTCTTCTTAACCCAATGATAGAAGAAAATCATGTACCTCCTGGGCTCTGACCTCTCCACAGTACAGGGAAGAAGAAGAGAGGAAGGGCTTTTTTTTTTTTTTTTTTTTGTTGTTTTTTTGGTACATGGGTAAAGAGGTTAGCCCTGCTACAGTTAGGGAAGGAAGCTCAGTATAGTTAGAAGCTGGACAGGCAGGAGACTTGTCGTCTTTTTCTTACCCTCGGCAGATTGCAAAGAAAAAAACTAAACCAAAATGGAGAGACTACTCCAAAGCTCTGGTGGAAGGGCAACAGCAGCAGCAGCAGCAGCAACAACAACAACAGCAGCAGCTGCTACAGGACATTTTGCAAGCACAAGGGGTGCAGTAACTACAAGTATTACAGAAATCTTTGGAAATACAGCAGGGTTCACTGGAATAAGTCTCCCAGGAGCTCCAAGGATGGCAGCGACACCCCCTGGTATCACCCCTGCCTAAAATGGTGGAGGGCAAAGACCTGGACCACTTCCTAGTAAATTTGGAGTGGACAACCCAGGTGGCAGGGTGGTCAGAGATGATGTGGACTGCATTTATGGAGAACTTACTGTCTAGAAGCAGTCAAGCTGCCTACCAGGAGGCTAACCCTGATGGAGGAGCCCCCTATGCAACAGTAAAGACTGCCATACTGAAGCGAGCTGTGTGTATACCAGAGGCTTACTGGCAATGGTTCAGAAAAGGAGCTCTGGGCCCTAATGAAAACCCCTGTAATGGGGAATCCAGTGGATACAAATGCTATAACCTCCCATGAATGCGGTATTGTGGAAGCATCCCTAGTAGAGGGGGGAAGTTCGTGATAGCCGTAGAGCCGGAAGACACTCGTCTGCAAGCCCTGGCAGACTCAGGAAGCATGAGGACTCTAATCAGGCAGGATACAAGGATAAGGTATCAGATCAACTATGAGAAGATTGTGACCTTAGTTTGCATCCATAGAGATCAACGATAGCACAAGCTGAATTAAAAACACCTATGAGAATGGAGACTCTTGAGGTGGCTGACATATCCAGTGATTATAAGCTGAGATTTCCCAAATTTCAAGGACATCTGGAACCGGAGAAGAACAACCCAGATGAGGGGACTGCAGAAGATTTTCCAGAAAGCTTCCACTTGGGATTTTTGGGGTCCTTCACAAACAAGTCCGGGTCTCTCAAGTCCCACAGGCAGTGCTGGCTGAAGAGGTCCTGTCAGCTCAAATGTGGGTGCAGCTGTAAAAGGGGGTTCTGAGGCAGGGAAGTCCTTGGAAAGAACTGGAGATGATTCAAATCTAGCACCACAACTAGGATACCCAGGGATGGCATAAGAGTGTCTAGGCCAGTTTAAAAGAGCCCAAAGGGGAGATAACACCCTTAGGAATGCCTGGGACCAGGTTCAAGAACTAGAGGGAGCCCCTTTATGTAACTTAGACCCTTCCTGGAGGGACTTTCCCTACTTTTTGGTGCAACATGTTCTACTGTACAGGGTTACCAGGGGGGCAATAGAAGGAGAAGAGATGGGGTAGTTGGTATGTCCCCAGCTGTATCGACAACAGGTAATAGTTTGCCCATGGTCACCCCTTGGGTGGACATCTGGGGGTGGAGAAAACTCAGGAGTGCATTTTCACCCAGTTTTTCTGTCCAGGGATTCATAAACATGTAAGCTCTCTTGCCAATCCTGCCCCACCTGCCAGCTGCATAGTCCAGCAAAGGTTAGACTTGCCCTTCTAGTGCCAATGCCTGTTAAGACCCCATTTGAAAGAGCTGTGATGGATTTGGTGGGACCCTTGGAATGCATTCCCCATGGCAACAAATTCATCCTAGTGGTAATGGGACTATGCCACACGGTATCCGGCAGCGATAGCCATACGGAATACTAAGATCACAACATTGGCCAATGCACTATGGGAACTCTTCTTCTGGTTGGGGATACCTACTGAAATCCTTGTGGATCAGGGGACATCATTTGTCTCCCATGTAATGAAGTAAATATGCACCTTGTTGAAGACCAAGACCTTGCGGACATCAGTATATCATCCACAAACCAACGGTTTGATTGAATGTTTTAACAAAACATTGAATCAGACGCTAAAGAAATTTGTGAATGAATAGAGGAAAGACTGAGATCTTTTACTTCCCTATCTTTTGTTCGCCATCAGAGAAGTTTCCCAAAGTTCGACTGACTTTTCCCCTTTTGAGTTGCTGTATAGGTGACAACCTCGTGGAATCTTACAGATACTTAGAGACTTGGGAGGAAGAACCCAGCACTGGCTGGAATGTGGTTGGCTATGAAATTCGGATACAGGAACACTTAAAGTTGCTTGCCCTGGCTGCGATGGTCCAAGAAGAGGAGTTTTGGCCCAAGATGCAGATGCCTTCTGAACCGGACCAGGTTCCATTCGGGGAACACCTGTCACATGCCCAGAAAGTGGCTCTAGAACATCTAGTTCAACAGAATAGGGATGTTTTCTCCAATGTTCCAGGGTATGCCCATCTTGCCTACCATGACATTGTCACAGATCCTGGGATGATGGTGCGCCAATAGCCCTACTGACTTCCAGAAGTGCAAAAATAGGCCATGGTGAAGGAAATAGAGGATATGCTTAAATTGGACCTAATATAAGATCCCAAAGCAACTGGTGGTCCCCATTGTACTGGGGACTAAGCCAGATGGGAGTATCTGGTTTTACATCAAATTTAGGAAGGTGAATGCAGTTTCCAAGTGCGATTGTCTACCACATGCCCAGAGTGGATGACCTTATTGAACACCTCAGGACTTGACAAAGGGATATTTGGCAGATTCCTCTAACCCCTGTGGCCAGGGAGAAGACCGCATTCTCTATACCCCAAGGACTATGCCACTTTTGGACAGTATGGGGCTCTCACTACATTTCAGCACCTGGTTGACCGCCTACTAAGACCCCAATGAGGGGTATGTAGCAGCCTACCAGATGATATTGTGATCTATAGTCACGATTGGAAAACCATCTGTCGCATCTACAAGTTGTGTTGATTTTGTAGAAGACCGGTCTGAAGGCCAACCCATGAAAACATTTCCTGGGAGACCAAGAGGCCCAATATCTGGGATATTCAGTTGGGAATAGTCAAGTGCAGCTTCAACTTAAGAAGGTAGAAGCCATTTCCCACCAGTTCCTAAAACTAAGAAATAGGTACGGACCTTTTTGAGAACGATTGGCTATTATCGCCGATTCATTCCGCAACCTTGACCCGGCTTCTCCAGAAGAAAGCACTAGACAAGATCCTATGGACAATTGAGTTGGAGGCTTTAGGAAATTAAAGAAAGCCTTGTGTTCTGAACCAGTCCTGGTTAGTCCAGACTTCATATAGCCATTCATCATTCAGACAGATGCCTCGGCTTTTGTTCTTGGGGCCATCTTAGTCCAGAACGTGGTGGGAGGAGAGCATCCAGTGGCTTTTATTAGACAAAAACTACTGCCCCCAGAACAGCATTATGCCATGATCAAAAAGGAGGCCCTGGAGGTCAAGTGGGCTCTAGAGACTTTCCAGTATTACCTGCTTGACTGCCCTTTTACGTTGATTATGGATCATAAGCCACTCAAGAGGTAGGCACAGAATAAGGAGACCAATGGATGGATCATGTGCTGGTTCCTCAGTCTCCAACCCTTTCTTTATGAGGTCAGACATCAGGCTGGAAAGGCACACCAAAACGCCGACTTCTTGTCTGGAATGGAAATCCCAAGGATGCCAGGCGCTGAACCTCCTAGGGTTGAGCTGAAGGAGATGATATGTGATGGAGTGTATAGGAAATTCCCGATCCCTTGTAGACACCCCCCTCCCCCCGCCCCGCCAAGCTCTGAACCGGTGAGGCATTTTCCCTGTAAAAGTCCAAACTCCTGCCCCATTAAAAACTAGGCTGGAAAATGCCTGAGGAGGGTGTGGCCTGGTCCCAGGGTTTAAACCAGGAATCAGAAGGCTTGGAGGGAGAGAGAGAAGCCCAGGGATATATGGGTTACATGCTGACGACTTATCTGAGAAGGTAAAACAGTATCGGCTGAAAGTTGCTGTTTTTTGGTTTATAGGTATGTTGCCTTGCTGCTGAGAAACTGACAAGTGCATGAACTGAGTTGTGCTGGCCAGAGTGAGGAAGCTATGGAGCACCAGATTTTGTTTTGTGCCTTTTGAAATACTGTTTGTAACTTCACTAAGGCCCAAGATGGGCCCAGGCAGCCTGTCTCATCCTGCACTTGTGCATAATAAAGTGTTTCCCTATCAGCCTCCGACTGGCTTTGGATCCTTGGGTCGCTGCCCTTTGCTTGCACGCCTATACCACATGTGGTCATTGTAAATGGTGCGCTCATACTATTGAGGTTAAGTATGGACCTACTCGAAGACAGGAAGAAAATATATAGAGCCCACTTAGACACGACATATAAGTTATAATTTATATTATTTGTAAATGCTCTTTAGTGGATCTTTGAGGAGCAAATCAAGTAATGAAATTGAGATAATGGGGCTTATTTTAGAGTTCTTATTTACAATTTACATGTGTAAATATGACCACATACGTACACATGTAAATTGCATCCACATTTTAGAAAAGATTCATTTTACATATGGATGTTTCTACCACAATGAAATTGCAAGGGGTGTGTGCTGTGGGTGTGGCCTGAATGGGACAAAAATCTCCAGGAGGGATATTCAACGTGGTTAAATTGTGGGATATTCAGTGGCTCTGCTCCTGGCTAGCTTCAGGACATTGCGGAGGCAGAGCATAGGCGGCACCTGGGCTAACTGGGCAGTGGTGATATTCAGCAGAAGCTCTGTTTTCCCTAAGTGGCAAAAGTTAAACACCTGAAAGGGTGGCCCAACGTTTGCTGAAGAAGCTAACTGGGTAGCGTCTGAATATCGTTGCTGCCTAGTTAGCTTTTTTGCTATCCAGTGTCATATAGAAGACCCTTCCGAGGCTATGGAGTTGAGTGAAGCAGAAGAGTTTGCTTCAGAAACTGACAGGCAGGCAGAGCACATGGCCCAGGGTTGCCAAGGGAAACATAAACAAAGTGAGTCACGAGAGGAGCAAACACGCCCAAGCTGCAACGTATCCCCGTGTTCAGGAGTTAAGGGAAAACACCTGGTTGGGGGAGGGGCACAGTTAAGCCCTAAGAAACAGGGATATAAAAAGTACTCACTAGAATTGAGCAATAGATTCAGAAGCAGCTTCGGAACCAGAAGGAGAATGGGAACTGGAACAGGAACCAGGTCCAGAGAGGAGGAGACGAGGAAGGGAGAGACGAGGACGGGAGACACAGCACAGGAAGCCAGAGCAACAAAGACTCAAAGAGCCCGTGCCCAAAAGCCAGGTGGGAGCAACTCTCAGCTGGGGTCCTATCGTGAAGGCAGCCAGTGGGAGAGACTGCCTGAGAGGCTGGTTTGGAGCACACAGAATCTCCTGAGAGAGAGGGGTGCTGGCCAGAGGACATTTGTATGTCTGAGGAAAAGGAGAAGCTAAAAGGCAGGAAAACACATCCATGTTTGGAGCCCTTGCTGACCCAGCAGTGCTGAGAAGGTCTTCTTTGCAAAAGCCAAGAGGTAGGCTGCAACAATTGTATAGAGAGAAAACTAGGTGTGAAAGTTTTTTCCTTGTAATTGCCAAGATTTGCTGGACTCTCCCTATGCAAACTCCTGTATATACGTTAATTCTCAACCCTGCTCTTTAGAGTGCTGTGAAGAGAGGCCTCGGGGAAATAGAGAGGGAGTGAATGTTGAAACACCGAATAACTGTATACAAACTTACCCAGCTGAGAGTGATTTGGAGGAAATGCAGACAGGTTCTGTTAGTGAAGATACAACAGATGAGAAAATGGACTGCACACTATCACTAGCTGATCATATCGTATCACTTTGCTGACCTGGCTGTTAACAAGGCTGGTTGAACAGCAGTAAAGAAGCAAAGTGTTTCCTTTGTTTGGAAAAGGGACTGTGGCTTTTGAGTTTGTATTAAGCACGGCATATTTGAAGCTGAAAGTCAAAGAATCTGTTTTGTGTTACAAGTTCCTGAATTGTTTTTCTTTATGCCAGAAGTATTGCTATTTTGTCCTAAGTTTCATTTGCAATTAATCCGCCCGGAAGGGGAAAATAAAAACCTTGTCATTTTTGCCTAAAGCACTCGACTACAATTATTCTTGGCTTAGAGAGTAAGAGGGACTACAACTCCCAGAAGGCAGTGCACCAACTGCACTACCCTACTTCCTGAGTTAGGATCTCCCAGGCTGACCTACCCTACATGCCCCTGGCTCTGGGGAGGTTACTGGTGACACCAGTCAACCTAGATATTCAATGCTGATGGCCAAATATGGCCCCAGCATTGAATATCTAGGTCCTTAGTTAAGCAACAATAGCTAGTCACTTTTTCAGCACTAACCAACACTGCTGAATATTAGGCCCTATATCAGCATTCTCCATTTCATATAGGGAATAGATGTGGAAGCGCCAAATTATCTACATCCAGCTTTACACCTGCTTCCTGACGCTTATAGGTATGTAAAAATGTGTTTTTTCATCCATCCCTTTGCAATAGGAATTAAGGAGAATACCCTTTTAATCTACCAAGGTTTATTTTCCCCTCCAAATTGAAATGAGTTAAAGATAGAGGGGGTTGAGGATATCCAAAGCAATTAAAGTAGTTAACAGACATGCTAACCATGTTAATTGTGGCTGGGATATTAATCAGCATTAATGCAGTTACTGTTCTGGGGGATAGTACCTGATAGCCAGGCAGCAGCTGAATATTGTCACTGCCCGCTTATCACAAGGCGGTGAAAGTTAGACACCTGAAAGGGTGGCCTACGTTTTGCCAGCGAAACATCGGAATAGGATTATAGAGACTGAGAAGCTAGTTCAGATAAGAGATTGGATATCTCTATGAAATTATTGAATGGATATGTATTTTTATGGATGAAATGGGAACAATGGTGTAATTATGAAGGAGACAGTTGGATCAAAGGTGTTTGACCTATAAACTTTCCCCTTTGATGGTCCTTTAAAATTATGGTAAAATATGAAACTGAATATGAATTGAAGAGATGGCACCTTAAATGATGATAAATGAAAAGATTACAATGAAAGCAAAATAGTGGTGTTATGAAGTGTATATGAAATAAAGATGATAGCGTGAAAATAGTTATACAGCAAGATCTTGGGTTTTTTAAAATATATACATTGGTTTAATGGTGATATTGCATAAAGTGTGTGGTTTTGTTTGTGTTTTTTTTTTTTTTTTTTAGAAACATGATGGCAGAAAGACCAAATGGCCTATCTAGTCTGCCCTTCCATATCAACTACATTAGTCCTCTTCTTTCCTTATGGATAGTCTGTGTTGGTCTTATACTTTTTTTGAATTCATTTACCATCCTTGACTCTACTACCTCCACTGGGAGACTATTCCATGCATCTACCACTCTTTTTCCATAAAGAAATATTTCCGCATCTCCTGAGCCTAACCCCTTTCACCCTTATCCATTGTCCCCTTGTAGCAACAGTTTGCTTTCAGTCGAAAGATGCTGTCCTCTTGTGCATTTTTGCCATAGAGGTATTTATTTATTTACATTCTCTTATATACCGCGCTATTCTGCATCAGTGCGGTTTACATTGAACAAACTGAAATTACATTGAACAGGGCATTATAACTTGGAGATAACTATTTTACAGGGAACATGGGCTATGGAGGGTTAAGTGGCTTGCCCAAGACCACAAGGAACACCTGTGGGACTTAGAAACCCCAGGTGCTCCTCTATCCCACCTTTCCTTTAATGTATACATATTAAGATCTTTGAGTCTGTCCTCATATGCTTTATAATGAAGACCACTAACCATTTTAGTAGCCACTCTCTGTACCAACTCCATCCTATTTATGTCCTTTTGAAGGTATGGTCTCCAGAATTACACACAATACTCCAAATAAGGTTGCACCAAAGACTTCTAAAGAGGCACTATCACCTCCCTTTTTTTTTTCCTGCTGGCCATTCCTCTCCCTATGCATCTAAGCATCCTTCTGGCTTTTGCTATCGCCTTTTTTCTACCTGTCTAGCCCCTTAAGATCATCAGAAACAATCATGCCAAGATCCCTTCCTTTTGTGGACAGAAGTACTTTGCCCCCTACAGTGTACTGCTCCTTTGGCCTTTTGCAGCCCAAATGCATGACCCTGCAATTTTTAGCATTAAATCTCAGCTGCCAAATTCTTGACCATACTTCAAGCTTAGGTAGATCCCTCCTCATGCTATATACTCCTTCCTGGGTCTCTACTCTTGCAGATTTTGGTATCATCCTTAAAGATGCAAACCTTACCTGACAGCCCTTCTGCAATATCACTAACAAAGATGTTAAAAAGAATCGGACCAAGGACAGATCCCTGCGGCACACCCCTGGCAAGCTCCTTCTCTTCAGATTGAGCTCCGTTTTTATTTGTGATTTTTATACCGCCATTATCAAGAATCATAGCAGTTTACATAAACTGAATTACATTGAACAAAGTAGAATTGACATGTAACTAACAATCAGATATATACATGATTCAAATATCAGAAAACTATTTACAATTAGTCTGTTCTTGATGACTCTTGCTTTCAATATTATGCATTTTTGAAGAGAGCAATGTAATGTATTGTGGGGTTGAAAGTAAGTAGAGAAATTGTGGAGTGTAAGGTGCTTGATTTTTCCAAGGTTATGTCAGGTCAGTTAGTTGGAGTGATCTGTTTGTCCAAAATGTTCTATAAATAAGAAAGTTTTGAGATGCATGTGGAAGGTGGAAAGGTCAGTTATATTTCTAAGCCCCTGTGGTAATGAGTTCCAGAGCATTGGAGAGAGATACTTATACCATTTGTCGCCTCCACTCAACCAATTTCTAACACGGTCGCTTTAAAGTCCATCCCTAGGGTGCTCAGTTTGTTTATAAATCGCTTCTGTGGAACAGTGTCAAAGGCTTTACTGAAATCTAAGTACACCACATGTAGGGCTCTCCCTCGGTAATCCAGTCAAATCAATCAGATTTGTCAGACAAGACCTGCCTCTGGTAAACCCGGCAATCCATTGGAATCCAGATACCTTACTATCCTCTGTTTTAGCAGCATTTCCAATAATTTACTCACCACAGGGGTTAGATTTATTTTATTTAACTGCCTTTATATACTTCTTTTCACCGGGTCAAAGCAGTTTAACAAAGGGGGGGGGGGTGGACAGTAATCATTATAGAGAGGGGAGGAGAGAGCCATCGCCGGGGGGCCAACATTGATGATCCGAACAGATAGTAAAGACAGACAATAGATATGAGTCTCTTATAGGGTATTTTGGGGATTTGGCAGAAGGACTGTGGGTTGTCAGTGAAGGTTGTCTGTTTCTGGTCCAAGGTATTCCTGAAAGAGGATGGCTTTTAGTTGTTTCTGGAACGCGGATAGATCACCAGTGTTTCTGATTTGACTCGGTAATGAGTTCCAGAGGGAGGGTGCGTATAGTTTGAAAGCTCTGTTGCAGGTTCGTTGATATTTTGTTCGTTCATAGGGGATGGTAAGGATGTTGTTGGTGGTCTGTCGGGTTGGTCTGTTGTGGGTGGGCTGGGGTAGTAGGGAGCAGAGGTGGGAAGTCTGTGTTTGATAGAGGGCTTTGTGGATAAGCAGGGCAGCTTTGTATTTGATCCTTGCTTCGAGTGGAAGTATGTGTAATTCCCTTAGGACTGGGGTGATGTGATCGCGTTTTTTTGCATTCCGGATGATTCTTGCGGTGATGTTCAGGGCAGTCCGTAGTGGGTTGGTGTGGGTCGCAGGAAGTCCATGATAGATTATGTTGCAGTAGTCCAGGTGGGGGAGCCTGCATGACAGTTCTGAAGTCCTGTGGATTAATGAGTGGTCTGAGCTGTTGTATCATTTTTCCTTTGTGGAATATTGTCCTGGTAGTCTTTTTAATCTGTGGAGTAAAATGTGATTGCCTGGTCTATAGTGATTCCCAGATATTTTATGTGGGGTTGAATCTTTATTCGGGTGGCTCCCAATATCAGTTGTGCTGGTGGGGTGAAGTTTGGGTCCTTTGTTACTATGAGGGCTTCGTTTTTTTTTTGATGTTGATGGATAGGTTGTTCCTTTATAGCCAGTCGGAGACCTCAATGAAGCAGTCTGACAGGTGGTCATTTGTTGGGTTGGTGGTTGTGATTGGTCCATAGAGCATTATGTCTGCATATATATGGTAGTTGATGTTATGCTCTCGTATGATCGAGCAGAGTGGTTGTAGATAGATATTGAAGAGCATGGCAAATAGTGTGGAACCCTGTGGTACTCCTTGATGCTGTTGAAAGGGGGGGGGAGGTTGCTGTATTTGTGCGGATCAGTTGTTGTCTGTCAGGTAGGAGCGGAACCATTGTAGTACGGTGTCTTAATGCCTATTTCCTGGAGTCTCTGTAGGAGAATGCTATGGGAGATGGTGTCAAAGGCTGCGGATATGTCTAGGAAGAGCATGGTGTATCCAGAGTGTTTGGTCTGTGTGCCTTTGATAAGGGTGTTCAGTAGCATCATCATGAGGGTTTCAACTCCATGGTATGGGCGGAATCTGTGTTGTTGCGGGTCCAATATGTTGTTGGTATCTAGGTGGTCTTGGAGTTGTCGTTGAATTATCTTCTCCATAATTTTGGTGGTGAATGAGAGACTTGCTATTTGGTCTAAAAGAGGCTGGGTCGAGTGGGTCTAGGTTGGGTTTTTTAGGGTCGGACGGATGATAGAGGTCTTGAGGATGTCTGGTATGTGTCCTTGCTTGAGGGATTCGTTGACAATGTGGGTTAGGGGTGTGCTTATGTCTTCTTTGGATTTCTCTATCCACTCTGCAGGGCAGGGATCTAGTGGAGAGGTGGTGGTGTTTAGTCAGGAGATAGTGGATTCTATTTGTTCTGTTGTGGTTGTTTCAAATGTGTCCGAATCCGTGACTTTGGTGGCATGGTAGGTTGTTGCATTCTTTTGTGGTTTGCTTGGTGGCTGGAGCTGTTTGTATTGGCATGCTAGTAGTTCAGGTGGGATGTTCGGTAGCTGATCGGAGTGGCTGGGTGCTTTTGTTAGCTTCTTGATTATCTCAAAGAGCTTGCGTAGTTTGTTTAGTGAGGTATGTATGATGATTAACCAGTCTATAGTTTTCATCCTAATCCTTACTTCTGCTTTTGTGTAAAGGGACCACATCTGCCTTTCTCCAGTCCTTTGGGACCACTCCTGACTCTAAAGAAGCATAGAAAAGTTCAGTCAGTGGAGCCGCTAGAACGTCGCCAAGTTCCTTCAATATTCTCAGATGTATTCAATCTGGTCCCATTGCTTTGTCTACTTTTAGTTTAGCTAGTTCCTCACAAACACAGTCTTCTGAAAATTGTTCAAGATCCCCGTCATTCTGCTCCCTATTTATGTGTGTTTTCTGAAGTCCTGCTCCTGGCCATTCATCTGTGAATACACAACAGAAATATTTGTTAAACAATTCAGCTTTATCCTCATCAGCTTCTACATATTTCTCCCCTTCACCATTTAGTTTGACAATACTACTTTTGCACTTCCTTCTCTCATTAATATATATGAAAAATGTCGTGTCCCCCCATTTTATTGCACCGTCAGTTTCTTCTTCTTTTTGTATCTTTGCTTTCCTGACTACTTTGCTAGCTTCTCTAAGTTTTTCCAAACATAGATGCTTGTCTTCATCTTCCTCTCTCTGTGATCTCTTGTATTTTATGAAAGCCACCATCTATTTTTTTTCAGCTACTTCTTTTGAGAGATATAGTGGCCTCCTTTTCCTTTTACATTTATTTACCTTTTTAACAAAAACTTTTAAAATATTCCCTTTCAGTTTTGCCCATTGCTTTTCTACATCCCCTACTGTTCCCATCCTGCTAATGACTCCTTAAGGTTTTGTCCCATTTTGGCAAAGTTAGTTTTCCTAAAGTCTAATTCCTCAGATTTGAATGGAGTTTATCTGCCCTAGTCCTAATATTGATTCACACGATCTGGTGATCACTGGATGCAAGATGATCTTCCACTATGACATTGGAAACACTTTCCCCATTGATAAGCACAAAATCTAGTTTGGCCCCTTCACGTGTGGGCTCTGTTACCAGTTGCTGGAATAGTTCTCCCTGTAGAAGATTCTAGATGACATCGCTTAAACATCTGGCATATTGAAATCACCTATCAGTAGCAGTTTTCCTTTCATGGCAATACTGTGAATGTCTTCTATCAAATCCCAGTCCACTTCTTCACCCTGTTAGGGGGATCTGTATATCACACCAATGCAAATGGCTTTCCCTTTCCCTCTTTCTAGCTTAACCCATAGTGCTTTCTTGCTCCTTTTTAAGCCCTGTAACACTGGTCAACATTGAAATCATTACTGACTTTAAAAGGCCCTAATCTGTAGTATCTTGGTGAGCTGAACACAAATATAACATTAAAAAAAAATTATTGGATCTCGTTTTGAAGATATTGCATGTAGTTCATTTTTGATGTTTTACCATGTAAATTTATCCAGTAGGACATCAACAACATCCCAAATAAGCCTTGAATGATATAATATACCATCAAATTGCATAATACTAGCATGCACACATCATCCAGAGTTGATTGCATCATTTTCTGATGCAATGCAATACTACTGCCAGATGGCTGCTGAAGCCATCTGATGTCAGCAGTGTACTATACGCAGTCGGAAAGGAAAGTAATCTGGTATTCTGTTCAGATATTGAAAGCCTCATGAATGCCTTAATCACTCATGACCCACAAGACTGGAGACTATTTATAGACTCTTCGAAACTGAGTCTGAAGGCTGTGCTTTTGAACAATGGAAACCGTCTTCAATCTATTCCAGTAGTGCATGCCGTCCACATGAAAGAGACATAAATAACTTAAAGCATCTACTGACTTCCATTAACTATAACAAGTACATCCGGCACCTCTGTGGTGACTTGAAGGTAGTTGCCCTTTTAATAGAACTGCAGCAGGGATATATATAAAATACATGTGTTTCTTGTATGAGTGGGATAGCCGAGCAAGAGATTGGTACTACTTGCGGAAGGAATGGAATCGCAGACAAAATGTAACAGTTGGAGAGATGAATATCTAGCACCCAGCTCTGGTTGAGGCTCACAAAATCCTGCTACCACCCCTTCATATCAAACTAGGTTTGATGAAAAACTTTGAAAGCCATGGACTGCACTTTGCGAGCTTTCCGATACCTGCATGAAAAATCCCCTCGACTCAGTGAAGCAAAGATTAAAGAGGGAGTTTTTGTGGGTCCTCAGATTCGAGAGCTCTTCAAAGATGACCGGTTCAACAACTTGCTGCAGGGTGATGCGAAACAAGCATAGAATGCTTTTCGCCTAGTGTCAACAAACTTTTTCTCTGGAATGTTAGGGCAGAAAACTACAAGAAACTAGTAGAAGACATGCTGATGCAGTATCAGAAACTTGGCTGCAATATGTCTCTAAAGATCCATTTCCTTGATTCCCATCTCGATTTCTTTCCTGACAACTGTGGTATGGTTAGTGATGAACAGGGTGAACGTTTTCACCAGGATATCGCAATGTTGGTGCAAAGATACCAGGGAAAATGGTCCACTACAATGCTGGCTGACAATTGCTGGACACTCTCTCCCAGAGAAGCTCCCGAACGGCTGTACAAGAGACAGGCGAAAAAATCTAAGAAGTAGTCTGACTTGTTTTTTTACAGATATTAACCGAAGGCCTATTATATTTACTATTGACATGCATTTCGTGATGTAAACATTAATTCTTGTAGATTACAAAAAAAACTAGAGCCAACTTTGCAATTTCACTGTCATATTCGTGTTCAGCATATAAAAATTGATAAGAAATGACTATTTCAGTAACATGACTTTTGTAAAAATTTGTTGACCAGTGTAATTATAAGTTTTATAAATTAGCTACAAGATATGCACCTATGATCCTTTTCTGCCCAGACACTGTTAAATTCTACCTTTAATCATGGTGCATTTTCTCCAGGCAACAATTTGCCTACACAAAATTTACGAGGGAGTGGAAGGGGTGGAATTTGAATCCCACATTTTTTTCTGACCAACTTTTAAAATGAGCTGGACAAATATTTTGAACATCTGCACACTTTTTTTTTTTGCATGTAATACATCATGGGAAATGTGTTCTCTGGGTACATATCTATGATGTGATTTGCCTTCTGAGCAATGAAAGTGAGCATTTTCATAGTAACAAAATACGATGTGGGAGGTTTTCTTTTTTTTTTTTTCTAATTTCAAAGCATATTCTATATAGGAAATATGTTATATGGATCAGCTCTTAAGCCTTCCTGGATGCACCATTGCAAAAGCCCAGTCTAGACCATGTCCTAGAGAATCCGTGGAATTTTTCCACTTTTGGGATGAGCTTTCAGTTGTAAAACTGCATTGGTCAAGGTTGTAGAAAATAACTGAAGCTGAACTTCTCTTGTAGCCTAATATTTTCTTCATAGTCAACTAGTAGATGCTCTCTTGCTTCAATATCATAATTTTTTATAATTTTAATTTGCTTTCTTATTGGATCACAAAGCAATGTTTTGTTGAAAAAAGATTTTGGGGGTAGCTGGGACATTAAAAAATGACTACAGCACTCCATTTTAACTATGGCAGGTAGCATATATACAAATATAGATATAAATATATAAGCAAGAAGAATTCAAATTAATTCTAGAAAATACCCAGAGGGTTTCTTTTTGCTTTCTGTTAGTTGCTGTTTATAAGCAAATTTAGTTGAAAGGATCTTTCAGTAATGAAAGGTGAAAACATGGTTCAGGCCACATGCTCTCTGTCCCAGACTCCTTAGTCTGTGTTCCAGACATTCACTCTACCACATTCCCTCACTGTCTTTCACAAAGTACGTCATTCTCACACATAAATGAAGGGGCATGTGATAAGTGTAAGGGCTGCACTCTAACTGTTTGGAGTATGCCCAGAATGTCTTCATGAAGTGAACACAAAGATAAATACATCACCATGTTAAAATTTTATTTGCAATTGATGTGGGTACACTTAACACCCCCCTCCCCCCATTGAGGTTGCACCCACACTAACTGATCATTGACAGCATGCAGTAATTGCCCCTGTTCTAACCATAGTGTATGGTCAACACACATTCTCCACATCGAACCCAACCAATCTCTGCCGTGTTGCGTGATAAGTGGTAGCATAGGATATTTACCACACTGGCTGCTTTAACACTTGATAGCATTTACCACAATCCTGCAGCAATCACTTGGCACACGCTAAACCCCCATGGTAATTGTTACCATAATTTTGTAAACATGCCCCAAGGGTCTGACTTCATAGAGGATGCATGGAAATTTACACGTTAGTTGCATATTTAAGCCACTAGTTTAAAGGACTTATGCACGCACTTTGGTCACTGTTGTGTAAGCATACGTAAGATGTATCGTGCATACTTTCAATTTGGGTGGGCATAGAGATAAAGCTTGGGCGGAGAATTGATAAAACTAGATTTACATGTTTAAGTTATAAAATATCATAACTTGTGTGTTTCTGAGAATTCTAGGTATGGGCATTCCGAGAAGACAACTGTGGTAACCAAACTGTAGTGCATCTTTAAGTCCCTATTTGAGAAAGTTTAAGTACCTGTGTATTTCACTTTATTAAATAGACCTCAAATATGTGCATAGCAAGACAGGTTAACTGCATGTGACTTTATAAAATTGCCCTCCACATGTCCCCTGTACTCTTCTTCATGTTCCTGTCTTGTTGCACTATCCCATGAGCTGCAGAAGACATTGGAAGCATCCTGATAGTATTTTCTAATTGTCTGGGGTGCTCCTATTCTTTAGTATGTGCTGTTGCATTTAGACTGGTCTTCCCGTCCTTAGCATGTGCCATTGTCTATTAGAACTGCTGAGAATTAGCATATGCTAATGCTCTTTACTGTGTACTACTGGGATATGTACATGCTATTTCCTGTTTATGCATGCTCTGTGCCTGTCTGACTTATGGGAAATACATTCATCGCCAAACTCTTTTAACATGGATATAAGAACATAAGAAATACCATACTGGGTCAGACTAAGGTCCATCAAGCCTATATCCTGTTTCCAAACAGTGGCCAATCCAGGTCACAAGCACCTGTCAGGTTCCCAAAAAAGACACACCAGTTACACAATGCTTGTCCCTGGGCAAGCAGTGGATTTCCTGAGTCCTCTCTTTTTTTTTTTTTTTTTTTTAATAATGGTTTGTGGATCTTTCCTCCAAGAACTTGTCCAAACCTTTTTTAAACCCAGCTACACTGACAGCTTTTACTAAATCCTCCATAATGAATTCCTGAGTTTGATTATGCAGAGTAAAAAAATATTCTCGTATTAGTCTTACTGTAAATGGGTTATACTGTAGCTTCATTGCATGTCTCCTAGTCTTTCTACTTTTTGATGGCATAAACAATCAACATTTACCAGTTCCACTCCATTCATTAATTTTATAGACCTCTATCGTATCTCCCCTCGGCCGTTTTCCTTTCCGTTGAAGAGCCCTAACATTTTAAATCTTTCCTTATAGGGGTATCATTCCATCCCCTTTTACCATTTTGGTGGCTCTTCTCTGTACCTTTTCTAATAACGCTATAACCTTTTTAAGATATAGCGACCAGAATTGCACACAATATTCAAGGTGGGATCATACCATGGAAAGATACAGAGGCATTATAATACACTTTGTTTTATTTTCCATTCCTTTCCTTATGATTCCTAGCATTCTATTTGCTTTCTTGATTGCCACTGCACACTGGATGGAGGGTTTCAACGAGTTATCCACGATGACACCTACATCTCTTTCCTGGGTGGTGGTTCTTAATGTGAAACCTTGCATGATGTAACCATAGTTTGGGTGGTTCTTTTCTATGTGCATAACTTTGCATTTGTCCACATTAAATTTCATCTGCCATTTGAATGTCTAGTCTTCCAGTTTATCAAGGTCCTCTTGTGTTTTAACAACTTTGAAAGAATTGGGTGCCGTCTGCAAATTTTTTTTTTTTAATATTTTTATTTAAGAATTTTTCCATATACAAAAAAGAAATAGTAACAACTATATAAGTACAAAGAATATCAATGCAAAAAGAAAAAAATTCCCACATAAAAAGAAAACACATCAAGGAGAGAAAATCTGCCCAATCAAGATAGAAATTTTTAACAATCCTAGGATAAGAAATAAGAGGTTCTTATACCCCATATTAGGGAGCTAAAAAAAATTTATCATTCCTCCACCTAAGAACCACCCACCGCTTTTTTATCCAGAAACATTTTTAAGGCATTCACATCATTATACAAAAAAGTTTGTCCCCCATGGGTAATCACACATCGACAGGGAAATTTTAGGAAAAAAGTTGCCCCGAGGGCTACCACCTGTGGTTTCAGCAGCAAAAACTGCTTACGCTGAACCTGTGTAAAGCGACAGACATCTGGGAAGATCTGGATGGTATGACCACAAAAGAGAGCGAGCCGATGTTTAAAATACGCTCTCAAAACCCGCAGTTTGGCAGTTTCAGAAACAAATTGAACTACCAAAGTATTGCGTTTAGAAATAATATCAAGAGAATCCTCCAGAAATGCCGTTAGGTTCTGATCCACTGAGGAAACTGAAGGGCCAGAGGCCCCGACAGCTCGAAGTGGAAGAAGGACCCGGAGGCAAGTAATACATATGAACTGTTTGAAAATCCCCCTCCAAATGCAATACCTCAGAGAAATATTTCCCCAACAAAATTTCAGAGGACAATAAGTGCGTAACTGGAAAATTTAACAAACGTAGGTTGCATGCTCTAGCCCGATTCTCAAGAGCCTCAAGCCGAAAGGAAATAGTAGAAGCATCTCTCATCAAAGCTATATCTGAATCACGGCACGATTGAAGCTGAGAATCAGCACGAGCTGCAAACTTAGTGAAAGAACCTAATTGATTATCCATAAACTGTAACCGGTGGAAGTACAGGAAGTGGAACCGGGGGTGACTTCTCAGGAGAACATTCCAACAGAGTGGATGAAAGAGCCGGAAGTGGAAGCGGGGGAGGAGACCGGAGGCCCGGGCTTAACGAAGCCCCCTCCGGAGAATGATCATCATGCAGCAGGGAAGTCACATGTTTATCCATGGGGCCCACCACTTTATCACCCAAGACACCACCTCCAGATTTATTACCAACCTTAGCCTTCCATTTGCCCATGGTAATGCAGACTTCACTAACACAGTCATGACCCACACGATCACCTCATGTGCTCCGAAGGGGCGCCAAAGGGGCATGTCCTGCCCCTTTAGGCCACGACATGCAGGCCGCGACACGCAGCCGCGTGTAGTACCTGAGGGCTTTATAGAGCAGAGCAGGGTCCTCCGGGCCAGGGCACGTCCTTCTTCCGCCTGCACGATAGAAAATCAGCCTCCTCTAGGTCCCGCTGCGCTGAACCGTGCCGGTGAAAAGCGCACGGCAGCTCCCTTACAGCGGCGATGTCTCTCCGCCGTCTGCAAATTTGATAACCTCACTCGTTTTTCCCATTTCCAGTTCATTTATTTTTTTGTGTATAAAGTTTTTCAATTAAAAAAAAAAAAAGTCAAGAACATAACATAGTACAAATATCCGTAAGCAATAAACTCTGTACAGTCATCAGTACACATACTCATCCTGGCTATATATATTCTCAAGCAAACGTTAGAGCAATGCTATATTAGAAACAATATTTTTCCCTATTTACATAAGCATAAACATTAAGAATAGAACATTTATTTAAAGTTATTTTTTTATATACCACGCTCTTCAAAATCAGCTCAGTTTACAGATAATAGCAGCTTTGTTCAGACACAGGTAACGCCCGAACTGGACTTACAGAAAACAGGGTTATTCAATTTGGATTAACCGGGGAAACTATATACAAGTTCTGGACTAAGGTATTTTACAGTATTATGTGACTATATACATGCCCTAGCTGGGGTCTGGTAGTGCTACCGTGGTGCACAGGGTGCGTGTATAGTAGGAAGTCTGTTGTATGTGTCTTGGTGAGTGGTGTTAGGTGGTGGTTGTGTGGTACCATAATGCTGCAGGAAGAGGTAGTGTTTCAGTGCCTTCCTGAACTGTGTGATGTCCATAATTGCCCGGATGTCAGGTGGGAGAGCATTCCAGTGCAATGGGGCATAGAGCATGAAGGTCCTCTTTGTTACTTGTAAGCATTTTGTAATCTTGCTAGGGATACATAAGGTATTGGCTGAAACCGATCTTCTAGCTCTATTTGGAGGGGTGGGGAGAATGAGGTCTGAGATGGATGAGGAGGTGAGTCTGTTGATGGCTTTGAATGTCAGTAGTAGAATCTTAAAGGTGAGTCTACAGTAGACTGGTAGCCAGTGGAGGTGCTTCAAGATTGGTGTTATGTGATCCCTCTTGGTGGCACCGTGTAGTATTCTGGCTGCTGTATTCATGGCCAGCTGGAGTGGGAGCAGCGTGTTTTTCGGTAGACCCTGGGTAGTGTGGGATGACTAATGCCTGGTAGATTGTCCTGAAGTTATCTGGTTCCAGATTTGCAATTGTAGGTGGCGGATTATCCAAATCTTGAAGTATACTGCCTTGACAGTGTTGTTTATAAGGGCTTTCATATCTAACTGTTGATAGAGTGTCACGCCCAAGTAGCAAATTGTGGACTTGCTTTGGAGCTCGGCGCCTCTCTTTTAGTGTTGCTGGCGGAACAAAAGACTGGTCCCTGGTGATGAATAGAGCCTCTGTTTTCTTGAAATTTATCCTAAGTTTTGGGTTTTAAGCCAGTCAGTTATGGCATCGAAGCAAGCGGTTAATGGTGAGAAATCCAGCTGGTTGGTCACATATGGCATGTAGAGTAACACATCGTTGGCGTATATAAGGCATGAGATGCCGAAGGAGCGGGCGAGTGCGCAGATGGGCTGCATATATTGGTTGAATAACAGTGCTGAAAGTGAGGATCCCTGTGGGACTCCCTGTTTCTGCTGGAATGGTTTGGAGGTCATAGGCCCTGTCCTCACATGCTGCCATCTGTCTGAGAGATAAGATTTGCACCATCTCAAGGCCGTGTCTTCGATCCCTTTCTCTGCCAGGCGCGCCAAAAGTAGTTTGGTCGACGGAATCAAAGGCTGCTGCAATATCCAAGAAGATTAGGGCGTATCCTCTTTTTTGGCGTTGTCCATGCCGGTGGTTAATGTGTTTGAAGAGGATAGTCGGGAGCGTCTCAATGCTGTGCGCTTCTCTGAATCCATGTTGGCATGGGTCTAAGGGCGCAGTGGCGTCAATATGATTCTGGATTTGCTGTTGGACTAGTTCTTCGATTTTATTTTGGCCAATAGTGGGATGCTCGCGATTTGAACTTAAAAGTAGGCTGACTTCCAAACTTGCAGTAGTAGCCATTGAGAAATGCCAAAACAATACAATATGGAACAAGAAAAACAGACAGATATGGGACATATAGCCAGCCCACGAAATACCGAATCTAGCCAGGCCAGAGACTTTCTTTATCTAACCCATCCCTGCCCTCCCTTCCTCCCAATCTCCCTACCGCCCTCTCTCCCTCCCTCCCTCCCATATTATGGTAAACACATTGCCAAGGAAGAGGAAAGGAGGAATACAGATAAGGAAATCTTTAAGCTCATCAGTTTGTGGGATACATGAAAGATCAAGCAGAGTCTGGAGGAATCTGAACTCTGGGAGTTAAGGCACTATTGAGCATTCATTCCACTAGTATTCATATGTGTAGAAAATGGCTCCATAAACGAGACAGCCGGTTCACTTTACCATACAGCTCCACAGTCAGTTTCTCCATGCAATAGAGGTCCCAAACTTTCACCATCCATTCATCGTATGTAGGTACAACGTTTCTCTTCCAATACCGGCTAACCACCGAGTATGCAGCCAAAAATAAGCATCGAGTCAATCGCGTTTGATCTCTTGTCAAAGAATCGGAATGGAAATAGCCCAATATACAGTGTTCAGTGTCAAATGGAAAGGAGATTGCCAGTTTTTGTGTTTTCTTAGTATATATCAGCAACCAGTAGGATTTAATTTTTGGACACTCACACCACATGTGAAAGAATGTTCCCAATTTCCCACATGATCTCCAACACAAGGGGTCATCAGCACGCTCCCACCTATAGAGAAAAGTCGGCACAATAGACATTCTTAGAGCAATTCGTAACTGAGTATTAACTAGCGACAAAGATATAGAGCACATTAATGTGCATAATGAAAAACATCAACCCAAAAATCATCCAATTTATTGTGGATATCGTCTTCCCAATGAACACGAGATTTCAGGATAGAGGCTAATGAGACATCTCCAGATAGTGATCGGTATAATCGCACCAGTAATGTCTTGTCAGTCTTAGAGTCGAATATGAGCCTTTCCCATAGAGTGGGTGTCCTTGTAGCTGCCACTAAGATGGGTGGAGAAGAGAAGCAGTGGCAAAATTGGTAAGTATAGAAAAGGAGTGAGTGAGTGTTGCAGCAGCAACTCTAATCGTGGCAGTGATAAAAGGCTGGCATTTCCTGAAGAGAGGCTAGGTGTAAATTAACCAGGGTTTGTCGTAGACGCAATGGGAAGTTCCTAATGAAGGAGAACTCCTAGGGACGTGTACGGAGACCAAAGGGAGGGCAGAGCAGTCTTGACGCAGAACTTATACAAAGCTGTCCAAATGGGATAAAAAAAAATATGCGAGCGGATAGTACACACTAGCGATTTCTCAGAAATGAAAGGGATGGCAAATAAGGGAATAGGAGATTTCCAGGTCAACCCATGCAGAATCCTTTAATATCCACAAGGGACTGACTTGCAAACAGGAGCAAAGATAATAAAGCTCAAAATTGGGGAGACCAATACTAGAAACATAGAAACATGATGACAGAAAAAGACCACAAGGCCCATCTAGTCTGTCCTTCCATAACAACAACTACAACAGTCCACTTTTTACCTTTAGAGATCCTCTGTGTTGGTCCCATGCTTTTTTGAATTCAGTTACTGTCCTCATCTCTACCACCTCCACTGGGAGACTATTCCACGGATCCACTACTCTTTCCATAAAGAAATATTTCCGCATATCACTCCTGAATCTATCTCCCTTCACCCTCATCCCATGTCCCCTCGTCGCAGAACTTGCTTTCAATTGAAAGAGGCTCTCTCCCTGAACATTTATGCCATGGAGGTATTTAAACATCTCAATCATATCACCTCTATCCCGCCTTTCCTCTAAGGTGTACATATTAAGATCCTTAAGTCTGTCCTCATATGCTTTATAATGAAGACTACTAATCATCTTAGTAGCAACCCGCTGCACCGACTCCATCCTGTTCACATCCTTTTGAAGGTGCGGTCTCCAGAATTGCACACCATACTCCAAATGAGGTCGCACCAAAGACTTATACAGAGGCATTATCACCTCCTTTTTTCTGCTAGCCATTCCTCTCCGTATGCACCCAAGCATCCTTCTAGCTTTTGCCGTCACCTTTTCTACCTGTTTAGCTACTTTAAGATCATCGGACACAACTACGCCTAGGTCCCGCTCTTCTTTAGTGGACAAAAGTACTTCACCTCCTATGCTGTATTGCTCCCTTGGATTGCTGCAGCCCAAATGCATGAGCTTACATTTTTTAACATTAAATCCCAGCTGCCAAATTCTAGACCATTCTTCAAGCTTAGCTAGATCCCTCCTCATGTTATCTACACCTTCCTGGGTGTCTACTTTATTGCAGATTTTGGTATCATCCGCAAAGAGGCAAACCTTACCAGACAGCCCTTCCGCTATATCACTAACAAAGATGTTAAAAAGAATCGGACCAAGGACAGATCCCTGGGGCACACCACTGGTAACATCCTTCTCCTCAGAGTGAGCTCCATTTACTTGTACTCTTTGTCGCCTCCCACCCAACCAATTTCTAACCCAAGCAGTAACTTTAGGGTCCATCCCTAGGGTGCTCAGTTTGTTTATAAGTCGCCTGTGAGGAACAGTGTCAAAGGCTTTACTGAAATCTAAATACACCACATCTAGTGCTCTCCCTCGGTCCAACTCCCTGGTCACCCAGTCAAAGAAATCAATCAGATTTGTCTGACAAGACCTGCCTCTGGTGAATCCATGCTGCCTCGGATCCTGTAATCCGCTGGACTCCAGAAACCTCACTATTTTCTCTTTCAACAGCGTTTCCATTAATTTACTCACCACTGAAGTTAAACTAACCGGCCTGTAGTTTTCAACCACATCCTTACTTCCGCTTTTGTGTAAAGGCACCACATGAGCCTCTCTCCAGTCCTTTGGCACCACTCCCGACTCCAACGAGGCATTGAAAAGGTCAGTCAGTGGAGTTGCTAGAACGTCCCCAAGTTCCCTCAGTATTCTAGGGTGTATCCCATCCGGTCCCATCGCTTTGTCTACTTTAAGTTGAGCTAGTTTCTCACGAACACAGTCTTCTGAAAATTGTTCAAGATGTCCCTCGCTTCTGTTCTTATTTGTGGGTGTTTTCTGAGGTCCTGCTCCTGGTTCTTCATCTGTGAACACAGAACAAAAATATTTGTTAAGCAATTCCGCTTTATCCTTATCAGCTTCTACATATTCCCCCCCTGTACCCTTGAGTCTGACAATACCACTTTTGCCCTTCCTCTTCTCACTAATATATCTGAAAAATGTCTTATCTCCCCATTTTATTGCATTGGCTATTTCCTCCTCCTTTTGAATCTTTGCCTTCTTGACTACTTTGCTAGCTTCTCTAAGTTTTTCCAAATACAGATGCCTGTCTTCCTTTCTCTGTGATCTCTTGTATTTCATGAAGGCCTCCCTCTTTTTCTTCACTTTTTCAGCTACTTCCTTCGAAAACCATAGCGGTCTCCTGTTCCTTTTGCCTTTATTTACCATTTTAACAAAAAGGTTGGTTGCCTTTAAAATACCCCCTTTCAGTTTTGCCCACTGTTGTTCTACATCCCCCAGCTGTTCCCATCCCACTAACGACTCCCTGAGGTATTGGCCCATCTTCGCAAAGTTAGTCTTCCTAAAGTCTAAGATCTTCACCTTGGAATGGATTCTAACAGCCCTAGTCCTAATACTGAACCACACCATCTGGTGATCACTGGATGCAAAATGATCTCCCACTACAACATCAGAAACACTTTCACCATTGGTAAGCACCAAGTCCAGTATGGCCCCTTCACGTGTGGGGTCTGTTACCAATTGCCTGAATAGTTCTCCCTGTAGAGAATCCAGGATCTCCTTACTCCTAGATGATACTGCAGCAGGAAAGTGCCAATCAACATCTGGCATATTGAAATCTTCTAGCAGTAGCACTTCCCCTTTCCTAGCAATGCTGCGTATGTCTTCAATTAACTCTCTGTCCACCTCTTCCTCTTGTGAGGGAGGTCTGTATATCACACCAATGCAAATAGATTTCTCTTTCCCTCTTTCTAGTTTAACCCACAATGCCTCCTCTCTCCCTTTTAAGCTCTGTAATTCCAAAGCTTTAATAGTAGTTTTTACATATAGTGCTACTCCTCCTCCCCTTCTTCCTACCCTGTCCTTTCTGAATAAAGTATAGCCAGGTATATTTACATCCCAGTCATGGTTTTCTGTGAACCATGTTTCTGTAACTGCCACTAAATCTAAGTCAGCCACTCCCACCAAAGCTTCAACTTCAGAGATCTTATTTCCCATGCTACGGGCATTAATACACACTGCTTTCCATATGTTACCCCTGTTACCCATTTCCATAAAGGTATTTAATGTATCACTTACCTGGGGGCTTTCACTTACCTGGGGGCTTTCTTCACCCATCCCCAATGAATCTAGTTTAAAGCCCTCTTCAGTAGATTAGCCAGTCTACTACCAAAGATGTGTTGACCTTTCTTGGACAGATGGATGCCATCTCTGCTCTGCAACCCTTGGAACAGCATCCCATGGTCTAGGAAACCAAAACGCTCTCGAAGACACCATCCACGCAGCCATGCATTAATCTCCAGGATGCGAGCCTCTCTGCCTTGGCCTTTACCCTCAACAGGGAGGATTGAAGAGAACACCACCTGTGCACCTACCTGCTTCACCCTCTGTCCCAGAGCCATGAAGTCACTTTTGATACGTTCCGAGGTATACCTGGCAGTATCATTTGTTCCAACATGGATTAGCAACATTGGGTAATAGTCAGTGGGCTTGATTAGTCTCGGCAAATTCTCCGTAACATTTTGGATCTTGGCACCAGGCAGACAGCATACCTCTCTGGACATCAAGTCTGGTCGGCAGATGGACGCCTCAGTACCCCTCAGAAGAGAGTCTCCAACCACCACTACCCTTCGTTTCCTTCTGGTCACTGATTCTGCAACTATGGGGTACTTGAACTCTGGTTCTTCCCTTTCCAGGGATGCTTTCACCTCCTCCACTTCCAGGGCTGCATAATGGTTCTTCAATTCAAGGGCTGGAGAAGTTGGATTGGTGATTTTGCAGGCTCTGGTGACTTTTGTCCAACCATCGACATTCTGTTGACACCCATCTTCTCCTGTGCTGGAGAGCCTGGTTGCTGCAAGCAGCATCTCATCAATGTACTTCTCACTGTCTTGAATGCTCCTCAGCCTCGCCACCTCCTCTCTGAGTTCCTCCACTTGTTTCCTCAGAGCTTCAGCATGCAGGCACCCTGCACATGGAACTGGTTCTTCAACTGGCAATAGGGCCTCTGTCTGGACCGAGGCAGAAGCTGTAACGGGGGCAACAGCTTTAGCAATACGATTTTTCCCAGCCATTGTTCTGTTTGTGGAGCTTAGGTATCTGTTAAAGCAAAAGAGAGAGATCAACGAAGTACCAGCTGGTTTCGCAGCTGTCCTTTCAGAGAAAAAGCAGTTAAATCTCTTTAATTATATTCAAAATGTGCTGGTCCAATTCACTGTGATTTGATAAAGGGGGAGGTGCCCTATAAAGCAAGACTGCTCACTAGGGGTGGGTGGGAGTCGGGGTGGGTAGGGAGGGAACTAACACCTGATTAGGTGTTAGCAGTTCCTGAACCTGAGGGGGTTACAGAGTTCAGCAATACTACTGTGCTCAAGTACAGATTCCCCTAAAACAGCAAAAATGAATTTAACCTTGCTTTAAAAAAAAAAAAACCCTTTTAAGAGCTCCCAGTCAGAGAGCTAGCAATGTAACAAAAAACACCAAACAAAGAAACCCTCAAAACCTCACTTACTGCTTGATGTGTGGAGCCCTGGTTAAGAAAGCCTCAAAAGGGCAGGGCCAAGCAGCCTTTTTATGCAGGCTTCAATTGCACTCAGGAAACAGGCCCACTAACCCCCGATTAGGTGTTAGCAGTTCCTGAACCTGAGGGGGTTACAGAGTTCAGCAATACTACTGTGCTCAAGTACAGAGTCCCCTAAAACAGCAAAAATGAATTTAACCTTGCTTTAAAAAAAATATACACAAAACCCTTTTAAGAGCTCCCAGTCAGAGAGCTAGCAATGTAACAAAAAACACCAAACAAAGAAACCCTCAAAACCTCACTTACTGTTTGATGTGTGGAGCCCTGGTTAAGAAAAGCCTCAAAAGGGCAGGGCCAAGCAGCCTTTTTATGCAGGCTTCAATTGCACTCAGGAAACAGGCCCACTAACCCCTGATTAGGTGTTAGCAGTTCCTGAACCTGAGGGGGTTACAGAGTTCAGCAATACTACTGTGCTCAAGTACAGATTCCCCTAATACTGTCTAAGACCTTGACATGAGTCATTGTATGCGAGCTTAACCTAGGTTTACGACCTTGCCACACAAAGTGCATGAGAACCCGAAGTAATTGTAGAAAGAAAGATCAGGGTAATTGAATAGGGAGTTGTTGAAATAAGAAAAGGAATTTTCGGAAGCAAAAGCATCCTAATCGTGTTCACTCTACCTAGCCAGGAAACTGAGAGGGATTGCCATGTAGTAACCTCTTTAGAGATTGCAGACAGAAATGGAGTGTAGTTCCTCTTGTAAAGATCTTCTTCTATTCTCTGGGTAATCTGTATTCCTAGATATTTGAAACTGGAAACCAACGGGAAACTGCTATCTCTACTCAATGGGCATGCCCCTTGGGCCGTCAAACAGGGCATCTGTACAGATTTTTGGAAGTGGATTGTGTATCCCGATAGATGAGAGAAATCTGTCAGTAGTGAAATCAGGAGCAGCATGTTGGTGTCCAGTTCCCAGAGAAATATTAAGGTGTCGTCCGCATAGAGTGAAACAATATGATTATTTGCCAGGGGGATCCCTAGTTTTGTCTCAAGAGAGCGGAGTTGTATAGCTAATGGTTCAAGTGCCAGAGCAAACAAAAGAGGGGAGTGGGCATCCTTGCCTGGTACCCCGTTCTAAAGAGAACGGAGTCAAGAGAAATCCATTTACTTGAACTATACTTGTGGGGGCTTTGTAAAGGGCTGAAATCCATGACAGGAAAGAGGGTCCAAACCCAAAATACTGTAAAACGCTCATGAGATATCGCCATTCCACCTTGTCAAATGCTTTTTCTGCGTCCAAAGAAAGGACTGCATTACTGCCCTCTAAATGTTGGACACTCATCATAATATTAAGAAGATGACAAACATTCTCAAATCCTTGATGACCTTTAATAAATCCAGTTTGATCAGGAAGAACTATTTCCTGCACCTTCGAATTCAACCAGGAGGCAAGAATCTTTGTAAAGAGTTTATAGTCAACATTAAGCAGGAAAATTGGCCTGTAACTTCTACCCTGCAGGGGGTCTTTCCCATATTTAGGAATTACGGTAATCAAGGAGTGGTGCATGGATTCAGGGAGGCTTTGATGCAGAACAGAATTAAAGACTTTAGTTAAAACTGGCGCTACAAGATCAGAGGTTTTTTTTTATAGAATTCTGCCAGTAGCATATCTGGACCTGAAGCTTTGGCAGTCTTTAGCTGTCTTAAGGCTAACTGTACCTCTGCGAGGCTAATTTCCCTGTCTAATGCCTCTCGTGCATCATCAGACAATTGTGGGCAGTTGTAAGTTTGATAAATATCGATGTATTTGCGATGAGCTGAGAGGAGTAGAGAGCTTTGTAGAAGCGAGCAAAATACTATGCAATTTCTTTGGATTTTTGGCGTTTCCGACTCTGTTCTTCCAAAATGGTAGACACACGATGAGCTAACCATTTGTCTTTTCAATTGCCAAAGGAGTAGTTTGCTCTTTGTTCCCACTTACTAAGAACTCGCCGGTATTTTTTTGAGCATGGGATGTAATCTCCTGTCTCTAATGCTGCTAATTTACCCCGTAGAGCAAGGAGTTTGACATATCTTAGGTGTTGACCAATGCTTGTGCTGCTGCTCGAGAATAGCTATTTGGGCTTTAAGATCATTTTGGGCAATTGCAGTCTGACGCTTATAAGCCGCAGACAAGGAGATGACCTGCCCTCTCAGAACTGCCTTACCTGCTTCCCATAATAAGAACGGTGGCGTCTCTGCCCCTTCATTATGAGAAAGATATTCCTTCTAGCTCTCTTGCAACTGTTTCACAAAATTTACGTTTTTCAACAGGTTCCTAGGGAAAGCCCAAGAAAGAAGGGGGATTTCGGTATTACTAAGATCACACTCCAGAGAAATAACAGAGTGGTCTGAGGGACCTCTAGTCCCTATCCGAACTTGATCTATTTGAGATGTTAAATGTTTGGACACTAGCCACATATCTATACGTGAGTGTGTATTATGCACAGAAGAGAAGAAGTTATAGTCCCTTTCTCCTGGGTGATGAGAGCGCCATATATTATCCAGAGCAAACGTAGAAATTAGAGTAGAGAGAGATTGAGAGGGCCCTAATGGTAATTTATGACCCGAAGATCTGTCTAAGTCCAAAAACAAAGTCTCCCCCTATTACTATATCTCTGGTCACTTGGGATGCCAAGACCTCCATAAGCCTAGCTAATGAGTGTACAATTTCAGAAGGAGGAATGTATACATTGACAAAAGAGATCACAGCCGCAGAATGTGTGCCTGAGTGTATTAAGAAGCAACCTTTTAGGATCCTGTATATGATTTAGGAGTTGAAAGGGGCATTTCTGAGCAAACATGATGGCCACCCCTCTTTTTTTATGAGTAGAAAAACCTGCAGAGTAGACTACAGGAAATCTACGGGAAGTTAAACGAGTGTGTGCCCCAGAAGACAGATGAGTTTCCTGCAGGAAAACTACATCTGTATGCTCCCTGTGAATGTGCTCAATTACTCTACTTTGTTTCATGGGATTGTGCAAGCCCCTAACATTCCAAGAGATTAATTTAACCATTAGCTTTCAAAGGGGGGGGGGGGGGGGGGGGATATCTTATCCAATACCTGTGTTCCTGCATCTAAAACTGTCGTTTGGGATTCAACCAGACCGATTTTTTTTTTCCCACTGATCTGGTCCCTCCCACAATTTTGAACCCTCCCCCCCACCACCCACCTTTAGTCTGCATCACTGTGATTGTACTGCCTTCCATCTTCCTTTTTCTCCCTTCTGACCCCCCCACTCCCCCACTAGCTTGTTCTCCTCTTGCTATCCTGGAGTCATAGGACAGCTTCCCATTCAGGAGAAACATTGTCATGAGTGGATAACTTTCCCACCCATAGGAGGACGCTAGGTAGTAGAGCAAACCTAACTAATACTCCAGAATCCTCGTTCCCTTGGAAAGTGAATAAACTAACCTATTATTTGTCAATTCCACCCTCATTTTCCCACATATAAGTTTGGTGCTTATCTATAAAACCTGCGCCTTGAAATACTTGACACATAAAACATTGGTATTTATATCTCTTCCTGTCAGCTTCAGGTGCACTGGGGCTCATCGAGGAGGGGTAAAACGCAACCAGCCTCGTTAGAAACCCCAGCCGGAGAGATAAGAGACAAACAGAGTCAACTTATTAAACAGTACAAATGTAATTTATGACTCACTCTCATGTCTGAGCTGTGGTGTCCATCCCTTGCCCAACGGGACTATCTTGATCTGCCTCCAAAGAACATCTTGATCTCGGTACCTTTTTGACGTTTAGGAATGGAGACATCCCAGTCTCCCTGCGGATTTTGAGGTGGAAGTGAGCGATCTCCATATTGTAAGGAGTCAAAAAAAAAATGCATGCAATCGGATAGTTCTGAAATACGATGTTTTACTCCATTCCATTCAAGGAACAGTGAGAATGGAAAGCCCCAGTGATATGGTACAGAGCGTTTTTGAAGAGCCTGTATAAGGGGTCGAAAGCTTTTGCGCCTTTCCATGGTGCATTGTGCAATGTCCTGGAAAATCTGAAGATCATGACCTTTTATATAGAAAAGATCATTTGCCCTGAAAACTGCGAAGCAGCACCACCTTGTCTTAGAAGGAGAAGCATGCTGTGATTGGGCGTGGACAAGCGCTAGAGTCTTTCTTAGGCCCAAGGCGACAATGAGTACTTTCCAATTTGACTGACCGAGCGGAGCTAGTTACACAAAAAGCAAATATCTCTTGCACAATAGCCATAGAGTCCTCTCGATCTCCTGAACTTTCTGGGACCCCCAAGATGCGGATGTTATTTCTTCTTTGGCGATTTTTAAAGTCTCATTGCGGTCCTGCATGTCTTTAGTTTAATTGATCCATTTTTCTCATCTTGGTGTGGAGAGCAGCTGAGGAGTCAATTTGTTCCCCTATTTGAAGTTCAGTTTGAGTTACCCGGTCATCAAGAGCTTTTAAGTCACAGCGCATGTCTGCCACTGCTTTGGTAAAATCCGTTCGGAAAAGTTTCTTCTTGTAGTATTTCACCCAGATCTTGTTTTGTTGCCAGAATGGAGACCACTGCTTCATCTAATACCCATGGTGCAGGACGATGCTCTGTTTCGGATGAGAGATCTGATTGTGGATCAGTAGTCCTGGAGAACTTGGCTAGTGCAGAGTCATAGGATTTAACTTTAGCCATTATGTATGGTGGAAAAAGTCCTGAATTAATAGAAAAAACTTCAGTTTGCAATATGTTGAGTGGCCACACGAGAGATCTCCAGACTAAAGCATACAGCCATGAGATAGGGAAAGGAACTGCAGCTAAGATTTCCTTAGAGAAGCAAGGCTTAGAAGATCTGAAGCTGAGTACATTAAAGAATTGTTGTTTTGTGCCTCTGCCTGCACTGTGGAATCGGATCACATTGATTTTAATGAGAGCAGGAGGAACGGGAGAGTCTCCAAGAGGCCAAAGTCCAATGTGTTTCAGCTATGCAAATCAAATTTCGGCAGCCATCTTAACTGTTAAACGTATGTGTTCCAATTAATGGTGGCCATCTTGGGTAGATATTCATGCGTTCCAACCATGCGTTCCAGCAGAACATCGGCCATTTCTGCAGCAGCTCTATGCATTCCAGGGATGCGTTTCAACAATTTTCCCCGCCGAAGCCAGAGCCCTCTTCTGCATTCCAGAGAGGTAAGCCATCAATGGAGACTTGTATTCAGGCAAAAATCTCACTGAACGAGCATAGCAAGCACCCAGAGGCTCAAAATCAATTTATTGGATGCACAGAGGCAGGCATTAGCGTCCGGTGACATGCGTTTCAGCGATTTTTAATTGGAAGGCATTGGCAGCCTTTTTCCTTAGATAAAACACTTCACCAAACTGGTACTCACCCCTATCCTGTAAATAATCAGGAGTTTGGAGGCAGTAAAGGCAGGTGTAGGAATCTCCGTTTGGGTCCTTTCCCCAGCTAACTATTCCTAACGGACCAAGATCAGGCAAAGAAGCAGATAAAGATAGATAATCTGCATCTGCTGTATGGCTCTTTGTCTCTCACAGATCTTCATGGAGGCAGAAAAGTTGAGAGAGGGATTTAAGATCATCTAATCGGTTGCTGTTAAATATGGATCCATCTGCCGACTTGGCTACTTCAGCTTTGTCATTTAGAAGCATTTCAGATCTGATTGTTTCAGATAAAAAGCAGGATGATAGGAGATTGGGAGATGAGGCTGAGGAGCCTCACAGATTTGTGGCCATCTTGTTGGGCTCACGAGCACCCCCCCCCCCCCCATTTCCAGTTCATTTATGAATATGTTGAAAGCAGTGGACCCAACACAGATCCTTGGGGTACTCCACTATTCACCTTTCTCAACTGAGAAAATTGGCCATTTAGCTCTACCCTCTGCTTTCTATCTTTTAACCAGTTCCTGATTCACAATAGTACACTGACTTCTGTCCCATGATTTGTTTTTAATTTCACCAAGAGTCTCTCGTAAGGGACCTTGTCAAGTGTTTTCTGAAAATCCAGATACATTATATCAACCGGTTGATATTTCCATGAATATCCATCCTCCCCAGTTCACTTGTTTGGTGTAAAATGGTGAGGGCTGCTGAAGGACTCCAACGTCATCCAGAGAAGTCCTGCAAAGTCCTGGCAGGGAGGCAAAGTCCACTGTGACTGACGGAGCTACAGCCACACAGACTTGTACTGTCTTTTTTTTCCTGTGAAAACTGTTTTCTTCTAAAATAACACAGGTAGATTTGAAAATGCATGTATGTGTATTATAAAATACATCTATAGTGTATACAATTCTTCTTGACCTTTCTACTAGGGCCAGTATAAGGTTTGCTGGTGCTTGGTGCAAAAGCTTTGGATGGAGCCCAAGGGTCCCTGATAGTCTGTGCCTTCTTCAGTTTTAGAGAGGCTTGTGATTCCATGGGGTGGGGGGGGGGGGTCCTGAGTAATTGCCCTTGTTGCATCCTTACCCCCCTCCCCCCCAGTAATGACCCTACTGTACTAATACTTTCAATATAGTAAAGGCTGGATAATTTTTAGACAGCTAATTTACCCAGGTCAGCACCTTCTGAAAATCCCATCCCAGTATATTTTACGCTCCCTTTATCCATTCTCTTTATGAGTGTTCAAACATATCTCAAAGGAAAATTTGATTCAGTTTTGAGATGACCTAATATCAAGACTGCAGGATTTTGCTCTCTGTTTAATATGTTTACCAGTCCATAACTCATAAGGTATTTGTTCTCAGTGAGTCATAACTTGCCCTTCATTTCCTCAGTTCTGCACACTATCATAATATTCATCTTCTCTCTAGTGTATAGCTCTTGCAAACATATTGCAGTTTTTCTGAAAGCTTCAGGCAGCTTTATTAAATAAAGTGATTTGAGCATGTCTTTGTTTTTGAAAGAAAGATTATATTGTGAGTGTGTGACATGTGTCATCACTGCTTCCTAAAGATGTGAAAAAATAGGCTACTCCATACAGGTGCACCACAGTAGCCTGTTAAATTAATGGCTCTCTTGCTAACTTGCTGTGTACACACTTCCAGCTGGGCAGACTGCTATGTATAATTGCACTCTGGTTTCATCTACTTACTATTTCTATAGTGCTACTAGAGAAGGATTTTTTTACCAAGGAAACCTATTTATTCATTCAAGGAGGGGACTCTTGTGTGATGCCATTATCTTAGAATTTGCCCTAATAAATAGCATAATGCATGTCTACAGAAAGATCCCATATAAGCCACCCTCAATGTACTATATATTGTCCCCAGGCGCCCCTAATGGCGTAGGAAATAAGGGCGTCCGGTGACATTTAATTTATATTAAGGAGTGGTTGAGCTGAAGGACCAGGAGGATTCTGGTCCTTGTAGTGCAGAACTCCTTATAAAGAACAGTCTACGCCAAAGTGTAGGGTAATAAGGCTTTATTTCCTCGGTCAACGCTTAGGTTCAATAAGACACAAAAGAAAATGAAGGTAATTCTTTCCTCTAACAAAAAGGTTCCACCGTTATATAAACAGTTAAGGGTTGTAGGCTTCACAATTAACTGTTTATCTGGGTTAAGGCTTTTTTCAAATCAATAGAAATTAACATCAGGAAACAAATGGTTATCAATTTCACCATATGCAGAGTTCTCTTTTCTCTATACATCTAGCAAGGCAATCAAGCTAGTTCTTGAACAAAAGTTACATTCCATTGGTTCACTCTGAGGAATGGGAACACTGGTTTCACAATCAAAGTCCATTGACTCTGGGTCACTCCCTTCTTCAGTGCTATGACTGTCTTCAATATCTGTTAACTCCTCACAGGGGTTCTTCTGTTTCTCATACAACTTCCTTAGCACACTGTTAGGAAGTGCTTTTTTTATTTTATTTTATTAGAAGGCAGCAAACAAGTACAACAAATAACAACCAAATCGGCTGCATAGAGCATACATATACAAAAGAACATCTGCATTGAACCAAGAATGAAATGAACAGGGCCTCATTTTTTTTAATTATTATATTATCTTCTCCCCCCCTTTGTTCTCATTATCCCCCTTACACCCCTCCCCTCCCACTCCTATTACCCACAAGACTCCGAATTAAAGAAAAACTCCTGTCCTGCTCCCTCCACCCTCCAACCCCCCCTCCCCTCCCCCCTCAGGACCCCTGTCAGAACCCCTCTACCCCCATCCCCTACCACCACCCCCCACTTCTAACAACCCCAAAAGTATCCATGTTACCCACAAGGAGTGTGTGAGGCGCCACCGCAACAGGCTACGCATGGGAAGGAGAGAGAGCCAGAGACTCCGCAGCAAGAAAGGGAAAAATCGTTGGGCCCGTATAACCAATAACAAAAAGAAGCAGAGATTATCTTAAGAGCTTGAACCATACTTCAGAACAAAAGGCTCCCACACTTGCTCAAATTGTGGCACTCGCGATTTTCCAACTGCCACCCCCCGCTCCATAGTATAAGTCTCCCACATCCGCTCCAGCCAACTAGCAAGGGCTGGGGGCAAGGTTTGCTTCCAAACAGCTGCCAAGGCCAGGCGGGCCGCATGTAGACCATGACGGATCAACGCTAACTGGGGAGTCCGTGCACCAGGAACATTAGCACCAAAAAGGAAAATACCCGGGTCCCAGGGGATAGTCAACCCCACCAGTTGCTGTAGGCGGTACTGGATCCCCCTCCAATATGTCTGTATACGCGGACAAAGCCACCAGACATGAGCCATGTTACCGTCCCGGCCACAATTCCGCCAACACAGACCAGGCGCTCCGGGATAAGCCCGGGCAACCCGCATCGGCGTCATATACCAGCGATAAAGCAGTTTATAATTGGTTTCACGAGCATTAACGGCCACTGCACTTTTCCAGAGTTGACCCTCAAGCTGCTCCCACTGTTGCTCAGTGTAATTTAACTGCAGCTCGTGATTCCACTGTTCTCGATGTGTACCTGGTCGCATCTGCTGGGTTTGAAGATGTGTATACAGGGCAGCAGTAAGGCCCTTTGTAGTAGTACATGCCTCACAAAAGCGTTCAATATCGGACAGCTCGCGGGCAACCTGCGACCGAATCGCGCGGTCCTGCACTCAATGAGTTATCTGCGTATACTGATAAAAGTGACCGGCGGGAAGCTCAAACTCACCTCGAAGCGAGTGAAAAGAACACATCGTACCGTCCTCAAAGAGTTGACCGACACGACTAAGGGCCTTATGGCCCCACAACCGAAAGGCTGGATCAGTCATCCCAGGGGGGAAAGAAAGATTACCCAGAATAGGCGCCAGGGGGGTCATAAGCACCCCGCGGGGGTCCCAAGTAATGGTCCCAACAACAGAGAGTATGAGAGATATAGGGGTTACTTGAACGCAAAACCCCCCGGAGCTTGGGGCCAAGCCACAATCGGTCCCCCAATCCCACACCCCCCGAAAGCTGCATTTCCATTTGTACCCAACGTTTAGTACTAGCAGTGTCCATCCACTCCACCCCCGCGCGACACTGTGCCGCCGCATAGTACCACTGAAGGTTGGTCCGTGACGTGTGTGTGCAAAAAGAATCTGGCGCGCAATGCGTGGGCGCCGAAAACTCTATATAAATTTCATGAGCATGGCCTGGAAAAGGTACAAAAACCGTGGGGCAACCACCATCTTTACCACCGCAATACGCCCAAACCAGGCGATCAATAGTTTGGCCCAGGATCCCAAGTCACACTTCACCTGTTGAATTAAAGGCCCATAATTGGCTTTAAATAGTGCACCCCTATCAATCGTCAAGTTGACACCCAAATAGCGGAGAGCGCCTGATACCCAGCGAAAAGGGTAAGAAGCCTTCAATTGTTGGCAAACCACCTCGGGAACCCTGACATTCAAAATCTCTGATTTCGTATAGTTGATTTTGAACCCAGAGACCTGAGAGAAAGCATCAAAAATCCGCATTACAGTCGGGAGAGAGGTAACCGGATCCACCAGTGACAGAATGATATCATCCGCAAAAAGCGCTATTCTATACTCAGAGGTCCCCACCCGGACACCGTGAATATCAGGATGCTCACGAAAGCTCTGTGCCAGGGGCTCCATCACCAGCGCAAACAGCAACGGGGACAACGGGCATCCCTGCCGAGTTCCCCTTTCCAGCGCAAACCGTCCAGATTGACCCCCATTAACCCGGACCGATGCGGTAGGGCTATGGTAAAGACAGTGAACCCAACACACAAAATTGGGCCCAAACCCCATCTCCTGTAGCACACACCAGAGAAAACCCCAACTGACCCGGTCAAAGGCCTTTTCCGCATCAATTCCCACTAATAGGGCAGGTTGAGGATCCTGCCGGGCCACGTGAATCACCTGCAACATTTGCCTAATTTTATCGGCCGCCTGGCGGCCCGGAACAAACCCAACCTGGTCGGGATGCACCAAAGTCGGAAGTGCACGGTTTAGTCGTGCCGCCAGCGCCGATGCCAATATTTTCACCTCGGCATTCAGCAGGGAGATAGGACGATACAAAGCTGCTTCCTGCAGGGGCTTACCTGGCTTAGGAATTACCGCGATAAGGGCCTCGCATTGGGAAGGAGGCAGAGGCTCCCCCCCCCCCCCCCCGCAAGACCTCATTGAAAAGCATCACCAGGGTTGGGGCCAGCTGGGCGCTATATTTTTTATAATATTCCATCGGGAACCCGTCCGTGCCCGGCGCCTTCCCCGCCTTTAAACGTCGAATGGCCATGTCCACCTCTTCCACTGTAAGTTCCGCAT
Source organism: Ichthyophis bannanicus (assembly GCA_033557465.1). Classification (NCBI taxonomy): domain Eukaryota; kingdom Metazoa; phylum Chordata; class Amphibia; order Gymnophiona; family Ichthyophiidae; genus Ichthyophis; species Ichthyophis bannanicus. The sequence goes on from CM066031.1 coordinate 1,044,681,227, forward strand.
CCAATTGATCTCTAACAGAGTCCGCCAACCGGGGTAAAGTAAGAGCACTAAGGTAGGCCCGGGCACTGGGCAAGTCAAAAGACTCAGCTTTATATAACTGTTCAAAGAAAGTAGCAAATAACTCGCGAATCTCCCGAGAAACCACCCACAGACGGCCCCCGGAGTCCCTAAGCTCACGTACCACCCTTGAGGTGTGCTGCTGACGAAGTCGCAAAGCAAGGCAGCGCCCGACCTTATTCCCCTGCTCATAAGAAGTTTGCCGCAGCTTCCTACGCATATGTTCCAGGTCTCGTTGCGCACACGCATCCAGTTTGTCCCGCACCTCTCGCCATTGACGCCAAACCCTCTTAGAACCTGTCCGGGCGTGTTCCAATTGAAGACGCCTACTTTCCTCCGTAAGGTGTTGGGATTCCCGTGTCCAGGCCCTCCGAGTGCGAGCTGCCTCAGCAATCAAGCGGCCACGAGCCGTCGCTTTTTTTTTTTTTTTTTTAAATTCTTTATTTTTGTTTTATAACAAAGGAAAAGAAGACATACAGCTAAAAGACAGATACATAACGTGTAATACATACACCAAAGTAAACCCCTGCCACCCCCCTCCCCCCTGCTTCTTCTCTAGAAAACTAAGCATTCCCGAAGCGGGCTTGTACTTACATTATTGTGTTACAAAACCTAACGGTGATCTAAAACATGATGAGTGCACATTATACAGGCATGTTGGAACAATGAGCAGATTGTACATAATCATTAAGCATCTGCCATTTAGACAAGCGAGAGTGAGTTTGGACATGGGGAATAGCTCTCCGAGGTATCTGCTCATATTTACTATATAAGCAGACGAGGTTCCACCATTCATTGACAGTAAGTCGAGAGCTATCCTTCCAATTCCTCGTGATTAAGCAGATAGCTATACCCAGCATGAAATCAAGGAGAAAGCGACCCTTCTTAGGAAGAGAGGGGACCTCCGCCACAGAGCGGAGTCCCACGACCTTCCAAGAGAGAGGTTCGTGAAAGTGTAAGATAAATTGAATACGACCCCAGACCCGCCCCCAATAGACCTGTAGTTGAGGACATTCATAAATAACAGGAGCGAAGGTTCCCACAGCAGTATGGCAAGACCAACACAGGTCCCTAGCATTTGGGTTCCATTTGGCTATTTTTTCTGGGGTATAAAAGCATCTGTGTGCAAAAAAGAAGAGAGTTTGGGTAACAGAGGCAGACCGGGAAACCCGCACTACTTTGCTCCAGAAAACGCTCCATTGCACAGGGGTTAAAGTGGTTTGCAGTTCGCGCTCCCAGGCTTGTTGGGCTCTAAAAGTGGCCGTGTCTGTACCCTGACATATTATTTTATAAAAGTTAGAGGCTACCCCATGTGTACTACTAATAGAGTGAACTATCTCTAATAGCCCATCCTCAGTAGGGGCAGAGGGCGGCATGATTCGAGCACTTTTGAGGCAGTGTTGAAGCTGCATCAATTGAAAGTAGTGTTTCGCTGGTAACGCAAATTCCTTTTGTAAATCAGAAAAGGTTTTCCAACGAGCTGCAGAGAAAAGCTGTTGGGGTGTCCAGATCCCCCTTGAATACCAGGGTTTCCATGCTATTGTTTTATTTAGGACTTGAAATCTGGGGTTATTCCATAGCGGGAGTCCGTCCTGAGGACATACATTCGGGCCCAGTGATAGAATGAGAGTGTTAAAGGCCGCAAGAGTATCGACAATCATTGGTGGATGGCGGGTGTCTACTTGATAGGACATACCGGGGAGATGGGTCAACGGAATTGGGCTACTAAGCTCCTCTTCTATGTCAAGCCAAACTGGTCTGCTGTCTGTTGAGGCATCTAGCCATCGGGCACCTTGCTTAAGTAGGAAGGCTTGATGATATCTAAGAAAATCAGGAAATCTGGTACCCCCTCGTTCCTTTGCAGACTGCAGTTTATGTTTAGCTATCCTTGGTGGCTTGCCCTGCCAGAGATAACGGACGAGAAGGCCCTCAATATCTTTATAAGTATGTAACGGAAGTAAGCATGGCAGCATTTCTAAAATGTAGTTCACTTTGGGGACTATCATCATTTTCACAGTTTCTAAGCGGCCCCACCATGTGAGGGATAAGGGAGACCAACGATTTGTGAGTTCACGGACTTTGGAGACTACCTCTTTGGCATTAAAACTGATAGTGTCTTCTAAAGGAGACCAGTAATGGACCCCGAGATACTTCACCATGCGGGATTGCCAAAGGAAGGGAAAGGCCTGCATGTCAGCCTCATGTACCCAGCGGTTCAGTGGGAATGCTACAGATTTGGTCCAGTTAATTTTATAGCCCGATAATTGTGAGTATCCGTCAATCAGATCCAAGACAGCTGGAACCGAATCGAGGGATACAAAGAGCATAAGGTCATCTGCATATGCAGAGAGTTTAATCTCCCTATGACTAAAGGGGACACCTCGAATACGTGCAGACTGTCTAATAAGGAGGGCTAGGGGTTCAAGAGCTAGATCAAAGAGCATTGGTGATAGGGGGCAACCTTGATGCGTGCCTCTTTGGAGGTTAAATGGCTGAGATTTGATGGCATTTACACAAATACTGGCGACGGGTTGAGTATACATGACTTGGAGATATCGGAGGAAGCCCTCTCCAAAGCCATACCATCGGAGAACTGCAAATAAGAAGGGCCATTCTAGACGATCAAAGGCTTTTTCGGCATCCAGGGAAAGACCCACCCATGGATGATCGAGATTGGCAGCACTGGAGAGCACATGGCACAAGGTCCGAGCATTGTCAGCAGTTGATCTGCCGGGTATAAAACCGCATTGGTCGGGGTGAATTAGGGTAGCCATCATGTCAGATAGCCGGGTGGCCAAGATCGTTGCGAAGATCTTATAATCGGCATTAAGTAGGGAGATTGGACGGTAGTTGGCGGTCAGTAGCGGGTCTCTGCCTTCTTTCTCAAATACTACCACATTAGCTGCAGAAAAGGATCCCAAAGAGGATGTATCTACCGCAAGGGCAGTAAAATAGAGTTTTAAATAGGGAACTAAATCTGCACTGAACGTTCTGTAGAATTCGGTCGGGAGACCATCGGGCCCTGCGGCACGGCCCGAGGCTGTTCGTTTTAGGGCAGATAGGATCTCTGAAGTAGAAAAGGGTTCATCCATCGCATCCCTATCGTCTTCAGAGAGGGTCGGCCGCTGAATGCCAGAAAGCAATCGCTCGAATATCTCTGACGAGAACTCACATTCAGATTGATATAGGCGGGTATAGAAATCCCGAAAAAGCTCTACAATGTCGGAGTCTGTGGTCACTATGCCCCCTCCCTGTGGAGCTCGAAGGGCCGCTACGCGTTTGGCTTCTTTTTGACCTTTCAAGGCGTTGGCTAAGAGTCGACCGGCTCGGTTATTTTCACGATAATATGTCCCTCGCTGAAGCTCAATACTCTTAGAAGCTGCAGTTGAGAGGATTGAATTATATTGAAAACGGAGACGCTGTAATCGAATTAATACACATGGGTCAGTACGTGAAGTTAGAACTCGTTCGCCTGCTTTTATTTGTTGGTCTAGTATGAGCAGCTGCTGTTTGCGTTGTTTCCGCAGGCGGATTTGATAGCTAGTGATCGTTGCCCGAATGGCCGCTTTGAAGCCCTCCCACCAAGCACAATTCGCAGTATCTTGGGGTAGATTAAAATGGAAGTAATCCTGTATGGCTGCTTGAATTTCTGACTGGAACTCTGGCTGAGTTAACAGGGCTCTATCAAAGAACCAGGCTCCCGAATTCCCCTGGGGTGCAGTAGTGTGTAATTGAAAGGAAATGGCAGCATGATCTGAAATATGTTGGGAGTGAATCTTTGCAGTGTCCACCTGAGGAACTAACAGTTTTGAGATTAGAAAGAAGTCTATGCGAGACTGAGATTTATGAGGGGAGGAGAAGAAGGTGAAGTCAAGCTCATTGGGGTGTAGTAACCTCCATAGATCAACTAAAGCAAGATCCTTGATCAGGGAGGTAAGCGTGGCGTGACTCTTGGGGGGACCACTCGTCCTAGGCGGCTGTTTGTCAATCAGGGGATCAAGGACTAGATTGAAATCCCCCCCAATGATCAATGAAGTATTAGCAGAAGCCTGCGCAACCTGAGCAATGGTAGCAAAAAAGGCAGGGTCATCCACATTAGGAGCATAAAGGCATATACATGTAACTTGAAGGCTACCTATCTTGAGGTGAACTCTAGACCATCTACCTTCTGTATCTGAGCTAGTCGCAATAATAGTAGCATGCAAAGTTTTCCTAACCAGTATGGCAACCCCACATTTCTTAGAAACGGCTGGGGAATAGGCGGCCACCATGTAAGGTTTAATATTGAGTTCAAGAGTTTCCTTCGAATTTAAATGCGTTTCTTGGAGAAAAATCAGATCCGCTGCTTCCTGACTTAGGTAGCTTAGGATATTCTTCCGTTTTATCGGATTATTGATTCCTTTTACGTTCAATGAGAAAATCTTACATGGTGCCATCAATCGGTAATAGACATTTTAGGTAAGGGCGCTTGATAACATACAACATAATCAGAATCTGTACAACAATGACATAATCACCGAGTATTCTGGCTAATACACCCCATATTGAAAAGTATGTACCAACGTATCTTAGAGAAGAAGCAAAACCCCCAAAGAATATGGCGACCATATGTCTGCGGGAGGAGGCCCTAGAGAGGAAATAGAAAGACATAAAAAAAAGAAAAGAAACACCAGAGTCCATAATTAACACTGTCTCTGATACTCATCGAGGCTACTGTGGGTAGATGGAGTCGGGTCACAGATACCATCAAGAGTAAGGCAACAGACTGCCCACGCCAGACTCTTTGCTGGGCTGCGGCAGATCCAATATGGCAGGTACAGCGGATATGAGGAGACTTGCAGGAATATTCTGGAAGTCAGCGCATCAAGTCGGCTTCTTTGGAATCCAAAAACTCCGCTAGTAGATCAGGGTCCTCAAATGTTCTTGTCTGATTGTGAAGCGTGACTCGGAGCTTGGCCGGGTACATCAGACCATAGCGTGCTTGTAGTTGTTGAAGCCTCGGCCGGAATTCCAGAAAGCGTTTTCGGCGGTCGACCGTGGGTTTAGCCAAGTCGGGATAGAAGGAGATCTTGTGGCTCTCAAACTCCATATGGCCCTTTGCCCGAGAGGCACTTAGAATTTGCTCCACGTGTTGATATCTCAAAAGTCGAAAAATGATAGGCCGCGGGGTCTTCCTGTTGAGCGTTATGCTTGTGGGTACACGATGAGCGCGATCAATCTCCAAATCTTTGGTAAAGGTGATTTGGAGCAGGGAAGGGAGGATTTTGCATAAAAACTCTTTCATGTCTCCCGATTCCGCTCCCTCCGGTATGCCCACGAGTCGTATGTTGTTGTGGCGCGCTCTATTATTGCCATCTTCCACCTCTTTCTGCAAGGCCCGCACCTGGCGTTCAACTTTGTCGAGTTTGGACAACCGGGCCGCATGGGAGTCCAATATGCTCTCCATTTTGTCCTGACGTGAAGAAAGCCCTTCTAGCTTGCTTTGCAGCACACCAAAATCTTCCCGCAGCGCTCGGAGTGCTTCACCGTTTGCCTGCACGAGGTTTTTGACCCCTCTAATCTCTACGAGGATTTCCTGCTGCATTTCGGGGCCCTCGCACAAGGCCGGCCCCTTCTGCGGGGACGGAGGTTCAGTTTTGGAACGTTTGCCGTGAGAAGCCGCTGGAGATCCAAATTCCAGGCGCGTTGGTTTGGTCCCCGCCATCTCACCAATGTGCCCCGGCAGGATCAGAGTAGAAGTTCCAAGTATGTGAGGTGTTAATTCAGGATTCTGAGTAGGCCTCTCGGGAGCCTCAGCGTTATGCGACCATCCCGCTGGACATCAGGCTCCGCCCCCCCACGAGCCGTCGCTTTAAATGCATCCCAGACCGTGGACAACGGGACCTCCCCATTATCATTTATAGCAAAGAAATCGCTAATAAAATGGCCATGGTCCTGAACAGCGTGTTGCCGCCGAAAAAAGCAGCTATCTAAACACCACTGCTGGCATCGTTCCCCACAAACCCCCGCAGGGAGAGTAATCCAGCAGGGGGCGTGATCGGACCAGGTCAGTGTCCCATGCCCAGCCTCCACCCTCCCCTCCATCAATCGTTGGTCTAACAAAAAATAGTCTATACGGGTATGTACCCCATGAACATGGGAGTAATAGGTATAACTCTTATCCCCAATATGCGTATCTCTCCAAATATCACGCAAGCCCAGATCAATCATAAGCCTCCGTAACGCTCGGCTAGTTCCACTAGTCGCCGGTCCAGCCCGACCCGTCGAATCCAGATGGGGTACCATATGTGCATTACAGTCACCGCCCAAGACAATAGGGCCCTTCGCAAACTCAGCTAACAGACCCTTTAACCGAGCAAAAAAGGTCCCTTGGCCAGTATTGGGGGCATAAATGTTGGCTAACGTTATGAGACGGCCTTCCAAGCGAACATTCATAAAAAGCCACCTCCCCAAAGCATCCCTCTTAACATCCTCCACCCGCAAAGATAACCCCTAGTGGAACAGCATTGCCACCCCACGTTTTTTCCGACCCTGTGAGTCAGACGCCACCCACACCTCAGAGTACGGCTTTCTTTTTAACCAACCCTGATTGCTGCTCCGGAGATGAGTCTCCTGCAGAAACACAATGTCCCCTTTCAGGGAGCGTAGCTCAGTATACAGCAAGGAACGCTTTCCCGGTGAATTGAGACCCTTCACATTAAAAGATACCACTTTCAGCATTGATAGATAACTACCCTACCCCCACTGCCCTGCGCTCTCCCCCTCTCCGGATGGTCCTGGTCCCCCCCCAAACTTGCATCTCCGCAGGGTAAAAAACCAACAGTAGCCTCCTACCCAACCTCCCCCATGGGTCATTCATATAAGCACTCCTAATTTTCGACTGCACCTCACCCCTTAAATTAATATAAGCCATCCCCCCCCCAATCCCCTCCTCTCCCCACCCCTCCCCCACTACCCATATCCCTCCCCCCCAACCCATCAGTACCACCAGCCCACACGTACGGCGGGGCACGGTAAAACTGATCCCAGGTCCAGCTCCAACCAGGTCCCCCCGCAGACTAGGTATCACAACAACATTTAGCATCAGTTCACCCCCGTAAATAGCAAATCATGAAGCCACTTCCCCAAACATTCCCCCCACCCACCCTGCATAAAGTAAGCAACATTCAGCATAATCCCCAAAATTGCGAATTACATTTAGTATAGAAATCTCAAAATAAGTAGTTACAAAGCTTAGATAATGTAACAAGAAAAAAGCAGAGTTCCTGACATAACATACCCTAGGAACTCCCCCAGATCAAGACTCAAGGTCCCAATTAACTTATGCGTGCTTGCCCACCCGGGTCCATCTTGATGTTTGAGGCTTGGAAGCGGGAGGCGCCGGCAACGCATTATCCTCCACGAGACCTGCTTGGCGCAGTGCCCTCCAGGCCTCGGTGTGGTCTTTTGCTAAAATCTTTTTATTATCCAGGACAAAGTTCATCCTGAAAGGAAAAGACCAGGAGTAGCGAATCCCTTTGTTGTTCAGCACCATAATTATTGGTTTCATCTCCCTCCGACGAGCCAGGGTGAACACAGAAAGATCCTGATATACAGAGACTGCCGCACCTTGAAAGCGGATTGCTTTCTTCTCCCGGCCCCTTCGCAGAAGAAGCTCCGCATCAGCATACCGCAGAAATCGGGCAATAATATCCCGCGGCTGGTTGTTAGGAGGCTTTCCCAAAGCACGATGTACTCTTTCAATCTCCATCGTAGCTCCCCGTGTTCCAGGTTCCTCTGCTGTGAGCAGCTCAGCCATCAATGTCTTAAGCACCACCACCAGGTCTTCTGCGCCCCCAACAGCCTCCGGGATACCCCGAAACCTCACATTGTTTCGCCGAGTTCTATTTTCAATGTCATCAATTTTGTAAGTCAGTTCCATCGCTTGGGCTTGGTGTCGATCAGCTGTGCATCGTAGGTCCACCAGGGCTCCAGCCTGATCTTCCACTTTGGTCTCAACTTCCTCCACTCGGGAGCCCAGGTCACGTATGTCCCCGCGTAACTCCGCAATTGTATTCATCACTTCTTCTCGCATGGAGCGGAATTCACCTGCAAGCTCCTCAAAGCCCCGGCGAAGCTCCCTCCGCAAAAGGGCGTGGGCAGGAGGCGCCACTGGACCCTGCTCAAGTTCACTGAGAGTCTCATCGTCCGAGCCCTCTGAGGGCTGCCGGTCAGGGGAACTGCCAGGAGGGTCAGTTTTACTCATCAGACGTTGAGAGGCCCGCAGTGTCTCCCTGGCCTCAAGCCTCTTTGCTTTAGCTGCCATGTGGTCCCACGCTCTCCCCTCGTCAGATCGGGTAGTTGCCCCGTGCACTAACAGAAGGGATCAGCACCTTACAGTCCAGGCCGCAGTCAAAGACTGTTGAAAAGAAGCTGCTGTCAAAAACAGAGAGCCTGAAAGTTCCACTTTAGACCAGCAGAGGGCGCTCCAAGATCACACCAAGTAAAACAAAAGAGCTGAGTCATTCACATCAACGCCAGAAGCAGTAAGAAGATAAATCTTCCGGTCTGGGTCTATTGCACAGGAGTCAGAGCACACAGCCAGCAATTAAAGCAAGGATTATTGAAAGCAGGGACTTCAATAATGCCGATCTCAACGCTGCTGACAACTTCCTGCAGGACTGCTTCCCGCGCAAATGGGTTGGAACGCAGACACTGTCATGCGTTCCACGAGCACGTGGCAATGGCCGCTTCACCTCCCAAGAAGAGCTCTCTCACCTGCCATCTCAGGACCGCTCCTCCAGCGAAAGAGAACAGCTCAACAAAACAGGACTTTCTCTGCTCGGTGCCTCAGGACACTTCATTGATCAGCACACTTCCTCTCAGCCGGGAATCAGATTTCTTCCGCTCCTCCGATGGGGAAATGCAGCCAGCAAGCACGCTGCACTCAATCTCGGCACCAGAGTGAACAGCACAGGGGGTTCACCACCAGAGATCCTCCAGACGGCCGCACAGGCAAATGCCCCGTTCAAAGCTGCACCGGCAGTGACAAGGAAGGCAGCTCCAACCGCGGCAAACTCCACAGCTCAGCAAGTTCAGTGAGAGCCTCCAATTGCCCCGATGAACAGCCAGAGGGAATCCCCGAAGTACGCTGATTCAAATCCGGTAAGCAGGGGGGAAATTATGAGCAATGAATGCCTCTGATATCAGTAAATAGGGAGATCCCGGAACAGAGCTGGGTTAGTATGCAGCCATTTCTTCACGGGCTCGTTAGGAAGTGCTTTTAAAAGGTTAGCTTTACTTCTTCTAACTTTCTGAGGCTTATCTATTTCCATAAGGTTTTCATCACTTAAACTTTCCCTTATAATGAAAGGCTTTTCATACCTTGGCTTCTGTAGGATGCCACACCCAGGACTCAGCTTGCGACGTAGCTTCTCAGGCTGACAAGCTGTTCTGTGCACTGCTCTACAATCAGTTACCAGAAAAACCTGATGTGGATGTCCACTCTCTGTGTTTCTTGGCATAAGTATCACTGTAGAAGGAATCTCCTTTCCTTGTGCCTTACTTACTTGGGCTAGGAGAGCTGCTTTCATCAGGCAAGCTGCTTCTTTGGTTTGCTTGGCTTTGGACTCCATTCCAATACCTTTGGCCTCTCTGGACTTTATCCCTTTTGAGTATACCTCTTTTGGATTCTGTCTCCTTGAGTTGGCTGCACATGGAAGCCTTCCTCTTCCAGGCTTCTCTCACTGGTCCTGCTGCCGGTCCTTCTGACCTCGCTCTTGCCACTTCCCCAGCACTTGCTCTTGCCTCCTCTTGTTTCTGTTCCTGTTCCTCCTCTCTCAGTGATCATCTGGTTTCCTTTATAAAGAGAATTCTGGTTTGCACGTTCTGAGTTTGAGGACAGGTGAAACTGCTTGTTATTAATGTGCTCAATGCTAGAGCACGTTGCTTCAGGTACTGTGTAATTGTTCATGCGCCCTCTGGCTGAGCTGCGCTGGAACTGCGCTCTCTGCCTTTTCTGAGTTCCATGAAAATCAGGAGTTTTTTTCAACACTGTTTCTTTTCTAGCTCCAGCCTCATGACAATATTATATATACTTTTTTTTTGCTTCTTATCTCTAAATTTGATTTATTCTCTCTTATCAGGAAGATATTCAAATAGAGTTATATGTTCACTGGCAAACTGCTGTCAGTGTATTTTCAGTCGTTATGGGACACTAAAGTGCCGCATGTAGCATGGGGCTGAAGTGTACTTAGCAAGCATTTCTACATCGGGAAGGACAGAGTGGCAGCAGTAAATGCGAGGGTCAGACAGCTGTTGGGAGGTAATGCCACACTAGATGCATCAGTCAGTCACGTGGTAGCAATGATCATGTTTCAAGTGCTCATACATGCTGTGAATGTGTGCACTATTTGGGCCCTACTGTTCCCCGCAAAGACTAATGCAACTCCCCTAGACAAGTGTATATCACTGGGGCCACAGCTCTGCACTGTGTGGCAGGTTGAAAGCACCTTGCAGATACCTAAAGAATGAGAGAGGACATATCCAGGTAGTTGCCAGAGATCATGGAACTGGCGGGTCCTGACAGCAGATATTTATTTATTTATTTATTTATTTAGCTGTATTTATATACCGCTTTTCACCGGGTCAAAGCGGTGTTACATAGGGGTGGGGGAATTAAGTAGAGGGTGGGGCCATCACCGGGGGGCAACATTGATGATTTTGACATAGGACAGACTTTGGACAAAGGACAAACATGGGACATAGACATGGTAGTTTCAAGTTAGAGGCTCATTGAGGTGAGCTCAGTGGTTTGTGGGTTTTTTGGTGGGGGTTGAGTTGAAGTATTCCTGGAAAAGGACGGTTTTTAGTTGTTTTCTGAAGGATAGAAGGTTGGTATTGTTCCTCAGATAGCTCGGTAGAGAGTTCCATAAAGATGGAGCATAAAGTTCAAAGGCTCGGTTGCAGGTCCGTTGCGAGCATTTGGTTCTTTTGTGGGGGATGGTGAGGGAAACACTGGAGGCTTGTCTAGTAGATCTGCCGTGGGCTGGGCGAGCTAGTAGGGTGCGAAGCTGGGAGTCCTGTGTTTGATGGATAGCTTTGTGGGTGAGAAGGATGGCTTTGTATTTTGTCCGTGCTTCAAGGGGGAGAATGTGTAGTTCTTTCAGTATTGGGGTGATATGGTCGGTTTTCTTTGCGCTCTGAATGATTCTCGCAGTGGTGTTCAATGCAGTTCGGAGGGGGTTGGTGTGTGTGGCTGGAAGTCCATGGTAGATTATGTTGCAGTAGTCCAGATGTGTCCCCAGTGGATAACTGCAGCACAGGGGGAGGCCACACAACTGATAGAGAAGGAGGTGTATGTACAGCAACACTCCTTTCCCTTGAGACAAGGCTGTGAAATAGTCCAGAACTCGGAAACACAGAGGTTTCTAGCCAGTTGATGTATGGAAGCAGCCCACCACATCTCAGCAGAGAGAACAAGCAACAATACATGGTCATCAACCACACCAACAGACCATAGTGCAACTGACCAGTGAGGGCTGGAGAAAGCTAAGTGGAAGAGAAGTGCACCCTGCTGCATAGCCAAAGTACAAGTGGGTGGGACATGCAAATCAGTGATTCAAACACATGGATAAGGTGTGCACAGCACCAGTGTGTGTGTAGGGGGGGGGGGGAGGATGTGTTAGGTCCCTTCTCTGTAACTCTAATGATCCCAGCTCAGTTGTCCCCTAACATTTATGGGGACTTATTCCACCTCCAAGGTGAAATAAGTTCCATGTCCATTTTGCAGACCCCAGACGTATAGGGCCTACCTCAGAATTGGCCCTGTATGTCCGGGGTTAGTTGCCACCCACCACTCGCCCTTGCTCCTCCCCTGGCCTGCCCCCTGCTGTCCACGAACAGAGCTCCCCACACAGATTGGGTGAACATGCAAGGAGCTCTATTTTACCCAGCGTTTTCCAGACCCACTATTCTGGTCTCAGAATAGACCCCATTGTGTGTGACGTATGATTGTTGCAAATAATGGGAAGGAGCATTATCGGAGGTGATCTTTGGTGACTACATTTTTGTGAATTGATTTGTTAATAATTTTTGTGGTAAATTGGCAGTATTGACTATTAGCCAGTCCTATAATGGCCAGTAGTTACAACACCTCATTTATATGCCTCAGCACCAACTGTTATCAGTCATCTCAAATCCTGCCTATTGTATATGGCACATCTCAGGGCATGTGTTCAATGAAAAAAAACTCTCTCCAAATACGTCACCAGTGCTGACTGTCTACACCCATGTGTGATTGTCTTGCATAAGGTCTCTCCTAGCTATCCCAATGTCCATGTGGAGGGGTACCTCACCAACTCACATGCATTCACCAGGATAGGAAGGGGCAAAGTAGCTCTATCCTCCTCCTGATGTTGCAGGGGCCCTCCTTTATCCTGTTACCTGTTTATCACTCAGGCTTGAGCAATTATCTGAGCTTCTGCCAATGATGGCATGGAGGCAGGACATATGCTGTAGGTGCAATCCTGCCTCTGTTGTATGAGGGGCCAGTGCAAGGGTATTTGGGCCCTAAGCCTTATATCACCTTTCCAGCTCAATGTTACAGTATCCCTCCCTCACCTATTCAATGCATATGCATAACTGAACATCATATTTTCAAGACTAATATTGCTTTGCATGTATATGTGTGTACCTGCAGGGAGAGTGAGCTGATGGCTCTAGTTTTGTGGCTGTCGGGATCTATTATTTTGCTTTCATAGGTACCTTGTTTTTTGATTGACTGGTCATGGTTGCATAGGTTGATATACGTGTGGGATTGGTCAGAGTTGTTAGCAGTATGGGGATTATGCCCATAGTGATTGTTTGGACATTGCCGGTATGGCAGGTGCAACTAGCTCCTGGTCAGAGGCAAGTGTTATCTGCACTCATGCTAGTGGCAACCTTTGTGATCTGAAGCACCATTAGCGCCCTGCATGAGCTGCGCGTGACCATTCACATTCACTCTGTCCTAAATCAACTCTAACCCCGCCTTTTTGCATGGTACTTGGCAGCGTGGCATTTTAGTGCTGCTCCATCTTTGACACATGCGCCTGGTTACTGTGGTAGCAGGACATGCATTATTCTCACACTAAACCCCACACTCCCAGCTACTATGCTTTAGTAAACATGCCACTATATAGATAGTGTTCGGCCAAAAGTATGTCTAATTAACTAACTTGACACTATCTTTATAGGGAGGGTGGAGAGGCAAAGTTACATGGACAAGAGCACTTTAGAGGCTGTTAGTGTAGACCTGAACATAAGCAGGCCTACACTAAATTGATTGTGTTGGTGGTGAGCACACATTAGGTAGATTCAGTGCTGCTAAACATCTGTATGAATAGAAAACCTGGAGCCAGTGTTTTAAATTCATCCACTCACTGACACTGCTGAAAATCAACCACTTTATTCATCTGAAATTCTGCCTTGCTTTAGGGGAAAAAGCATGGGGCAGATTACACAAATGATCTGAAGTACTCTGTGCAAATGAATAATGCATGCACAATGAGGGACAAATGCCTTTAATACAAGAATGAAGCAGTAACACTGGGCAGAATAACTGTAAATAAAGTACAAGAAGTACTTTGGGTGCTACACCAATGCAAGATACATTTAAGCAACAAAGGGGGGGGGGGTAGAGCAATATAGAATAGAGGCACATCTTGGAGAAGACATTGTTACAGCATTTGGGGGCAGACAGGGTAGCCATGAGCAGAAGACCCTGCAGAATACGGGTTTGTTTTTTTATTCCAAAAGTAAGGTGACAAGTTTCAAACTACAGCCTTGGAGGTATTCTGATCACTTTATTACTGGGAATTATCCTTGTGTACAGCACCTTCACTCCTAGCTTACTTCCCGCTTATTTATTTCTCCATATTTGTGTGTCTCGTTTAGTCTTCACACAGTCTCTCTGAGCACAGGTAGCACAACATATGGTCCTTACTTCCAAGAGCAAATCTGGAATGGTAGGTATGTCAAGGAAAACATGACTAGAAGTCTAGGTAGGATGAAATAAACTGAGCACTTTTTGTGGTGCTCTGTCCGTGAAACATGAGTCACTTATGCTACTGATTCATGGTTTAAGATCGTCAATTCTTTGCTCATAATCCCTTTATTGCATAAAGCCAAACCCCTTAACCCTTTCCAGGCCGAGCCCAAAACTCTCGGGATCCAAAATTCTGACTAAATATTCCTATCAAATGGTATATAATACATGACCATAGCAGAAGGAAAATCACTATTAGAACATATTGAATAAGACGGGTACAATTTTCCTGAAATATGCAAAAATTAACCCGGCTGCAGAATGTGGATTAAAAATGTAAAGTAGGCCTTGCACATTAGAGGAATGGCTGTTTATCAGCATTTCACAAGTGTAAGTAGGCACATACAATTTTTTAGAGGTACACAGACACAAAAGTAGGTTCTAGGACAACACAGTGCCCACGTTTATGCGATACGCTCATAGGTATTTGCCGGAACAGAGTTTAGGTGGGATTTGGATGGTGGGGCAGAAATGCAACATGCTTGCATAGTTTATAAAGTAGGTGCAGTGTACTATAAATTAGGAAGGGAAAAATGTGCAATATGTAAATACTTGCATTCCCGTTCCAGGGGGTACTATTACTACCAGCGTCATACCTAGCTCTGTGTATATGATGCAGCCGCATAGAGCACAAAAGATTAGGGGCACATTTGGGGTTGCTGGCCTCGGCTTCTCCTACACTGCCTGCCCTTGCTCTGCCGCTGCCACGTTTTGTGTTCCCTCAGCGGCAGTGGCACCAGCAGCAGTGGAGCGGACCTGACCTCTAATCGAAAAAAACCCTGCAGGTCTTTCCAACTCTGCAATTGCGTGCAGGTCTGATCCTTCCCACCTCTGACGTAGATTCGTGTCAGACCAGCCATTCAAGCGCAGAGTTGCAAAGTCCTGCATTTGAATGGCTAGTCAAGTCCCTCCCTCCTCTGACACAAACCTACATCAGAGGAGGGAGTGATCAGACCTACATGAAAGCGTGAGTTGGAAAGACCAATGTTTGTGTTTTTTTTTTTTCTTTTTTCAATTAGAGGTCAAGCCAGCTCTTCTGCTGTTGGCGCCACCAAAGGAACACAAAGTGGCAGGGCAAGAGCAGGCAACGTTGTTGGGGAGCTGGCTGGACATGGAAGTCTTGGGTGAGATGAGGGACATGGGGCAAAAGTGATGGGGGGGACGCACCAGATGTGTAAGTCGCACAGGGCACAATTTTGGCTTGGTACAGCCCTGACCACTATTGATCATTTATATAGCACTACAAGGCACACGCAGCACTGTGCAGACACATGTAAGAGATGGTTTCTGCTCATCAGTGCTTACAATCTAATCAAGACAGATAGAACAGCTGAGGACAAGGATGCATCTAGGGAAATAGTATGGAAACACATAGGAGATTAGGCGGATCATGATCCAAAAGCAGCCTCAAAGAGGTGAGTTTTCAGCCTGGATTTGAAAAGGGCCAGAGATGAAGCCTGCCCTACAGACTCGGTCTAATTTTATAAATGGGAGCATATATGACCTTTCTAATATACCAAATGAAATTTCCCTCCCACACAAAAAAGACAGATTAATGGTGGAGTGCCCTGGAGAAGGTATCCACAATATTGTATTATTTTGAGCGAAGCTTTTGAGGTTGACTGCTGCCCCTGGCACAGGACACGAAACTTGATAAAGTCAGGTGTAAGCAGCAGCTGCATAGCGATACAATTCAGGCAACATACTTCTCAATTGAAGCTATGTGTCTGAGGCAAGAGACGCTGCTTCTACTTAACGCAAGGCAGTTGAGACACTGGTAATTGTGAGAGGAGTACATTCTTTCATTTTAATTACATTTTTTGTAAAAAATATATATAAATAAGGACCAATGGAATGAAATAAGGAGCAGTGTATTGCAATAGCAGTTCAAAGCTGCCATACAGCTTTGTGATTTTCCTGATGGTCCTCACTCACCATTAATATATCTTATGCACAGAAGTAGTTTGGTGGTACCTTTCTATTACAGGCAGAACTTAGGCACCTATGTGCTTTCCTTGACCAGGCACATTATGATAAAATTACTCTCCACAAGGGCTATTTTCAAAACAGTGCGGGCTGCTGCATTTCGACCCACAGACTTTGTTCCAGATCTTAAAGTGAAAGTATGCACCAGCTTTCCATTTACTAAATGCACAATTCTGCGTCTGCTTTTCTTCTGTGTTCTTTTCATGAAAAGAAACAAAAAAACAAACAAAGGTACAAAATCATACTGATTATTACCTGCTGAACCCTAACCCTGACCAGTGTCTTCCTTTTTTCTTCTTCCGATAAAAACAAAAACACGTGCTCTGTTGATCCCTGATGCAATTTTACTCATGGAAAGGGGTGGTCAGCCAATTAAACTTTTTTCCACAGGTAAACTCTGTGGAAAAGGTTTTTTATAAAATTAGCGCAGGGATTACATGCATGTAAACAGGTGCAGAAAATATTCATGTCTACTTTTATAGGACCCACAGGTAGAATCACAAAGTACTCAAGGTTTTTTTTTAATTTATTTTTTTAAATGTGCACATATACATTTACACCAACTCCCAGGCAGATGCAAATGTCCTCAGGAGCTTTTTACTCATGATTTCTGCAGGTTTTGTGAGGCTGCTTTATAAAGACATATAAGGACACATTTTAGATTGTTTAATGTGTGAAAATTTGCACCATTATTTTTAAAAGTATGTCTGCATGTGCAGGTAAAACAAAATAAGGCCACTTCTACATGTACAATATTCATGCACCTAAAGAGGGTGAAGATGCACAAATGCTGGAAAAAACGGATATATACGCGCATCTGTGAATGGACCGCTGCTTCCATATGCAAAAGCTGCCAGCCCAATAGGAGTTTGCATGTTGACATGACAGCATTTTTGTATGCTACCCATGTATATTCCACATTTTGCCACAAGCTCCCTATACTTACCTGCCCTCCAGATTCACATGCTGCATCGTCCAGCCGCCTCTAGTAGGCACTCTTTAGACAGCACCAAAATGGCAGCCAGGAGGGAGCACAACTTCTCTGATGCAGTGACCTCCTGATACATCTAGTGCTCTCCATTGAGGGTACACCATTCTGCCCAAGTGGATGTCAACTGGAACATGCTGTAGCCCAGAGGGTTTGGGAGAGAATCCAAATTTCCCTGGAAAGATAAAAGAACATTTTTTAGGCACCTACTCCAACACCTGTTAGACAGCCATCTGGTAGAGTGATGATGCATATGGAGCAGGGCAGTGAAGCTTAGAAATGCCAGGAGTCATCTGCTAGCTTGCCAGAGGTCACCATCTCCTTCCCCTCCCCCCCCCCCATACATACACACAAGCACATATGCCTTAAAATTGTGTCATGCTGTTTCAGGATCTGAAAAACATTAGGGTAGATAAGCTGTACAAGTCAACTATATGGACAGAGGACAAAGTATCCTAGATGGTGCTGATATGGAGGCAAGAAAAAACCCACTCACAAAATCAACCCACTGACAATAAGTTGGTAATAAACCAGAAAAGAGAGAAAATATATAAGAGGAAAAAAGACCTCAGCAAAGCTCCCAGAGTTCAAAGACAACAAACTCAAAAGGGAGATGCCAGCCCCTTCTCTGTGAACTCCTGAGTGAGTTATTTATTAGCTGTCTTCAACAGTACAGAGCTTTTCTTAGGTGTCTTTTTCAGATAAGTCGCTGTTTCCTGAAGAAGGCTATCAGCCAAAACACATGTTGGGCTGACCTCAGACACCAATAAAGCTCCAGTCTATCTAGTGGTGCGTGGCTGTCCCTCTTTACTTGCGGCTGGTTCTACTGCAGGTGGAGTGTTCCCCTTATTCATCGGGGGTGTCTACATAGACACCCCCAGAATAGCATTTAAGAGTCTGGACATCTAGGAATAGCCTAAGGGTTAGAGTAATGGGCTAGGACCAGGGAAGTCAGGATTCAAATCCTACTGCTGTTATCATTGAAATTGTGATGAGTACTGGGGATGTTAGAGTGCTTTCTTCTCTATACCCTCTGGATGTTTTTCAGCCTAAGTGAGCACTTTTTAGATGCCTGAAGCAAGTCTAAACTTAGATGCAGCTCTTGACATCCAAGATGTTTCTAAGATCAGGTGGGGATGTCCAGATTTCTGGGAATGCCTCCACCACTCTCCCACTCAGACTGTGATGTCCACCTACCCGGCTTCTAAAATGGCTCTGGAGATGTCTCTCTCCTGTTTTTGGATGTCCAAAGCATGAATAGGGCTTCCAAGATGACTCCCATTAAGTATCTGAATTTTTGAAAAGCATTTGACAAAGTTCCTGTTATCCCATAGTTTTTTCATTACTTCAGGAGTCTTTCGTGAGGTAATTTCCTATTGTGGTTAAGAAACTGACTAAAAGAGAGAAAACAGAGAGTAAAGTTAAATGATAAATTTTCTCAGTAGAGGAAGGTGAATAGAAGAGCCCATTGATCATATTTATAAATGAGTTGGAAATGGGAACAATGAGTGAGGTTGTTAAATTAGCAGATGATATTAAATTATTCAAAGTTGTTAAATTGGGGATTGTAAGAAACTGAAAGAAGATCTATATGCATGTCCCAACTAGACCTCGTGCAAATAATAGACTTCCCGACACGCTTGATATAATTTTTCATTCAAAAATAGTCACTTTGCAGTGACAATTACATCCAATCCATGGTCTGACCATTATTTAATAAGATTCAGTCTTCCACAACACAGAAAGCTTCCAGCCCAACAGCCTAGGCAAAGCCCTGGTACAATGTTCAAAAAATTTGACAAAGACAACTTCTTAAATCAAATAATGCCTCATGTTTCTCTACCAGTAACTGATGTCAACACCTGTATTACAAAATGGAATGAAACTCTAACAAAAGCAACTGTACTTCCCAACCCTAAAACAAACCTAGATCCAGGCAAAGACTCTCAACCTTGGCACTCTCAAGAAATAAGACAACTAAAAAGCGAATTAAGAAAGATAGAAAAAATGTGGCATAAATCTAGTTCTAATTATGACAGAAAACTATATATTGAGAAACTAGCCTCCTACAGGAACACAACAAATGCATCAAAAAAAGCCTTTCATACAAATTCTCTCAACCGCCCCAGACTGTTATTTGAAATAGTTAAAAACTTAACAAATACACAATAGAGAAAACACCCCTATTACCCCGCAAACACTAGCTAACTATTACATTTCAAAGCTCTCACCGTTATCAGACCCACCAATACCACTCGACTACTCTCAATCGAACCCCAAGCAAATATGGCATAAATTCCATACTGTGACACTTAAGGAACTTGATAGGGTCATCTCCAATATAAATACTACCACTTCTAGTCTCGATCCATGCCCAGTTAGCTGGATCAAAATCACCAAATCATATCTAGCACCACACATACTAAATATAATAAACTTTTTGCTCCCACATGGTACTATGCCCAACACTCTAAAAAGGGCCTCAATTAGACCAATCTTGAAAAATAAAAAGCTAGACAACCTTGATCCATCATATAGGTCTATATCTAGCATACCATTTATGGAAAAAATCATAGAAAAAATCATTCATATACAACTACAAAGCCACATTGAGCTACATGCACCCCTAGACACCCATCAATACGGCTTCAGGCCACACCATAGTGTAGAAAATAAAAATTACACTTACCTGGTAATTGTAGTTCCTTGAGTGACGACAGTTTAGTCTTCCACCTCTGGGTAGTGCACCTCCTCCTGCAACTTGGAGACTGGACCAATCAGATTTCTGCCATCACTGGATGCAGCCTGCAGGCATTCCCCATTAGTCCCAGTGAACTATTGACAAAGCAGACTCAAAAGAGGAAGAAATAAATAGCTAACCGGTTAAACAACTGAAACTGTAAACAAAACATAAACCTTCCCTGAAGTCGGAAAGGAAAAGATTCTCCCAATGAAACTCTCTCTCCCCTGCCGAGCCAATTAAAAGACTCAGCAAAGAAGAGGAAAGTCAGAAAAAACTAGAGAATTGGTTTTCCTGACAAAACACTCACCTGTATAACCGCTCTTCAGGACCGACTGCGTGCCGAGCCAAACTAGCAAAGTGAGGGCAGGAATGAGGACTAAACTGTCGTCACTCAAGGAACTACAATTACCAGGTAAGTGTAATTTCTATTTCCTTATCATTCCTCCAGTTTAGTCCTCCACCTCTGGGATGTAACAGAGCAGTACTAATGGGAGGGACCCTGCCAGCCGGCACGCAAAACCACTGACCCGAAGCAGGAATCCCTCGCCGCCAGCACATCCAGCTGGAAATGTGTGCTGAAAGTATGCAGTGATGACCAAGCTGCTGCCTTGCAAATTTCCACCGGCAGAACTAGACTATGCTCCACCCAGGAAGCTGCCTGCACTCTAGTAGGGTGAGCTCTCAACCCCACAGGAGCTGGCCTCCCCTGCAACCTGTAAACAGAGACAAATGTCTCCTTGATCCATCTAGAAATGGAGGCCTTCGCCACAGCCTCCCCCATCCTGGGACCCCCAAACAGCCACAAACAAAAGCTCTGACTTATGGGAGGAGCAGTGACTGCTAAACAACGACGCAGACCTCTCCGTACGTCCAAGCGATTCAGGCCCCATTCAGAAACGTGCTCCCCTCCCGCCCGGAAGACCAGGAGGGACACTGTTGGATTCACATGAAAAGGCGAAGAGACAAGTCTTTGACCGATACTTGGCTAAAGGACTCAAACGGAGCTTTCCCTAGCGCCCTTAAAACCAAGTTGAGATCCCACAGTGGAACGGAAATCCGACACGCTGGACGCAAGCGGGTAACCGCTTTTAAGAAAATGTGTGCTACAGCACTGTGCGTCCCAAGAGCTACGCCTTGTACCTTACCTCTGTAACAGGCTACGGCTGCTAACTGCACTCTCAAGGCACTGGCCGCCAGCCCATTATTAAATCCATCCTGCAAAAAATTCAGTACCACCAGCACTGACACCGTGGCAACGCGGAACTGATGTCTGGAACACCAGTCTTCAAAGATCCGCCAAACACGAACATAGACAAGTGAAGTTGAACATTTCCATACTTGAAGGATCTGGGAGCAAGCTGTGATAAGGAAGCTTATCATAGCTCAGGAAGGAGCTATAGAAAAGGTGAAGTGACTCTGAACAAGCAACCTGTCAGTTCTGGTAGAAATAAGAAAACAGAATTTTCCCATAAAAGACTACCAGTCCCAGAATGCACCAGGTTTCCAGCAGCCATTAGAGGAGCTGAAGTGGGGAAAAGTGTGTTCAATCAGGAGGGCTATGAGGTAATCCCTAAGCACTCATCTCAAAGGGCAGGGCCTGATTCAGCACAGCTGCGCTGTATTAGGGAGGAGCACTCATCTGGGCAGAATAAAGGTAGAGTTTATTCTACAGAGAATTATCCTTATCCTGAGAAGCAGCTTGAGCTTGATCATCAGTTTCATCTGAAGGATCATCAGAAGCAGAAGCCAAACCGGACGGACAGAGAGGGAAAGAAACCCTCTGGAAGAAAGAGGAGAAAAGCCTTTGAGAGGTCTAAAGGAATCCAGAGCAGTACGTATACTGGAAAGCATTCCAAGGGCCAGCATACACCATTGGACTGGGGAAAGCCAGAGGAATGGTGCTGCAGAGCTAGGAATCTCCAGACGCTACCTGTGAGGGAGACGGCTGCACGTGGAAGGGACCCTAAGACCCGTGCCAGAAGGTATGTGAAGAGAGATCCAGTGTCCAGGGATCTGGATTGGAAGGCTGGACATAAGAACTGGACTACATACTGGCCAGGCTATATAGAGAGGAACTCTAACAGCAATGGAAGCTCAGGTATGAACACTGATCTATGCCCTAGCTATAACCTTGAAAGACAGCAGGGAAACAAGTATTCTCCTGAAAGGGCTCCATTGAGAAATTCATCTGTGCCAATCCATGATATTGAACCCATGCTTGTTGAAGAAGGGGGAATGATTGCAGATGAAGAATGTGTTTATATGGACTGCTCTCTGTCTAAACTCCTTTGGTAATTTTCTGTTATAAAGTACAGCAACCATCACAAAGAAGTACAAACTTGTTCTTTAATCTACTCAGAAAAGCTCCTGTGTAGGATTTTTGGCCACGCAGTGGAGAGCAAGCCAGCTGAGGGGTTTCAGCTGGATAACTGTTAGCAATTGAGCCTTACCTAATTGCTTGTGAGCTCTAAGAGAATCACTTCTGAATCTAGGTGGGAAGATATAAGAAGTTTACCAGAAAAGAACAGTTTTCTTTTCTTTCTTTGTGGCTTTTGGTTTGTTGTTTGATACTTGCTAAGAGGATATTAGCTAAGCCTACAGAAAAGACCAGTTTGTTATCAACCAGGTCTTATTTCTTTTGCTTTTGATTGCCTGACAAGTTTAAAGGTTGTTTTCCTGATTTTGTTTTTTTCAAGTTAAACACTGAAAGCAAGTAACCTGATTTATGTGCTACCAAGCTTATCTGTGTTGGGAGAAATAACCCCATAAATAAATATCTTATTGGCTTTACACTTGAGCACAACTAAATTATTGTCAGCAGCTGTGTCTGGTATGAATGAACTGCATTGCCCACAATCCCTTGCAAATCATATAGATATATGCACTTGCCAAGACTGAGAGGATTCTCACCCAGGCAGCCGTCTGACAAAGCTCAAAGAGAAAGGGAAACTGGTGACTGACACTGTAGATCCTCCGGGAGGCTCACTCCGCAGCAGATCCCCCGACTGCATCTCCAACCTCATGTAACACCATAAGAATCCCACGCACTTTATACAATCAACCTCCCCCCATTACTGAGAAATTACCTTAGCCTGAAAATACAGTCTGAGCAAAGAAATGCAGCCTCACTCTGCAAAAAGTGCCCATAAAAATCAAGCCTACGCAATTGTGAATACATACAAGATGCACATCTACATATACGGGTGACCCAGCGCCTGGCAACCAAACACAGTGCAGAGAGCACGCTTGAAAAGAGGCTGAATGCATGGAACACAGAGTATTGACTTCCTCTATGAAACCTTCCAGTGCCCTGGAGCACGAAGCCCCAGATTGTGCTACCTAGACATCCTTCTCGTCACCCTCAACACGGGCCCGTTAACGAGATGGCACAGATGGCGCTTAAAGCCCTGCTCTGACAGCGCAGACTCTAGAAATAGGTGAGAAGTACCTGGGAAGGGCAGGATAAGTGGAGCACCACCCCCCCCCCCCCCTGCGGCCCTCCTGCAGTCAGAGAATAGCAGTGGGATACATCGACAAACTTGCAAGTGGAGGTGTTAGAGGTTGCTGCCTGCATGAATCTGATGAAAAATATGATTTCGGATCTTACAAACCTCCCCAGGGATGGGGACACTGAATACTATATGGGAATCATGAGCAGCGCTGCCATCCAGTGGCCTTTAGGACACCAGAGCTTCAAATCTGGGACATAAAAATTTGATTTGCAGAACATTACAGTTGCTTGCTTAGTCACTAACCCCAGAGAACCCAAGAGGTGGCACTGTGGTTAGTACTTCCCTGACTTGCAGAGATCAATCTAAAGATGGCTGCCTGCACAGGGACACTGAAAAGCACTATGGAGTGTACCAGCCGCTCTCTGGTGGCCATAGACCGTAGCCCAGGCAGGTCTTGGTTGACAGTTTAACTGATACTACGATTATATAAATATATATTTTCATATCCTAAGGTTTCCTAAACCTGTCCCTGTGAAACCACAGGCGTTTGTGAATACAAACAAGAACTCCTGCCTCAAGCCCCCTTCCAGGACGTCCCTCCTTCCAACTACAAGTTAGGACTCTGCTGGGCCTTAAGAGATGCTCTGCAGAGACATGATTAGGAGGGAGAGAACATGTGGCATCAGAGCAATGCCAAAACTGCTGTCCTACACAACTAATAATAAAACTAAGAATAAAGAGGACTGACAAGGAGGGAAGGCGAGAACTGCTACTAAGTTCAAAAGCCAGGCTCAAATTCAAACTTACTGTAAATAAGGAAATTTGCTCCTAACCACTAAAGGGAACTAATCCCTGATTGCCAAGTAACCAAAGGTATTGGAATTAAAAGTAAAATCAAAATCAAGCTCAAAATAGAATTTGTCCCCCTAAATGCTCCTTATCTGTTCCCCCAAGTGACCTTTCAAGGATGTCTCTGAAGCAGAGGGGTTCCTGTAGATAATGGAATCGGCCCAGGAGTGTTTTGATTGAAGCCCAAAACGGTGGGGATGAATAGAATCCTGCCCACGTGTAGGCCTACTCCCTATCCAGATGGACCCCAGGAAGGAGCTGGGACTAACTTCAGTTCAAAAGGGCAACAATAAGGGTAAGAACCCTGGCCTCAAGCCCCTACTCCAACCAGTAGGTTGTTAGACATCGCAAAACCAAAAGAGTATTCTGGGGGAGATGAAATACACAGCCCACGGCAACCTTTAAGAAGTTGGCTTGAAGTTGAGCATACCTGCGTGCGATGTGCACGTCCTAGCAGCATCTCTCAGATAGCCCTCGGACATGCAACTCAAAACGTGTCCTCCTGTTCCCATATCTACTGTTGCGCCCTGTGCCCAGGCGACCGCCTATAGGCAGGGACGTGCCTTTTTGTATTGTCCTTTAAATAAGGAATCCAGAGCCGAGGCTTCTGGGAATTGTAGTTGTGAGGTTTCAAACAATAAAATTGTGACTCGAGGGTTTTAGGCAAATACAGGAATTTTTATTTTCCTTTCCAAAAGAGCATTTAAAAGCTCAACGCATGGCAAAATAAATGGGATTCTTCTCCACACAAAACTTTAACAAAAAAAAATACCTTTTTTACCGGAACAGAACACTACAACTGCTTCTATCAGCTTTAAGGACATGTAGCTGTTTCTTTCAAAGCTTTCAGCATTCAAAATAAAACTGTTTGTTTCTGTCAGTTTTTTTTTAAGACAATTACTTTCTAGGTTTTTCTCCTTTCAAAACCTAGAACTTTTACGCTGTTTTCTTGCATAGAGAGCAGTCCATTAATGATTTCACAGAGTCCTGGTCAGAATGATAACACTGTTTGCATTCCTTCATAACCTGTGTCTGTTATATCTGGGTTTGAATCAGCTTGCACAAACTCAGGCTTAATCTCTTCTAACAGCTCTAGGACCTTTCTCCAGTGAGACTTCTCTTTATACTCAGGGCTCTTAGCAGGCACATGGAGATTCTTTTCTTTCATTAACCGGCATAGAGCCTCTAAGTGGCTCACATCACTTTTATTAACAGTTCTATTCACACACCTTTTGGGAGTTGGCAGTTTTCCAGCAGGTTCACGAGCTGCTGCTATCGTACCTTGCTCCTTGTCAGTAGCTCTCCCAGGCAAAACCCTCCTGTCTCCAGAATCAGATACAGTTCCTCTGCAGTACTGACTGACTTCTGGAATGTGGCTCCCTGTGTGCTGGTTTTCTTTGGAATCCTCTCTGGTGCTGATCCTGGTAACTCTTTTTCCTTCAGCTCCCCTGAAGGTTCTCTCTCCTTCCGCACCCCTGGTGGTCCTCTCTCCATTCTTCTAGTCCCCTGGGCTTATATGAGTGTGCCTGAACTATCGGGCCGTCCTCCTCCCCCAGGTGCCTCTCATTAACTTCACAGCTTGCCTCAGAGCTTGGGCGTGGTCTGTACCTAGCAACTACGTGTGTTTTTTTTTCTCTTTGCCTGCAGTCTGAAATCCACTGCTTTCTGACCTGTCTCTCTCCTTAAAGGTAAATGCCTGTTTTTCTTCCAGTTCCATAGGCTCAGATACGCTTTTTTTCCCATCACACTACTTACCCTTCCATTGAAGGTCCTCCGAGATGGGAGAAAACCATTACAACAACCAACAACAATGATTTCATCAAATTGAACTGAGAACACCGATCAAGGAATGAGATGTTTAAAGACTATACTTATCAGCCCCCCTAAAATTGCCAGGAGAGGGGATACTACCTTTAACCATAGCACTCCCTTGAAAGGCTGCTACCACAATACAGAAATATTAACACTTCAAGGCAGTTCCTAAACCCCTACGCGAGCCTTGTAAAAACTGCTGAATAGGTCACCAGTAGAACCTGCAGAACCTATCAGTGGCTACTGACTTTGTACCATCTATATGTGCCATACAGATATCACCTGGAAGGGAAGGCACAATGCAGAAGCCTAGAATTCCAGCGATGAAACGCATTCAAACATTGGTAATGTCTAATCCCCCTGAAGGCTTAGGACATCCAGGAGCCCAAGAACATACCCGAAAGCCAAAAAGGTTTAGACATACCCCTGGCACCACGTGCCAGGCAGCCGAGCCTTACAGATAGACCAAGGCTTTTTTTTTTTTTGAGCCAGATTGCTGCTCCTGAGACTCGAGTCTCGAGGACTCCGTGCTTGCCACCTGCTGTTGCCAGCAAGACACTGGAAAACCTGATGAGGCAAAGATCCCAATAGGAAGCAAATCTCCTGAGCCTCCTGCTGCCTAGAGATAAGAGCTTATGCACTGCCTTTACAGACCCCGCTGTCCGAAGCGGCGCCCCTGCAACGGCACAGATCCACAAGTGTCACCCAGCAGATCCCGTGGCTTAGAAGGGCTCAGCTCACCAGACAGGGAAGGATTTAAGCGTAAACCAAATTATCTTTCCCCCCCCCCTGTAACTTAAGTCATCTCTCGTGTTGGTTGTGTGTTTGTTTGTTTTTTTTATACAAGGCACCTCTAAGAGCCCAAGTCTCCTAACCAAACCTAACTGGGGTAACCCAACCTATAAGAACCCAAGGGAAAAAGGAGTTCCAACGAAGTGGCCCCCACCTAAAGAAGGGAAAATTCTCATCTTTACCTCCATAAGGACGCATAAAAATTAAATTAAAACAAAAACCAACACACCGAGCCGCCTTGACAAAAATTCTGCCTCCAAAACACGGCCCGGGGCTCTGCATGCGATGCACCTCGCAGCTGCAAAATGGCCGACGCTACTGGCGCACACCTGAAAAGGCACCAAATGCAACGCTGGAAGCCAGGCCCAGCAACTGCTCTATGCCACCCGGGTGCCGAAGAAAGACTGCAGCCCCAAAATAAACCGAGAGCCTAAGCTCATTAACTTACTGCTCTACGGGATTCCTCAATGGGCTCTATCCCGCGGCACTGCTTTAGGCAGAGCAGTAACTGTCGGTGAGCCTCCCGTCTTCGTGCCCCCGCGCCGGAGAGAAACCCGGCTCTTGTCAGGGACAGCCAAGGGCTGCGTTGTTCTCGCCTCAGGGCTCTCCCCCGTCCCGTCCAGGGAGAGAGATCAGCAATAGGAGCCCACAGCCCCCCCACCGACCAAAGGTACCGGCACCAAAACAAAGGTTGCTGAGGCTTTGACTTTTTTTTTTTGTTTTCAAGAGGCAGCACTGAATCAAAAAAAAAAAAAAAGGTAACCCAAAAGAACTTTAAAGGAATTTAAAAGGTACAATGAAAGCCAAAAATTAAACCAACTATCCTATGCTTCTAATGTGTTCCTCAAGCGGGCCATGCCAGACTGCTAAAGCTGCCCCCGAAGCCGCGGCTAGAGGCACCGCGGCAATCGGGATGTGTGCCGGGAAAGGAGTTCCGCCCCGTCCTGTCAAGGGGTAGAGAGCCTGAAGAGAGAGACAGCCAAATTTGAAGCCTAAGAGGCTTGACCAGGCAGGAACCGCTGAACGACCCTACGTTTACCTAGAATCTCTCTTCCTTATCGTCACTCCAGTCCAGTCCCTTTTACTTCTGGGTTGCGCAACCCTCCCAGCAGCTTGGAGGCTGAGCCCATCATCGCTTTGATGGTGTGGTATAAATACCACTGGCACCACCCACAGGAACCAGTATTCTCAGCCTCCAAGCAGCTGGAGGGTTCCAGTAAGCCAGAGAGCTTACAGGAGTTTACCTTTTTTTCTATATTTACCTTTTTTATTTATCTTTGATTTTACATTAATTCTAGCCTTTGTTTCGTTTAGTTGTGCTGTACCTTTAAATTTTTAGCTCCTTCCCCCCCCCTTCTCCCTCCCTTAAGGCCCGCTCTTGCAGCGCTAAGGAGGAGGTTTACCTGAGCGGCGAGGGGGACCGGATGAGTCTTCCCTCGCAAGCTCAGCCTGCCAACGCTCCATTTTCTCACAGAGAGTTTGCACTGCCTCGCGCCAAAGCCCGGAAGGTGGCTGAGTGCTTGAGGCGGCATCGCAGCTGGTCCGGAGCGCTTCCCCGCCTCACGCCGAAGCCCACGGAGCGGCTGCGCGCTTAAGGCTGCCCCGGGGATCAGAAGCCTTCTTCGGACCCGACGGAGGGCACGGCGGTCAGCGTCTAGAAGGACTCACAGGTGCCGACCCGGACTCCACGTGGCTGGGGCCTACCCACGTGGAGGTCGCCTGTTTTCCTCACGCAGGGTATGCGCGCTGGAGTGAAAAGCTGCAAAACCGCAAGTATTTACAGATTGAAAGCTTGCAGGTTTGGCGCGCGGTAATATTAATCCTGGTGTATCTGTTAACTATTTAAAGCAATCCCTTTTTTATATTTCATTTCGTTTAGAGGGATTGTAAATTTTAGACTCTACCGCTAGCGGTTGGGGGGAGGGGAAGGCTCTCCGAGCCCCAAATTTTCCCCAAATTTAAATTTAAATTTAAATCTCTATATTAATTTATTAAGTTCATTTAAATTGATTATTTTTAATTGATTATTTTATTTATTAGTTAACTATTTGTTATTAACACACGCTGTTAAGGGGTAAAAAAGGGGCATGACGGGCAAGCCACGGTGTCCATTCTGCGGCACTTGTAGGGGTACGGCCTTGGAAGCTGGCGTCTGCAGGGGTTGCGCTGCAGAAGCAGCGTCAGTGGAACAAGAGATCCATTTGAATATGACGCAAGCCCCCCAGGGGTCTAGGGAACCCCGGGGGGGGGGGAGGAGAATCTCTTTTGCCTCCTCCCTCAACCTTGGACGTGCAGGCCTCCTCCCTGTCACTTCCCTCCACATCCGGGGGGGGGGGGGGAGGAGGGCTGGGAACACTTTTCTCCAGAATTTGTCCTCCTTTTGCATAAGGCCTATTACTTGCACCGGCAGGGGGTAGAAGAAGCAGTGTCAGCGAAGGCAAATGCTTTGGCCGGGCCGGGCCAGGATCCAGGATGCTGGGCTCATGCCTAAGCGTGCAAGGCTAATAAGCGAGGAGCCGTTCACATCACAGTCACAGGGCACTCCGGAAGAGGAGTTCTCGGACAGAGAAGTAGGAGAGGAGGATGAAGAGCTCGAAGAGGGAGAGATTCTGGAGGAGGATCAATCCCACATAGTTCGAGTGTTTCGCCGAGAGGAGCTCCCTGCATTGATAAATGAGTCGTTGAATGTACTCAATATGACCTCCGATACTCCAGCGGATGAGGAAGCTTTGGAGGACCCGTTGATCCAGGCCATCACGAAGTCTCAGAAGGTGTTTCCAGTCCACAGGGTGGTGTGTCAGATGATCCAGGAGGAATGGAACCAACCAGAATCAAGTTTGAGGGGAGTCCGTTCTATGGCTCGCCTATACCCATTGCCGGAACCGGACAAGGATCTACTGAAGTCACCGAGGGTAGACGCGGCGGTGTCGGCGGTAACTAAGAAGACAACTATCCCAGTAGAGGGCAGCACGGCTCTGAGGGATACCCAAGATAGGAAATTAGATACTCTGCTGAAGCAAGCTTTTGATGTTAGTGAACTCGCCTTACAGGCCTCGGTATCTAGGGCATGGGTGGCTCGGGCCTGCCTGAGGTGGTCCCAACAACTTCAGCTAGCAGACGGTCTCCCAGAGGAAGCAAAAGCGGTTTCAGCTAGGTTAGAGTCTGGGTCAGCCTACCTAGCGGATAGCCAGTATGACCTCATTAGGAGCCTGGCTAAGAATATGGCCTCCATGATAGCGGTCAGGCGTTATTTGTGGTTATATAATTGGGCAGCGGATGCTTCTTCTAAGGCGCGTCTGAGTCGTCTCCCCTTTAAGGGGAAGCTGTTTGGGGAAGACTTGGATAAGTTGGTAAAGGACTTTGGAGAGTCCAAAGGAGGCAGGCTTCTGGAAGACGGGCCGAAGGAAGGCTGCTCTTCAGTTCCAGTTCGGAATCAGCCAAGGGATTACCGGAGATTCCGTCTGGCCAGATTGAACTCCTTTCTTAGGGGCTGTTTCCCCTCTAGGGGTCAGAGCTTCAGGGGGTTTCGCGGAGCAGGTAGAGGTTTTGGGGCTCCCTCCTCCTCCTCCTCCTCCTCCTCCGGCCCCAGAAAACCACAATGAGATACCGGGGGTCCAGGAGGGATGCCTGCCGGTGGGGGGTCGCTTGAGGCAGTTTCTTCTCACCTGGTCCCGTGTCACATCCGATCAATGGGTCTTGGAAGTGATCCGAGAGGGTTACTCTCTCGAATTCGCAAAGCGGGTACTTCCAACCTTTATTCAATCTCCCTGCGGTCCAAAAGAAAAGAGGGCGGCAATAGAGGATATGCTTTCAAGACTAATAGAACTAGGGGCTGTGGTTCCCGTTCCGAAAGACCAATGCGGGTCCGGTCGATACTCAATTTATTTTGTGGTACCAAAGAAAGAGGGATCCTTTCATCCAATCCTGGACCTAAAACAAATCAATCACTGTCTCAGAGTACCTCACTTCCGAATGGAAATCCTGAAGTCGGTCATTGCGGCCGTAAGGCAGGGGGAGTTCTTGACCTCCTTGGACTTGACGGAAGCATACTTACATATCCCGGTCCGAAGTTCTCATCAGCAGTTCCTGAGATTTGCGGTACCAAGAGGTCATTTTCAGTTCCAAGCCCTACCCTTTGGTCTAGCAACAGCTCCCAGGACGTTCACCAAAGTGATGGTGGTGGTAGCCACGGCTCTTCGAAAGGAAGGAATCTTGGTACATCCCTACCTGGACAATTGGCTGATTCGGGCGAAGTCAGAAGCGGAGAGTCGGTTGGCTACAGCCAGAGTGGTGGAATTCCTGGAGGAGTTGGGGTGGGTCATCAATCAGGCAAAGAGCAGATTAATTCCCACGCAGGAAATCGAGTATCTCAGTGCGAGGTTCGACACCAGGATAGGAAGAGATTTCCTGACAAAGCAGAGGTTAAGGGACCTGAGCAGCCTCATCTCACAGTTCCTATTAAGATGAAACCCCTCTGCCTGGCATTACCTTCAATTGCTGGGTACCATGGCGGCTGCGATAGAGGTAGTGCCATGGGCCAGGGCACATATGCGACCTCTTCAACGCGCCTTGTTACGGCGTTGGTCCCATCAGTACCATCCTTTGACTATGCGGCTGCACTGTCCTCCTCGGGTTAGGAAGGCTCTAATGTGGTGGCGGTGTCCAAAGAACTTAGGATGCGGGATGCCCCTCGAACCTCCCCAGTGGGTCCAGCTGATGATGGATGCAAGTTTGGCAGGCTGGGGTGCTCATTGCGAGGGCCAGTTCGCACAGGGTTTCTGGACTCCGAGAGAGTCTCAGTGGTCCATCAACAGACTGGAGCTGCGGGCGGTAGCATTAGCACTCAGAGCTCTCGAGCCCTTAGTTCGACAAAGGGCAGTCCGTGTCCTCTCCGACAATGTCACCGTGGTGGCCTACATCAACCACCAGGGGGGAACGGGTAGTCCTCCCCTGGAGAAGGAGGCGTACAGCCTATTGCAGTGGGCGGAGGCCCAATTATTGGCTCTATCAGCACAGCACGTGGCTGGGTCAGAAAATGTAACGGCCGATTTACCTCAGCAGGTTCAAGATAGAACAAGGAGAGTGGGAGCTAGCGCAGGAGGTGTTCGACCATAAGAACATAAGATATGCCATACTGGGTCAGACCAAGGTCCATGAAGCCCAGTATCCTGTTTCCAACAGTGGCCAATCTAGGTCATACGTACCTAGCAGTTTCCCCAAAAGACACAGGTTCTGCAATGCTTGTACTAGGTCAAGCATTGATATTCTGGGTCCCTTATTAATAATGGTTTATGGACCTTTCCTTCAGGAACTTGTCCAAACCTTTTTTTAAACCCAGCTACACTAACAGCCTTTACTACATCCTCCGGTAACAAATTCCAGAGTTTGATTACATGTTGAGTGAAAAAATATTTTCTTTTATTAGTCTTAAATAGTTTACCCTGTAGCTTCATTGCATGTCCCCTAGTCTTCCTATATTCTGATAACGTAAACAGTCGATCTACGTTTACCCGTTCCACTCCGTTCATTAATTTATAGACTTCTATCATATCTCCCCTCAGCCGTCTCTTTTCCAGGTTAAAGAGCCCTAACCTTTTTAGCCTTTCTTCATTGGAGTATCCTTCCATCCCCTTTACCATTTTTGTGGCTCTTCTCTGAACCTTTTCTAATAACGCTATATCCTTTTTAAGATACGGCGACCAGAATTGCACACAATATTCAAGGTGTGGTCTCACCATGGAATGATATAGAGGCATTATAATATCTTTTGTTTTATTTTCCATTCCTTTCCTTATGATACCTAGCATTCTATTTGCTCTCTTGGCTGCCGCTGCACACTGGGCCGAGGGTTTTAACATGTTATCCACATTGACGTCTAAATCTTTTTCCTGGGTGGTGGTTCCTAATGTGGAACCTTGCATCGTGTAACCATAGTTTGGGTTGTTCTTCCCTAGGTGCAAAACATTGCACTTGTCCACATTAAATTTCATCTGCCATTTTGATGCCCAGTCTTCCAATTTATCAAGATCCTCTTGCAAGTTTCCACAATCCTCTTGGGTTTTAACAACTTTAAACAGTTTTGTGTAATCTGCAAATTTGATAACCTCACTCGTTATTCCACTTTCCAGGTCATTTATGAATATGTCAAAAAGCAGCGGACCCAGCACAGATCCCTGGGGTACACCACTATTGATCTTTCTCCATTGGGAAAATTGACCATTTAGCCCAACCCTCTGCTTTCTATCTTTTAACCAGTTCTTGATCCACAGTAGTACACTGCCTCCTATCCCATGACTCTTTAGTTTTGCCAAAAGTCTCTGATGAGGGACCTTGTCAAAGGCTTTCTGAAAGTCCAGATACACTATATCAACTGACTCACCTTTGTCCACCTGTTTATTCACACTTTCAAAAAAACATAACAGATTAGTAAGACAAGATCTTCCTTGTCTAAAGCCATATTGGCTGTCTCCCATTAGGCCATGACTATATACATGCTGAGTAATTTTATTCTTTATGATGTTTTCTACCATTTTTCCCGGTACTGACGTCAGGCTCACTGGTCTGTAGTTTCCCGGATCACCCCTCGAACCCTCTTTAAAAATTGGTGTTACATTGGCGATCCGCCAATCTTCAGGTATTAGAGATGATTTTAATGATAATTCACAGATTACTAATAGCAGGTCTGCAATCTCATATTTCAGTTCTTTAAACACCTTTGGATGTATACCATCCGGCCCAGGTGATTTGCTACTCTTCAGTTTATCTAATAGTTGTAATACAGCTTCCCGATGTATCGATATTTCCTTCAATTCTTCCGCACCTTTAAATACTACTTCAGTCATGGGTAACATCCCTACATCTTCCTCAGTAAAGACCGGAGCAAAGAATTCATTCAGTCTCTCCGCTATCGCCTTGTCGCCTCTTAGTGCCCTTTTAACTCCTCTATCATCTAATGGTCCAACTGACTCTCTCACAGGTTTTTTGCTACAAATGTACTTGAAATAATGTTTATTTCACGTTTTTGCTTCCGCAGCAAGCTTCTTCTCAAATTCTCTCTTTACCTTCTTTATCAATGCCTTGCATTTGACCTGCCAGTGCTTGTGCTTCCACTTTTCTTAAAGCATGGAATACAGCTGGTTTGGGCTTCCAAGATAGTATTTTTCAACAACACCCAAGCTTGATGTAAGTCTTTAACCTTTGCAACTGCTCCTTTTAGTTTTTTCTTAACTATTTTCCGCATTTTATCATAGTCTCCCTTTCGAAAATTAAAAGGTAGTACTGTGGATTTCCTTACTATCCCTCTTCCACTAATTAAATCAAAGGCGATCATGCTATGATCACTATTGCCAAGTGGCCCCAACACCCTTATCTCTTGCACTTGATCTGGTGTTCCACTAAGGACTAGGTCTAATATGGCTTCCCCTCTCGTCAGTTCATGGACCAGCTGCTCCAAGAAGCAGTCATTTATGTCATCAAGGAACTTTATCTCCCTAGCATGTACTGCCGTGAAACTGACCCAGTCGATACTGGGGTAATTGAAATCGCCCATTATTATTACCGCGCTGTAACTTTTGTTAGCTTCCTTGATTTCTTTGAGCATTTCATCATCCATTTGTTCATTCTGGCCAGGCGGTCGATAGTACACCTCCATCGCCTTCCCCTTTTTACATGGAATTTCAATCCATAGAGATTCTACAGCAAATTTTGTTTCCTGCAAAAGTTTAATCCTTTCTGACTCAATGCCCTCTCTAACATAGAGCGCAACCCCTCCACCAATTTGATCAGCTCTATCATTATGATATAGTTTGTACCCAGGTATCAGTGTCCCACTGGTTGTCCTCCTTCCACCATGTCTCTGATATTCCAATCACATCTAACCTCTCATGTAGTGCTATATATTCTAACTCTCCCATCTATTTTTTAGACATCTAGCATTTGCATACAAGCATTTTAGAGACTGTATTTTATTCATATTAATTTGGCTATTGGTAGACATGGGTAATTTGGGATCTTTAAGCTCTGTCTGCTCCATACTCGAGGGCATTTGGGCTACTTTACTCTTTTTTGGAACCTCTCTGCTTTTTGGTAGTATCCTTCAAGGATACATTCTTCCGAACTATCTGCTCTTGGGCGACTGTCGGCTTTCCCCTATTATCTAGTTTAAAAGCTGCTCTATCTCCTTTTTAAAGGTTAATGCCAGCAGCCTGGTTCCATCCTGTTTAAGGTGAAGCCCATCCCTTCGGAAGAGCCCCTCCTTTCCCCAGAATGTACCCCAGTTCCTAACAAATCCAAAACCCTCATCTCTGCACCATTGTCTCATCCACGCATTGAGACTCCGGAGCTCTGCCTGCCTTTTGGGTCCTGCACGTGGAACGGGAAGCATTTCGGAGAATGCTACCCTGGAAGTTCTGGATTTCAACTTCCTACCTAAAAGCCTAAATTTAGCCTCCAGAACCTCCCTACCACATTTTTCTATGTCATTTTTCTATGTCATGTACCAAGACAGCAGACTCCTCCCCAGCACTATCTAAGACCTTATCTAGGTGGCGCGTGAGGTCCGCTACCTTCGCACCAGGCAGGCATGTTACCAGGTGATCCTCATGTCCACCAGCCACCCAGCTATCTACATGCCTAATGATCGAATCACCAACTATAACGGCTGTCCTAACCCTTCCCTCATGGGCACATGGCCCTGGAGAAACTTCCTCGGTGCGAGAGGGTTTTACATCACCTGGAGGACAGGTCCTAGTTACAGAATCACTTCCTGCCACACCAGGGTGATGCTCTCCTGTCACGTGACCTCTCTCCTCCATGGCAACAGGGATTCTGCCAGACTGGAGGTGGGACTTCAGGACTATATCCCTGTAGGTCTCGTCTATGTACCTCTCTGTCTTTCTTATGTTTTCCAAGTCTGCTACTCTAGCCTCTAGAGAATGGACTCGTTCCCTGAGA
The DNA here is from genome assembly GCA_033557465.1 of Ichthyophis bannanicus. Classification (NCBI taxonomy): domain Eukaryota; kingdom Metazoa; phylum Chordata; class Amphibia; order Gymnophiona; family Ichthyophiidae; genus Ichthyophis; species Ichthyophis bannanicus. Next base: position 1,044,716,923 of record CM066031.1, read on the forward strand.
GCAAAGAGCTCCTTGCACCTAGTGCACACGTAAGACCTCTCACCAACTGGGAGAAAATCATACATGTGACACTCAATGCAAAAGACTGGAAAGCCCCCATCCCGCTGCTGGACTGCTGTCTGCATCTTAGTTTTAAGTTTTTGTTTAGATCTTTAAGCCCTTTACTTACTAAGGGTTGCTATGGATATTTTATACCAATAAAACTTTACCTAATACGTTTAATATACCTTGTTCACCTGAAGCTTAATTAATCTAAGGTCCTTAGTGTATGTCTGATTTGGGTAACAAGCTTCACCTGAGAGCACCTCCTGTCTTTTAAGATGTGTAAGTACCTATAAAGCTACGATTATCCCAGGGGTGGGTGGGTGTGGGGAGGGAGGGAGGGAAATAACACTTATTAAAAGAGGGCTGCTACACAGTACCCTGTCCTGTGCTGCTGAGGTAAACTATATTCTTATTTGATTTAAATTATAGCTCTTTGCTGCTGCTAGGCTCTAACTTATTATGAAATTTAAACTACAAGCTCTCTGCTGGGTTCTAAATTTAACCAGAAAGCTCTCTTCTGTGTTTTAAATTTAAACTAAAAGTACTTTGCTGATGCTAGGCCCTAAGTGACTATTAAATTTAAACTACAGCTCTCTGCTGGGTTCCAAATTTAACCAAAAAGCTCTCTTCTGTGTTTTAAATTTTAATTTAATAGTCACTCAGGGCTTAGTATCAGCAAAGTATTTTTAGTTTATACTATAAGCTCTCTGCTGGGTATGAAATGTAACCAGAAAGTTCTCTTCTGTGTTTTAAATTTAAACTTAAACTGCTGCTACTAGGCCCTGACTGATTTAACAAAAAATAGTGGGTTCACAGATTAAATAGCTTTAATAGAAAGAATTCCTTTCAGAAAATTCCCAGAAGTATATACTCACAATTGCAGATCTCTCTCCAGAAGTAACAGTCCCTTTTTCTAGTCCTTCAAGACTAGACCAGGTGGTAGCTCTCTGGGGGATGCCGATCTTGGACCTCTTGGCACGATACGCAACAGCCAAAGCAAGCCGGTTTTTCAGTTGCAGGAAGGAGAGAATGTCTGAGGGCTCGGACGCTCTGGTCCAAAAGTGGCCTTTAGAGGGTCTCCTGTATGTGTTCCCACCCTGGGCTCTCATAGGGAGGGTTCTGCGGCGCGTGGAAGCTCGCCAAGGATTGGTAATTCTCATAGCCCCGGATTGGTCTCGTCGCCCATGTTATGCAGATCTGGTGAGACTAGCGGCCGATCGGCCTTGGCGCCTTCCCTGCAGAGAGGATCTACTTTGGCAGGGACCTCTTTGGATGCCCCACGTGCATCGATTCTCGCTTACGGCCTGGCTATTGAGAGGGCGCAGCTCCGGAAGCGAGGTTACTCAGGTTCAGTAATTTTGACATTGTTGAGCGCACAAAAGCGCTCGACCTGCCTTTCCTATGTGAGAGTTTGGCGCGTTTTCGAAGCTTGGTGCGCGGAACATCAGAAGAGGCCTCTGGCAGCCTCAGTGCCGGAGGTTCTGGAGTTTCTACAAGCAGGGTTCGAGAAAGGTCTAGCACCTAGCTCGTTGCGGGTCCAGCTAGCGGCCATCTCTTGTTATAGGGGTAAAGTCCAGGGAAAATCATTAGGAGAACACGCTGATGTGGGCAGGTTCCTAAGAGCAGTCTGGAGGCTACGGCCCCAACAAAGATCGGTAATCCCGCCATGGTACCTCAACCTGGTGTTGAATGCCTTAACCAGGGAACCTTTCAAACCAGGAGGGAACTCCTCCCTAAAGGACTTGACCCTAAAGACGGTGTTTCTGGTAGCTATATGTTCAGCTAGGCGTGTCTCCGAACTTCAAGCCCTGTCTTCTCGGCCTCCCTTTCTTTCTTTCTTTAAAGATAAGGTGGTCTTGCGGACAGTCCCTTCCTTCTTGCCCAAGGTCATCTCTCCCTTTCATGTGAACCAGACAGTTTCACTACCGTCCTTCACGGGAGAAGGACAAAAAGGGGATGGCGAGAGGCTTTGTCTCCTGGACGTGCTTAGAGTACTGAAGCGTTACCTCTCCCGCACGGCGTCCTTTCGAAAGTCCGAATGTTTATTCGTTCAATTTGGAGGGCCACACAAGGGAGAGGCGGCGGCCAAGGCTACCATCTCTAGGTGGATCAGGGAGGCTGTTGCCTCCGCCTATATCCTAAAGGAGAGCAGGTCCCAGTAGGTCTTCGCACGCATTCAACTCGGGCGCAGGTGACTTCCTGGGTGGAGCACAGCTTGGTCCCGCTGCTGGACATTTGTAGAGCGGCTACTTGGTCCTCGCTGCATACTTTTACCAAGCACTACAGGCTTGACGTACAGAGGATGGAGGACGCCAGGTTTGGGAATGCAGTGCTTCGGTCCGGCATAGTGAACCCCGCCCAGGTGTGAACTGTTCTGTTACATCCCAGAAGTAAAAGGGACTGGACTGGAGTTCATTCAGGAACACTAATTAGCAGGTAAGGACTAATTACTACTTTCTTTAGGGTTTTTTTTTTTGTTTTTTTTAAAGATACAGTTCCACTACAAATTGAACTACTTGAAACAAATTAAAAGAATTAAAATAACTTAAAATAACCCAAAAACAAAACATTTTTAAAACTATCTAGCCTGCTCCTGAACCGTTCTTCCAGTGAGCCCAGCACCTAGGCTCACTAGGTCCTCCTGCTGTATGGAGACTGGACACACTGGGGCTAATCGGGAATGCCTGCAGGCTACATCCAGTGATGGCAGAATTCTGATTGGTCCAGTCTCCAAGCTGCAGGAGGAGGTGCACTACCCAGAGGTGGAGGACTAAACTGGAGGAACGATAAGGAACACTTCTAACAGGACTCTTTGATAATCTTCTCAAATACATTGACAGTCCAAAACAAGCAGTACTGCTAATATTCTTGGATATTACAGCTGCCTTTGATTCTATCAATTACTCCATCTTCATAGAAAGACTCAAACAAGTGGGAATACATGGCACTATTCTTGCATGGTTCCAATCATACCTTACTGACCAATCACAACAGGTTAAATTAGGATACCATACATCTAAAACCTACACACAAAAACAAGGAATTCCACAGGGCTCAGCCCTAACAGCACTCCTTTATAACATATATTTTCAACCTATTTGTCACATCATACAGCAGTGCAACATAAAATATGCAATATATGCGGACGATGTCATGATCTACCTCCCAATGGATTCGGATTCTCCTGACTTCTCTGGCATCATATCATGCTTCACTAAAATGTCCCATTGGCTAAATAACCACAATCTCAAAATTAATCTTAAAAAAAACTGAAGCATTATTTGTAACAAGAATCAAAACTTTACTCCCCCAACAGAAATAAAAGTTGAAAATACAAATATCTACATAAAAAATGAAATAGGTTACCTTGATGTTATTATGGATAAAACATTAAGCCTAACACACATCAGGAACACAACACATATCAGGAACACAAGAAACATAATATACAATAAAATAAGATACCTTTAAAAATCTAAGACCCTTATTACCACAGCAGGACTTTAGATCAGTCCTCCAAGCACTAATCCTACCTCACATTGATTTCAGTAACACTATCCTTCAAGGTCTCCCAAAGCATGCACTGCACCATCTAAAAATAGTACAACATGCTGCTGCCCAAATGCTTACAGAAGCAAATGCAACTGAGCACATTACTCCAATCCTCTTCAAACTACACTGGTTTGCCTATACAAAGCAGGATCAAATATAAAAAAAATCATGATGATAATAATAATTTAAACTGTTAGGGGAGATTGCACCATCACATCTATCTGGTCTACTAAGCAACCCCACAAAGCATAGAACAATGAAGCAACGTAACCAGAACACTCTACTCGTTCCTAACTCCTTTACAAAATTCAATAAAACTACAACTAATAGAGCATTCAGTTTCTCAGCCCCTTCATTATGGAATGCACTGCCAGACAGACTTAGAGCTGCCACTGACCTAGCAACCTTTAAAAAAGACCTCAAAACCCATCTTTTTACAGAGCACATTGGCACCTCAGAACCAAGAGAAGAACTATTCCCCACTTAGTTCGAAACATATTCCCTTCCTTCTCAATACACATATCCCCAAACACTAACACCAGTACACCTCATTTGATAAAAACATTCCACATAATCTATAGCAGGCAGAATAATCCTTACATAGATATTACTAGAGATAAACCCACTATACCACCAGTTAATACCATAAACCTCATGAATATACACTGACCAAATGCATTTACAATGCAATATGTAACACTCAAGTATGATGAATATATAAATATAAATGTGTAAATATGTTGAGTATTTAATCCTTTCATCACCCATGTAAATACATTAGACATCCTACCTTTCCTATGTATTTTGATGTTACCTGTTTGAATACGTTGTAATGTAACGTTCCAGTTTTTGTTCGATGTGAACCGCTTTGATTCTGCTGAAAGGCAGTATATAAAACTGTTCAATAAATTAAATAAAAAATCTTGTGAGACTGGGCATGCAAATGACCGATTAAATTTAATGTGGAGAGGTGCAAAGTGATGTCCTTAGAGAAGAATAACCCTAATTTTAGCTGCACGATGATGGGGGTCCACATTAGGAGTTGCCCCTATTTCTTAAAGGCAACATAGGTGTGATTGTGCCACTATAAAATAGGCTCTCAGAACTATCCCTATCAATGTACAAATGGTCTTTCTCAAATTTGCACCGGCTATGAAGATGGTATAAATGTGTGTATGTTCTCTTTGCATGTGAATGCCTATTTTATAAGATATAGAGGCTATTTTAGAAGCCCTATTGGTGCTTTGGATGTCTGAAAATGGGCATGAAGATATCCCCAGAGCCATTTTAAAAGCCAGCTCTGTGGACATTGCCGAGGTAAAGACGTTAAAGTCTGTGCAGAGGCCTGAAGTAGGAATGCCCGGAACATTCTCTGAAATTTGATGTCCTTGCACAATTTCAGAAAAACCCTGGGCATCCTGAGTTACATCCAAGCTTATACCTGATCCAGGCACAAATAGGCATCGTAAAAGTGCTTGTTTTGTTAGACAGACATCTGAAAGGTGTGTCAAATAGGATACACTCAAGTTCCTATACTTTCCATGCCAATAATGAACACTGAAGGGGAATGAGGACTCCTGTTTTTGTTTTGCTAAACCACTGGATGTCCCTTTTTGCTAGGTTGCAGGAGATGAACATCCCCGCCTCATGCTTTCCTAAGAGTGACATCTCTTTCTTTTAACCGGTTTTCTATACCGCCTTTTCCTATAATCAAAGTGATTTACATGTCAACTCAAATACAATTACATGGAATTTCAACTCATCACATAGTGAGACGGCAAGGGGAGACATGCGTGAGGTGTATCGTAGTAAATTATTTACAAAGATGAATATTTATAATGGGGGTTATTCCGAGGCACGAATAGCGGGGATGGACATCCCAACAGGGCTGTGCAATACCATCTGGCAGGGAGTTCCATAGGGCTGGTGCTGCGAGTGGCCGGCCCTTGCGGATGTGGACTGGGTGGTTTTGGTGTAGGTGCTCAGGGTTAGGATAGTGTCTATACTGTTACGTTTTCTGGGTCTAGTGCTTGTATTAGAGTTGCTTAGGCTCTTGAGTATGTCTGGGGATAGGTTGTGCTGGATCTTGAATATATTAAGAGATATTTTGAATCTGATGTGGGAGGTAATTGGGAGCCAGTGCAGATGACTCAGGAAGGTTGTGATGTGTTCATGTTTTGCTGAACTGGTGATGATGCGAGCAGCAGTGTTTTGTGCCATCTGTAGGGGTTAAATTGTTTGTTTTCAGTAGGCTATGGTATAGAGTGTTTCAGTAGTCCAGCATGGGTGTGATAATGGCTTGACAGATTGACTGAAAGTGGTCCTAGTTAAGGAGAGATTTGACCTTTCTTATGATGGCCATCTTGTGATAAGCGGTCCTGGCAGTCCTGTTGATGTGAGACTGGAAGTTCAAATTACAGTCCAGGGTGACACGGAGGTATTTTACACAATTCTTAATGGGTATGGTCGTGTTGAGTAGGGGGATGAATTGGGGGGGGGGGGGTGAAGAAAATGTTACATGAGATGAAGAGTGCTTCGGTCTTGTTGTAGTAGATGTTTACGTTGTTGTGAGATAACCATTCAGTCATGTCCTGTAGAAAGGTGGTTATTTGTTGTATAGTCCGGGCTTTCAAGGTTGACCGAGGTATAAATCATCATGTTGTCGGCGTACAGTGCATACTGGATGTTGTATTTCTTGATGACCTCACAGATAGGCTGTATGTAGAGGTTGAAGAATAGGGCGGCTAAGGATAAGCCTTGTGGTAGCCCTTGGGAAGAGGGGAAAAGAGAGGAGGTAGTAGTGCCAACCTTGACCTGCTGTTGCCTGTTGCTGAGCTAGGAGTTGAACCACTTGAATGTGGTATCGTGCAGGCCAATGTCGCCGAGTCTTCATAGGAGGATGTGGTGGGATACTGTGTCAAATACTGCAGATATGTCAACAAAGATGAGTAGGAAGCCCATTTTTAAATTGCCAGCTCCTCTGATGAGGTTGTCAAGGAACATTATAAGTAAGGTTTTCACTAGCTCAGAACCCATGTTGGTGGGGGTCCAGGGAGGAGAGTGAGTCCATGAGGTCCTGTAACTGCTGATATACTGTTTTCTCTATCTTGATGAGGCATGGAAGGCTGGAGATTGGGCAATATGTTGCTGGGTCATCTCAGGGTGGCAAGGGAAATTTGGGGATTGGGCGGATAGTTACTAGCTTGAGGGGCAGAGGCATGTAGCCCTGCATTAGGGAGGAGTGTACAATCCTGTGGATGAATTTACTGAGCTCTGCCTTTGCTGATTTTATTCACGGTACTGGACAGGGGTCCATTGGTGCAGTGCTGATGTTTAGGGCAGAGATTGTGTGTGTGTGTGTGTGTGTGACCTGATCTACAGTTGGTATGTTGAAATCATTCCATGGGTGTTCGGAAGGCATGGTGTCAAGTGTAGGGGTGCTTTCTGTCAGCGGAGCACTATGTCTGGAGATTAGGAAGTTTGCGAAAGTTTGGGGGTGTACTGCGACCTCTCCTGTGTGGTTGGTTCTTTTTTGAGGGTGTGGATTATGTCAAAAAGTTTTCTCTTGGTTTGTAGGTTGATTTTAGAATGAGGTCAGTGTGGTATTCCTGTCTGTCGATTGATTAGATTGTTATAGTCCTGTTCCTCCTGTTATAACTGTTCAGTGATCTGGTTCCTTTTCCCTCGCCAGTCCGATTTGTTCTTCTGGAGTATCTTCTTTGCTTCCCTTATTTCTTCAGAGTACCAGGGTACTGATCTTTTTCTCTGTCCTTTGTGCTTTTTGGCTGGTGCTCTCACTGCTGTAGAGATTATCTTGTCCCAGTGATCAATAATGTCTAGTCGGTTGAGTCTTGGCCCAGGGTGGGGATGATTTCTTGGAGGAATTGGTCTTTATCAAAAGATTTAAATCTTCTTCTTGGGTGCTGTGGGTTCTTCTGTGTATCTGGGTGGGGCAGGATCATGTTGAGTCTTATGGAGTGATGGTTAGACCATGGCACTGAGGTTGTTATGGGTGTCATGATCTTGTAGTCTTGAAGGATCCAATTTGGTCTGGAGTAGAGCCTAGGCGGTGAGTGGGTTTGGTGAGGAGTTGTGTGTATTGAAGTGCATCCATGGCTCTGAGGAAGTTGCATACTTCTTTGTTTGGTATTGAATTAAGATTGAAGTCTCCTAGTACAACTAGCGGGTTGGGGGGGGGGTGTTTGTGGCACACACTGCTTCTAGGGTGGTGGAGAGTTTATCCGTGTAGCCATTGAGGGCTCTATAGGTAAGGCAGATAGCAAGATGTTTATTTTCTATGATTATTGTCTTGCAGTGTTCTGTGCTGTGATGTGATGATTCTGAATCTAAGGTGGGTCTGGCTAGGATTAGTACCCCTCTGCCCCTCTTGTGTGTTCGTGGACAGTGTGTGTTTGTGTGTGTGGGGGGGTGGTTATTTGGTTTAGGATGACCTGGTCGAAGTTAGTCAGCCAGGTCTCAGTAATGCAGAGGATATGTTTATGGTGGACGTGCAGGTGGAGTACCGGTTGGAGAACGCTGTCTATGTGGCCACATTGGGGACATCTGTTACTAAAACTGGGCAGAGACTGAGACATCCCTTGTGTTTCTTAGCAGGTTCTGCCCTGGACATTCCCAATTTGACTTGAATGTCCTTTCAAAAATGTCACTTGCACATGCATATGTTGAAACTTCAGGATGTGAATTCAGTTTGAGACTTTGGTTTGGAAAGTTTTAGGCTTACAGGTTGCAAGGGTTTTCCTTTCCTATCTTTAAGGTGCCGATCACTAACTGGGCAGCAGCTAATATCGCTGTTGCATGTTGAGCGCCATTCTCTGCCTCCGCTCTGCCCTAGAGCGCCCCCAACACACCCCAGTGCTAACCGGATAGCACCGGGGTACATAGGGGACTTAGATGGAGATATTCAACAGCACTAACCATATAGGTGCCTTTGAATTTCCCCATCTAAGGCATTTACACAGCATCTGGGCGCATTAGGGACTTAACCGGGATTTTCCAAAGGCACTGCACATGTAGGTGCCTTTGGAAAATCCCAGTTAAGGCATTAACATGGGTAATATGGGCTGTTACCTATGTACATAACTGCCTTCGAAAATCAGGCCCAAATAGACTAATAAGAGGCACCTTCTTCACCTCCAAACCTAGGCATCCTGTTATCAAAATATCATCTACATGTATACTTTATTTTATTAGTTTATAGATATCAGGCACCTGTCTCAAGACTCCAAGGTGATTAGTTAATAAATAAATGTAAACTATTAAATCAAATTTGGAAAAATCCAATATCTTTTTCTATTTTATTCTCTCTCATAAATGTTTACCAGAGTCATCACCATCATTTCCCTCTCACTGTCTCTCCTACAGTGCCTTGTGAAAGTATTCGTCCCCTTGGTTTTTGTCCTGTTTTGTCGCATTACAACCTGGAATGAAAATGGAAGTTCATTTGGATGTTAGGTAATGGACCTAACAATATAGTCCAAATTGGTGAAATGGAATGACAATACAATTGTATATATAAAAAACAAGTAAAAACTGAAAAGTTGTGAGTGTGTATGTATTCATCCCTTTTGCTATGAAACCCCTAAATGAGATCTGGTCCAACCAATTAACCTCAGAAGTCACATAATTAGTTGATTAGGGGCCACCTGTGTGCAATCAGTGTCATATGATCTGTCACACGATGCTTGTATAAATATATCTGTTCTGAAAGGCCCCTGATTCTGCATTACTACTAAGCAAGCAACATGAAGACCAAGGAGCACTCCAAACAGGTCAGAGACAAAGTTGTGGAGAAGGTATAGATCAAGGTTATGTTATAAAAAAAATTATATCCCTAATTCTGAATATCCATGGAGCACCATTAAATCCATTATAACAAAATGGAAAGAATATGGCACCACTACAAACCTGACAAGAGAAGATCACCCACCAAAACGTACAGACCTGGCAAGGAGGGCATTAATCAGAGATATCACAAAGACACCAAGGATAACACTGAAGGTGCTACAAAGCAAAGATGGGAGTATTTGTCCATAGGACCATTTTAAGACACATACTCCACAGAGTGGGGCTTTATGGAGGAGTGTCCAGAAAAAGCCATTGCTCAAAGAAAGAAATAAGAAAACAAATTTGGAGTTTGCACAACAACATGTGGCGGACCGCCCCAAACACACGGAGGAAGGTTCTCTGGTCAGATGAGATGAAAATTGAACTTTTTGGCCATCATGGGAAACGCTGTGTGTGGCGCAAACCCAACACTTTCCATCACCCCGAGATCCCCATTCCCACAGTGAAACATGGTGGTGGCAGCATCATGCTGTACGAATGTTTGTTTTTCATTGGCAGGGACAGAAAAACTTATCAGGATTGAAGGAACGATGGATGGCACTAAATACAGGGCAATTCTTGAGGAAAACCTGTTTCAGTTTGCCAGAGATTTGAGACTGGGAGAAAGGTTCACCTTCCAGCTGGGCAATGACCATAAACATACTGCTAAAGTTACACTGGAGTGGTTTAAAGGGAAACATTTAAATGTCTTGATCTTGGAATGGTTTGGTCAAAGCCCAGACCTCAATCCAATTGAGAATCTGTGCCATGACTTGAAGATTGCTGTACACCAACGCAACCCATCTAACTCGAAGGAGTTGGAATAGTTTTGCCTTGAGGAATGGGTGACAATCCCAGTGGCTAGATATGCTAAGCTAATAGAGACATACTCCAAGAGACTTGCAGCTGTAATTGCAGCAAAAGGTGGCTCTACAAACTAATACCTATGCACAGGGCCAGATTTACCTTGAGTGAGGCCCTACGCCAACAAAAATTGTGGGCCCCCAGCAGGGGCGGCCCAAGGGGGGTGCGGGGCCTCATTTGCATAAATATTTGCATAATGTTACCATATACTAACTTTTAGAAAACGTGCCTCTTAATGAGTGTATGGATAAAGAAAGACTAAAAGATTTCTACATTACTATAATCCAGTGCCAACTGCCAGACACATTAGGAACTACTACAAACACTGCCCATTTAGAACCCATAGCAAACCCGCCGTATCCTAACAGCACTACCAGGACTCGCAATGCACCATACTCTACCAATCAAAAGGCAACACTGCAAATATTAAACCAATACATTTCAGAGAACAACAATACATGACCTACTGGGGAAAGAGAACAAGTGGCAATGTCAAATAGGAATTATATAAACAGAACACCTCAGCTCAGTTACACATGCAGAACATAGACCATCACCAAACAAGTAATCACAATTTAGAAACAGGAAGACAATAATTAAACTGGGAATCCCAAAAGACAAACTTGGAATGTACAACACTGTAGAAATAAAACTATACATTAATTTGCTCTTGTACTAAACAAAGCGCAGACGTTAATGATGCACATTTACCAGAGTTGACATATTCCAATTAATAAATTCAAAATGAAGAGATATTTTTCTACCTTTTGTGCATTTTTTTCAGCTGCAATTGCTCCAGCCACTTTCTTCTGATTTCTTCGTGTCTTCTGCTAACTCTCCATCGTCTGCTGTCCATTTGTCCTTTCTTCTCTCTTCTAGTTTTTTTCCATTCTCTCTCTACATCTGCTTTAACATACTAATCTTTCTCCTTTTGCTCTTTCCTCATTCCTATTTCATCCACTCAAATTTTACCCCTCCATCCTCAATCCCCACTTACTCTCCAAATAGCCGGCCAATTGTAGATTTTTTTATCCCTCCCACAAAAACTATTTTTCACTTCTCCATTTTACTCTTCCAGCCCCATCCCATTCTAATCCTCCCCCAACATCAGCTCCCTTCTAGTTCCAGCCTCAACCAGCATCCATTCCCTTCTAGTCCCTGCATCAGCCCATTTCCAGTCCTAGCCACCCATCAGCCCATTTCCAGTCCTAGCAACCCCCCAACCCAATACCAGTCCTAGCCCCCCCATCAACCCACTTACAGTCCTAACCCCCCATCACCCCATTTTCAGTTTAAGCCCCCCTATAACCCATTACCAGTCCTAACCGCCCATCAGCCCACTTCCAATCCTACCCCATCAACCCATTTCCAGTCAGCCCCCCATAGCCCATTGCCAGTCCTAACCCCCCCCATCAGCCCACAGCCCACTTCCAGTCCTAACCCCATCAACCCATTTCCAGTCAGCCCCCCATAGCCCATTACCAGTTCTAACCCCCATCAGCCCACAGCCCATTACCAGTCTTAACCCCCCATAGCCCTTTACCAGTTCTAACCCCCCCTCAACAGCCCACAGCCCATTACCAGTCCTAACCCCATCAGCCCACCTCCAGTCTTAACCCCCCCAGCCAATTTCCAGTCCCAGCCCCCCCAATAGCCCATTACCAGTCCTCCCCCCCTCCCCCCATCGGCCTAAAGTAAAATTTAATAAAAAAATAAAGCGCTGGCTGCTGCCGCTGCCGCCGCGGCAGTGGCAGCATGGACTGACCCGCGGGGCCCCCTCTGCCTGGCTGAATCCCTCCCTCCGCGACGGCTGAGCCCCTCCGTGCAGGCTTTGAGAAGCGTGAAGGGAGAGTGTCTCCCTCGCGTCCCTTCGCGCCTCTCAAAGCCGGCACGGAGGGAGGGAGAGAGGGACGGACGGACGGATTCAGCCGGGCAGAGGGGGCCCCGCGGGACAGTCCATGCTGCCACGGCAGCAGAGGGGGCCCCGCGGGACAGTCTATGCTGCCGCGGCGGCAGCCAGCGGTTTTTTTAAATTTAATTTTAAGAAGGCTAACAATTTTTGTGGGCCCTTGTCAGCTGTGGGCCCTACGCCACGGCGTAGTTGGCGTATAGGTAAATCCGGCCCTGCCTATGCACATTACTGATTTATGGTTATTGTTTTTTTGTCTTAATAATTGTTTGTTTCACAATAACCATTATTAAGAAGGGACCTAGGATATCAATGCTTGACCCAGTACAAGCATTGCGGAACCTGTGTCTTTTGGGGAAACTGCTAGGTACGTATGACCTAGATTGGCCACTGTTGGAAACAGGATACTGGGCTTGATGGACCTTGGTCTGACCCAGTATGGCATATCTTATGTTCTTATGATGTTTTGCACCTTCAAAGTGGTAGGCATATTGTTTAAATCACATGGTGCTAACCCCCAAAACTCTATTTTAATTCCAGGTTGTAATGTGGCAAAACAGGACAAACACTGAGGAAATGAATACTCTCACAAAGCACTGTATATACATAAGGCATCATGCATTAAGGTGTTCTATTTTACAAGCAGTGATAAGGAATGTTGGCGCATGTTTAGCTTAACTGTGCTAGCACATGTTTGGTACTAAAAATTAGCACTGATGATATGACCAATCAATGCTAACTCTTGGGGGCCTTCACACCAAGTCCCCATGCAGTTATATTGGTGGGAAGCACCGCATCATGCTAAGCCTGCAATTGTGAATAACGTGGGTACACTTACTGCCACCCATGGAGGTGGTGGTCAGTGCACCCCCACTAACTGTAACATTGACATATTAATGCTGCCACACTAATCGCAATATGCAGGCAACACCCACTTTCCACCCCAATTCGTCCAATCATTTGCTAAATGGTTATCATGGGAGGACGTTTTTATCATACAGTAACCGTTACTATGGTCCTGCACTACCCATTTATCATGCACTAAACTCTGCAGTAACACGCTTTATTAAACATGCCCCCTTTATGGTATATTTTTTATCCATAAAAACAAAGTGGTTAGAAAAATTGTAAAGTTCACAAATGCTAATTTTCACTAAAAATAGAACTATACCTCAGTGAGAACATACTTACAGTATATTATCAAACCTAAGATGTGATTATACTGGTATGGCAACCTGTAACTGAAACTTGTACGCTGTCATTCCTCACAATCCCAACTACTATATAACCAGCTTTTTTTTTTTTTTACTGTCGGCCATTGAATTTTATACATGGTAGTGTGACATAATGGTTTCTTATTAGTGTCATATTATTAGTAATACATAATGTTACAGTATTATCTTTTATAGCCTAAAATTATATACAAAGGTACATTAATCTTCTATGAGAAAATGCTAGAGGTTTCTTTCGTATTCCGAATCAATGTATTTTCCTTGAAACAGTTAGGGCTATTATTAAAATCTGACAGAAAATCTATTTTCAAGTACCACTGCTTTCAAATGCAGTTGATGATGGCGATATTCATGTTGAGAGGAATTATGAACAGAACTGCATGAAAAACCCACAGCTCCTTCCCAAGAGAATTTAGATACCTCATTGACTTCTACATCTAGCATGAAATCTTGCATTTAATCATGTTAAGTAACCAAATACAGTGAGAAACAAAATTCATTTGTTTTTAGAGGTTCACAAAAAATCTTTATATACTTCTAAAATGGCAATGAATACTGTCTAGATCGGTGCCATATAATGAGAAAAATAATCTTTGAGCTTGATGTTTAATATGATAGGTATTGTCGTGAGTCAAAGTTAAGCACAAGGCTGGGAAAACCAATAAAATAAAAGGACCAAAACTCACATTAATATTATAGATGGTAAGGCCCACTTTAGATAGGAGAGAGGGGAATTGAGTTGCTCAGGTCAGGACATTCTTAATTCCCTTTGTATTTACAGAGGCTGTGCTGAAAGCAGCCTTTTGTAAAATCCCTGTATAGACACCTGCCTATATATGTGTATTTGCCAGCACATATGGAACAAGAGCGATTTTATAAACATGTGTAGAAACTAGTATACACAGGGCTTTAGAAGTGCAAGCAATGGCAACTAAACACGCAGATGCTGATTCTGCAATGCACAATATTTACATCACTCAATACAGATATCCCTCCTGATCTCAAATTCCCAATCTCTACCTGCTCGTAAAACCCCCTTCACCCTCTCTCTCTGACAGTGCTCCATATGGCTTCCTCCCCCATACTCCTTCCTGAAATCACGACTACTTCTCCCCTTCACTTGCACACCCCTAATATTATGACTATGCTTCACCAGACCTCTTACCAGGTACCCAATGTGGTAATTGAGCAGGGAGCAGGAACCGTCCCCAGTCACTCCTGTTCCAGTGGGTGCTTAAGTTCAAAATTGTGTCTCTGATTCCTAGCAGTACTATTGCAGAACTACTGCTAGGGATCAGGTAACCGAATAAGAAGTGTGTGTGTGTGTGTGTTGGGGGGGGGGGGGAGGTCTAGAGTTCCAGGGGGAGGATGAGAAAGGCTCTGGTGAAGTCAGAGGGAGTGTCGGAGTGGGATGCCCCCTCAAGCTAGCACTTGCATGATTTGGAACAGTTTCAGCTTTACAAGGGGGCTACAGTATTCACACCTATTCCTTTTCTGAGTCAGAGTTGTCTGGCAGTAAAAAAGCTGAGAAGGGGTTCTGTGCTCCTACCACCCAGTATTCAACCCACCGCAAACGGTATTTATTTTCAAACACTTTCCACAAGGCAGAATGAGCCCAGATAGTCAGCAGAAGTGCCAAGTAGCAGCTTTTGCTGAATATCTGCTGGGGATCTATGGTACAGTCCTGGGGTGGTTTCATTCTTTCCTCTCTTCTCGTACCTTTGCTGTTCACATGGGTCCCAGTGTTTCGCCTTCACTCCCACTGCAATGTGGGGTTCCGCAGGGTTCTATTCTCGCTCCATTACTTTTTAACGTCTTCCTTGCTCCTCTCGCTCTACTCATTCAGCAATCTGGTATCTCCTCTTATATCTATGCTGATGACATTCTCTTAGTTTATCACACTTCCTCCTCTGCTCCCGATCTCTCCCTGCTCAACGACTGCCTCTCTCTTGTTGCCTCCTGGTTCAGTTGCAACTTTCTGCATGTTAACCCGACTAAATCATCTGCCATCTGGTTATCCTTCGGTGCCCCCTCCCCCACTCTGTCCCTCACTGTCTGTCCATCCCATCCCTCTTGTTTCTACCCTCCGATACGTTGGTGTCACTCTCGACTCTTCGCTTTCTTTTCACCACATCTCCTCTGTGGTGCGTGCCTCTTTTCTCCATCTCCACAGAATTAGATCTATCCGCCCATTTCTTTCTACTCCCGCTATCACTACTCTTGTTCTCTCTCTCGTGATCTCTCGCTTAGACTACTGTAATGCTATTCTTGCAGGTCTTCCCTGTTATCAACTTCGCCGTCTCCAACTAGTTCAGAACACGGCCGCTCACCTCATTACTCACTCCCCTGCCAATGCTCATGTTACCCCCACCCTTCTCTCTCTTCATTGGCTCCCTATCTCCGGCCGATTCATCTACAAACTTCTTACCATCACTCACAAAGTACTGCACTCTAGTGTTCCGCAATATCTAGCCAACATTATTTGCCCTCAACCAGCCTCCTTGTCTCCTCCGTTCTGCTCATGGCAATCGGCTCTTTCTTCCTCCTCCCTCTCAGGCCCACCTTGAGCTCACCCGCCACTTTGCTTTCTTTTTCCTCAGTCCCGCCCTGTGGAATTTTCTCCCGCATTCCCTTCGCACTGAACCCTCCTTCCCTCAGTTCAAATCACTCCTTAAAACCCACCTCTTTTGTCAGGCCTACGACCTTCCTGCCCTCGCAGATGGCTCAGACCCCTCATCACCCTGTCCCCCCCCCTTCACAGCCAGTTTAGCTGCCCCCTGCTTAACTCACTCAACAGCCCTCCCTCGCCTTATATCTCTGTCTTCCTATGTTGTGTCTCAAGCCTGCTCCTTGCTCTGCCTCACTTTCCTGTTTTTTAATGGCGTTCCTTTCTCTTTTCTATCCTTAGTAGCCAACGGTTTATTGTATTGTACACTGCCCTGACGCTTTAGCAAGGGCGGTATATCAAGTTTAGCAAATAAAGATAAAGATAAATGATGACCACCTCAGGCTATCCAGATAGCAGCAATTTTCAGCCACTGTCTCTATTTCTATGGATGACGCTGCACTCCTCCCTGTTTTCTCAGGTCGCAAATTAGGAGTCAATTTTTTTAAATTGATTTTTTAACAAAACTATCAAGACAAAGTCAAACTAGGAACCAACATTGACTCTACTCTCTGTTTCTCTGCACACATCCAATAGATAGCTAAAACCTGCTGCATCTTTCTCTATAACATCAGCAAAATTCATCCTTCCCTTTCTACACACACTACTAAGACTCTTATCAACTCGCTAGTCACCTCTCATCTTGACAATTATATCTTGCTCCTCACTGGTCTCCAGATTGGTCACCTGTCTGCCGGCCCGAGACATGAGCAGGAATGTTGCCTGCACATGACCCTGCTCCACTAGAGGCCTTGCATCCGGCCACCCATATATTTCTAAAAAATCGGGATGCCTGAGAGACCCCAATCGGCGCTCCTTCAACCACACAGGCAGCATAGCCGCTCCTTATCCGTTGTCGCTTTCTAAGATCGGTTACCTGCAGCAGTGGCAAAGGACACAAACACAACACAGAGGCAAGGCCTTTTTTACTGTTGATATCATTACAAGCTCTGCTGATGCCACCCCTTTTGACTTTGACTTCCTGTTGTTTAGGGGGTGGGACTGGTAGCGCTCACAGCGATGCTGACAGCAAGAAAGGCCCTGTGTCTGTGTTGTGCTTGTTTTCTTTGCCGCTGTTGAAGAGGACCAAACATAGTGGGAACTTTACTGGCAGTGTCGCCATGAGCTCTGCTGGTTCCACTCTCATCAACCGGAAGTCAAAGGGGGCGGTACTGGCAGATAACAATGACAGTAAGAAAGTCACGTGGTTGTTTTGTGCTTGTTTCCTTTGCCATTGCCGCAGGAGACTGATCTTAGAAAGCAGCAGCAGCAGAGGGGGTAGGGATTGGAAAAAGATGCTGTGTTGGGGGGAGGGGAATGATATTTATGGGAAGACACTCAATAGAAATGCTGGGCCGGGGGGAGGTTAAGGGAAGAAAGGAGGAGGTGCTGGTTTAGAGATGAGGGGGAAGAAAAGGGGCATGGGAACTGTCAGACACAGGAGTGGGAGTAGGGTGGCAGAGAGAATATGACGATTTGGGATAGGGAAAGGAAGGATAGGGACACAAAGAGTAGATATTAGGGTCAGAGAGGCTGATAGGAGTGATAGGGCATATGCTTGACATGGGGAGAGTAGAGGGACAGGGAGATGCTGGACACATGGAGAAGTACTAAGACAGAAGAAATGGTGGATGGAAAGGGGTTGGAGAGAATAGATGTTGGGTAGAAAGCAGGGCCAGCATTAGGGGGTGGCAAACAGGATAGGATAGTTGCCCTGGGCCCCTATTCCACAGGTGGCTCTGAGCCTGCTTCAAGCTGAAGGAGCATAGGCTGTAGGTGGGCTTTGGAGGCCCCTTCACCAGTTTCTGCTTTGGGCCTCTGCATGTTTAACAACAGCCCTGGTAGAAAGAGTGGTGGAGAGAGCGACGAAGAGGAGATGTTGGATGAAAGGAGTAGGGAGAGAAGAGGTCAGGAAATACTGGATGGAAGTAGGTGGAAGGGAGAGAGAGATGAGTCTTGATGGAGAACAGAGAGCGAATGAAGGGTTAGTTAAAGACTGGGGAATAAGAGCAAGGGGAATAGAATAGCCAGGGTGACGGAAGGAGATGAAGAGCTGTAGATGCAAATAGATGCAGTAAAAAGAGGGAAAGCGAGGACTAGATTGTAAAAAATGAATGCATGAAATCTAAGTGGATAGAGAGACAGAAAAACAAATGGAAGAAAACTGAAAGTAAAGTTCAGTGTCTGATATGTAGTGGCGGAAACAGATGACACGAAGAGAGAGGAAAATGAGATATGGACAAAAGCCCTTGTAAAGAAAGCTAAAAAGACAGAAACCAAAGACTGGAGTCAACATAAGTAGAAAAATTAAGTGGTCCAACAACAAAGGTAAAAAAAATAATTTTATCTTTAAGTTTAGTGAGTGGACTGTCAGTTTTTGAATCTGCTGTTTATTTTGCACAGTGCAGGCAGAAATGCATCACTATCTATTTCCCTGGCGCTGCACTGCATGTAGAGTCTGGCTTCTTAGGATTTCAGTTTAATTTTGGTCAACATACTTTGTTTTGTAGTTTGTGGTCACTTATTTTGTACATGGTGAGGGTCTGTCTATATGCTGAAGTGTGTGACGGGCCAGGTATTCTGTTAGCATGGAGTTTCCATGCAGGAATCTGACTTCTTCAGTTTTCCCAATAGGTGTATGGATGTTCTAGGTTCTATGGTTCTGCCCTTTTCTGGGTAGGCTCCTTGTTGTGGGAGTTTTGGAAGTTAGTGCTGTTATGGAATGATACATTTGCTCTATGGGTCCTGTATTGTGGGTTCTTGCTTTCTTTTTATTCCTTGTGTGGAGTCAACAGTAGGGTGTTGGTGATCGGTAGTACAATACATTTTATCTTTGAGATTTGCGGTTTCGTATTCCTGATGCTGTCAGTCTGTAACTGTAAAATATTTTGTCACTTCAGATTCGATAAAATCTCAAATTTTAAGAGAATGTCTCTTAATTGTTTTAGTAGCCTGATAGCTTCACTGCTGCTGATTTCTGGGCTTTTCCAGTTCTGGCACTTTCCAATCCAGCCTGGGTACCAGGATCTTGAATTCATGGCTACCAAGCTGGTCATAATACTGACCAAATAAATCCAGTATACAGGTAATTATAATGGTTTATTCCTTTGTGGGTGTGTGAAAGTTAATTTTGATTCATGATTTTTGTTGTTTATTCTATTGTAATGACTGTTTTAATAAACTGTGTGTGCAAGTATGTTTGGAAAACATTTAGGTTTTTAGAAGGGCAGCATATAAATGTTAAAATTAAGTTTACGCAAATGAGGACCGCTGACTATGTAAATATTTATGCAAATGAGGACCAGTAGTAAATCTCCGCACATGGCCCTGCATGACCCTCCTTTTGGTCTTCCTCTGAATCATCTCTCTCCCCTTCAATCTGTTCAAAACTCAGCTGCACAGCTTATCTTCCGCCAGTGTCACTATGCTCATGTAATCCCTCTTCTCAAGTCACTTCACTAGCTCCCTATCCATTTCCCCATACAGTTCAAACTTTCCTACTTATCTACAAGTGCATTTATTCACTCTACACCCCTCCTCGGGAATTCCACTCCTCTAGCAGATCCCTTTTATCTGTGCCCTTCTCTTCTACTGCCAACTCCAGAATTCATTCATTCCACCTTGCTGCTCTGTATGCTTGGAACAAAATACCCGAGTCTGTGCATCAGGCTCTTTCTCTAGCCCTCTTTGAGGCTGTCTGTGGATCCCGGTGCTCCTCACTCTCTCGTCCACATCAGTTATGCGTATCATACCATATTCTAGTCCCCAGTTTTGATATTTTTTGTCTTGATTAGATTGTAAGCTCTGAAGAACAGGGCCTGTATCTTACATCTATCTGTGTCTTACATCTAATCATTTGTATAGTGCTGTGTTCACCTTGTAGCACTATACAAATGATTATTAGTAGTAGTAGCATCTGAATAGTGAAACTGCTTAAAATTAGGCTTTCTTTTTTGGGTCTAACTGTGCAGTTTTTTAGTCTGTTAGCGGACTGGATATTGTCACTAGCCACATAAGCTTTTGGATCGCTCTGGACTGCTCTATCTGGATAATGCCTCCGAGGTTGGAGGAAATATTCTGTGGCATTGACTGCTAGGCTCAATGGAGTTTATCTGGTTAGACGATACTGCTAGCCAGATAAACCCTTTTGAATATCGGACTCGTAATGATTTAGTGCACTGTAGGACTAACAATAGCAGCAAATGCAAGGATGGTATAGATGTGTTTTCTTAGCAGCAGATTCACAACAAGCTCTTTTCTTATACAAATAATATACACTTCCCCTATGACACCTAAATACCAGTACGTCACAAGGTCTCTCTTGTACTTCCGGTGCCAAAGGACAATCGCTCTGTTTAACCTCAAGCCAAATAGAAAATAAAACCAGAGCTTTACAGTCTTTCTGAGGCAGAGAATGATGACAAAATCCAGGTCACGTTCTAGGAAGCAGCAGGGACTCCATGGCAGGAGCTGTTTATCATACTTGCCCCAGGCCTATGAAATAATCCTTCACAGTGAGCTCTGTGCTTGAGCATGAAGATAAGGCCTGATGGTGTATCAAGGGCTAGTTGATAGGGTATGGTGTTCCTAAAGTGCTTGTAGGTCTTAGGGTGTTGCTTTAGGTGGCAGAACAAACACAAGATGCCTGGCAAAGAGCAATGGCAAAAGTGATGCCAAAAGTAATATCATTCTGTAAAAATGAGGAGGATAATTTTGTAACAGGGCACCTAGAATGTGCCTATTTTAAACCTATTTTTCAAAGTCACATGAGGTAATTTTTTTAAGTCACACCAAGATTTACATGTGTGTCTGAGTGCATAAATCTACTGTAGATATATGCGTGTAATTGGACATTTATATATGTATTTGTCATGTTCACCATGCTGAAAGTAAATGTGTTGAGCTGATCATGGATACTTTCACTGTGGGTGTGTACAGGGTGAATTTACATGTGGTTTGAAGGGTCTAGGCATAGGAATTTCTTTTTTTTTTTTAAGTGCAATCAAGTCAATGCTGACTCCTGGTGACCTAGCAGCCTCTGAGTTTTCTTGGCAAGGTATGACCAGAAGTAGATTGTCAGGCCTTTTCTTCCAAGGCAATGGAGGGTAAAGTGACTTGCCCAGTGTCACAAGGAGTGCCAATGGGAATCAAGCCCTGATCTCTTGGGTACTAGGCTGCTGCTATAACCACTAGGCTACTCCTCCACACACTAGCCATAGGGCTGGTATTTCATGGCTTAAACTAACGCATGCTTCCACCAATTTATGCCACTGTTGTATAAAATAACCCAGAGTCAGGAAGTGCTCCAGCTCCATTCTACTATACCACTAGCGACTGAATAGATAGGCTTGGGGGAGGGGGGCATTGACTAGGAGTTGGGAGAGCTTATGGGCAGTGGGTAGGCTTACCCTATAAATATTGAATATATCTTTGAGAGGCAGTGGGGGGTCTTTAAGGAGGTATCTTTCACAGTTCTGGTGGTAAGTCATCCTCCCTTTAAGGCATGGATTGTCAGCACCCTAGAAAGGAGGTCACCCTTGGATAAGGCCAGTGATGAAGTACTAGAAGCAAATCCATCTCAAGAATGGAAGAAACAGCAAGTTTGTCTTGTAGACAAATGCTTCAGATGACCTCAAAGTACCATTGCCCTGGACAGAGAATCTGTTTTGTTTTTTACTAGAGCCCCCCCCCCCCCATGCTGGTGACTGGTTTTGAGCCCAAGAATCAGGCAAGACTAAGGGGTCGCCTAGGGCAGGAGCTTTTGAGGGAAGTAAAGAGCAGCTGTAGTCAAAGCTTCACAGCTCCACTAACTCAAAGAACCATCAGCATATTCTTTTACCTACGGGGGCACGCATGTATAAATAATGAAGTTTAATATTAAACATGTGTGGTCATTCCAAGCTGTGAATAGCAGGGATGGACTTTCCATTGAGACGTCCACCCCTGCTATTTTGCCCCCTCTGCATCCCTAGCTAACCTCCCCATACGAAAAAGGTGTTTGTATGGGGAGGCTAGATGGGAGTGGGAAAGGGGTGGTGCAGTGGGCGGTCACTGGCCCCGGACGTACAGGGCTGATTTCGATGTATGCCCTGTACATCTGGGGCTGGCAGACTGGATGGGGAACTTATTCTACCTCTAAGGTGGAATAAGTTCCCCTAGATGGTGAGGGCTGGCAGTCCTGGGTGGCAGAAGGGGTCACAGGGGTTGCAGGTGATTCTCTGTAGCCTGATCCTGTCCTTAGGAGGTCAGATTGGGGGGGTGGTGTCGACTGTGGGAAATTGCAGAACAGGTCAGCAACTGGGGATTGCGGCTCCACTCAGGAGCTTTGACTGAGTTAGCTGGGTAGATGCCTGTATGTGCAGGCCAACCAGAAATGGGTCCCGGCCTGCACATACAGGCCTAGTCACAATTCTGATCCGGCGGGGCTAGACATGCTCCGTGGGATCAGAATCGTTTCTGCCCCTGTGCATCTGATTCTGATCAGGCACACAGGGACATTGATGTCCTGATCGGAATGAGACACATGATGTACAATTATGCATTTTTACAGGAGGACTGGTGTTGTGGGATCATGCTTGCTAAGTTAAAATGTCAAAATCTTGGGAGATGGGGTCCTAAGAGCAGAAGGTTTGCCTAAGGCACCCAATACCTTGCACTGGCCCTGCTGGTAATATCATTTCTGGCCCTGGTTGAGAGCAGTGTGATGAGTCACAAGTAGGTATTACTTTATGATATCTGGAAGGCAGTAGTAAGGATGGAAAAGGCTCTTTTTAATGCTGTTTCTCAGATGTTGTGTTTTTCCAAGGAACTGCAACCAAACTGAAGGAGCATGGAAGAAAGCTGAGTCACCTAAAGCAGCAAATGAGTTTACTGGGGACTCAGGTGGCCTCCTGACAAGTCATGAGAGACTAGGGTTGCCAACTTTTTCACCGAGAAAAACCCGACACCTGTGGCTTGCCATGCTCCACCCATTCTCCGCCCCTAGTCCCACCCCTGCCCCGCCCCCAGCCCCACCCACAAAAATTACCGAGGATACGTGTAGGCTAACTTCCTTGGTCAGATAATAATTAAACTGGGAACCCCAAAATCCAAACATGAAATGTACAACACTGGAGAAATAAAACTATAAAGTAATTTCCTCTTGCACTAAACAAAAACGCAAAGATGTTAGCAATACACACTTCCCAGACCAGACATATTCCAGTTAATAAATTCAAAATAAAAAGTATTTTTCTACCTTCTGTTTGGGCGTTTTATTTTTCAGTTGCAATTGCTCCACTTTCTTCTGGTTTCTTCGTGTCTTCTGCGAGCTATCCATTTGTCCTTTCTTCTCTTTTAGATGTTTTCCATTCTCTCTCTATTTCTGCTTTAACATACTGATTGTTTCCCTTTTGCTCTTTCCCCCAATTCTTTCCTTATTCCTTTATCATCCGTTTAAATTTCACCCTTCCATTCTCAAGCCCCTCTTACTCTC
This sequence comes from Ichthyophis bannanicus, assembly GCA_033557465.1. Taxonomy (NCBI): domain Eukaryota; kingdom Metazoa; phylum Chordata; class Amphibia; order Gymnophiona; family Ichthyophiidae; genus Ichthyophis; species Ichthyophis bannanicus. The sequence goes on from CM066031.1 coordinate 1,044,740,508, forward strand.
CCAATACCGGCCCATCATAGACTTTTCTTCCACACAAAATATTTTTTCCCCTCTCCATTCTCATTCCCCATCCATTCTAGTCCTCCCCCCAAATCAATTCCCTTATAGTTCTAGGCCCACCCAGCATCCACTCCCTTCTAGTCCCATTCTCCCATGCCCCACATCAGCCCATTTCCAGTCCTATTCCAGCTCTTCATCAACCCATTTCCAGTGCTAGCCCTCACATCACAGGCCATTTCCAGTCCTAGCTCCCCCCCCCCAATCACAGCCCATTTCCAGTCCAAGTCCCCCATCACAGCCTATTTCCAGTCCTAGCCCCCCCCCCACCATCACAGCCCATTTGCAGTCCGAGTCCCCCCGCACCATCACAGCCCATTTGCAGTCCGAGTCCCCCCGCACCATCACAGCCCATTTGCATTCCTAGCCCCCCTAATCACAGCCTATTTCCAGTCCAAGATCCCCCTTCCTCCACCATAGCCCATTTCCAGTCCAGGTCCCCTCCACCCCCATCACAACCCATTTCCAGTCCATGTCCCCCCCCCATAACCCTTTTACCGTCCAGGTCCCCCCCCCCTCACAGCCTATTTCCAGTCCAATTTTCCCCCCCCCCCATAGCCCTTTTCTGGTCCAGGTCCCCTCCACCCCCATCACAACCCATTTCCAGTCCATGTCCCCCCCCCCATAACCCTTTTACAGTCCAGGTCCCCCCCCCATCACAGCCTATTTCCAGTCCAAGTCCCCCCCCCTTTGCCCTTTTCCCTCCCACGTCCCCCCCCCCCTTCGCCCTTTTCCATTCCCGGTCCCCCCCACCACCCCCAATGCAGTCCTTGCCCCCCCCCCCCCCCGACCAGCATCGCGGCTGTCTGAGGCTTCAGAGGGAGCCGGGGAAGCCCGTGCGAGGCCCCGGCTCCCTCTGTACAGCCACCAGCGTGAAGAGCCTTTTCCTTCACGCTGGCGGCTGTTCCTGTGAAGCCGCGAATGCTGGGAAAGGTTAAAGGGCAACCGTGAACCTTTCCCAGCATTCGCAGCTTCACAGGAACAGCCGCCAGCGTGGAGGTAAAGGCTCTTCACGCTGGGGGCTGTTCAGAGGGAGCCGGGGCCTCGCGCGGGCTTCCCCGGCTCCCTCTGAAGCGGAGAAACGCCGGTTTTTTTGCTCTGGCCGCTCCCGATCTTGCGGCCAGAGCAAAAAAACCGGCTTTTAAAGGGCCGGTTTTGCCTCTGTGCCGGCAGCCAGCCTGGCCGTGGAAAAACCGGCCAGGCCGGCTGAAAACCGGCCAGTTGGCAACCCTATGAGAGACACTCATATTAAGGATAACTTGGCTCTCCATAATAAAGTAGAACTATTGGAAAATTGGCTCTGGAATAAGAACTTAAGGCTGCTTAATTTTCAAAAAACACAATTTTGTTATCTTAAGAATGATAGAGGATATATTTGAAGATACTGAATGAGGATAGAATTGGTGCTTCCAGAATGTGCTGTCTGCCTCCAGGGAAGTGTTTGGAGGAGGATGAGATGGATGCTATTATTTCAGTTGGTAGTTTAGACATCTCTCCTTTTTCTGGAAATGTCCTGGGAGGATACACCTACTAGAACTACCCTAATAGTGACTTTAGGTGCTGATTTGGACAAAATGTTGATATTCTGAATTTACCTTTTAAAAATAAAGATATTGGGCTCAGTATTCAAAGGCACTTACAGGGTTTGCAGACCGTGCCGCTGAATATCCTTGAGTACACTGCCACATTCCCTGATGCTAACTGGCTAGCACTGGGACATTCCATAGGCAGTCCGGGATAACCGGTCAGCAGTTATCCCTCACAGCAAACGTTAGGCACAGAAAAGGCTGTTCTAGCTTTTGCTGCCAAAGCTAACTGGACCCAGATGACTATCGCCACTGACCAGTTAGCTTCTGGCTTCAGCGGCTAACCCAGATATTCAATGTCCATGATCAGATATGGCGCCAGCATTGAGTATTTGGGTTTAGTGTTCAGTTGCGATGGCTGGGTGCTGGAATTGAGCTAGCCGTCACTGCTGAATATCGGGCTCATTAGTTTCGTTTAGTTATATTTGATATACTGCCTATGGCAAGTAGCAACTAGGCGGTTAAGGGAGTATTTGTTCCCAGATGTGGCCAAATCTACACAATTTAGGAGTAAGCTTAACTTTGAGTTTAAAGCTTATGTGGTGAGAGCAGGGTGGATTTTTTTTTAAGACCTCTCTAAGTGCTTAGTGGGCTACTCCATAGAATATATTTGCTTTCTTTGAATCTTTGCTTATGACGCATTGGGAGTGAAAGATTTAGATGGCCTAGAAGAATTCTGTTTTAGTTAAATTTGGTAATTTCTTGTTCTTTTTCTTCTATATTAACTTCATTTTCCCCTCCCCCTTTTGACTGGGACTTGGACAGTCAAGTTATCCTTAATATGAGTGTTTCTTTGTGCTTATGTAAGATTCTAATTTAATCATTTATTTATTTTATTTATTTACAGTCTCTTCTATACCGCGCTATTCAGCATCAGCGCGGTTTACAATGAACAAAGATTACACATTTCCCGGGGTACTTTGTGTTTACAGTGAACAGGTGTTAAAACTTGGATAACTGGGGTAACTATTTACATTTACAACATATTAGGATTCACTTCCTTGGTCTTAGTCATGGGTGTTTGCGTGGTTTGTGAGGTTGGTGTCATAGCTGCGTTGTTTACAGGGTAATACTGGAGGAAGAGGTGGTGTTTCAAGGCCTTTCTAAACTGGAGTAGGTCTGGTATTGTTCGGATGTCGTGAGGGAGGCTATTCCAGCATCTAGGTGCACAGAATTTGAAAGCCCTGCCCGCTGTTGACTGGGTGCATTGTGTAATTGATCTTGGAACTACCAGGGTATTGAGTGCTACAGACCGTCTGGCTCTGTTGGAGGATGTAGTCTGGATGAACTCTGTTAGTGATGAGGATGAGAGTCCATTGATAGCCTTGAAGGTCAGAAGTAAGATTTTGTATGTGAGTCTACCATGTATCGGGAGCCAGTGGAGGTGTTTTAGGATGGGTGAGACATGGTCTCTCCTGGATGCTCCATGTAGGACTCTTGCTGCGGCGTTCATTGCCAGTTGCAGTGGATGCTAGGTGGACTGAGGGAGACCATGCAAGACTGAGTTTGCGTAATCGAAGTGTGGTATGACCAGTGCCTGATTGTCCTGAAATCGTCTGGCTCCAGCAGGGATTGTAGGTGTCTGAGGGATCGGATCTTATGGTAAACCGCCCTCACCATGTTTCCTATGTGCACCTTCATATCCAAGCGTTGGTCTAAGGTGATGCCAAGGTATCTGATGGTGGGTTTGGTCTGGAGGTCTGCTCCCTCTACTTTTAGGAAGGGCGGTGTGGAGAAGTCTCGATTCCTTGTAATGAATAGCACCTCAGTTTTCTTGTTTTGTATCCTGAGGTTCTGGGTTTGCAGCCAAATGGATACTGCATTAATGCAGTTTGTTAGTGGGGAGAGGTCAGGGTTCTCTGTTGAAAAAGGCGTGTAGAGCAGCACGTCATCTGCGTATATCAGGCAGTTGACACTGAAGGACCGGATGAGGTTGCAGATGGGTTGCATGTATATATTAAACATCAGAGCGGAAAGGGAAGATCCCTGCGGGACACCTTGCTTTTGGTGGAACGGATCTGATGATGTATCACTGGATCGTACCTGCTGCCATCTATCAGAAAGGTAGGACTTGCACCATTCAAGTGCTTTGTCGGTGATTCCTTTCTCCTTGAGGTGTACCAGGAGATGCTCGTGGCTCACGGAGTCGAATGCCGCTGCGATGTCCAGGAAGACCAGGACGAATCCTTGGCGAATGTTGTCAATGCCTGCTATTATGTTGTTGAAGAGTGTGGTAAGAAGTGTTTCAACTCCATGGGCTTCTCTAAAGCCGTGTTGGCATGGGTCCAGTGGTGCGGAGGTTTCTATGTGATCTTGTATTTGCATTTGTACTTCCTTTTCCATTATTTTTGCCAGCAATGGTATGCTAGATATCGGTCTGTAGGATTCTGGCTTATGGGGGTCGAGTTTATTGTTTTTTAGTAGAGGTCTTATGGATGTGCGCTTGAGGGATGGTGGGAATGCTCCTGTTGTGAATGATTGTTCCATGAGTCTGGTTATAAAGGGACTGAGGTTGGTCCGTAGATCTTTGATCCAGAATGCAGGGCACGGGTCAGTTTGAGCAGTGGTCGTATTGATGGCAGCAATGGTGTCCTCGATGCGTTTTTTGGGTGGTGTTGAGAAGATGGTGAGAGGTTATTGATAGCTTGGTTCAAGGGTGGTGCTGGGTATTGGGGTGTTGTTGGTCTGACAGAGCTTGGATTGCAGATAGTCGGCGAATATTTGAGGGTGGATTTCCTCCATGGATAATCCTCTACTTTTACATGTGTTACTTTTTGTAAAATTTTTGAAAATTCTGGAATAAAACTAGATCAAGGGGAAAGACAACAGTCACTCAGGAGTGCATGCTTCAGAGTAGGGTATCTACAGGAAATATCATCAAGAAAGGGAAATTAGGGGGGGGGGGGCGCTCGTGAGCCCAATCAAGATGGTCACGAACCCATGAGGCTCCTCAGCTACTTCCCCCTAATCCCGGTTAATCTGGTATCAAATATGATGTTACTGGATTGAAAACGTGCGGATGAATAACGCTACGATAGCTATGTAAAATGATGCTACCAGATCGTTTGTCCTCCTAACCGATGGCTAAGAATTCTACGTCCTCCCTGTTTGACACCCGGAGGGGAGCTGGGGTTTATGGGACTCTAAATAGCACAGGATGGAAATCGGCATGCTTGCAGGGCCGGCCCGTCCATTGAGCAAGAATGTTTTTTGCACAGGGCCCCGCGTTTCAGGGGGCCCCGCGCAAAGAACATTCTGCTTTTTTTTTTTTAAAATTACATTAAAAAAAAAACCTGTCTCTGGCTGCTGCCGCTGCCGCGTCCATCGCAGCAGCGGCAGAATGGAGTGTCCCGCGGGGCCCCCTCTCCTCGTTGAGCCCTCTGCAAGGGCTTTCAGATTCGCGAAGGGAGAGTGCTCCCTCGCGTCTCTGTAAAGCCCACAGGGGCTAATGGGAAATTTCCCATCAGCCCCTCGCGTCTAAAGGGGCAGATGGGAAATTTCCCATTAGCCCCTGCGGGCTTTACAGAGACGCGAGGGAGCACTCTCCCTTCGCGAATCTGAAAGCCCTTGCAGAGGGCTCAACGAGGAGAGGGGGCCCCGCGGGACACTCCATTCTGCCGCTGCTGCGACGGACGCGGCAGCGGCAGCAGCTAGAGCCAGGTTGTTGTTTTTTTAAATTTGCCAGAAGGGAAGGGGGGGGGGGGTTAAGACTGGTAATGGGCTGGGGGTCTGATGGAGGCTGTATTGAAATGGGGTGATGGGGGATTAGGACTGGAAATGTGCGGGGGGGGTTAGGACTGGAAATGTGCTGGGCGGGGGGGGGGGGGTTAGGACTGGAAATGTGCTGGGGGGGGGTTTGGACTGGAAATGTGCTGGGGGGGGGGTTAGGACTGGAAATGTGCTAGGGGGGGGTTAGGACTGGAAATGTGCTGGGGGGGGTTAGAACTGGAAATGGGCTGGGGGGGTTAGGACTGGAAATGTGCTGGGGGGGGGTTAGGACTGGAAATGGGCTAGGGGGGGGGGTTAGGACAGCTAATGGGCATGGGCTGATGGAGGCTGACTGGAAATGGGGTGAGGGGGGGTTACCACGGGAAATGGGCTGGGGGGGGTTTAGGACTGGAAATGGGCTAGGGGGGGGTTAAGACTGCTAATGGGCTGGGGCTGATGGAGGCTGACTGGAAATGGGGTGGGGGGTTAGGACTGGAAATGGGCTGGGGGGGGGGTAGGACTGGAAATGGGCTAGGGGGGGTTAAGACGGGTACTGGGCTGGGGGTTGATGGAGGCTGACTGGAAATGGGGTGATGGGGGGTTAGGACTGGAAATGGGCTGGGGGGGGGGTGGTTAAGACTGGTAATGGGCTGTGGGCTGATGGGGGCTTTCTGGAAATATCGTGGTTTTGGGTTAGGATTTCTAATGGGCTAGGTGGGGGTTAGGAAAGATAATGGGCTATGGGGGCGCTAGGACAGGAAATGGCTGATGGGGAGGGGTTAGGACTTGAAGTGGGCTGATGTGGTTAGGACTGGTAATGGGCTGTGGGCTGATGGGGGGGTTAGGACTGGCAATGGGCTATGGGGGGCTGACTGGAAATGGGCTGATGGGGTTAAGACTGGAAGTGGGCTGATGGGGGGGTTAGGACTGGTAATGGGTTATAGGGGGGGCTTAAACTGAAAATGGGTTGATGGGGGGCTAGGACTGGTAATGGGTTGGGGGATTGCTATGACTGGAAATGGACTGAGTGGACGGGGAGGCTTGAACTGCAAATAGCTGATGGGGAGGGAGCTTGGAATGGAAATGGGCTGTGAGGGAAGGGAGCTAGGACTGAAAATGGGCTGATGGAGCAGCTAGGATAGGACTGGAAATGGGCTGTTGGGGGGGAGCTAAGATTGGAAATGGGCTGTGGTGGGGGCTTGAATTGAAATGGACTCATGGAGGGGCTAGAACTGGAAGTAGGCTCATGGGGGGCTTGGACTGGAATTGGGCTGAGTGGAGGGGAGCTAGGATTTGACATGGGCTGATGGTGGGGCTAGGAAATGACTAGAAATGGGCTGATGGGGGGCTAGGATTGGAAATGAGCTGATGAAGGGACTCAGACTGAAAATGGATGGGGGAGCTAGGACTGGAAATGGGTTGATGGGGGGCTAGGACTGGAAATGGGCTGATGCAGGGACTAGAAGGGAATGGATGCTGGGTGAGACTGGAACTAGAAGGGAGCTGATGTTGGGGGAGGATTAGAATGGGATGGGGCTGGGAGAGTAAAATGGAGAGGGGAAAAATATTTTGTGTGGGAGGGATGAAAAATCTACAATTGGCCGGGTATTGGGAGAGTAAGTGGGGATTGAGGATGGAGGGGTAAAATTTGTGTGGATGAAATAAGAATGAGGAAAGAGCAAAAGGAGAAAGATTAGTATGTTAAAGCAGATGTAGAGAGAGAGGATGGAAAGAAAACTAGAAGAGAGAAGAAAGGACAAATGGACAGCAGACGATGGAGAGTTAGCAGAAAACATGAAGAAACCAGAAGAAAGTGGCTGGAGCAATTGCAACTGAAAAAAAATGCACAAAAGGTAGAAATATATCTCTTTATTTTGAATTTATTAACTGGAATATGAAAGCTCTGGGAAATGTGCATCATTAACGTCTGCGCTTTGTTTGGTACAAGAGGAAATTGATTTATAGTTTTATTTCTACAGTGTTGTTGTACATTCCAAGTTTGGCTTTTGGGGTTCCCAGTTTAATTATTGCCTTCCTGTTTCTAAATTGCGATTCCTTGTTTGGTGATGGTCTATGTTCTGCATGTGTAACTGAGCTGAGGTATTCTGTTTATGTAATTCCTATTTGACATTGCCACTTGTTCTCTTTCCCCAGTATTCTCTGAAATGTACTGGTTTAATATTTGCAGTGTTTCCTTTTGATAGGTAGGGTCTGTTGCTTTGTGAGTCCTGGTAATGCTGTCAGGATACAGCGGGTTTGCTATGGGTTCTAAATGGGCAGCGTTTGTAGTAGTTCCTAATGTGCCTGGCGGTTGGCACTGGATTATAGTAATGTAGAAATCTTTTAGTCTTTCTTTATCCATACACTCATTAAGAGACATGTTTACTAAAAGTTAGTGAATGGTAACATTATGCAAATATTTATGCAAATAAGACCACTTATGCAAATGAGGCCCCGCACCGAGTTTCCGCACATGGCCCCGCACCCCCCTTGGGCCGCCCCTGCATGCTTGTTGCCGCCGGATACCTCTGCCGACACTCTTTCTGGCTGTAATCTGCCTTTGAGGATCTGCCCCACGAAGTACTTTTGAGGAAACCCTCTTAACACAGTGAGTTACAATAAATGCAAGAGTTACTGTTTAGGCTGAGGCTTAAGGAGTGAAACTGAAGTCCACTGCAGCGTTAGCCTGACTATAGGAGCCTAAGGAAGGGGTTAACGTTCCCCGGGTGCGAAGTACAAGCGTTTGCTGAACCCCACAAGCTTAATTTTGCTGCCATTACAAAATACCTGTGTGGAGTCCAGTGGAATGCAGACGGGGGCTCTAGTATTGGTGGGAAATTGTTGTGTGCTCTCTCTGGAACGCACAGTGGTGCTGACGCCACTTTCAACTTGTGGAGAGAGAGCGCAGAAGCAGACGGCACTGATTCACAAAATGGCTGGAACGCAAATAAAGACAGGCAAGATGGCCGCCGTTTCTTTTTAAAGGGCCCAGCTGATTGATCTGGTTCCGACGGAGATAGCATGAAATTGCGAGCGGCTCTTCAGGGATTCGGCAGAGTCTTTCCACTAAGCAGAGGAGTAACGCTCGTGGTATGTACCAGCACAGTAAGTCCTTGCCTGCTTTCATAGGAAGAAAGTTGCAGCTCCAGATTTATTCTTATGGGTTATTCCATGCCCTAGCTGAGAGCTCCATCTAGTGGCTCTTTTTGGTACTGCAGACAAAGGACAAAACGATCCTTTTCTATACTTTTACAGGACAAAGGCACCTTTCCTTATTAGTTGCAGCAGTCTCCTCTCTGGTCTTCTCGCAGCATTGTTGATATACATAGTGATTTACCTCTGTGGATAAGTGGGATTCCAGGGTCAGATGCTGTCTTACATTAATCATAGACAACAGGGTCATCTCGAAAATTGAGGCTGGTTCGGGAAACAAATTCCTCTTAGGATCCACGCCTCTTGCCCCAGCAGGGGTTAGCCTCTGAGTTCTGACCTCCTACTTATGCACCACTTGATTTGAAGTTCCGAAGTGCCCCTCGGATCGGTGGATGTCGCGGGTCAGTTGAAGTTCTCCTGGCCATTATAATTTCCTGGTGGTGTGAGAGAGAGAGCCTGCTCCAAACCTTGGGTCATATACTGTGCACGAGAGGCTACAAGTGTGAGAAAGCTGCTGTGACAAACGAAAAATGGCCACTACAAAATCCTATGCATCTTCCTTATCCAAGTTTGCTAGATCATCAGACTCCATAACAGCAAGCTCTTCAAATACAGCTGAAGGAGCCTCCATCTCCAAATCCAATTCAATGGGACCGCAGGCTCCGGTTACGAAAGCAGATTTTTTGGAAATATTAAAGGAGCTTAAGCTTTTCCGACAGGATTTCACCAAGGCGGTGAATGATATCCGAGCTGATCTTAAATCTTAAACCTAATACTTATGGGCATTTCAAAACAAAACATCAAAAGAATTCAACTAGCGCAAAATGCAACAGCTAGAATTATATTAAAAATAAACTCACTCCAACACATAACACCGATACTAGCATACCTTCATTGGTTACCGATACAAAGCAGGATAATATACAAAACAATAATAACTGCATTCAAAGCCTTAAACGACATGGCTCCGAAGACATTATGTAATCTAATATGCAAAGAACCACCTAAGCCTACTCATAGAAAAGGACAATTAAATAAACTAAAGATTCCAAAAGAATTCATAAAAACTCACAAATTAACAAACAATAGAGCCTTTTCCCACATAGCTCCAACCATCTGGAATTCCCTGGGAGGACCTACGATCACTAACAGAGATCACGGAATTCCGAAAAAAATTGAAAATGTATCTATTCACTAAACACTATAATACCATAGAAAACCCTCCACTCGACTTAGATAAAGGCTAAACAGGAACCTGCCCACATCAAGTTTATACTTCCTACTATAACGGACAACATACATAGCTTAAACGAAATGACACTCCATTCTAATATGCCCTAATACCTCCACATGTATATAGTTGCAACTGTTATGTACTGCCTTTAGTTGTACAGACATTACATTCTGTATAGATAAATTATTACTCACACTGTTCTAGTTGAAATACTCTGCTTAGTTCTTAAGATGTTAAGATGTTTAGATGTTCTATGTAAAAAGTTAAAATGTTCTATGTTCTATGTAAAACAAACTTCGCTTTGTTAATTGTTGTTAATTGTACACCGCAACTGATCGCTGGAAGATGCGGTATATAAATGAGTGTTAAATAAATAAATAAAATAAATGACAGGGTAACACAAACTGAGATCAATATATGAGAGCAAATGGATTCGACTGTGGCTTTCCAATCTAAAATTATAAAATTGGATCAACTCACGAAAGATCTTAAGGAGCGACAAGATGAGCTTGAAAACAGGCAAAGACGCAATAACATCAGAATATTCGGTCTACCTGAACAATCCAGAGGTCTGGAGGATACTGTAGCTCTAGTCCAAGAGTTTTACGCCTTTTGTGTACCGAATGTCTCCCAACCTGTGCATTTAGAAAGGGCACATTGATCCTATGGGGCCCGAAGGGCTTCTAACGCTCAACCATGCGCAGTTATCACCTGTTTCAGCTTCTTCAAAGATGAAGTGGCCCTCATGAGAAGTATAAGAGGCAAACGCTCGGTCTTTAAAGGACAAGCGATTCAGATATACCAAGACTTATCTCAATATACCTTGGAGCGACGGAGAAGTTTCAAACCTTTAACTCAGGTGCTGCAGAAGCTTGCAATTCCTTATAAATGGGGATTTCCCTTTGTTTTAATGTTTGACTGGAACAATAGTACTCAAAAAATCTTGGATCTGGCAGCAGCAATGGAGTTTTTAGACCTGATGCAACATGGTGATCGCCCATCATGTCCAAGAAGTACAAATGGAGAGAGGGAGATGTCCTTGCCTAAAAGACGCAAAGTACCTAGATCTCGCAAGTCATCCAACTCGAATCTTCAAAAAGAAATGGACATTTCCACTCCTACATGATACCATTATGCCTGTTATTGTTTGTTTGCTGTGGGTTTTGTCTGGGGTAGTTTTCTTTCTTTCCTTTTCTTGCAATGTTTAGGGTGGGCCTCAATGAGGCAAGTTAGGTTCTGAGGTGGGTTAGCTGAAACCAAATGAAGGGGGTAGGGAGGAGGCAGAGGAGGTGGAGGGTCATGATGGTGGGAGGAGAGAGAAAGGAGGTTGGGGGAATTGGCATAAGGGATGCTTGGAGAACTAAGGAAGCATTTTATGGGGCTATGTCCATTTACAGTAATGGGATGAAGGAGGGGAGGGGGGGGAGAGGGCTTGTCATATACTTATTCATATTGCCTTCTCTGGTGACACTAGTTGTGTCCCGATATTTGCGATGCTTATATATTTGGTTTGCTTCCTGCATATATAGGAAGGTAGGGGCAGAAGGGGGAGGGAAGGGAGGGGTGGGGGGGTTCTTCTGACCCGGGCATCAAACAGCTCACCTTGAGCAAATGGGACATGCTTTATGTTCAGCTGCGGGCTGTGGGAAGAGAGAATAATGGTCTTAAGGGAAAAGAGGTTGCTGTTAAAAGTATAGGGAGGGTGGATAATTGGGTTAAGTTTAGGATGAAAATTCACAAGTGGCTTCATTCAATAACTGGGAATGGTTAGGGCTATTTCATGGAATGTGCATGGCTTAAATAACCCATGCAAACGTAGGAGGGTTTTGGACCAGCTGGGCCGGGAGAAAGCTGAGATGATCTTTCTGCTGGAAACCCATTTCTTTTGGAAACCCATTTCTCCAAGCATGACCACTTTGAGTCTGCTAGAAATAGGTTTCCACAAATACACCTGGCTAACTTCTCTTCAAGGAGGAGGAGGGGTGGCTATTCTGTTTTCCTCTACGTGCCCCTTTCAGCTTATTAGCGAAGATGTAGATCCGGAGGGTCGTTTTCTGATTCTGGTGGGTTCTATTCAAGGGATCACTGTGACTCTCATAAATGTATATCTTCAGGAACTTCAAAAATTCAGTCAAGGTGAATTGTTCATAGGAGGAGACTTTAACTGTGTCTGTTCTGAGATGGACCACTCGGGAAGTCGGATTTCAGGGAAGAATCCGGGAAGTGTATTAGAGAAATGGGTTTTGCATTTCGATCTGTGTGATGTTTGGAGAAGATTACATACTCTGGAAAGGGATTACACTTTTTACTCTAAGGTACACAATTGTCACTTTTGTATTGATATGTGGTTTATGGCAAGGTCAGGAATTTCATGACTGACTCAGGCAAGTATTGGAACCATGGGCCCATCGGCCATGCAATCATTTCCATTGAGATTTCATTGGGGGGAAATGAGTCCTCACCTCATCAGTGGTCTTTGCCTCGCACATTATTACTTAATTCGGAGTTTGCCTCTGCAGTCTGGAAAGGTTGGATGGAGTTTTTAGACTTTAATGACTCCTCAGATGTATCCAGAGCTCTGCTGTGGGATGCTGGGAAGGCAGTGTTGCGAGGGCATCTCATCTCTCTGTCGAGTGCTTTTAAAAAGCGTCTAGTGGGCAAATCGGAGGATCTGCGGAGAGAGATTGTGGAATTGGAAAAAAAACCTAGGAAGGGAGGGGGGATAAGGTATGGAGATTGTTGACAAACTGTAGGGGGGAATTGGCGGCCCTCAAGTCGGAACGCGTGGCATCGCTGTTCCTAAGAACGAGGCAACGTTTTTACGAACAGGGGAATAGAGCTGGGAAGTTGTTGTTGTGGCAATTAAAATGGCATTGGCAGCGTCATAGAATAGAGGCCATCACATCTACATAGGGCCAGGTTCTACATGGCTCTCGGGACATAGCGGCCACCTTTGCTAGATTCTATGAGCAGTTATATGCTAGTGAGACATCTGCAGTTGCCAAGGATATTCACGAGTGACTGTGGGAGGCTTTACTCCCTCAGCTTTCAGCGGAAGGTAGGGACCACATAGATCGCCCTTTGACTCTTCAGGAGGTTCAACATGTTATGAAGAATCTTAAACCAGCTAAGGCCGCAGGGCCGGAATTATTACCAGCGGAAATTTATAATTTGTTTCCAGATTTATTTGCCCCGACGCTGTTGACAGTCTTTAATGAAAACAAAACTCTTCCAGAATCCTTTTATCAGGGAACTATTGTGGTGATCCCGAAAGCTGACAAGGATACAAAGCAGTGCTTCAACTATCGTCCGATCTTTGTTAAACCTGGATTACAAAATTTTCACCAAGCTATTAGCTAATCGTTTAGCTTCCTTAATCCCAGATATTGTTCATCCAAATCATACGGGTTTTATAAAAAATAGACATGGTTTTGAAAATGTGCGACGGTTGATTAATGTCTTGCAGGGTCTAAAATCTAAAGTTAGGATCCCAAAAGACCCATCACTTGATGCCGAGAAAGCTTTTGACAAAATTGAATGGTCGTATCTTTTACCGGTCCTCCAGGAGTTTGGTTTCAGGACCATGTTTTGTACATGGATTGCTTCGTTATACACCAGACTCCAGGCCTCTGTATCCATAAATGATGTCCTTTCGTCACCCTTCCTATTAGGTAGAGGCATGAGACAAGGATGCCCACTTTCTCCTTTACTGTTTGCCCTCGCGATGGAACCCTTAGCGACCCATATTAGGTTAAGAGCCGCGGAAATAGAGTGCCATTCAGACCCTAGATGGATACCTATCTCATTATATGCGGATGACATGCTGATTTATTTGATTGATCCCTCCAGATCTTTACCCGTAGTGCTAAGTATCTTAGAACGCTTTTCATATGTATCAGGATTTACTATAAATAAGCAAAAGTCAACATTACTTAGTTGCATGTCCCATTCCTCAACTGGATTTTATTCTACTGGGGGGGGGAGGTTTCTGGTGGTGGACTATTTTAAGTACCTGGGTATTCTAATACATTGGGATATCTCGAGGCTGTATAGTCTGAACTATCTTCCTCTCTTAAAATCGCTCAAACTAGATATGGAAAGTTGGGGTTCTTGTTCGGTCTCTTGGCTAGGCCAAATTAATACTTATAAGATGTTGGTTTTATCAAAATTGCTCTTTCTGTTTATGCAGTTACCTATCTCTCTTCCGGGCACTTTTTTCAAGTCTCTTCGACAGGCCGTAGTGCGATTTCTATGGATGGGGAAACGTCTGTTCATAAGTTGGAAGATTCTTACGCTTCCAAAGTGGTCAGGAGGGATGTGTGTATCTGACCCTGAGATGTATTACTCCTGTATTTGCTTCAGATCATTATTGTTGTGGAGAATTAACTCCGGGGCTGAATGGGCGGTGTTGGAAAAGGATTGGTTGAGACCGATTCCATTGGTAGCGGTACCCTTTCTCAGTGATTCACTAGAGATAGCTAAGGTGAAGGCACATGTGTTTATTGGCCCTTGCTGGGAGGCATGGAGGAAGATTTGTAAGCAGTTGAGTCTATCTGTTTTCCAATCACCTTATACTGTTTTAGGGGCCTTGGGGTTCATTCGAAGCATGAAAAGGGGAATGGATTCAGGCTTTGCCCTGACGAGGCTCTCTTCCTTGTATGAGAGTTCATGTCCCCTGCCTAAGCGGAGGATGGAGGTGCATTTAGGGGGGCACTTCTCCCAGTTCCAGTATCTCCAACTATCTCATTGTCTGGTAATTCAGTGTTCGATGTCGGACTTGACTAGGAGCCCCAGACGATGGAAGCAAGACCTTTTTGAGTCCATGAAACTCCCTGCTTTTTATTGCACGGCTGTATCGGAATATTGCAGATGATGTAACTGCTCTTCCGACTTTGAGACTTCCTCAGCAGAGATGGGAGGCGACGTTACCAGGAAAGGAGCAGGATTTCTGGCTGGTAGTTTATTCTTACTCGCATGGGTGCTCCCTTTCACTTGGGTTAATCCATACACAACTCGGGATCCTTTACCGTCTTCCATGCTGGCAGCTGTGTGGACCTTTGATCAGATGTGGTGGTACTGTCCTCACATTCAAAGCTATTGGAGGAAGGTGGTGGGAGATCTTACGGGGAGGTTACAGGTACCTCTTCCCTTTGATATGGAGACTTGTTTACTGGGGATTCTGCCTGAGGATCCCAATAGTGTTCCTCTTCGTAGAGTGGTTCAGGCACTGCTATTAGCGGCCAGTTTGGTGTTGGCTTGTTTCTGGAAGCGCAGGAGAGCGCCGTCTATTTTAGAATGGCACTCTAAGTGCTGGGAAATTTATCAATTGGAAAAAATTACTGCTTTAGTTTGTGGACATTCATTTCAAGAAGAGGAACTGTGGAGTTTGGTTCTGCAAGCGGACAATTGAGGGTTAACGATTCCCGGTTGTAACCTGGATTGAGGTTCTATTCTCTCTTAACCGTTTTATATGAGGTTGTCACTCTTTCCTTTTTCTTTCTTTCTTTGTTTCTTTCTTTTTTTTTCTCTTCCCTTTTGTTCTTCTGGGTTCGCAGGGTCAGAATGGGTGGGAGTGGGGGATGGGGGAGGGGGTGGGGGGTGAGCAGGGTGTGGTAAGCCTCCATTCCATTATGGTCTTGATGCCTTTACGTTTTAGGCTCTTCATTGTCCTGATTAGAAGGGAGGTAAACGCCTTCAGAAGCCGGAAATGAATGGGGGGGGGGGGTGTTGCATTGCCTCTGTTTTGTGGCAACTTTACCACTGGCCCAGTTTAGTGAAAAAGGATCTGTATCTGTAAGGTCTTTGTTTGGTATCTGTATTGTTCTATGTTCTGTTGCTTTGTCCTGCTCTGGGCTGCTTGGTGAGGGGGCTTGGGTATGGTTATTATCTAGCGGTATAATGCAAGGTTCTAAGTAATTAGTTTTATTTATGAATTATAGGCGGAGGTTGATGTACGGGCTGCATAATAGTGATGTTGCTGCTGCTGTTCTTGCCTATCTCTTTCTCCCTCCTAGTAGATGGCTGATATGGCGGTTGAAACGGGAAGATTATATACCTCTATGTTCTGGTTTGTTGAGTTGAAATGTATGCTCTTGGAAAATGTTCAATAAAATTTATTACATAAAAAAGTAAGGGAAATCAGGGTATCCTGATAATGATGCTGTGGAGCACATTGATTCCAAACTGCTTGAACCAATTACTATTAACTGGGTTGTAAACAGATAGATCTATCTATCTTTATATATACAGGGTGGCCCAAAAAAAGTGAGAACATCTCGTAGCATATAGTCAAAAATAAGATGGGAGGGTAGGCATCTCATAGACCTGGTAGAAAATGGATAATTAGAGGGACTCTGATTTAATTTTTACCCTGGTATCACAAAATGCTAGAAGTGGTGATGGCATGATAACTATAGAGTGATTTCATAAAATATAGGTGCCATATACATGCCAAGATTGGTCGTAATTGCACATAAACAGCATGATACATGCTATGCATTAGTGGTACCTAAAAGTATGTGGTGGAAAAAAGGAGAATGGACTGGGCAGGGTCCCAAAGTACATGTGTATTAAAAATGCTATAAACACTGAGGGTAATTTTTTTAATCCTTTCCACTCTGATAAATGTTCTGTTGGTCAGGCTAGATCTGAATGAATTTTAACAAGAAACTGGCCAAATTACGACATACACATTCTACAGTAACCAGTCATGATGTGTTTTGGTTAAGATATCCAAAACATAAACTGGCATATTATTCATATGGCCCACGAGGTGAAACGGCTGAGTGGAAAGGGTTAAGGATTGCCCAGATTTAGGGTGCATTTTTAAGTGCATGTTTTATGCCTATTTTATAAAGTAAGGTATACACATAGGGGTCTATTCTGTACTGTGAATAGCGGGGATATATGTCCCCTTCCGTCCCCAGCAAAAACCTCCCCGTATGAACAAAGAGCTTGTAATGGGAGGCTTAGATGGGGGTGGGAGGGGGCATTGTGGAGGCAGAGAGAGGGCGGGCAGTGGACGGTCTGAGGCCCCAACATACAGGGTTGATTCTGAAGTCGGCCCTGTATGTCTAGGGCCTCGGATCTAGATGGGGGACAGCCTGGTAGTGGCAGAGAGGTGAGGGGGTGCAGGAGGTTCCCCACAGCCCAAGCTTGGCCATGGAAGGCCAGATCAGGGGTCGGGCTACATGGAACAAAGATTGTGGTCAGTGGCTGGTGATTGCGGTTCCTGAATGAAGCTGCAGTGTCATGCCAACAGGATGCCATGGCACCATGGCTCCATTCAGGAGCCTGACTGAGTTAGTCAGGCAGGGGTCTGTACATGCAAGCCGATCTGAATCGGGTCCCTGCCTGCACGTACAGGCCCAGACCCAATTCTGATCCCGCAGGGCACGTCTAGCACCCGTGGGATTAGAATCAGGTCTGCCTCTGTGCATCCCGATTCCGATCGGGCACATAGGGGCCTGGATGCACACATTAGAATGTGCCTCATTCTTTATAAAATAAGGTCTTAAATGGTAGCAAAAACATGCAAATGTTTAAGGCATGAGGGCTTGCAATGGTCCTATGGCTGGTGTAAATGCCTGTGCCTAGATTTTGTAAGAATGCAAGTAAATTATAACATTTTATAATGTATGCATGTAAATTTGTGTTCCATAAAGATCCACCTCTGTGCATGCCTACTGTGAAAATGCATGTCATTTGTCCTATGTGTGTGCTTTCAGAATAATGACCATCTATATTATATGGTTTAGTGGTTATTTACATGCAAAAAATACTAGAATATCATGATTAACATGTGCAGAAATGTAGATTGCCCCCTGTAATGACTGTCATCTCAGGCAACATTTATACCTACTATAAATAATGACCACAATGGAAATAAGCTGTTTTTTTTTGTGAGCAGGAGGTTTGGTTGGTGCTTGTTTTTGCTATTTGTTGTATCCGTGCATGATCAGGTCATCTTTTGCCTCAAACATTCAGTTCTTCTGCCCTTTTACCCTCTTTAATCCCACCTTCTCTACTTCTTCCTGCTCCTCTTTCGCCCCTTTACTTTCCTTTTTCTCTCTGCATCTTCTCTCTATATCCCTGCTTCCCACTCTCCCTCCATCACACTCCTAAGCACCTCTCTGTTGGTGTCTTTGCCTACCTGTGTTTGTGCAACTTGGTGTGCTTGTCTGTCTTAGGGACTCTTACTAAAGGGCACTATGGTGTCGCACCTAACATATCCATAATGGTAAACATTATGGTTAGGTGCAGCACCACCATGTTAACTATCAGGGCCTTGGAAAGCGTGTTCCCAGCATTGAGCATGTTGCACCCTGCCCTAATGTGGCCTAAAATTAGTGTGATGCATTTACCTGTACCTATGGAGGTAGCAGTAAGTGCACTCATGTTAATGCCATGCCTTGCAGTTAGCATGGGACACACTGACTGCAAGGCACTCACCTCACCCATTCCCCACCCCCTAACCCGCCTACTTACCACAACAACATGCACAGCACAGTTACCATGGAAATCAGGATACACTAACTGTATTGGCCGCATGCTAACCCTTACTACATGTAAAAGCGTGGGGTTAGCATGTGCTGTAACTCGTGCTAACTGCTTAGCGCCTTTTCGTGTTTGTCTGCCTTTGTATCAGGATAATGCAGGGCTTAGTTTGTGCCAGAACAGCATTTCAGCACTTCTCCATCTTAGGGAGTGACATCATTATGTTGAAGAAGAGGTTCATGTGAAACTCATGGTCATTTTATTGTCATTCACTTTTAATCAGGCATGAAAAAACTGAATTTCTATTTTTCCCGACCTCTAGCTGTTGTCACAGCCCAGCCTCAAACCAGTATCCCTTAAATTTGTAAGCATGAATCTTGCAGGAAGAGCTACTATGTCTCCAAGGGGACTGGCTCTAGCCAGCCTGCTCTTAACTCTGTCTTATATTTCTACTGATCTTCATTCCTGTTTTTGGATTGGCCCAAAGTGTTTTTTTTTTTGTTTTTTTTTGTGTAGTACTCTTCTTTTGCCTGGTTATTGACAACCAGGATCTGGATTAGGCTTGTCGCTCCTCCTTGCCCCACAGGGATCACCTCCCTGTGTAATCCTCACCAGACAGCGTACATGGTGTTGAAGAGTGGTGCTGCCCCACGACTGCCCTCGTCGGCTACAGCAGCCCCTCCGCTCCTGGCCCTCTCGAGCAAAGGACTTCCCCCTTCGTCAAGGGAGAGCCGAGCTCCAGCAATCCCTCTGGCAGGAGCTGCCCACAAAGCACTTTCGGCGCTGGACTCGCCGGGGAAAGAGATGTAGCCGAAGCAGCCGCCGAGTCCCCCGACTCCGGCAAAGTTGCTGCTCGGCGTTCCTCCCCAGCAATACCCGGATCCCGAGCAGCGCGCACAACAAACGCATCAAGTGGACCAGAAGAAATCAGCATTGAGGTGCAGGTGGGTTGAGAGGGCAATGATCCACCTCTCCCTTTGTGCTTCCTACCCATATGAAGAGCGCGCTCACTCGGAGCAGCCAACTGCTGCCATCTTAGTTTTGACACTCCCCAATGTTACCTTTTCCTGGATTAGGCTCAAACATGTTTTCACAGAATTTCTGGCACAAGAACATGGCAAAAGTCTTCCGAGTAAATCTCTAGAAGGGGAGTCAATAGATTCACCAAGCAAGAAATCCGGTTAATGTTTTCCAGAAATACAAGACAGAGTTAAAAGCAGGGTGGCCGAAGTCTGTTCTTCCTTGAGACATAATAGCTCCTCCTACAAGCCCCCTATCTTTCATGCTCATTGTTATTATAACTTTATAACTTTATTCCATACTTGATAGACCGCTTACGTTAAAAACATTTAAGCGGTGTACAAACAATATAAAAAGGCAGCACTGCAAACTATGGAAAGCATTGATTCAAGACCAGGTTGTGATGATGGAGGGATGGGGGAGACAGAACAACTGTTAACAAAAGTGGGGGAAAAAAGAATTTGCTTTCTTCTTATTTACCTGAAACCTCTATTAACCTTTCAGTTGTGTTTTTTGTTTGGCCCATAGCTACCTCTTAATTTATAAAATTGCCCTGAAATGAAAATGCATAAACAAAAAGATTTTATTTTTCCTGTACACTCCTTTTATTTAGTGCCTCCCACTCTGAACAACTCAGGACCACAATCAGCTGCAGCAGCTACCAAGCACTTCTGCTGTATTTACCAAAGTTTGATGGAGAGCTGCGCCAGCTTCATAGTTTAAAAACTGGGATGCAGCTTATGTTGGGACTCAGAAGCAGGGAAATTAATTGTTATCTCAGTATCTTCTTGGGCCTGCCACAGGACAGAATAAGAGCTAGAGGGATAATGACTGTGTGGATTCATGGGGGGGGGGGGGTACAGAGGAGGAGGGATTTGATAGAAAATGATTGTGCTGTGTCGGGGCATGGGAAGAAATAAGGAAAAATAATTGTACCAGGGAGTATGGGGACAGGGGAAATGGTGAAATTGAGCTAAGCAGGGATGGTGAAATTGTGCCAGGGAGGGGGGCCGGGAGAGAGAAAATAAAGAAATTATACCAGAAAAAGGGGGTATTATTGTGTAGTCTGAGATAATTAACGAAGCATTGCAAATTCTAATTACATATTTAACAAATATTTTAAAAAAATGAAATTTCCAAATATATATGTACATACCAGCTTTCTTTGTAGCCCCAAATGGAGTACTATGTGTCCAGGAGTAAGGTCTCTTCCAACCCTGGCCCTGCCCTTCCAACTCTGGTCCCATCCACAGTTTTACTTCCTTTTTGTCTAAAAGTTAAGCCCTGGGGTATGGGTGTACTTGTGGGCGTAGGAATTTGGGCATGAGTATGATGCAGTTGTGGCTGCTGTGCACTTTGACTCATAGGAGAAAAAGACAACAGAGGAGGAAGCCCTCTGTAGAGGATATAGAGGCCCAGATATACAAGCTGTGCTGAATGGTGAATTCTGCTTGCTTTTTGTGAGTCCTGTCTGTCTGTCTCTATTTATTTGTCATTGTTAGTGTGCTCTCTTACCTCATTGAGCCTTTTTTTTCCTTTTGTTCAGCTTTTCTCAGCTGAATAACTTATACCCCACCCCCTCCCCTCTACCCACTCACCCCCTGGCACTCAGTCTCTTATAGCTGTCATCTGCTCATTACCTCACTTATTCACAGGTGCACCTAATCCCCTGTGGGCTCTCTTCCACCTATTTTTTTCTTCTGGTCTCCGTTCTCTTCTCCATCTCTCTTCTATGGCTCCTTATCACTTTGTCTTCCTATTCTTCATAATCCCTAATTGTCTCTCCTCCTACCAACACCTTCACTCCTCCCCTCCTTATCTCCCCTTTACCATCTTCACTTCCCCCTCCGTTCTGTTTTCTACCCTGTCATCAGCTCTTGAGCTTCACCACTTTCTCCCTCTCATTCGTCCATTTCCTCTCTCTATAAGACAACCTCACCCTCATTTCCGCCATACTGTCTCCTCTCTGCCCTGCACTCTTCTACTCCTTCTCTTTCTCTCATCCAGAGATATCAACCCCAACCCTGGCCCTCCTAGACCTTTGTCACTCTCTGAGAAGAGATCAGCACACAACTCTAATCTTATTCAGATCTCTCTCCTTTCCCCATCCTCTCTCCCTTTCTCATGTGCCTTGTGGAACGCACACTCCATCTCAAATAAATTTGCTTTTACTCATGATCTCTTTATCTC
This sequence comes from Ichthyophis bannanicus, assembly GCA_033557465.1. Taxonomy (NCBI): domain Eukaryota; kingdom Metazoa; phylum Chordata; class Amphibia; order Gymnophiona; family Ichthyophiidae; genus Ichthyophis; species Ichthyophis bannanicus. Next base: position 1,044,761,952 of record CM066031.1, read on the forward strand.
TAATGCTCTCCTCCTTCTTGTTCTGAGACCTGGCTCCTCCCAGAAGACACGGTATCAGTTACTGCGCTCTCTCATGGTGGTTAACACTTCTCCCACACGCCTCGTCCCACTGGCCATGGTGGTGTTGGGCTTCTACCTTTTCCTTCCTGCCAATTCCAACCCCGCCTGCTGCCTCACTCTCACTCCCTTTCCTCTGTTGAAGCCCACTCCATCCACTTTTTCACTCCACTACCTCTCCGCGTAGCTGTTATTTATCGACCTCCTGACAAGTCTATTTTACCTTTCTCCCTGACTTTGACTAGTGGCTTTCCTTCTTTCTGGATTCCTCTTCCCCCACTCTTATTCTTGGGGATTTTAACATTCATGTTAACTCCTCTGATCCTTGTGCTTTAAAGCTCCTTTCCCTTACCACCTCATTCGACCTCCAGCTTTTCTCTACTGCCCCCACTCACCAGCATGGCCATTGCCTTGACCTTGTATTTTTCTCTAATTACTTACCCTCAAACTTTTGTATGTCAGTTCTTCCCTTATCTGACCATCACCTGCTAAGCTCACTCTTCATCACCCGCTGCCTCAACCTCGCCCTGTCTCCTCCAACTTCTTTAGAAATCTTCATGCTATTGACGCTTTGGTTCTCTCCTTCACTGTTTCATCACCTCTTTCCTCCACTATGTCATCTGAGTCTGTTGATGAGGCAGTAGCTTCCTATAATGCTGCACTCTCCTCTGCTCTGGATGCTCTAGTTCTACCCATGCCATGTCCTGTGAGACGCACTACACCCCAGCCCTGGCTTTCATCCACTACCTGCTATCTACATTACTGTGCCCATTCAGCTGAGCATGCTTGGCTCAAATCCTGGTCCCTTGCAGACTTTCTGCACTTCAAATTCATACTTGTTTCTTTCCAGTCAACCATAGCACTTGACAAACAAGACTATTATGACCATCTGACTCTCTTGCCTCTGACCCTCACTGTCTCTTTACTACTCTCAGCTGTCTCCTCAAAGTGCCTCTGCCTCTGACCCCTCCCTCCCTTTCTGCCCAAACCCTGGCTGACTATTTCCATGATAAATCCACAAGATCACCCTCCAATTTCCCACAAAATCAGCTACTTCCCCTCCTCTCCCTCTTCACTCCCAACTTTCCCCCTCTACCTCTGCTACCCTCTCTTCCTTTTCTGTGATCTCTGAGGAGGAAACCACACACCTTCTTTCCTCCTCTGAACTCACTATCTGCTCCTATTCACACCCATCTCCTAAACCCCATCTCCTCCACTGTTGTCTTTTACATCTCTTTTATTCTCAGTCTTTCACTCTCCACTGCAACTGTCCCTGCAGCCTTCAAGCATGCTGTAGTTACACCTCTCCTCAAGAAACCCTCACTTGATCCTACCTGTCCTTCTACCTATTGACCCATCTCTCTCTTCCCTTTCATTTCTAAACTACTTGAACGTGTGGTTCAGTGCCATTGCCTTAACTTTCTCTCCTCTCAAGCCCTCCTGGATCCTTTACAATCTGGCTTTCACCCTTTACATTCTACTGAAACAGCTCTTGCCAAAGTCTCCAGTGACTTGTTCCTGGCAAAATCCAGTCCTCATCCTTACTCACTCATCATCCTTCTTGACCTCTCTGCTGCTTTTGCCACTGCTGACCACAACTTTCTCCTTGATACCCTGTCCTCGCTTGGTTTTAAGGGCTCTGTACTATTCTGGTTCTCATCTTATCTCTCCCATCACTCTTTCTATGTTTGTTCTAGTGGATTCTCCTTTTTTGCTATCCTGCTCTCTGTTGGTGTATCCCAAGGAACTGTCTCGGGTCCACTCCTTTTCTCTCTCTATACCCAGTCCCTTGGTGCACTCATCTCTTCCCATGGCTTTCAGTACCATCTTTATGCTGATGACTCCCAGATCTACCTCTCTACACTTGAAATCTCTCCGACTATTCAGATCTCTGCCTGTCTTTCTGACATTGCTGCTTGGATGTCTCACCACTGCTTGAAATTGAACATGACCAAAACCAGGCTTCTTATTTTTCCTCCTAAAACCTCCTCTCCCCTTCCTCCTTTCATAGTCTCTTTGGATAACTCTCTACTCCTCCCAGTTTCCTCAGCTCGCAACCTTGTGATCATCTTTGACTTCTCTCTCCTTTCTGCACACACATCCATCTGATAGCTAAGACCTACCATTTATTTAACATAAAAAAATCTACCCATTACTTTCTGAACACACTACTAAGACACTTATCCACTTCTTAATCACCTCCCATCTTGACTATTGTAACATACTCCTTGTTGGTCTCCCTTTGAATCATCTTTCTCCTCTTCAATCTGTTCAACACTCTGCTGCACGTATAATCTTCCGTCAGCCTCATCATGCTCATATTACCCTTCTTCTCAAGTCACTTTATTGGTTTCTTATCATTTTCTGCATCCAGTTCAAACTTCTCTTGCTGATCTACAGTATAAGTGCATTCACTCTGCAATTCCTCACTAACTTTCCTCTCTTATCTCGCCCAACACCCCCTCCCCTTGGGAACTCTGTTCTTCTGGCAAATCACTTCTATCTGTGCCCTTCTCTTCTACTGCTAACTCCAGATTTCACTCCTTTCACCTTGCTGCACCTTACGCCTGGAACAAACTACCTGAGTGTATACGTCAGATGCCTTCTCTGACCCTTTTCAAATCCAGGCTGAAAACCCGTCTCTTTGCTGCCACATTTGGATCTTGACTCACTTGATACCCTTTCCCTTGTGTTGTCTGTCTTGACTAGATTGAAAGCTCTGATGAGCAGGGGCTGTCTCTTACATGTCTGTGCAGTTCTGCATATGTCTTGTAGAGCTATACAAATGCTCAGTAGTAATAATAATAATTCAGTAATAATATTTACTTTTGGGTACTTGTAACCTGGATTTACCATGGTTGAAACAGTACACTGGGCTTGATGGACATTTGATCTGACCCAGTACAGCAGTTCCTATATTCTTATGAATTAATACATGTACAGTTAAGATGAATGCATGCAAAAACACAGAAAAATAATCCCATGAAAAATGCTAAACTTCATTTTAAACAAATACTGAATTTTTTTTTTAGCCCTGTATATTCCTAAGAGAAGCTAATAATGCAGTAAGCCAAGACCCGTCACCTGTAGCATTTAGGGAAAAGCTGGATACACCCTTTACCAGGATTCACCAGCTCACCTAGAGTCATCCCTCTGGTTGACTCCTCAAATGGTGGTATCACAACATAACACAATCACTGTTCCTCAAAATGAAATCTAGCTTCTAGGACGCTCTGGGGCATGTGCTACCAGTTTACACCAGGCTTTTCCACTGATATCTCTTCACTTTTTTAAGTCCTCAATACCTCTGTTGTTGTGGTAGATGGCATTGAGTTTTCTGCCCATTCCCCTCCAAATCTTTTGGTAAGACTTTATCTTGGCCCTAGATGCCAGACAGCATCTGGCAATTTTGTGTTATTTTTCTAACCACAAGCAGTAATTCTCCTAGTGCAAATTTAGTTTTAAAAAGTCTGGCACCTGGTCTCTCAACCATTGTGAAGGGAACTGGTTTTGAGTATGTGTGTACTGATAAAATAAGTGATTATGCATCTACTTAACTGATAATTAGGCACACTTTGTTACTAATGAAATGGTGCTCATTATATCTAAAGGTTAATTAATAAATTAGCCTAAGAGGATGGACAGGATAAGTGCACGTGCCTAGTTCAGCCAGTTGTCGATGCCTACTTCTCTCCCTTGCCCTATTGTGCACTGATTGCCTCAGTCACCTTGTTACAGCATGTATGGTATGCACACCTGCGAGACACTGTAGTTAATAGCTTCAATACCCTGTTGGACCTCCACCCACTTTTATATAGGGCAGGAGATGATGATCCTTGTACCTCTCTGGTTACCATCATTTAAAAATAAGGTATTGCTGCTGTCCTGAAGCCTTAAGGTCCTGGTGCATCCTCCTTACTATGATGAAGGTATCTTCTGAGTTTCTGAAGTAAACTACTTCCATTGCACATTCTAAACTATTTCCAGCTGTAGAAAGGCCATCTGTGGCCTGGAATGTTTGGTTTTCCTGTTTCTCCCCCTGCAGCTGTACCCCCTGCTTTGATGTCCCATGCACTCTCCAGTAAGTGTAGTTGCACTGTTGCACTACAGTTTACTACTACTACTACTACTGAGCATTTGTATGGTGCTACAAGCTGTACACAGCGCTGCACAGACATGCAAGAGACAGTCCCTGCTTATCAGAGCTTACAATCTAGTCAAGACAGACAACACAAGGAGATCAGGTGAGTCAAGATCTGAAAGCAATAGCAAAAAAAGTTAGTTTTCAGCCTGGATTTGATAAGGGTCGGAGAAGATGCCTGACTTACAGACTCAGACAATTTGTTCCAGGCATAAGGTGCAGCAAGGTGAAGGGAGCGATGTCTGGAGTTAGGAGTAGAAGAGAAGGGCACAGATAGAAGCATTTTGCCAGAACAGCAGAGTTCCCAAGGGGGGGGGGGGGGGGTAGGGAGAGAGAAGAGAGGAAAGGTAGTGAGGAGCTGCAGAGTGAAAGCACTTATAGGTCAGCAGGAGAAGTTTGAACCGGATGCAGAAATGGATAGGGAGCCAATGCAGTGACTTGAGAAGAGGGTTAATATGAGCATGACGAGGCTGGTGGAAGATTAGACATGCAACAGAGTGTTGAACAGATTGAAGGGGAGAGAGATGATTCAAAGGGAGACCAGCAAAGAGTATGTTACAATAGTCGAGGCGGGAGGTGACTAAGGAGTGGATAAGTGTCTTAGTAGTGTGTTCAGAAAGGAATGGGCGGGTTTTGTTGATGTTATGGAGAAAGACATGGCAGGTCTTAGCTATCAGATGTATGTGTGAGGAGAAGGAAAGAGAGGAGTCAGACGGCCGCGAGGTTATGTGCTGAAGAAACAGGGAGGAGTAAAGAGTTATCCATAGAGACTGAGAAAGGAAGAAGGGGAGAGGAGGTTTTAGGAAGAAAAATAAGAAGCTCGGTTTTGGCCATGTTCAATATCAAGTGGCGGTGAGACATCCAAGCAGCAGTGTCAGAAAAACTGGCAGAGATTCGGGTCTGGATTGCCGGAGAGATTTCAGGTTAAGAGAGATAGATCTGGGAGTTTAGTCAAATGATGCGATACCAGACACCCCATATTCTATTCCAAGATCAATCATTTTAATTTTTTAGTATTTTACCTGACTTTACAAAATGGCCCAAGACAGGGTGCAATAAAAAGATACATAAATTTAGCATCGAAATATAGTACAGAGACCGCATCAGCAATCAGAGAAAGCTGATGCAGTCCCAAACTCCCTCAATAATGTTAGGGTTTAATGCCTCCCCTCCAAGTGCCCTTCTAAAACCCAAAAGGTCATCTAAAAAACACAAATTCACAGATAAGCTATTCCACATAAACAGAAAAGAACAGAACAGAGCTCTAGATGTTAACCTAACTGAATGAAAGAGATTAGCTCCTGGAAATGCAAATTTCTTGTCATCCTAAGAACATGTTATACATAAAGCAGTATATTTCTGCAAATAGGTTAACAAAGAAGATAAATAGTTGATAAATTTTTAAAGGCCAGAAATAACAACTTAAATTGAAGTCATTGGGCTATAGGCAGTCAGTGTAAAGAGTTCAAAATAAATGTAAAATGCTCTCTAGGTCCTGCCCCCACTAACAACTTAGCGGCTACATTTTGGCCTCTTTGCAAACATCCCAAACTCTGCAAAAATTCAGAGCATAAAATGTCACAATAGCCTGGCCTAGTAAGGAGTAATGACTATATCACAGTAGCAAAATCCTTATGACTAAAAAATAAATAAACTTTCCTCGGTTGGCAGAGGTAGGAAAAAACATACCTTCATCAATTTTGAAATCTGAAGTTTTAATGTCAAACCTCTATCCAACCGAAACCTAAACTATACAGGATCCTTCACCTCCAAGTATAGCCCATTCCAAGTCACATGGATGACTCAAAATTCAATTTGATTGATAGACCTAGAGGACCTACTACTACTACAACTGAGCATTTGTATAGCACTACAAGACATACACAGCGCTGCACAGACATGTAAGAGACAGTCCCTGCTCATCAGAGCTTACAATCTAGTCAAGACAGACAACACAGTAGGTGTAGACATGGGATACATCTAGGGGAAATGGTAAGGAAACACAAAGGAGATCAGGTGAGTCAAGATCCGAAAGCGGCAGCGAAGATGTGAGTTTTTAGATTAGCTTTGAAAAGGGTCAGAGAATATGCCTGACGTACAGACTCAGGCAGTTTGTTCCAGGAATAAGGAGCAACAAGGTCAAAGGAGCAAAGACTGGAATTAGCAGTAGAAGAAAAGGGCACAGATAGAAGCTATTTGCCAGAAGAGCAGTGTTCTCAAGGAGGGGTGTAGGGAGAGATTAAGAGAGGAAAGGTAGTGAGGAGCTGCAGAGTGAATGCACTTATAGGTCAGCAGGAGAAGTTTGAACTGGATGCGGAAATGGATGCAGGAGAAGTTTGAACTGGATGCGGAAATGGATGCAGGAGAAGTTTGAACTGGATGAGGAAATGCATAGGAGTGGAGGAGTGGCCTAGTGGTTGGGGCAAGATACTTCAGGCTGGAAGGTCGGGGGTTCAAATCCCACTAGAGGACAGCAACCTTGGGCCGGAAGGACTGGGGTTTCTAGTCCCACAGGTGCTCCTTATGGTCTTGGGCAAGCCACTTAACCCTCCATAGCCCATGTTCCCTGTAAAATAGTTATCTCCAAGTTATAATGCCCTGTTCAATGTAATTTCAGTTTGTTCAATGTAAACTGCACTGATGCAGAATAGCGCGGTATATAAGAGAATGTAAATAAAATATAAATAAATAAATAAAGCCAATGAAGAGACTTGAGAAGAGGGGTAATATGAGCATGATGAGGCTGATAGAAGATTAGCTGTGCAGCAATGTGTTGAACAGACTGAAGGGGAAAGAGATGATTCAGTGGGAGACCAGCAAGAAGTAGGTTACAATAGTCAGATGGGAGGTGATTAAGGAGTGGATAAGTGTCTTAGTAATGTGTTCAGAAAGGAATGGGCAGATTTTGTTGATGTTATAGAGAAAGAAATGACAGATCTTACTTCAGATGGATGTGTGTTGGGAAGGAGAGAGAGGAGTCAAAGACGACCCCAAGGTTGCAAGCTGAAGAAACAGGGAGGAGTAGAGAGTTATCCACAGAGACTGAGAAAGGAGGAAGAAGAGGGGAGGTTTTAGAGGGAAAAATAAACAACTCAGTTTTGGCCATGTTTAATTTCAAGCAGTGGTGTCAGTCTTCTGACAATTCAACACCAATTTATCCCTCATCCATTTTCCAGTGGCCTGCAAACAATTTTCTAACTTACTCAACTACGTTATCCAAAATGTACCTATAGAAATATAAAGCTGTATATCATCGACAAACATCTGGTACCTCTTCACAAAAGTGGTAATAGGGAAGAGGTGACAAACTACAGGCCAGTAAGCCTTATCTCTGTGATGGGAAAGGTAATGGAGGCGCTCTTGAAAGAAAGAGTAATGGACTTTCTAGATACCAATGGATTGCATGATCCAAGACAACATAATTTTTACCAAAGGAAGATCATGCCAAAAATATTTGATTGAATTCTTTAACTGGGTGAACAGATAACTAGATCCAAGGGCATGCGATGGATATGATATACCTAGATTTCAACAAAACCTTTGATACTGTTCCTCATATAAGACTTATCAATAAACTGAGCAGCCTGGGGATAGGTCCCAAGATGGTGAACTGGATCAGAAATTGGTTGACTGACAGATAACAGAAGATGATGGTAAATGGAACTCACTGGGATGAAAGGAAGTTGTGTAGTGGCCTGCCTCAGGGATTAGTCCTATGACTGATACTGTTCAATGTATTTGTAAGTAATATTGCTGAAGGACTGAAGGGAAAAGTCTGCCTTTCTGCAGATGAAACAAAAACTTGCAACAGAGTGGACACATGAGGAAAGATCTACAAACAGTGGAAAAATGGTCTAATGCTTGGCAGTTAAGATTTAATGAAGTGCAGAGTCATGCACTTGGGATGCAAAAATCCAAAGAAAATGTATGTGATAGGGAGTGAGAGGTTGGTATGCATGTATCATGAGAAGGAACTCAGAGTGATTATTTCTGGGGATCTCAAGGTGGTGAAACAATGTGACAAGGCATTAGCCAAAGCCAGAAGGATGCTGGGTTGCATTCAGAGAGGAATAGCTAGCAGAAAGGAGGTGGTATTATTGCTCCTGTACAAGTCATTGGTGAGGCCTCACTTGGAGTACTGTGTTCAATTTTGGAGAACAAATCTCACAAAGGATATAAAAAGGTTTGACACATTTCAGAGAAAGGTGTCCAAAATGATTTGGAGCCTGTGCCAGAATATGTATGAGAAGAGACTTGAAGACCTAAATATGTATACCCTAGAGGAGAGGAGGGACTAGGGAGATATGATTTAGACCATTAAAAACTTAGAGGGTATTCATGAACAAACAAACCTTTTACAAAGAAGGGGAAGCTGTAAAACTAGAGGGCATATGATGAAGCTGCAAGGCGGTAAACTTAAAAGCAACATCAGGAAATATGTTTTCCCTGAAAGAGTGGTGGATGTTCAGAATGCCCTCCCAGTGGAGGTGATGGGGGCAAATACAATGACAGAATTCAAAATGGCATGGAACAGATATAGTGGATCCCTTTTATAGCAAGAGGATGTAATCAAAGCAAGTTTAAATATTTTTATACGTCAGTAAATCGAGGGGGTGACCTGCACGGAGCGGTGGGGGGGAAGGGGGGGCGGGCAGGGGGGGCAGGCTGTTTGGACCCATAGGCGAATTATGTAGTACCACCCAAACTGCCCTCTAGAGCTCAGGATCTCCCACCAACAGATCCACATTCCACATCACTGCAATGGTGCTGGTGGAGGGGACTATCAACCTCGGTCCAGCTGGGGGACAGACAACATACAGGGCAGTCCATGAATTTCTGTACACATCCATATGGTGATAGCAGACAGACAGGAGGCCTGGAAATGCTCAGCTGCCCACCACCACTATCTGACATTCTCCAGCAGCGAGCACACTGAATCTGCAGCCGCTGCACCCTGCAAGGTGTTCCAGCCTTACACGTACTAACTGCAACCAGTCTGCTAGCTAGTCCATAGTGCATATTACTGGAGGAAATGTGTGCACCCAAAACTGGGATGTCAGCACACCCACCAAGCGGATAGGTTAGTGATTGGGCCCCAAAAGGCAACCCATAGATATCAATTGAGAGAGATGCTGTTAGCACTATGGGAGACCTAGCCATGCCATGGTGACTGCTCAGTCAGGGTGAGAGTGACCTCCCGGGAGGACATGCAGGGACCACCCTGTCCATGCAGCTGATGGCCGGCCACTGCAATGTCCCAGCCATTGCCCTATGCCCTGTGCTCATGCATCCTGCCCAGGCCACCCTATCCGAGCTATACCCACAGTAACTTGCTCCTCATTATGCACATTGGCAAGCTAACACTGGACACATTGCAAACAGTGTGGGCTGAGTAAGGTGTTGCAACCAGCACACACTGGATGGACAGACACACACTTCCACACCTATGCCAGCATAGTGCTACTATAGATAGTTTTTGCAGTCCAGGCCAACTCAACAGTCCTGGACACAGCGCAGGCATGGCTATGGTATGCGATACTGTTGGGGTCACTCTCCAGGGTGGTGAACACTGTCAGACACCAGACCTGAAACACACTCCACAGACATCAGAGATATTGGTATGATACAGCTCAATGAGCAGATTGTGCTTAACTTAGGAATTGCTATCTGCCAGTAATCATAGCAACATTGTGATATGTGTACTGTATTCCCAGGTTTAGGGCGGCATTGCTAAGGTCTGCACGTACTAGTATTGTGAGATGTACGCAAGGCCCGATATCCTGCCTGTCCATGAGGCTTTGGATAATGGAGCCTGTGGATGTGGTTCTTTCTGCTCCTGTTGGCCGCTGCTCTAGGGCAGAAGTCCCCAACTCCAGTCCTGGTGGGCCATACACTGTTCATGTTTTCCTGCTGTCCCTAATGAATATGCATGAGATACATCTGCATACCATGGGGGCGGCGCATGGAAATGAACCACACGCATCTTTATTAGAAACAGCATATAACGTGAATGATTTGTGGCCCTCCAGGACTGCATTTGGGGGACTGTGCTCTAGGTACTGCGCATGTTTCTGGTGTCTGTGCTCTGTAGGGTAAAATATAGATGTATTGGGCATGTTTACGTTATCTGCACTAAAGGTTCTGTCTGTATTACCACACTTGTGTGGTGGGTAAAATGTGGGGACTGGGTTGGCAGGGCCGACAGCTGGGATATGAACCTGTGACCTTCTGCTCCTGAAGGCACTGGCAGCGTGCGCTGCACCACCATCTTGGCACAGAAGCATTGCATTCCCAGGGGAGTCCATGGCTGTTCGTCCGACAGGCCCTGTCTGTTGCAGTGCACGGCACCCACGTGAAGAGGGCTAGGCCGTGGTGTGCTGTGGGCAGCAGCCACTGCCCCCTCCAACACCAGTAACCCTCCGCTACCATGCTGACATGTCCTTATACAGTCAAACCTCGGTTTTCGTATGCCCTGGTTTTCGTACGATTCGGTTTTCGTTGACTTTTTTCATCAAGATTTTGTTCCGGTTTTCGTACGTTGTCTCGGTTTTCGTACAGTTGAAAATGGAGCACCATCTTGTGGCCAGAAGTGGGATTTTCTTTATTTTGATTTTCTTGCTGATTGACTGTCTTCCATATTTATTGGCGCTTCTCTTTTACAAGGCAGGCTGGAGCCCCGATTGTGCAGACGGCCAAGATGGCTGTTCCCGCCTCCGCTTCTGGTGGTGATTGCTCGATCCCTGGAGGGGAGAGCAGCTGGAGCTGTCTGGAGTGTGTCCCTCTCCCAGCGCCCGATGGCGCTTTTCTTTTACAAGGCAGGCTGGAGCCCCAATTGGGCAGCCGGCCAAGATGGCTGTTCCCACCTCCGCTGCTGGTGGTGATTGCTCGATCCCCGGAGGGGAGGGCAGCTGGAGCTGGCTGGAGTGCGTCCCATATGCCAACAAAAGTCTTCAATAAAGGTAAAAGTGATGTTACATGCTCATTTATCCATTTCATTAGTCATTTATATGTATTTCTCATTGTTTTCTGTATGTAAAAATATAGTTATTCTCTATAAAATGTATTTTTTGTCAATATTTTTGGGTGTCTGGAACGGATTAATTGAATTTACATTATTTCTTATGGGAAATCTTGCTTCGGTTTTAGTCCGTTTCGGTTTTAGTCAGACTTTTTTGAACGGATTAATCATGAAAACCGAGGTTTGACTGTATTGGAGACAGCATGACATGTGAATGACTTGTGGCCCTCCAGGACTGCATTTGGGGGACTGTGCTCTAGGTAATGCGCATGTTGCTGGTGTCTGTGCTCTGTAGGGTAACATATAGGCGTTTGAACCATGCTTATGTTCTCTGCAAAAAAGGTTCGTCTGTACTGGCTGTGTTCAACACACCACACTGTGGTCACAGAAATGGTGCAGTCCCTGGAGATACCATGGTTGTGTGTCAGACAGAGCCTGTCTGTTGCAGTGCATGGCACCCACCTACACAGGGCTAAGCCATGGTCTGCTCTGGGCAGCTGCCACTGCCCCCTCTGCCACCGGTACCCCTCCGCCACCATGCTGACATGGCCTTATATTGGAGGCAGCATAAAACCTGAATGATTTGTCACCCTCCAGGACTGCATTTGGGGGACTCTGCTGTAGGTAATGCACATGTTTATGCGGTGTGTGCTGTTTAAGGTAAAATATGAGCATTTCACCCACACTTTGGTTCTGGGCAGCAAAGGTTCAGTCTTTACTACACGTGTTTTTAGTGGGAAAAATATGGGGAATATATTGGCAGGAGCCACAGCTAGGATTTGAACCTGTGACCTTCTGCTCTTGGACACACTGTCTGTGTGCACTGCACCACTGTGTTGCCACAGATGTGCTGCATTCCCTGGGGAGTCCATGACTGTACATCCAACAGGGCCTGTTTGTTGCAGTGCACGGCACCCACCTGGACAGGGCTAGGCATGGTCTGCTGTGGGCACCAGCCGCTGCCACCTCCGCCGCCAGTACCGCTCCATCCTTAGATTGGAGACAGCATAGACCCTGACGGATTTGTGGCCCTCCTGGACTGCATTTGGGGGATTCTGCCGTAGGTCATGCACATTTTTATGGTGTTTGTGCTGTGGGGTAAAATATAGGTGTTTGACCCATGCTTATGTTCTCAGCAATAAAGGTTCAGTCTTTCCTACCATGTTTTCTTCATGGGTAAAATATGGGGACTGGGTTGGCAGGAGCCACAGCTGGGACTTGAACCTGAGACCTTTTGCTCTTGGACACACTGTCTGTGTGCACTGCGCCACCGTGTTGCCACAGATATGCTGCATTCCCTGGGGAGTTCATGACTGTACATCCGACAGAGCCTGTCTGTTGCAGTGGATGGCACCCACCTACACAGGACTGGGCCTGGACTGCTGTGGGCAGCTGCCACTGCCCCCTCCAACACCAGTGCCCCTCTGCCACTTTGCTGACATGCCCTTCTGCTGGTGGTGCTGGTGGTACGCAGTCTCAGGCCATCCTGTGTTCGGGTAGGCGGCTGCCTATGGTGCGTGTTCTGGGGTAGGGGTGCCTGCATAGACGTCCACGCTTCCCCCCAAGCACCGCCTGCCGCTGTTCTGTGCCCTTGGGGGTACCTGCTGGGTACTATCCCCTGTGACACTCTGGGACGCACAATCATGCCCATGTTGGGCCCTCATCAGTTGCTGGCTGGCTGCTGTACAGTTTCAGCATTCCTATGTGCCACCTAGGCATCTGCCTGGTCCGCACTGTGCCCCGGCTGCACCACAGCATGTGCCGCCTGCAGCCCTCTGTGGCCCCTTTTCAGGCATCTGACCAGTTTCCCGTTCCAACATGCCGGCCCTGCTGTTGCGGGACATGTGCACGCCATAGGACACCTGTCCGATGCAGAGGGAAACCCTGATCAGTTCTATTTCTGTGGGATCATTCACCTTGTATGGGGACGGAGCGTAGACCTTTCCATAATTCATATCTTTTTTTGGGTGCTTTCTCGGGAGTGTTTTTTGATGTTTCCCATTAAATCCACTGTTGCCCAGCTTGGTTATGTTTTTTCTGTTTTGTTGGGGTCATTTTCAGTGTTTATTTGCCCTTTTGTTCTGTGCACATGTATCACACATCACTTTTTGTAGGTTTCCCTGGGTTTGCTGTACATTGCTGACAGAAATGGTTTCTCTTCCCTTTAAATCGGCTCTAACGCAAGGTTTTCACTCGCGGTATTTTTTGCCTCGGATTTCAGCCTCGCTAATGTGCGGGGAGCCTCTCCACTCCCACTCTCCACCCATTGACCCCTTCTCTCCGCCCCTGGGGAGCCTTCCTCCGCCCTCCGGGAGCCTTTCCCCGCCTTCATCACACATTAGCACGCCGCGCACATGAGCGTGCATATTTGTGCCCTGTACGCGGCATTAGCGTGTGCTAAGGTACCTTAGCGCACGCTAACGTCGTGCAGTGCACATTAGCGCAGTTTAGTAAACATACCCCTTAGTGATGGTAACAACCACTATAACCACCTTACTGAGCAGACTAGATGGACCATACTGGTCTTTATCTGCCATCATCTACTATGTTACCATGTAAATACCATAATCCTCAATAAGAGAAGCTAAGGGATGAACATAAAATTAAACATAAAGGATGTGATTCCAACATCCACTTCCTGGGCCTCTGTGCATCTGGTTGGAACTGGATGCACAGAGTTAGCCGGAATACTAATCCCGCGGGGCACGTTTAGCCCCAAGGGATCAAAATGGTGACCAGACCTGTATCTGCAGGCCTGGACTACAATTCATTCCAGCCTGCATGTACAGGCCTTGCCCGAATAGCCCAGTCAGGGCTTTTCAATGGAGCCACGGCGCCATGGTGTCCAGTTGCCATGGCACCACAACTCCATTGAAAAGTTGTGATCACCAGCTTTCAGCTCAAAAGTGCATTCCCCTCAGCCCGATCCCCGATCTGGCCACCTAAGGCCAGGGTCGGGCCATGGGAAATATCCTCTGCCCCTTCCTGCCCTTTCCTGCCCTTTCCAAGCCCCAGGCCCACCATCCCCCACCAACTAGGGGAACTTATTCCACCTCCGAGGTGGAATAAGCCCCCTCTTCAAGCTGCCGGCCCTGGACGTACAGGGCCAACATTGGACTCAGCCCTGTACATCCGGGGCCGATGACCGCCCACTTCCCTCCCTAATGCCGCCCCCGATCCACCCCTTTACCGCCCCTGCCTAACCTCCCCATACAATTACTGCTATTTATGCCTCAGAATGACCCCTAAAAGAGACAGCAATGCTCCTTATAGTAAACCAAATTGCAATGCCTAAGGCATAGATGAGCTAGAACCTAGTTCTACAAATTGACTTTTATCTGAAAGAAAAGATTCTTGCCACAATAAGGGAATGGCCAAAAGTGTCAAGTATTGCAGAAAGATCAATTAATAAGTGCAGCACATTTTAGCCTTTATTCAAAGAAAAGAGTGAATGATTTTCCTGACAGCAAATATGTTCTCAGGAGTAAGTGACACATTTCCATAACCTAAAAGTGTCCTGTACATTTTGCTGATAATTGCAAACTCATATACAGCACTGATGGCTAACCATTTGGGAGGGATAGCTACTGAAACCGAGGATAGTAATGAGTAATAGCATCTGTGCGAGAGATATATAATGGCTACTCCAATTTGTGCTTCCTAACTAGCAGTCCTTTACCTATTTAAGAGGCTCAGAAAAAGTCTGTGAGTAATGCAAAGAGATGTTTTCCAGTGGCTGGATGAGAAAGGGCATCTAACGATGGATACAGAAATGAGAGAAGGGGGATCTCAAGCCTGCTTCCTTCCCTTCTCCCCCACCCAGCCCACATATACCTGGTGGGGAACTCTGATTTCCATGCAAGTTTTTGTGTGGCTACACAAAATAATTGAGTCTGCTGTCTGACTCCTTATGTCACCTTTCCCTAGTTTCTGGTTAATGACGTCCTTTCAGGCCTCACGGATTCTTTCACTCCATTGCATAAATAATTTAGGATCTCAGAATGCACCATGACACCATGTATTATTTTATTTGTTTTTATATACTGCTTTTCTTGAATCAAGGTGGTTCAGAAGTAACAATGGTAAATTTAACTTTACATATAATCAAATCCTCCTCTATTTAGCATATTATATAGGAGCTATCCTTAAAGCTTGCAGCACGTGATGGGATGACGGACAAACCAAAGCTTGGACTAGCATACTTGCCCTCTCTGATATGCTGTCCCTAGAGCCTCCAAAGAACTCCATGTCATAGCAAGACCTAAGTGGCAGGAACACCATCACATGACGTTTAAGGCTTGGAAAATTGTTCAGGGGAAGATCTATCATGATGTACAATTTATTTCCTCAATGTGGAAAGTGAATAGCATAGAGGAAGGACAAATGTGTGGGTCAGTTATACTATATGATGACTGTAATCTGCACTCTCTGTGCAAGACTTATACTTCCTGTGCATCCATCAACAAAGGCACGCAAATCATGGATTGCATTCCTCAAGAAAGACACCAGTTGTTGAAGAGGCAGCTGTTCCCTGTATCTATCTGTCCTGAGCGAAGAGCATCTTCTTGGCTGTGAGTGTGAACAGGATTCTATTTTGTGGCATTGAAATTCGGACTGGGGAGCAAGAGTTGGACTAAGTGCAGAGATGATAACGATGAAAGCAATAGTCCAGAGCATCCCTATGTTGTGGGGCTACAGCTATGTATAGTATGTGTCCAGGCCTGGTGCAAGGATTATAGGCACTCTAGGTGGGCCTCCATCCTGCTGCTTCCATTGCCCCAGTTATACAAGCCAAAATTCTGCATTGGAAGGGTCAGAAGCAGCAGCTCATAGAAGGCAGGAACCACGATGCAGCGCTGTAGACTTTAGGTAAGCACTGCATTGCAGTTTCAAAGCCATGGTCACTGCTGCAGACCCCAGTGAGGAGCAGCAGCAGTGGCAATGGGTGCCCCTGGGATGCTGGTGCTCTAGGCAACTGCCTAGTTTTGCTGTGACAGAGATTATATTTACTAGATGAAGTCAGCATACACAGCTGTAACCTGTACAGCTTGAACCCCTTCACTGGTAACTATGCTGATGGGAAGAGTCAGCATCCAAATACAAAGGAGGTGTGACTGCCTGGGACTATGTCATAAGAAGACTCAGCCATACACCAGAGATTTACAAGAATGCTTACCCCCATATCACCGTCCTTCTGCATAGGTCTGTGTGGAGCATCCCAGATATATGGCTGTGTGTGGGCTAGCCTCTAGGAACATGGGGGGCTAGCAGAGAGGATGCTTAGGTTGCATCAAGCCCATGGTGTGATCTTGCTTTGAGGGAGAAAAGGCCCAAGGAACAAAAAAGAACACATATCGCTGCAGATATTGTTAATAAAATAACAAATGAGTTAGAAGGAAATGGGTGGTTAAGAAGGGTGGGAAGAGAGCATAAAGAGGAGGCTCTCAGGTTCAAGAGGTCTGGTATCCACTTTTGAGCAGGTGACATCTGATGTATGTCTTCCTCCACTCTGCTCAACCACCCCTCCAGGAAGAAATTCTCTTACCTTAGACTCCTCAGTATAGCATCCTCTGCACAGCTCTGTTAGGCCCTGGCTATGAAAGCAGCTCTCCCTTAGGAGCACCAGCAGAACTGTAACACAGGCTGATGACAAGGCAGCAGAGAATGCTACCTTTGGGGAGGGGCAGTATCTGAAAATGGAGGATCATTTCCTGATCTTCATCCTGCTCTCCCATGGACTGATTAGAAAATAAGAATATAAGAAGTGCCAAACTGGGTCAGAACAAGGTCCCGTTTCCAACAGTGGCACACCCAGATCACAAGTACCTGTCAGGTTCCCAAAAAGGTACATAGGTTCCACACTGTTTGTCTTGGGGTAAGCAGTAGATTTCCCAGATCCTCTTTTATAGTGGTTTATGGATCTTTCCTCCAGGAACTTTTCCAAACCTTTTTTAAACCCAGCTACACTAACAACTTTTATTACATCCTCTGGCAATGAATTCCAGAGTTTGATTATGTGTTGAGTGAAAAAAGTATTTTCTCTTCTTAGTTTTAAATGGGTTTCATTGTAGCTTCATTGCTTTTTGATGGAGCAAACAACCGATCTGCGTTTACTGGTTCTACTCCATTCATTAATTTATAGACTTCTATCATACAGTATATCCCCTAAGCCTTTCCTCACAGGTGTATCACTACATCCCCTTTACCATTTTGGTGGCTCTTCTCTGTACCTCTTCTAATTTTGCTACTGTATATCCTTTTTAAGATATGGCGACCATAATTGCAGACAATATTCAAGGTGTGGTTGCACTGTGGAATGATACAGAGGCATTATAATATCCTTGGATTTATTCTCCATTCCTTTCCTTATGATTTCTAGCATTCTATTTGCTTTCTTGGCCACCTCTACACATTGGGTAGAGGGTTTCAACATATTGTCTATGATGACTCCTAAATCTTTTTCCTTTTTCCTTAATGTGGAACCATGCATCTTGCATAACTTTGCAGTTGTCCACATCAAATTTCATCTGTCATTTTGATGTCCAGTTTATCAAGGTCCTCTTGCAGATTTTCACAATCTTGTGTTTTAAGAAGTTAGAATAATTTTGTGTCATCAGCAAATTTTATCACCTCACTCATTATTCCCATTTTGAGATCATTTATAAATATGTTAAAAAGCTTTGGGCCAAGCACAGATCCCAGGGGTATTCCACTATTCACCTTTCTCCACTGAGAAAATTGGCCATTTAGCCCTACTCTCTGCTATCTTTTAATTACTGTAGTTCCTGATGTATAATAGTGCACTGCCTCCTATCCCATTACCTTTAATTTCCCCATGAGACCTTGTTAAAGGCTTTCTAAAAATCCAGATACACTATATCAACTAGGTCACCTTTGGGGTATGTTTACTAAACCGGGCTAATGGTTAACCCGGGCTATCTGCCACTAGGTCCCATATTATTCAATGGGACCTAGTTGCAGATAGCCCAGGTTAACCGTTAGCCCGGTTTAGTAAACATACCCCTTTATCTACCTGTTTGTTCACACTTTCAAAAAAAATAAGAGATTAGTCAGGTAAGATTTTCCTTGGCTAAATCCATGTTGGCTTTCTCTAGTTGTTTGTTTATTTTGGTGCTTGATAGACTGCCCTTCATAACACCAGGACGGTGTACAATAAACAAGTTAATCAGAGAATGGCTAATGCTGAAAAAGAAAAGGAACTGCAATGTTGGATAGGAAAGACAAAGGAGACAAAGGATATGTATAAAGAAGTAGGGGTTTCTAAGGGGAGCGAGGGAATCTTCAAGGGGAGGAGGGGTGAAGGTCAAAGGTGGAGCGGAAGAGATAGGATTAAACCATGACTATCTACATGGTCAGCAAACTTATTCTTTATAATGGTTTCTACCATTTTGCCTGGAACTGACGTGGTCTGTAGTATCCCAGATCACCTTTGGAACCCTTATTAAAAATTGGCATTACATTGGCTATTCTCCAGTGTTCAAGTACTACAGATGATTTTAATGATAGTTCACAGATAACTAATAGCAGGTCTGCAATCTCATATTTCAGTTCCTTTGGCATCCTCAGATGTATACTGGTCCAGGTGATTTGCTACTCTTTAGTTTATCAAATTTGTTTCAATTCTTCTGATACATCACATTTTTGGCACGGGTAAATTCTCTACATCTTCTTCAGTAAAGGCTGAAGCAGAAAATTCATTCAGTTTCTCCACTATGGCCTTAACCTCCCTTCATGCTTTTTTTTTACCCTCTCTGTAATCTAATGGTTCAGTTGACTATGTCATAGGTTTTTTTGTTACTTTTTGAAAAAAGTTTTTATTATGCATTTTTGCTTCTATGGCATGCTTTTTTCAAATTCTTTTTTTGCCTGCCTTATCAATGCCAGGTATCTAACTTGCCAATGCTTATGTTTCCTGTTTTCATCATTTGGCTCCTTTCACAAATTCCTAATTTTTTTTTTTTTTTTGGCTGCAACAGCCTCTCTGATCTCACCTTTTAAACCATGCAGGCAGTTTTTTGACCTTCCTTCCATGTTTCTTATAGCATGGGATACACGTGGTCTAGGATTTTAAGATAGTATTTTTAAATAACGCTCATGTTTTATGTAAACCTTTTATCTTTGCAGCTGCTCCTTGAGTATTTTCCTCATTTCATCATAGTCTCCCTTTTGAAAGTTGAAGCAGATAGGGGCACAGATGCTGTTCTCTTCAATACTCCCTGTTGAGGGTAAAGGCCAAGGCAGAGAAGCTCACATCCTGGAGATGAATGCAAGGCTGTGTGGATGGTGTCGTCAAGAGCGGTTTGGTTTCCTGAACCATGGGATGGTGTTCAAAGAGTTTCAGAGCAGAGATGGTATCCATCTGTCCAAGAAAGGTCAACGTGTCTTCAGTAGCAGACTGGCTAATCTACTGAAGAGGGCTTTAAACTAGATTCGTTGGTGATGGGTAAAGAAAGCCCCCAGGTAAGTGAAACATTACCTTTATGGAAATGGGTAAAAGGGGCAACATATGGAAAACGGTGTGTATAAATGCCCGTAGCATGGAAAATTATATCCCAGATGATGAAGCTTTAATGGGAGTGGCCGACTTGGATTTAGTGGCAGTTACAGAAACATGGTTCACAGAAAACCATGACTGTAATGTAACTATACCAGGCTATACTTTATTCAGAAAGGACAGGGTAGGAAGAAGAGAAGGAGGAGTGGCACTATATGTAAAAAAATATATTAAAGCTTTGGAACTACAGAGCTTAAAAAGGAGAGAGGAGGCACTGTGGGTTAAACTAGAAAGAGGGAAAGAGAAATCTGTTTGCATTGGCGTGATATACAGACCTCCGTCACAGGAGGAAGAGGTAGACGGAGAGTTAATTGAAGACATATGCAGCATTGCTAGGAAAGAAGATAGGGGATTTCAATATGCCAGATGTTGATTGGCACATTCCTGCTACAGTATCATCTAGAAGTAAGGAGATCTTGTATTCTCTACAGGGAGCGCTATTCAGGCAACTGGTAATGGAACACACATGTGAAGGAGCCAAACTGGACTTGGTGCTTACCAATGGTGAAAGCATTTCTGATGTTACAGTGGGAGATCATTTTGCATCCAGTGATCACCAGATGGTGTGGTTCAGTATTAGAACTAGGGCAGTTAAAATCCATTCAAAAGCAAGGGCTTTAGACTTTAGGAAAACTAACTTTACCTAGATGAGCCAATACCTCAGGGAGTCATTAGCAGGATGGGAACAGCTGAGGGATATAGAAAAACAGTGGGCAAAACTGAAAGGGGCTATTTTAAGGGTAACCATCCTTTTTGTTAAAATGGTAACTAAAGGAAAAGGAGACTGCTATGGTTTTTGAAAGAAGTAGCTGAAAAGGTGAAGAAAAAGAGGGAGGCCTTCATGAAATACAAGAGATCAAAGAGAGAGAAAGACAGGCATCAATATTTGGAAAAACGTAGAGAAGCTAGCAAAGTAGTCAGGAAAGCAAAGATTCAAAAAGAGGAGGAAATAGCCAATGCAATAAAATGGGGGGAAAAGACATTTTTCAGATATGTTAGTGAGAAGAGGAAGGGCAAAAGTGGTATTGTCAGACTCAAGGGTGAAGGGGAGAAATATGTAGAAGCTGATGAGGATAAAGTGGAATTGCTCACAAATATTTCTGTTCTGTGTTCACAGATAAAGAACCAGGAGCAGGACCTCAGAAAACACCCACAAACAGGAACAGAAGTGAGGGGCATCTTGAACAATTTTCAGAAGTCTGTGTTTATGAGAAACTAGCTAAACTTAAAGTAGACAAAGCGATGGGACCGAATGGGATACACCTGAGAATACTGAGGGCAGCCTTGTTGGAGTTGGGGGTGGTGCCAAAGAACCGGAGAGAGGCACATGTGGTCCCGTTACACAAAAGCGGAAATAAGGATATGATTGAAAACTACAGGCCAGTTAGTTTAAATTCGGTGGTGAATAAATTATTGGAGGCAGTGTTGAAAGAAAAAAAGATTTCTGGAGTCCAGCGGATTACAGGATCTGAAGCAGCATGGATTCACCAGAGGCAGGTTTTGTCTGACAAATCTGATTTCTTTGACTGGTTGGCCAGGGAGTTGGACTGAGGGGGAGCCCTAGATGTGGTGTATTTAGATTTCAGTAAAGCCTTTGACACCGTTCCTCACCGGTGACTTATAAACAAACTGAGCACCCTAGGGATGGACCTAAAGTTACTGCTTGGGTTAGAAATTGGTTGAGTGGAAGCTACAAAGGGTACAGGTAAATGGAGCTCACTCTGAGGAGAAGGAGGCTACCAGTGATGTGCCTCAGGAATTTGTCCTTGGTCCGATTCTTTTTAACATCTTTGTTAGTGATATAGCAGAAGGGCTGTCAGGTAAAGTTTGCTCTTTGTGGATGATACCAAAATCTGCAAGAGTAGACACCCAGGAAGGTGTAGATAACATGAGGAGGGATCTACTTAAGCTTGAAGAATGGTCTAGAATTTGGCAGCTGAGATTTAATGTTAAAAAATGCAAGGTCCTGCATTTGTGCTGCAGCAGTCCAAGGGAGAAATATAGTATAGGGTGTGAAGTACTTGAAGTCCACTTAGACATGATTACATCTGATGATCTTAAAGTAGCTAAACAGGTAGAAAAGGCGATGGCAAAAGTTAGATTCTTGGTTGCATAGAAAGAGGAATGGCCAGCAGAAGAAAGGAGGTGATAGTGCCTCTCTAAGTATTTGGTGCGACCTCATTTGGAGTATTGTGTGCAATTCTGGAGACTGCACTTTCAAAAGGAATTAAACAGGCTGGAGTCAGTACAGAGGGTGGTTACTAAAATGGTTAGTGGTCTTCATTATAAAGCATATGAAGACAGACTTAATATGTACACCTTAAAGGAAAGGTGGGATAGAGGTGATATGACTGAGACGTTTAAATACCTCCGTGGCATAAATGCACAGCAGGAGAGCCTCTTTCGATTGAAAGCAAGCTCTGCAATGAGGGGACATGGGTTAAGGGTGAAAGGGGATAGATTCAGGAGTGATATGTGTAAATATTTCTTTACAGAAAGAGTAGTGGATCTGTGGAATAATCTCCCAGTGCAGGTGATAAAGATGAAGACAGTATCTGAATTCAAAGAAGCATGGGACAAATACAGAGGATCTCTAAAGGGGAAAAAAAGGGGATTGTAGTGGTTATTATGGAAGGACAGACTAGATAGGCCATGTGGTCTTTTTCTGTTGTCATGTTTCTATTCCTAATGATTGAATCACAAACGATAACGCCTGCCCCTCCCTTTCCTAATGGGCACATGGCCCTGGAGAAATCACTTCAGTATGAGAGTATTTTACATCACCTGAGGACAGATCCTAGCTACATATTCACTTTCTCCTACACTAAGGTGATGCTGTCCTCTCATATGACCTCTCTCTTCCAATGCAATAGAGAGGCAGTCAGACTTGAGATGAGACTTTGATACTATGTCCATGTAGGGAGGTATTTCATTCACCCTGTTGCTAGACCAGTAGGGCATTATGCCTTGGATGATTTTGTACAGGCAAAGTGTTTGGGCAAACTTGTTGTTAGGGTCAGAGAGATCCCCTATTTGGGCAGCGATGTTTCACTGAGCCCGCTTGGCCCTTTCACTCCTCATGCCCCTGGGGGAGCTAAGGGTAGTGCACCTGGTGTGGATTCAGATGCGGCTACTCAGCAGTCCTTGGCCTCGGCATTGGTTGTGCCAGTGGCTAGTAGTAATGGGTCCAACTGCCCCCAGGTAGGAGGTTTACCCCCCCATTCTGAAGAGTGTGATGATCCAGGAACATCCTCTGCTTGTGAGACCAAAGGAAGTGACCCTGGACTCCATTTAGGATGCAATGCAGTCACTTTATCAGGTTTGTTCTGGGATATTGCAGGCTTCTGCTCCCTTCGCTCTTAGATTGGAGGGGATGGAGGCAAAGGTGCTCCAACAGCAAGCGCAATTAGATGGACTCAAGGTTAAAATTTAACAGGATCAGCAAGGGGGTCCCAGCTAAGGATGATTTGGTTTTCCACCGTAAAATTGAAAACTTGGAAAATCAACAGAGAAACTTAAATCTTCATTTACTGAATTTTCCACGGTTTTCAGTTTGCTCCCGTAAGGACCTGTTCATTCAGTTCCTTAAGGAGCTGTTTAACTATCCCGAATCTGGGATCCCTCTTCTTCAAAAGATTTATTTCCTCCCCTCAATGATCGGTAAGGACTCTTTGCAGAAAGCTGATACCTCTCAGATAGAGGTGACTCCTTGGACTTGGGGAACCTGTCTGAGCTGTTAAAGCAGTCTACCGAGGTGGTTGAAGTCCGGGCTATGACGGTATCTTGAATCCTCTCTTTACTTTATTGTTCTTTTGTGGACTGCAAGCATATTGTCATGTTATTGGTTGCTTTATGTTCTTTTTGTGCTTTTGTTTTTGCATGTGCATGATGGATTGTGATATTCTTTATCCAAGGTTCTTGGTTTATTGTCAAATTTAATTAAATATACAATTAAAAAAATACTATGTCCCTGTAGGTCTCGTCTATATACCTCTCTGTCTTCCTTAGCTCCTCCATGACTGTTACTCTAGCCTCCAGAGGTCGGACTCATTCTCTGAGCAAAGAGGTTCTTATACCTAATGCACATGTAAGACCTCTCACTAATTGGGAGAAAATCTTATATGTGACACAATACAAAAGACTGGATAGACCCCATCTTGTTGTTGGACTGCTGTGTGTATCCTAGTTTTAAGGATTTGTTTAGATATTTAAGTTATTTACTTACTTAAAGTTGCTAGGTATACTTGTACTAATACAATTATATCTAATGGGCCTAATATTAAATTTAGCAGGCTATGCGCTGGTACTGCACATAGCCTTCTCCGCTGACCTTTAACCCCGGATATTCAATGCTGGGGTCATATGCTGCATTGAATATCTGGGATTGCTGTATATGCGCTAGAGCCACAGAAGCTAACCAGATAGTGGTGATATTGAACCACTCCCCGGTTAGCTCCTGTGGGCAAATCGAAGCCAGCTTTTGCTTTGCCTAGTTTTACCGTCTGGTTGCTAACCAGGGAGCGGTGCAATATCACCACTACCCAGGTCTATAAACCATGTAAATGCCTTTTGAATATCGGGCCCAATAACTTTAAGGGACTTTGTTAAGACCCTGAAATTAATTAAGCTTGAGGCGAACAATCTATTACTGATAAGGATAACCAGCTGAACCTGAAAGTGAATTTGACCACCTCTTTCCCTTTATTAGAGTTAAGAGCCTATAATTCTAAGATTATGCCTGGGATGGATGGGAGTCGGGGTATATGGAAGGGAAAGAAACCTTTAGAAGCACAGCGCAGGGCATTGTGTAGCATGCCAGTTTTACTAAAGTCATGTAAACAATTTCCTGGGTGATTCACACAGCCCTTGGTTTGATAGAGGGAGCCTTTCAAATTACCTCTTTGATCTGTCATTTGGCTTTATCACCTATTTAAAACAATTTCACGGGTCTCTTGCCTCCTAAGTGGAACGCTTCTTTGTAAAGGTCTCTAGAAACAATTTCTTTCTTTCTACTCAAAGAATATTTACCTTATTCTATCTTCTATGCTAAACTATAATCTGATTTTGATTTAAACGGAAATCTCTCTGACTGGCTTAACAAAAACACTGAATTCAAAAATATACAGATTTATCAACTTTAACCCAAAGAATTTCCTTTTCTCCAAAATTTAGAGAATTTCCGAGTAGGTAAAGACTTACAAGTGCAGATTTCTTTCCAGCAGTAGCAGTCCCTTTTGGTAGTCATTCAAGCAGGAATGAATGGGGACCCAGGAATTTTGGTAAATGTCAGAGGTGTGTCATAAAGTGGAAGAACAAGGTTGTCTGCCAGTGGCCATTGTTTTTATTTTCTGGTTGCCAGGGGGATCTTCATGCCAGGAAGCATTGTCCATATTGGGGGAGGAATTATACCAGAGGGTGTGGCCCATATGAAACACCCCCCCCCCCCCCCACACACCAAGAATACATTTAAAAATAAGGTTTTGAGGAACTAGAGAAAAGCCCCCTGGCTTGCCTTCTGTGTAAAGGACAAGCTGAGTCATGGTCCCCGCTTACCCTATGTGTAAAGGGAAAATGGCAGACGTGAAACAGCTGGTGCCATCTTGACAATTGACCATTGTTTCTAGTTTTGAAAATCTTACCTTGTCCTAGGACAAGGTGGTTGGGAGGAGGTGATGGGCGTTCTTTGTGATCTAACGTCTTCTAAATTGAAGGATAGGAAGATTTTGTTTTAGAAGCTACTATGTACTACTTCAATTGAGCACATGTGCATATCAACCATCAAGACAAACATGCCAACTCCACTGACATAATTACCACAAAACAACAACTAAGAGAGCAGTTCTCAAAGCCATTTCTTTTTTCTTAGGAAAAAGGACAGCTTGAAAATCCCCCATCCCTTTCCACGTTGGGTAAAAGTACTAACTCTGATCATCTTATGGCCAATCGCTCATAGAAAGCAAGATATAGATTTAGATCAGGGGAAGGAGATGTGAGGATTTTATTTTGAATGTTTTTTACATACTGTCCCATAAATTCTTTTCCATCCACACTGTCACAACTACCCACATTTTCTAAAGGAATTTTCACAGGGTATTTTCCTTCGAGAATTAGCTTACATTGCCACAGCTACGATGTACCCATGGGCCTGCAAGCTCTTTTCCTTATTGTTCCTTGAATATATGTCTATTTCCTGATTTCCAAAAAAAGCATAAAAAATATTCTTATGAAAATATTAATGTTTGTTGGTTATATGAGTAAAGCCCTTGGGCCAAGTCATTGTGAATTTTCTGTTAAAACAGGTGTTCTCAACTCAGTCCTCTGGGCATACTTATCTGGTAAAGTTTTCAGGATAGCTTCAATAAATATGCATGAGATCAGTTTGCATACAGTGTCTCTACTGTATACTACTTGTACCTGAAATCCTAACTGGCTGGGCATGTTCAAAGAACTACTGCATATGCAATAATAATCTGGTGGAATTTCAAAAATTAATTTGCAGAAAACCTATCTTTTAAATGCAAAATGAGGACTGCCCTTTTTTTGGAAAATATATAAACTTTACAAAATTTGAACCAGACAGATTTCGACCTTGCTCAAGTTAAACAATTTTTTTTTCCAAGAACCACTGGAGAGATGTTTTGGTTTTTCCCTGCAATCTTTAGTGAATTTGTAGAAATTTGAACTAGACATGCTGATCTGAAGGAATTTGGGCCAGATTCGTCCAGGTCCTAGGATCTCAGCAGATCTCCCATGTATTTTGCAGGCAGTGAATCTTTCACTTTAAAATAAATACCTGAAACTGCTCTGATAAATTTGCACATTTCCCATAGGATGGTCAGAAAATGTATGCATATCTAACCCTTTAATATTGCATAGTTGTGCAACACTGTACAAGCAGTAAGTGGTCACCTGAATGCAGGTGGCAAGCAAATCATTAAGAATCTTTAAAGCATTTGATATCACAGAGGGACAGAAATGTCAGGAAATACATACTGAGTTCTTATGCCCAGCTTATTTTCTGTTTCTTCTACTGAGATGAAGGAATATGCAGTGGGGGTGGGGGGAGGCTTCTCTTGTCGGGTATCCTCTGTTGGGGGTGGCTTCTGATTCGGGGTTTGATTGGTGCAGGGATAGGATCTTGGGAAGGGGGATCAAATCTTAGGGGGCATTGGATTGTGGGCAAATGGGTAATTGTGACTATTCTAGTATTTTGTTTTCAAGGGCAGGAGATGACAGTTTCTGCCCTACCAGACTGCCAATAGCTTAGCTGCTCTTAATGTCACCTTTTGAGGTGGTGTTAAATGCAACTGCAGGATCGGCAGTCATGGTAGTTATCACATGGTAGCATAATGTGTGGTGGCCATCATTTCTAACCACTCCTGATCTCCACCCAGAACCTGCCCTGATCCATCTGCAACCCACATTAAGCACTTACTGCTGGGGTTTTACCACATGGTTATCTTTACCTCATGGTAGCTATAATAATGATTACCAGACATTAAAGCCTTTAATAAGAGCGTGTTGTACTTTAGTAAGAGAGCATTAAACTTCATTTCATATCAACCATTTAGGGAGGAATTGGAGCATCCAAGTTGAAATGTTCACAATTCCCCTTGTATTTTTCAAAAGGTTCTACTGAACGTGGAGCCTTTTGTAAACTAAGGCACCAGCAAATACCTATGTTATTGGTAGCACACGCATAGATTTCACCTACATCTTCAGAAAAAAGGGTGGCATCCCTCAGCAGCTTCTACGTGGAAGAGCCAGCAACTATACATATACTGTAAGCATATTTTTGTTATCTCTGTGTATGTGTCCACATTATACATTTAAGAGCCAGGTTCCAGGGAACTATACTTATACATGTAGTTAATGAAGGTGCACAGCCTTGAAAGGGAAATTTTTACATTTGAAATGTAACAGATATTACCAGAGGGCTAAGCACAATTGGTCCATTAATCACTCTTCTGAAGCCCTTTGCTGAAACCTGTATGTACCTACAAGGAGGAGAAAAAGCAAAGTAGGGAATTTTAAAAATCTATATGTATTTCCCATTATAGAATAGGAAATGCATGTATCATTTTAAAGGTGTCCAAACCACATCTCCTTTGCACCTGTGCATCCAGGGGCATCTACACATGTAAACAGTTTTGTTCTGAATTTACTATTTACACATGTATGCCCTCTACATGTATGGTTGCCTCTAACCACATATGTACAGGTGGTAGAAGGTTTCTACACTAACCTCCATTAATTGGTGAGTTAATGTATGATAAATCGATTTAGAGAGGAATTTTAGAAGGGACATCCAAGTGCAGTCTGGAACGTCTAAACCAGAACATCTGGGGAACCCCCCCCCCCCCAGGTATGTTCAGGCGCAGATACGAGTTCACAACATGGATGTGCTCAATGTGGACTATGGGGCACGTCTACATAGACATCTCCAGAATCATATTTCAGACCTTGGATATTTAGGATAGCCTAATAGTTGGGAACAAGGCAGCCAGGGGTCAAATGCCAGTGCTGTTATCATTTACACTGTGCCTGAGTGCTTTCTTCTCTATTTCCTCTGGATGGTTTTCAGACAGAATGAGCACTGTCCATGCCTGGAGCAAGCCTAAACCTCTACAAGACAGAGACAGCCATGATGGTTCTGAGATCAGGCAGGGGTGTGCAGATTCCTGAGAATGCCCTGGTCCTGGCTCCAGTGCATCACCATTCAGACTTGGACAGCCTCGCGCTGGGGACATACCCCAGAGCCAGCTTCTAAACGGCTCTGAAGACATCTCTGTGCTTTAGACATCTTCATGCCCGTTTTCAGACATCCAGAGCTTGAATAGGGCTTCTAAAATGACCCCCTTAGCATGCAATAACTTCTATAAGGCACACAAATGTACAGAAAGTATGCTAACAAGTGCAATTCCTAATTTGAAATATTTATTCATGACCTGTGTAAGGCATTGCAGAAGTCTAATGTCTTAATTCTTTCTTTAGTAGATATGTTTTGTGCCCTTTTGTGAGTATATATTTATATAGAAGTGGAACAAAAAATAAACCCCAGACTGGGAAAAACTTGCTGAATGCAAATCAAAGCACTTCCCTGCCAATAGAATCAGTACACAAATGTAATTAAAAAAAAAAGAGGCCCATCAGGACTGAACCTCATCGGCAGACTGTAATAGTGTTATGGCAGTTATCTTTCAGTTATCAGTCCCATATATCATCCCATGCATATATTAAACATGCTGTCCTTATATCAGGCAGAATCTTGATTCAGTGCTCCTTAAATTTTTAGGAATTTTATATATGCCCTTAAAATCCATAGGAAATTCCCAAATATTCTCAGTGTGTGCATCACTTAAAATAAATGGACACTACAACAGAACTTGGCACATAGCTGAAAGAAATTGCAGCTCACGCAGTGATCTTAGAATTTACCTGAAGAAAATCACAGCTCACACATTGTTCTTGAAACAACAGTCAACAACTCCCACAGGTAAATGAGGGCAGAGGAATTTGCCCATATTTCACCTGACTAGGTACTGCAGTTTCGAAGATGTGCATCAAGGACTGGTGTCTTCCTGCCATGCCATGGAACAAGTTGCTATTCCGTAAGTGCTGCCCATAGTATCACACTGCCATCCACATAAACATGGAAGCATTGGTTACGCATCTATTATGAATTTTGTCTTTTACAAAAACTTAGTGTAAAGCTTTCACAAATGGGAAAAAAAGAGCTTTTGCATAATACTTTTTATTATTTGTGTTAAAGAAATTTTGCTCTATAGGTCTCCCTTGAGATTCTATATTATATCTGCAAGATCCAATTATTTTGTCTAAATGAAGGCTTAAAATAAATTAAAAAAATATAAATCAAGATGAATAGAGACACAGATACACAACTACAACGTATCCCTTCATAAACTGATTAAATGCAAACAATTCATCCAGGCAATTTCACAATTTTTACAGACAAATTATTCCATGCTGGTCTAACAGTGAAGTAATTCATTACTTCATAAGTAGAAATCTTTTTTACAATTGGATTATACAAACTTGATAGCTATTACTTTGCATTTTGTAACACAATCTCTAGGAAGAGCATTAAAATAATTGCCATGCCCTTATGCATGCTCCCAATTAAATATGTTCTAGGATCAGTTTTCTGTTCATATTTTAATATGGAAGGACGTAAGGTAATATAAGCTCTCTAATTTGAATGGAAAGACCATTACAAAAAAGTCATTTAGGAAAAACTATGATATAGGTACAAATGATGCGACATGTCAACTCTGATTTGACAACAAATATATATAAAAGGAAATTGAGTGTAACAAACTGAATGCTCAATAAAGTATAATCGGTGCACCAAACAACCTATAAAATGTTCTGAGTTACACTTCCTTGCTGTTTATAACTCTTCAAATGGGCAACACAAATTGGTATCTTATAAATGCATGCAAGCATACTATGATCTTCCAGTGCAAATGAATAAGCATAAGTCCATGTTTAATTAAAAATTGTCCTAAAACCCACTATAGTAGAGAAATCTGTACCACCAGGTACATCAAATTGATTCCACTGGTTTTTTTCAACATGGCAGTGTCTGACCATGGGGAAATGACACTGAAATCTCTTCACAGAACGATTGCCTTTGCAACACTAAATATTTACTCCTGGTTGAATGTCTCTAGAGATTATTATGTACAAACTAGAAATGTGCTGGCAAAAACATTTTTTGCTTTTTTTTAAATGTAATTTTGTTTTTGTGATCCCCTGTTGCGTGTCCGGGTTCACCTCTACCTCTATATATGATGGTTGTAGTCGTGGCTCAGAAGTGATGCGAACTCAGACAGTGAGGCACAAAGTAAACTGACCTCGTTCACTGCTCTAAGCAAAGTGAAGGAAAATAAACTAAAGGATTTTCTGGAGTTCAAGATAAATATAACAATTTTTTTTACTTGTTATTGATTGGACATAATAACAGTGTTAATTTACATTACATTCAAAAATCTATTCTTTTTCAAAACCCTGAATATTTATAAACTTTTATCTACAAAAAAACTTCTTACAGAACTTCTTCCTATCTCTATTCACGAGTATGTGTCTAATGTCATTTCTCTCACAAGACAAAGGGGCTTGTTTACAAAGCCACGGTAGTAGTTCGCGATCGCAACCGCGGCCCCATTGAAATCAATGGGGCCGCGGCTCCGATTATGATCGCAAACCGCTACCGCGGCTTTGTAAACAAGCCCCAAAGTCTTTATGATCACTTAACTTTCTGTAGTTGCAGTAGTTGATATCCGTAGCTGGTCTCTGTAGCTGAAGAACTTTCACAGATCTCTGTAGCTGAAATCTGTAGCTGTAGAACTTTCACAAATCTCTGTAGCTGAAATCTGTAGCTGTAGAACTTTCACTTCTTTCAAACACAGCCCAACATGCTGCTGCTTTCTTTCACAGTTCAAGCTCTTTTTTTCTTTTAACTATATTATTTTCTGTTACCAAGGTTCAAGTGACTCTTCTGACATAAGCTTTTTGCATTTCTGAGCCGCTAATCAATTACAGGCATGCTTTTGGATTATGCAAATAAGGCATTGTATGATAGTTTGAGTTCTGCCCATGGAATCTTCAGCCAATGTCTCCTGCTTCACCAACTGGCAATACTTTTCAACTAATGCTGTCATTTGCCACTCAGAATCAAAGTTATCATTTAGTTAACCTGGCTTTCATATAGTTCCAACAACAATTTTCTCTCTCCAAAGCAATTTCTCACAAATTTGTACCCTTTATCTGGCAAAAATAGTACCTCTTTTCAGACACAACACAACACGCTTCTGCTTCCTTCTCTGATCAAGGTCTTCTCCCACTCTGTTTTTGCCTGTTACCCAGGTTAAAATGACTCTTTTGACATCACCTCCTTGCATTCCAGAGCTGCTAACCAATTACAGGCATGCTTTTGGAATATGCAAATAAGGTATTAAAATCTATTTTGAATCCTGCAATTATCAGTTTTCTTTTCAACTGTATGTTTCTCTTCAAGTGAATGATAAAACCTTAGTTTGGAAACCCCACACACCAAGGATTCTCCATAATAGCTCTAAATCCACAATCCCCTCCAGCACACCAAACCCAAACATTTCACTATTTCCAAATTCAAATCCACATACCTCCACAGGCGCCGCACACTCTTTCCCCAAAATCACACAAACCCCATCCAATAGATACATCAAGCATATTCACACCCACCTAGAACACCCAACCTTCAAGCACAATCAACAAAACTTCAAACCAGTCACCCACAACCTCTCTAATCAGTCTCAAACTCCGCCAGCCCCTGATACTCGCGGCTGACCCCCCCTTAAGTAAAAACAATTTATATTAACCCTTAGGTTACATTTTGTTTTAATAAATTTTCATTTCAGGGCAATTTTGTTAATTAAAGGAATAGCTGTGACTGCTGCCCAAATGAAACACAGCTGAAAAGTTGCTAGAGGTTTCAGGAAAATAAAAATATCAACTGGCTTTTTTTTTTCTGACAGCCAGTGGCTGGCTTGGAATCAGTGACCTTCAGGTTAAACAGGCAATTTACATAAGAGTCATCACAGGAGAAGGGGGCGGTTCTAGTTAGCCTGCTGTATTGCTGCTGATCTTCCTTCCTGTTTCATGATTGTCTCAAGTTTATCTCATCTGGAGATCCATGTAAAATACTATCTAGAGTCTTTCCCTTGGGAATCTATTGAATCCTACAGTTGAGATTTACTCCAAAGATTTTCCTTTTGCATGTGCTTATGACAGAAATTCTATGAAACCATGACTAAGTATGCTATCGGAAACATTTGGAAGAATGGTCTAGAATATGGCAGCTGGGATTTAATGTTAAAAAATGTAAGGTCATGCATTTGGGCTGCAGCAATCCAAGGGAGCAATATAGTATAGGGGGTGACGTACTTTTGTCCACTAAAGAAGAGCGGGACGTAGGCGTGGTTGTGTCTGATGATCTTAAAGTAGCTAAACAGGTAGAAAGGCGATGGCAAAAGCTAGAAGGATGCTTGGGTGCATACAGAGATGAATGGCTAGCAGAAAAAAGGAGGTGATAATGCCTCTGTATAAGTCTGTGGTGTGACCTCATTTGGAGTATAGTGTGCAATTCTGGAGACCGCACCTTCAAAAGGATGTGAATAGGATGGAGTTGGTGCAGAGGGTGGCTACTAAAATGATTAGTGGTCTTCATTATAAAGCATATGAGGGCAGACTGAAGGATCTTAATATGTACAACTTAGAGGCCCCACCACCACCCTCCCGCTGGACAGCCAAGCTCCCCCGATTGGGGTAGAGCGCCTGAGCGGGAAATCATCCTGCTCAGAAGCTCTTGCCCAATCGGGGCAGTGGGAGCACTGTTACAAGAAGTGGCCCAGCAGGGTACGCCCGTGCCTGGTGGGCCCATGCCTGAGGGCCTCGCCAGAGGGCCCTTTGGCGTGGCCGTTAGGCGCGGCCACAGAAGCAGCCACAGTCTATAGCCACAAACAAGGACACCAACTACCAGCAATCAACAACAATAGACCAAAGTAAGTGCAGCCATACAACAAAGGCAACCGATTAAAACATGCACCCAGCCATGATACCACCCCTCTGCCTCCTCATAACACAACTCCTACCAACCTATGAGACCAGCAACAACCCACTAGCAAGCTTGACATGGCAGCCAGCTCTGATCTACACACACCCACAGTATACATCCTGGAACACACATAAGACACCCAAGAACAAAAGGCAAAACAGACACAAGCCCAAAACACACACAAACACAAACGAAACACAAAGAACACTAAACACTACAGTCACAATAGAGCTTATCAACGCCAGATCCATACGAAACAAAATCAACACAATAGCCGACCACATAGAAGATATCCAACCTGACATACTGTGCATCACAGAAACATGGCTCACCCCCACCGATAACATACTAATTAATCAACTAGTTCCACCCACATACGCTGCATTCAACTGCCCATGCAAACAACGGAGAGGAGGAAGGGTATTGATCCTCGCAAGGAACAGCCTAAGACTCAAGTCACGAAGTACAACCAACACAAACCAATGCAATGCCATCACTGTGGAAAACAAACGGATGGCCCTATGCCTCACCTATAGAGCCCCAAATGCTCCACCAGATGAACTAGCTTCCATCCTAGAAGAGGTCTGTGCCATCAACACAAAACACAAAACCATGCTACTACTAGGAGACTTCAACCTAAAATCCACCAACACAAAGGACGCAAATGCCTTCCTACGAGCCATGGGATCACTACACTACACCCAACTGATCAGTACCCCAACACACAGACACGGATCATCACCGGATCATCACCAGATCATCACACCCAACTCACTACTGGACAGCCGCTACATATCAACACCTGAGGTCACCCCTGTACCATGGTCAGACCACCACATAATCAAAATAAAACTGATACCGCAAGGACAGAAACATGACAAAGTGGACAACCCACCAACCCAAAGAAGATTTAAATGCTTTGACAGAGACAAATTTCTACAGGACACGCTACCCCACATGAACATGGAAGATGAAGATCTAGATGAACAAGTCAAAAAATGGAACAGTGTCATCGATGCTACTGCCAAAGCCCCAGAAGACAGACCAAGGAAAGACCGCGGTAACAAAACACACCACACACCCTGGTATTCAAAAATCATACGGACCGAGAAGAGAGAACTCAGGAAGTTAGAACGGCAATGGAGATGCACCAAGTCACCCAACACGCAGGCACAATACATAACAAAGCAAAAAGAATACAATGACCTCATCAACCAAATAAAGAGAGAATACCACACCAACATCATACTCAAATCAAACAACAAACCAAGAGAGCTCTTCGAAATTGTGAAAACCCTCACCAAAGAACAGAAAACCGAGAATGAGGTGCAAATAGACCCACAAGCATTTGCTAACCATATCCAGAAAAAATTTCATTCAGCTCCACATTGGAAATCAGACACAAGCACTACAACTACCATCCCATCAAGAGAAATATGGAACAAATTCAGCAACCCATCCACAGAGCAGATCTCGCACATCATCACCGCACTCAACACAAGCACTGCACCAATAGACCCCTGCCCAGCGACATGGATTAAAGCGACAAAGTCAAGCTTCATCCACACCATATGCAACATGGTAAACAGTTCACTAACCCAAGGAATCATGCCAGATCAGCTAAAGCTCGCCACAATTAGACCAATTCCAAAGAAATCAACACTCGACAAGAACAATCCTGCTGCCTACAGACCCATCTCAAGCATTCCCCTTCTCACTAAGATCATTGAGAAAGCAGTACAACATCAGCTATAGGACCACATAGACAACCACACACAACTGGACCTCCACCAACATGGTTTCTGCCCCAACCATGGGGTCGAAACTCTCCTGCTATACCTATTTGACGATATACTCCACCACATAGACAATAGCAAAAACGGAGTACTCATGATCTTCATTGACATTTCATCAGCATTCGATACAGTGGACCACGCAATCCTTCTAGCAAGACTACAAAACATTGGACTATAGGGAACCACACTGAGGTGGTTCCACTCCTACTTAACGGACAGACAGATACAGGTCAAGATCGGCCACAACACCTCCCGACCCATAAAGATCACGCAAGGTGTACCCCAAGGATCCGCTCTATCAGCACTATTATTCAACCTCTCCATCCAGCCAATATGCAGCATCATCCAAGAACACAGAATAAGATACACCATCTATGCGGATGATATAATGATATACACACCAAAGATAAAAGAGTGCTTAATACACATGAACAGATGGTTTCAAGACAACAACCTGACAATAAACTACAACAAGACCGAGGCCCTAATCATTACATGAAACTCTGACTTTATCCCTCCTCCTAACATCAAGATAGACACCACAACCATATCCATTCAACCAGAAGTGAAATACCTCGGAGTGACGCTGGACAAAGAACTGAATCTCCAATCTCACATCAGCAGAACCACCAACAATGCATACCACAGGATGAGTCTAGTCCGACGCCTCAAGCCCCTCCTCTCTCAAGAACATTTTTGCACAGTATGCCAGGCATTAATAACCCCAATCCTAGACTTTTGCAACCCAATATACCTTGGCCTGACAAAACAAACTCTCAGGCAACTGCAACTGGCACAAAACACAGCAGCCACGCTTAATATCAGGCACCAAAAGACAAGAACACAACACCCCCACCCTAAAAGAACTCCACTGGCTACCAATCAGCTCCTGCATCAGATAGAAGACAGTCATAAACATCTTCAAAATCAAACAACGCTCATCAGCTCTCAGCCTACACCCACTCATACAACCCGACAGCAGCACAAGACCAAGGAGGAGAGGCACAGCCAACCATGTCAACACCCCCGAAGACTTCAACAAAACATGAAAGGACACCGAAAAACGAGCCCTCTCAAAAGCAGCTCCAACAATCTGGAACGCACTCCCTGATGACCTAAGGGCAACGTCAGACCTTAAGGACTTTAGGAAACTGCTAAAGACGACACTCTTCATTGAGCACTATGGTGCTGGCACATAAACAGACAACACCCCAACTCACCAACACTCCATCAAGACCGAATTACAGTATAGACGCAAAGCCCCGATGTACATAGTATTGTAGATAGCACACGTTGTAATTAGCTCACCATGAATTAACAACCATCTACACTCACACGCACACACTGCTCACTGCATGCGAACACTAAACACAAGACTTTATTGATTGTTTGCTGTGTAAACTGCTTTGATTGAAGGAAAAGACAGTATAGAAATCTGTTTAAATAAATAAATAAAATAGAGGAAAGGCGGGATAGAGGTGATATGATTGAGATGTTTAAATACCTCCGTGGCATAAATGTTCAGGGAGATAGCCTCTTTCAATTGAAAGCTAGTTCTGCTACGAGGGGACATGGGATGAGTGTGAAGGGAGATAGATTCAGGAGTGATATGCCGAAATATTTCTTTATGGAAAGAGTGGTGGATCCGTGGAATAGTCTCCCAGTGGAGGTGGTAGAGATGAGGACAGTAACTGAATTCAAAAAAGCATGGGACAAACACAGAGGATCTCTAAAAGTAAAAAGGGGACTGTTTTAGTTCTTGATATGGAAGGACAGACTAGATAGGTCATGTGGTCTTTTTCTGTCGTCATATTTCTATGTTTCTATTTATCAAGCCTAATCTAGGTCCTGATTGTTCAATTAGTGATGATCAACTAGATCCCCAGGCCAAATTCTTAAAGAAGCCAGAGATGTGAAAATAAAAATCAGCAGTTCAGGGGTTTTTATACCTTTTTCCATCTCCTCCTCTGCTCTCCCCTCTCCTTTCTTCCTCTCCCCCCTTTCCCCCTCCCCCTCTCCTCATGTTTTAGACATTTATAGTTTTTTTTAATACTTTTATTCACTTTGAGCTGTGAGTTCTGCCTTTTTAATATATTTTTTAAATTATATTTTATTGTATACATATTCGTTGTGACTTACCTTTCATACCTTTTGTTTTATTGGGTTCTTAGGGATGACAGGTTTGTTATTGTTTATGTTTTATTCAGTTTTTATTCACGTTTTTCACTGCACGTATCTTATATTATATTCTCAATGAAAGACCGGCATTGTTGATGTTTCTGAAATATTTTTGTTTTTATTCATATTTTTATTCTGAGCCTCTAGTTTTATTTATTTTTCAGCTTATTTTATTTTTCCTCCCTTTGTTTCCTCTGCATTGCCTTGGCCATTGTTTATGATGTATTTTCTTTCGAGTGGCATTTATCAGTTTTGTTTTTATATATCATGACTTATCTTGATCTGATTATATGTTATCTGTGCCGCATATCCATATGTTCTGTGAAGTCTGTTTTGGTTTTCCATGACCACATTATTTTCTTTATTGTTTTTATTTTGTATTTACTTATTAACATTCTGAAACAATAGGTACTTCATACCTACAAGATTCCGATCGAGTGATAATGTATGATCTAATACCCATGTTACTTCTGGTTTGATTTTTAATCCTGATTTTTAAGTACATTTTTATAATTCCCTTTTGTTAGGTTATTTTAGCTCATCTAACTATTGTATTATATAGGCTATGACAACCTTGTTTATCTGTTGCTGTGGTGCCTGCCTCCACATTTTTTTTGACTGGCTCTATTATCTCTTTTAAATGGCCATCTTAGTTGTGTTTTGGTCTTATGCAGTGCTAATACGTATTATGCTGTTTGTGGATCAGTAGGTAAAGACATTTCATTTTACTTATCTGTATGATGTTTTGTTCATGGTCATACATTCACTTTTATTTTATTGGTTTTATTGTGATTTTATTCCTATTTGACTTTTTGTTTTGTTCTTTTTTAGTCCTTTTATGATTTACAGGTTCTTCATTGGCTCCCAGGCACCTGATACTACAGTTTTTTCAGGCTTTCTCATTCATTCCTTTAAATGGCCATCTTAACCCTGCTGGCTTTGCACAATACTGTTATAGTCTGTGTAGAGTGTACACCATTGGATATGGACGTTTTACTTTTTTATACATTGTTTTGTCTATGGTTTTACGCTTATTATGTTTTTATTTGCATTTTAATTTATTGTTTAAGTTTTTTTAGTTTTTTTTCAGGGGTTGAATTAGTAGTTAAATCTCTGTTTTATTGGCTATGGGGTCTATTCTGTACTGCGAATAGCGGGGATGGATATCCTGTTGGGACGTCCATCCCTGCTATTTGCCCTCCTTCCATCCACAGCAAAAACCTCCCCATACGAACAAGGAGTTTTATGGGGAGGCTTAGATGGGGGCAGGAGGGTGAGTTGCAGAGGCGGGAGGGCAGTAGGCATTTCCTGTTTCTCATCAGTGCTGGCGGGCTCAGATAAACAGAGCCGCGGGAAAGGGAACACTCCCTTCGCACGGCTCTGCAAAGCTGAGCTGGCGCGGGGGGGGGGGGGGGATGCTGGCACTGCTTTTCTGGGGAGGCAGCAGCCATGGAGCACTTCATTCTGCCGCTGCAGCAATTATTGTGCAACAACGATCTCCGGCCCCTGTTGGCAACATCCTGGCACTGGTCGAGAGTATGCACGATGATGGAAAACATCATGTCTCACCCGTTTTGTAGTATATTTTATAAGATGCCCTTGTGGCCTTTTCTACGTGGGACGCACTACCTGCTCTATGCGTAAACGTTTAGCAGAACATGCTTCGCGGATTAAGAATAAGGTTTTGACAGCCCCATTGGCAGAACATTGTGATTCTTTGGCCCATGGTTTTGATGAGTTGGCTTGGACGGTCATTGATCATGTACCCTTTGATCCACGGGGAGGGGATCGAGAATTGAAACTGCAGCGTTTAGAACAACGCTGGATCTTTGAATTACATTCCATTCATCCTCATGGTCTGAATCGAGAAATTGAATGGACCACTATTTTGTGACGTCAGCTTTGGAGTTCTCAGTCGTACTGAAGT
The DNA here is from genome assembly GCA_033557465.1 of Ichthyophis bannanicus. Taxonomy (NCBI): domain Eukaryota; kingdom Metazoa; phylum Chordata; class Amphibia; order Gymnophiona; family Ichthyophiidae; genus Ichthyophis; species Ichthyophis bannanicus. The sequence goes on from CM066031.1 coordinate 1,044,801,262, forward strand.
TTTGACCAATGGCAGTGTGGATACCCCTATTGGTGGGGATATTCCCGCTTCTGATTGGTTGCTCCCCTGTTTAAAGCTTTGAGATTTTTTGATGCCATTGAATGAAGATTACCTGGGACCGCAGAGACGGCGTTTTTGTTGCATGAATGAAAAGACCAAAGCACTTGAAACAGGGCTTCCACCCGAAACGTGCACGTCGTGCAACTTTATGTCTAGCAGCATAGACGAAAATAAGAAGAGTTTTTTTGCTATTTTTTAAAGATAAGTGACTATTTAATACACTGGTATTGGGGTGAGAAATAAAACAAAAGAAGTTTCCCGTCAGGAGGGGGTTGGATATACCGTTCCAGCCCTCCCTCGGCAGGCTCCGACATAAGAAATTGCATATAGATATTGGGGGTTTTTAATGATGGTTTTGTAATAGATGCTGCAGCAGCAGTGGCAGCAGCTTCTGCAGCCGGGTTCTTTTTTTTTTTTTTTATTATTTTGAAAGCCGAGTGAGGTGGTCTTTTTGGGGTCAATTTTTGCTGCCCCCAAAATGTTGCTGCTTGAGACTACTGCCTCACTCGGCCTCATTATAGAGCCACCCCTGTCTTTAATAATGGTTTAGAGACGTTTCTTCCAGGAACTTGTCCAAACCTCTTTTAATCCCAGGTTTTACTACATCCTCTATTAATGAATTACAGAGTTTCGTTACACATTGCATGAAAAAAAATTTTCTCCGCTTATTCCTAAATGTGCCATATTGTAGCTTGATTGCATGTCCCCTAGTCTTCTTTTTGAAGAAGTAAACAGCCAATCTACATTTTCTCGATCCACTCCATTATTTTATAGACCTCTATCATACCTCCCCTCAGCAATCTCTTTTCCTTACCTTGTAGGGATATCCTTCCATCCCCTTTACCATTTTTGTTCTTCTCTGTACATTTTCTAGTTTTGCTATAATTCTTTTAAAATATGGTGATCAGAATTGCACGCAATATTCAAAGTGTGTTTGCATGATAGCGCTACATAATGGCATTATAATATCCTTCATTTTATTCTTCAATCCTTTCTTTATGATTCCTAGTATTCTATTTGCTTTCTTGGCTCCCACTGTAGACAGGGTAGAGGGTTTCAATGTATTATCCATGATGATGCCCAGAACCTTTTCCTAGATGGTGATTTCCTAATGTGGAACCTTACATTGTGTGACCATAGTTTGGGTTGTTCTTCCCTAAGTACATAACTTTGCACAGGTTCATAATAAATGTCACCTGCCATTTGGGCACCCAGTATCCCAATTTGCCAAGGTCCTCTTGCAATATTTTACAATCCACTTGTGTTTTAACAACTTTGAATAATGTTGGTGTCATCTGCAAATTTGATCACCTCACTGGTTATTCTCATTTCCAGGTAATTAATAAATGTGTTAGAAATCAGTGGGCCCAGTACAGATCCCTGGGGTACCATTGAGAAAATTGGCCATTTAGTCCTACTTTGTTTTCTATCTTTTAACCAGTTCCTGATCCACATTAGTACATTACCTCCTATCCCATGACTTGAATTTTGCCAAGAGTCTCTCATGAGGGACCTTGTCAAAGACATGCTGAAAATCCAGATACACTATATCAACTGGCTCACCTTTGTCTGTTTATTCATACCTTCAAAAAATATAACTAATTTAGCCAAGGAAATTCTTGTCTTACTAATCTATGTTGGCTTTCTGCCAGTAATTTCTGTTCAGTAATTTTTTTTTATCATGGCTGCTACCATTTTACCCAGTACCCTTTGTAAGTTATGTTATCCTTTAGTCAATGTAAGCCCGTCCTTTGTAACCATCACTTTGATTGAAGGAAAAAGTGGTGTACAAATCTGTATAGTATTTATTTATTTTATTTATTTAATGTCAGGCTCACTAGTCTTTAGTTTCCCAGATCACCTCTGGAACCCTTCTTAAAAATTAGCATTGCATTGACCACTCTCCAATCTTCAAGTACTACAGATGATTTTAATGATAGTTCACGGATTACTAAAAGTAGGTCTGCAATCTGATATTTCAGTTCTTTCAGCACCCCTGGGGTGTATGCCATCTGGTCCAGGTGATTTGCTGCTCCTTAGTTTATCAATTAGCTGTATTACATCTTCCTGACTTATTGAGATTTGTTTCAATTCCTCTGATACATCACCTTTAAATACAATTTCTGGAATGGGTAAGTTTCCTATGTCTTCTTCAGAAAAGAATGAAGCAAAAAAAAAAAAAAAACCTCATTAGGGAGATCATTCCAGAACGCAAATAAGAGTTTTGCACATGCAGCTGGGATTTTTATCTACTGAAAACATCCCTGACCATATTCTGAAACACTGCTGACATACATGTCCATGGTGCTAGCACGGGGATCTTAGAACTTGTCCATAAGAGGCAGAATGGGCGTGGTCAGCCACGGAGATGTATAAAGTGTATTCAGGAAATACCCATGTACATTTTCAGTGTTTCCCCGCAGATGTCCCTGTTATTCCTGAAGAAACATGGAATAAGGCCAGGACTTAGAAAAAATTCTACTCTGCTCTTCAATTCATCCCATATTGAAGAATGGTTGTGGCAAGTATGTTTTGAACTGGTGTTTTTGCAGTCTGGAAAAACACAAGATGCAGCTTTAAAGAACAGAAAGCAGAGGTGATGGCAGCTTGTAAGATAAATAAACATTAATAAACACCCCTACAGAAATATTAAGAAGAGCGTTTATTCTGGCTATGCTGATATTTGCTGTTTATGCTAAAGGAGCTAATCTAGGGTTCCCTAACAATTCCTATGTTCTGATAAATGGGACTGTTGATTTAGGGATAGTATGTGAGTAAGTATGGATAAGATTCTTGTTTGAGTGAGAAATGCAGATCAGCTGTTCTTAATAGGTGCAGTGCATCTTTTTGGCAGATGTATGTTTGTTGTGACTATAAATGAGAGTGTGCATATGTGTGTGTATGTGGTTTGAGTATTGCATGGGAGTATCTGGTGTGCTCATCCACAATTCTGGGAATACATCTTAAGTTTGGCCAGTACCTGGACTGTAGGGATGACTGCAGTGTCATCAGGTGCCAGTGTGATGGGGAAGAATATATCAGCAAAGGTTCTTTATAGTGAAATGTAAACATATCCCTGTCAATAAGGGACTGAATGAGAGCATGTAACCATGCAAACAGCACTAATACATGTCCAAAAGCATCATCATCGGTCTCCAAAAATGTGCACATTTGTAGAGACAGATTATAGTGCTTTTAGGCATGTATTAGTGCTGTTTTTGCACTGTTGCATACTTTCATTCTGAGGGTCTCTTATTATTGACAGGGATATGTTTTGCATTTCATTATAGTAAACCTTTGCCGAGTTCTACTGTTCCATACTTAGCATAGTAAAAACTGCTATCAGAGATGCCCAGTGCAAGCATAACTTAGGAATGTTTTGATGCAAACTATGTCAGGATAGACATATCACCTTCTACTTGCTTTTATAATATCTTTGCATGCACTGAGATTATTTTGCAGTGTTCTAGCAGCCACAGACTAGTATATATTGTCTGGTTAGCATCATCATTTATGTATCATCAGTAGTCATGTGTAGTTTGCATGAGTACAACACTGTCAATGAGAAGAGCAACTGAGGAGATGCACGTTTTAACAGCAGAGGCATGGCGGCATGAAGACGAGCAGGATAGGTAACATGCATCTTTTCAGAGTATGGTGAGCACAGGGACATCCAAGCCACTTGCTGCATCTACCTGTGTCCCTTTATGACTGCGAGGGCCCGTGTTTCTCCATATTTGTTCCTGATTCTGGAATCGTGGTTGCGTCTATACCCGCAGTTATAGAATCAGGTTTAAATTGGTCCCATCTTTGAGTTGGACGTGCCCTCATGCTGGACTCCACGTCTTTCCACTATGGACTTGTCATCTCTCAATGCACCTTTTACCCCTCCATCATGTAATGGTTCAACTGACTTCTTCACAGGTGTTTTGCTAGTCTGGGCTTCCAAGATAGTATTATTAAATAATGACCAGACCTGATGTAAACTCTTAACCTTTGCAGCTCCTCCTTTTAGCTTTTTCTTATTTTCCTTCCCTTTTTGAAAGTTAAATGCTAATGCAGTGAATTTTCTGGCTATCCTCCCTCCATTTATTAAATCAAATGTGATCATGGTATGATTGCTATTGCAAAGTGGCCGCAATATCTTTTTTTTTGCACTAGATCCTGTATTCCACTAAAGACTAGGTTCAAAATAGCTTCCCCTCTTGTTTCCTGAATCAGCTGCTCCATGAAGCAGTCATTTATTTTGTCTATAACTTTATCTCCCTAGAACATCCTGATGTGACATTGACTCAGTCAAATATTGGGTAATTGCAGTCTCCCATTATTACTGTTTCAAACTTTGCTAGCTTCCCTAATTTCTGCTAGTATTTCATCATCTGTTTGTTCATTCTGTCCAGGCAGATGTTATATCCCCACTGCCATTCCCTTCCCCTTTTTACATGGGACTCTACACTATTCTAAAGTGTAGTTTGTTTCCTGCAAAATCTTTTATCCTGTTTGACTCAAAACCCTCTTTAACATATAGAGCCACCCATCCAGCAATGTGATCTAACCAATCATTGTGATATAGTATGTAGCCTGGTATCACAGTGCCTCATTCCACCAGGTCTCTGAGATGCTAATTATATCTAACCTTTCATTCATTGCTATATATTCTAACTCTTCCATCTTATTTTTTAAGCTTCTAGAATTTGCATAGAGGCTTTTCAAAGTTTGTTTTTTTGCTAATAACAACAGTCTGGCTATTTGATGAAAGGGTTAATTTTGGAATCTTTCAACTCTGTATGATTTTTTCTTAAAAGCACCTGGGTTACTTTTACCTTTATTGGAACCTCTCTATCAGGATGCCCTAATTTCCCTGTTTTGCTATATCCTTAAAGGAAACATCATTCCAAACCATGTGCTCCTAGACAGTTGTTCAATCCAAACACCAAAGACCTGATCAAGTGTAAAGTGAGAAATGTTTCTTTTTTGTCAGAGCAACCATGACAAAAGCAGACAGAAAGAAAGCCGTCCTCTCACTGCAGTTGCACCTTTTAATGCAGTTTTGGAGTGAACAAAAGCGTATCACTTATCTTTTTTCTATCCGAGCTAGTGAAGCAAAGGAATCCAATATAACAACTGGCCTAGGCAATTGTTGGCTTTCCCATATTATCTAGTTTAAAAGCTGCTCTATCTCCCTTTTAAAGATTAATGCCAGCAACCTGGTTCCACCCTGGTTAAGGTGGAGCCCATCCTTTTAGAAAAGCCCTCCCCTCCCCCAGAATGTTGTCCAGTTCCTAACAAATCCAAAATCTTACACCATCGTCTCATCCATGCATTGAGACTCCGGAGTTCTGCCTGCCTCTTGGGTCCTGTGCGTGAGAAGTCATAGCTACAGAATCTCTTCCTGCCACACCAAAGTGATACTCTTCTTTCTCGTGACCTCTCTCCTCCATGGCAGCAGAGGGGCTGCTAGACTGGAGTTGGGACTTCTCTATTATACCCTGGTAGGTCTCATCTATATACCTCTCTGTCTGCCTTAGCTCCTCCAAGTCTGCTACTCCAGCCTCCAGAGTTCAGACTCGTTCCCTGGGAGCAAAGAGCTCTTTGCATTTAGTTCACACATAAGACCTCTCATCAAATTGGAGAAAATCATGCATGTAACACTCAGTTCAAAAGACTGGATAGCCCCATCTCGCTCCTAGACTGCTGTCTGCATCTTACATTTAAAGATTTCTTTTAGCTATTTAAGGTTAAGGTTGTTGAGTTATTTAAAGTTGCTAGGGAAATTGAGATACTTAAACCAATACAGTTTTACCTAAGTATAAGGGACTTCTAGTGTTTACCTCAAGGCAAACTTCAAGGACTTAATCTACTCCTAAGGCCTAATAGCCTTCTTTGGAAGATAATCAATTAAACCTGAAAGGCAATAAGATCACCCCCTATTGGTGCCTACAATCATTTAGCAGTAGTCTTATGGTACTACCACTAGGGGCTAAGGTTAACCCCAACTGTAGTACTACAAGCCTGCCACTTGGTGATCATGGGCGTCTTTTGAACCTGGCCCCAGCCTGGACAGGAGTAAATGGATATTACTTCTGTCCAGGTCCTACTGGGCCACCAAGAATTACAAAAGTAGGTTGGGGAGGCCTTGGTGGAGTAGGGGTTGGATTATGTTTTTCGGAAGTTGGAGCGTTTTAGGGAGGGGACTTGGGAGAGATCCTAGTTATGTGTGGAGACAGTATAGTTTTGAATGAGGGACCTGAGTGTTTTCTGATGCTAGGGGGAAGAGACTCTAGACTGGTGAATTATTTTCACACCCCTGGCTCCTTTAACACTAGAAGCCCCAAAGTGCATCAATCGACGCAAATGCATCTTCAAAATTGTATACCAGCGCCACTGCTAGAACCATGTCAGTCATGTTCCATGACTTTGTTAGCAAGCTCAAGATGTTCAAATATGTACATTGAAAATTAATGACAGATGCACCACCTAGCAGGAAAACAAATTTATACCTAGAAGCCCCAAAGTACGTCAATTGACACACTCAATTGTCTTGGATGCGTCAATTGCCGTACTTTGGGGCTTCTAGGTATAAATTCATGTTCCCACTAGGTGGCACATCTCAATCATTGTTTACAGTTTTACTCCAACATTACAAACAATAAACACATGATGATGTCATGTAATGACGTCACATACTGCACGTATTTAACAAATAAGTAACCACATTAATTCACATCTGCATTTCATGCTAAACGCAGTCGTCGTGATAATGCATCAATTGATGCACTTTGGGGTTTCTAGGTAAAATTCCTTTTGGGACTTCTAGTGTTAAGCATGCATTAGAGAATTGGGCTGTATGTTTGTGGCTCATTGTTTCCTGATGGGAAAGTAGGCAACTCTGCAGCGTGTAGATGTGTGCTGTTACCCATTAGGAGCATGGTGATGACAGACTGACCAAGAGAGTAACACAGGGCCATGGTGATGCTGTGTACCATGATAATCCTGCACAGAATATGTGAAAAGAGCCACATCCTGTGCTGGCCTGTACATGTAAAAGATGAAGTGGCACACAGAATCATGGATAGGGTTGCCAATTGACTCCAGATGCGCCCAACAATCTTAGGGGTATGTTTACTAAACCGCGGTAATGTTACCCACGTTAGGTTCTGCGGTAATGGTACAGAAGCCCATATAAAGGAGTGGGTGGTGCATCGTTAAAGCAAGCCATGTCAAATAACGTGCATTACAAGGTGCCTCGGCTAACGCATGTTACAAAGCACCATACAAGGTACCATAGGTTAAGGTACCCCACAAGGCACCCCATAAGGTGCGTTAACCTGGGGCACCTTGTACAGTACCTTAGGTTAACGTGGCACAATAATGTTAAGGTGATATGTTGGCCTAAGTCCAGTAAGGTGCTCCAAGTTGACAAGCATGAAATATAAGGCCTAAAACCAGATGTAACCATAACACTCCACAGAGCACCAAGCAAAGGCAATGGACAAGTGATGGAAGGAAGGAGAGGTGGGAGCTGATAGACCCACCAAATCTGTGTGCAGCCTATGTGGCAGCCGGGAAAGTGGACGAACATATCGGAGGCAGCTGTACCGATGCACAGGGTGTTGGCAATGTAACATGCTACAATGACAGTGGGTGGAAGTGGATGGGGATATGTGTCCACCAGTGGAGGAAGAGGTGGCAAGATAAGTGCAATGATAGGAGGACAGAGGACTAGTAGTGCCATGCAGAGCAGACACAGGAGAAGCAAGCATGAAGAGCGGCAATGCAGAACAGGGTACCAGTGCAGGACATGGGGTAGCAGCCTGCACATGAAGACAGGATGCTACACAGCTGACAACGCAGATAGATGGACAGAAGGATGGTTGGCAACTGTGAAGAGGGTATTATGTGCTAGTGTCACAGATCTGCACAGATATGACATTTACAGGAATGACAAGTAGTTGTATAGGACAGGCATAAAAGAGGAAGTGAACCCATGGCCACTGGCCAGAAAGTCAGTGCACAAACCAGTAGGCCACACCACCATAGTGAGTTCCACAGCAATGGCTGCATGCAAGAACACTGCAGGTCACCACACGAAATGCCTGCTGTGTGCCAGGATAGTAAATTTTCAAAATATCCAGAGTAAGGCAGCCGAATAGTCTGAGACCATTTCCGAGCATTGAATGTGTTTTTTGAATCAGAAACCCTCCCATTTTTCTGAGTTAGTTTGTTGATGTTGGAGTAATATTCTTCTAGTGTATGACAATTAGATTACTCTATAAATTGGACCCGCACTTTTTGTGTGCCAGGATAGGGCAACCCCAACAGTATCCATGATGCAACGCACATGCATAACAGCCGTCCACAGCTCATATTACCATCTGTAATTGGGACGAGAGCCGCATATAAACACATGCGCACACACACTATAAAATGTCATGCAGTGGAAACAGCATGCAAAAGAGCAAGGAACCGAAATGGAAAGGGTGTCATGGGCCGGCTGAGGGGACAGCCGTGTGGATGGTCTGTGGACCTGTGAAAAACGGGGAACAGAACAAAAAAGGAGCATGTGAGAATTGAACCTGCACACTGACATGGCCCAGACCAGCTCAACAAAATCAATGCCAATCCCCCAAGCTGACTGCTCACATGGACAGTACAAAGAAATAGCCATATGTAACAGCTGATATGCGACATATAGGCTGCATAGAGGGCACAGTGTGGTGCACATTGAAGAGATGGAAGGGTGTGTGGAGAGTTGACGAAGCTGCTGCCATTGAATGGTCAGGTTAGCAGAACACAAGAAAAGAAAAGGAAAGGAACGTGGGAATCAAACCTGCAACCTATGGCGCTCTAACTCAAGTCTGTAACCACTATCCCAAACAACTACAACAAGCACAATGCAAATAAGTTCTATTAAAGGGAATATGTGCATGAAAATCCGTAGCACCCTGTGAAGTGGCAGACGGCTGGCACACAGACAGCTGCCACCGGTCAAGTAGTGTTAGATCAGTAGCGTTACATCATAATTGTTGGTGTTTTGTCTTGACAAGATTGTAAGTGCTGTGTTCTGTCGTGACCATATCTTACCATGTGTTTCGTCGTGACTAGATGGTAAGCTCTGATGAGCAGGGACTGTCTTACATGTCTGTACAGCACTGTGTACGACTGGTAGCGCTATATAAATGCACAATAGTAGAGGAAGTGGATGAGATTGGCAAGGTATTGGGGTGTACCGGTGTGGAGGGCTCTGTGGGTGATAGTGAGTAACTTGTAAATAAATCTGACTTTGATAGGGAGCCAATGAAGGATAAGAAGGTGGGGGGGAGGTGACATGATCGAAGGGGGAAGATGAGACGGGTGGCGGTATTTTGGACTAGCTGGAGGTGCTGTAACTGGTATTGCGGGAGACTTGCAAGAGCCGTATTACAATAGTCTAGACGGGTAATTACAAGTGAGAGGACTAAAGTAGTGAGGGAGGAAGAAGGGAGAAATGACCGAATGGCACGAATCCTACGGAGATGAAAAAAGGAGCTACAAACAAGTGTGGAAATGTGATGGTGGAAGGAGAATGAGGGATCCAGAGTAACACCGAGGTAGCAGAGAGTGGAGACAAGAGGGATGGGAAGAGTGGACAGAGTGGGGGATAAGGAGGGGAAAGGAGCACCAAAGGAAAACCAGATAGCAGCAGACTTGGAGGGATTAACATGGAGGAAGTTACTGGTAAACCAGTTAGTGACAAGGGCAAGACAGGTATTAAGAGTGGTGAGGTCAGGGGCCAAGGGGTTAGTGTAGTATAGAAGGAGGATGTCACCCACATAATAGTAGGCGGAGATTCTGGCCTGTTGGATGAGCAGGGCAAGTGGTGCAAGAAATATGTTGAAGAGAAGAGGGGCAAGGACAGAGCCCTGGGGAACACCACAGTGCAGGGGGAGCAAAAGGGAAACAGTGCAGCCTGTTTGGACAGCAAACGGGATGACAGGAAGGACCGGAACCACTGAAGAACAGTGCCATGAATCCCAAGGTCAGATAGACGAGTAAGGAGGGTACGGTGGTCGACAACGTCAAAGGTGGAAGAGAGATCTAGACAGACAGCGATGGAAAGATCACCATGGTCAGATCACCATGGTCATGGGAGTGATAGATCTCACTGAGGAGTGCCAGGAGGGTGGTTTCAGTGCTATGCAAAATGCAATGTGTGCCGTCGAGTCAGTCCTGACTCCTGGCGACCCAGAAGCTCCTGGGATATGGACGGCTCTAAAGCCGGATTGACGGGGGTAAAGTGAAAGGGTAGAGTCGAGGTGTGCAGCGAGTTGCATGCAGACAAGTTTTTCAAGGGGAGATTTGATACTGGGTGCCAATTTGCTGGAATAGTGGGATCGAGATCAGGATTTTTAAGGAGAGGACAGACAAGGGCGTGCTTCCAAATAGTAGAAAAACAACCGGAGGTGAGGCTAGAATTGACCATAAGAAGGATGTAGGGAAGGAGTGTGAGTGAAGGGTCAAGAAGCCAGGCAGAGGGGAGGGGATCAAGCGGACATGTGGTCTTGTGGGAGGTGGTGATGGCCTTGGCCTTGGTAAGTTTGGTGGGAGTGACAGGCCAGAATGTGTGCCAGGTATGAGGGAAAGTGTGGGACGAAGGGGGGGGGAAGCATGAGTGGGGAGGTAGCGAGAGGAGGGGAAAGGGAAAGGGGGGTACGAGAGCTAAAGGAGGAACGAAGAGACTGAATCTTGTCAGAGAAAAAGAGGCAAGATGGGCTGTAGTGGGGGCCTCAGCAGGGGGAGCTGGCAATGCAGGGGAAGTGGAGGACGAGCAAAGGAAGTGCAGGACCTGGTGGAGATGTCTAGAGGAATTGGAGGAGGAGTTAATGAGATTTGAATAATAGGCTTGCTTAGCGGCGGCAATCATTGAGCGGTAAATATGATGACAGTGCCAAAAAGCAGCAAGAGATTCAGTGGAGGGGTGCTTGCGCCAGATGCGTTCAGCGCGACAAAGGTGGGTGCACTGTAGATACAGGCCGGAGTAATATCAAGGATGATGAGAGGAAGGTCGTGAGGAGACAGGACAAAGTGGAGCAAAGGTGTTAAGAGTGGAGGAGAGAGTGGAGGTCCAGGTGTCAACCTGCCTATCTACTGGGAGAGTGGAGAAGTCTGGGGGAAAAAGGGAATCGGCTGGAGGGAATTGTTGGAGGGTGAGCAGAGTGATATGACGCTTGAGTTCCTGGAAGGAGGACCTGTGGTGGTTGTCTTGGAGACCCACGGATAAGGGAGAGAGAAAGAGAACAGAAGACAGAGGTGATTTGACCAGGGGAGGGGGAGTGACGAGACACCAGACAGCAGATAAGGGGAGTGGGTGGGGGTGAGGATTTATTTATTTTATTTATTTATATTCTCTTATATACCGCGCTATTCTGCATCAGTGCGGTTTACATTGAACAAACTGAAATTACATTGAACAGGGCATTATAACTTGGAGATAACTATTTTACAGGGAACATGGGCTATGGAGGGTTAAGTGGCTTGCCCAAGACCACAAGGAGCACAAGGATAAGATCAAGAGTGTGCCCTGAGGCATGGGTTGGACAGGGAATGTGCTGGGTGAGGCACAAATCTTCGAGAAGGGACAAGAGAACTCTATCTCGCGATCTGGTTGGGGAGTCAAGGTGGATGTTGAAATCTCCCAGGACAGCAAGATGAGGAGACAAGAGAGCTATTTCAGAAAGTGAGAGGAGAAGGGAATCCCAGAGGTCAGAGCATAGTGACGGGGGAACATAAAGGAGAAGAAAGTACACAGGGGTTGAGGACCCAAAATTCAGTAGAAGGGACTCGGGGTACTGGGGGGAAGGTGAGACAAGCATAAAAGGAAGGGATGCTCGGTGAAAAACCACCACATCCCTGCCCGTTCGATTTAAGGCGGGGTGTGTGGAAAGCAGAATAACCAAGAGGAAGACAGTGGTGTAGGAAGCCATCCTCCCCCTCGCAGAGCCAGGATTCTGTGAGGAAAAGTGCATCTAACAAGTGTTGGGTCAACAAATCATACACCAGATGAGTCTTTGCACGAAGGGAGTAGTGATGTGGCCATCGGGGGTGGAGGGGAAGGTAACAGGAGAGGTTGGAGTGATTGGCATGGGAGAAGATCACCTGGCATTATTGCCACAACGTAGGTAGAGGATGATGGGCGGTGACCCCAGAAAACTGGGATAGCAGCCATGATGGTAGATTGCAAAAAGAAAAGACCAGGAACCGAGGACATGAAGAGAGGCCAGAACAGGTAAAATGAAAGGGCCAGAGTAGCAGATAGTACTGATAGAAGTGCAACAAGACCCAAAGAAGCCCAAGTGTGGCAAAGGGAGGGGATCGGCTGTGAGCAGGAAACGCCCCAATCATCGCCCCAAGGAGCTCGCCCAAGGAGCACTTCCATATTCTACTCCGTTACCATCATAATCATTTCTATGAGTGAAATGTCATGCTAGTCCAGGTCTAACATTTTCACTGCAGTACATTATGGTATTTGTAGTCCCTAATTTCACCCATTGGAGTCACTGCTGCAGGTCCCAGAATGCATCAAGATGAGATTGTCAGAAAGTGAGAACCGGCATCAAATCTCACTCATGGAACAGGGTAACTTTGCAACTGAATACTGTAGTGCAGAACAGGGCAAATATATCATGAGTGCAACTCAGTACCTAGCAGACAGTGCAAGGCCAGACTTGACAAGTCACCCATCTCCTAGAAGGAGAAATTGTGGCCATGTCTGGTTGTACATTGGCATAGCAAGGCAGTATGGGTTGCGTAGTCCTTAACTGTATCCTTTGTCCTCTGGGCTACAGCTCCCATAATGCATCATAATAAGGAGGCCACAAACACTGCAGAGCTGTAAACTTTGACTCCTGCGACAGGGTTATTTGGCAATTCTGGCCTACTCTGCTTCCACACGATAGATATTTGTGCAAGGCAAATGTCAAACCGTAGATGCCTTGGGTCACCAACAGGCCCCAGATGTGGCATTCATCTGGGCCCACTGAAAAAGCTTGCAGCCGCTCTGAAATGGCACTCATGTGCTGAGGGAACATGGGAAATCTGAGGCTTGAACTGTAGGAAGAAACATTTATGGTGCTGCTCATTACAAACACTGACAGTTGGGCAGTCTGTTATGTTTCAAGCAGGTGTGATGGGAGGGGAATGGGCAGGAACCAGGAACACATCCTGGCCCCCAGATGACCTTTGCTACATTTCACACAATACCCAGATGTGCCAAGCTACACTGTTCCAGCTAGGGTTGCCAACTTTTTCACCGAGAAAAACCCGACACCTGTGGCTTGCCATGCTCCACCCATTCTCCGCCCCTAGTCCCACTCCTGTCCCGCCCCCAGCCCCACCCACAAAAATTACCGAGGATACGTGTAGGCTAACTTCCTTGATCAGATAATAATTAAACTGGGAACCCCAAAATCCAAACATGAAATGTACAACACTGGAGAAATAAAACTATGAAGTAATTTCCTCTTGCACTAAACAAAAACGCAAAGATGTTAGCAATACACACTTCCCAGACCAGACATATTCCAGTTAATAAATTCAAAATAAATAGTATTTTTCTACCTTCTGTTTGGGCGTTTTATTTTTCAGTTGCAATTGCTCCAGTCACTTTCTTCTGGTTTCTTCGTGTCTTCTGCGAGCTATCCATTTGTCCTTTCTTCTCTTTTAGATGTTTTCCATTCTCTCTCTATTTCTGCTTTAACATACTGATTGTTTCCTTTTTGCTCTTTCCCCCAATTCTTTCTTTATTCCTTTATCATCCGTTTAAATTTCACCCTTCCATTCTCAAGCCCCTCTTACTCTCCCAATACCCGGCCCATCATAGACTTTTCTTCCACACAAAATATTTTTTCCCCTCTCCATTCTCATTCCCCATCCATTCTAGTCCTCCCCCAAAATCAGTTCCCTTATAGTTCTAGACCCACCCAGCATCCACTCCCTTCTAGTCCCATTCTCCCATGCCCCCCCATCAGCCCATTTCCAGTCCTATTGTAGCCCCCATCAGCCCATTTCCAGTCCTATTCCAGCTCTTCATCAGCCCATTTCCAGTGCTAGCCCTCACATCACAGACCATTTCCAGTCCTAGCCCCCCCCCAATCATAGCCCATTTGCAGTCCGAGTCCCCCCGCACCATCACAGCCCATTTGCAGTCCTAGCCCCCCTAATCACAGCCTATTTCCAGTCCAAGTTCCCCCTCCCTCCACCATAGCCCATTTCCAGTCCAAGTCCCCCCCCCATAGCCCTTTTCCAGTCCAGGTCCCCTCCACCCCCATCACAACCCATTTCCAGTCCATGTCCCCCCCATAACCCTTTTACAGTCCAGGTCCCCCCCCATCACAGCCCATTTCCAGTCCATGTCCCCCCCCCATAACCCTTTTACAATCCAGGTCCCCCCCCCATCACAGCCTATTTCCAGTCCAAGTTGTCCCCCCCCCCATAGCCCTTTTCCGGTCCAGGTCCCCCCCCATCACAACCCATTTGCAGTCCAAGTTCCCCCCCCCCAGCCCTTTTCCAGTCCAGGTCCCCCCCCATCACAGCCCATTTGTAGACCTAGCCCCCCCCATCACAGCCCATGCAGTCCTTGGCCTCCCCCCACCCCGACCAGCACCGCGGCTGTCTGAGGGGCTTTAGAGGGAGCCGGGGAAGCCCGCGCAAGGCCCCGGCTCCCTCTGTACAGCCGCCAGCGTGAAGAGCCTCTTCCTTCACGCTGGTGGCTGTTTCTGCGAAGCCGCAAATGCTGGGAAAGGTTAAAGGGCATTGCCTTTAACCTTTCCCACCAATCGTGGCTTCACAGAAACAGCCGCCATCGTGAAGGAAAAGGCTCTTCACGCTGGCGGCTGTACAGAGGGAGCCGGGGCCTCGCGCGGGCTTCCCTGGCTCCCTCTGAAGCCCTCCGGTGTGTGGGCCGGCCCTGGATGGTTTTTTTTTTTTACTTCGGGTATTGGGTCGGATGAAAAGCCGGTCTTTTGCTCTGGCCGCTCCCGATCTTGCGGCCAGAGCAAAAAAACCGGCTTTTCAAGGGCCGGTTTTGCATCTGCGCCGGCAGCCGGCCTGGCCATGGAAAAACCGGCCAGGCCGGCTGAAAACCGGCCAGTTGGCAACCCTAGTTCCAGCACTGAGATATTGGCCTTGTCAAGTTTAACATGTGTATAGCTATGCTATGTGATATTTGTAGTGTGTGATGACACCCATTACAATCTCTGCTGCATTTCCCAGCATGCATTTGAATGTGATTTGCATAATATCAGGACTACCTCAATATCCCACTCCTGGAAAAGAGAAAGTCCCTAATTCTGACCAGCCAATACAATCCACACTTAAGCAGTCATTAGGTTGCACTGTTATCATAGTCTGAGTTGGGAAGTGACCCAGTCCCTGGACAAAGATTTTTGGCTATGTTTGTCCAGAAAGTTACCTCTCTGTGCAGTAAGTATGTATACTCCATGATTCTACCTGTTGTCACCTTGCTGCCCTTTTCTACTCTGCTACTTCATGTCATATGCAATGATCATGTCACTAGAAGGCTGTCACTAGCAAGGTCCTCTGATGTCTCCATATACAATGAATGTATCACTTGCTTATTATCTACCCTCAGGTGATGTAGGTTATGGGTACCTATCCTCGCTGCGCACCCCAGTTCAGTTCACAAGGTCACATGCACAGACTAGGTACTATTAGGCACATGTTGCAACCCGCCCAGTCATACAATGCACCTTTGGCATGTTGAAAATTCACTTCAGGTGCTGGACAAAAGTGGTGGTGCCTTACAATACCAACCACATACTATGGCAGAGATTGTTCCAGCCTGCTGCATGCTGCATTACATTGCTAACAAGCATAGAATCCCAATTAACATTAACCCTGAACTAGAGGAAGATCTGAATTGCCATCCTGCATGTGCCAGGGACATAAGAACATAAGATATGCCATACTGTGTCAGACCAGGGTCCATCAAGCCCAGTATCATGTTTCCAACAGTGGCCAATCTAGTTCATACAAACCTAGCAGTTTCCCAAAAAGACACAGGTTCTGCAGTGCTTGTACTGGGTCAAGCATTGATATCCTGGGGCCCTTCTTAATAATGGTTTATGGACCTTTCCTCCAGGAACTTGTCCAAACCTTTTTTAAACCCAGCTACACTAACAGCCTTTACTACATCCTTCAGTAACAAATTCCAGAGTTTGATTACACGTTGAGTGAAAAAATATTTTCTTTCATTAGTCTTAAATAGTTTACCCTGTAGCTTCATTGCATGTCCCCTAGTCTTTCTATATTCTGATAACGTAAACAATCGATCTACGCTTACCCGTTCCACTCCGTTCATTAATTTATAGACTTCTATCATATCTCCCCTCAGCCGTCTCTTTTCCAGGTTAAAGAGCCCTAACCTTTTTAGCCTTTCTTCATAGGAGTATCCTTCCATCCCCTTTACCATTTTGGTGGCTCTTCTCTGAACCTTTTCTAAAATCGCTATATCCTTTTTAAGATACGGCGACCAGAATTGCACACAATATTCAAGGTGCGGTCTCACCATAGAACGATATAGAGGCATTATAATATATTTTGTTTTATTTTCCATTCCTTTCCTTATGATACCTAGCATTCTATTTGCTCTCTTGGCCGCTGCTGCACACTGGGCCGAGGGTTTTAACATGTTATCCACAATGACGCCTAAATCTTTTTCCTGGATAGTGGTTCCTAATGTGGAACCTTGCATCGTGTAACCATAGTTTGGGTTGTTCTTCCCTTGCACTTGTCCACATTAAATTTCATCTGCCATTTTGATGCCCAGTCTTCCAATTTATCAAGATCCTCTTGCAATTTTCCACAATCCTCTTGGGTTTTAACAACTTTAAATAGTTTTGTGTCATCTGCAAATTCGATAACCTCACTCGTTATTCCCTTTTCCAGGTCATTTATGATTATGTCAAAAAGCAGCGGACCCAGCACAGATCCCTGGGGTACACCACTATTCAACTTTCTCCACTGGGAAAATTGGCCATTTAGCCCAACCCTCTGTTTTCTATCTTTTAACCAGTTCCTGATCCACAGTAGTACACTGCCTCCTATCCCATGACTCTTTAGTTTTGCCAAAAGTCTCTGATGAGGGACCTTGTCAAAAGCTTTCTGAAAGTCCAGATACACTATATCAACCGACTCACCTTTGTCCACCTGTTTATTCACACTTTCAAAAAAACATAACAGATTAGTAAGACAAGATCTTCCTTGTCTAAAGCCATGTTGGCTGTCTCCCATTAGACCATGACTATCTACATGCTGAGTAATTTTATTCTTTATGATGGTTTCTACCATTTTTCCCGGACTGACGTGAGGCTCACCAATCTGTAGTTTCCCGGATCACCCTTGGAACCCTTTTTAAAAATTGGTGTTACATTGGCGATCCTCCAGTCTTCAGGTATTAGAGATGATTTTAATGATAGTTCACAGATTACTAATAGCAGGACTGCAATCTCATATTTCAGTTCTTTCAACACCCTTGGATGTATACCATCCGGCCCAGGTGATTTGCTACTCTTCAGTTTATCTAATAGTTGTAATACATCTTCCCGATGTATCGATATTTCCTTCAATTCTTCCACACCTTTAAATACCACTTCAGTCATGGGTAACATCCCTACATCTTCCTCAGTAAAGACCGAAGCAAAGAATCATTCAGTCTCTCCGCTATCGCCTTGTCACCTCTTAGTGCCCCTTTGACTCCTCTATCATCTAATGGACCAACTGACTCTCTCACAGGTTTTTTTTGCTACAAATGTGCTTGAAAAAGTCTTTATTTCACGATTTTGCTTCCGCAGCAAGCTTCTTCTCAAATTCTCCCTTTGCCTGCTTTATCAATGCCTTGCATTTAACTTGCCAGTGCTTGTGCTGTTTACAGGTTTTGTTGTTTGGCTCTTTTTTCCATTTCCTGAAAGATGCTTTTTTGGCAACAGCAGCCTCTCTGACCTCACCTTTAAACCATGCTGGCAGTTTTTTGGACTTCCTTCCACTTTTCTTAAAGCGTGGAATACAGCTGGTCTGGGCTTCCAAGATAGTAGTAGTTTTCAACAACACACAAGCTTGATGTAAGTCTTTAACCTTTGCAACTACTCCTTTTTAGTTTTTTCTTAACTACTTTCCTCATTTTATCATAGCCTCCCTTTCGAAAGTTAAAAGGTAGTACTGCTGAATTCCTCACTATCTCTCCTCCACTAATTAAATCAAAGGCGATCATGCTATGATCACTATTGCCAAGTGGCCCCAACACCCTTATCTCTTGCACTAGATCTGGTGTTCCACTAAGGACTAGGTCTAATATGGCTTCCCCTCTGGTCGGTTCATGAACCAGGTGCTCGAAGAAGCAGTCATTTATGTCATCTAGGAACTTTATCTCCCTAGCATGTCCTGATGTGACACTGACCCAGTCGATACACCACAGGGAGTGACTTCCTGGTGAGACCCCACCTCATACAGGAGAATTTTGGCTGTAAGTGTGTAATATGTGATACTCTGTGCTTGTCCCATGCTGTTTTGAATTCAGATACTGTCCTCATCTCTACCACCTCTGTTGGGAGACTATTCAATGCATTTACCGCTCTTTCCGTAAAGAAATATTTCTGCATATTACTCTCAAGTCTATCCCCTTTCACCCTCATCCTATGTCCTTTCATAGCAGAACTTGCTTTCAATTGAAAGTTGTCCTCCTCGTGCATTTATGTCATGGAGGTATTTAAACATCTCTATCATATCTCGTCTTTCCTCTAATGTATACATATTAAGATCCTTAAGTTGATCCTCATATGCTTTATAACAAAGACCACTAACCATTTTAGTAGTCACCCTCTACACTGACTCCAACCTGTTTATATCATTTTAAATGTGTGGTCTCCAGAAGTCCATACAATACTCCAAATGAGGTCGCACCAAAGACCTATACAAAGGCACTGTCTCCTCCTTTCTTCTGCTGTCCATTCCCTCTCCCTATGCACCCAAGCATCCTTCTAGCTTTTGCTGTCACCTTTTCTACCTGTTTAGCTACTTTAAGATCATCAGACACCATCACGCCCAGATCCCGCTCTTCTTTTCTGGACAGAAGTAATTCACCCCCAACACCGTACAACTCCTTTGGATTATTGCAGCCCAAATGCATGACCCTATATTATTTTTAGCATTAAATCTCAGCTGCCAAATTCTAGACCATTCTTCAAGCTTTGCTAGATCCCTCCTCATGTGTGCAATTCTGGTCACCGTATCTTATAAAGGATATAGCGTTATTAGAAAAGGTTCAGAGAAGAATCACCAAAATGGTACAGGGATTGGAAGGATACCCCTATGAAGAAAGGCTAAAAAGGATAGGGCTCTTCAACCTGGAAAAGACGGCTGAGGGGAGATATGATAGAGGTCTATAAATTAATGAACAGAGTGGAACTGGTAAACGCAGATCGATTGTTTACATTATCAGAACATAGGAAGACTAGGGGACATGCAATGAAGCTACAGGGTAAACTATTTAAGACTAATAAGAGAAAATATTTTTTCACTCAACGTGTAATCAAACTCTGGAATTTGTTACTGGAGGATGTGGTAAAAGCTGTTAGTGTAACTGGGTTAAATAAAGATTTGGACAAGTTCCTGGAGGAAAGGTCCATAAACCATTATTAAAAAGGGAATTAGGATATCACTGCTTGACCCAATACAAGCATTGTGGAACCTGTGTCTTTTGGGGAAACTTCTAGGTATGTCTGACCTAGATTGGCCACTGTTGGAAACAGGATACTGGGCTCGATGGACCTTGGTATGACCCAGTATGGCATATCTTATGTTCTTATGTTCCTGGGTGTCTACTCTATTGCAGATTTTGGTATCATCTGCAAAGGAGCAAACCTTATCTGACAGCCCTTCTGCAATATCAATAACAAAGATGTTAAAAAGAATCAGACCAAGGACAGATTCCTACAGCACTCCATTGGTAACAATCTCCTCCTCAGAGTGAGCTCCATTTATCTGTCCCTTTGTCGCCTCACACTCATGATGTATTCTATTTTTCAGAAGTTTGTGGTCCATGTTCTTGGCAAGGCTCCACTGCAATATGTTGTATCCCTATGGCCAGAGGAAGGTAAGAACCAAGGGAAGAGCTGTATCTGTCTGTCACTCTCCATACCCTCCAAAATGGTCAAGTACCTACATATGTCTTTACAGATCATTTGTCATAAGAACCTGTTGGTCAAGATGTAAGATGGGGCATCTGTTAAACTGTCAGTGTTTTGGTGCTGGGTCCTCTACCTCTTCATTTGAGTAACCAACAGGTACCATGTTAATGTCCATGTGGACTTAACCTGCAGGCTGTTTCCCTCTCATCTGCCAATGTTTATAGGTATACCTCTGAACCCTTGAAGGTGTGTGTATTGGGCATGTGCACTTGTTGCATATCAGTGTCTGATGTAAATGAAGCTACAGGTATCACAGAGGTGCCAAATCCTTGTGGCCAGGCTAAACCAGTGATGATTCTGTATACATGTGGGAGACCAAGTGTTGTAGATGGCCATGATGACATGTCAGTGTGAGGGTGCCCAATACCTGGGGACAGACTGTGGATTTGGATAGTGTGCTAAAAAGCCTATGCAGACATTCCTTCAACTGATGTGTATGCTTTCATATGCAAAGGTCTGACTCGATGTGTCTGACCTAACTTTGCCTGTTGTATCTCAGGGCATGCTGGGAAGTGTCGTGGTGTGGGTACACTCAGAGCATGAAGCTCTGGATGTGCTGGAGGTGAGGTCCCTGGTTGCCAGGTCACCTCTGATGGATTCTTTCCTGCTCTCATGCACCTGTCATTGCAGTGTATAGAAAGTTATGTGCATCCATGCTATAATCTATGTTCTTTGCTTTTCATCCATACATGGCTTTTGGGTGTGCTGCTAATCTCCAAACCATAGGGGTGTATAGATCTCAGAACCCACACACCGATGAAGACTGGGCACCCAGCAAGGTATATGCACATGAAAGAATGGCTGGGTACAGAATGCTCCATCACCACAGAGGCTATAGTCTGGGGGTTTGGTCCCATAAAATCTGCCAGTAGCCTGCGTGTCAAAGGGCCTCTCCTGGGGACACAGCAAGGAGAGCACAACAAGCATACAGGCCCCTCAACTAGCCATCTGAGGACATATATGGTACAGTTTTTTCACCATTCTGCAATGATTCCTGGCCACCCTGCTTTGTTGAATTTGTGCTAGCATTTCATAAAGATGCATAGGCAACTCTGTATCTTTATAAAAGAGGCTAAACATAGGCACCTGTATGGCAAACTGTTATAAAATTACCCTCCACATGATATTAGATGCTAACAAGGATTCTGTATTGCTACCTGTTGTAAGAACTGAACAATCCTTTGATGTACAGTGGAACCTCGGTTTTCATGATTAATCTGTTCGAAAAAGTCTGACTAAAACCGAATGTATGAAAACTGAAGCAATATTTCCCATAAGAAATAATGTAAATCCAATTAATCTGTTCTAGACACCCAAAAATATTAACAAAAAATACATTTTATAGAGAATAACTATATTTTTACATACAGAAAACAATGAGAAATAAATATAAATGACTAATGAAATGGATAAATGAACATTTAACATCACTTTTACCTTTATTGAAGACTCTTGTTGGCATATGGAAGACAGTCAATCAGCAAGAGAATCAAAATAAAGAAAATCCCACTTCTGGCCACAAGATGTTGCTCCATTTTCAACTTGTAAGGCCCTGTAACTTACAAGAGTCCGATTACTAATTACACTATTTCCTGTATAGTCCAGATTCAAAAAGTCAGTACAGGTGCAATCAGAATCTCTGTTTATTAGATTACTGATGAACAATACAGGCAGTGGGGAGGAAAATTTCTGACAGTCATCAGACACAGACAACTCCAGAATCCCTCCTCCCACTGAGTACAATAGTCACGTTAAATATATACCTTTTTTGCTTCTGTATATTGCTTCCGTATATGCATAGTCTCCACTCTGATCCCTCTGTGTCTTTTCTCCCCCCTCCCTTCGTTTCCTGCTGCTGACCTCTCTAACCCCTCTGTTCCTGTTTCAACATTTCTAAGGCCTCTGTCTTGGTACTCACCAACTGTCAAAAACCATCTACTGTCTTCAGGGCTAACGGCTCAGCTTATGCTGTTTGCATGGTTTCCTGTGTATGTGTTTGCATGACTATTTCTGAGCCTTCCAGTTCAGTAATATGCAGTGCAAAGATTTATATGATTTCATGCTGGCCTGTCTTTCCTTGCCCACTGTATAGTAGTTTGGTTGACATATTTTTATTAGAGCAGAACAGAATAAAGGCCATTGAGTGATTATGAACCAGGAACATTATAATCCCTTAACCCTTCGCTTAACCTTGCACTTAACTCCTACAAACTGTACAAAAACCGAGACAATGTACGAAAACTGGGACAAAATCTTGACGAAAAAAGTCAACGAAAACCGAATCGTACGAAAACTAGGGCATACGAAAACCAAGGTTTGACTGTATATGATTCAGTTTTTATGCAATGTTTCGCTAAGGGGCAATTTCTGCAAATGGTTTCATCTTGTGAATAACATTATATCTCATCACTATGTCTTGGCACATTCTGGCCAAGCCTCTGACACTTACCACTGAGAAGTTGCACCTAATACATGTTGGTTTTTGTGCAAAATGTCAGTTAGGTGCCAAAACCTAGCATACTTTAGTAAAAGGGTCCCTATGCCTTTAAATAAAAATGAAGAGGCATGTTTACTAAATTATGTTAGCTGCTACCATGGGGCCAAGGCAGAAATAGCGCTCCTGGCCTCCTCAATGGTACTCACAAATATGGCCATCAAAATAAACTACACACCTCTCTGAGTAGGTCATGCAACTTAAATATTAAGAACAGAGCTAAACACACTTTAAAACAATAGTGAAACTATCAATGTCGCCCCGCTCCAGTGGAAACTTACCGCTATAATCTTTGTAACTAGTTCAATCATCCAGTGATGAACAGAAGTAATGTTCTGATGGGACTGACTGAGCCTGGGACTGGTTCACCGTGGTGTACCAGTCCTCCAACAGAATGCAATTTGCCAAAGTGTTTGAGCCCTAGCATTTTAAATATAGACAATGCGGCTTCACATGGTGGCTCTTTTACGGCGTTAATATGTGATTTTCTTTTTTGATCAAGGAGCAAGTTCCCACAGGAGCAGTGCAATATTCATAGTTTCATTATGGTTTAAAAATGTGTTTTGTTTGTGTCTTTATATTTAAGCTGCATGACCACTCAGAGGTGTATGTTTCATCTTAATGGGACTGACTGAGACCGGGACTGCCTCACCACAATGTACCGGTCTTCCAAAAGTATGATACTTGCCAAATTGTTTTTAAGCTCTAGCATTTTAAATATAGATAATGCAGCTTCAATTGTTTGGTTAAGGAGTGATGTCACGCTGCATGGAGTATAAAGGTTTGAATTTTAGCAAGAAAAAGTTTTCTGTTTGCAGTCACGTTTGCTGACAATTGTGCAATTCATTTTTATGTATGCTTTTACTTCATTTCATAAGTTACTATGTACCCATGTTCCATTTTTGAGCTCTGGTTTTGACACTGCTTTTTCAAAATATGATATTTTTTAAAATATAATGATTTTTATTTTGCAACTGACTGTTCAATTTTCTGTTTTACACTATTTTTGGTCCTTTTTATGCTCTCAAGAAGTCTTAGGTAGGACTGCGTTTTTGAGCTATGATATACATTTTTGTTTTTCACTCTGTTGTCTACCTCATACTTTTTGATTTTTACCCTTCCCTTTTAGTCAAACATTGTGCTGAGGCTAATCTGCAATAAATTTGGTTTTTAACATTTTTTATGGATGGTCTGTTCAGTGACGTTTTGTTTTTATTTTTTTGGTATCATTCTTTTTAACATCACTTTTTTCAGCGTTACACTTTTCAATAAATTGTAGTAGTTATGCTGCCAAAAGTATTTAGGACCCTCATTACATGTTCCCTTTATATGTATAAGTACAACTTTCTATCTCTCCCAGTTGTGCCTTTCCCTGATCATTGCTAACTGTTTATTGAATTATTTATTTATTTATCTCCCCTCCAGTGCATTAACCTTACCTTCAAAGATCCAGACTGTATGTATCTTGTTGTCTTCCTTAACTCCTTTATCACACTTTTTTTATTCTATATTCTCATTTAATAATTTTATTCACTTTTGGACTATATTAATGTTTTAATTTCTATATCTGTTTTAAATATGGATGTGATATTATTGTGACACACAAGTGTGGTGTTTATTGTTTTATTGTACAGTCATGGAATTTAAATGAGTGTCCATGTACACCGTGTCTTTAAATGTCACCCTTGCACTTTTTAATGTTGTTTTAGTTATTTGCATATGTTGATTTCTCACAAGATTTTTATGAGTTTGAGTTTTAATTTTATCATTTATCAATTATATGTTTTATGTTTTTATAGTGATATATCTATAAGATATTATATTTTTATAATATTATGTGTTATTATATGTACATTGTATTTTTTGAGGCTTGTTTTCCATACCCCTGAAGAAGGCCCAGGCCGAAACGCATTGGGGACAATAAAGGCAGAGTTATATACTTGAATATTCGCCAGTCTTTGGTACCAGCTCCTTTGTCTCTAGTTTGGTTGCTGCAGGTACTGTGTGTTCTTTTTTGTTTGGTACCTCAAGGAAGCCTCCACCGGGGCATGGTCTGACCAACTTATGGGACCTATATCCACCTTCTTAACCTGTTCTATTATCCTCTCATCTACCCATATCATATCCAGTCTGTTATAGCTCTTATGTTGGTGAGAATAATGTGTGTATTCCCTCCTATTCCCTTGTATGTGTCTCCAAACATCCACTGAACCCAATTTATGTAACAGCTTCCCCAACTTCTTACTTACCCCCTTTGGTCCAAGCTTGTTGCTCTCATAGTGTCTATTCTGGGGTTCAGTGTTGTATTTAAGTCCCCACCTAATATCACCGGGCTTTTCATATGGGGCTCCATCACCTCGTAGAGCTTCCCATTAAACCTCCCTTGCTGAGTGTTTGGTGCATATATGCTCCCCACTACTGCGCGGCGTTTTTTCGTATCAGAAACTAGGAGAGAGAGCGTGGGCAGCATAAATATCTGATAAAGGTCACCTGAAGAAAACTTTTGAAACGCCATTAAGGCGCCGAAGCTGAGCGTCGAGACCCTTGTTTTAAATGCATTTTTGTATTAAACTAGTCCACTCGGGGATTCTTTCTTCAAATAAATTTTCCTTGAGATAGTATACAAGAGAAGAAAACCTGGGCTGTACATTTATTTATTTATTTTTTAAAAGCATTGAAAAAAACCAAATAAAAAAGAAGCTCTTTACATTTTTTGATTCTTTGAACGTATTGACTTTACCCCACTACTACGGGCCTTTCTTCTATTTTCCCTTTCCACAAAATAAAACGCCCTCCCGGGTCTCTCTCCACATGCTCGTCTTCCACACTCAACCCTCTTGCAAATATTATTCCCACTCCTCCCCTTTTTGGTGCTTCCCGGTTGTGGGCCAGATATACTTTATCATATTCTTTACTCATCAACCATCTTTCTTGTACTTTTTTAAATGGGTTTCTTGTATAAGCACAACATCCGCTCTTATTCTGCTGCCCTCTTTTAGTAGGGCCTGCCTTTTATACCTTCCACATTTATGGTTACAATCTTGCATTCATCAAGTTCCTTTTGGTTACTACCCATAACTTCAAATCTCTGCACTTCCTCTTCTTGCACACACAGGATCTGGGCACCCTCCCTCTTCCCGCCCCTTCCTCCCCTCTCTTAGTTCCCTTCCTCCCAACCTCCCCCCCTCCTCCTGCTTTCTACCATTTAGTAGCTTCACTTCCTCCGTGGCATCATCCTCCCCCTCTCACTCATGTTACACAATTCACATTACATTCTCTTTTTATCTTAATCTCCCCCCCATTCTTCTTATTTAACTTTACCCCCTCTCCCCCTTCATATCATATACTCAGTCCAACTTTGCGGCTTCTTCAACCTTGCTGTTGTCTTC
This sequence comes from Ichthyophis bannanicus, assembly GCA_033557465.1. Lineage (NCBI taxonomy): Eukaryota > Metazoa > Chordata > Amphibia > Gymnophiona > Ichthyophiidae > Ichthyophis > Ichthyophis bannanicus. The sequence continues at coordinate 1,044,827,445 of CM066031.1, forward strand.
CGTTCTTTTTCCCTTTCTCTCTCCTCTGCTTATTTGCTCAGTCCCATGTCTTTTTTTTTTTTTTTTGCATTATACGTTTACTCTTTCTCTCTTTGCTCTCCACTCTCTGCCATCTTGTTGTCTGTCCATTCACTGGTTTTCTCATTTCTCTCACCTCTGGTAAATGCGTCACTCCTGCTTCCTTCATCTCTGCCACCGAGTTGCTGTTAATGCCCGCCTTGTGATGCCTTGACTGGTAAACGCAATTCCTGTGGGGTACAGCCATTTATATTTAATATTCTCTTCCCTTAACCTCATTGTAAATCCTCTCCATTCTCTTCAGCGTTGTAGCGTGGCCACAGCCAAGCCCGCAAAGATTGACACCTTGTTTTCTTTCCACTCTAGGGGGCCTGCTTCCCTCACCTTATTTATTATATTTTTTTTAGTTTTAAAGTCCTGGAGGCATATAATAATGTCCCATGGTACCTTCCCTCTCCTTGGACCCAGCGTGCGTTGCGCTCTGTCTATTTTCACTTCCAGTGCTTGCCCTCTATCCTCGGGCTCCTCCAGCACCATCATACATATGTCTCATGCCGTCTATTCACAGTCTCTATATTCTTCATTTTCCAGCACCCCCTTTATTCGTAGATTTTGCCTTCTCGCCCGATTTTCCAAATCTTCAAGCAACAACTCAATCTGTTCCTTCACAGCCTGCAAACTGTTCACTGCTTTGTTTATTGCACTCATGTTGCTTTGCACCTCTTCCACTTGCCCTTCTGCCTCCTCCACTCTTTTCCCCAGTTCCTGCACATTAGCGCAAAACTCCATTATGGCCGCCTGCATGTCTGCTCTGAATTCCGCCATTTCAGATCTCAGCTCACCCAACTATGACCGGAGTTCTTCCTTAGAAATCTGCACCACGGCACTTTTACTCTGCACCTCTTCCAAGGTACTCAGCTGCTCTTTTGATTTGGCCTCTTTATTTGCTTCACCTCCGATTTTTCCTCTTTCTCTCTGCTCACCTCTGATAGCTGTGAATGTTTATTCTCTTATGTCTGCCGTCTTTTTCCTTGCTGTCCTCATTCCACCAGCCTCCGCTGCCTCTGACCAATCCAATCCTCTTTGGGGTATTTGCAACGCTTTGTTTTTGGGGGAGATTAATTACTTTTGCAGGGATGAACGGCGGAGCTCTTTTTCAGCCGTCCATGCAGTTCGGTGATGTCACCGGAAGTCGCTAAGGTAAAGTCTTACCAATTTCCTGGGTGATTCACACAGCCCCCTTGGTTTGATAGGAGACTTGGCTTTAACACCAATATAAGACAACTTCACAGATCTTTTGCCACCTAACTTGAAGGCCTCTCTGTAAAGCTCTCTAGAAACCAAGGGCCCGATTTTCTTTTTTTTAAGACATTTACATGGTTAACGGCCCTAGTTACCCATGTAAATGCCTTATCCAGGATTTTCAAAAGGCACCTACATGGGTAGTGCCTTTCAAAAATCCCAGATAAGTCCCTAAAGTGCTCAGATGCTATGTGGTTAGCCTTGGGGGTGTTCCAGGGCAGAATGGGAGTGGAGGAAAGAGCTAATTGGGTAGCAGAGATTTTCAATGCTACCCGCTTAGCTCTCTGCACTTTAAAGATAGCTGCTATCCGTTTATCCTCAGAGGCTGCCAGCGCATCCAGCATAACCCGGATTTTCACTTCTGCCACCCTAGTTTATTTTTTCTACTCGGAGACTATTTGTTCTACTTGTATGCCAAACTATTTTCTGATTTGATTTAAATAAAAAAAACTCTAGAAACAAATTTATTTCACTGGTGATTTACTGTGCTTTACTTTCTATGCTAAGCTATACTCTGATTTGATTCACATGTAAAGCTCTCTGGTGGTACTAAGACCTGACTGACTCATTAAAAACACTGAATTCTAAAATTTCCCGCTGTAGTAGTCTTTTGGTAGTGCTTCATTACTAAGAGTAGGGATGTATTTATTTATATTTTGCTAATGCCTTTCCCATAGTAGATCAAACATTTCTCTGTCCTTGGAGGGCTTAATCTTAATCTGTTTTTAACTGAGGCAGTGGAGTAGTGACACAGAGAGTACCAGTGGGATTTGAACCCTGAATTTTCTGTTCCCAGACTGCTGCCCTAACCACTATGCTGCTACTCTACAAATGCTGATTGGGGAATGAGGGCTTTATCTGGGTGGGGGAGGGGTGTTTTAATTTTAGAGAAGCACAAGGCTCCTTTTAATGACAGTGGGCCCATGCTGGGACATTTTAGCCTCGCTAAGATGAGGAGCACATTGTTCCTTGATGCAGCAATGCAAAACTAATTTACTGTAGACTTCGCTAACCGGCAGTGCTAAGTAGCTAGGTTTATGGATCCAACAGTAACATAGCACACAATAGGGGTGGACTTATGAAAATGCATTCAGTTTGTTTGAGTGCCAAAACATTTTAAGTACTCGCAAATCACTTGTATGCCAATTAACGTATGAATTAACATGCACACAATCAAGTTACATGCTTAAAGTTCTAGTGCACATACAATGCATGCTTTAAAAAATGAATTGGTAAAAAAAATCATTAAAAAATAATTGAAAAAAATAGAGAAAGCATTCATTTTAAATGCAAATAAACTTTTTTATTTTGCCTGTACACATCCCTAGCACACAAATGCCCTGTTTTAGCTTTTAGTCAATCAATAGTGACCTAAGCATGTACTTGAGACAAGACAACAGATGGTAGACTGACTTGCCCAAGGTCACAAGGAGTATTGATGGAAGAAACGGGGTTTGAACCTTCTCTTCTCTGGTTCTCAACATACTGCTTTAACCAGCAAACTACTCCTCTACTTCCATTCTAAAAAAACACTTTTTCTGACGTGATCATGAGCTCTTTCTGGAAAAGTGAGCTAAAAATTTCATAATTCTTCCTCGAAAGGATATTATCCTCCAATAAATTCTCTGTCCATTTGGGAAAATTGAATGCTTGGGGTATTAGAATGTGGTAGTTGTACTATAGTACACTAAAGAACTGCTGGACATTAAGACTTGAAGGGACTTGAGACTTCAAGCATAGTCCTAATGATATATATACATTTTACCCACAAAGTCCTGATGAGTTAAATTGGAGGTGTCAAACAGAAATTGTATTAATCTATCTTCTGGTTTGTACTGATGCAACTTCTTAGCTTACTCATTTATATTGTGACAGATGTCTTATTAATCTATTACTGCCATGAACCTCTGTTTCGGGCACCATGTTACATAAGAGCAGTAGCATAGATAACTAGGTGAAGTCAAAGGAAAGAACAAATTACATGTCTGACATTTATAAAGCGGTTTCTCTATTTCTTTGTTTATTGATGTATAGTAGACAAAAGACAGATACTACATCACTGACCTTTTTTCTCCAGAGAATTTCTCTGAACAGATGTGCCAAAGATGAACCATGATAAGTTTTCAAACACCAAATTTAACAAAAATGTGCAAATTGAATGTAAGTCATTACTATTTGTCAGGATCCTTTGCATTTCCTATCCATCTCCTTTACAAAGTTGCAGAACATTGAGGCAGACTAGAAAGTTTTAGAAACTCAGCCATTTAGTTCCTCATTATTTTTATATGTATGCTGTGGTGACATTGTCTGCAGTTCTATAAGGTCAATTTTCATTGCTGGCGGTGACCATGTTAATGTAAACTCTAGTTCTGGTATTTAAATGAATATGTATATTCAGTAGTGCTGCATGTGCTGACTGTATCTGTAATGCAGCTATGGTCTTCACTTCTATATGTTTAGTGTAGGTAGGCCTAAATTAAACATGCAAGACCTCATATTTAAAATCATATATCCGGTTAGCATCACCTGCTAACCGGATAAGTGGCACTCACCAGGGACAGCTGCTAATTTTCAGCAGTATTATCTGGATAATGCCACTGAAAAACATCACAGACATTTGACGCTATCCGGTAGTGCTGCGATGGTCCAGGGAAGGAATCAGGGCAGGATACCAACTAATCCAGAGGGCAGCAATTTTAAGTGCCATTCTCTGGATAACTATCTCTATGACTGCTTGTTGTTAAATGCCATTGAGCTAATGTTGACTCATGGTGATTGTGCAGAGAGTTGAATAAATAGTGTTTGGTCTTCATTTAGGCAGCTAATTGTTTTCTATAGCTGCTATTATTGTACAAATCCATTGTATTGTTGGTCTTCCTCTTTTGCTTTCACCTTCAACTTTGCCAAGTATGATGTCTTTCTCTAATGATCTTTCTCATCACACGATACCTCCAAAGTATGAATGTCAAAGTCTTGGCATTTGTTCTTCTAAGGAAAGCTTATGTTTGATCTCCTCTAGTACTGATTTGTTCTTTGGACAGTCCAAGAATACAAAGTATTCTTCGCCAGCAACATTATTTGTCCAACTTTTGAATCCATGTGATGTTACCCCAAAAGTCAAATTTTTTTACGCAGAGATACCTTTGCACTTCAAAATTTTGTCTAGGTTCTTTATAGTTATTCTGCCAAAGAACAAACTATCATAATTCCTGACTGCATGTCACTTCCTTATTGATTATTGATCCAAGCAGGTTAAAGTTATCTACTATTTCTATTTCTTCTGATCAAGAATGAAATTATTGATTTGCCAGTTGTCAGGATCTTTTTCTTCTTCATATTAAGCTTCAGGCCCATTTTAAGACTATGTTCGTTGATCTTGATAAGCAGATGTTTCAGATCATCTTAACTTTCAGCCAGTAATGTGGTATTGCTAGCATAGTGAAGGTTGTTGATGAGTCTTCCACCAGTCTTCACAGCTTGGTTTTCTTCATACAGTCCTGCTTCTCTGACGATTTCTTTTGTATATAAATTGAACAGGTATGGGGAAAGTATTTAGCCTTGTCATACACCTTTGCTGATTTTAAACCATTGTGTTTCTCCTTGTTTGATTCAAATTGTTGCTTCTTGTTTAATGCAAAGATTGTGCATGAGAAAAATCCTGTGTTCTGGTATACCTATGCTTCTTAATGTGGCCCAGAGTTTTTCATGATTTATGCAATCAAAGGCTTGCTATATTCAATGAAGCACATTTAATTTATTAGCTACTTTACCTGCCCTTACAAAAAACCCAAGGCAGAATACAATAAAATACATAAATTTCACAATACATAATAATACATTAGCAACAACACCAAGAGTGTCCTCAAGTCATTCTACAGAGTACTAATTCAGCAATGCTGAGGGAATAGAAATATTTTTATTTCTCTCCTTAACCCCATAAGATCATCAATAAGACATGGGCAAAGGCAACCCATTCCACCTAACAGGCAGGGAGCAAGCCAGTGTCCTGTCCCAAAGACTGACTGAATGGAAAAAATTAGCACTGAGAAGCATAAACAAATGAGCATCGTGAGAATGGGTAACCTGTAAGAGATTATGTTTCTACAAATAAACTGACAAATTGTTAGGACAAAACAGATGAAAAATCTTAAAAGCAATAAGCAATAAGTTAAATTTAATTTGCTGCAAAATAGGCAGCCAATGAAAGGCTTCTAAAATAGGTGTTAGATAATTTCTAAGACATGCTCTAATCTACAGCTTTGCAGCTACATTCTGAACCCTATGTAACTGTCCCAAAAGTCCTTGTAGTAAGGAGAGAGTTCAAGGTATTACAATAATCTGATCTTGTTAAAATCAACAACCGTATAAGGATCACCATATCCTGATGATCAAAAAACAAATGCACCTTTCTCAGCTGCTGGAAGTAGAAAAAAAATCTCCTCACCAACTTACAGTGGTGTGCAAAATCTGGAATCACTTGTAAATTTGACGTTTTTTCAACTTCGTGACCTTATATCTTAATTTCTTTTTCCTCCCAGTGGTTTTTTCTGCGTATCTCATGATAAGTGATAGAGTTGGCTATTAGGGCCAACTTTTAGTATTGGGTTAGCCCTTATTTTCTGAGTTTGTTCCCCATAGTTGTCCTGTTGATAAATTTTCTGTGAAAATCACGTAATGTACATCGTTGGCCAACGATATATTATTGTAAGCATGCTTTAAAATATTATGGTGCACGCCAGGTTTCCTTCAAATTAATGTATGTGGCCTTGAAAAAGGCCATTTTTATTTTTCAGTGATGGCTGAGTATCTGATGGGCCACCCTTTGTTCTTGATCACCTGACTGCACCTTGTTGGCATTGAATGAACCAGACTGACAAGGTGATCGTTGGTGACAACGCGGTTCCAAGCTGCAATGAGTGACTCAATCAGCTCATGCTTTGATGTCAGATGCTTCTTGGATATTTCCAAGGCCACCTTGTGCCACAGGTTCTCTATTGGATTCAGATCTGGAGACTGGGCAGGCCAGTCCATTGACTTGATGTTACACTACTTCCAGCTGATCACCTGTCTGGAGCGATGGCAGGGTGCATTGTCATCTTGGAACAGGAACTGGCCAGGAAACAGCTGGTGTGCTGATGGCACCATGCACTTTTGCAATATGGTGATGTACTTGGCCCCGTTGACCATTCCATCGACGATGTGAAGACGTCCAACGCCACTGGCAGCCATGCAACCCCAGACCATGACCTTCAAAGGATGCTTCACAGTGAGGTTGAGACACTCAGGCTTGAATTCCTCTCCAGGAAATCTCCTCACATAGGTGTGGACCTGGTTACCAAACAGGCAGAAGGTGCTTTCATCGCTGAATAGCACCTTTTCTTACATTTTCAGTCGACCAGGTTGAGTGCTTTCTCGCCCACATTATCCAGTTGCGCCTTTGTATGTCAGTCAATAGTGGCTTATTCCGTGCTTTGCAGCCCCGGAAACCAAACTGCAGGCACTGGCGATGAACTGTTGATGAGCTGACACTGACCTCACTCTTGTCTGACCACTCTCGAAGTAGCTGAGGAGAGGTCAACTTGCGATTAGTCAGTGAAATGCATCATAGTGCGCGGTCCTGGTGTGATGTTGATGCACATAGATGACCTGAACGAGGCTTGTCCACCACTGAACCCATTTCTTTCTTCTGTACAATCTTAACAACAGCGCTCTGACTGCAGCCAACTTTCCTGGCTATCTGATGGCTTGACAATCCTTCCTCGCTCATAAAGGACACACAAACATGCTCCTCCAATGTCAGGGTCCGCGTCATCTTCATGGTCGATCCAGAAAGCGTATGAAATTCAAAAATTCCACGTGTTTTTATAGCTGCACTGTTGGCTAGATATCTGCATTGTGATTGGTTAGTGAAACCAGCCTTCTGATTGGTCAGAAATAATATGTGCATATTGGATAATCTCAATCCAGTTTTGACGCAGGATCCACAAAAATCACAGTAGCTATCTCCCAGTGTCTGTAAAGTATTTAAATTGGAAGCAAGGAATGCAAAAAAGTCAACTCTAATAGCCAAATCTATCCCTTTTAATGTGGTAGAAAGATGAATATGCTGGGCTTACGCAAAAAAACCCCAAAAACCCCCAAAACATTAGAAAGTATGAAAAAATGCAAAACTCACAAGTGATTCCAGACTTTTGCACACCACTGAAATCTGTGGTTCCAACATTAATACCGTACACTATCAAAATCAGTCCCCAAACTACATACCTGTTCTTTCACTTCCAACTAAAACCCCTACCAAAACAGAAAGGGAGACCTACTTGAAGATCATGGATGATGCACCCAAAGAACCTCTGTCTTCTGGCAGTTCAAAACCAGCTTATTTCCTCTCATCCAGTAATTGATATTTAATAAGCAGCTAGCTTCTGCAATTGAGAAGTCCTAGCTTTGCCCTGGAGAAGATATAACTAAATATCATCTGCAAACATCTGAAACTGGATTCCATGCCTTCGAATAAGTAAGGTCAAAGACTGAACATACAGATTAAAGAGCAAAGAAGACAATAATGCTTCCTGTAGAAAACCAAAACCTAATGGATACATACTTGACAATTGCAACCCAACTGCAACGAACTGGCTTTGCTCAGAAAGGAAAGAATTCATCTAAAACAGAGGTGTCTCTCCAACTCGAAATGAAGCAACACGCTGCAACAGGATACAATTGGCTAACACATCAAATGTGGATGAAAGGTCAAGGAGCAAGAGCAGTGCTTCATCTGCTCTATCTAGGTAAAATAGCATATCTTTATGTATTGCCAGCAGGACTGTTTTTGTGAAGCAAGAACACCAAAATCCTGACTGGCAATCATGGAGACATTCCTACTACTATCAATGTGAGACAATAGCTGCATTAAAACTGCCTTCTCAATAACCTTTGACAAAAAAGGCAGTTAGAAACTGGCTTCAAACTTTCAGGTTTCGAGGGGTCTAATGATGTCTTTTTTAACAATGGATGAACAGCAGCCACCTTGAGTTCTTGCAGCACCAAGCCCTGACTCAACAAATTGTTTATCACAGACTGAAATAAAATGCAAATCTCATTTGTCATCAAACCTAACACACAAGAGGTGCAAGGAATAATTTGGATGCACTGATTGAACTCCAATTCCATTTCTTCTAGTGATAAGAACTGGAAGTCTTTTCGGTATTCTTTTATCCTTTCAAGGATCCATCTTACTTCCATGATGATGACTCTTGTACTTTAACCTTTCCTGAACCCTGTTTTCCCTACAGACATTTTTCATTCGAGATTTGGTTGAATGATCTTGATTAGAATAGGACTCTGGGATACATACCATCTGATCCTGGTACTTTTTTGCTTTTCTTATAGATTTACAGTGATATGCCTTAGTTGTTCCAAATCATCACCATCAAAGGAGGTTTCTGGTGTGGACATGACCCTATCCTCCTCAGTAAAGACTGTGGTAATTAAAAAAAACTATTACATTTCTTCATCCAGTGATCCAGCAGACTCCTTCATGGTGTTTTTGCTTTGGATGTACTTCAGAAAGTTTTTTCTATTAGTTGTTGTCTCTACATCAAGCTTCTTTGTAAAGTTTCTCTTGGCCTGCCTTATTGCTTTTTTAAATCTAATTTGCCAGTGCTTGTGCCCATCCCTATTTTCTTTATTGAGGTCTTCTTTCCATTTTCTGAAAGATGCCCTTTTGTTTTTCACTGCTTCTTCCACCTCACCAATAGACCACACTGGCTGTTTGACCTTTTGTTAATGAATAGGATATATTTTTAAATAATGTCCATGCCTCAAGCAAAACTTTGACAATTGCTTCTTTTATTTTTTTTTCTAATTTCTTCATTTTATTATAGTTCTTCTTTTTAAAAATTAACTGCTACAGCAGTAGGGTTTTACCATCTTTTTTCCAGTGATGACAAATTTGATCATGTGGAGGCATGTTCTAATGTGTGCATCCAGGCCCCAGTTCGTCTGATCGGAATCGGGATGCACGGATGCAGACCCAATTCTGATCCTGCTGGCGGTAGACATACCCCATGGGATCAGAATCAGATCTAGGGCCTGGACGTTGTCGTGCCTCCCCTTGCCAGTACCCGTAGGTAGGGGTTAAGGAGGTTAAGTCCTTCTTTAAACCAAGGGCCTTTCACTTCCTTGAGCAGTGCTTGTTGGGAAGTGTAGTTTTTACCATCAGTTTTAAAAGAAGAGTAGTGTGACTCAAAGTGTTTATAAGCAAAGGGATTTATTTCCCCTCCCGGGGTTGGACTTTACAAGGACAAAAGATGAACACAAATTAACTGCTCCTTGCAGAAAAAGGACAAAGTAAATGTAGCTTTCTTCAGCAAAAATACATATTTTTCTCCTTCCAGCAGTTAGAGCTTCAGCACACGGTTAATACAGCTCTGTTCCTTCACAGCCAGCATGTATTCTTTTCACCACAAAGTTTAAAGCAAAGATATACTTTGTTCAGCCCAGGCAATCGTATAATTTAATTCCTTCCTGTTAACATTTAACCAGGCTGTCTTCGTCTCAACACATTCCCCTACTGAAACAGGAAATGTTTGCTTGGCTTTTTCTGGAGCCGCGCCCTTTTTTCCCACCTCTGGTTTTCTATAGAGCATTTGGGTTTGGAATAGCTCTATGTTTCCCTTTTCTCCCCGGTACTCTTCACTGCAGCCCCAGCCTTCTGGATCAATAAAACCCCAGTATTTCTGTTCTCTCCAGCCCTTAGGCTTACCTGGGGAGTCAGTTGTATAAGCTTTTCTCTGAGGTTTAAAATTTCCAGTAGGTTCTCTGCTGGACTTGTGTGAAGCAATTCCCCGGTGCCTTTCTGGCTTCTCATGAGCCTGTAAGTGCCTCAGCTGAACTGGTCTGCTCCTCCTGTAATTATCCACCGGAGCCTCTGACCTCCTGTCAGCTGAAAACTCTGCCCACCTCCTGACTGGGCGTCGGCTTTCCTCTCTCTCCTCTCTCTTTCTGTCTGCTGGAGCCTCCTTATGAGACTGCCCTTCTGGGTAGGGCCTAGTCCCACCCCCTAGCAGGTGTTCAAACTTCCCCCGTGACTCCTGGCTATATTGATAGCAGGGGCATGTTTCCTTCTCTTGTGTTTTGTTTCCCCGGCAACTGGTAGCCATGTGTCTTTGTTTATCCCTCAGCCCTGCATTTCCTACCTGATTTTCTAGCTTCTCTGCCGGGCCAGAAGGGCTTGCTACATCACAACGTGCAGGCCAGGACCCAATTCAGATCAGCCTACATGTACAGAACCCTGCCCGGCTAACTCAGTCAGGTTCCTGAATGGAGCCATGGTGCCATTGTGTCCCATTACCCTGGCACCTCAGCTCCATTCAGGAGCTGCAATTCCTGGCCCCTGACCACAATCTTCTTTCTCTGCAGCCGACCCCCAATTTGGCCTTCCATGGCCAGTGTCAGGCTGCGGGGAACCTCCTGCACCCTTCACCTCTCTGCTGCTGCCCGGGCCTGCCATCCCCCATTTAGATACAAGGCCCCAGACATACAGGGCCAACTCTAGAATTGGCCCTGTACATCCGGTGTCATGGACCAACTACTGCCCGCCCTCATTCCACCTCTGCAATGCCATCTCCTACCACTATCCAAGTCTTCCTGTACAAATTCCTTGTTCATATGGGGAGGCTTTTGCCGGGGACAGAAGGGGGGTGAATAGGCCCCACCACCATTACCCCTTGCACCTGGTCTTCTGAACCTAATGTATTTTTAACTCTTAACAGTTCCTGGACCAACTGTTCCATAAAGTTGTCATTTATGACATCAAGAAACTTTAGCCCCATATTATCTTCTAATGAGACATTTGCCCAGTCAATATTGGGGTAACTGAAATCTCCCAGTATTACCATGCTATCCAAAAGGTTAACCTTCTTAATTTCTTTTTTTTTAATGAAAATTAAATTTTTACATAAGTATCCACTTTTTTACAGTAACTTGGTGTGCAAGATACAAATAGCTTAATAGGAAAACAAATTAAAAAGCAAGCCCTCGATATTCAAAGGGACTAACACGGTTAGCAGACCTGCTAACCACATGAATCCCCTTGTTTGGGATATTCAGCAGCACTAACATGGTTAGTGCTGCTGAATACCGTGGATTCCGCCACGGCACACCCCAGTGATAACTAGTTGGCATTGGGGCATTCCGGGAGCAGAGTGGGGTTGCACCCGGCGATAACCGGGCAGCAGCAGTATTGAGCTGCTGCCCAGTTTTTGGAATGCAGCAAACGTTAGGTGCGGTAAGGACTGGCCTAACATTCACCACTGCCTAGTGAGCTTCACGGCAATCCCAGCAACCCAGATATGGTCCCAGCATTAAATATCCTGGTCTAATGTTTAGCGGCAGCGGCTAGCAGCTTTAGCAACACTAGCAGCTGCACTGAATATCGGGCTTTGAAAGTCTAATACTCTCTTCAATAGACCACTACAAATGTAAACAGAGGAGGAGGGAGAAAAGATGGGGTCAAGGAAAAACAATAAAGGAAAAATAATGTAGTTAGGTGCGAGTTGTTGACAAAAAGAAATCAAATGCACCTAACCACCACTAACCACCCCCCACCAAAACAGCCAGAATGTTATTGCACTGATATGTTCATTAAGTCTAGGAAAGTACAAAGTTGTTCTGCAGAGAAGAAAACCTACTTAACATTTAGGTAGGAAATTAAACATTTACAGGGATGTTGCATGTGAAATGTCATTCCAAAGACAGTGGGTCAGATATTCAGCAGTCATGTCGGCTAGCCATCACCGTTGAACTCTAAACCTGGATATTCAATGCTAGGGCCATATCCAGCCACTGGCGGTGAATATCCGGGTCAGCTGCGGAAGCAGGAAGCTAACCAGGCAGCAGCGATATTCAGCAGCTGCCCAGTTAGCTTTGGCAACAAAAGTTAGTCCAGCCTTTGTTGAGCCTTACTTTTGCCACCGAGAGATAACCGGAGAGCATCTGAATATCGCTGCTGACCAGTTATCGCCGGGCGCCACTCATGGAACGCCCCAGAATGCCTGGATGCTAATCAATTAGCATCAGGGCGAGTAGCGGCGGAACCTGTGGGTATTTGGCACCACTAACTGTGTTAGTGCCGCTGAATATCCCGCTTGGGGCCATTAACATAGTTTTACAGGTTTGGAAACTATGTAAATACCTTTGAATATTGGGCCCAATGTCTCCTGTCTCACAGACAAAAAGACACATCTCCTCTCTTGGATGGGATGGTTAACATCTAGATACGTTCTAATTGTTAGACCCCAAAACAGCATGTCCACATTTCTACCTAAAAGACTAAATTTGGCTTCCAGAACTTTCCTCCCACACTTTCCTATGTCTTTGATACCCAGATGTGCAAAGACAGCTGGTTCCTTCCCAGCACTGCCTAAAATTCTATCAAGGTGATGTGAAGGGTCCATCTGTGCCCCAGGCAGACAAGTTGCCATGTAACCCTCATGCCCAGCAGCCATCCAGCTATCTACCTTCCTATTTCTTTGACTCCAAACTCCTCTTTTGGATGGCAGGATCTGGAAAAGTGCACCCTTCCAGTGCTTGGCTCAACTCTCTCTGCATTGAAGAATTTTTGTGGATCCCAAGATTATTAAATTCTAGGTAACATTGTAGTTTCTAAATATAACTCCAGTCTTATCACTAATAGAAGTTTGCAACACACTTCTTGAGATATACCGGTTCCATGCCTTGAACATTAGGGGGAACTCCGGTAGGTGTCTGAGAGCCCTAGTGAGCAGTAGGGATAAGGGAATGGCTGAGAGGAACCATGTTTCCCCTGTGACTCAGGTGTCAAGCTCCACCTCAGGACAGGTTAAGGAGCTAACTCAGGCAACTTGGTGTAGTCCCAGCTGGCAGCACAAAATTCATGTGCGGTTCAGTCAGAGGGAGGTCCCGGGAGCAAAGGAAGTTGCATTGAGGAGGAGACCTGTCATGGAGTGACAGGCAGAATCCTAGGACTGCCTGAGTCTAGGGGGGGGGGGGGGGGAAGAAGGACAAGCACAGAACGGAGCATGGATCTGCAAGCTGAAGGCTGTTGGTAACCTGGAAGGCAAGGTAAAAGCTAAGCACTAGGGTGTAGCAACTAAGGAAACCAGGAGCGGAAGCTGGAAATGGCTGCAGGAGAAACCCAGGAAGCTTAGGCGAGCCGGAAAGCCTGGTGTGTCCAGGGGCACAGCACTGGATTGAAGGTTTGGCTCTGAACTTCAGGAGAGGGGCGAGTTCTTGTTGCCCTTAGATGAATAAGGGTGGGTTAGAGTCCCAGAATGAAGCAACCCAAACTGAAGCAAACCAATGTGCATTTGAAATGCTGAATATTATATGTTAAACAAAATCCCAGGAGTCTGGCTGTGGTTTCTACTGCAGGGTAAGTGGAAAGCTATGCGTTATTTTACTGGAAAGTATGAGGACGAAATGTGTGAGCTTATCTTATGCAGGGCCGGCCCGTCCATTGAGCGAGAATGTTTTTTGCACAGGGTCCCGCGTTTCAGGGGGCCCCGCGCAAAAAACATTCTGATCCAAAAGTAAAATGAAAAAAACATTTTAAAAAGCTGTCTGCTGCCGCTTCCGGGGCCACCGCGGCAGAATCGAGTGTGCCGCGGGCCCCCCCCCTGTGCCCGGCAGAGCCTGCCCTCCCCTGTATCAGCTCTCTCTTTCCAGCGGCAGTCACACGCGCCGGCTTTCAGAGCGCGAAGGGACTAGTTTCCCTTTCGCGGCTCTGTTAAGCCCGCGGGGGCTGATGGGAGTTCCCATCAGCCCCCGCGGGCTTAACAGAGCAGCGAGGGAGAAACTCTCCCCTCGTGCTCTGAAAGCCGGCGTGTGTGACTGCCGCTGGAAAGAGAGAGCTGATACAGGGGAGGGCAGGCTCTGCCGGGCACAGGGGGGGGGCCTGCGGCACACTCGATTCTGCCGCGGCGGCCCCGGAAGCGGCAGCAGACAGCTTTTTTTATTTTAAATTTTCCCTGGGCTGGGCTGGGCTGGGCTGGGGGGGGGTTAGGAGTGGTGATGGGTGATGGGCGCTGGGGGGGGTGGTTAGGAGTGGTGATGGGCGCTGGGGGGGGGGTTAGGAGTGGTGATGGGCTATGGGGGGGGCTTAAACTAAAAATTGGGTGATGGGGGATTAGGACTGGAAATGGGCGGGTGGGATTAGGACTGGAAGTGGGTTGATGGGGGGTTAGGACTGGTAATGGGCTATGGAGGGGCTTAAACTAAAAATTGGGTGATGGGGGATTAGGACTGGAAATGGGCTGGTGGGATTAGGACTGGAAGTGGGTTGATGGGGGGTTAGGACTGGTAATGGGCTATGGGGGGCTTAAACTAAACATTGGGTGATAGGGGATTAGGACTGGAAATGGGCTGGAGGGATTAGGACTGGGAGTGGGCTGAGGGGGAAGTTAGGACTGGTAATGGGCTATGGGGGGGGGCTAAAACTAAAAATTGGGTGATGGGGGATTAGGATGGGCTGGCGGGACTAGGCCTGGGAGTGGGCTGATGGGGCGGTTAGGACGGGTCATGGGCTATGGGGGGGCTTAAACTGAAAATTGGGTGATGGTGGATTAGGACTGGAAATGGGCTGGTGGGATTAGGACTGGGAGTGGGCTATGGGGGGCTAGGACTGGTAATGGGTTGGGGGGGTTGCTGGGATTGGAAATGGGCTGAGTGGAAGGTGGCTTTAACTGCAAATAGCTGATGGGGACGGGGCTTGGAATGGAAATGGGCTGAGGGGAAGTGGGGGGCTTGAACTGCAAATAGCTGATGGTGAGCGGGGTTTGGAATGGAAATGGGCTGAGGGGAAGTGGGGGGCTTGAACTGCAAATAGCTGATGGGGAGGGGGACTTGAAATGGAAATGGGCTGAGTGGAAGGGGGCTTGAACTGCAAATAGCTGATGGGAAGGGGGGCTTGGAATGGGCTCTTAGGGGAGGGAGCTAGGACAGGAAATGGGCTGATGGAGGGGCTAGGATAGGACTGGGAATTGGGTGTTGGGGGGAGCTAAGATTGGAAATGGGCTGTGGTGGGGGCTTGGATTGAAATGCACTCATGGAGGTGCTAGAACTGGAAGTAGGCTCATGGGGGGCTTGGATTAGAAATGGGCTGAGTGGAGGGGAGCTAGGATTTAACATGGGCTGATGGTGGGGCTAGGAAAGGACTAGAAATGGGCTGATGGGAGGCTGGTATTGGAAATGAGCTGATGAAGGGACTTGGATAGGACTGGAAATGGATGGGGGAGCTAGGACTGGAAATGGACTGATGGGGGGCCAGGACTGGAAATGGGCTGATGTGGGGACTAGAAGGGAGCGGATACTGGGTGGGGCTGGAACTAAATGGGAGCTGATGTTGGGGTAGATTAGAAGGGGATGGGGCTGGGAGAGTGAAATGGAGAGGGGAAAAATATTTTGTGTGGGAGGGAAGAAAAATGTACAATTGGCCGGGTATTGGGAGACTAATTGGGTATTGAGGATGGATGGGTAAATTTTGAGTGGATGAAATAGGAATGAGAAAAGAGCAAAAGGAGAAAGATTATTATGTTAAAGCAGATGTAGAGAGAATGGAAAAAAACTAGAAGAGAAGAAAGGAGTAATGGACTGCAGACGATGGTGAGATAGCAGAAGACACAAATAAACCATAAGAAAGTGGCTGGAACACTTGCAACTGAAAACAATGCACAAAAGGTACAAAGATATCTCTTTATTTTGAATTTATTAACTGGAATATGTCAGCTCTGGGAAATGTGCATCATTAATGTCTGTGCTTTGTTTAGTACAAGAGGAAATTAATTTATAGTTTTATTTCTACATTGTTGTTGTACATTCCAAGTTTGGCTTTTAGGGTTCCCAGTTTAATTATTGTCTTCCTGTTTTTAAATTGTGATTCCTTGTTTGGTGATGGTCTATGTTCTGCATGTGTAACTGAGCTGAGGTATTCTGTTTATGTAATTCCTATTTGACATTGTCACTTGTTCTCTTTCCCCAGTAGGTCATGTATTGGTTTAATATTTGCAGTGTTGCCTTTTGATAGGTATGGTATGGTGTTTTATGAGTCCTTGTAGTGCTGTTAGGATACGGCAGGTTTGCTATGGGTTTAAATGGGCAGTGCTTGTAGTAGTTCCTAATGTGCCTGGCGGTTGGCACTGGATTATAGTAATGTAGAAATCTTTGTCTTTCTTTATCCATACACTCATGAAGAGGCATGTTTACTAAAAGTTAGTGTATGGTAACATTATGCAAATATTTATGCAAATGAGGCCCCTTATGCAAATGAGGCCCCGCACCGAGTCTCCGCACATGGCCCCGCACCCCCCTTGGGCCGCCCCTGACCTTATGCACTACTTCAGTTTGGGGTAAAGAACTGAAATGTAAACTGAAACAAGTCTGTCTTCAGGACAGATTAGCTGAATGCTAATAACTTGCACAGTAGGGTAAATCATCAAGGAGTGAGAAGAGCTGAGCAGTGCTCCGTCTCTGTTTCAATGCAGATATGTGCCAGACAGAAAACCTGGCATGGATCCAAGTGCAGCAATACTGTGTGAAGGTTGCTGGCTGAAACCGTATAATGACTGAACTAAAGTCAAGGGCTTCCAGTGAAAGGCAGGAAGTGGATGAACTCTCTTTAGTATACTGTGCTTGGCTAGTTAAAGACTGGAGGACTTAAGCCACCAATGAAGTACAATGGGAAAGTGAATCATTTAAAGAGACAGTATATGGTTCTAAGAATTTGTCTGCAGAACCTAAGCTCTCTTTAAAGCGGAAGAGGTTGTCATGAGCTATTTCACCACAAAATCTTGATGTAGCAGTAACGAACTGGCACGAAATCATTAACAATGCAGCTGCTAATAAGCAAGCCACTAAGAAAATCACTCACCCTAAAGCTGATCAAGCCCCATGGTACAATAAAACACTAAACCTAATGAAAAGAAACTTAAGGAAAGCGGAATGCAAATGGAGAAAAAATAAAAACCCCATTAATAAAGATTCATATATCACTCTCCTTAATTCATATAAAGATGCAATTAACAATGCCAAGAAAAATTACCATTCCTCTATACTAAACAATGCAATAAACAGACCTAGAGAACTGTTCTCAATAGCCCAAAAGCTAACAAATAACACCCACAACTCCAGCAATGAAATTACAGAAATTTCCCCACACAACTTGGCCAACTACTACATGAACAAAGTCATGTCCCTCCCCCAGTTACCAAAACCGAAACACATACCTCAAACCCATTTTGCAGATGAATGGTCTGATTTCCAACCTCTATCTAACATTGCACTCAAGAACATCATAACAAACATTAATACAACAACCTCACTCCTTGACCCTTGTCCAGTAACATGTATAAAGAACTCTTTACCTATTCTCTCACAATTCATCCTCCCCATAATAAATCTTTTGCTAAAAAATGGGTACTTACCCCCTTCATTAAAACATGCACAGATTCGCCCAATATTAAAAAACCCCACCCTTGACAAATCATCACCTAAATCCTACAGACCCATATCAAGCATCCCGTTCATGGCTAAATTAATCGAAAAAGCAGTACAAATTCAGACCCAAGAATACATTGATAGTTCAGCCCCTCTTGATGATCAACAGTATGGGTTTCGCCCTCATCACGGGGTGGAGTCACTACTAACAGTTCTAATCGATACCCTTGTAAGAGGTATTGATAATTCAAAACAGGCATTCCTACTCATATTCATTGACATCTCTGCAGCCTTTGACAGTGTTCACCACTCAACAATGATTAGCAAACTAAGACAAATTGGAATAAAATCTACGGTTCTTAACTGGTTTTCATCTTACCTAAGTGACCGAACTCAAACGGTACGAATTGGTAACCTCACTTCAAAAACTTACAATCAGGAACTAGGTCTCCCCCAGGGCTCTGCACTGTCAGCGCTACTATTTAATATTTACTTAAAACACATCTGTCAAATATTTAAAAAATTCAATGTTTATTATCACCTTTATGCGGACAACATAATGATGTATGTCCCATTCACAATTCCTAATATTCCCACACTTCTTATTAATACCTGCCTCAATGAAATAAACAATTGGCTAATTGAAAACAACTTATACATTAATCACGCTAAAACAGAAGCCCTAATAGTAACTAAAAATACAACTTTCATCCCCCCACCACATATCACATTGCAAAATAACGATATCAAAATAACAACTGAAATACGTTACCTAGGCGTAATACTAGACAAACACCTCAGTATGGACACGCATATAAGAAATATAACAAAAAAAGTTTATTTTAAACTTAAAGTATTAAAACAACTCCGCCCCCTACTGCACCTACAGGATTTTCAACGTATAATACAAGCGATAATAACCCCCCATTTCGAATTTGCGAACTTAACCCTAATAGGCGTAACAAAGCATAACCTAAAAAAAAAACTCCAACTAGCACAAAATGCAGCAGCCAGGACTATCATGAATGCCCCACCATTCCAACATATAACACCTATCTTAGAGTCCTTACACTGGCTCCCGATTCAATGCCGAATACAGTATAAAACTCTTTAACTACATACAAAGTCCTAAATAATACAGCACCTCTTACTTTAAACAACCTTATCAATAAAGAACCCAATCATAATCTTCAAAGGCGAGACCAACTAAATAAACTAAAAACACCAAAGAATTTATAAAGGCCAAAAAATCAACAAACATGAAAGCATTCTCCCATGCTGCCCCTATAATTTGGAACAACATTCCATCGGAACTCAGATCCTTACCTCAAATCATGGAGTTCAGGAAAAACTCAAAACACATTTATTCTCAACTTACTACGGATCTTTGTCGAATTCACCTTTTCAACAAGAAAAAGGATAGTTTCACCAGCTAACTTTATCCATCTCTGAACTGGAATAAGTACTAAAACCCCAAACCGATGTTTTTGAAACATACATACCTTGTACATAGTTATAATCCTGTTCTTTGTACATAGTTTACAACTGTTAATTGTAAGTCTGAATTTTTGTAGTTTCACATTGTTATCTGTAAAAACAGCATTGCCTTGTTTACTGTTGTTCCATGTAAACCGCAACTGATCAATGGAAGGTGCGGTATATAAAAACTTGTTAATTAAATTAAAATTAAAATGAGCTATCTTGATCTAAGTTGAAACTGTATGAGTTGTGTTACACTTGTGCAATAAAGCTTATGAGTGCAAATGGAGTATGTTTGGAAATTTGTCTCCACATTGGTCATACCAGTCAGTTTGTTTTTTAGGACATCCACAATGAATATGCGTATGATAGATGTTCAGGCACTACCTTCACTGTACGCAGATCTGCGTCATGCACCTTTGTTTTGATATCTTCAGAATGTACTGGCTATCAAGCCGACGCAGAAAACTGGTGCTAGACGCGTGCTGAATTGACTTTTTACATATTTATTCGTGCCCCAACAAAGTCCAACTTTTGATGCTTGATGCAGAAAAGATAGGATATGCAAATGAAGGATGCGGTAACCATGGACGTGCAAATCAGCCACATGTTAAACTGGGCACAAAATGGCAGTGTTAAATTGGGAGAGCAAGTCAAACACGTGTGTACAAGAAGTCTGCACTAGTTTGGCATGCTCTCCCAGAGAAACAGGCACTGCATAGCTAATTTGCATATCGACCCCAACAGTATTTTGATGGCATCGAGTGTGATCCCAGCATCGGGAGAAGCCCCCGATACCGTCAAAATACTGTCGGGGAGCTGGTGCCCAAACAGAAAGAGAATCCCTGGTGGCCCCGATCCCCCTACCCAACAGAATTTTGATGGTATTTGATGATTGTGGCATTAGGAGAAGCCTCCGATGCCATCAAAATACTGTCAGGGGGCCAGTGCCCAGACAGAGAATCCCTGGTGGTTTAGAAGCCCTTGAACCCCTCCTTCCACCCCCACCCAAAATAAAAATAAAAGAATCTGGTGGTCTAGAGACCCCTGAATCCACCACCTCTACCCGGTACCTTAAAATAAGTGGGGGCACTGCCTATTTGCTCCTGCTCTGTGTCTGTCATCTTGAAAAATGGTGGTGCATCCTGGGACGCATTGGGTAGGGTTAGACTACCACATAAGGAATATTCTACTTTATATGGCAGTTTTACCTCGCCCAGGGCCAGGCGCTGCTATTTTTCAAAATAGCTAATCCAGAGTGGGAGCATGTAGGCAGTGCTCCCATTTATTTTAAGGTACTGGGTGGGGGGGGGGGGGTGGATTCAGAGGCTGCTAGACCATCAAGGATTCTCTCTCTTCTTGGGGCACTGGCCCCCAACAGTATTTTGATGGCATCGGGGCTTTTTCTGATGCTGTGATCATCCCTGATGCCATCAAAATAATGTTGTGTGGATAGAATGGTTCCACTGGACCACCAGGGATTTGATTTCCCTATTTTGATGGCATCGGGGGCTTTGTCCGATGCCTGGATCATCTGAGGAGGTGCCATCAAAATACTGTCGGAGATGCACATTAGAGGTTTAAATCACCTTGGACCCTGCAGTAAAAATATTGGTGCTATGGCTGGTTGCAAAATCCTTTACACCTGCCTCTGCATTGGGCACAGCCATCATTTGCATACCAATTATGTGCAGCTCATTTTCCTTCAATTTAAATACATTTAAGTACTTGTGATATTAATTGGGTGCTAGGTTTTCCGTTGATGTTTATACGCATCATTTGACGCATGTTTATACGCATCATTTGACATTAGTTGAAAAATGATTAGTGTGTTTAAATGTGGTGGCATCTGTGCTTAAAGGCCGTGCTAGCTTTCTGCATCAGCCTGTATATGTGGGCCCAAGGAATGGGTTGAGAACTACCACAGTAAGGTATCAGAAAATAACATAGAACTCTAGACTAATTCTTTATAATGAAGCAATCAAGTCACAAGTTAAACCAGAGATTTTTTTTAATATGAAAACTCTTCCTTCTGTTTTTCTGATTTGTATTCTGCAGTTATAAAAATAAAATTAACTGGCTCGGTTTATCACTATTATCCTTACATCTTAAAGAACTGCAAGAAATTTTACAGGTAGCACATCTGCTTTAGATTTCAACAAAAATATAGGTTAATGCTGATGCATTTAATGAGGGCCGGTGCATTAAGGGGTATATTTACTAAGCTGCAATGAGCTTTTGCAGCCAACGCTGAGCAATAGCTGCAAAAGCCTGGCGTTATCTGTAAGCTTTGCAGTATCTGCAGGGAGGGTTACCAGCATTTCCCCTCCGGATATGATGGAGAAAATGCAGGCTTTGCTGGAGGACAGCTTTGCAGATGCAGCGATTGCCACCCATTGAGGTGGTGAGAGCTGCAGTCACGAAGCCTGCAAAAAGATCAGCTAAGATATGATGCTAACACCCGAGGTCGCTGTTGCAAGTTGGAACACCCACTCTCCATCTAACTCCCACCCATTTTTGCAGGCAACATGGAAAATGCAGCTACCACAGAAAAAAGGCCCGCGGTAGCTGCATTTCCCCATGTTAGCTGTCTTTGCGATGTGACAATCCCATGTTAGCACCATGAAGACAGCTAACACATTCTAGTAAACATACCCCTAAGTGTGTGCCCTGTGTGTTAACTAAAGGGCCTTTGCTGACCATGTTCCCACCAGTTAGAATACAGGCTTTGTACTTAGCGCAGCATAATGTTTTCTGTTTTAGTACTATGCAGAAGTACTTTTGTCTTGTTAATGTAAATTGCTGTAATGATTAAACCTAAATGCAAAAAAAAAATGATCACACTTTAGAAAACATCCCCCTTAATCTCTACCCCCATGCACATATCCTACTTTGTCAATATCTTTATCGACCATTTGCCCTTTTTTACACAAAGGGTGACATTGGGCCTGCAATTTCTTTCATCTCAGAAATGATCCTAGACCTTCAATTACTCTATCTCTCTGCATCATTGAAGAGAAAAGTGCTGATGAACTTCTCCAGAATAGAGTATTAATCCCTCTGTTCTGCAGCATAATATTGGTTTTGAATATAGCTCAGATTTTGTATGTCCATATAAGTGCATACACAAAAAAATGTTTTATGCTCAAGTTATTTAAAAAAATGCATGCCTAAGTATTCAATAAGTGTTTCTATTTGGTTAAGCTAAAGATTTTATTTTTAAGGTATTTCCACTTGTAGTTGCTGTTGCAGTTATGCTGTCTTCTTGCATTGATTCATGAAAAAACAGATTGTCAGGTTAATGGTTTAAGAAGTGGCTCATAATTTCATGTACATCTCTGCTGTATGATTACAATCTGCATTCTGTTTAAAGTTTAATTCTAAAAATAATTGCCACTTATTAAAATCCCCAACATTACATTATTGCTGGTCATGCAGAAAATTACTTTGCTGCAGCAAAGAACAACCATCCAATATAATCACTTCTGTTCTGTAGAAGAGCAGATAATTGGATTAATCGCAAAGCAAAATCTTTGAAGTACAAGGCTTTGTTTGCTCAGCTAAACCACAAATACCATTTAGGCATGACAGATCACTTCAAAGGCTAACTTTTGGAACGATTTTCGTAATGTTGATGCACAGCGCACTTACAGGTAGAGGGAAACTCCAAAAGTGCACCTATTTTAAACTTATTTTGTAAAGACCACATAAATACCCATGGGTCATGTTTCTTAATGCATAATAAGTAGTTAGCATGCAAAAGCACACGCTACATGCGCACGAGAGGAGTAACTATTAAGATACTGGCATAACAGCACGAGATAATTTGTGTGCTAACTGCATACCATGTTATGGGATGGGAACTGGGCAGGTTACAGGCAGAGAATAGCCATGCACTGCACATTGAGTTTGCGCACGATACTCTGTCACACTCTGTACTTTCAGCCTCCTCAAGTGCTATTGGCATATATTTAGCATGGCCGCTACGATGAAAATAAAACTCATATCATCCAAAAGCTACCCTTACCACATGATCAGCATTCCCACCTACACCCACCCCCTGTTTTTCCCTAGGCACTTACTTAAGGTCCCCCTAGTGGGTTAGTGGGGGGACAAGAGTGATCCCCAAATGCTCCTGTCCAGTTGCCAGCTAGGATTCTAAATGATCGAAATCTGCTCTGCATCCATTATTAGAGATGTTTCTGTGAATGCTGAGGAAAACGGTTACTTGTTTTACAAGAATCTGCATGTATAATAGCATTTGTGCAAGGCCAGAAATAATTTCAAGACCTCAGATGGCCTTTGAGAAAAGCATTTGACACTTTAGCACAGAAATTGATCTGGTTTGAATGTTAGACGTTTAGTATTTATTTTATTTATTTATTTATTTATTTCTTATATACCGCACTATTTGCGATCAGCGCGGTTTACATAAAACAAGAAGGTAACCGACAATGAACAAAAGTCAGGTCATTACATTGAACAGGAACAAGTAACTTGGAAAACAGGGTAAACTATATACATATGCATAACCATGAATGGGTAACTATATACATGTCAGAGGGAGTTATTGGGTATTGGACATGCTTAGTGGCTGGGGTTCGGGCAGTAAGTGAGATGCTTGATAAAGAGGAAATGTTTTAAGGCCTTTCTGAACTGGCTCAGGTTAGGGATTGCTCTGATGTGTGGTGGTAGGGAGTTCCAGAGACTTGGGGCGTATAGTCTAAAGGCTCTGTTCGATGTTGCTTTGGAGCATTTTGTAGTGTCTCTCGGTATCACTAGCATGTTAGCTACTGAGGTTCTTCTTAGCCTGTTGGGTATGGGTGGTTGGATGAGGTCACATAGTGAGGAGGAGGAGAGTCCCTTGATGGCCTTGAATGTCATCACTAGGGTTTTGAAACTTAGCCTGGCTTGAATGGGGAGCCAGTGAAGCTGTCTCAGGAGGGGTGTGATATGCTCTCTTCTTGGTGTGCCGAGGAGAATCCGCGCTGCACTGTTCATGGCAAGTTGCAGGGGCTGTAAGGTGGCCTGAGGGAGTCCTTGCAGGATGGCGTTTGAGTAGTCCAAATGGGGGATGATGAGGGCTTGATAAATGGTGCGGAAGTCGCTTGGTTCAAGTAGGGGGCGTAAGTGTCTAAGAGATTTAATCTTGAAGTAAATCGCTCTTACAGTGTTGGTTATGTGTTGCTTCATGTTGAGGTTCTGATCCAATGTTACTCCGAGGTAACGAATAGCTGATTTTACTTGTAATTCAGCGTTGTCCACTTCTAGGTAGCTGGGTGGTGTAAACTCAGGATTTCTGGAGATGAATAAGACCTCCGTCTTCTTGTGTTGGATGCGCAGATTCTGAGAGAGGAGCCATTCGGATATGGTGTTGAAGCACTCAGTCAAGGGGGTAAGGTCTGGGCAATCCAGGGATATTGGAAGGTACAGTAAGACATCGTCTGCGTATATCATACAACTCACATTGAATGATCTGATAATATTGCAGATGGGTTGGATATAGATGTTAAACATAAGTGATGATAGGGAAGATCCTTGAGGAACTCCTTGGCTTTATAAGAATGGCTCGGAAGTAGACCCATTTGCACGTACGTATTGCCATCTGCCTGACAGGTAGGATCTACACCATTCAAGAGCTCTTCCACCAATGCCTTTCTCTCTTAGCCGACCTAGGAGAATTTCGTGGCAGACAGAGTCGAACGCCGCCGCTATATCCAAAAATACGAGTGCATAACCTTGGCGTAGGTTGTCAATGCCTGAGATTATGGTGTCAAAAAGCGTTGTGAGTAGAGTTTCGACTCCGTGTGACTCTCTGAATCCGTGTTGAGATGAGTCTAGGGGGCATTGGTATCAATGTGATCTTGTAACTGTTTGTAGACTGTCTTTTCGATGATTTTAGCAAGCATCGGGATGCTGGAAATGGGTCTGTATGATTCCACTTTTTGAGGGTCTAATTTGGCGTTCTTCAGGAGCGGTCTAACAGAGGTCTGCTTGAGCGTGGAAGGGAACGACCCAGTGCTGAATGAAAGGTCTATCATCTTTGCTAAGATCGGGGCAAGGTCACAACGCAGATCTTTTATCCAGAATGCTGGACAGGGGTCTGAGTATGCAGTGGAGGTATTTAAGGTTGCGATGGTATCTTCAATAGATTTTTTTGATGGTGTGACAAAGGTGGTTAGGGATACTGAGAACTCTTGTTCGTTGGAGAGGTCCGGTGACATCACTTTATCAGTCTTGCACAGTTTAGATTGCATAAAGCTGGCGTAGTCCTGAGGGTGTATGGTTCCAGGGTGTTCCGGGGTGGGTTCTTTGGCAAGAGATTTGACCAGGTTGAAGAGGTCGTGCGGCTTGTTTAATGACCGTTTCAGGGTGTCTGTATGGTATTGTTTCATCCTGTCTATGACAGCCCTGCGATGTGTGTGTAAGTGCTGGGTGTATGCTACTTGGTCATTGGTGGTGCGTGACTTCCTCCAGCGCTTTTCCAATCTCCGTAATTGGATTAGAGATGTCCTTAAGTCAGCTGTGAACCATGGTGCAGTTGATCTTTTATTTGGGGCTTTAGTTGTTGGTGTACGGATTGCGATTGCGCTGAGCTTGCTGTTCCATGTGGTGATTAGGTCCTCTAGGTTTTGTGTATCCTTATCGAGGAGTTTTGTTCGTTTCGGCTAGGATGCGTTCTTTGTTGAACGAGTGAAAGCTTCTGGTGGTTGAGCTCGAGGTCATACTGGTGTCCACAGTGGTTCTTTTTGGCTTGATAGGGGTCGGAATCTGGAAGGTGATGAGCTTGTGATCCGACCAAGGTACTGCTGTTAGTGATAACATGAAATTTTGTGCTTGTTGAAGCACTGTTTGTGGGGCGAATATGAGGTCGAGAATGTTGCCTTTTATGTGTGTTGGTTCTTGTACCAGTTGGGAATATCCCAAGATATCTAGGGCTTAAAAGTTTTATTCAATCACCTTGAGAAATGAAAAAATGTTGAATCATTTTGCAGAATATCATTCAGAATGTATGCCCGACCATGTCAGATTGCCTGGTCATGATTGCTGGGAAGGAAAACAGAAGCCTTGGCCTGAACTGACTCAGTCCAGTTTACCAGTATTGATTTTACCTGCGCCAAGTGCAACTGGTGAGTGAGCATTTTCCAACTTGCGACAAAAGAAAGTGCTTCGAAGTTCAATCAGTGACAATATATGCAATGCTTTTCTAAAACCATCTTGACTTTCAAATGTAAGAGGGATCGATATTTAGAAGGGCTTATGTGGCTAACTTCAGGAGTTACCCAGATATGTCCTAGCCAGAATGTATCCATTGACAATGAGGAGGAGTTGCAGGTGCAGCAGAGGTGGTTTTAAACTTAAGCCAGATAATGATATTCAGTCATTGTAGGATTAAATTTATCTGGATAATTTAACCACAGCTATAGCGGCCTAAGATATCCAGATACTCAATAGCCTTGACTTATCCAGATGTCTTTTCAAACATCTGGTTAAAGATAACTTTATCTAGATATCTAAGATTTCGTTCAGCTGAGGACTGGTCCATGAATGTCTTAAATGCTCCTTGGTGTAGCGGTACAATTGCATTATGACAACAGTACCTTTGTTTTATAGAAATATATATTATGATGAATTATGTGCTCCATAATTATGTGCTCCAAAACCCAGCAGCTTCTGGGTCGCCTGGAGTCAGGACTGACTTGAAGGCACACATTGCATTTTTTTTTGCATGTGCTCCATTGAGACCAGAAGGGCAAGAAATTGACAGGAGAGTTCAAGCAGAGTTTAAAATATACCTCGGGACAGAAAAAAACAATCCAGCGGCAGAAGAAGACTACAATTCCCAAAAGGCTTAAAGAAGCAGGAGTGAAAGGTCTTCCCAGAGGTGCAGTCTCCAAAAGTAGGGTGAGAGAATACTACAAATGGCCTGATGACAGGTAGATAATTAAAAGAGAAAGATGAGAAAATAAAAGCAAAACCTCCACAGAGAAAGCAAAAGAACGAGAAAGCAGAGGGATACAAAAAATAGGTTTAAGTAGATGACTTTAATTAAACTATGAGGAAAATTAAGAAATGAAATCAAATACACAAAAAGAAAAAATAATAAATGGGTTATTGTTTAAATCTCATGGTCAGGGCCGGCCC
This sequence comes from Ichthyophis bannanicus, assembly GCA_033557465.1. Classification (NCBI taxonomy): domain Eukaryota; kingdom Metazoa; phylum Chordata; class Amphibia; order Gymnophiona; family Ichthyophiidae; genus Ichthyophis; species Ichthyophis bannanicus. The sequence continues at coordinate 1,044,854,856 of CM066031.1, forward strand.
GTCCATTGAGCGAGAATGTTTTTTGCACAGGGCCCTGCGTTTCAGGGGGCCCCGTGCAAAAAACATTCTGATCTAAAAGTAAAATTTAAAAAAAAAAAAGCTGTCTGCTGCCGCTGCCGCTGCCGGGGCCGCCGCGGCAGAATCGAGTGTGCCGCGGGGCCCCCCCTGCCCAGCAGAGCCTGCCCTCCCCTGTATCACCTCTCTCTTTACAGCTGCAGTCACATGCGCCAGCTTTCAGAGCGCGAGGGGAGAGTTTCTCCCTCGCTGCTCTGTTAAGCCCCCGCGGGCTTAACAGAGCCGCGAAAGGGAAACTAGTTCCTTCGCGCTCTGAAAGCCGTGTGACTGCAGCTGAAAAGAGAGAGGTGATACAGGGGAGGGCAGGCTCTGCTGGGCAGGGTGGGCCCCGTGGCACACTCGATTCTGCCGTGGCGGCCCCGGCAGCGGCAGCAGACAGCTTTTTTTTTTTTAAATTTCCCTAGGCTAGGCTGGGCTGGGCTGGGCTGGGCTGGTGGGGGGTTAGGAGTGGTGATGGGCTGGGGGGGGTTAGGAGTGGTGATGGGCTGGGGGGGGGTTAGGAGTGGTGATGGGCTATGGGGGGGCTGGGAGGGTTAGGAGTGGTAATGGGCTATGGGGGAGCTAAGTCTGTATATGGGCTGATGGGATTAGGACTGGAAGTGGGTTGATGGGGGGTTAGGACTGGTAATGGGCTATGGGGGGCTTAAACTAAAAATTGGGTGATGGGGGATTAGGACTGGAACTGGGCTGTTGGGATTAGGACGGGGAGGGGGGTGCTGGGGAGGTCAGGACTGGTAATGGGGTATGGGGGGGGCTTAAACTGAAAATTGGGTGCTGGGGATTAGGACTGGAAATGGGCTGGTGGGATTAGGACTGGGAGTGGGCTATGGGGGGCTAGGACTGGTAATGGGTTGGGGGGTTGCTAGGACTGGAAATGGGCTGGGGGGATTAAGACTGGAGGTGGGCTGATGGGGTTAGGACTGGTAATGGGCTGTGGGCTGTTGGGGGAGGGGTTAGAACTGGTAATGGGCTATGGGGGGCTAGGACAGGAAATGGGCTGATGGGGAGCGGTTAGGACTTGAGGTGGGCTGTTGGGTGGGGTTAGGACTGGTAATGGGCTATGGGGGGATAGGACTGAAAATGGGCTATTGGGGGGTTAAGACTGGAGGTGGGCTGATGGGGTTAGGACTGGTAATGGGCTGTGGGCTGTTGGGGGGGGGGGTTAGAACTGGTAATGGGCTATGGGGGGGGGTTAAGACTGGTAATGGGCTGTTGGCTGATGGGGGCTGTCTGGTAATGGGCTATGGGGGGTTAGGACTGATAATGGGCTATGGGGGGGCTAGGACAGGAAATGGGCTGATGGGGAGCGGTTAGGACTTGGTAATGGGTTATGGGGGTCTAGGACTGGAAATGGGCTGATGGGGGGTTAAGACTGGAGGTGAGCTGATGGGGTTAGGACTGGTAATGGGCTGTGGGCTGTTGGGGGGGTTAGGACTGGTAATGGGCTATGGGGGGGGCTAGGACTGGAAATGGGCTGATGGGGGGGTTAACACTGGAGGTGGGCTGATTGGGTTAGGACTGGTAATGGGCTGATGGGGAGGGGTTAGGACTTGAGGTGGGCTGATGGGGTTAGGACTGGTAATGGGCTGTGGGCTGATGGGGGGGGTTAGGACTGGCAATGGGCTATGGGGGGCTGACTGGAAATGGGTTGATGGGGGTTAGGACTGGAAGTGGGCTGATGGGGGGGTTAGGACTGGTAATGGGTTATAGGGGGGCTTAAACTGAAAATGGGGTGATGGGGGGTTAGGACTGGAAGTGGGTTGATGGGGGGCTAGGACTGGTATTGGGTTGGGGGTTGCTAGGACTGGAAATGGGCTGATGGGGGACTAGGACTGGAAATGGGCTGATGCAGGGACTAGAAGGGAATGGATGCTGGGTGAGGCTGGAACTAGAAGGGAGCTGAAGTTGGGGGAGGATTAGAATGGGATGGGGCTGGGAGAGTAAAATGGAGAAGGGAAAAATATTTTGTGTGGGAGGGATAAAAAATCTACAATTGGCCGGGTATTGGGAGAGTAAGTGGGGATTGAGGATGGAGGGGTAAAATTTGAGTGGATGAAATAGGAATGAGGAAAGAGCAAAAGGAGAAAGATTAGTATGTTAAAGCAGATGTAGAGAGAATGGAAAAAAACTAGAAGAGAGAAGAAAGGACAAATGGACAGCAGACGATGGAGAGTTAGCAGAAGACACGAAGAAACCAGAAGAAAGTGTCTGGAGCAATTGCAGCTGAAAAAAAATGTACAAAAGGTAGAAAAATATCTCTTTATTTTGAATTTATTAATTGGAATATGTCAGCTCTGGTAAATGTGCATCATTAACGTCTGTGCTTTGTTTAGTACAAGAGCAAATTAATGTATAGTTTTATTTCTACAGTGTTGTACATTCCAAGTTTGGCTTTTGGGATTCCCAGTTTAATTATTGTCTTCCTGTTTCTAAATTGTGATTCCTTGTTTGGTGATGGTCTATGTTCTGCATGTGTAACTGAACTGAGGTATTCTGTTTATGTAATTCCTATTTGACATTGCCACTTGTTCTCTTTCCCCAGTAGGTCATGTATTGTTGTTCTCTGAAATGTATTGGTTTAATATTTGCATGTTTCCTTTTGATAGGTAGGGTATGGTGCTTTGTGAGTCCTGGTAGTGCTGTTAGGATACGGCGGGTTTGCTATGGGTTCTAAATGGGCAGTGTTTGTAGTAGTTCCTAATGTGTCTTGTGGTTGGCACTGGATTATAGTAATGTAGAAATCTTTTAGTCTTTCTTTATCCATACACTCATTAAGAGGCATGTTTACTAAAAGTTAGTATATGGTAACATTATGCAAATATTTATGCAAATGATGCCCCTTATGCAAATGAGGCCCATCACCGAGTCTCCGCACATGGCCCCGCACCCCCCTTAGGCCGCCCCTGCTCATGGTCAGGGTGATTTTGTTTAAATTTTAGTTTAAATCATTCACATGTATTCACATATAGGAACATGTAAAGATACATACCATATTTTTGGTGATTTGTGTGTATTGATGGGCTTTTATTTGCATACTTTAGCTGGTGATTATTCTATAAAAATATATAACACGTGTATTTTCAGTTTTGGGCATGCACATGGGCGGAGCACATATTCACCCACAAATGATAAAACTATAATTTATGCAGGTTCTTGAGAAATCTATGTGCAGACATTTACACCAACCATAAGATTGCTATAAATGATCATGGCTAAATTTGAAGCTACTTACATCTCTGTTATACAATAAAGTATGTGCATACTTGACTTTATAAAATAATATTAATTAATGTTTTATAAAATAATGCTAGGCATGGCTTTCTAAAATTATACTCATAGTGGGACTGCTGAATGTATGACTTCTGAACTATACATACAGCAGAGACATTAAGCTGTTACATGTATAACTAAGGGGTTTAATATGGACTGCTTTTGGCTTAAATTAAATTGTTTAGCTATAAGGATGGTGTCTATTAAAGCTGTTCATATAGTTGGGTAGCATACGCCTTGGCTTATTGAGGAACTCAAAACTGCTAAAGCAGCCTTACTTAAGTTAGAAAAAAGATGGAGGAAAATGAGAATATTGGTAGATAAGGAATGATACATAAAAGAAATAGCTGACTATAGAAGCTTGGGTGTCAGAGCCAAGTGAGAGTATTATTCTTGGAAGATTAATTCTGTTCCTTCACAATATAAAGAACTCTTTCATTTAGTTAAGAATTTAACTGTTAAGAAAGAGCAGGATTCCGTGGCTTGTTTTATTGACTCTCAAATATATGCTAGTCTTTTTAAAATATGTTAATCTGGGGTCGACTGCCCCATGATTTCTTAACATAAGAACATAAAACTGGCCACTGTTGGAAACAGGATACTGGTATATCTAGGTCACAAGTACCTGTCAAGTTCTCTAAAGATAGACACATTCCATGCTGTTTATACCTGGGGTAAGCAATGGATTTTTCCAGTTTACTTTAATAATGGTTTATGAACTTTTCCTCCAGGAACTTGTGCAAACCTCTTTCAAACCCAGCTATACTAACAGTTTTTGTTACATCCTCCAGCTATGAATGTCAGAGTTTGATTACGTGCTGAGTGAAAAAATTATTTTCTGCAATTAGTCTTAAAAGTGCTATATTGTAGCTTCACTGCGTGTCCCCTAGTGTTTTTACTTTCTGAAGGAATAAAAAACCTATGTTAATAAATCTAGGAAACATCTCCTTTTCTAGCCTTCATCATCCACTAACAATGTTACTGGCCTTGGGATGTCCGAAACTGCATACCATTATCTTCTCTCATTATGTCTTCTGTGTCTGCAGGATGAACACTTGTACATTACCTTCTGATTCACTGAGAACACTTCAGACTGTCTTGTGCCAACCAATCACTGAACCTATGACGAAGACTCTACACAAAGAATAATTACAGTATGTAACAGAACTTTAGCGCCTTTTGTGCCTTCTGCCTAACTTGCATGTCTGCAAAGACAGATACACATTGCTTGTATGCAAGGCTGTTCTCCTAAGGATAGAGATAAGACTCTCACAGATACTCTCGTGTCTGTTCTCACATGGCTCTCCTCCGAAAGGACTGTAGCCTGTGTTATTTAGCCTAGCCGCCTCTTTGGATCCCTGTGCTGCTCCAGAGACTTTCTTGGATTTCAACTGTGATCATCCACTTGGCAAAGCTAAGGTACCGTCTTATTTACTTTTCTCTCAGGAGGGTGGTTGTTAGTCAGAAATAGTTTTCCATAATTTTTCTAAGTGCAGAGTGAGCTGGTGACCTCTGTTTATTAATCGATGATTTGTTACTTTGTATAAATGTAATTGTTGCGCTGCTATAACTTGCTACCTTGTATTTCTAATATAATATCTATAACTATATAAGTCTGTATATTTTTCTACCTTGGGTACCCATAATAAACCAAGGGGTTTGTTTACAAAGCCGCGGTAGTGGTTCGCGATCGCGATCGCAGCCGCGGCCCCATTGAAATCAATGGGGCCGCGGCTCCGATTACGATCGCAAACCGCTACCGCGGCTTTGTAAACAAGCCCCATAGTGTGTGTGTATGTATGTATGTATATATGTATACATACATACATACATGGTGGCCCAAAAAAGGTGAGAACATCTTGTAGCATATAAGTTATTTAACAATTCAAAAAGACAGATGTAAACAATTGACAAATTAAAATAAAAAAGATGGCGACCGGAAATTGTTGAAACAAAGACGTTATATAGCTAAAAAAGGTAAATAAGTAAACTATTTAAGCTTTTAATTTATGAGATGTTCTCACTTTTTTTGGGCCACCCTGTGTGTGTGTATGTGTGTGTGTGTGTGTGTGTGTGTGTGTGTGTATATATATATATGTATATATATATATATATATATGTATATATATATATATATGTATATATGTATATATATATATATATATATATTTCATGGTGAGACTAAGCTCTCTTTTTGTGACTCATTGTCAGCAGTCTCACTGAATTCTGGACACGGAATTAGCAGCCTACCCCTGGACATAACTGAGCGCATAACATATTTCTGTTTGCTGCTAATATCCCCACAGTGCCCCACTCAAGCACTGATCCCCTCCCTGGACAGCTCCTGATCCCTATCGGGAGCAATACCCCCCCCCCCCCCACACACACACACAATCCATGGTGTTCCAGGGTAGGAATGGGGCAGGAGTGATTCTATAAGCTTCTGCTCTGTCCAGCAGCCAAATCAAAATGGCTACCATCACAAGGTGCTGCCCTCTAGCCTCTCATCATGAGATAATGGCCATTTTTGATTGGGCCTATGAGAAGGGCAGGAGAGAAGCGCTCCTCTTCTTCTCATAGCCCCAATTAAAGATGGTTTCTGCCTTATAGCAAGAGACTAGAGGGCAGCATCAGGTGACAGTGTACATTTTGAATTGACCGCTGGACAGGGCAGGAGCATAAGGATGGCTCCTACCCCACTCCTACCCCACTCCTACCCTAGACTCCCACAAATTGTATGGTTGATGCAGGAGGGAAGGGGCCCAGGTGCAGGGTGCCACTAGGCCCCCCTTTGCTGGCTGGCTAGCTGTGATTTACTTTTTCTTAAGGGAGAATGGGAGGAGAGGGTGGGGGATGCAGGGCCCCACACCCTTTTACTTCTGCATTGGGGGGGGGGGGGGAGGAGGCTGGAGACTTAGCCGATGGGCTAGCTGGGACTTTTTCAATGTTGGGGGTTTGCACTGATCCTCCTGGGCAACTCCTGATGAGGATCAGTGCTTAAAGGGAGCATACACATAACCTTTTTTTATATTGACAGTGTCGTAGATCACTGCACGACAGCACTAACAGTATTGTGGGGTGGCTGGCCCAATTGCGGCAGTTGGAGGGCATGGCAGCAATCATGGCACAGATCTGCTGACAGCAGGCACTGCAGGACTTTTCTTTTGGCATCTGCCAAGGCAGGTAACATGGGGTCCCTATGGGAAATCCAAACTTCTGTGGTATTTTCAAGACCTCCCCTAAGAACCACCCCCTGCAAATATTGCAGAGGTTTGCCCCTTATCGTGCAGTTTTGGCATTAGCAGCCAAAACTAATGCAGTTTAATTGACATACTCCAGCTGATACTTATTTCCTTAGGATCATCACAGTTGGACCCTGTTCCCATATGCTTGATTAAAGCCTGTAATGATACATTTTTATTTTTGTTTGTTGACCTACGGGGCCAATTCAGAGGTCGGCCCTGTATGTCTGAGGCCTTCAATGTAGATGGGGGGATTGTGGCGCGGGACCTGGAGGAGCAAGTGAGGGGGCGCAGGGGGTTCCCCGTAGCCTGGCCATGGTCTTGAAAGGAAACACACGGAGCAAGAGTAGTGATGAACCAGACGCTTTTATTGGGATCCCCAACGCGTTTTGGCAGGTTGCCTTCCTCAGGGGGTTAAAATGACTTACAAACATAAAATAAACACAGTATATTAAAAACAATTGTACAAAATTTGTCAAAGAAACATAAAAATGATAATAATAATAATAATATTGATTATAATAATGATAAAAATGATAATAACAACAACTAAAATGGAGCTAACCGGGCATAGTAAGAACAGAGATGATAATAATGATAATGACGTGTCTTAATCTTATAATGTTCAAGATAAATAAATGAATAAATAAATACTTAAAAGATAGTAAAATTATAAATAGTTAAAAAATATATGATAAAATGATAAATAATTAGAAACATATTTACAAATTTGTTAATAAGCAATTATGATTGCATTATAATATAATCACTGACAGACAAGTATAAACATAGGATAATTAAAACATACTGATAAAAACATGTGTTACATGTGTATGGAATAATGAACGTTGTGCAAAAACATCTTGAAACAGTATTGTGAACATCGCAGGGCAAAAGCAAAAAATAAAACCTATAATTGATTGGTAAACCATAGAATCTAGTCCATGTAAAACCATTTAAAAAAAGCTGGGTTAAGTGAATCGGAAATTATAATTTACGATTCACTTAACCCAGCTTTTTTTAAATGTTCACAATACTGTTTTATCAATATTATTATTATTATTATCATTTTTATGTTTCTTTGGCAAATTTTGTACAATTGTTTTTAATATACTGTGTTTATTTTATGTTTGTAAGTCATTTTAACCCCCTGAGGAAGGCAACCTGCCGAAACGCGTTGGGGATCCCAATAAAAGCGTCTGTGTCATCACTACTCTTGCTCCGTGTGTTTCCTGCCTAGCCCTGCAAGAGCTGCTGCTCTCTTTGTGCCTGACCCTGGTCTTGAAAGGCCTGATCAGGGTTCAGTCTGCAGGGAAAAACAGATCTGTTTGTCTGCCAGTGATCTTGGCTCCTGAATGGAGCAGCGGTGCCATGGCGACAGGACGCCATGGCAATGCAGCACCATTCAGGAGCCTGACTAAGTTAGTCGTGTAAGTGCAGGACGTGCCGTCAACCAGAATCAGGGCCCGGCCTGCACATTTAGGCCAGTAGATCCGATTCTGATCCCGTGGGCATGTCTAGTCCCTGTTGGATCAGAATCAGGTCTACTGCTGAACGCCCCATTTCTGATAGACTGTATAGGGGGTGGACAGCCAGCAGAGAATGACCCCCCTAGTAAACAGTACCCCTGAGTCTGCATTATTTACCTTTCATTTCAAAACTTGCTGTGGTTCATCTGTTACTTAAAAACCTCATTTGAACCCAAGTATATTTTTGTATTTTAGACCTATTTCAAATGTTCCCTTTCTTGCAAAGATTGAGTGTGTGGTTTTGGACCACCTAGCTAGGTATCTTGATGTCTCTAATGTATTAGATCAGATTCAGACTGACATTTGCAGTGGTAGGAGTAGAAAAATGTTATGTTCTGTGATTGAATTGGTTGGTTGCTTTCAGTCTGTGACACTGTATAGCAGCTGGACTTTTAGATATTACCGCTGGCTTTGACTCTGTTAACCATGTTTTATTATTTATTTGATTTATTTAGCTAGTTTTAAGTGTATATACTGCTTATCTAGAAGTCAAAGTGGTTTACATGCCAAATGAAACTTTAATTGTGCATAAATATAAATGCAAGAAACAATGCATTAACAACAAACTGACATAGGTGCAGAAGTAATCAAGCAATAGATAGACATGAAAGAAGTAATTCAGGTCAAGATTGCTACTGTTGTGGAGTTATAAGGATCTGGTAATCCAAGGTAGGGTTTTTTTGGAGTGGTTTTAATCCTGCCTGGATGGTCGGCAGCAGAGGGCTTGTGTAAAAGAATGTTTTTTTGATTTACAATTATGGTCAAGATTGGCACCCTTGCATTTTAGTTATATTCTGTACAATACTTTGAGAAATATTGGAAAATATTCCAACTGTATGTCATAATAATATGTTAAAAGGTATTCAACAAAGAAAGATGCCTGTGCAATATAGACAACGTAATTTCTGAGGAAACAAACAAAAAAAAAGACCTGGGCAGGATTAATGGCACCCTTCACTAATATTTGGTTGCACAAATCTTGGCAGTGATGACAGCCTCCAAACGTTTCTTGTAGCCATCTATAAGTTTCTAATATCTGCTGGTAGCTTTTTCCCCACTCTTCAACTGTGATTTGTTCCAGCTCACAAATGCTTCCAGAATTCCTTTTACCAATGGCAGATTTCAGCTTTTTCCAAAGGTTCTCATTTGGATTGAGATCAGGACTCATTGCTGGTCAGTTTAAAATGATCCATTTTTTTTTCCTTTTTAACCATTCTTTTGTAGATTTGGATCTATGTTTTGGGTCATTATCCTGCTGGAGGACTCATGACCTTCGACCCAGACCTAGCTTTCTGACACTAGGTAGCATATTTCGCTCCAAAATACCTTGGTAGTCCTCTGACTTCATGATTCCTTTAATACATTCCAGGCCTCAAGTTCCTGAGGCAGCAAAACAACCCCACAACAGTATGCAACCTCTACCATATTTAACTGTAGGAAGGGTGCTTTTTCCTTATAAACTTAATTTCTTCACCTGTAAATATATCGCTGGTCTGCATTGTCAAAGAGCTCAAGTTTGGTTTCATCTGTCTACAGAACATTTTCCCAGAAGGACTGTGGTTTCTCAAGGAGGGTTTGGGCAAATATCTGGTGTGCCTTTTTATGTCTGTCCTTGAGCAGTGGGGTCCTCCTTGGCCTTCGCCCGCAAAGTCCTTCTTTGTTTAAATCAGCATTCCAAATTGCTCCAAGTCAGACTTAAACATTGTGGATGTTGTATGTGGTATTTTTCCAACAGTTCGCAATAACCTTTAAGACTTATTGGATTAATTTTCCTCTTCCCACCACATCCTGGGAGGTTCTTGACAGTTCCATGAGCAGAAAGCTTCTTAACATTGTGTACTGCAGACACAGGAATCCCAAGGTCTTTGGAGATGGCCTTGTATCCCTTTGAAGTTTGATGTTTGTTTGAAAATGGCTTTTCGGATAGTCTCATGCAACGTTCTTGTCTTCACCATTGTGACTATGGAATGGGGAGTAAATGTGGCCATTTTAAACATTAGAGCCATGACTCACATGACTTGAATCAACCAATTAATAATGGCATCTCTTTGGCAGAATCGTGTTTTTGTGACAAGACAGTGAGAGTGCATGGGGGATCTGGTGTGCTCATCCTGCGATTCAGGGGGAACATGAAAGCCTTGTCAGTACCTGGACCATATGGATGACCTCAACATCACCAGGTGCCAGTGTGATTGGAGAGTCAAACTCAGAAAGGGTTCACTATAGCTACATGTCAAAATATATCCCTGTCACTAATAAGGGACCATCAGAATAAGGACATTGAACAGTGCAAACAACATTAATGTATGATCATAATGCATATTTTGTGGGATCAATGGTGTTACTGCTGAGCATGTATTAGTGCTGTTTGCACTGCTGAATGCCTATTATTGACAGGGATATGTTTTGACATGTAGCCATAGGTAACCTATGCTGATTCCTCCTGGATTATTTTACATAGGGTACTCTAAAAATCCATTTATATACAATAAAAGGAAGGCCGCGGAGCCTCGTGCGCGCGGCCGAACTTAACCGGGGGGGCGCCTGTCGCAAGCACGCCCGGCTAGTCGGCTGCGTTTAGCCATCGGCGGCAGAGGGTCAGGCTTTGAAATGATTGGCTCCCGCGGGTGTTTTGACGACGCGGGAGCCAATCATTGATTAAAGGTTATGGCAAAAGGGGGGGCGGTGCAGAGCACAGTCGGTCCTTTCGGAGCGGCGGTGCGAGGCGAGGGTTGCTCTTACGGGTCCTGGAGATTCGCCGTTGGAGGTTCGTGTGTCTTTGCGGTGTCCGGGGATTCGAGTCGAGAGCCTCACGCAGGACGGAGCCGGGGCTTGCAGTGCAGCGTCCGGAGCAGGAGTTTGGAGTCGCAGCAGTCTGCAGAGTTTTGGGCACGTGGTCGAGCTCCGTGCACGCGGCAGGGCTGTCGGGTCAGGCAAGTGTGTGCTTGGGGGACGTGCTGACATTAGGGTGGGGGTATTAACTTGCCCAACTGTGCTCCTACTATTTGCGGTTTCTGGGTTTCAAAAAAAAAAAAAAAAGAAAAGAAAAAGAAAAAAAAAAGTTTTACCATGCGGCCTCAGCACAAACGGGGTAAGGGAGCGCCACGTGGCAGGGGTGCAGGGAGGGGGGTGGGACTGGGGCAAGGTGTGGGGGGGTGGAGCCTACGGCAGGGCCCGAGTTGGGGGAGCAGAGGGGCTTGAGGCGTGGGGCTGTGCGGCAAAGGGGGAGTGAGCGGGGGAGGAATAGGCAAAAAAAGGAAAGGGGGAGACCCATGGCTAGGGGCAGTAGTGTGCAAGCAGGTAGCGGGCATGCAGATGTGATGCCTCAGGGAGGCACCTTTACTGAGGGGCCAGTTGGCCCTAGTATTCCTCAGGTGGGGGGTAGAGGTAGTGTGAGGGGTGCTTGTGGGCGGCGGGTGGGGCAGGAGGCTGAAGGGGTCTCGGGTGTTAGTCCTACTTTAGCTTGGTCAGGGCATACAGCGGATTGGATGGCTGGGAGAGCAGGGACAGGATACCCGGGTGTGTCTAGTTTCCCTAGGGTCCAGGGTGACACCCCATTGGCTTGGGAGCATTGGAGTGGGGGTGGGCAAGGCTCTTCCCGGGCAGATTGGATGGGGATGTGGCAGCCGCCCTGGGCCATGGCCGGTGTTCCTTCGCCTTTTGGTGTCTTCTCTCCTCAGGTACCACCGGGATGGCAGTTCAGGGGAGATGCAGATCCGTGTGGCTCCTGCCAGCAGGGTGCGGTGGCATTGAGCGTAGACCGGAGCCGTCCGGAAGATGATGCCGGCGCAGGGCCTGCGACTCCAGCCGTACAGCGAGGGATCGTTTCATTTGAGGGGACACCCAGCAGTGGTGCAGGTGAGTTGGCTCTGAGCCCTACTGGGGAGGTGGGGGGTGGGGGTGCCTTAGCGTCGGCGCACAGTGCAGGGGAAGGTGGCGTTATAGCTGTATTGGGGGAGGTGGGCAAAAAGGCCAAAAAGAAACATAAGCATTCCTGTCGCCGGCGTCGTAAATCTGGTTCTTCTTCTGCTTCGTCCGTTCGGTCTTCGTCAACTTCTTCTACGTCTGGGGAGAGCGAGAGGGGTGATCTTACTAGGAGTTCGGTGCAGCTGACGTTGGCAGCTTTCTCGGAGTTATGGGAGGGGGTGCCGCGGAAGTTGCGGCGGAAAATCCAGAAACGGCGTTATATTGATCTTTTCCGGTTGCTGGAGGGCAGGAAGCGGACGGGGGATAGTCGGAAGAAGAGGAGAGAGGATGAGAAGGCCGGGCGAGTGCGCAAAGTAGCCAGGAACATTGTTAATTGGACAAGGGCTTTCTTACGTCTCGCTAGTGTATGGGGGCATCTGCATCCAGAGCAGTATGGAATGCTCTTGGCGTATATGGACTCCATTTTAGAGGCCTCTCAGTCGCATCCAGGTTGGGCCTGGCTCAACTACGACGAGAAATTCCGCGATAAAATGGAGGAGAACCGGCTTTTGTCCTAGGGGACTCAAGATATTAATTTATGGTTAACCCAGATGGCAGTTCGCCCGAGTGGGGGGTTAGGGAGTGGCGTGAAAGGCGGAGCAGGGGCTGTCGAAGGACCAGTGCGGTCCTTTCGTGCGAGCAGCCTTCCGGCAGGACAGAGAGCAGCAGGGGGAGGCACAGGAGATTTGTGTTGGCGCTTTAACAAGTCTTCGTGCCCCTTTCCGGACTGTAAGTTCCGGCACGCCTGTTCTATCTGCATTGGGGGACATTCCGCACTCAAGTGTGTCAAGCGTGTGTCAGTCGGTTCTGGAGTGCCGTCTACCAAGCAGTAGGGACCTCATGGGTTTAGCTCCGACTCCAATTCTTTTTTCGGCTATCCGCCCGTGGTTAGGAAGGTATCCTAGGCGCAGAGCTGAGAGGGTGTTGGAAGAGGGGTTTCAAATGGGATTTTCGATTCCTGTGGAGGGTACAGTGGTGTCGGGTAAGGTCCAGAATGCGCCGTCAGTTCAGAGATTTCCACATATTGTACGGGAAAAGCTGGCAGTAGAGCTACAGTTGGGTAGGGTAGCTTGCCACTTTGCTGGGCCGCCCTTCTCCAACCTAGTAGTGTCCCCTTTGGGGATCATTCCTAAGAAGGAGCCCGGGAAATACAGGTTGATTCATAATTTGTCTTTTCCTTCTGGCTCTTCCGTGAACGACCACATCCCGATATGGCGGTGGAGCTTGTACGGCGATGTGGTAGTGCGAGCCTGTTGGCCAAGGTGGACATTGAGTCGGCGTTTCGTTTGTTGCCGGTGCATCCTTCAGCTTTTCATTTGTTAGGTTTTTGCTTCGAGGACCAGTTCTATTATGATAAGTGCATGCCCATGGGTTGTTCGGTGTCCTGTGCATATTTCGAATTGTTTAGTACATTTATGCATTGGGTTTTCATGAAGACAACCGGTTGTGCGAATGCAGTGCATTACCTGGACGACTTCTTGTTTGTGGGTGAAGCACGTTCGGGACAGTGTCAGGCTTTACTGGATGGCTTTATACATTTAGCGCACGAGTGGGGAGTTCCCTTGGCCAAGGACAAAACAGCAGGCCCGGTGACGAGACTTACCTTTTTGGGTGTTGAACTGGATAGCGTGACAATGGTTGCGCGCTTGCCCCCTGAGAAGGTGATTAAGTTGCAAGTGTTGGTGGCAAATGCGCTCGCCTCCAATAAGTTGACGTTGAGGGAGATGCAAGCACTTATTGGCTCCCTGAACTTTGCCTGTCGGGTGATCCCGATGGGTAGGGTGTTTTTGCGTCGATTTGCTGCGGCCACAATTGGGGTTACTAGACCTCATCACCGGATTCGGGTGTCGCGGGGTATGCAAGCGAATTTGTGTGTGTGGGACACATTTTTGCAGGAATTTAATGGTTCTACGGTCTTTAGGGACTTAGAAATTACCAGTGAAGCATTACAATTGTATACAGACGCCGCAGGGGGTTTGGATCTGGGTGTGTACTTCGGGGGTTCGTGGTGTGCGGAGCCATGGCCACAAGCGTGGCGTGTTGTGGGCTTAACCCGTAATGTCACTTTTTTGGAATTGTTCACGATACTCGTGGTTCTGACGTTATGGCCAGACAGGATTCGCAATCACACGGTACTATGGTGGTGTGATAATGCCGCAGTTTTTAGTGTTATTAATAACTATGCCCCGCGCTGTGTGCAAGTTGCGGACTTGATGTGTCAGGTAGTGTTAGCTTGCTTGAGACTCAATGTGGTGGTACGGGCTAGGCACATACCCGGAACTACTAACAGGATTGCTGATGCTCTTTCCCGTTTTAAGTGGGAGCTGTTTCGGACGTTGGCGCCAGCTGCGGACGAGGAGGGGGCATCGGTCCCGGAGCACTTATGGCGGATTGGTCTTCTGAGATGATGCAATTGCTGAAAAGCTACGTATCGGCTGCTACTTGGACTGCATATCGACGGGGCTGCAGCAGTGTCGAGAACTTCCTCGCAGACCGCGGATGGCAGCAGGGACCGGTCTCGGATCACCTAACGAGTCAGTATGTCCTCTCGGCCAAAGTGGCGGGGTTTTCATGGACCGCGGTGCATATGCAGCTGGCCGGGTTTTCTTTTTTCTCGAAGGCAGTGGGGTGGGAGGCTGCTGGGGGAGGTTTTTTGACGCGAAAGCTGTTGCAGGGTTGGGAACGCTCATGTCCTTCCCCGGGTGATGGCAGGCGCCCGATTACCCATGATTTGCTCGTTCAGCTCCGCGGCGCCCTGCCTAAGGTGGTTACCTCCCCTTTTGAAGCCGCACTTTTTCGAGCGGTTTTTGCAGTTGCCTTTTTCGGGGCTTTTCGGATTGATGAGTTGGTGGCGGAGTCGGGTCGCTCGTTGCGGACTCAGGGCTTGCTATTACAACACGTGGTGTTCATAGAGGGCGGGGTTCGGATTCGGTTAGTGCGTTCCAAGACGGATCCGTCGGACAAAGGGATTTGGGTGTTTTTGCGGGCGATGCCTGGAGCGCTCACTTGTCCGGTTGCCTCGCTGCAGGCGTATTTGCAACTGCGGCCCGGCGGGGCGGGCAGTCTTTTTCTGCACGAGGACGGGCGGGTGCTAACGCGTTTTCAGTTTACGGCTGTATTGCGGTTAGCGCTGCGTTGGCTGGGTGAGGACCCGAGTCAGTTTGCACCTCACTCGTTTCGGATAGGGGCAGCGACCACGACGGCTGGGGTAGGGTTGCCCGAGAAGGAGATTAAGAAGATTGGCAGATGGAAGTCCCAGGCTTTTCGCAGCTATGTGCGGCTTTAGGGGAAGGGAAGTGGCTAACTGTTTATTTTTGTTTTGCAGACATGGGAGCGGGACCGTGTAGCTGTTGGGTGATTGGCCACTCTTTTGTTTACTGGGCCGGTCGGCGAGCAGTGACACAGCCCGTAGGCATGAACCTCAGCTTAGCAACTTCCTTGGTGACCGTTTCATGGCTGGGCGAGCGCGGCCTGCGGTGGATCCAGCTCTTGCCTTTGCTGCGGCACCACGAGCGTCAGCGAGGGACGACGGACATCATCTTGATTCATCTCGGGGGCAACGATTTGGGGGCTTGGACTTGTCGTCAGTTGATACGTGCAGCTCAGCACGATTTTGGAGAGTTGTTACTTATGTTTCCGGACGTGGTTCTCGTCTGGTCGGATATCATTCCAAGGCCTGCTTCCTGGGGTCAGCGGTGGTGGTCCAGGGGGTTAACAAAAATCAATCGACACATTGGTCAATGGGTGGGGGAGCGAGGGGGATGTCAGATTTTCAATCCCTGGGCAGAGGTTGCCTGTACGGGATTGTACCGACAGGATGGGGTACATCTGTCCCCGGTGGGGATGGACTTACTCCTAAACGATTGGCAGGAGGCGTTGGAGGATATTCTGCGGGAATGCAGGGCTGGTCGCAGCTTAGCCTTGGGGGACGGCTCAGGTTGAGGTGTCCTGAGCCGTTGGCGGGATTCCGGAGGTTTCCGGGGTCCGGAGCCGGAGGCAATCCTTAGGACGGGGGTGGGGTACCCCCGACCTGGACAATCCCTCGGGCTTTTGCTAATAATATGGCGAAGCCGGAAGAGGGAGGGATAAGAAAATAGTCGGGGCTTGGGCCCGGCGGAAGCGGAGACAGCGTCACCTTGCTACTGATATGGCTGGTGAGGGCTTGATCTGCGGGGGAGGGGGGTTTAAGGTTGTTGATTGTAAATATTGTTCAGTTATTGTTAAAAGGCTAATAAAGCTGTGACCAGTTTAATTCCAGAACAGGTGTGGTGTTGTTATTGCATAAGGTTGGATGTAAAGAGGGGGGGGGAGCGGGTCGTGAGGCGACTAGTGCGCCGTACCCGGTTACATTACTCCACAGAAAAACAGATACAAAAATATAAAGGACCATAGGTGATAAAACATACAACACCCAATCATCATTGGGGAAAACCAAATTGCCTTGCCATTTGAGCAGACTGTAATACCTGAAAGATGACAGGTCACTTTCTAAACCAAATACTGCCCTCAGGGCAGTATTAATGTCATTGTAGATGACCTTTTAGCTAATCCATTTATTTGCTCCTTGGATTTTGAATACAGCCTCCTGATGCAGTTAGAGTTGCAAAATGCTGTCAGCATTGAGGCACAGCTCTCTCTTCATTTGGAGTTGAAGTGAGGCACTGCTTTCTTTTTACTTGGAGATGAAGTTAGCCCATTTAAGAAGATTTGTGACCATGTTCTCTGTTGAGGCACAACTTATTTCCATATTTTGGAGCTGAAGTTATATCATGGCCACTGTTGAGAAGATACTTTTTTTCATTTTGATTGTTATTTTTGAATATTTGATGTGGTGGCATTTGATGTGTGATACTGTTTTAAAGGCTGTTGTGATATAATAAGCTAAGTATAAATTAACAAACAAACAATCTTGTATTGTTTTATCACTGATGCCTATCATCATTTTCCATTCTGAAGATTTGGGATTCTAATTTTGGGTAGTATTTTTTTGATTGTTGATTGAGTACTATCCTGGTGAGATTTTTTTTTCCTTATTTGTCAGTGTGATAGAGTAGTCGTACATCCACTGAACCTGGCACTGGGAGACACGAGGCTATGTTTAACAGAACAGAACAGGACAGAATGGTTTTGCTTCTCCTAATTCAGCTGAGCAATATGTCTGTGCTTACTTTGACCTATATCGTCACTTGCAACACGCAGATAAAGAAAAGTAGTGCTGATAACGCAGTTTTCTCTCAGTACAGGAGGTGCTCTGGCTTAGCCATGATGGAGGAGATTTACAGGAACTGCTCACGTCTGTAGGACTCTGGGATCCCTCCCCTTAAAGCCTTAAAAGTATGATGTTTTTAACATAATTCTATGTGTGTGAATTGTTTTATTACTTATTACTTCTCTCTCTCCCATTGCTTTGAGTGAAAGGATAGAATCCCAAGGTTCTGTTGCCAGTTGTGGAGTGGAGCAGGTACATTCAGTTTGGTGTCATGCCGGATAAGATATTCATATCTCTTCATTCAAGGCAAGGCAGAGAGGATTGTGAGTATGGAGTACAGACAGTCACAAGCTTTAGTGTTTAAGAGAGGCAGTCCAGATGTATGCAAAACCCTGGAGCACAATAGCATCCATTGACTAGTGGTAATGAAGCATTGTTATTTCCCTAGAGAGGGACATTTTCAGAGAGACTTTAAAGTCTGAAATTCAAAATGGCAGTCAATGTTTGAGGGGGGCTGCCTACTAGTCCCGAGTGTATTGTCCTACATGGTGTAAGACAATGGTGCATGTGAAAATATAAGTTGTTTGTATTTGAAGAGAAAGTGTATAATGCCATCATGTTTTAAAGGGATAATATTTTCTGGTTGTAAAAGATTGAAAAAACCTGGCTGAAACTTGGTAATTAATTGCTGTGTTGTCATATGCTGATTTTCTTCTTTAGTGAGTTAGATTCATATTACTAGATTTGCAAGTTGATATTTGAAATACTGTTTTCTTATTGGTAATGTATAAAGACTGCATAGATTTGTTTTGTTTCATTCTTGGGTCTTAAAGTAATTTCAATTGTTTTTCTATATTTGAGGATGTGTTTTGGTTTTTAGAGAGGTGCACTTTGGAAGCTTTCCTGCTCTTAGTTTAATTATAAAACAGAGATATTGTTGCACTGTGATTTAGATATGCTGAGTTGTGTTTTGGTTTAGTAAAAGTAATCATTTAAATACTGTGAATGATAGCGAATTTCCAGCTCAGGTATTTCTTCTGAAGTTACGGAAGTGCTCCGATGCCTGATATTAGCATTTCAATTTGTTACTAATCACCTTTCCTATTGACATTGTTGTTGTAAAATGTTTTGAAGGAATAATTTTCATATTGTAAGGATTTTAGTTGTATGCTAATTAAAACATACATAGAAAGTTATGTGGGCATGAACAGAAATACATTTATATCTTCTATCTGCAGTTCATTTAAAAGTAAGAGGAAGTTTTAATAAGCTTGTAATAGTTGTTTCTTGAAGACTGAGTCTGTAAGGATTTATTAGTACTGTAAGAAAGTCCTCTTTAAGATGACTGTTTTTGTAGTGTGACATTAAGAAATAACTTTCTGTGTGTTTTAGAGATATTCTTAAAGCAGCAGCCATTATAGTCTTGGAAAATTTTTATCTGATCCACACAATTGAAGAAATATGATTTTTGACAATAGAATTGACAATTGAAATTGATGTTTTATAATAGGAATTTTAAAAGAATGTGAAACCTGGGAAATATTTAAAATTTTTGTCCAGTGAATGCTGTAAACCTTGAGCAATTAAGAATACTTAGGGGTATGTTTACTTAGCAGTGGTAGTGGTTTCCGTACGATATCGGAGCCGTGACCCCCATTAAATTCAATGGGGCCGTAGCTCCGATATCGCAAGGAAGCCGCTACTGCTGCTTAGTAAACATACCCCTTAGAGTCAGATGACTAATGGAATATATTTTTAAACTAAATGAAGTCTACATTACTAGTGGAAATAGGAATAAGATTACTTTCCTTTTTCTTTCCTGCTTCTTTTGGAATAAGGTTCTATGATTGATTTTTGCAGCAGTAGAATTGCACGTTTGCGCAGTTAGTGTTTTTTCCTTGCTATCTGTTTGGGTTTGTGCTATAAAATGGATTCTCTAAGTCAGTGGATTGGGGGAATGCAGTGCACACTGCAGTAATAGCTTGATAGAAAAAGACAGCACAGATAACATAAGGGTAACATAGCTTGGCAGGATTGGGTATTTGCAGAAGGAGGAGACAATTTGTTGAGTTGTTCAAGGCCTGCTGGCCACATTAAGCTTTGTTAGAGAAAGTCTGAAAAAAAAAGTTTACATTTACAATAAAGCATAATGCAGCTTATTCCCATCTGTAGCAGAACAACTTTTGATTTCATTTGGCAGCAGTAGCAATAAATACGCATGACTGTGATTTCATTTCAAATTATGTTTAATATTATTTTAGGGATCCTAAATTTGACAAGTGTGATACAGGGAGGAAGAAAAATCCAAAATGATTAACTGTTTCTGTATTTGTGGTTGTACAGTAAATACGTTTGATCAATGAGTGAGCATGTTGAATACAAATACAAATAAGACCTCTTAGAGCTTCTTATATCTTCAGTATAAGATTCTCTAGAGTACATATTTTATTGAGAAGATCTTCAATGTGTGATGGCATTTGATGTGTTTAGATATCTTATAAGTTGAGTGAATTTGCATTATATAACCAAGACTGAAGGAAATGCAGATACAAGTGAAAACTGAATTGCATGTCAAAATCAAAGCAAGCTTATTTGATTTAAAAAAAAAAAGTTAAAGGGAAAAAAAGAGAGAGAGATACAGTGAATTCATTCTGGGGGTGCAGGTTATCAAGTGCATTTATGTGACAATGCTTGTCATGAAGATTTGATAGTCTGTTATCTGTTATTTCTGTTTCTTATTGTGCAAGATGCATAGTGATACATGCAATATTAAAGGAAAATCTTCAGATTAGGGATGTAGCTTTTACAAGTAACAAATAATGAGTGATACAATTTCATTCTTACAAGTAACTTAAGTAATTAAACCAAGGTGGTAAATGTGAATATGATGTTTTCTTTTTCATCACATTCATGAAAGCATGTTGTTGTTGTTAAGTGCCGTCAAGTCGGAGTCGACTCATGGCGACCCTCTGGATAGCTATCCTAAATTGTGTTCAGTCTTGAGTCAGGCGGCTCATTGTTGACAGACTGCTACCCGTAGCTGCTGTTATTGTATCGATCCATCTCATTGCTGGTCTTCCTCTTTTGCGTTGACTTTCTATCTTGCCAAGCATGATGTCTTTCTCTAATGATCTCTCTCTTCGCATGATGTGTCCAAAGTATGAAAGTCAAAGTCTTGTCATCTGCAGGGGCGGCCCAAGGGGGGTGCGGGGCCATGTGCGGAGACTCGGTGCGGGGCCTCATTTGCATAAGGGGCCTCATTTGCATAAATATTTGCATAATGTTACCATACACGAACTTTTAGTAAACATGCCTCTTAATGAGTGTATGAATAAAGAAAGACTAAAAGACTTCTACATTACTATAATCCAATACCAACCGCCAGGCACATTAGGAACTACTACAAACACTGCCCATTTAGAACCCATAGCAAACCCGCCGTATCCTAACAGCACTACCAGGACTCATAAAACACCATACCCTAACTATCAAAAGGAAACGCTGCAAATATTAAACCAATACATTTCAGAGAACAACAATACATGACCTACTGGGGAAAGAGAACAAGTGGCAATGTCAAATAGGAATTACATAAACAGAATACCTCAGCTCAGTTACACATGCAGAACATAGACCATCACCAAACAAGGAATCACAATTTAGAAACAGGAAGACAATAATTAAACTGGGAATCCCAAAAGCCAAACTTGGAATGTACAACACTGTAGAAATAAAACTATACATTAATTTGCTCTTGTACTAAACAAAGCGCAGATGTTAATGATGCACATTTCCCAGAGCTGACATATTCCAATTAATAAATTCAAAATAAAGAGATATTTTTCTACCTTTTGTGCATTTTTTTTCAGCTGCAATTGCTCCAGCCACTTTCTTCTGGTTTCTTCGTGTCTTCCGCTAATTCTTCATCGTCTGCTGTCCATTTGTTTTTTTCTTCTCTCTTCTAGTTTTTTTCCATTCTCTCTCTACATCTGCTTTAACATACTAATCTTTCTCCTTTTTGCTCTTTCCTCATTCCTATTTCATCCACTCAAATTTTACCCCTCCATCCTCAATCCCCACTTACTCTCCCAATATCCGGACAATTGTAGATTTGTCTTCCCTCCCACACAAAATATTTTTTCCCTCTCCATTTCACTCTCCCAGCTCCATCCCATTCTAATCCTCCCCCAACATCAGCTCCATTCTAGTTCCAGTCCCACCCAGCATCCGCTCCCTTCAAGTCCCCGCATCAGCCCATTTCCAGTCCTAGCCCCCCATAAGCCCATTTCCAGTCCTAGCTCCCCCATCTATTTGCAGTCCCATCCAAGTCCCTCCATCAGCTCATTTCCAATCCCAGCCCCCCATGAGCCCATTTCTAGTCCTTTCCTAGCCCCACCATCAGCCCATGTCAAATCCTAGCTCCCCTCCACTCAGCCCATTTCCAATCCAAGCCCCCCCATGAGCCTACTTCCAGTTCTAGCCCCTTCATGAGTCCATTTCAATCCAAACCCCCACCACAGCCCATTTCCAATCTTAGCACCCCCCAACAGCCAATTTCCAGTCCTATTCTAGCCCATCAGCCCATTTCCTGTCCTAGCCCCCCCCTCACCCATTTCCAGTCCTAGCTCCCTCCCCCTCACAACCCATTTCCATTCCAAGCCCCCGTCCCCATCAGCTATTTGCAGTTCAAGCCCTCCTTCCACTCAGCCCATTTCCAGTCCTAGCCTCCTCATAGCCCATTACTAGTCCTAACCCCCCATCAGCCCATTACGTCCTAACCCCCCATCACCCTATTTCCAGTCCTAGCCCCCCATCAGCCTATTTCCAGTCTTAGCCCCACTACCATAGCCAATTACCAGTCCTACCCCCCATCAGCCCATTTCCAGTCTTAGCCCCCCATAGCCCATTACCAGTCCTAACCCCCCCATCACCCTATTTCCAGTCCTAGCCCCCCCATCAGCCTATTTCCAGTCTTAGCCCCCCCCATAGCCAATTACCAGTCCTACCCCCCCCCCCATCAGCCCACTTCCAGTCTTAGCCCCCCCATAGCCCATTACCAGTCCTAACCCCCCCATCAGCCCATTTCCAGTCCTACCCCCCCACTTCCAGCCTTAGCCCCCTCCCCATAGTCAATTACCAGTCCTAACCCCCCCCATAAGCCCATTTCCAGTCCTTCCCCCCCACTTCCAGCCTTAGCCCCCTCCACATAGCCCATTACCAGTCCAAACCCCCCCATCAGCCCACTTATCCCCCCCATAGCCCATTACAAGTCCTAACCCCCCCTTCAGCCCACTTAGCCCCCCCCATAGCCCATTACCAGTCCTAACCCCCCCCATCAGCCCACTTCCAGTCTTAGCCTCCCCCCCCCATGGCCCATTACCAGTCCTAACCACCCCACCCCCCTGGCCCATTACCAGTTCTCACCACCCCCCCCCCAATCAGCCCACTTCCAGTTTAGCCTCCCCCTCCCATCAGCCTACTTCCAGTTTAGCCTCCCCCCCCTCCCATAGCCATTACCAGTCCTAACCCCCCCCCTATCATTCCAAATTAAAATAAAAAAAAACCCCAAACCGGCTGCTTCTGCCGCGGCAGCTTCAAGAGCTCTGCCGCGGCAGCTACAAGAGCTCTGCCGCGGGGCCCCCCCCTGCCCGGCAGAGCCTCCGTGCATCTTCAGCTCTTCGCGGCCTAATCGCGGGCTTCTTGCAGAGCCGCGAGAGTTTCTTTTCTCGCGGCTCTGTTAATCCCGCCGAGGGTGATGGGAAATCCCATCAGCCCCGCGGGATTAAGAGAGCCGCGAGAAAAGAAACTCTCGCGGCTCTGAAAGAAGCCCGCGTTTTGGACGTGAAGAGCTGAAGATGCACGGAGGCTCTGCCGGGCAGGGGGGGGCCCCGCGGCAGAGCTCTTGATGCTGCCGCGGCAGAGCTCTTGAAGCTGCCGCGGCAGAAGCAGCCGGTTTGTTTTGTTTTTTTTTTTTAACTTGGGATGCTTAAGAATGTTTTTTGCGCGGGGCCCCCTGAAACGCGGGGCCCTGTGCAAAAAACATTCTTGCTCAATGGACGGGCCGGCCCTGGTCATCTGAGCTTCTAAAGAAAGCTTAGTTTTTTTTTTTTTTTTTAATGGTAGTTTTTATTCAGTTTAAACATATAAAATAACAGTACAAACGATCATGATATAAAAGGATACAAGCAGATGCTATTGATCAAAATAGCAAAAGAATATAATAACTTGAACAAGACAGTACAATAACTTTAACAAGAACTAGTATCAGTCCATGCCAGCACGCCACCCTCCCTCTCTCCGTTCAATGTGGTTACAGCAGAGACCATTCCACAAGGCAGCCTCCATCAATCACTTTCATCAAACATAATTTTGTAAAGCTGACCATTTCTTACTTAGTTTACCAGACCATGGGTTCTTTGCTATATAGATCTCTTCGTAGGTCTTGTGTAGGATTAAGAGACTCCACCAATGCTCGAAACAAGCTTTGTCGAGATTCTTCCAGTGTATTAGAACTATTTTAAGCGCTATCCCGAGCATTAAGTCCAGCAGTTTACTATCCCATTTCATCAGAGTAGGTTCCAGAGCTATGGATTTATATATTACTATCCGATAAGTGATAGGAGTTTGTAAGTTGAGGATTTGTGATATGCGTTCCCATACTCTGTTCCAATATATTTCCAGGGATTTACAATGGAACAGCATATGTGCCAGTGTCCCAATTTCCATGTTACAGGACCAACATCGATTTCCCTCCTGTAATGTCCATTTCATTTTCTTAGCCGGTGTAATATGCGCTTGATGTGCTATAAAGTACATAGATTGTGTGAGAGACGCTGCTCTCGTGGCACGTATTTGAGTTCCCCAAAAAGTGTCCCAATTTTCCGGAGGTATATCTTGACCGGTTTCAGTAGCCCACACCGACTGTATCTTAAAACATGTCTTGTCACTTTTGGATCGGAGAATCGCAACACATCTCGAAACAGCTTTGGCATCTGTTTGTAATTCTTGAAGTTTCTGTCGCAGTGGCCATCCAGTACGTATCAAGACAGGTGACACACCCGCTTTGCTCATGCAGTGTCGGAGCTGACACCATTGGAAATAGCATGTATTAGGCAATCGGAATTCCGTTCTTAATCTGTCAAAGGTTTTAAATGCACTTCCATTGATCAGTTGTCCAATGGTTATAAGATCATGTTCCACCCATTTTTTCCATAAGACAGGCTTCCCTCCGATGATAAGGCGCGGGTTCAGCCATAAGGGCATATCTGCGGCGAAGTCATCCCCTCCATCGATACATGATGCCAATAATCGACAGGCATGCTGTGTTTCTCGGATAATAGCATTATGTGGTACAGTCTGGTCTACTACTGTGCCAACCATTAGCCATGTAGGTAGGGGGGAATGTATGGCCCGCTCCACACTCAACCATCTAGGTCCTTTATCCGTGTCGTCAGAGTCGACCCATTGAGCACCCTGCTTTAAAAGAGAGGCAGTGTGCAGCCAGCCGAGATCTGGGAAATGGACACCTCCTTGTGCATTAGGTAACTTCAGTTTCCAGGCAGCTATTCTAGGTACTCGGTTGTTCCATAAAAAGGCTATCAGTTGACTATTCATTTTCTTATAGAAGGCTGACGGGAAGCGTAAGGGAATCATACTTAATATATAGCTGAGTTTTGGTACCAACATCATTTTTATCGTTTCTAGCCTGCCCCACCAACTCAAATGAAGGGGGGTCCACCTGCAGACGTTATCATGTACAATTTCTTGACACATCTTAATGTTGATTGCGACAGTCTCTTCCAAGGTGGTGCCATAGGTCACGCCCAGGTATCTAAAGGATGACTTCTCATATTGAAAGGGGTATCCACGCATCATTTCTTCGCTGACCTGTTCATTCAGAGGAATAATTGTTGTTTTATTCAGATTTACTTTATATCCGGATATCGCTGAATATGCATCTATGAGTTGCAGTGTTTCAGGAAGGTCTGATGGTTGTAGAAAAATGAGCAGGTCATCTGCATATGCTGACAATTTACAGGGACCATCAGCTAACTCAATTCCTTTTATGTTTTCCTTCTGTCGGATCGCTATTAATAAGGGTTCCAGGGCTAAATTAAAAAGCATCGGTGACAGGGGGCAACCCTGTCTGGTCCCTCTTTGCAACTGAAAAGGGGCTGAGAGGTGTGAGTTGACCGCTATTCGAGCTGTGGGTTTGGTATATAACAATTCAACGCGTTTTAGGAACTTTTCTCCTATCCCAAACCACCGTAGGGATCGAAATAGAAAGGACCATTCCAGTCGATCGAAGGCTTTTTCGGCATCCAATGCTAGCCCTATCAGGGGCTCGGCCTTAGTCTTGGCAGATGCCAGTACATGTGCCAATAATCTTCCATTATCTGTAGTGGATCTGTTTTGTATAAATCCACATTGATCCTCATGTATCAAATTTTTTAAGATCCGTCCTAATCGGTTAGCAAGCACTTTAGCATAGATTTTATAATCAGAGTTTAGGAGAGAGATGGGTCTGTAATTCTCTATCTTTTGTGTATCCCTGCCCGGTTTCGGGTGAATTACCACCACAGCCTCTGCCAGGGCTCCAATCTCTGGAGATTCATCTTGTAGGCCACTGTAGTAGATCTGTAGCATGGGAGCCAATTGAATGCAATATTTATTATAGAATTCCAGTGGGATACCATCTGGACCGGCGGCTTTGCCACGAGCCATCTGTTTGATCGCATCTTGTATTTCAGTTACAGAGATCTCTTGTTCCAGCGTTCGACTTTGATGACTGGTTAATGTGGGTCCTACTATATTGGAGACAAAATCTTCAAAGGCTTTGTCACTACATTGGGTATCCGAGCGATATAGTTCCTCATAAAATTCGTTGCAGCGGTCTAGTATTTTGTCAGATCTCAGGAGAAGGCCCCCGGAATTGTCTTGCAACGCCGCTATAGCGGTCTTGCTGGTCTTTGGTTTGAGCTGCCGAGCTAAGAGGGATCCAGAGCGGTTGCTTTCATAGTAGTATGTACTACGTTGTAGCTGGATACTACTCAGTGCTTCTTTGTTGAGGAGAGCATTATATTGGTATCGCAATTTTTGGAGTCTAATCAATATCATTGAGTCAGCTCTTTTGGCTAGTAACCTTTCCCCAGCTTTTATTTGGAGTTCCAGTTCATCTTTTTCTTTTTTCCTGGCTTTACGCCGTCTAATGGTGTAGGTGGTAATATGAGCTCGTATTGTCGCTTTAAAACCTTCCCACCAGCTCCAGATGGAGGTATCAGTAGGTGTATTATATTTAAAATAGGTCTCAATTTCCCCTGACAGTAGCTGTACAAAGGAGTCATCTGCTAGTAGGGATTTATCAAATGTCCATCTTGGCGGAACATGTTGTGTAACGTTGGTATCCAGCACTAGGGAGACAGCGGCGTGATCCGATACCGTTGTAGCATATATCTCTGCGGACAACACTTGAGGCATCAGCTCTGTGGACAGTAGGAAGAAATCGATCCTTGTTTGGGTATTATGTGGGATGGAATAAAATGTGTAGTCTCTTTCTTGGGGATGAAGTAGGCACCATGGGTCTACCAAGTGTAGCTCTGTTATGATTCCTTTAAGAATCGCCTGCGATTTGACTTTGTCTACAGCCCGATAGGGCGTGCGATCTAACAGTGGATCCAAGATGACATTGAAATCGCCCCCTAAGATGATATTGGTGTGAGCTGCGGCTGTAACTTCTTTAGCTATCAGTTTGAAAAAGTTAGGGTCATCGAGGTTGGGTGCGTAAATATTGAAGAATGTGTAAAGCTGTTGATTTATTTTCATCGTCACTCTGGCCCATCGACCTAGCGGATCAATCTGTGTGCCGGTAATGGCGGATTGCAGGAATTTGCGCACTAATATTATTACCCCCCCTTTGCGTTGAGTGGCAG
This sequence comes from Ichthyophis bannanicus, assembly GCA_033557465.1. Lineage (NCBI taxonomy): Eukaryota > Metazoa > Chordata > Amphibia > Gymnophiona > Ichthyophiidae > Ichthyophis > Ichthyophis bannanicus. The sequence goes on from CM066031.1 coordinate 1,044,882,076, forward strand.
AGGCCGAGGCCACCACCTGGAAATATTTAGAGGTTACTTTCTGCGATTCAGTATCTGTTAAATGTGTCTCTTGTAAGAGGGCAATATCTGCTTTTTTTTGTTGGCAGTACGCTAATATCTTCTTTCGCTTGACAGGGCCAGTAATACCTTTTACATTTAACGAAAGCATTAGGAGATCACTAGACATCAATGTTGGAATAAGCTGTCTTATAGGTGAAAGCTATCCTATGGATAGGTCTGCCGCGTACTTGCAGTTTGCGTGTATGTGGAGGGTTTTGCACTGGACTGGACTGACACAAATAACTGCATAACTGGCAAACATTGTATCGCTAAGGTGAACACAATCCACTGAAACAGTAACCAACCCCGACCTCCCGTTGCCACCCCTACATTTCAAGCAGAAATATCTGGTTAATTAAAACTATTTAGAACAACAGAAATACAGTCAATGAGGTGTTTAACAAGGCTTAAGGCGTTCTAAAATTTGTGAGAACGCACGGCCGCACCCCCTGAGTATATGCTGAGGTCTCTACACTGCGTGAGAGATCAGAATATTGACCTCAGGTTTCCATACCGCATTTTTCTTGTAGGAAAGTTTTCAGTTTTTCAGCTTCAACAAAATTCCTCGTTTCATTATGCAGCGTGACCCGCATGGTTCCTGGGTAGTATAGCCCGTATCTTGCCTGTGCACTTTGTAGCATGGGTCTACAGGCCAGCAACGCTTTTCTCCGATCTACCGTTTGCTTGCTCAAATCTGGATAGAGTGCCACTTTGTGTCCCTGGATTTGCAGTGATCCGGCTTTCCGTGCAGCTTGAAAGATCTGCAGGACCTGTGGGTATCTCAGTACCTTCATTATGAGTGGGCGCGGGTATCATGTGTTTTCAGCTTTGTGTGTTGGGATTCGATGGGCCCGTTCTAGTTCAAAAGGCCTTGCAAAGACAAGCTGCAGCATCTCCGGTATGGTTTTTTCCAGAAATCCAATCGGATCGGTGCCTTCAGCGCCTTCAGGGACTCCAACAAGGCGGATATTATTTCTACGGGCATGGTTGTTTTGATCTTCAATCTGACTTTCTATGTGCCGGACTCGTTTGACCAAAGGGCCCAGCTGTTCTAATGCAACGCCATGCTTATGGGTTTGTAATTCAACTGCACTAAGTCGAGTGGTGATGGTGAGGAGTTTCTCTTTTACCTCCAGTAAGTCTTCTTGAATCATGTTCAGTGAACTAGAATTGGCTGTGATCATTTCTTTAACGCATTTCAATTCCTGTAGCACTTCACGTAGGCCACCGGCAGTCACTCCCTCCTTCTCTCCCGCGGCCATTTTCTGCGGGGAACCCACTTCGGGTTTGGATCGTTTCGCTGCTGAGCCGGATCCCTGCGGAAATTCCAGCCGAGCAGGCTTCAGGGATGCCATCCAGCTATATTTCGGTGTTATTGATGTAGGTAGGGGGTACAAACTTCAATTTAATACCGGGATATGTTCAGGATTCTTGGGCAGCAACGGGAGCAAAAATTCAGGCGTCCATTCTGTTCAGTGGCTAGCTCCGCCCCCCAGAAAGCTTAGGTTTGATCTCCTCTAGTACTGACTGGTTTGTTCTTCAGGCAGTCCATGGTATACACAGTATTCGCCGCCAGCACCATAATTCAAAGGCATCAATTTTCTTCCTGTCTATCTTTTTCACTGTCCAGCTTTCACATCCATATGATGTTATTGAAAATACCATGGCTTGAACAAGTTGAATCTTTGTATGGAGAGAGACATCTCTCCTCTTGAGAATCTTATCTAGGTCTTTCATAGCCATTCTGCCAAGAGCAATGCGTCGTCTGATTTCTTGACTGCTTGTTGCTTCTTTATTGATAGTTGATCCAAGTAGGTTAAAGTTGTTCACAATTTCAATTTCTTCTCCTTCAACGATGAACCTGTTGATTATGCCAGTTGTCATGATCTTGGTCTTATTTACATTAAGGTGCAGGCCCATTTTGAGACTATGTTCTTTGATTGTGAGATGCAAATGTTTCAGATCATCTTCACTTTCAGCCAGTAATGTGGTATCATCAGCATAGCGAAAGTTGTTGATGAGTCTTCCACCAATCTTCACACCTCTGTATGAAGACAACAATCCTGCTTCTCTGATGATTTGTTCTGCATATAAATTAAACAACTAGGGGGAAAGTATGCAGCCTTGTCTTACACCTTTGCTTATTTTAAACCATTCTGTTTCTCCTTGTTCCGTTCGAACTGTTGCTTCTTGATCAATGTACAGATTGTGCAAGAGTACGATCAGGTGTTCTGGTATACCCATGCTTCTTAATGTGGCCCAGAGTTTCTCATGGTTTACACAGTCAAAAGCCTTGCTATAGTCGATAAAGCACAAATAGATATCCTTTTGGTATTCTTTAGTCTTTTCAAGGATCCATCTCACATCCGTAATAATGTTTCTTGTTCCTCGCTCTTTCCTGAACCCTGCTTGCACTTCAGGTAGTTCTTGTTCCAGGTATGGTTGTAGTCTCTTTTGAATAATCTTCAGTAGAATCTTGCTGGCATGTGGGATCAGAGCGATTGCGCAATAATTTCCACAGTCAGTTGGATCACCTTTCTTTAGTATTGGTATAAACACAGATCTTTTCCAGTCAGTTGGCCATGATGTTGTCTTCCATATTTCTTGGCAGAGCCTTGTAAGTACGGTAACACCTGCATCAGATTGCTGTAATACTTCTATGGGAATGCTATCAAGGCCTGGTGCTTTGTTCTTTGATAAGGCTTTCAATGCTGCTTCAACTTCTTCTTTCATCACCAATGGTTCCCGATTATAAGGAAATCAGAGCGATCCGGGATCTTCTACAATTCCGGAAAGCAATAAAACACCACCTCTTTCTGCTCCATTTTGCACAAGCCGCCACCCCGACTCTAAGAAACCATCCCCCCTCCCCTACTAAAGACTCCTACACAACATAATGCTTAAGTCCCAAGCACCCACTTGTCAGTCCTAAGCAACCTACGTACTTTCAGATCAAGTATCAACTATTATGCCATATCTTTATGTACATAGTTTCATGTATTCCTCAACCATCCTGATACATGTCAATATGTAAATAGTTTCCCATGTTCTCCAAGTTTTTTCCTTGTTATAATGTAATTTCAATCAGTCTTCTCTGATCTGAAAACTCTTTGTTAAATGTAAACCACACTGATAACAAATAGTGCGGTATATAAGAATTGTTAAATAAATAAATAAATAAAGGTACAGGTTGAAACGGCTATTGGTCCACTTGATCTTTATCATATAAAAACTCTGTATATTCCTTCCACCTTTTCTTGATCTTCTCAGCATCATTCAACATAGAACCTTGAGCATCTTGTAACATTCCAGTTCGAGGCTGGAACTTTTTCTTTAACTCTCGTAGCTTTAGGAAAGCCGATCTTGTTCTTCCTCTAATAGTTTCTGCTTCTATTTCCTTGCATGCGTCATTGTAGTACTTTTCCTTGTCCTGTCTTGCTGCACGTTGGAAATCTCTGAGTTATGTTATTGTCTTTCTTTCTCCTCTGGCTTTAGCTTCTCTGCGTTTCTGGGCATGAAAGCATAAGAGATTAGAATAGCAATGTCCCAGTCTATTTTTCAGCCACCTGCAAGAGTCTATAGGATTTTAAATTCTCATGATGTGTCTTTCAGTTGGTTATTATGAAATGACTGATTCAGAGTTAATGGTGTTAAGGAAGTGCACAGCAAAGGTAGAATAAAGAGTACAAATCTGGCAATCGGGCCTGGGTATCTCCCCCCCGGGGCAGGGTATGGGGGTGGGTCCCCACCACCCGATCCAGGCCCCGGCAGGTCAGTCATGGGTCAGGCAGTAAAGTAGGGCTGAAGCCACAGGAGTTGGAAGTATCTGCAGGGAGGATGTCTCCAGAGGCTGCAGGGGCATGTCGGGCCATCCATGGGCCCGATTCTGTGCACCGTGGGAATGTTTTATTCTCGCTGTCCAGAATCGGGTCCAAATGGGCCCGTCTCCCTCAGGGACATTCGGATGGCCCGGATGTCCCCATACCTCAATCGAGCCCCACGTGTAAAGAAATTTCTCTGTGCAAGAGATTAATCAATCCTTTATTATTATGCTGTTTGTGTTGAATAAAGTGTCAGCAAAGAGAGGCTGTGTAAACACTGACAATTGAATTTCTAATTGGTTTAAATTCCATGTTTTTAAAAATTTCTTGAGCACAATTCTGTTTATGTAATGACCTATCTATATTTGTTCCTTTGTTTGTGTCCTGATTTCCTTCCTTTGTGAGCTGAGATGTCTGCGCTAATGAGATAGTGATATTACTGACAATATTCAAAGTAATGCGAGTCAAGTCATTACCCGAGATAAGAGAGCTTTCCTAAGAATTTTTAGTAAACAGTTGAAATTAGTTTAATTTAATTGCTATAAACTGTCAGCAGTGTTTTGATGTATGTTACCCTTTAAGAAATAAGATTAACTATACCTTGTACAGTTGTACACCTGACAAGAGAGATGTGTCTATTAGGCCACATGCTAACTTTAATTTGATAAAGAGAAACACTAAAGAATGTAGATGCAAAATAGAAGTATTTTGCAAGCCATCTTGGTCTCCATATAGTTCAATAAGTTGTAATAGTGCTAGCAGTAGATATATTGTAATTAATTAACATTAGATTAGATAAGATAATTCTGTTCACTAGTTCTATATTGCCATTAATATTTGTGCATGTTTGCTATTGTGGGGAATCAGAAGAATGTTTTTATAGTAAATTTTCATTCTGGAAATTATACATTACATGCACTGAGTCTTATGGGCCGAAGACGACGACTACTGTGAACGAAAGGAAGTCAGCAATGCTACCGAAAGCCGGATTTGAGCAAAGATCAGAGATTCCAGCAATGCTACAGAAAGATGTTATGTGCAGCCATGATGTCTGGGTGGACAGTTACTGACACTCTGTCCAAGATGTGCACAGCCCAGCCCAGAGTGAAAGGAGAAGCTGCTGAAGAACTTGGAGTTACCACCAGTGGCAGATGATGTGGGTGCAAACTTCTGAACTTCTGGAAGATCTATGTAAAGCAAATGGCTACTGCTAGCAAATTGTGCTTGTAAGAATAATTGCTAGAGCCTTACTCTCTATACACATTTTTACTGAGACCTTGCAAGGGCAAATAGTGTCACATGGAGCCCGATTCAGGTATGGGCATGTCTGGGTCATTTGGATGGCCCCAAGCAAGATGGGCCCGTTTGGATCCGATTCTGGACTGTGGGAACAAAATGTTCCTGTGGTAACTAGAATCAGACCCGAGGACAGCCCGGCGTGCCTCTACTGCCCCAGGTGCCCCCAACTCCCATGGTCTCAACCCCCCTTTTCCCTGCTGCACGACCCATGGCGGGCCTGATCGCCGGTTTTGTGTGGCTTATTTCACCTTTTGAGGTGGAATAAGCATCACGTCTGCACAGGCCCAGCAGGACATATAGGGCCGTAACCTGAATTGGCCCTGTATGTCCTGCCGGGTTGGTCCGCCCCTGCTTTGCCACGATCCCACCCCCTCCTGCCCCCACGGCTCTTCTCATCCTGATGCTCAGAACGTATGGAGGGAGCCAGAGGGTGAATCAGACCCGGATGACTTACGGGGCTGCACGTCCCACCGGGATGTGAAGCCATGCAACCCGCATTCCAGAATTAGGCCCATAATTTTGATTAATTTTCAGGATGCTTGTAATCCTTTTTCTGTATTGTCAAATGGGCTATACATCTATGAAGACTTCTTCCAACCAACAAGATGACGTTCATCCATGGACTAGCTGTGTCTAGGTCTCTGAAGCGAAGTGAAGTGGAAGGCGTTTCACGCTGTGGCAGAAGATTTATTCTATTTATTTATTCAGTTTTATTTTGTATTCATGTATTCATGTATTTATTTATCTATTTGGACATCTCTTATAGTGATTCTTTACAGAATTAAAGAGGGAACTGTTGAGAGGGACTTGAAGTGTGGTACTAGGGTCCTCTGAAAGGGTTAATATGGAGAATGGCTCAGAATGTGCTAACAGTCTGAAGTCTGGCAGTTTGGATATGTGTACCTAAAACCAAGGCCATGTCTAGCAGAATGGGACAGAATGGTTTTGCTTCTCCTAATTCAGCTGGGCAATATGTCTGTGCTATATGACCTATATCATCACTTGTAACACGCAGATAGTGCTGATAACACAGTTTTCTCTCAGTAAAGGAGGTGCTCTGGCCTAGCCAGGAGGGAGGGGATTTACAGGAACTGCTCAAGTTTGTAGGACTGTGGGCTCCCTCCCTTTAGGTTTTTAACATAATTCTATATGTGTGAATTGCTTTATTACTTATTATTACTTTTCTTTCTCCCATTGCTTTGAGTGAAGGGATAGAATCCCAAGAGCCCAGGTTCTATTGCCAGGTGCAGGATGGAGCAGGTACATTGTGCCAACATTCTCCCATTCGGCCTATATCCCTACCCAGACCATGATTAATGAGAGCTGCAAGAGAGGTGATATATCTGGAGTCTGGCTACTTGGCATGATGGCACAGGGATCTCCCCTCCCATGCCCACAAAGCCCTGACCAGGGGAGCAGTGCCACAAGGTGTGCTGTGGGATGGCAGACAGGGTCACCCCACAGGTAGCAGATGTTTACAGACCGACATAAGCCACGATGTGACAGGTATAGAGAAATGCCAGTACCCAGATAGGTTGGCTTTAGATGCCATTGTCAGAAGGCCCTACTATACCTACTACAACCAGGACCGTACCTAGCTCTGTGCGAGCGGTGCAGCTACACAGGGCGCAAAGGCTTAAGGGGCGCATTTCAGCTGTCTGCTGTTGCCTGACGCCACTTTTTCTTCTCTCAGTGGCGGCAGGCAACGGCAGACAGCTGAAATTTGCCCCTTAAGCCTTCTCCGGGAGGGACCAGACCTACTTAGTGTGCCGGCGACTTGCACATCGGGTGTGCATCTCGCCCCCATAAAGTGGCTAGATGGCGATGCGGGAGGGGGGGCGGCGCACGCCCGATGTGCAAGGAGGGCGCATTTCACAGTCTGTATGGCCCTGACTACAACTACTATTGTTCATTTGTATAATGCTACAAGGCATATGCAGCGCTCTGCAGACACACATAACAGATGTCCCCGCTCAGCAGAGCTTACAATCTAGTCAGGACAGACAACAAAGCAGCTGTGACCAGGACACATTCAGGGGGAATGGTCAGGAAACACAAGGGAGCTTAGGTGGATCTGATCTGACAGCAGCACCGATGAGGTGAGCACTCAGTCTGGATTTCAGAGGGGCCAAGGAAGAAACCTGACATACAAACTCAGGTAGTGTGTTCAGGGCATATGGAGAAACAATGTATAGTGAGCAATGTCTGGATATGGCAGTAGCAGGGAAGGGCGCAGATAGAAGCAATCTGACAGAAGAGCAGTGTTCACAGGGAGGGGTGTAGGGAGAGATAGGCCATGTGGTCTTTTTCTGTTGTCATGTTTCTATCTAGTCTGTCCTTCCATATCAACAACTACAACAGTCCCCTTTTTTCCTTTAGAGATCCTCTGTGTTTGTCCCATGCTTTTTTAAACGTAGATACTGTCCTTGTCTCTACCACCTCCACTGGGAGACTAGTCCACGGAGCCACCACTCTTTCCATAAAGAAATATTTCCGCATATCACTCCTGAATCTATCCCCCTTCACCTTCATCCCATGTCCCCTCGTAGCAGAACTTGCCTTCAATCGAAAGAGGCTCTCCCCCTGTACATTTATGCCACGGAAGTATTTAAACATCTCAATCATATCACCTCTATCCCACCTTTCCTCTGAGGTGTACATATTAAGATCCTTAAGTCTGTCCTCATGTGCTTTATAATGAAGACCACTAATCATTTTAGTAGCCACCCTCTGTAATGACTCCATCCTGTTTATTTCCTTTTGAAGGTGCGGTCTCCAGAATTGCACAGCGGTCTCCAGAATTGCACACTATACTCCAAATGAGGTTGCACCAAAGACTTATACAGAGGCACTATCACCTCCTTTTTTCTGCTAGCCATTCCTCTCCCTATGCACCCAGGCATCCTTCTAGCTTTTGCCGTCACCTTTTCTACCTGTTTAGCTACTTTAAGATCATCAGACACAACCACGCCTAGGTCCCGCTCTTCTTTAGGGGACAAAAGTACTTTATCCCCTATACTATATTGCTCCCTTGGATTGCTGCAGCCCAAATGCATGACCTTACGTTTTTTAACATTAAATCGCAGCTGCCAAATTCTAGACCATTCTTCAAGCTTAGCTAGATCCCTCCTCATGTTATCTACACCTTCCTGGATGTCTACTCTATTGCAGATTTTGGTATCATCTGCAAAGAGGCAAACCTTACTTGACACCCTTCTGCTATATCACTAACAAAGATGTTAAAAAGAATCGGACCAAGGACAGATCCCTGGGGAAATAGTAGTGCAGAGCAGCAGAATGAGTGCACTTATAGGTGAGAGGCACGGAAATGGCATACATCTGTTGCTCAGCAATATTATGCATTCTTTGGGGACCTGCAAGGTTAGTTAAGCATTTTGTGGACTTGGTGAGGGTCCATCCCTAGCAGCTTAAGGAACCGGCCCTGGGGCAGGAATCACTGGGGTTGGTTCCTAATGCCATGTACCATTTGATGTAAGATATGTCCCTGACATACATGTTCATATTTACATTCCAGTATACCATATTGGGGTGCACTGGGATTACCTAGCACTTTTCAGGGCATGAAGGGGACTAGTATATGGTTTAGGTTGCAGCAGCTGTTATTTTTCATTGGTATTTGTCTAGTGTGTATCAGCATACTACTGTCTGTGATGGGTAGCTTAGGACATGCACATTTTTCCCGCGGGGCGTGGTATCCGTGGTTACATCGCGGGGATGGGCAGGATCCAAAATGTGCAATATTTCAGAATACAGTGGACATGAGGACGTCCAAAACATTTATCTGAATCTGAGGCACAGGGCTGACTGGGTAGCACTTGCACATGCCTGCCGAGCACATCTGTCTCCCCGATTTGGGCCCCGCGGGCACATCCAGGCCATCTAGATGCAGCACTGGGTTCAACGGGGGCCCACTTGGGATTTAGATGTTTCTGCGGGCCAGATGTGCATGTTATGGAATCGGCCTCTAGATGTAAACATTAAAAGGATTCTGGTAAAATGAGAAAATAGACCCCTGTTGTTGTTGCTGTTAAGTGCAATCGAGTCCATGTTGATTCATGACGACCCCGTGGATAGTTGTCCTAAACTGTGCTTGGTCTTCAATCAGGCGGTTAAGTATTACCCTCTCTCTTGCAGTACTTCCTATCAAACTTTTATTTTCTTCTCTAAATTTTCTACCCTTGTTTTCTTAAAAAATATTTCTTACACCCAAAATTGGTCATTCGTTCTGTCTCCTGCTCTCTTTCACTTTGCACTTTTATTTTCCTTCTGTTCAGAAGAGCTTTGGGGAGATACATACATACAGTAATACAGCACTGGAATAATGAGCTGTGTTGCTGATTCGGGTTTCAACACATTGTGAAATGTGTTTGACTGCTTAGAACTCAAATTATAGAAAATGATTTCCATCAAAACAGCTCTGTGAAGCTAACAGCAGGTCATAGTTAGTCAGGACTGAAGTGCATTTTAGAGTTTTGAGTGCATAGAGCTATATCAGCATGAGACTTTTCAGATTTGATTTGAATCACATGGATAGAGCTACTGTAGGTGAAGCCATTAAATTTAAAAAGCAGAGAGAGTAGCTAATCACCATGACTTTCAGCATTTGAAAATTTTGATAAGGGTAATTATCTATATAAACTAATGGTTGTGTCTCAATTTTCCAATATAATGCAAAATTGTGGCTTGGAAAAATTTCCAGCTGAAAGGTATTTGATGAGAAATCTGCCTAAAAATAATCACCCCTTATCTATTGGCACTCGGCTGCTGGACTCCCCATCCCATAAGTTTGTGATCCTGCACTGTAGCTACTCTTAGAAGTCCTTTGAGCAAACCACTCTTGCAAAACTATTGCTCAGGGCTCCATTTGATCAACACTCCTACCCAGACTATAACACCATCCAGTCCCATCAGTACCACACACCAGACTCCCTGGAGCAGAATGTAGAGAATTTATTTTCCTGTGGTGTTCAACAGTTCGCTCACAGACTTTCAACATCATGTCACCATTATGTTCAGAGCCTTTATTTATATAAGAACACTTGCACTAAGACAGTTTGAGCTTCTCTGCTCAAATTCTACTGCAATTCACTATTGCCAACACAAGTTACCATCTGTTCTCCAGGACCAAGCAGGAAGTCAGTCCTCACTTATGGGTGACGTCGGCGCCGACGGAGCCCTCGCGGAGCAATTTTCCCCAGCTTTCAAAGAAAGCCTTTGGGAATTGCAGCGCGCATGCGCGGTCGTCTTCCCGCCCGAGGGTGCCATCTTAGCCAGTCTTCTTTTTTCCGCGGAGCCCTACAGACGTCCCCGTCTTGTCCCCGCGAAAAAGTCGATTTTCTTCATTATTTTATTCTTTTTCCTTCGGTTCGACGCCGATCTTTTTCCCGCCCGGACTCGCGACGCCGGTCACGAGTCCTCTTACTTTTTTTCGGTTTTTCTGACTTTGTCAGCTTTCGTTTTCGATTTTTCCCTGGCAGCCCGGTCCTTTGACCTCGCAAGGGCCCTTTTTCCCCCGATGGCTGCCAGTGGGTTTAAGCGGTGTGGTCAGTGTGACCGAAATATGTCACTAACTGACACACACGACTTTTGCCTCCGCTGCCTGGGCCCGGATCATGAGGAACTGATCTGTGGGCCCTGCGGCAAAATGTCCTCAAAAGCATTGAGGAGTCGGCGGCATCAGCGTGATAGAATCTTCGCTGACCCCAGCCGTACCCGGACCTCGTCGGAGGCCTCCGCGTCCAAAGGCTCCAGCTCGGACCGTCGCCGGAGTTCCTCCGACCGGGGTTCTCCCTCCGGGGACCATCGTCGGAAGGTGAAACCCGCGAGGGCGGCGTCGGTGGACGCTCCTGGTTCCGCGAGGGCCAGGTCGCATAGCCCCGACAGCCGCCCCGGGTCCTTGGAGAAGGAACACCTCACGAAGCGACCTCGCCTGGAGTCGGAGATGCCTGCTCGGGTAAGTCCTGTGGTCCTTCTGGACTCGCCTCCGCGACAGCCGACATCGGGCCCGACGCCGTCGGGGCCCGAGTCGGGGACTGCTGGGTCACCTGAGCTCGGACTCAGGTTGACGGCCTTGGAGAGCAGACTGTCTGCCTTCATGGACCAGCAGAGGGCACTGCTCGCTGGCCTCGCTGGCGCCGCTGCCCCGACCGCCGGGACGTCGACGTCCAAGTCGACCCCGGAGACCGAGCCGATCCTCGAGTCGATGAGAACTCGAGTCGATCCTCGGTCGAGGTCACCCTCGGCCTCCCGTTCGGGACCGAGGTCGCCGACGCCGCGCCCTGCCCGGGCCGACCCCACCGAGTCCTCGTCGGAGTCGGTCTGGGAGTCTGAGGAGGAAGAGTCGCCTGATTCTTTCCGGACTCGGTGTGTCCCCTCGGACTCACCGGAGTCCGAGCCTCGGAAGCAGTCCCCCCCGGAGGATGCCCGGTTCTCGGACTTCGTTAGGGATATGGCCAAGGCTTTGGCCTTCCCTGCGGATCCCGAGGAGGAGCCTCGAGCCGAAGAGCTCGACGCCCTCCAGTATGACTCTCCCGCGAGGGAACACTTTACTGTACCGGTTCCTCCTATGCTGGAACGACTACTCTTCCGCATGTGGGAGAGTCCGGCCTCCTCGCCGGTCCTGAGCAAGCGGGTCGATTCTATCTATCGAGTCCGCAAGAGCCCTGGCTTTCAAAAGGCACAGCTACCACACCATTCCATGGTAGTGGAATCGGCCATGCATCGTCTTAAGAGCCAGAAGATGCACTCCTCGGTGCCTCCTGGCAGGGAGGCCCGTAACCTGGATGGCCTTGGTAAGAAGTGTTTCCAGGGCTCTATGCTCGCATGTCGTGTCCAGACTTACCAGCTATACATGGGCATGTATCTCCGGGATCTGGCTAAAGAGCTAGCCGGATTCTCCGCTGGTTTGTCCGAGGAACCCTTGCGGAGGTTCCTGGCCTTGTCCACTGGCATTCGGGAATGCTCAAAGTTCATGTCCCGGGCAGCCTATGATGGCTTTGAAGCATCGGCTCGAGTGGCCGCAGCCGGCATCGGTGCCCGCCGACAGGCTTGGCTTCAGTCGTCAGACCTTGAGCCCTGGGTGCAGGACAAGTTGGTCGATGTCCCCTGCCGAGGCGAAAACCTCTTTGGCAAGCCCATGGCGGAAAAGGCTGCGCAAATTGAGACTGAGACTCTCACCAGGACCAGGCTTTCTAGGAAGACCTCCGCCCCTTCCCAGAAAAAGAAGGGCTCGGGGAAAAAGTCCTTTTACCCGAGGAAGGCGGCTGCCTACAAACAATACCCCCATTATCAGGCCCCTGCAGCTCCCCAACAGGGCCAGCAGGCCAAGGGACGGGGTAACGGGTCCCGTAGGCAGCAAGCCCCCAAGCCTGCACCACCAGCCCCTGCTCAGCAGGGTGGGGGCTTTTGACTCACAAAGCATAGCCTCTCCCCCCCGCTGGTTCCTCCCAGCACCGGAGGCCGGCTGGTTCACTTCGCCCACAGGTGGTCCAGCATCACCGCAGATGCCTGGGTGCTTCAAGTCGTGCGGGAAGGCTATCTTCTCCACTTCCACCAGGTCCCTCCCTCCTATTTTCCGGGAGAACCTCCACGACCCCCTCTGCACAGGGAATTACTCCTTCAGGAGTTAGCAGGTCTTCTGCAGGAACAGGCGGTGGAACCGGTGCCACACCACCTGAGAGGTCAAGGCTTTTATTCCAGGTATTTTCTAATACCAAAGAGAACAGGGGGCCTCAGACCCATCCTGGACTTGCGCAACCTCAACAAGTTCCTTGTGCGGGAGAAGTTCAAAATGCTTACCCTTGGAATCCTTCTGCCCTACCTCCAGCAGGGAGATTGGCTATGCTCCTTGGATCTAAAGGATGCCTACACGCACATCCTCATCCACCCAAGCCACCGCCAATACCTAAGGTTTGTGGTGGCAGGAAATCATTACCAGTACAGAGTACTGCCCTTTGGCCTGTCCTCCGCGCCGCGAGTCTTCACAAAATGTCTCGCGGTGGTGGCGGCCCATCTCCGGCTTCACGGCCTCTATGTTTTTCCATACCTCGACGACTGGCTCATCAGAGCAGCGTCCGCTCGAGAGGTCACCAACGCCACGCGCCGCACGGTGACTCTTCTGCAGCACTTGGGCTTTGTTATAAACTTCGCAAAGTCCACTTTGCTCCCCTCACAGGATCTCGAGTTCATCGGCGCAAGGCTGCACACTCCTCAGGCGCGAGCATACCTACCGCTCGACAGGGCTCGACGGCTCATGGACCTAGCCGACCGCTTTCGCAGCCAGCCCCTGGTCTCCGCCAGGCGCTTCCTGAGACTACTCGGCCATATGGCTTCCACCGTCCATGTGACCCCCAATGCCCGCCTGAATATGCGGCCTGCTCAATGGTGTCTCCGCCAGCAGTGGCGGCAAGCCACAGGCGGCCTAGCAGACCTAGTGCGCGTCTCCGAGCCGCTGATCTCGTCTCTCCGGTGGTGGCTCCGGCAGCCGAACCTGATATTCGGAATGCCTTTCCAGCCACCTCAGCCGACCCGGGTGCTGACCACGGATGCATCCCTCCTGGGCTGGGGAGCACATTGCCAAGGGGCACGTACTCAGGGCCTCTGGACCACGTGGGAGTCTGCTCAGCAGATCAACTTCCTGGAGCTCAGGGCGATCCGCCTGGCTCTCAAGGCGTTCTCCCACCTGACTTCCCACCAGTCCGTCCTTGTCCAGACGGACAATCAAGTTGCCATGTTCTACGTGAACAAGCAGGGGGGCACGGGCTCCTTCCTCCTTTGCAGGGAGGCACAGAAGCTCTGCTCTTGGGCTGTCAGTCACGGCATTCTCCTCAAGGCGGTTTATCTCCCGGGCCAAGAGAATTGCCTGGCGGACAAACTCAGCAGGATCCTCCAGCCGCACGAGTGGCGTCTGGATCCCTTGGTAGTCCAGAAGCTCTTCCTAAAGTGGGGCCTCCCCACGGTGGATCTCTTTGCCAGTCCTCACAACCGGCAGCTTCCTCGCTTCTGCTCTCGTCAGCCACACCCCCTTCGGGTTGCGGCGGACGCTTTTCTAATTTCATGGTCGGGGAGCCTTCTGTACGCTTTCCCTCCCATCCCGCTAGTCTCTCGGACTCTTTTCAAGGTTCTCCGAGACAAAGCCTTCATGATCCTGGTGGCCCCTCGCTGGCCCAGACAGCCGTGGTTTCCGCTTCTACTGCAATTAGCGGTGGAGGATCCATTCCCTCTGGGGGTACAACCGGATCTCCTCACTCAGGATCAGGGGTCTCTACTACACCCCAACCTCAGGTCTCTCAACCTCATGGCCTGGCTGCTGAGAGGGTAGTCCTTGCTCCCCTTCTCCTGCCGGCAGAGGTGGAGGAGGTCGTCTTAGCTTCGCGACGGCCTTCTACCCGCAAATGCTACGCCCTTAAATGGCGTCGCTTTGCCGTCTGGTGTACCCAACAGTCTCAGGATCCCTTCTCCTGCCCGGTGTCGGTGATCTTGCAATACTTGCTACACCTCTCTAATCTGGGACTTAAGTCCAACTCCGTCAAAGTTCACCTCAGTGCTCTTTCGGCACATCATGTGCCGGTGGACGGTAGACCTCTCTCCAGCGACCCTCTCGTAGCGAGGTTTCTCCGAGGTCTCCTTCTACTTAAACCACCTCTGCGCCCGCCAGCGCCTGACTGGGACCTGAATGTGGTTTTGCAGCGGATCACCTGTCCGCCTTTTGAACCTATGGCTACCTGTTCTCTCCGTTTTCTGTCTTGGAAAACACTGTTCTTGATAGCCCTCACTTCCGCTAGACGCGTAAGTGAATTGCAGGCCCTTGTGTCTGATCCCCCTTACACTCGGTTCTACAAAAATAGGGTAGTCCTACGGACTCACCCAAAATTTCTTCCAAAAGTGGTCTCCCCCTTTCACATCAATCAGGAGGTGGTACTTCCAACCTTCTTTCCCAGACCACACTCCAGCCGAGCTGAAACGGTCCTCCATACCCTGGACTGTAGAAGGGCTTTGAACTTCTACCTTGACCGTACGCGGGAGCACCGTAAAGCTGCTCAGCTTTTTGTGTCTTTTGACCCCAATAAATTGGGGCTCCCGGTCTCCAAGCGTACTCTGTCCATCTGGGTTGCGGACTGTATCTCTTGGGCTTATGGGGCAGCCGGACTCTCCTTAGAAAGTCGAGTCACGGCTCATTGCGTTCAGGCAAAGGCTACGTCAGTGGCTTACCTCCGCTCTGTTCCGCTGGCAGACATCTGCCGGGCCGCTACTTGGTCTTCGAGCCAGACTTTTGCGGTCCATTACTGTCTCGAGAGGGAGTCCCGCAGGGACAGTGCTTTCGGACAGGCAGTCCTCCGTAATCTCTTTGAGGTCTGAGCAACTCCTACCCTCCATCCCGGATGTGGGCTACCGGTGGGTGATAATTCAGCGAAGATTCTTTCCTTCTGTGCTGCTGAGCTAGAGGGAGCTCATTTTTATGCTTAGGGTCTCCGGTAGCCTTGAGCTTGGGAGTCCCATAAGTGAGGACTGACTTCCTGCTTGGTCCTGGAGAAAGCGTAGTTACTCACCTGTAACAGGTGTTCTCCAGGAGCAGCAGGAATCAGTCCTCACTACCCTCCCTCCTCCCCTTGGAGTTGCAATCGTCTGCTTATGTTCTTTTGCAAATTTTTATGCTGTCTTTTTTAGCTATGTCATCTGACTGGCTAAGATGGCACCCTCGGGCGGGAAGACGACCGCGCATGCGCGCTGCAATTCCCAAAGGCTTTCTTTGAAAGCTGGGGAAAATTGCTCCGCGAGGGCTCCGTCGGCGCCGACGTCACCCATAAGTGAGGACTGATTCCTGCTGCTCCTGGAGAACACCTGTTACAGGTGAGTAACTACGCTTCAATTACCATAACAGATACTTCATTACAGCAACAGTGTGTTCCCCTTCCAATCCATTACTTAACCTGCCGACCCTGTGCCTCCTTTAAATGCTGGAAAAATTAGCCAGCCTGCAGTGCATCTCTCACCAGCATTTTCCTATTTTGTGTATACATTTTTATTAAACTTATGTAAAGTATATTACAGCTCCCCTAGAAGACATACAACGGCCTGGGGTAAGTACAAGCAACATCTCAATTATACAATGTCAGCTGGCTTTGTATGGACTTATGGCAACCCAAGGCTGAGAGACATAAGAACATAAAAAATGCCATACTGGGTCAGACCAAGGTCCATCAAGCCCAGTATCCTGTTTCCAACAGTGGCCAGTCCAGGTCACAAGTACCTAACAGTTTCCCAAAAAGACACACAATGTTCCATAATGCTTGTATTGGGGCAAGCAGTGGATTTCCTGGGTTCCCTTTAATAATGGTTTATGGACCTTTCCTCCAGGAACTTGTTCAAACCTTTTTTAAACTCAGCTGCAATAACAGCTTTTACAACATCCTCCGGTACTGAATTCCAGAGTTTGATTAGGTGTTGAGTGAAAAAATAACAGAGCTTAAATATAAGGATACTGTGACCAGAGGAGAGTGCACACAGGTACTGTCAAGTCAATTAGACATCAGGGTTTCTAGCAGGGAAGAACTGGGACCACAGTACATTAACTGCCTCTGGTTTCCCCTAGCGTTTAGTCCTGAGTCTCTCTATCCTATCCTAAACCTTAACCAAACATTTCAAAATAGAGTAAAGCCTCGCTCGCTTCCAGAGCAATTGCAATTTGGGCCACCAGCATCCAGAGAGGCCTCGCAGCTCTGGGGGACAAATCCTAATAGACAGGATTTGAGTGAGAAGGGAAGTGGCAGTCCCAGGGCCATGCAAAATTGTTTATGACCTGGAACTAAAATATTTGGAGCCTAGGGCAATGCCACCATATGTTCCGAATTCCTCTTCTCCCTACAATTTCACCAGCACAAGGGATCATCCTTTCTACTCCACTTGAAGAGGTCAACTGGACTTATTGACAAATGCAGTAGATGCACAGCTGCATATGGATTGATGACAGGGATATCAAACAAGAGCGGGTGTAGTCGTACACATCCTGCCAAAATTCCTCCAACTTGTTTCCCAACATGGCTGTCTATCCAGTTCTTTAAAAAAGAGGCCCTGACTGGGGCGAGGGAGATCTGCCGCAATGGCCTGTACGATCAGGCAGTGAAGGATTTTAGCTATTTGGTTTCAAAGAAAACCTGCTCCCAAAGTCGGGGGGGGGGGGAGGGGGGAATGTAACACTTCAGTTTTGTAAGAGATAGAGCTGAGAAAATGTTGTATGTAAAAATATTGAAAGGAATACAGGGCGGTGCCCCATATTGTCTCAATCCTGTCTTTGGAGACGAAGGTAGTGCCTTCAAACAGTGAAGACACCCTCAAGGCCCCTCCAAGACTCGCCACTCTACTGCCAAAGTCCTTAACAAAGGCAAAGGTCGATACTGGAGTGAAGAAGCATAGCCATGGAATAAATTTCTGCTGTTTGCAGAGCGCATGCCAAGCTTTCCATAGCGGCCCCAGTAAGCGGTGTAAGAAGACCCGGTTGATATCTGCTGCCTCCTTTAAAAACAATACAGTTTTTAGGGGGATGGGGCATCCATGTTTTTTCTTAACTGACCCAGTCTAATCATGAATCCAGCATCCAAAAGAACACCTCCCACAGGCACAAACACCAATAATACACTTCTGGGTCTAGGAAAACTAAGACACCGCACCCTATGGGTGGTATAAGGGTAGCCCAGCTAGCCTGAGGTTTCTTTCCCTGCCACACAAATACCAACATCACCTTACTGACCACTTTAAAGAACGTCTGGGTATTTGAATAGGTAACTGTGTAAATAAGAAGCTTCAGTAAGGTAAGCATCTTAACTGTGTTAATCCACCCTAACCAGGACACTTCACAGGGCCACAAGGACTCTAGCTCTTTACTCAGTCCATCCAAGAGGACTTAATAATTCAGTTGGTAGAGCCAGGAGAGAAATCTTAGGATTCAAACTCCAAGATATTTAAATTGGTCGACTATTAGAAAGTCACCAGGGAGGGCATCTTTGGGATACTTCGCCTCTGTCTGGCAAGGAAGCAGAGTGAATTTCTGTTTGTTCACCATGAAACCAGACACTCACAAGAACTGCTCAATTATCATTACTATTATAGGTATAGTAGTGAAAAAAAAGAGTATCATCAGCATACAGAGATACAGCAAACACTCCCTCCAAGTCTTATTCCTGTCTCTCCCACCCTTTTGTGGATGTGACAAGAGAACGGCTTGATAGCAAGCACAAAGAACAGTGGTGAAAGTGGGTAGCCCTGCCGGGTCCTTCACCCCAGCCTGAAGGATTCTGAATGGAAACCATTGACTAACACTATGGCCATTGGATTGGCATACATAGCCATCACACAACTGCAAATATTGGGCTCAAATTAAAGTGTCTGAGCATCTCCAACACATACAGCTGTTCAATCTTATCAAAGGCCTTTTCAGCATCAAGTTATAAGATCGCGTATTGTCCCACCTTGTCTCTACTTTGTGCAGCACATTAACCAGCCGTCAGACATTCTCGAGACAATATTTGAGTTTCATGAACCCCATCTAGTCCAGATGGATAAGATCTTATATCCAAAGTTCCAGACGTGCACAGAGGACTTTGGTGAAGATCTTATTATCAACATTCAGAAAGGAGATAGACTTATAGTTAATGCACAGAAGTGGATCTTAACCTTCCATGGGGAGTACCATAATAGAGGTCTGATAGAAAGAGGCCAGAAGTGCTTTTAGTTTCAAGATATAACTGAAAACACAAACCAATACTGGGGCAAAGTGCTCCAGCATTTCCTTGTAGAGCTTGGCCGGTGGCTGATCTGGGCCGTATGCCTTAGAAGCTTTCAAACTGTGGATGATGATTTGCACCTCTTCCAGTGACAAGGAGTACTAGAGCTCCTCCTATGACTTGAGCTGAGGAAGGTCAATGGCTCTCAACCAGTCCCGAATCTCAGCCTCATCAGCCACTAATTGGGATGAATATAAGTCACTATAAAACGGCAAA
Organism: Ichthyophis bannanicus; assembly: GCA_033557465.1. Lineage (NCBI taxonomy): Eukaryota > Metazoa > Chordata > Amphibia > Gymnophiona > Ichthyophiidae > Ichthyophis > Ichthyophis bannanicus. The sequence continues at coordinate 1,044,901,271 of CM066031.1, forward strand.
CATTGCTGCCATCTCTGTAGAGCGATAGAGCGTGCCTCCACAAGATGATCTGAGGGCATGAACCTTCTGTTTCACTCTGCTCCTCTGGCAGTTAGAGGCAGAATCTGTTCACTTTATTCCCGTGTTCAAAAAAATTTTGCCTTGTGCGGAGCATAGTAGAAGCTATAGCCTCCATTTCCAATGCCAATAATTCCCCTCTTTTACACACTTGTTGCTGCCTTGGCAGCCTCCCACAGCATGAAGACTGAAATTTCAGTTGTGTCATTGAAGATCAGATATTTCTGCCATCCCGTCTGCACTGTTAAGAGGAACTCTTTATTCTTAAGAAGCCTCCTGTGAAGGGCCCAGACATGGGACAGAAGCTCCACCTCCTTTTCCTGCAACTCCAAGGCAATAATTGCATGATCAGAAACCCTTATAGTTCCAATAATAACAGCAGTGAGTGAGATAAAAGGCTTCATGAGATCAGCCATAGATCAGTTCTGGAGTAGCTGTTGTAGGCAGGAGAGAAACAGGTATACCCTCTCTCTGCTATCCATGGCCCTCCAGGCATCACACAATTCCAACTGCTATAGGACAGAGTGAAGTGTGTTCGAACTCGCAGAGACACTACAGCAACCCCCCATTCTGTTACTGTCAGATAGCACACAATGAAAGTCCCCTCCCATCAGCACATCTCCCTGCTGGTGGAGTTGTACCACCTCCAATACTGCCGTCAGGGCTAGGCCTATTTTGAGCAGGAGGAATATAGACATTGACAGTGGTGCACATGGTCCCTTTCAGTGTCCCTGTCAGAATAAGGAACATACCCTCAGGGTCGGCAGTTTGAGAATACACCTACCAGGTGCTATCTTTGGAAATAAGAATCAGAACGCCCCTCTTCTGAGCAGTGAAATTAGATACAAATACTTGTGGGAAATATGAGACCTCAGTTGGAGATGGTCCTGACCCAAGTGCATCTCCTGCAGGAGGATGACATCAGCCCTCTCTTTCCTCATATGGTCCAATACATGTTTAAGCTTGTTAGGGCTGTGAACGCCCCTCACTTCTAGGATATAAGTCTAACCTTAATCGCTGCTTAGACTGGCTACTGGAATAGACACCAATGACCAGATACCAGTAACGTTTGTAATTACCTCTCCTATTTTCCCCTAGGGCTGGCCCGTCTGTTGTGTAAGAATGTTGTTCGCACAGGGCCCCATACTTCAGGGGGCCACATGTGAACGCCATTCTTGCACAGATGATGGCTTCAGAGGGAGCTGGTAAAGCCCGCGTGAGGCCCTGACTCCCTCTGCACAGCCACCAGCGTGAATAGTGTTTTCCCTCACACTGGCAGCTGTTTCTGTGAAGTGCATGAGTGCCGGGAAATGACCTTTAACCTTTCCTGGCATTCAGCGCGCTTCACTTAAGCTGCGGCCATCGTGAGAGAAAGCACTCTTCATGCTGGTGGCTGTGCAGAGGGAGCCGGGGCCTGGCGTTGGCTTTCCCGGCTCCCTCTGAAGTCCCTCAAATGGCCATGGGGCTCTTCAGCAGACAGGCGGGGGCGCTAGGACTGGAAATGGTCTGTGATGGGAAGGAAGCTTGGACTGCATAATGGCTATGATGGGGGGAAGCTTGGACTGGAAATGGGCTGTGATGGGAGGGTAAGCTGGGACTGGAAATGGGCTGTGATGGGGGGGCTAGGACTGGAAATGGGTTGTGATAAGAGAATAAGCTGGGACTGGAAATAGGCTGATGGGGCTGCTTGGACTGCAAATGGTTTGATGGGGAGCTGGAATAGGACTGGAAATGTGCTGATGGGGGGTTCTAGTATTGGAAATGGACTGATGGGGGCTAGAATAGGACTGGAAATGGACTGATGGGGGGTTAGGATTGGAAATTGGATGATGGGGGAACTAGGATTGGAAAAGGGCTGGTGGGGGGCTGGAATAGGACTGGAAATGGGCTAATGGGAAGGGCTAAGACTGCAAATGGGCTGATGGGGGGGAGCTTGGACTGCAAATGGGCTGATGGGCTGGAATAGGACTGGAAATGGCTGATGGGGGAATAGGACTGGAAATGGGCTGATATGAGCTGGAATAGGGCTAGAAATGGGCTGATGGGGGCAGGAATGAGACTGCAAAGGAGCATATGAGGGGCTAGGACTGGAAATGGGCTGATGTGTGGGCCATGGGAAAATGGGACTAGAAGGTAGCGGATGCTGGATGGATATAGAACTAGAAGGGAGCTGATTTTGGGGGAGGACTAGAAGGGGATTGGGAATGAGGATGGAGAGGGGAAAAGATATTTTGTGTGAGAGGGAAGAAAAATCTATGATTGGCCGGGTATTGGGAGAGTAAGTGGAGATTGAGAATGGAAGGGTGAAATTTGAGTGGATGATAAAGGAATAAAGAAAGACATGGGGGAAAGAGCAAAAGGGGAAAGATAAATATGTTAAAGCAGATAGAATCGAAAAAATCTAGAAGAGAGAAGAAAGGAGAAACGGACAGCTCACAGAAGACACAAAGAAACAAGAAGAAAGTGACTGGAACAATTGCAATTGAAAAATAAAATGCCCAAACAAAAGGAAGAAAAATACTTTTTATTTTGAATTTATTAAATGGAATATATCAGGTCTGGGAAATGTGTATTGCTAACATCTTTGCGTTTTTGTTTAGTGCAAGAGGAAATTAATTTATAGTTTTATTTCTCCAGTGTTGTACATTTCATGTTTGGCTTTTGGGGTTCCATATTTAATTATTATCTTCCTATTTCTAAATTGTGATCCCTTGTTCTTTGTGTGGTGACGGTCTATGTTCTGCATGTGTAACCAAGCTGATGTATTCTGTTCATATAGTTTCTATTTGACAGTCCCACTTGTTCTCTTTCCCCCAGTGAATTATATTGGTATTCTCTGAGATGCATTTTTTTAATATTTGCAGTGTTACCTTTTTGATAGGTAGGGTTTGTTGCTTTGTGAATCCTGGTAGTACTGTTATGATATGGTGGGTTTGCTATGGGTTCTAAATGGTCAGTGTTTATGATACTTCCTAATTGGCCTGGCGGTTGGCACTGGAATATAGTAATTTAGAAATCTGATAGTCTTTCTTTATCCAGACACTCATTAAGAGGCATGTTTACTAAAAACACATTATGCAAATATTTATGCAAATGAGGCCCCGCAATGAATCTCCGCACATGGGCCCCTCATCTCCCTTGGACCGCCCCTGCTTTCCCCCTCCCATAGAATGCTTTGAACATGATCCAAAACCCCCACCATCCCCTTCCAATAACCAATCCCCCACTGTCCCCCTATGTGGGGACGAAAACTCTTGAAAACCATTAAACAGTTGAACTAACAAATTATAGGCTATGTTCAGGGGTGCTGGTGTTATGGGTCCCAAAGTATTCCCCTCCAGCTACCCTTCCCTAGTGCTAGGATAATGTGCACCAATCCGTCTATCACCCCTGTTTTAAGCAGTCTTTGCTGCCTGTCAGTCCCCCATCCAACCACCCATCCCTTCAGAACCCACCTCCCCACTACTCCCCACACCCCAAACCTAAACAGTTAGTGGAAATCAATACCTTAAAGGGAAACAATGAATGCCCCTCCTTTTAAGAAAGAGGGGGCCTCATGCTCTTTAACAAAGAGAGACAAAGACGCAAGGAGACAAAGAATGCAATCAAGATAAGCCCAAAAACATCAAAGAGGTTTAGTAGTGTCCATATTTCTATCATGCGGATCTTTCACTGAGCTTCCAAGTTGCCAACAGATGCCAAGGACTTTCTGCCTTTTTGGAATGAAAGCCTGTCAGTCCCACTGCTCCTTGGGCCGGCTTGGTGTATGTCATTCACCCTGATGCATAAAGTCCACCATGTCTAAGAAGTCCTCCAAGTCCACGATCTTATGCTGGATGTTGTCCCACTCGAAAATCAGGGTGAATGGGAATCCCCAACAAATACTTGATGGATTTCTCCTGGAAAATTTGGGTCAAGGGTTTGAAACATTTCCTGTGCTCCAGCATATATTGAGAGAGAGGTCCTGGTAGATTTGCACCTCCTGCCCCTGTAAGGTGATGGAGCGTTTCCCTCTCAAGCTCCGTAGTAACCACATTTTATCCTTGAAGGAGTGAAAAGAAGCTATAAAAGGCCTCAGGCGGGATCCTGGCTCAGCTCTAGACCTGGCACTCTGATGCCTTCTCTCAATTTTTACTGGCTCTGTGGCCCCAGGATCGCAAAAAGAGTAAAACTGTTGAACTAACTCTCCAGTGATCTCTCTATCTCCAGCTGCTTCTGATAGGCCTGATAGCTTCTGATATTGTTACAATGTTGTTGGTTTTCAAAATCATCATGTCGCTCTTGCAGATCTTTTGTAAGCATGTCCAGCTTGTGGATCTTTGCTTGAAAGAGTGCAGTCGCATCAATTTGTTCACTTATATTGATCTAATTTTGGGTGACTCAGTCATCCAGGGATTTGATTTCAGCCTTAATGCGCTCATTGCCTAGGACAAATCCACCTGAAAGAGCTTGAGTTTCTGTAAGATCTCCATAAGGTCTGCTTTGTTGGTGGGTGAGGGCAGGGTCAAAGTCCCCAGCCTTTGAGATGCTCTATTGTGCTTAATCAGGAGTTGGTGAATCCACAGTCTCGGAGTCTGCATTGCGGGAGAACCAGACTAGCGCTACAGTGTATGTTCCTTTGTCAGACATGTTCAATGAAAATATATTCCAGAGAATGAATTGGTTCATTCCTCCTTTGAGGGAGGAGATGACCCAGATGACAAGTTATATCCATAGTAAGCAAAAGTCCCCTTAAACCGAGAGAGGCTTCTTTATTTAATAGATGGTGCAGCATCTTAGTCTTCTCTATTCTTCTCTTCCAACTCCCCATTTAGCCTCTTTTTTTTCTTGTCTTCCCTATCTTTTAATATCTCTGTTCAGCTCTTCCTCTGCCTCTTCTCTCACCTGCGTCTATGTTAAACATGTCCCTCAGCACTAACTAGATGAGCAGCAGCTGCAGTAAAATACATACATGATGAAAAAACTTGTAATTGTCTATATATCGTGCCTCAGCATCTCATCTGCACACAGCCACATCCGAAGAAGACCAGAAGTGAATGATTTCCCAGCATTCAGCTAGGTGAAAGGCTCCAATGACTGGCTGCTGCCTCCACTTACTAGAAGGCCCTCAGGTATGGCGGGAGAAGACTGGGGAGTCAGCGATCCGCTCACCTTTCACCTCCTCTACTCCTCTGGGGACCCTCAATTGCAAGGTTGCTGCCCTCCCATCACAGCCCCCACCTCTAGTGACTTAAGGGCCGCTGCAACACTGAGGTCGGAAGAATGATTCAGGTGAGAAGGGGTCGGTTTTTATTTTTTATTGATTTCATTTTTTCCATTTCAGCAGCATCCACTCTCCCTGATGGCACGGCAATAGCCATACGATCCAGCCTCCTGGCAAATCGTCACACACGTGGGATGCACGCTCGGGCAGGCCACACTTTCCCTACCAGCAGTCGCACAAAAGCATGTCACCAAGGCACTATCAGCATAGCTGCCACTATCTTGCTTGGGAACCAAGAGACCAAGGTTTGATTTCCACTAGCACTCCTTGTGGCCTTGGGCAAGTCACTTAATCCCCCATTGCCTCAGAAGAATCCAAGTTATCAATGTCCCTGTTTAATGTACATTACCAAATTTAAGTTATAATGTAAACTGCTTTGACTAAAATGATAAAGCAGTATAAAAAAACTGTTAAATAAATAAAATATCTGGAACTGCCGTGAGCATTTTTATTGCCACAGGAGTGGTCGAAGGAATGGGTAACACTGCAGTTAGGGGCTGGGAGATGCTGAGCTCGGGGATTAAGTGGTCATCTCCATTCAGGCTCACTGGTGCTCCCCTGTACTTTCCTATCTTATCCACGCTTTATACCTCCCTACCTCAAGCAAACTTTATACCTCCTTTAACCCAGGAGCAATTCACCAGATAGTTGAGCATTTTCCTCCAGGATGTCACTGCCTCAACTAGGCTTTGTTCCTCCTTGCTTCAAGAAGATGTTAAGAGCTTTATGGTTCTTTATATAGTGCACTTTGCAGGAATCCTTCACTGCTCTGATTGCAGCTGTTCCTAGTACAGCTAGCTAGTGCTGCTTTGGTTGGTGCATTTGGGGTTCACTCTCCCAAACTGTAACCTACCCTATGTGTCCCCTCAAGAGTTTCACTAACATATCTGAAAAATGTTTTGTTCCCCCATTTTACTGCATTGGCTATTTTCCCTTCCATTTGTATCTTTACTTTTCTGACTCCTTTCCTAGCTTCTCTTAGCTATTTCAAATATTGATGCTTGTCGTCCTCTGTGATCTCTTGTATTTTATGAAGGCCACCCTCTTTTTCTTCACCTTTTCAGCTACTTCTTTCAAGAACCAGAGTGGCTTCCTTTTCCTTTTATATTTATTTACTTTCCTAAGAAAGTTTGTTGCCCTTTCAGTTTCTCCCACTGTTTTTCTACATCCCCCAATGCTCCTAATTCTACTAACAGCTCTTTGATGTATTGTCCTATCTTGGCAAAATTAGTTTTCCTGACATCTAGGACCATCACTTTTGAATGAACTTTATCAGCGCTAGTCCCAATACTGAACCGTATCATCTGGTGATCACTGAATCCGAGACGATCACCCACTATAACATCAAAAACACTTTCCCTATTGATAAGCCCTAGGTCCAGTATGGCTTCTTCAAGTTCTGGGGAAGTGGAACCAACCAATATACAGCCCTGCTCACAAGCTCTTTAGTTGTAAATGCAGTATAGGAGAAAATATGGGTAAGAACATGACAGCAGTGGCCCACAGCATTCCACTGTCTATTTTATTTATTTATTTAGCTACGCTTATATACCACTTTTCACGGGGTCAAAGCAGTTTACATTAAACAACAAGTGATACATCGAACAGGCCATAACATATTTATAGTTCTGATTGAGGGAGTGGGGGAAGGGGGAGGTTGTACAATCAATATGGTTTCAACTTATTTACATTCCCGATTTGGGTAAACATCAGGTGTTCTTGACTTATTTACAATTCCTCTTCATTACAATTCCTCTTCATGTCTCAGCCACTAATTTATATTGTGTACAATGTATTCCAGTGTGAATTTGGTATTGCTTGAGTCTGTGCCAAACTGTTCTCTGAATAAGTGTGTCTTTATTTGCATCCAAAAGGAGGACAGGTCCTTGTTCCAGATTTTGTTTGGGAGAGAGTTCCATAGGGACGGGGCGTAGAGTTCAAATGCATGGGCATATGCTTGATTATTGTGTTTTGTCCTTGCATGGGGTATGGCAGAATATTGTTAGTGGCCTGTCTTGTGGATCTCCCAGAGTTTGTTTGTGGTAGTAGGGTCTGTAGATGTGATGCTTGTTGATGGTGTAGTGCTTTGTGAATCAGTAGTAAAGATTTGTACTTAATTTGAGATTCCAGTGGGAGGATGTGGAGGTGTTTCAGTATTGGAGAGATGTGGTCAAACTTCCTTATGCTTTAGATGATCCTGGAGGCTGTGTTAAGGGCTGTCCATAAAGGGTGCAGAGTTGAGAGCAGCTTGATATATCGCATTACAATAGTCAAGGTGGGGGAGTGTCATTTACTGATCTGAAGTCCTGGGGGTCCAGGAGTGGTCTGAGACACTGTATCATTTTGTTTTTGAAGTATATTCTTGTGGTTTTCTCTATATGTTGCCTGAGTGAGAGGATTTGGTTGAGTATGACTTCTAGGTATTTTATTTGTGTTTGAACTGTTATTTGGGTTGTTCCCAGGGTGAGGTGGGTTGGTGGGGTGAACATTTGATCTTTTGTGACAAATAATGCTTCTGTTTTCTTGAGGATGATTGTGAGATTATTTTCGTAGAGCCATCTGGTTACATCGCTGAAACATTGTATTAAATGTGAGTTTGTGGGGTTTGCGGTGGTTATTGGTCCATATAGCATAATGTCATCTGTGTATATGTGGAAGTTGATATTGTGCGACCATATTATTGAGTAGAGTGGTTGTAGATAAATGTTAAAGAGCAGTGCCAATTGTGCAGTCTTGAGGTATTCCTTGAGTCTGATGGTAGGGAGCAGAGGTACCAGAACTTGTTTGAATTAGCTGATACCTGTCTGTCAGGTAGGACTAGAACCACTAAAGTACCTTATCCTTCATGCTGGCTTCTTGTAGTCGGTGGAGGAGAATGCTGTGTGATAAAGTGTCAAACGCTGCTGATTTATCTAGGAATATGAGTATGTAACCGGTTTGTCTGGTTTGTATTTCCTTGATCAGTATACTCATTAAGGAGACCATGAGTGCTTCAACTCTGTGTGATGGCCAGAATCCATGTTATGGGTCAAGTAGGTTGTTCCTGTCCATGTGGTCCTGTAGTTTCTGCTATACTGTCATCTCATTGACTTCAGCAGCAAATGAGAGGCTTGCTATGGGTCTGAAGGAGGCAGGATCCAACGGGTCAAATTCAGGCTTCTTAAGGGTGGGGCGGATGATGGACATTTTGAGGCTCGCAGGCATCTGGTCTTGTTTGGCCTATGCCATAATGACAGATTATTCTTATGTTACATCTTGTGCCTTCCAGAAATACTTACTCCTCCACAAATATTTGTGATTAGTGAGGAAATATTTCTAGAATTGTAAAATTCGTATACGATAGTTAAGAATATTTGACTTTTTGATGTTAGTAGAAGCAATGTATTATTGGTCTTCAGACTATATACTCTACTAAAGAAACAAATACTACTTGAAGAGCCATTAAATGCTTGTGTGTCTGTGGTGTAACTGGGTTTTCTTTTTTTTGTTTGCATTTTTTTTTGTATTCCACATGGCAGGATTTATAACTTAAAACCTGCTGCTGCAAGCTACACATCATCTGATAAGCCCTGATAAATCAATTCTGAGTTACAGTGACAAGATATTTCACATTCAGGTTGGCATTGATTTTTGTTTGTTTGTTTTTTTATAATGAAAACTTGATCAATTTTCTCTTTTGTCCTTGGAGGTATCAGGATATTAAGACTTAAAACAATGAAACACAAGATTGTCTTTCTATTATCCTACTTAAAATTAGAGAATTACTTCATTAAAGAACCTTTACAAACTTTGTTAATGAAGATGTTTTGGTAGTCTGCTACTTAAATAGTATGAATCAGGTTACCTGCAATATATTTGTAACTCCCTGCCTGTGTATGAGCTCTTAGAGGGGCTATGCATGCTGTTTGGCGGAGAGTGGCCACAGCTTTGAAGAGTAATGTTGTGTTTCAGTCTCTATTCTCAGGGATAAGTCAAGGTTCTTAAAAAGGGCACTTAAACTCCATTCACGCTTCTTCCCTTTTTCTCAAGAACAAAGGGCATTCTTTGTTCTAGACCAAAGGGCATTCTTAAAGAAACTTAGGGTCACTGATAACAATAGCAAAAATATAGAATTGGCAGAGACAAAAATAGTTATATTACAAGCATTTGAACTCCTTTCTCTTAGTTACACTTTTTTGTTCCTCCTTCTGTAATCTTGAAATATTGTTTGAGACCTGTTCCACTTTCTCTCTGCTCTCTAACCTCTGTTGGTTATCCTAATAGGGAACCCTTCATCCTGCACTATATACTTTTGCAGTGTACCTTAAGCTGGTGGCCACAGTAATGCACTGATGTCACTGGGACGCTGGTGTTATTCTGGTTTCTCTCTCCTTTCCCTTTGGGGAATGTAGACTCCTTTATTATTTCTCCTTTCCATGAGTGAAACCTCTTTCTTCCTGAGTAGTGGGGGGTGCTGGAAGGGTTTGCACAGTCATCATGGAATTTGATCTAGGCTCGAGCCTGAGACACTTAACTAACCTTATGTTATTTCCTACTGCATCTGATGATCCTGTGGCTCCCTTCTGATGGCATGAGGGCTAAGGGATAGACACAGCCACTTACCCCCTTGGGGCAGACTGCTAACTCCGGTCTTCTTGGTGCAGTGGTGATGAGTCAAAAATAGGGTTCTACTTTTGGGAGTGATAAATATAGTGGTTGAATTTTCACTCCAAGGGAGTCTCCTCCCAGGATAATGACTCTGGGCCAGACTAACCTCCCCTGTTCTGGAAAATGCTAGGCCAAATATAGGTTACATTGTAGTAATTTAGTAGGACCTCTAGAGGCCTCTGCTGTTAGAACCTAAAGGGTCCCTACATAGTTAAGGTTAAAGAATTACATAGGCTGTATGGTCATTCTGTCTGTTTCTATCTTGTCTGCCCATCTGTGACAGCTACTAAGCTCTACAATCCCTCTTTCTCTCTTACAGACTATACTACTACTAATCATTTTGTATAGCGCTACAACATGTATGCAGCATTGTACATATAGATGTAAGACACAGTCCCTTCTCATCAGAGCTTACAATTTAATCAAGATGAGAAAACATCACAAAACTGAGGACTAGAGTATGGCAAGATACACCTAAGTAGTGGACAAGACCTGCTGTGCTTGTTCCATGCTTTCTTGAATTCAGTCATCATCTCTGACTTCATGCTAGCTTCTTGTAGGTGGTAGAGGAGAATGCTGTGTGATACGGTGACAAACGCTGCTGATTTATCTAGGAATATGAGTGTGTAACTGGTTTGTCTGGTTTGTATTTCCTTGATCAGTATAAGGAGACCGTGAGCGATTCGACTCCATCTGATGGCCGGAATCCGTGTTGTGGGTTGAGTCCAATCCACACATCCCCCATCCTTTTTATAAATAGCAATAGATATTAAACATTTCATTTCAATTTCAATTGCAACCATAGGAAAATACAGTAGCATGTGCATGATGTCATTGTTAAATTTTAATCTGAAATAAAACAAAAATGTACAAGCAAAGGCTTATCCTTTCATGTTTGCACGTACTTGCATCTAACAGTTAATCTTTGGACACTCCAACTACAAGCTATTTGAAGTAATGTTCTAAAACCAGGATGGCTTTAGCCTGTCTTGATAAAATGTCATTTGTGAACAACATAAAACTGAGAGAATCCATCCAGCTAAATATAATCTGTAAAAAAAAGTAGGTCCAATAGTCATTTCCATACATTTTTTTCATTCTATTATATGGATTTAAAACATTTTTAACCAAGAAAGAAATATTTTAAATGAAGACTGAGGTTACTAAGCTGCAGTAGATCATTATTTTACCACAGCATAATTTACCCTAGGATTCACTAACCTGCAGAACAAGAAGAAGTGACATTAAGTCAAAGAATAGCTCTTATGGGGCCAATTTTTTTAAGGAGTAATGTAAAGATATGCAACATTTATTTGTGTTAGTCATTGATTTTCAAGGAATTACATGCAGAAATGGGCATTTTTGGTGGCCATTATTCTCAAGGTTCCCAAATTAACCAGTGCCAGGAGTGACATTTTTTGCCAGTTCTGGTTTTACATTTGTATTGCAGTGGTAGTATGGGATTTGTAGTCCCTGATTTTACCCATTGGAATCAGTGCTGCAGGTCTCATAATGCATCAGAATGAAACTGTCAGAAATCCCGGACTGGCTTAAAATCTCACTCCTGGAATTGGATAACTTGTCAGCTCTGCATTCTGTAAGCATGTGCGCAAGTCCAATAGTCCAGTTTTCAGTGTGGGCATGCACAGGGTTTGAACTTGGGCAGAGCATCGGTGCATGTATTTGAAAAATCGAGATGTGAACATTTACCCCAGCCATAGAGCATACTAAGTGCTTGCATCTAGTTTGCATGTGTCTTTATTCCAATTATGTATCTATTTTGTAAAGTATATGCGTACTTCTCTTTATAAAATAGTCCTCGCAGAAGTGCATGCTAAAGTGTGTTAACTCAGAGGGCGTTTAGGAAATCCCCCTCTATATACATAAGTAGGCACTGAAGCACTGTAGGTTAGTGAATTCTACTGTAGATTTAATTTTGTGTTCTTGTGGGTGGTAATAATGTACAGTACATTTGTGGCTGCCACAATGCAAAATGTAAGGCCCACAATCTTTTAAAGGGTCAGGCCGGTGCTATAAAAAAAGTACTCTCATCCTGATCCCCTTTTACTTACTTGTATCTGCGATCCTCTTTTCAAATTCCCTGCCCCTATTCCCAGCCCCTGTACCTGATGCAGCACATATCGGGGGTCTCCCACAGGGCTAGTGCAAGGAATGGAAGTACCCTAGGTGGACCTTCCATCCTGCCACCCCCATTGCTGCCACTCCTGCCCTCTCAGGTCATAAACCGGAAGTCTGTATTGGAGGGGGGGCTGAAGAGGCAGGTACTGTAAGAGGAGATGGAAACCGTAACGCAGCACTGAAGCCTTTAAGTACGTATTGTATCACTGTTTTTGAACCATTGCCATTGCTGCAGGCCCCAGAGAGAGAGAGAGGTGGCAGCAGTGTCTCCAAGGTCTGGTGTTCTAGGCAACTGCCTGGTTTGTTTCGTGGCAGCGCTGGCCCTGGTCTCCCTGGTGGGTAGTGTGGGGGCAGGAGTGATACTGCACCAGTAACTCCTAGTTTCCAAATGGAAGCTTCAGCCCTTTAGTCCTAACACTAGGGAGTCAGGCTGCCAAATAAATGAGAGCTACTACTAGGCTGGTAAGACCACCACTTTGATGTCAGGATGCTCCCTGGAAAAAAATAACTCTCTTTGGTTTGCTATGTTTTTCACAGATGTAGCTGTCACAGATGGTTTGCTATGTTTTTCATGAATTGCGCACCTTTAGAAGTTTCATGCAAGCTATGTTATTCGCTTTGCATTTCATTTGTTAACTTGTATTGCAGCAAAAAATAGCATGTTAAGGGAAAATAATGCACATTTTTGTCAATATGTGTAATTTGGCAAATAACGTGCAATATTTCCTTAGTGGACCTTAGTAACTTTCCCTGTAACATGCTACATGTAAAATAGTATAAAATTTGCTGGGATATTCGCATAAGCATCAGAGCTGGTATATAACAGGAGTATCTTATAGGAATAACTTATACCCTTGTTACAGTCCAAGTTCACGATCCTATTATAATGTAAGCACAAGATCTTTTGTTCTGATGCAAAATTTTGTTATTTGTGAACCGCACCGATACTGAAAAGCGCGGTATATAAGAGCCTGTAACTAAATAAATAAATATCATTGGGGAATATAATTTTAGAACAGGCAGACACCAACATAAGCTTTGCCTGTGTTATGAAGAGAATATATGAGCATAATCTATGTAATAAAATTACCCCCAGAAACTAACACACATGTATACCTGCTCTGAGGTATGCAAAGATTTTAGACACAGTGAAAGTAATGTTATAATGAATTTTTTACATGTATATGCCAGTATACGCACATAAAAGACCTCTGTAAAATTACCTCAAACGTAAAAGCACACGTGGTGCAGTTAGCTGAATACTTGTCTTTAGCGTAGTGTGGTCAGGGGAGGTATATGGGCAGATGCACAATTTACACATGTATTTTATGAAATAAATATATACATGTGTACTTAACATGCTGAGATTTATGTCTGCTCCGCAGCTTCAATCTAGTAACTATATCTGCCAGATATTTGCTAGTATTTTATAAAGACACACTTGAAATAGGCTTAAAATAGGCATCTACATGGCCTCCACACATAGGCAACCTGTTATAAAATTATTCTCCAGCCTCGAGAAAGGAGTGGCCTAGAGGTTGGAACAAGTTATCTCAGGTCAGAAGGTCAGGGGTTGAAATCCCACTAGAGAACAGCAACCTTGGACCAGAAGGACTGGGGTTTCTATCCCCACAGGTGCTCCTTGTGGTCTTGGGCAAGCCACTTAACTCTCCATTGCACATGTTTCCTTAAAATAGTTATCTCCAAGTTATAATGCCCTGTTCAATGTAATTTCAGTTTATTCAATGTAAACCACCTTGATATCATGAAAGGCAGTATATAAGAAATGTTAATTAAATAAATACATGCAAGTAGGCATGTAAGAGGCTGAGCATATATACTTGTCTATGTGCATACAGCAGGCAATTTTATAAAAATCTATTTTTGCTATATTGCAAAAAAGCCTTATAAAATTACCCTATAAAGTCAGTTTTGCATGGATGTGGCCACTAACACATATTAATGGCCTCATAAAATATCAACCAACATAAAAGTATTCATGTTGGCATGAATGCATACACTTTTAGACTCATTCTGTGGCATGGATAGCATGGATAGACGTCCTGTTGGGACATCCATCCCTACTATTCGTTCCCCCTCCCGACCCTGTCTAACTTCCCCGCTCATTGTATGGGGAAGATAGATAGGGGCGGGGAAGGGGCAGATTGGGGGTGGGAGGTGGGCAGTCATCGGCCGTGGATGTACAGGGCCAATACCAATGTCGGCCCTGTACGTCCGGGGCCAACGGCTTGGACAGAGAACTTATTCCACCTCTGAGGTGGAATAAGTTCCCCGATGTGGGAGGAACGGCAGGCCTGGGGCTGCAAAGGGGCATCGGGGCAGAGGGCATTCCCCACGACCCAACCCTGGCTCTGGGAGGCCAGATCTGTGATTGGGCTGAGGGGAAAGCACTTTGGGAGCTGGCGGCCCGAGATTGCAGCTTTTCAATGGAACCACGGTGCCATGGCCAATGGATGCCATGGCACAGCGGCTCCATTGAAAAGCCCTGACTGAGTGAGTTAGTTAGGCAAGGCCTGTACGTGCAGGCTGGACAGAATCGGGGCCCCAGGCCTGTTCATGATTCTGATCCTGCGAGGCTAGACATGCCCTGCAGGATCAGAATTGTGAATCCCTCTCTGCATCCAGTTCTGATTGGGCGCAAAGAGGGCCTGGACGTCGGGGAGAGAATCAGACTCTTTGCCAATAAACATTGCCAGTGGCATGATCTGAATAGAGCATAGGCAGAGAACATGGTCTGGACAAGTACTCACATTGATTATAAAATACCTTAATTCACATGTGCACTTGCATATGTTACACACGTTCATTTACACCTGCAATAGAACAAGTGCAAGGGGTATGTTTACTAAAGTGCATTCATTTTTTGCAGCTAACGCCAGGTGATAGCTGCAAAAAGCTCACGTTAGTTGCAAAAATATTATGGTGGGCAGGAGTAATTCATCAGGGCCACTGGGCATGTCAGAACTGCAATTACTGCCGTAATACCTTTGAAGGGATTCAGTGAATCCATCCCACCACCGCCCGGACATACATGTTTTTGGGAGTTAGCACATGCCAAACCAGTTATGTAGTTTACATGCTCATGGGTCCCTGTAAATTGTTGTATATTGGGTGCACGATCCGCCCAGTCAAGATCCGTTTAGGCGCACATGCTTCCAGGATTCGGCTGTCAAACTTTTCAGCACCAATAGTGGAACATTTTGTCTCTGTAGGTCATATCTTCAATGATCTGAAGTGGAGAGTCATTGACTGGATCCCCCCTAACCCTCATGGAGGAGATCGAGAGAGTCGTTTGCAATGGCAAGAACAACAATGGATATTTCGTCTCAAAACAGTGATTCCCTTAGGTCTTAATTTGGAACAGGAATAAAGTTTAAATCAATCTTATTTTATATGAATAACAATGTCAGCTTGGTTTGCAGTATATCTGCATGGGGTTTCCCTGAGGCTTGGCCACTCCCCTATGTCTCAGGTTATTTTAAACAACCAATTTCTGAAGGTCACGGTTCCCCAGACCACTCCCTCTTTGACGAATGTTACGGTGTCAGCCAATTGTCAACCATTTTGGCTACATAAATGAACCGTTGGGTTCGGCTTTTTTTTTTTGGGCGATGACTCCAGCTGTTTAGCAGGAAGATACTTGAAAGAGGGTCCCTTCGGGGTCCCGAAACATGCCTGTTGTGTAGAATGAAACCCGACGCCTTTTCAAGGAGGATGATCATTTGCCTTTATTCGCCTGTGTTAAAGATGTGTTTTTACACTATTTCACTGCATGGTTTAGGTGTTTTCACACTATTCCACTTGATTAAAAAGGGCTCTTCCGATACTGAGGAGATGAGTGTAGTCTCTCCCGCTCTGGTCAGTTGATCCCGACAAAAAAGTATAGATAAAGCACAGCAGAGTAGCTTATAGTTCTGTTTACTGATGACCTTCGGTTATATTGATATATTTTGAGTCATTGGTTATACAAGGGTATGTTCATACACTTAACGCCTTTTAGTAAACATGCCCCTAATTGTATGCATTTGTTTTTAAGGCTTGATTCCTGCCATTTTTATGCTAACATTTTATAAAACATAGAGGCCTATGTATTGTTATAAAATAGGCTGTCCAACACAGGGCAAATTATCACGTGATACAAGCACACAGTCCAAAACGTGATAAGGTGGAAAAACACTTTATTTGAAATCTCAGACCTAGCAACCCGACACAGGCCGTGTTTCGGAGACCTTCATCAGGGGTTGTCTAAATAGGTACTACAAACATAGAAACAAACCATATTAAAAAAACAAATTAAAAGTGAAAGAACAAATAGTCATGGACATACATTTAACTCTAATCATACAGAAATAAAATTAAATAAATATAATTAAATAATAATACTTATCTCATAATAAATAATTAAAAAATATAACTTATTCAGAACCTAAATCAAAAAAATGATGAGGATTGGAGACTGGAAATATAACTGAAACGCAGTAGGCATATATTCTGAAGGCTGGATATGGGAGGAGGGCACAACCGAGAAAGACACAGGTGCTGATTACTCATCTATTGTAACTGAAAAAAATGTAATAATATAGCCCATTTCTTATAGACCTTTTGTCAAAAAATATTGGTGAAAAACAAAATTATACTTATAGAAATTATAAGGAAAATGTTTAGAGTAGGGGCAAAAGTTTCATCGCAGGGCCAACTAAACAGTGTACGGGAAGAAAATGAAACGTCAAATTGCTAGGGGATTCTTAAAAAACATCGGGGAGCAGAGAGGGGTTGGATTCTCAAGAGATTAGTATAAAATAAGGGGGTGCTACACTGTTGTTTCTTACTCAGATGTCTCAGAGGCTCGTAGCGATGTTTGGTAATCAAGAAATTAATTTAAACAGGTGATGTATAAAATCGCTATTCTATAACTTATTACCCATATTAAATCAGGGATCCTGTGTCTTTCTCGGTTGTGCCCTCCTCCCACATCCAGCCTTCAGAATATATGCCTACTGCGTTTCAGTTATATTTCCAGTCTCCAATCCTCATCATTTTTTTGATTTAGGTTCTGAATAAGTTATCTCCAATGGTACACATATGCTTTACCTTGTGTCTTCTTCATTTTAGTTTTTTACCTCCCTGCAAGTGTTTATGTCATCGCCTCTACAAATAAGTTGTGTGCCTCCTTGTGAGGTTTGCATATCATCGTCTCTACAAAGAAGGTAGTAACATTGCAATTATATGCTTGTCACCTCCCATAAGGACTGTATTTGATTGTGTCTGTATGGATCTGATTTGTGGTCTACTTAGTTTTATTATATTATTTTTTATGGTTTAATTATAATTGGGTATCGCATTTCGAGCATTAGAGTTTTATTATTTTAATTATATATTTTTTAATTATATTTTTAATTATTTATTATGAGATAAGTATTATTATTTAATTATATTTATTTAATTTTATTTCTGTATGATTAGAGTTAAATGTATGTCCATGACTATTTGTTCTTTCACTTTTAATTTGTTTTTTTAATATGGTTTGTTTCTATGTTTGTAGTACCTATTTAGACAACCCCTGATGAAGGTCTCCGAAACACGGCCTGTGTCGGGTTGCTAGGTCTGAGATTTCAAATAAAGTGTTTTTCCACCTTATCACGTTTTGGACTGTGTGCTTGTTATAAAATAGGGACATGCTTATTCTCTTATCCTAGTCTCCCGTTATAAAATTACCCTCTGTATGGAGCACTGCACACACACATATCAGCACGCATATATTAATGGAGAGTTGATATTTTTTCCACATTTTCAAATGATTTACAAGTAAATTATAAGAAATTTAGTAATAAAAACATAATAAACAAAGAAAACAAAAGGACACAATTGACCTATTCTCACTCTAAGTAGCACTTTATTTGTCTCATAAAAGCCCATGTTAACGGGAGCAATCACACAAATCAGAATGCCAATTTTGGAATGAGGAAAAAATAATAAATGTAGCTATACGTTCATTCCATCACAAATGGTTGATACAAGAACCTCTCAAAAAAGGGGAGAAAAGGATCTCAGAATGGCATAGAAACAGCATGATAGGTAACCAAATTTTCACATTTCAAAAAAGAAATTTCTGAAAAAAAGTAGGAAATCATATAAAGCCTTCCATCCCAAAGAGCATCTTGCATGCATAAATCTACAATCCTGCTGCATTCCCAACTCAACAACTTGGTCAACTTATCTGTGCCTAACACCTCTCTGGATGCCCTCAGTGGCATTTTCAATGTGCTTCTTCAGGGGACCAAAACACATGCTGTAAGAGATGAAAGGCAATACTAAATTATACAGAATGATCTGTCCAATCCCATCTAGCATGAGAAATAATAAAATAAAAAGTCAGGACAACCAATAAATGTTATCACATCTTGTAACATTGTAGCACCTTTGCTCAATAATTCTAAAGTAATCCCAAAACCAAATGCTAAGATAGAAATTTGCCAGAATGTGAGACAGTATATCACTACAGCATGATCAGGGGATAATTGACAAAAATGCCACACACGTGCATTGCCTTTATATATCTGGTTATTTATTTTGTTTAACTAGGCTTATATATCACTTTTCTACAAGTCAAAGTGGTGTACATTCAGGTACTGTATATATATTTCCCTTGCCCCTGAAGGGCTCACAATCTGTTTTTGTACCTGAGGCAATAGAGGGTTAAGTGGCTTGCCCAAAGCCACAAGGAACACCTGTGGGACTAGAAACCCCAGTCCTTCCAGCCCAAGGTTGCTGTCCTCTTGCAGGATTTGAACCCCATGCCCTCCAACCTGAGGTAATTTGCCCTAACCACTAGGCCTCTCCATCCTGGTCATCTCAGGAAACACTCAAACATCTGATCAGAATCACCTGGTGGGCATTGTGAATGAAAAGAAGAAACCACCCAATCCACCCCTCCCATACAGATCATATACAGGCACCCCAATCAATCTTGTGCATTCATACCAAGAGGCTGGACAGTGTTTTAAAAGAGATTTCCAGACGTTACTGGAATTACGTTCACAGTCAGAATTGGTTGACCGAAAAGCTGATAAGGGAGGAGCCATTGTGTTGCTTAACATAAAGGCTGAAAGGATTATATTGTAACTCCATTGGCTACCTATACAAGCCAGACTTCTCTACAAAATATTAG
This sequence comes from Ichthyophis bannanicus, assembly GCA_033557465.1. NCBI lineage: Eukaryota > Metazoa > Chordata > Amphibia > Gymnophiona > Ichthyophiidae > Ichthyophis > Ichthyophis bannanicus. Next base: position 1,044,920,566 of record CM066031.1, read on the forward strand.
TACTGACTTTCAAAGTATTAAATAATCAGCCCCCTACATCCATCAGCCAGATGATTCACACCGTACCTCCCAACAGAACCAGAAGGACCACAATGACAAACACATTGGTAATCCCAAAGGCAATGACAAAATGCACAAAGGCAACGACAAACAGGGCTTTCTCGATCTATACTCCAAGAGCCTGGAATGCCCTCCCCACAGACATGCGAAACATCACTAACTTGACCCAATTCAGGAAATCGCTGAAGTATCATCTTTTCACAAGATTCTACCCAGAAACCAGCTGTAGAGATCAAGCAACGAGCGTTATGACCAGTCATCTAGAGCACCCCAATAAATATACCCAGCAGGAAAAAGGGTAACCAGTTCAATTGTCTCAGCCCAAACAGAACAGAGCAAGAGAATAGATGCATCAGTGTAAAATTTGTAGATAGTTACCCCTAGTTATATCCAGGTCATTACCCCTGTTCATTGTAAATACAATGCGGGCGCGACTGCATGTATAATGTTTGTTGAATGTAAAACGCACTGATGTGAATAGCGCGGTATAGAAGAAAAGCTAAATATATAAATAAAATAAATAAATATTGAAGAGGCATGCTGGGGATTATGTTGTTTTGTATGAAGATCCTACTCCAGGTCTCCAAAAGCAGATTAAAGTACTTACTGATCAAGCGCATTCTAGGGTCACATCACAAAGAAGGAAAATCAATTTTTGAATGTAGATTTCCCTAGGTAGGTTGTATTTTATTTACTCCCAAAAATTCACAAGTGCCTGCGGGATCCACCAGGTTGGCCAATTGTTTCTACTAGGGGTGTAGTGATTGACCCATTATCTGTTTATATTGATTTGTTTTTACATCCTTTGTTGAGTCACATTCCTTCCTACATCTGTGACATGATCCACTTTTTGAATACATTGAGTAGGCTTGAAGAACACTATGGTCAAAGAGACCTGTTGCTGGTTACCCTTGATGTTTCAGCTTTATATACCAGTATTCCACAAGATAAGAACTAAAGGGTAGTTAAGGAGTTTCTAAAGAACTGGGGTGATCTGTCTCCGGATCACATTGTTTTTTGGATGAATTTGATTAATTTAGTTTTGAGACACCATTTTTTTTGAGTTTGATGAGAACATTTGCCAGCAGGTGAGCGGTGTAGGGATGGGGGCTACATTTACCCCTTCTATCATTAATCTGTTTATGAGGATATATGAGAATAGATGGTTGAGATCTCTCCTTTTTAACAGCATATAGCAACATGGAAGCGTTACATAGATGATGTGATTATGTTATAGGAGGATAATCCTGCTTCAGTTTCACGGTTGGCTTAACCAGTGTGATCCTAATATTCACTTTTCAATTTGTTTTGATCCTACGTCTTTGTCCTTTTTAGACATATAGGATTCAGTAAGAGTAGGGGGTTGGTATACTACCATATTAAAAAAAACACTGATTACATTTTTTTTACACTTTTCCAGTGCACACCCTTTAAAGCTCCGAGTAGGACTCCCCTATTCCCAGTTTATCCATTTCAGGCAAAATTGCACGTCCACCTCTGAATTTATTGATTGATCCCAGGGGCTTAGATCTGATTTTTTTGGCCAGGGGTTACCCTAGATATGTTGTTGACAAGGCATGCAAACTAGTGAGATTCAATGATAGAGGATGGCTTTTGTGTCACAGAGGTGTACAAAATGATGAGGATGATTTTGTACATTTTGCAACAAACTATTCTCCTGTGAGTGCTAAAATACAGTGCATAGTACGGAGACATTTCCTGGTGGTGTAAACAAGTCCAGGTCTCAAGAATAAGACTGCTTACTTTTTTTGGTCTAGGGGGCGCAGTTTGAAAGAAATGCTCAGTCCAGCGCGTTTGTGGTCATATGACATTGTTAAAGCATATTTGGGGCATCACCCTTGTGGTTGGTTCCCTTGTGATATCTCCCTAGATATTATCAGGGGCATGAGTTTCAACTCTGCCATGCATATCGTGTACATCCGATTATGTGGTTTATCTAGTAAGATGCCCTTGTGGGCTTATTTATGTTGGGAAAACCATTTGGTCCTTTAAACTGCAGATGAATGAATACAAGAGAAGGTTATTGCGGGCATGCAGAGAAGCCCCTATGGTACAACACTGCCTAGAATTGTGGCATGCATTTATAGATCTTAGATGTTTCTGGACCGATCATGTGACAGTAGGGAGGGATGGTTTGGAGAGGGGCAGAACCCTTTTGAAATGCAAACAGAAATGGATATTTCTTTTAAACACTCATAGTATGAATGCAAAGACTGATTGGGATGCCTGTGTGTGATCTGTATAGGAAGGGTGGATAGGGATGTTCTTGTTTTCATTTACAATGACCACCTGGTGATTCTGATCGGTGAGTCTGAGGTTTTTCTCGAGATGAGTGGATGTATAATGGCAATGCGCGTGTGCGGAGTGTTTGCCAGTAATCCCTTGAGAATGATGCAGTGATATGCTGCCTCACATTCTGGTTTGTATTATGGTGAATTTCTCTCTTAGCATTTGGTTTTGGGATTACTTTAGGAGTATTGAGCAAAGGTGCTACAATGTACAAGAGCTGATAACGTTTATTGGTTGTTATGTCTTTTTGTTTGTTGTTTCTCTTGCTAGATGGGATTGAACGCGATCGTTTTATATAATTTAGTATTGCCTTTCATCTCTTACAGCATGTGTCATGTGCGAAACACCATTGAGGGTGTCCAGAGAGGCCCTGGGCACAAATAAGTTGACCAAGTTGTTAAGTTGGTTGAGAGCCATATTTTCTGAAAATTGGGAATGCAGCAGGATTGTAGATTTATGCATGCAAGATGCTCTTTGAGATGGAAGGCTTTATATGATTTCCTACTTGTTTTCTGAAAAAAAAATTTGAATTGTGAAAGTTTAAAGTTAAATTTAAAATTTAATTGTCTGGGAGCTTTTTGGGATCCTTGATGACTGGGCTATACACCTAAGGTTAAAAACATTGTTTAGCTATGGTGCAGTTTGTACGCCTTTCTCAGATCCTTTTCTCCCCTTTTTTGAGAGGTTCTTCTTCCAATCGTTTGTGGTGGAATGAAGTTATAATTATATTTATGTTAATTGGGGCGCATAAAATTAAAATTGGCACCCTTGTGTTATCTCCACCAACATGCAGTGCTCTGTCCTGTGTGAGAGGTGGACACACACGGGTATGGACTCTCATGCACAGCCACATGGATGCTGATACCTGCACCCAGACCCACTGGCATGCATTCTCCTCAGTTCTTTCATGCCAACACACTCGGGCACAAATGCACTGGTATGACTGGAACAGACAGAGTGGTGGATGGCAGGACACATGGGTGAGGGCAGTGCAGGGAATAAATTGCTGAGTTGTACAGGGGAACAGCTACAGGCAGAGCTTCTGCTGTTGGGGGGCTTATAGGGAATGAGGCTGCAGTGATGGATGTGCAGGGAGCATAGGTGAGACTCAGGGGATCTCACAATACAGAACTTAACAGACAGGGAAGCAGATTCTTCTCACTTCCAATCGCAATCACAATCACATTTACAATCAGTATTGACAACAAAATCCTCTACTTGTTTGTGCTTTGTACAGTAGGTGGTGTAAGCCAAGACATCTGGCAGCCATACCCAGCATGTCTGATACACTATGGGGGGGAGGGGTCATTCTGTCCCATGAACAGCTGTTTGTCCCCTTGCTGGCCCCTATAATATCCTCCCCATATGAACAGTGGGTTTGTACGAGGAAGCTTAGATGGGGCAAGAGCTGGAATAAGTCCCAGGTCCATCTCACCACAGGGTGAGGAGCAGAATAGGCCCTGTACATCTGGGTTATGTGGCCCGCCCCTGCTCTGCACTCTCTCTGCTTCCAGCCCTCCCCCTCCTGCCCCCGTTTAGCGCTCCCTGCACAATGCTGCTGTATGTGCATGGAGCCGGGGGCTCAGAATACAGCATAAGTGATCGGGGCCACGGAGGAAGCAGGAGCCGGCATCGGGGCTGCGAGCGGGAGCTCTGCCTCTTCCCCTGCACCTGCCAATCAGACCAAGGCAGCAACGGTCTGTGGAATCGCCATTCCAACGGTGATCGGGGCCACGGAGGAAGCAGGAGCCGGCATCGGGGCTGCGAGCGGGAGCTCTGCCTCTTCCCCTGCACCTGCCAATCAGACCAAGGCAGCAACGGTCTGTGGAATCGCCATTCCAACGGTGATCGGGGCCACGGAGGAAGCAGGAGCCGGCATCGGGGCTGCGAGCGGGAGCTCTGCCTCTTCCCCTGCACCTGCCAATCAGACCAAGGCAGCAACGGTCTGTGGAATCGCCATTCCAACGGTGATCGGGGCCACGGAGGAAGCAGGAGCCGGCATCGGGGCTGCGAGCGGGAGCTCTGCCTCTTCCCCTGCACCTGCCAATCAGACCAAGGCAGCAACAGACTATACAACCGCCTTTCCAACGGCGCACCCGCGCCTTGCGGGCCCGCGCCTAAGGACCACGCCAAAGGGCCCTTTGGCGTGGCCCTTAGGCGTAGGACCGTGGGGGACCGAGGAACGGCCAATCTATGTTGGTTCTATTTGTTGAAATGTTTTATGTAGTTAAATGTAATGTTGGACAGGTACTGTATTTCCCTATGTATACTGTTATGTATTGATAATGTGATGCATGTTTCCCCTACCTTTGTGTAACCTGTTTTGTTCTGACCGCTTTGATTGAAGGATAAGGCGGGATACAAAACTTGTTAAATAAATAAATAAATAAAAATAAATAAGTGAACAGCGGGGGTTGTACATCCAAACCAGACATACATCCCCACTATTCACTGTTCAGAATAACCCCCATATATCCTAATAAATATAAAATATACATGATCCTCCCTGCATTTTCAATTCTATCAATATCATCAATGGCATGATAAAATTAATCAAGTTTTCAACCCCTCTCTAAAATTCATTAAATTCATTTCCTCTCTCAAATACATAGGCAAAGCATTCTATTTTACAGGACTCGTCACTAAATGCTCTTGCTCACCACAGTTCCAAATGATTATATGTCATCCCCAATATTTCCCAAAAATTATCCTGGAAAGAGCAAAATGACTGTCCTGGATTATGTACTCATAGGGCCTGATATTGCAGGGCAGTTACATGGTTTACAGAGCTGTTAACCATGTAAATGCCCCTAAACAGGATATTCAGAGTAATGCCGCTGTACACCCTGATGCGAACTGCTTAGCATTGGGGCGTGTCGGGGGCGTCCCAGGAGTGGTACCTGAGGATAACTGTGCAGTGGCGATATTTAGCTGCGAAACGTAGGCACAGCAAAAGCTGTCCTAACCTTTACTACCAAAGCTAATTGTGCAGCTGCTGAATATAGCCGCTGCACAGTTAGCTTTGCAACTGTGCAGCAAACCCTGATATCCAATGCCGGTGGCTGGATATGGCCCCGGATTGAATATTCAGGGTTAAAGTTCAGCAGCAACAGCTATACACTTTTAGAGGCACATTGCCGTCACAACTCAATATTGGGTCCATAATCTTTACTTCAGATATAGAGATCTGCCTAGTTTAAGTGGTTTTAAACATAATCACTAAAAGCTTAACATAGCACCTTTCCTTAATGGGAAGCCAGAGCAGCTTCTTCAGCTATGGTCAAGCACTCCCATTATTCTTCCCACCTAGTAAGAATCTCACAATTGTATTTTGCATAACCTTTAATTCATTAATCTTTTGAAGAGAAGTGAATCTGTCACTTTCAAGGAAACTATAAACTGAATATCATCTGCATATATATAAATTGTCATCCCAGTGATTGAAGATAGATATTAAACAATATGGGAGGCAATGGTAACCTTTGAGGCACTCCCCATGTCCACAAATGCTGTTTTGACCAAAAAATATCCATATCGTACTTTAAAGCTATGTCCTTCCAAAAAAAAGATTTTATCCACCGAAGGGCAATACCTTTAATACCTATTAACTGACACTGAAGCAGTATTTCTGGCTGTATGAGATCAAATGCAGCTGACATATCCAATGATATCAATAATATAGGTTGACAGATTTGTATAAACACATAGTAGTTTCCACATCAGAAATTATTGGGTACAGGTGGACTGTGTAGATTTATACCATAAGGGCAGAGTCTATTTGACTGACTTGATCAGCACTTATTCCTTGCCACACTGAAGAGAGCAGTCCTTTGGCTTTACATGGATCACATTTTGCATCATCAATTAATTCTGAATACTTTGCCTAAAGCTGCAGGTTATAACAGGGATGCTTCCCAAGAATGAGTCTGGGATAACAGGCTCCTGCAGGAGGGTTCCTGAGGGAGTTATTGCTTTAGTTAAACTAGTGCCATCTAGCTTCTGTGTCAGGAGGTCCAGGGACCCTCAGCAGAACTTAAATAGGCCCTAATCATTGAGGAAAACTGCAGTCTTGCTTGACTAGGCAGACCAGTTGTTTGTATGTTTACTCACCTTACTGTTGAATGACAAGACTCAGGTACAGTATATGGGTTAAATTAAAGCTGAGGCCTTATTGGTCATACGTTGGTCGTGGGTTGTGTCAAATCTTGGTTTCCCTGGCTGTATCTAACTTGTACAGTAAGCATGTAGAGTTTTTCTATTATATGAAAAGAAAATGTTTGTGTTTTTTGAAAACCATTAAGAGAGAGGTTAATTAACAGTCAGCTTTATCCTAGGTGACAGCATGACTGAGGAGAAATGTAGGAATTTCTCAGGAAGACATTCCTCTGAAAAATACATCCTTAATTTCACTAACCATTCGTTATGAAGAGCAGACTTTATTTCCCACAAAAGTTTTATTTTTTTTAACATAATGAATTGATTTAATGTGTAATAGATAGTGAATCCCCTGACATCCAACTGAAATTATTGTGATCCACAAGATGATGAATGTTTTTGTTATGCCTGCAGCAATGAATAATGAAACCAAGCTTCTGGAACTGAAGCTTTCAATACCCAGAGCAGGCTTGTGAAAAGAAGTTCCTCTAACAGTGCAGGTAACTTAATTCCCTGTTCTTTTTTTCCAAACTTCAGAAGTATCCATGCATTCAATACTGATATGTCAAATACAGTTAGTTCATTCCCATCATCTTCTTTATATCATTCAATAGCAGCTATAGTCCACCTACTCTCTGTAGAAACATACTGTCAATGCTATCTGTTTCTAAGAGAGAGGCTTGTAAAAGAAAAATAATCTCTCCCCCAGCATCGTACTACTCACTGATCTCAGCATTCTCCCCCGGCGTCTTCCTACTGACTGACCTCAGCACTGTCCCCCGCATCCCCATTGATGCTTTCACTTTTCCCCAATATTTCCCTCCTCTTACTGCAGCACTATGCAGTCTCTTGCTACACACTTGCTTGACTGGCAACCGTCTCCTGATCAGCGGAAGAGGTGGCTGCTCTGTCTTCCTGTTTGCTGCCATGGCAGATTGCCTCCTCATGTTCTGGTGACCGCAGAGGGGCTTAAAGGCCAGTCCTGCTGCAATAATGTCATGCAGCTGTGGTGAGCTCAATGTCTGTACGGGGCAAAATGGTAGAAACCTTTATAAAGAACAAAATTACTGAACATGTAGATAATCATGGTTTAATGGCAGAAAGCCAACACGGATTTAGCCAAAGAAAGTTTTGTCTTACTAGTCTCTTATATTTTTTGAAGGTGTGAAAAAACAGGTAGATAAAGGTGAGCCGGTTGATATACAGTAGTGTATCTGGATTTTCAGACAGCCTTTGACAAGGTCCTTCATGAGAGACTCTTGTGGAAATGGGATAGAAGGCAGTGCACTACTGTGGATCAGGAACTGGTTAAAAGACAGAAAACAGAGAGTAAGGCCTGCTGCTTTTTATCATATTTATAAATGACCTGGAAATGAGAATAATGACTAAGGTGATCAAATTTGCAAATGATACAAAATTATTTGAAGTTGTTAAAACACAAAAGGATTGTGAAAAATTGCAAGAGAATGTTGAAAAATTGGGAGACTGGGCATCCAAAAGGCAGATGAAATTTAATGTGAACAAGTGTAAAGTTATGCATTCAGCAAGAACAATCCAAACTAGGGTTCTATGATACAAGGTTCTACCTTAGGAATCACCACCCAGGAAAAGGATCGGGGATAATACTTTGAAACTCTCTGTCTGTATAAATCAGACTTTGAGTTTATTGTTATGACACTAGATAGAGTATATTAAAATTAAAACAAATTACATATGGTGTCCTTGTTTAAAATATTTATAGCTCTACTGTATCACCAAAAGAACTAGGACAACTACCAACATAAGAGTTTAAAACAACAAATTGCAAAAATGAATAATGTCTGCTTTATACAAATGTTTAAAAAGACATGGTGCTCACAACATGAGGTACTCCACATTCTACATTTGCATAGGATGATTTATGATAGATATCCTCTTTTTTTCCTATATCATTTTTTTAAAATAATTTAGGGATATTTTTATGTTTATTTATTTATTTTATTTATTTATTTAACAGTATTTCTAAACCGCCTTATCTTAATAATCAAGGTGGTATCACAGCAAGCAATCAGGTAAAGTGTGTGCGTTGTACATGCAGTGAGGATGAACTTAGTTGTGTGAGGGCTGTGTTGGGTGCTTGATTTGTTTGAGCTATGTACAAGGTGGGCTATTTACAGTGGGCTATTTATTGTTCATGATACAACACAACTATGATACAAGTGTCTTTTATATGTTTTATCATTTCAATCATTTAGTGACTGACCATTGACGTTTAATTATTTATTTATTTCAGTGACTTATGTCTTTTATTTGCAAGAAAGTTTTTACAAAAAGGTACTGGTGATATAATTTTGTATTTTCAAGTTTTTATGGATTTTATTTTCCTTTATAATTTTTATTTACATATTTTTTATATTTCTTATTTACCTATCTTTTTGAGACATATGGTTTACCTGTCTTATTGTATCCTCCTCCTCTCACACACAAAATAGTGTTAGTAAATAATGTTTTAATGCCCATATACACATATGCTTTTATTTTACTAGTATTTTTATGGCACAATTTAGTTTGATGTTATATTGATTTTATAGATGTATAGCAATTTGCATGTTTATAATTATTTTATTTTACTTCCTTTTTAATGATTTATTCATTCTTTCACCTCTGACTGTGTTTTTATTATTTATAATTTTGTTTCTAATTATGTATTTGTTCTTTTGATGTTTGCTCCCTCATTTGATATCCCCCTGAGGCCTTTGGCCGAAATGCGTAGGGGTCAATAAAAGGGGTTTGTTTAAACCTGAATATTCTGCCAGTCTTGGTATCTGTTCTCTTGTTCCCACGTATCCTACAGATACTTTGTTGCTTCTTTTTGTCTTCCTTTTTGGAAACCTGACAGGAAACAGGATGGGCCCTTGATCTGACCCAATAAGGCATTTCTTATATTTTTATAGAATTATAGTCTGAATGTTGCTGTTCTGATCACAAGTTTGATTAGCCCCTGACCACCCTCCTGTGCAGGAAGATACAAAGGCAAAAATATTCTGAAACATTTATTCCAATAGCAGCACCTGCTATCCAGATAAGTACTACTGGCCGGGGCTGCTGCTAGTTGGCATGTGAGCCATTTTGAATCCGGGACTGCTATACACTAGGAACACCCCGGTAGGAGAGGGTAGTGGGATTAGAAATGGAATCAGGCATCTTTTCTAGAAGGTGTTGGATGTCTGGGAGGTCATTTTATGTCTGAATGGAGGTTCTGGATATACAGAGAGGGGGCTGTTGGATATTTGGGGATGTGGTGGATATCTGAAGGAGAGTGTGAGATGTCCAGAAAATTCAGAAGGGATGCTCATGTTGGAGAGGGTGGACTGGAGGGATGCAGATACCAGTGGGGAATAAGGAGATGCTGTCTTCATCATTCATTTGGTACCTATCCTTCAAGTAGGCACTTTTGCGTGCCTTGGAGTAAGTATAAATGCTGATGTCTCTAAATTTTAAACATGTGTGTCCATTCAACTTTTAAAATGAGGAATACATGTCAATATTTTAGGTCCACTTAAACCACTCTCTTTTATGCCCTAACCATGCCTCCTTGCAATCTCTAAGTGGTATGGATCATCATGTGTAAGTAGCAGCTTATTAAAACTGATATTTGCATGTGTAGATGATCTACACATCTAAAAGCCAATATTTATATGCAGGGATGTAATAATCCTGTCACACTATTAACTAAAAAATAAAATAACTCCCTAACATGACATTATAGAGGAGAGAGGAGGAAGTCCTTCTGCTTGCCCATCTCTTCCTTGAGGGTGGAGAAAAGTAAGTCACCTTGTCTTCATTATTATTTGGAAAGAGCTCCAGAAAAATCTAGAATGGTAAGTCTGCTGTTCATTTTCACTATGCCTGCATATCTTGTGAGAGAGATTTGGTCAGGAATACAAGGGTTGTAATATTCTATGGCACTTAACAACAACAACAACAACAATGCAGAACTTAACTGAATTTGGCACTCACTGTCAATGAATAATACTATTACCTCTAATGCCCTGTGAATTACATGAGTCAGCTTTATACTTTCAGCAAGAGCTGGTGCACTGTCCAGTATTAGCAAAGCAAGCCTTCAGACTTCAAAGCCCCTCTACTACAAATCAACACCCTAGAGCTTCCCAAGATTTTGAGCATTGAACACAATACACTGTAGACGTCATGGTTATCTCATGATGCCATAGATTCAATATACAGTATCTGAGATTCCTGAAATCTTCCATGCCTTTGGACTAGCCATGAAAGCAAGGAGGATGGTGACCATGAGGTTTGGGGGGAGGGGCAGATAGTAATCATGCACTATAGCACTATGCCTTCTGTTTCCCTTGCTCACAGGCTGAGGCAGTCTCTGACAACCAGAAAGCATCTGATACTATGAAAGCCTCCCTCCTTCACTGTCTTAACCATGTTCATCCCACCCTCTGTTACAAAACAAATCCCCAAAAAAACAAAAAGCATAGTGATCTGCCTGGCTTCCCCCCAGCATTTCCCTTGTTTCTTTTAAGGTATGGCTATCATCTATCGGATGGGTAAGCAGCATAGCATACTAGCCACTTCTCCTGGTGCACTACCTTATAGCAACATCCTGTCTCATCCATCTACCAGCATGTCTTCATGGATATGTGGTCTTGGGCAAGCCACTTAACCCTCCATAGCCCATGTTCCCTGTAAAATAGTTATCTCCAAGTTATAATGCCCTGTTCAATGTAATTTCAGTTTGTTCAATGTAAACCGCACTGATGCAGAATAGCGCGGTATATAAGAGAATGTAAATAAATAAATAAATGTAAAATGGATATGCAAGATGTATGTAGTATTCTGACTTATCCAGATGTAGCTGCTGAACACTACTGTCTGAAGCTAGGCACCCAACTGATTATACAAGTTGGGATCGCCTGTCTAAGAGCATTTGGTAATTGGATGCTAACAGCAGCCACAGCCTCTTAAACATTATGTTCTCAACCACTTGCAGACACTGGTTATCCAGGCAAATCATTTGCCCAATGCACCATGTGGCAACCTTTGATGTTGTCTACCACTTGCCCCATGAAAGAGCTGCAAAACACCATCGCATCTCCTTTATAGTTTGATACACACCATGATTGTTGGAATGCCACATCATTGGGAGAAGAGGCTGGGGCCTCTGCTTGGAGAACAGATTTCCTTTTCTCTGCAGCTTTCTTGCTGTAGCTATTTCCATTGCTGTATTTATTTATTTGTCTTTTATACCACCCTATCGTGTAATCTGGGCGGTTTACATTATAAACAGCAGTATTACATTATAACATATTAAACAATTAAAGGTAACAGATGTGGATATATTTAAATCACAGAAATATACATGATTAGTTTATAACTCTTTTGAAAACTTATTTACAATTCCCAGATGAGCTAATGGCATAAAATGTACATTTTTAAATCCTTCAATGATTATACTAGAATTTTTTTGTTACGTAAGATAGTGTGTGTGTGTGTGTGGGGGGGGGGGATAAGATTCTTAATTGTTAAATGGGTTTCTGGCTTTTTAGTTGCGTCAATATTTATATTTTCTTCCTTGCCACCAAAGTGCTCAATGAAGAGAAATGTTTTGAGTTTGGTCTGGAAGGTAGCCAAGTCAGTTATAGATCTAAGTCTATCTGGCAATGTGTTCCATAATGATGGAGATAAGTACTCAAAAGCGCTCTTACTAATGTATTATTTCATTTTGCAGTAGTCAGCTGTTATTATTAATATATTTATCATTCAACCTCTTCGTTTGCGATCATTAGACATTATTCTGATTAGATGTGATTGAATTGTGGGAACTATGGGGTATGTTTACTAAACGGCGCACAATAGATGCGTTTTTGTGCCCCGCACATGTGCGCACCGCACTAACGGGCCTGCTCATGTGCGCGACGCGCTACTGTGCGATAGAGGCGTGGAAAGGCTCCGGGAGGGCGGAGGAAGGCTCCCCAGGGGCGGAGGGAAGGGGTCAATAGGTGGAGAGTGGGAGTGGAGAGGCTCCCCGCACAGGAGCGGGGCTGAAATTCAGGTAAAAAAATACCGCGAGTGAAAACCTTGCGATAGAGCCGATTTAAAGGGAAGAGAAACCATTTCTGTCGGCAATGTACAGCAAAACCAGGGAAACCTACAAAAAGTGAGCAGTGTGATACATGTGCACGGAACAAAAGGGCATATAAACATTAAAAATGACCCCAACAAAATATAAAAAAATTATAATCAAGCTGGGCAATAGTGATAGTAATAGGGAACATCAAAAAACACTCCCAAAAAAGCCCCAAAAAATAAATATGAATTTTAGAAGGGTCTACGCTCCGTCCCCATACAAGGTGAATGATCCCACAGTGAAATAGCACTGATCAGGGTTTCCCTCTCCATTGGACAGGTTACCTATGGCATGCACATTTCCACAACAGCAGGGCGGGCAGGTCGGAATGGGCAATTGGACAGATGCTGGGAAACGGGATACAGAGGGCTGCAGGCGGCACATGCTGTGGTGCAGCTGGGGCACAGTGCGGACTAGGCAGATGCCTAGATGGCACCTAGGAATGCTGAAACTGAACAGCAGCCAGACAGCAACTGATCAGTGCCCAACATGGGCACGAGAGTGTTTAGCACAGTGTCACAGGGGATAGTACCCAGCAGGTACCCCCAAGGGCACGGAACATTGGCAGGCAGTGATTGGGGGACGTGCGGACAGATATGCAGGCACCCCTACCCCAGAACCTGCATCATAGGCAGCTGCCTACCCACACACAGGATGGCCTGAGACTGCGTACCACCAGCGCCACCAGCAGAAGGGCATGTCAGCATGGTGGCACAGGGGTACTGGAGGTGGAGGGGGGCAGTGGCAGCTGCCCAGAGCAGACCATGGCCTAGCCCTGTGTAGGTGGATGCAATGCACTGCAACAGACAGGCCCTGCCGGACAAACAGTCATGGTATCATTTGGGAATGCACTGTCTTTGTGGCAACATGGTGGTGCAGTGCACACAAGCAGTGTGTTTGGAAACAGAAGGTCACAGGTTCAAGCCCCAGCTGGGGCTCCTGCCAATCCAGTCCCCATATTTTACCCACAACTATATCGTGATAGTAAAGACAAATCTTTATTGCAGAGAACATAAGCATGGCTCAAACACCTCTATTTTACCCTACAGAGCACAGACACCAGAAACATGCACATTACCTAGAGCAGATTACCCCAAATGCAGTCCTGGAGGGCCACAAATCCTTCAGGGCTTATGCTGTCTCCAATCTAAGGATGGAGCGGTACTGGTGGTGGAGGTGGCAGCAGCTGGTGGCCACAGCAGACCATGGCCTAGCCCTGTCCAGGTGGGTGCCGTGCACTGCAACAAACAGTCCCTGTTGGATGTACAGTCATGGACTCCCCAGGGAATGCAGCATATCTGTGGCAACACGGTGGTGCAGTGCACACAGACAGTGTGTGCAAAAACAGAAGGTCACAGGTTCAAAGCCCAGCTGGGGCTACTGCCAATCCAGTCCACATATTTTTCCCACAACTAAACCGTGATAGTAAGGACAAACCTTTATTGCTGAGAACATACACATGGTTAATACACCTATATTTTACCCCACCGAGCACAGACACCATAAACAGGCACATTACCTAGAGCAGAGTCTCCCAAATGCAGTCCTGGAGGGCCCCACACCATTCAGGTTCCATGTTGCCTCTAATAAAGATGCCTGTGCTGCATATCTATGCACCACCCCCATGGTATGCAGATGTATCTCATGCATATTCATGAGGGACAGCATGAAAACCCGAACAGTGTTTGGCAGACCAGGACTGGAGTTGGGAACCTCTGCCGTAAAGCAGCAGCCAACAGGGGCAGACACACCCACACCCACACCCACAGGCCCCATTGGCCAATGCCTCCTGGAGAGGCAGGACATTGGGCCCTGCGTGCATCTCCCAATACTAGCACTTGCATACCTTAGCAATGCCACCCTACACCTGGGTATACGGTACACAGCTATCAAACGTTTCCTATGATTACTGGCAGATAGCAAGTCCTACGTTAAGCACAGTTTGCTCATTGACCTCCATCATAACAATCTTTCTGATGTCTGCGGTGTGTGCTTCAGGTCTGGTCTCCGAGAGTGTTTACCACCCTGGGGAGTGACCCCCAACAGTATTGCGTACCATATCCATGCCTGTACTGTGCCAAGGACTGGTGTGGTGGGCAGGGCTGCTAAACTCCTCTTTAGTAGCACAATGCTGGCATAGGTGTGGGAGTGTGTGTCTGTCTATACAGTGTGTGGTGGCTGCAAACACCTTCCACAGCCCACACTGCCAGCACTGTTGCCAATATTGGCCTGCCATTGTGCATAATGAGGAGCAAGGTACCATGGGTATAGTCCAGACAGGGTGGCCTGGCCAGGATGCATCTGCACAGGGCATAGGGCACTGGCTGAGCCATTTTAATGCCCGGCCACCACCTACACAGACAGGGTGACCTCAGTATGTCCTGCTGGGAGATCACTCTCACCCTGACTGTGCAGTGACGACAGCTTGGCTAGGCACCCCCATAGTGCTATATAGTATTTCTGTCATGTGATATTTATGGGTTTCCTTTTGGGGCCCAGTCACTGATTTATCTGCTTGTTGTGTATGCTGACATCCCAGGTCTGGGTGCACGCATTTACACCAGGAACATGCACTATGGCATAGGTGTCAAACCTGTCCTGGAGGGCCACAATCCTGCCAGGTTTTGGGATAGCCCTAATGAATATGCATGAGATATATATGCATTAGAGATAGCCTGCCAACCTGACTGGTTTGTGGCCCTCCAGGACTGGATTTGGAGACCACTGCTTTACACCTCTGTCATTTAAGATTGTGAGTGGGCAAGGTGCAGATGTCCAAGACATCAAAAAGGTTAGATAGAATTTGTCACATTCCTCCTCACTTCTCACCACCACCAAAATATTGTCCATTAGACATCTTTTTGGTGGTGGTGAGAATCGAGGATGAATGTGACACATTCTAGCTACCCTTTTTGATGTCTTGGACATCTGCACCTTGCCCACTCACAATCTTAAATGACAGAGGTGTAAAGCAGGGGTCTCCAAATCCAGTCCTGGAGGGCCACAAACCAGTCAGGTTGGCAGGCTATCTCTAATGCATATATATCTCATGCATATTCATTAGGGCTATCCCAAAACCTGGCAGGATTGTGGCCCTCCAGGACAGGTTTGACACCTATGCACTATGGACTAGCTAGCAGACTGTTTGCAGCTGGTATGTGTCTTGATGGAGCGCCTTGCAGGGTACAGCGGATGAAGGCTTGCTGCAGGAGAATATCAGATAGTGGTGGGGTGCAGCTTAGCATATCCAGGCTTAATGTCTGTCTGCTATTGCGTTATGGATGTGTACAGAGCTGCATTGTCTGCCCTGTAGGGTGTCTGTTCCCCAGCAGGACCGGGGTTGATGGTCCCCTCTACTGCCACCATTGCAGGGAGGTAGAATGTTCATCTGTTGATGGGAGACCCTGTTTATCACCCTCAGCCCTGGAGGAGGAGGGTGGTGGTACATAATCCTTCTAGGGGTCCATAGGGGCTACACCTGACTAAGACAGACAGATATATCCAAGGTGTTTCTGCAGAAACTACCTATCTCACACACTAACACTGCTTTGGACCTCCAGCATGTCCTATTTCTACCATGGAAGGTGCTGTGGACCTGGTGCTGGGCGCCTCATGGCACCCTCAGGGTGAGCACAGTACCCGCACAATGTGACGGTGTGTAGCTACTCTGTGCCAGTAAAACACACGGTCAGTATCCCCTACCAGGCCGAGGTGCTGTGGGGGTGGACATGGTCAGTTCCCCCTACCAGGCCGAGGTGCTGTGGGGGTGCATATCTCATCTTGTGTTCATCTGTGGACAGCTGATTTGCATGTGCAGTGCATCATGGGTATGGGTGTGCTAACCCTATCCTGGTGACCATGGCAGACTGTCTGTGTGGTGACATGCACTCTCTCTGCAGCCAGCCAAAGGCTTGCTAGCAGCTGTAGCACAATGGTTACTTCACTGCCTGTAGAGCCAGAGGTCGTGGGTTCAAACCCACAGTGGGGTTATTTGATAGGGCTGCCCAAAGCATTATCTATTTTTAATGTACATTATTGCTGCCAGCAAAAACACCCTCATCGTACTGTACCCATAAGGTGCCTCAGAGGGCGCTTTATAGGGCGCCCTATAGGTCACCTTATGGTTACCGTCCATATAAGGTGCACTATACGTTATCCTGTGGAGCAACTTATAGGGTGCCCTATAGGGGACATTTTAGGGTGCCGTGGCGGACAGTGCACTTTATAATGTGCCCTATGGAGTGCCTTATAGGGTGCCTTATGCGGCACCTTCAATTACGGCATGTGAGGGCGTGTTTGCTGGCAGCAATTAATAAAATACAAATAAAGTGCTGCAGGAAACAATACGTACATTGCAAAGCTGATGCCTCAGCCAGCCTTACATATTAGGCACACTGGGGAGCAAACTCATGACCCCTGTATCAGCAGTCAGTGCGTTATCCATTGTGCTACACTGCTGTTCCTCCTTGCATGTCAGCGCACCTACTTAGGATTTCCATGCGTTTAAATGCACAGTGCTGCCATCAAACACAGTGCTATGACCTTGCTGTGCCTCATAGGGCACCCTATATGGCGCACTATAGGCCACCCTTTCAGCAACATTGTAGGGTGCCGTGGCGGACAGTGCACTTTAAAATGTGCCCTCTGGGGTACCCTATGAGGCGCCTTATGCAGCACCTTATGTTACAATACTTTGAGGGTGTGTTTGCTGGCAGCACTAATTAAAATAAAAATAAAATGCCCTCTACAGCAATATTACCTATAACAGGTAATGCCTCAGCCAGCCTTCTTCATTAGGCACAGTGAGGGATTGAACCCATGACTCCTGCATCATTGGTCAGTGTCTTAACCATTGTGCTCCACTGCTGCTCCTCCTTGCATATCAGCGCACCTACTTATGCTTTTCATTCCTTAAACTGCACAGTGCTGCCATCAAAAACAGTGCTGTGACCTTGCGGTACCTCATACGGCACCCTATAAAGTGCCCTATAAGCAACATTCTAGGGTGCCTTGGCGGACAGTGCACTTTAAAATGTGCCTTATGGGGCGCCTTATGTTAACACGCTTTGAGAGTGCGTTTGCTAGTAGTAGTAATTTTAAAAAAAATAAAATGCCTCCTACAGCAATCTTCCCCATAATAGGTAATGCCTCAGCCAGCCTTCTTCATTGGGCACAGTGGGGGATTGAACCCATGATCCCTGCACCATTGGTCAGTGTCTTAACCATTGTACTATGGCTCTGTTCCTGTGCTTGTGCATCAGCGCGCCACTTCTGCTTCCCGCGCAACTTTCTCATGCGCTAATGTGCGGGGCGCACTTGAGCGCCGCACACATTAGCGCATGATTAATCCCGGTTTTGCTTTTTTCAGCCTGAAACGCCCACTCCTTATATGGCATCCGCACACTAGCGCGCCGCGCACCATAACGGGGTTTTAGTAAACATACCCCTATGTTTCTGTTGATTTTAAAAGTGGTCATTATTATTTTGTATTTTATTCTGCTGTGAACTGGTAACCAGTGAAACGCATATAGTATTGGTGTTCTGTTTGGCATGAACTGTAGATAATGCATGCAGCCATATGTTGGACCATTTGAAGGCTGTGCAGACTGTGTTTAGGTAATCCATGCAGGAGACTGTTATAGTAGTCTATGTGTGGAAATATCATAGCCTGTAGTACTGTTCTAAATCCGCTACTTTGCAGTATAGGTTTCAGATGCTATAGCATTCTAATTTTGTTATATATGGCCCCTGTGGTTAGTTTGATGTGAAATTGAAAGCTAAGGGTTTTGTCAGTTGTAACTCCCAGATATTTTACTTCTTTAACTTCAAACATCGCTTCATTCACATAAGTGGTGGTTGGTGAGAGGTTTTGGTTTCTGGTAATGAGTAGTGCACCTTGTTTTTTATAGTTTATATTAAAACAGTGAGATTTCATTGAAACATGCTATAATGGGTTCTAGGATGGGTCAAGATGTGTTAAATGGAAGTTTATTGCATTATGTCATCAGCGTAGATGGCATATCCTACTTGGAATTTTATTTTTTGACATAGAGGCTGGATATATATATATATATATATATATATATATATATTGAAACCCAGAGGGAAAAGAAGCAAGGCACACTCCCTTCCTCCTGCTGCTGCCTCCTGTACCAACTGAGTGCATTCCAGCAATCTCCAACATCAGGGGAGGAGGTCTACAAGAGAATCCTGCATCTACTCTGCACGCTGCGTGCAAGCTATGCTCACCGAGCTCTGTCTCCACCTGCTGAGAGAGCATTCAAAACCTAGCATGGCACAGGCGAACAGCCTCTTTCATCTGACCTGAGGGCTGCGATCGTGATCGGAGACCCTCTGAGGAAAGCACTGCTTTCTTTGTCTGCCCAGCCACTGCATACATAAAGACCTCAAGACAAGACTATCGATCAGCAGAACAAGAGCCACAAAGAGGTGAGATCGAGACTGTATGTGCTACTTCATCCTGCTGCCTTTTCCTGAATCTACTCTACACGCTGCCTGCAAGCTCCACCCACCAAGCTCTGTCTCCACCCATTGAGAGAGCATTCAAAACTCAGTGCGGCACAGGCGGGTCTGCTGAAGAGGGCCCTTTGGCGACGCACTTAGGTAAGGACCTCCTCAACTGGAAAGAATCGCATCGGAGCAAGACCAGCACAGTGAACACTAAGCTTTGAACAGTTAACATTATTCATTCCAATCTGTACATGATCAAAGACGACAACCACAGGCTGATACTCATTGTCAAACTGCAGATGATATATCACATGACAGCAGGATATCACAAAGTGTTTTACAATTGTCTATAATTAGCATTATTGTAACCTTAATACAAAGCTAATGTTTAATCGATGATACAGTATTACAACATTGAAAATACTGACCCTAGTAACAAAAACCTATCTTTTGTACATCACTCATTGTAATACTGCATTTCTACAAAGATACCACTCACCTATAAGTTGCATCTTGTACCACGTCTGAACCATATATCCTAGATTCATACTGATGATCACTCACGCTGCTACCCTTATAGCCAAACTATATTTTCGTGGTTGTTTCCCGGATCACTACCCGGCAGCCATATTTAGTGTGTGACTTCCAGGTAACCTGATTGTATTACCCCTCATCTCTACACAGACTTATGTACTAGCTCAGCAGCAACTACAAGTAATCGGCCTTCTGCAACTTACAATTAGCCTGTGCACTTCTGTCCTTATTTAAATATTCTATACCTGTACACACAATCAACATTACAATCCCTGTGAATTTACCAACATTCACAGACACTTCCCCACTCTCACTACTACTCCGGTGGCTCCTCCTCCCCAGATACTATTACTAGAAAAATCTAAACTACCACGATTACAGAGAACAAACATGGGATTCAAATCCTTTATAATCAATGCTTTATGCATTCTCCTACTCACTCTAACTCTTACTAGCTCTCTCCAGATTCGCCAAAACCCATTCCCGTCATCCATCATCGCCCAAACATTAACCAAATTTAGTACTGGCACAAGCAGCAAAATACTGGACATAGTAATCACTATAAATACAAAACTCACCAAAGACTAATAATAATCGACCTAATCAACTATATCAAACCAGTCAAGAAGACAGAGCCTGATAACACTTTAAAATGCATACTAATAAACTCCCAATCTGTTAGAAACAAAATACCATTAATACTTGATATCTTATCAGATAAATCCCCAAACATCTTCTGTATCACTGAGACATGGCTCACTGCTCATAATACCATTCTTCTAAACCAGACTGTTCAATTGCCCAAGAGAACATAAGAACATAAGATATGCCATACTGGGTCAGACCAAGGTCCATCAAGCCCAGTATCCTGTTTCCAACAGTGGCCAGTCTATGTCATACGTATCTAGCAGTTCCCCAAAAGACACAGGTTCCACGATGCTTGTACTGGGTCAAGCATTGATATCTTCGATCACTTCTTAATAATGGTTTATGGACCTTTCCTCCAGGAACTTGTCCAAACCTTTTTTAAACCCAGCTACACTAACAGCCTTTACTACATCCTCCGGTAACAAATTCCAGAGTTTGATTACACGTTGAGTGAAAAAATATTTTCTTTTATTAGTCTTAAATAGTTTACCCTGTAGCTTCATTGCATGTCCCCTAGTCTTTCTATATTCTGATAAGGTAAACAATCGATCTACGTTTACCCGTTCCACTCCGTTCATTAATTTATAGACTTCTATCATATCTCCCCTCAGCCGTCTCTTTTCCAGGTTAAAGAGCCCTAACCTTTTTAGCCTTTCTTCATAGGAGTATCCTTCCATCCCCTTTACCATTTTGGTGGCTCTTCTCTGTACCTTTTCTAAAATCGCTATATCCTTTTTTTTTTTTTTTTTTAACTTTTATTTTCATTTTGCAACAAACAAAAGAAAACAACACACCAAAGGAGACAAAACAAGTATACAATAAGGAAAAGTAAACCCAGTTACCCCCCACCCCGATGCTTCTTCTCTACCCGATTAGATCAGCATGTGGGCGCTTCCAATTAACAGTGATTATACATCAAATGATCAAAAAAGCATCTACGATACAGCATGATCATGGGACAGAGATATATACAAAGTTAGACAGTCAGATGAGAGCATTTAGCAAAATGTACATAGTCATTGAGCATCTTCCATTGAGACCAATGAGAAGGAGTCTGAACAGGGGAAGCAAACAGACGAGGTATTTGTGCATATTTACTGTAAAGACAGGCATGATTCCACCATTCATTGGGGCTCAGATGGGAGCTAAATTTCCAGTATTACTTAATTAGGGAAATAGCAATGCCAAGCATAAAGTTCGAAAGGAGATAAGCCATTTTTGGGAGAGAGGGGATCCCCGCAACTGGGCGAAGTCCCACTATCCTCCAAGAAAGGGGCTCCTGAGAGTGCGAGATAGACTAAATACGACCCCAGACCCGACGCCAGTAATACTGTAGTGCGGGATATTCATGCATAACATGAGACAATGAACCAATGGCCGCAGGACATGTCCAGCAACCATTGCCCTGAGTAGTGTTCCATTTGTCTAATCTGTGAGGAGTGTAAAAACACCGGTGGGCTAGAAAGAAGAGGGTCTGAGTGAGTGAGGCGGATCGGGAACCCGTGTCCCTCTACTCCAGATAAGGCTCCATTGCTCCGAGGTCAAAGTCACATGCAATTCTCTCTCCCATACTTTCTGCGCTATAGGGGTATCTCTAGTTATAGCATTACATAAGGTTTAGTAAAAATTGGATGCTACACCCGGTGAACTACCGAGAGATCGGAAAGTCTCCAATCAACCTTATGTAGAGAATGCCGATGGCGGGAGTACCCTAGTACTCCGAAGGCGATGCTGAAGTTGCACTGACCAGAGTCGGGAGTCTAAAGATTGCATAAGAGTATTAAAGGCACCTGAAGTGTCTAAAAGCATTAGTGGATAGTGGGAGTCTGATGGGAGAGTCATACCAGGGAGAAAAGTAAGAGGAATCGGTTTGCAAAGGCCCGCTTCTATATCTAGCCACACAGGTCTACTCGGTACTGGATATTCCAGCCAACGAGCGCCTTATTTGAGAAGAAAAGATTGAGGGAACACTGGAGTAAAATCGCCACCAAGTATTAATGGAGCATTGGCAGAGGCCAATGCCAATGCCAACTGCGCAATACTTGCATAATAAGCAGGGTTGTCCACATTCGGGGCATAATGCAAATACACGTGAATTCACTATCTCCAACCTCAAGGTGTACACGGGCCCATCTACCCTCTTTGTCAACGCTAATATCAAGTACAGTAGCGTGCAAAGACTTCTTAACCAGAATGGCTACCCCTTACCATTTGGAAACGGTGGGAGAATAGGCAGCTACCATGCAAGGCTTAGCATTGAGTTTCAGTGTTTCAGCAAAGTTTAAATGTGTTTCCTGAGGAAACACTAAATCAACATGCTCATGGCTAAGATAGCTAAGGATTTTCTTTCCTTTGAGTGGACCATTAATGCCTTTTACGGTGATTGATAAGATTTTACATAAGGCCATTTAGAAAAGTTAAAAGTTCTGAGCATTATAGCACACATAATTTCACTATGTCCCTCAAACTGACTGTATCTGGCTGTACACATGACATAAGAAAAATAAGCTAATATAATACAATGAAGCGCCCCACATTAACAAAGAAAACCGCAGTAAGGTAGAGGAGAAGCAAAACCCCAAAATTACTGGCGACCATGTGTCTGCGGGGAGAAACCCCAGAGAAGGCCGAAATTGAAAAAACACATAACCTGTAGGACTGTGCGTGCTCCGAATCCGACCGAGGCACACATCATGAAGGGATAGGAGACCAAAAAACAGAAGTCATATAGAGAAAGAAAGAAAGTCCAGGCAATCTCTGTCCTTGGCTATGACCGCCGCATCGGGCCCTTCAAAATGGCGGACAGAGCCGACAGATAAGAGTCCAAGATTTGGGATTAGCGCATCTGCTCTGCTTCTTTGGAGTCTAAAAATGTTGATAGTAGATCAGGATCTTCGAACGTCCTGGTTTGGTTGTGGAGAGTCACTCGGAGCTTCGCTGGATACAACAGGCCAAAGCGAGCCTGTAGCTGTTGAAGTCGAGGGCGAAGAGCAAGGAGTTTCTTCCGAAGGTCAACGGTAGGCTTTGCCAAATCAGGAAAGAAGGAGACTTTACGACCTTCAAATTCCAAATGATGATTCGCTCGGGCAGCATTTAAAATTTGTTCCACTTGTTGATATCGTAACAAGCTAAAGATAATAGGCCGGGGGGTCGTGCGGTTGGGCGCCATGTGGGCAGGAACACGGTGTGCTCGATCGATTTCCAGTTCTCTATGAAAAGTGATCTTCAGCAAGGAGGGAAGAGTTTTGAGCAAGAATTCTCTTATATCTCCTGCTTCCACCCCCTCCGGCATTCCGAGGAGCCTCACATTGTTGCGACGGGCTCGATTATTGCTATCTTCTAACTCCTTTTGAAGATTCTGTATCTGGCGCTCAGCCTTGTCCAGTTTGCCCAAGCGCACCGCGTGCGAGTCGAGGACCCCCGCCATGTTGTCCTGCCGTAATGAAAGACTTTCAAGTCGGTCCTGGAGCACTCCAAAGTCTTCTCGCATGGCTCGAAGCGCTTCTCCATTGGACTGCACCAATTCCTTCACGCCGCGTATTTCCTCCAAAATCTCCAGGTGCATTTCGGGGTTTTCACGAAATGGAACCATCTTCTGTGGGGAGGACACCTCTGTTTTGGAGCGTTTTCCATGAGAAGAAGAAGGAGACCCGAAGTCCAAGCGCGCTGGTTTATGGGCCGCCATCCCCCCCGAGGTACCCCGGTCAGCTCGGAGTAAAATAGTAAGTTTGTATAGGTATTAAGTCAGGATTCTAAGTAGGCCTCTCGGGAGCTTCAACGCAAAGCGTCCTACCCGCTGGACATCAGGCTCCGCCCCCGCTATATCCTTTTTAAGATACGGCGACCAGAATTGCACACAATATTCAAGGTGCGGTCTCACCATGGAACGATATAGAGGCATTATAATATCTTTTGTTTTATTTTCCATTCCTTTCCTTATCATACCTAGCATTCTATTTGCTCTCTTGGCCGCCGCTGCACACTGGGCTGAGGGTTTTAACATGGTATCCACAATGACGCCGGGAAACACAAGAAGCAGGAGACGTTGGATGAACTGATGAGTCTTTTAATGGTAAAGGACCCCAACGCGTTTTGGCAACGCCTTCTTCAGGGGAAATATCACCAAGACGCACGTTGTTGTACGTATTTATTTGAAGAAACAGTAACTTAAAAACCGATGATCTTCTGTCACAAATGAATAGACAGGTATGCAGGTCTGAAAACGGACCGTCTAGGTTTAAAATCGTTAGAAGGTGTGCTGCACTGAGCGCATTGAATAGTTTTGTGTCATCTGCAAATTTGATAACCTCACTCGTTATTCCACTTTCCAGGTCATTTATGAATATGTCAAAAAGCAGCGGACCCAGCACAGATCCCTGGGGTACACCACTATTCACCTTTCTCCATTGGAAAATTGGCCATTTAGCCCTACCCTCTGCTTTCTATCTTTTAACCAGTTCCTGATCCATAATAGTACACTGCCTCCTATCCCATGACTCTTTAGTTTTGCCAAAAGTCTCTGATGAGGGACCTTGTCAAAGGCTTTCTGAAAGTCCAGATACACATTATCAACCGACTCACCTTTGTCCACCTGTTTATTCACTCCTTCAAAAAAACAGAACAGATTAGTAAGACAAGATCTTCCTTGTCTAAAGCCATGTTGGCTGTCTCCCATTAGGTTGTGACTATCTACATGCTGAGTAATTTTATTCTTTATGATGGTTTCTACCATTTTTCCTGGTACTGACGTCAGGCTCACCGGTCTGTAGTTTCCCGGATCACCCCTGGAACCCTTTTTAAAAATTGGTGTTACATTGGCGATCCTCCAATCTTCAGGTATTAGAGATGATTTTAATGATAGTTCACATATTACTGATAGCAGGTCTGCAATCTCATATTTCAGTTCTTTCAACACCCTTGGATGTATACCATCCGGCCCAGGTGATTTGCTACTCTTCAGTTTATCTAATAGTTGTAAGACATCTTCCCGATGTATCAATATTTCCTTCAATTCTTCCGCACCTTTAAATACCACTTCAGTCATGGGTAACATCCCTACATCTTCCTCAGTAAAGACCGAAGCAAAGAATTCATTCAGTCTCTCCGCTATCGCCTTGTCGCCTCTTAGTGCTCCTTTAACCCCTTTATCATCTAATGGACCAACTGACTCTCTCACAGGTTTTTTGCTACGAATGTACTTGAAAATGTATTTATTTTGCGTTTTTGCTCCCGCAGCAAGCTTCTTCTCAAATTCTCTCTTTGCCTGCCTTATCAATGCCTTGCATTTGACTTGCCAGTGCTTGTGCTGTTTCCAGGTTTCGTCGTTTGGCTCTTTTTTCCATTTCCTGAAAGATGCTTTTTTGGCAACAACAGCCTCTCTGACCTCACCTTTAAACCATGCTAGCAGTTTTTGGACTTCCTTCCACTTTTCTTAAAGCGTGGAATACAGCTGGTCTGGGCTTCCAAGATAGTATTTTTCAACAACACCCAAGCTTGATGTACGTCTTTAACCTTTGCAACTGCTCCTTTTAGTTTTTTCTTAACTGTTTTCCTCATTTTATCATAGTCTCCCTTTCGAAAGTTAAAAGGTAGTACTGTGGATTTCCTTACTATCCCTCCTCCACTAATTAAATCAAAGGCGATCGATCATGCTATGATCACTATTGCCAAGTGGCCCCAACACCCTTATCTCTTGCACTAGATCTGGTGTTCCACTAACGACTAGTTCTAATATGGCTTCCCCTCTGGTAAATAGTTAAACCATTTTGGTTTGTAAAACTGTTCTATGTAACTGGTTTGTTTAAATATAAACCACTTCTGATCTCTGGAAGGGGCAGTATAGAAAAACTGTTTAAATAAATACATACATAAATAAAAAGCAAACAATAGGGCAGATAGGGCTTATCCTTGAGGGAGACCTTTTGTTTGGTAATAGGTGCTAGAACATTGCTGGTCAATTCTCACTTGTTGTGAGATATGATGTAAACCATTTTAATGTAGTGCCATATAAACCAATTTTTTGTAGTCTTTGAATTAGTAAGCTATGGTTAATAGAATCAAAGGCCACTGCAATATCAAGAAATATTAATGTGAATGCCTGATTGATATTATCTATTTATTTTATGATATTATTGTATAAAAAGAGTAATAGAGTTTCTACACTGTGAAATGGCCTAAAACCTTATTGGTGGTTGTCTAGAGGAGCATGCTGTTCAATATGGTCTTGGAGTTGATTATGGATGTTTTTCTCTATTCTGGCCAGAAATGGTAGACTGGAAATTGGTCTGTAGGATGAGGGGCATTTTTTGTCAAGTGTTTTTGCTTTAGAATAGGGCATATTATTGCTTTTTTAAAGTCTCTGGGTATTTGACCATGGGTGAGGGACAAGTTGAACATCGTTAGAATGATGGGAGCTAGTTCATCACGGGAGGCTTTGATCCAGGCTACAGGGCATGGATCAATGCAGGATGTTGTTGTAGTCATATTTGAGATGATCTTTTTGAGGGGTTCAAGGGAAGCCTGATTGAACTCTGACCATATTTCAGTGAGAGTCTCCGTGTTATGAGAGAGCTATGGAGTGGGGTCATTCAGGAAGTTGAGTTTCATCATGTAATGGTCTGCAAGAATCTGAGGGGAGATGGCTTGTGACTCAATGATGTCATTTGGTTGGTTTGTTAGTGATTTTATTATCGCAAATAGCTCCCTTGGTTTGTTTAGAGATTTCATAAGGAGCTTAGTGTGATATTATTTCTTTAAGTTGTTTATATGTTGATGGTATTTTGATAGTGCTGCTATTTCTATTTTATTTTATTTATTTATATTTCTATTATATCTCTATTTTCTGTTTTAGCTGATCACTAGATATATTCTAGTTTTCTCAGTTGTCTTTTTAGCAATCATGTGTCTTGGATGTACCATTGTTTTAAGGTATTCAGTCTTGTATTGTGTCATGGTTGAGGTCTAGATGCAATCTTGGAGATACTAGTGTTCCAATTTTGTAGTAGTTCATCAAGATCATTTGTATTTGTTTCAATGCAGTCTAGTAGGTGTTTTGTGAAGGAATCTTTTTCAAAGAATCTAAATTTTGGGTATTGTTTTATCAGGTGTTTGCTTGATTGGTCATGGTAATGTTCTGCCCATATGGAGAATTCAGTTAGATGATAGTCAGACCATAGGACTCGAGTTATTTGTGGGTGGTTATTAGATTGCATATAAATATCTTGTGGAAGGAATACAAGGTCCAGAATATTCCCTTTGTTATGGGTAGGGTCCTTTATAATTTGTCTATAGTGTAGATCTTCCATGGCATTTAAAAATGATGCTGTTTGTGTCTGTTGTAGTGAGGTTAAGTTAAAGTTGCCCAATAGGATTATCTTTTTCTTACATGACATAGTACAGTTTCTAAAATATTTGTAAGGCAATTGGGATCAGTGGTTGGTGGTCTACAGAGAAGATAGAATGCCATGTACCTATTTTCGGTACAGATACGGTATTAGACAGAGTTGACAATGCATTTAGAGACTTTTTTATGATGATAAGAACTCGGGGTGTGTGATATACATCATAGTTGCTGTTTCTTATTTGATTCAAGAGTACATTGCGTTGGAGAGCCAGGTTTCGGTAATAAAAATTATATCAGGATTAGCATCATGTATATAGTCCAATATGATTGGGATTTTTTTCTTTATTGATCTAGCATTTTTGTATGAGCATATCAGGACTGTATGCTTATAATTGTCTTGCTGGTTTGTTAGAACCCATAGGAGTGATATTGATTAGTCTTCGGGAGTTAGTATTGTTGTGGGCTGTGTAGGCTGGTTTATATAGTGGTAATACCTTGTGTTCTACATTATGTAATTGTGTTATTGGGATAGGATGGGATGGTTATGTGCATAGGTAGTTGGGCGTTTAGATTTAGGGTAAGGCAGGATAGTAGCAATGTGCAAAATATTATGCCAACAATTATATGAGGGTTCATTTTTGTTGTATGCTAATAATGTTAACACAGTATAAATTAATCCAAAAGTTAGATTAGGATACACTTTAAGGATAAGCAGATAATACAGCCATTCCGATATAGTTTAAGTTGAGAGATGGATTAGACCACAATTTATCACAATCCAACCCTAGATTAGGATATAATTTAGGAAAATTGTAAAGATTAGGATACCATGTAATTTTCGGCAGTGAAATTGAGATATTTATTTATTTATTTACAGTCTCTTATATACCGCACTATTCAGCATCAGCGCGGTTCACATGGAACAAAAAATGCTCAGTACAATTAACATGTAAGAGTTTACAGATAACAGGGCAAGAAACTTGGATAACAGGGGTAAACTATTTACAGAATTTGCTACATAAACTTGTATAACAGTGGCAAACTATTTACTGGTAATAAGCTCTATGCAGATTAACTGTAGGATTTATACAACAAATTATGAATACAACTAAAAGACAGTGGTACTTCTGATGAACTAACCTCAATAAGATCTAAGATTATTGTGTCTTAGTTGAGTCTTGTGGTTTGTCCAGTATCAGCCTAATGACCATACCAAAGGGCCCTCTGGCGAGGCCCTCAGGTGTGGGCCTGCCAGGCGTGGGCTCACCTGATCTGGCGCTGCTTTAACATGGAGCTGAGTCCTTCCTCTTGGGCCCATTGGCCTTGGATGAGGGAGGCAGGGAGGAGCTTTGTTACCCACTCCTCTCACCTGATGCTGATCGGGGCTGCAGAAATGCTGGAAAGGGCTTTGCTCTCCCTCTGGCACTGCTTTAACACTGAGCTGAGTCCTTCCTCTTGGATCCAATTGGCCTTGGATGTGTAGGCAGGGCTCGCCTACAAAGTATCCCAAATATCACCAATTGCCTGGGCACATGGGAGCCGTACACCAGGAAAATAAAAACTCAGATCACAGTCACTTGTCAGCAAAACTCTTTTATTTGGTACAAGCAAAAAAGCTGTAAGCACAGATATACAAGTGTCTGTCTGAGGGATCTGAGTGCAGGCAACGTTCACTGCCTCCACAACGGTGAGAGAGAAGGTTGCCCCTGATACTCTATAGTTGCTTTCTTATATACCCCTCTGTCCCAAAGTTCCAGAAAGCTCTGCATAAATTCTTATGTCATTTGCAGCTTTCTGCACAAAGTTCTCCCTCTGGGACCCCTCCCCTGTTCATCAGGTCTCGCAGCTGAAGTTTCAAGGTCTGCTTATCTTTGCTGCTTTCTGCAGCCCACCGCCTCCTTCCTGTGTTCTGTACATGTTATTCCATTTCTTGGCACTGTTTGTAATCTTCAAGGCTCAGAGTATGTGTGTTCTTTGTTTCTAGCTTGGTCTGTATTTTCTTGCTGGGCCCAAACTCTGCACACTCCTTTCCAAAGTATGGTTACCCAGACTCTTTCATAGTAGGCCGCATATACTCTGTCTTGTAGCCCACATACTGTTTCTTCTGTGCCAGCCATATGTTGCAGTGTGCATTTCTCAGGCAAGGGTGCAGTCATATACAGCAAACATATAAAGCAGACCTAAGTCAATTATCCCTTCAGATGCGGGGGGCAGGGGGGGCTTCTTTACCCGCTCCTCTCACCCAATGCCGATCAGGTTGCAGGAGATAGTTGCAGACAGTATTGAGTCTTCATCCTAGAATCAGCATCCTCCGTTGAATTGAGCTAGAAAGGATCCTATTTCTGCAAATGATGTGATATGTCACTGTTGCTAAGATGGCTCATTACTTTCCATTTACTAATAGCCTTCCTACAGTAAATGCATTCTATATACCTCATAATTCCAACCACACCTTAAAATGCCTTTGCACTTTCTGAAAGGGCCGAAAATAGCTGCTGCTACTGGACCTGGAGCTGAACACAGAAACATAGAAACATGACAGCAGAAAAAGACCATGCGGCTTATCTAGTCTGCCCTTCCATATCAACTATTATAATCCCCTTTTTTCTTTAGAGATCTTCTGTGTTCGTCCCATGCTTTCTTGAATTTAGATACTGTCCTCATCTCTACTAGTTCCACTGGGAAGCTATTCTATGCATCTACCACTCTTTCCATAAAGAAATATTTTGGCATATTACTTCTGAGTCCATCCCCTTTCACCCTCATTGTATGTCCTCTTGTTGCAAGCTTGCTTTCATTTGAAAGAGGCTCTCCTCATGTACATTTATGCCATGGAAGCATTTAAACGTCTCTCTCATATGTCCTCTATCCCATCTTTCCTCTAAAATAAAGATATTGAGCTCTTTAAGTCTCTTCCCATATGTTTTATAATGAAGACCACTAACCATATTAGTAG
This sequence comes from Ichthyophis bannanicus, assembly GCA_033557465.1. NCBI lineage: Eukaryota > Metazoa > Chordata > Amphibia > Gymnophiona > Ichthyophiidae > Ichthyophis > Ichthyophis bannanicus. The sequence goes on from CM066031.1 coordinate 1,044,951,181, forward strand.
CACCCTCTGCACCGACTCCATCCTGTTTATATCCTTTTAAAGGTGTGGTCTCTAGAATTGCACACAATATTCCAAATGAGGTCACACCAGATGTTCTATCACCTCCTTTCTGCTGGCCAATCCTATCCCTATGCACCCAAGTAACATAGTAACATAGTATATGAAATCAGATAAAGCAGCATGGTCCATCTAGTCTGCCCAGCAAGGTGGCAAGAGTAGGTGTACTTGCAACTCCATGCAGGTCACCCATCCCCATGCCTTTCTTTAGGGGTGTATCCACTGCTCCAAGCAGGTCACACCTATTTGTTGAGATATAAGTGATAGTTCAGTTTATTTTGATTTTATCCTGTTGCAATAAAGGGATCCACTGAATCCGTCCCATGCCATTTTGAATTCTGCCACTATAATTGCTCCCACCACTTCCATCGGCAGAGCATTCCAAGCATCCACCATCCTTTCAATGAAAAAGTATTTCCTAATGTTGTCTTTCAGTATCCTTCTGTCTTTTGCTACTGCCTTTTTTACCTGTTTACTCACTTTAAGATCATCAGAAACAATCACACCCAGGTCCTGATCTTTTTTCGTGGGCAGAAGTACTTTGCCCTCAAAACCATACTGCTCCCTTGGAATTTTGCCGCTTAAATCTCTGCTGCCACATGTGCACTAGGTGCAAGGAACTCTTGGCTCTCAGGGAATGAGTCTGATCTCTGGAGGCTAGAGTATAGGACTTCGAGGACATAAGGAAGACAGAGAGCTACATAGACGATACCTACAGGGATGTAGTACTGAAGTCCCACCTCCAGTCTGGCAGCATCCCTGTTGCCATGGAGAACAGAGACACGTGACAGAAGAGCATCACCCTGGGGTGGCAGGAAGTGATCCTGTAGCCAGGAACTGTCCTTCAGGTGATGTAAAACCCTCTCACACCAAGGAGGTTTCTCCAGGGCCATGTGCACACGAGGGAAGGGTTAGGACAGCCGTTATAGCTGGTGATTCGATCATTAGGCATGTAGAGAGCTGGGTGGCTGGTGGACATGAGGATCACCTGATAACATGCTTGCCTGGTGCGAAGATAATGGACCTCACGCACCATCTAGACAAGGTCTTAGATAGTGCTGGGGAGGAGTCTGCTGTCTTTATACATGTTGGTACCAATGACATAAGAAAATGTGGTAGGGAGGTTCTGGAGGCTAAATTTAGGCTTTTAGGTAGGAAGTTGAAATTCAGAATTTTCAGGGTAGTGTTCTCCGAAATGCTTCCCATTCCACGCGCAGGACCCAAAAGGCAGAGCCCCGGAATCTCAATGCATGGATGAGACGATGGTACAAGGATGAGGGTTTTGGATTTGTTAGGAACTAGGGAACATTCTGGGGAAAGGAGGGGTTCTTCCGAAGGGATGGGCTTCACCCTAACCGGGATGGAACCAGGCTGCTGGCATTAACCTTTAAAAGGGAGACAGAGAAGCTTTTAAACTAGATAATAGGGGAGCGCATGGTTCAGAACAATGTATCCTTGAAGGAGACTACCAAAAGAATGAAGTTTGGGCATATCACCAGAGAGGTTCCAATAAAGACAAAAGTAGCCTAAATGCTGTTGAGTATGGAACAGACAGAGCTTAAAGATTCCATATTCCCCCTGTCTACCAGTAAGACAGATTAATATGAATAAAATACAGTCTTAAAATGCTTGTATGCAAATGCTAGAAGTCTAAAAAATAAGATGGGAGAGTTAGAATATATAGCACTAAATGAGAGGTTAGATATGATTGGTATCTCAAAGACATGGTAGAAGGAGGACAACTAGTGGGACACTGATACCTGGGTACAAACTATATCGCAATGATAGAACTGATCAAATTGGTGGAGGGGTTGCGCTCTGTTAGAGAGGGCATTGAGTCACAAAGGATTAAAGTTCTTCTGGAAAAAAAATTTGCTGTAGAATCTCTATGGATTGAAATTCCATGTAAAAAGGGGAAGGCGATGGCAGTGGGGGTGTACTATCGACTGCCTGGCCAGAATGAACAAATGAATGATGAAATGCTCAAAGAAATCAGGGAAACTAACAAAAGTTACAGCACAGTAATAATAATGGGTGATTTCAATTACCTCAGTATCAACTGGGTCAGTGTCATGGCAGGACATGCTAGGGAGATAAAGTTTCTAGATAAAATAAATGACTGCTTCTTGGAGCAGCTGGTTCATAAACTGACCAGAGGGGAAGCCATTTTGGACCTTGTCCTTAGTGGAACACCAGATCTGGTGCAAGAGATAAGGGTGTTGGGGGCCACTTGGCAATAGTGATCATAGCATGATCACTTTTGATTTAATTAATGGAGGAGGAATGGTAAGGAAATCCACAGTACTACCTTTTAACTTTAAAAAGGGAGACTATGATAAAATGAGAAAATAGTTTAAAAAAAACAACCTAAAAGGAGCTGTTGCAAAGGTTAAAGACTTGCATAAAGCCTGAGTGTTTAAAAATACAATCTTGGATGCCCAGACCAGCTGTAGACAACACTTTAAGAAAAGTGGAAGGAAGTACAGAAAACTGCCAGCATGGTTTAAAGGTGAGGTCAGAGAGGCTGTTGTTGCCAAAAAAGCATCTTTCAGGAAATGCAAAAAAGAGACAACCAGATGAAAACCAGAAACTGCACAAGCACTGGCAAGTTAAATGCAAGGCATTGATAAGGCAGAAAAAGAGAGAATATGAAAAGAAGCTTGCTGTGGAAGCAAAAACATATAATAAAGACTTTTTCAAGTACATTCATAACAAAAAAAACTGTGAGAGAGTCAGTTGGACAATTAGATGATAGAGGGGTAAAAGGGGCACTAAGAGGGGACAAGGCCATAGCGGAGAGACTGAATGAATTATTTGCTTCGGTCTTTACTGAAGAAGATGTAGGGATGTTACCCATGACTGAAGTGGTATTTAAAGGTGATACTGCAGAAGAAATGAAAGAAGTATTACAACTATTTGATAAACTGAAGAGTAGCAAATCACCTGGACCGGATGGTATACATCGAAGGGTGTTGAAAGAACTGAAATTTGAGATTGCAGACCTGCTATTAGTCATCTGTGAACTATCATTAAAATCATCTGTAATACCTGAAGATTGGAGGATGGCCAATGTAACGCCAATTTTTAAAAAGGGTTCCAGTAGTGATCTGGGAAAGTACAGGCCAGTGAGCCTGACATCAGTACCAGAGAAAATGGTAGAAACCATAATAAAGAACAAAATTACTGAACATGTAGATAGTCATGGCTTAATGGGAGACAGCCAACATGGCTTTAGACAAGGAAGATCTTATTTATTTATTTAACAGTTTTAAATACCGTCTTTCTTTGATTCAAGACGGTTTACAATGAACATAACGTAGCAGCGTGCTAAACTATTTCACAACTGTTTTACAAGGAATGGAACATTTAAACATGAGTAATATGATGAAACAATAACTTTTGCCATGGGTATATGACACTAATGAGAACTATTTACATATTTACAGTTATCCGTGGGGTCGTCAGGGTGATCAGATAGGTGGAGATATTAAGGGGAGGGTGGAGCAGGGGAAAAGTGGGAATAGGAGCAAGGGCATTGGAGGGGAGGATTAAGGTGGCAGGGAATAGTGTTCTCAGAAGAGGTGGGTTTTAAGTCTCTTTCGGAATTCAGCATGGTCAGAGCAGTTCCGTAATTCTCCTGGAAGTGCGTTCCATAATGAAGGGGCATAAAGGGAGAAGTTCCTGCTACAGGTGGCCTGCTTGCAGATTTTCTTTAGTGATGGAATGATCAGAAGGTTTTTGGTATTGGTGGGATGCAATCTAGTATTATTGGGATTGGATAAAAGTGTTGAAAGGCATGGGGCGGAGAATGATTTTATGACTGAGAGTGATTGCTTTAAATTTTATTCTGTGTAGAATGGGGAGCCAGTGGAGATCATGGAGGATAGGAGTTATGTGTGACCGTCTAGGGTTACTTGTGATTAGCCGGGCTATTGTGTTCTGTGCCATTTGGAGGGGATGTATACTGTTTTTGGGAAGGCCCTGATAAATGAGATTACAGTAGTCAAGCATAGGTGTGGTGAGGGCTTGGCAGATAGTACGAAATGAGTCAGGGTTTAAGAGCGGTTGGAGGTTTCTAAGTGTTCGCAATTTGGCATATATTGTGTTTGAAGTTTTTCTTATCTGTTCACAGAATGTGAGGTTCTGGTCAAGAATAAGGCCGAGATATTTGATTTGTTTTTTTATAGGGAGGGTAAAATCTCCAAGAGTGAGAGTAGTCGTAGGAGTGTAGGAGGTGCTGGTGAACATTTGGAGTGCTTCTGCTTTTGATTGGTTGATTAATAGATTGTGATGACTGAGCCAAGTCTTTATATCTGTAAAGCATTTGCTTATAATCGTGATGTTAGGGTTTGTTATATTGAAAGGAGTGAAGAACATGATGTCATCTGCGTATTATTGGTAATGGATTTGGTGGTTTTGGAAAATCTTGCATATGGGTTGGAGGAAGATATTAAACAGGAGAACAGATAAGCTGGATTCTTGAGGAACTCCCTGTTTTAGTATGAACGGTTGGGATGTTTTGTTACCTAAGCAAACCTATTGTGTTCTGTTTTCTAGGTAGGATTGGAACCAGTTCAGAGTTGTGTCTCTGAGACCAATTTCATAGAGTCTATCTAGGAATTGGTGGTGGTGAAGTGAGTCCAAGGCTAAGGATATGTCGAGAAATATGAGTAGGCATCCTTGAGTGGGATTCTGGGTGTATAAGGTCACAGTGTCTAAAAGGGATGTTATAAGAGTTTCAACTCCGTGGTTCTTTTTGAAACCATGTTGGAATATGTCAAGGGGGGAATGATCATCTATGAAGTTCTGAAGTTGGGTTTGTACTATTTTTTCGGTTATCTTTGCAAGGAAGGGGGATGCTTGAGATGAGTCTTTAAGAAGTAGGTAAGGTGGAGTCTAGTTTTGATCCTTTTAGGATGGGGCAGATTGAGGCACATTTTAGAGATGTTGGGACAGAGCCAGGGAGGTTTGTACTATGTGAAGTATGAATGGGCTGATGGAGCCTTTTGTGGTCTTAAGCCAGGATACAGGGCATGGATCTAGAGTGGAGGTTGAGGTGTTGAGGTCTTTGATGACCTTGGTTATGTTTTCTATTGTGAGAGAGTCAAATTCAATCCAGGTATCTGAAGGGGATGCAATATTGTGGGGATTTATTGTTTGGGGGTTAGTTAAATGGAGGGGTGGGTGGAATTTTGAGTTGAGATAGTTGGCTATGGTTTGAGGGATTATTTTAGGTATCTGGTCCTGTTGAGGAGGTTCACCTATTAGGGATTTAGTGATGGAAAAGAGTTCTCTGGGTTTATTTAGGGAACGCTTGATTGTATTTTCATAGTATTCTTTTTTGTGTCAGTGTTTCTGAGCAATAAAATCGGAGCTTTTCTGTGTAGCTGATCTGTGTGCTTGGGTTGCGAGAACATCTCCAGCAACATTCTAGTCATCTGAGTTCTCTTCTTAGGTCTCTTAGTTTGATAGAATACCAAGGAGCTCCTTTTTGTTGCTTTTGTGAGTGTTGTTTGGGGGGGGGGTAGTAGTGCAGTGGAAGTGAGGATTTCTTTCCATTCATTGATATGAGAGTCAAGGTTCATTTGCTTGTTGTTTAGTAGCTCCAATGCAGGAATTACTTGTTCAAGGAAAGTGTCAGCATTGAATTGTTTGAATTTGTGGGTAGATTGGGCTGGGGTAGCTTGAGGTCTTCTGTGTAGGGGGTAGGAAAAGGAAAAGAGGATGAGTGAGTGGTCTGACCATGGTATTGGGTGTATAGTACGTACAATCTGCCTGGTGGCTAAGGTATGTTGAGGAATGAATATTAGGTCAAGAATGTTGCCCTTGGTGTGGGTGGATGATATTAGGATTTGGGAAAAGTGTAGGGTGTCCATTGCTTGGAGGAATGTGGTGGCTTGTTTCTGAGAGGTTGAGTGGAGATTGAGGTCTCCTAAGATTGAGTGGTCATGACTTAGGTTGGGGGGACCAGGCTGCCTTGAGTATTGTGGGGAGGTCAGTTGTATCAGTCTGAGGTGCCCTATAGAGAAGGTGTAGTGAGAGTCTAGGGTTGGCGACTCGGATGGCATCCATGCCTAGGGTAGAAATGGATTCAACTGTGGAGAAGTGTAGGTCAGACCTTGAAATTACAGTGTCTCCACCACCTCTGCTGGCTTTTCTGTTACAAAGGTTGATTAAGTAAGTGGCGGGACAGAGTCGGTTTATTAGTACAGAGTCGGTTTCATGGAACCAAGTTTCTGTGAGACATAGGATATCCAGGTTATGGTCAAATATTAGGTCTGCAATTAGGGGGCTCTTGTTCCGAGCTGAGCGGACGTTGATCAGTGCACATTTAAGGGGAGGGTGGAGGTAGTCTGGGGGAGGAGTGGTGGTGTGGTTGGTAATGGTGGAGATTTTCTTGAGGTTGCAGTTCTGGTTGTGGTGGTTTGTGTATGTGTGGGGTAGCCAGTTTGGTGTGTGTGTGGGTATCTCAACGAGTGGATTATTGGGATTGGGACATTGTGTTTCACTATCAGAGCATATAAAAGGAGGGAGATCTTGTCTTACTAATCTGTTATGTGTTTTTGAAGGTGTGAATAAACAGGTAGACAAAGGTGAGTTGGTTGATATAGTGTATCTGGACTTTCAGAAAGCCTTTGACAAGGTCCCTCATCAGAGACTTTTGGCAAAACTAAAAAGTCATGGGATAGGAGGCAGTGTACTATTGTGGATCAGGAACTGGTTAAAAGATAGAGAGCAGAGGGTAGGGCTAAATGGCCAATTTTCCCAATGGAGAAAGGTGAATAGTGGAGTACCCCAGGGATCTGTGCTGGGTATATTGATTTTTGACATATACATAAATGACCTGGAAAAGGGAATAACAAGCGAGGTTATCAAATTTGCAGATGACACAAAACTATTTAAAGTTGTTAAAACCCAAGAGGATTGTGGAAAATTGCAAGAGGATCTTGATAAATTGGAAGACTGGGCATCAAAATGGTAGATGAAATTTAAAGTGGACACTTGCAAAGTTATGCACCTAGGAAAGAAAAACCCAAACTATGGTTACACGACGCAGTGTTCCACATTGGGATCCACCACCCAGGAAAAAGATTTAGGTGTCATCATAGATAACATATTAAAACCTTCCGCCCAGTGTGCAGCGGCTGCCAAGAGAGCAAATAGAATACTAGATATCAAAAGGAAAGGAATGGAAAATAAAACAAAGGATATTATATTGCCTCTATATCGTTCCATGGTGCGACCACACCTTGAATATTGTGTGCAATTCTGGTCACTGTATCTTAAAAAGGATATAGCGTTATTAGAAAAGGTACAGAGAAGAGCCACCAAAATGGTAAAGGGGAAGGAAGGATACCCCTATGAAGAGAGGCTGAAAAGGTTAGGGCTCTTCAACCTGGAAAAGAGACGGCTGAGGGGAGATATGACAGAGGTCTATAAATTAAAGAATGGAGTGGAACGGGTAAACGTAGTTCGATTGTTTACGTCATCAGAATATAGAAAGACTAGGGGACATGCAATAAAGCTACAGGGTAAACTATTTAAGACTAATAAGAAAAATATTTTTTCACTCAATGTGTAATCAAACTCTGGAATTTGTTACTGGAGGATGTAGTAAAAGCTGTTAGTGTAGCTGAGTTTAAAAAAAGGTTTGGACAAGTTCCTGGAGGAAAAGTCCATAAACCATTATTAAAAGCGACCCAGGATATCACTGCTTGACCCAATACAAGCATTGTGGAACCTGTGTCTTTTGGGGAAACTGCTAGGTACTTATGATCTAGATTGGCCACTGTTGGAAACAGGATACTGGGCTTGATGGACATTGGTCTGAGCCAGTATGACATATCATATGTTTTTATGTTCTATTCAGACCCAGTGTGTTAGACCTTCACAAAATGGGTCTCCTGGCCCTTCCTCCAGTCCAGTTAAAGCTTCTTCCTTGCCCAATTAAATTTCCTACCTTTGTATGGTTTGCCTTGAAACAAACTCCTGGCTCCATGGGCCTCCCTCCCTCCTGCAGCCTGCTAGGCTTTTAACCTCTTTCTGTCAGCTATGCCCTCCCAGCTGCAGGCTCTCTTGCCCTGTTGATATTCCTTCTGGAGAGGGACAGGCAACACTATATAGACCCCATCACAACACCCTAACGACTTTATAATATTACCGCTTCTATGTGTTAGCCTATTTTATAAAATACATGTGCACGTTTCAGCTCTGCCACAGCTCTTTCTAAACCATGCTCCCAGCTATGCCTCCACATGGCCCAAGTAAAGTCAATGTATTTTATCTTGTGCTTTATTTTTATGCATATTTAATTGCATGCAGTTTTATTAGAGCTCATTACATGTGGTTTACATTTGGAAAAAGCTTTATAAAATTAACTGCATTGCAAGCATGGTGCAATTCAGTTTGATTAAGAGTGATGGGCAGCTACAGGAATGACAATTAGAAAGATAATTACAGTTGCCTGTTTTTGGTGAAGTACAGTGGAGGTTCCTTATTTATCTTAAAATGGTAAAGGATAATCAGTTTTAATGAAAATGCACTGTTAAATGCTCAAGTAAGAGAACAGCAATTATTTGATGACTATTACTGAAAGAAAAACATGAAAAGCCAGTCTATCTTCTGCTTACTTTTGGTAAAATTAAATTAATATTTTACATAATATTTCAGAAGCAAGCATCCATGATTGAACTTGAATGCCACATAAATTAGATAAATTTAAGAACAGTTGCTAGAAAGCCTTGTCTTCTAGTTATAATATTTATTGGCTTTCTTGGAAGCTGCTGACATTATGAGGCTGTGCTTGAGAAATAGCTGGAAGTAGTTGGAAATCTCCATCTCCAGCAGCAAATCACTGTCTTCATCAGGGGCGGCCCAAGGGGGGTGCGGGGACATGTGCGGAGACTCGGTGCGGGGCCTCATTTGCATAAGTGGCCTTATTTGCATAAATATTTGCATAATGTTACCATACACTAACTTTTAGTAAACATGTCTCTTAATGAGGGTATGGATAAAGAAAGACTAAAAGATTTCTACATTACTATAATCCAGTGCCAACCGCCAGGCACATTAGGAACTACTACAAACGCTGCCCATTTAGAACCCATAGCAAACCCGCCATATCCTGACAGCATTACCAGGACTCACAAAGCACCATACCCTACCTATCAAAAGGCAACACTGCAAATATTAAACCAATACATTTCAGAGAATACTGGGGAAAGAGAACAAGTGGCAATGTCAAATAGGAATTACATAAACAGAATACCTCAGCTCAGCTCAGTTACACATGCAGAACATAGACCATCATCAAACAAGGAATCACAATTTAGAAACAGGAAGGCAATAATTAAACTGGGAACCCCAAAAGCCAAACTTGGAATGTACAACACCACTGTAGAAATAAAACTATAAATTAATTTCCTCTTGTACCAAACAAAGCGCAGACGTTAATGATGCACATTTCCCAGAGCTTTCATATTCCAGTTAATAAATTCAAAATAAAGATATATCTTTCTACCTTTTGTGCATTTTTTTTCAGTTGCAATTGCTCCAGCCACTTTCTTCTGGTTTCTTAATGTTTTCTGCTAACTCTCCATCGTCTGCTGTCCATTTGTTCTTTCTTCTCTTTTCTAGTTTTTTTTTCCATTCTCTCTCTCTACATCTGCTTTAACATACTAATCTTTCTCCTTTTGCTCTTTCCTCATTCCTATTTCATCCACACAAATTTTACCCCTCCATCCTCAATCCCCACTTACTCTCCCAATAACCGGCCAATTGTAGATTTTTCATCCCTCCCACACAAAATATTTTTCCCCTCTCCATTTTACTCTCCCAGCCCCATCCCATTCTAATCCTCCCCCAACATCAGCTCCCTTCTAGTTCCAGTCTCACCCAGCATCCATTCCCTTCTAGTCCCTGCATCAGCCCATTTCCAGTCCTACCCCCCATCAACCCATTTCCGGTCCTGGCTCCGCCATCCATTTTCAGTCTGAGTCCCTTCATCAGCTCATTTCCAATCCTAGCCCCCCCATCAGCCCATTTCTAGTCATTTCCTAGCCCCACCATCAGCCCATGTCAAATCCTAGCTCCCCTCCACTCAGCCCAATTCCAGTCCAAGCCCCCCCATGAGCCTACTTCCAGTTCTAGCCCCTCCATGAGTCCATTTCAATTCAATCCCCCCCAACAGCCCATTTCCAGTACCAGTCCTAGCCCCCCATCAACCCACTTCCAGTCCTAACCCCCCATCGCCCCATTTTCAGTTTAAGCCCCCCCTATAACCCATTACCAGTCCTAACCCCCCATCAGCCCACTTCCAGTCTTAACCCCATCAGCCCATTTCAAGTCAGCCCCCCATAGCCCACTGCCAGTCCTAACCCCCCCCATCAGCCCACAGCCCATTACCAGTCCTAACCACATCAGCCCACCTCAAGTCCTAACCCCTCCCCATCAGCCCATGTCCTTTCCTAGCCCCCCCATAGCCCATTATCAGTCCTAATTCCCCATAGCCCATTACCAGTCCTAACCCCCCCCATCACCCCATTTCCAGACAGCCCCCATCAGCCCACAGCCCATTACCAGTCTTAACCCCCCCCAGCCCATTACCAGCCCTAACCCCCCATCACCCCATTTCCAGACAGCCCCCATCAGCCCACAGCCCATTACCAGTCTTAACCCCCCCATAGCCCATTACCAGTCCTAACCCCCCCAACAGCTCACAGCCCATTACCAGTCCTAACCCCTCCCCATCAGCCCATTTCCTGTCCTAGCCCCCCATAGCCCATTATCAGTCTTAACCCCCCCATAGCCCATTACCAGTCCTAACCCCCCATCACCCCATTTCCAGACAGCCCCATCAGCCCACAGCCCATTACCAGTCCTAGCGCCCCATCACCCCATTTCCAGACAGCCCCTATCAGCCTACAGCCCATTAACAGTCTTAACCCCCCCATAGCCCATTACCAGTCCTAACCCCCCAACAGCTCACAGCCCATTACCAGTCCTAGCCCCCCCAGCCCATTATCTGTCCTAGCCCCCCCAGCACATTACCAGTCTTAACCCCACCAGCCCATTAGCTGTCATAAGCCATCATCACCCTTTCCAGACAGCCCCCATCAGCCCACAGCCCATTACCAGTCTTAACCCCCCCACATAGCCCATTCACAGTCCTAACCCCCCCCAACAGCTCACAGCCCATTACCAGTCCTAGCCCCCCCAGCCCATTATCTGTCCTAGCCCCTCCCAGCCCATTACCAGTCCTAACCCCCCCATCACCCCATTTCCAGAGAGCCCCCTTCAGCCCACAGCCCATTACCAGTCCTAGCCCCCCCTAGCCCATTATCTGTCTTAGCTCCCCCGCAGCCCATTACCAGTCTTAACACCCCCCCAGCCCAGCCCAGCCCAGCCCCAGTCTTAACACCCCCCCAGCCCAGCCCAGCACCAAACAGCCCCCCCCCCCATATCGGCTTATGGCAAATTTAAAATTTAAAAAAACCCCTGGCTCTGGCTGCTGCCGCCGCGGCAACGGCAGAATAGAGTGTCCCGCGGGGCCCCCTCTCCTCGCTGAGCCTCTCTGCAAGGGCTTTCAGATTCGTGAAGGGAGAGTGTCTCTCTCGCGTCTCTGTTAAGCCCGCAGGGGCTAATGGGAAATTTCCCATCAGCCCCTCGCGTCTAAAGGGGCAGATGGGAAATTTCCCATTAGTCCCTGCGGGCTTAACAGAGACGCGAGGGAGACACTCTCCCTTCGCGAATCTGAAAGCCCTTGCAGAGAGGCTCAGCGAGGAGAGGGGGCCCCGCGGGACACTCCATTTTGCTGCGGAGGCCGCGGCAGCAGCCAGAGCCAGCTTTTTTTTTTTAATATAATTTTTTTTAAAAAAGCAGAATGTTCTTTGCGCGGGGCCCCCTGAAACGCGGGGCCCTGTGCAAAGAACATTCTTGCTCAATGGACGGGCCGGCCCTGGTCTTCATAACAAAAGTACATGAGGCAGCTCTAGGCATGTGCGGGATGCTTTGCTGGCTAGCTGACATTTGGCGCAACATTTCTGCCTGCTCCTGGCTGCTGTCTGGCTCTCTACCACTCCTGTCCTCCCCCTGATTTCTCTGTGTGTCCACCTGGAATGAGCTTTTCCTGGACCCACCTTTCCAAGCCCTGGAATCTGGTGATCCATTCACTTGTCTCCTACTCTTTGTGTTCCTTTCGTCCTTAGCATACTCCCTGCATACTTAGGATGTGCAGAGAAACATTTCCTGTGTTTTCAGTTTGTTTCATTTTATTATATTTCAATTTAATACATTTTCATTTCAAGGTGATTATGTTAATTAAAAAGGAAGCTGTGGCTGCTGCCCAATTGAAAAGCACAGCTGAAAGGTTACCCGAAATTTTAGGCAAATAACATAGTAACATAGTAAATGACGGCAGATAAAGACTAGTATGGTCCTTCTAGTCTGCCCAGTAAGATGGCAAGAGTAGGCGCACCTGCCGCTCCATGCAGGTCACCCCTCCCCATGTCATTAGATAGTTAAGTTTATTTTGATTTTATCCTGTTGCTGTAAAGGGATCCACTGTGTCTGTCCCATGCCATTTTGAATTCTGTCACTGTTTTTGCCCCCACCACTTCCATCGGGAGGACCTTCCAAGCATCCACCACCCTTTCAGTGAAAAAGTATTTCCAGACATTGCCTTTCAATTTACCACCTTGCAGCTTTATGTTATGCCCTCTAGTTTTACAGATTCCCCATCTTTGGAGGAGGTTTGTTTGTTCATTAATTCTCTTTAAGTATTTAAAGGTGTAAATCATATCTCCCCTGTCCCTCCTCTCCTCCAGAGTGTACATATTTAGGCCTTCAATAAAAAACCCAACTGTCTTTTTCTTCTCACAGTCAGAGGTTAGCCTCAAATTATTAGCCATCTCCACCAAACTGTACCGCTGGTTATTCAATCCAGGGCCATATCTGGCCACCAGCATTGAATATCCGGGTTTGCTCCATAGCCACACACGGTGCAGAAGCTATCCAGGCAGCAGCGATATTCAGTAGCTGACTGGTTAGCCTTGGCAGCAAAAGTTAGGACAGCTTTTTCTGCGCCTAACTTTCACTGCTGAGGGATAACCGGACAGCAGCTGAATATCGCCGCTGCCCGATTATCCTCGGTTACCACTCTGGAATGCCCCCGACACACGAGCAGTTAGCATCGGGGCATATGATGGCATTACTCTGTGCTGTATCCCACTTAGGGGCATTTACATTCTTTACAACTCTGCAAACCATGTAAATGCCTTGCAATATTGGGCTCCATGTATTTAGGGTAGAAATCAATTTGCGGTATGTGCCTTACCCTTTGGGTATATATGCAGCTCGATCCTATCAGATACTGCACTGATTTGGACCCTGACTCACACCACTGGCAACATGGATGTATTTAACACAACCCATTGAAGTGGTGTTAAGTGCAGACATGCTGATTTCAACACTGATGGCAAATGCATGCTGTCAGCCTCTACGCTAACTGTGATATGCAGACACACCTATGCTCTGCCCATAAACCTCTCATTTCTCTCTATTGCGCACTAAGCAGATAGCGTGGAATTAACCTCATACTCTGCTTAACACTTGTGCTGTTATTGCAAGCCATTGGCGCATGCTGAAGCCCATGTTAATAAGTAGCACAGCTTAGTAAAATGCCCTTTTGTGATTTGTCATCATGGGAGTGTGGTGGAGCTCTTGGACTCATGTGCTAGCGACTGGTATTAAACATGGATTTGTTTGAACTGGATTAGCAGCTAAACAGCTTTGGCTCTTTAGTCACTCAATGCCTGCAAACATGTAAACATGAAAATATTAGGTATTTTACCTATTTTCACAATAAGGGGAATGTTTAATAAAGTCTGCTACTGGGTACGGCAGAGTTCAGCACATGCCAAGTGCACTGTCGTAAAAAGTACCACACGTTGAAAATGCTAAAAAAAAATTCCTCTCCCTTAGCAGCAGGGGATGGGTGGAAAATGGATGGTTCTTGGGCAGAGTGTGCGCACTGCAGGTAGTTTCAGGGTTATTGGTGCAAGCTCCCCATCTATGTGGCATTTAATGTGGGCGCACTTATCGCCACCTCAGTGAGTGGCATTACTGCATCTGTGCTATTCGTGCCAAAGACGAGTGTGGTGGCGCCATACCCATTCTAGTTACATGGACACATGCTGGGCAAGCCTCCATTTACTAGCATGGGTCAAGCACCGCCCCGTGCTCATTTCTGGTGCCAACTGCATGCATTTTAGTCTACATGTCCCAAAGTGCACTTTTAGAAAGCCACTTTAGAAAGGCTTATAATAAACTTGCTCACAAAATTTGCTTCACAGAAAAGTTTATTTAAATATATTATTAATGAACTGCTACAATGCAAATTAATGCAAACAGTCCATTAAGAGCAAGAATCACAAAAATAATTGAGCAAAAAGGCTTTGTGGGTCTATTTTTTATGAGAAAAATAACTGCACATCTAAAGGTATAGTTTTTTTTTTCAAGTCTGAGAAAAATATGGCCCTTTTTTCATAGTGCAATCCTGAAACTTAAATGGCCATCTTGAAACTTCTGTTATCTGTGCTGTTCTCATGTTTTGTTTTGTGTTTCTTCATAACTACATCTAGTTTTCTTGAATCAAGCTTTTAATCAGTTAGAAAAGTAATATCCCAGGTTTATCCCGTGTGGAAAGAAAAAACCACCAGCAGATGGTCATAACCTCTTCATTCCCCTAATTCTCTTAGGGTCATGCTCCCAGTTCTTTTCTGGTAGAGCAATGTTGCAGTGTCTACAAAGTTTCCAATGGAAGAGAGGTGTATAGACATTTTCTCCCATCAGAATTACACAATCAGCCACATGCAGGGCCGGATTTACCTTGAGTGAGGCCCTACGCCAACAAAAATTGTGGGCCCCCAGCAGGGGCGGCCCAAGGGGGGTGCGGACCTCATTTGCATAAGGGGCCTCATTTGCATAAATATTTGCATAATGTTACCATATACTAACTTTTAGTAAACGTGCCTCTTAATGAGTGTATGGATAAAGAAAGACTAAAAGATTTCTACATTACTATAATCCAGTGCCAACTGCCAGACACATTAGGAACTACTACAAACACTGCCCATAGTAAACCCGCCGTATCCTAACAGCACTACCAGGACTCACAAAGCACCATACTCTACCAATCAAAAGGCAACACTGCAAATATTAAACCAATACATTTCAGAGAACAACAATACATGACCTACTGGGGAAAGAGAACAAGTGGCAATGTCAAATAGGAATTATATAAACAGAACACCTCAGCTCAGTTACACATGCAGAACATAGACCATCACCAAACAAGTAATCACATTTTAGAAACAGGAAGACAATAATTAAACTGGGAATCCCAAAAGCCAAACTTGGAATGTACAACACTGTAGAAATAAAACTATACATTAATTTGCTCTTGTACTAAACAAAGCACAGATGTTAATGATGCACATTTACCAGAGCTGACATATTCCAATTAATAAATTCAAAATAAAGAGATATTTTTCTACCTTTTGTGCATTTTTTTCAGCTGCAATTGCTCCAGCCACTTTCTTCTGGTTTCTTCGTGTCTTCTGCTAACTCTCCATCGTCTGCTGTCCATTTGTCCTTTCTTCTCTCTTCTAGATTTTTTTCCATTCTCTCTCTACATCTGCTTTAACATACTAATCTTTCTCCTTTTGCTCTTTCCTCATTCCTATTTCATCCACTCAAATTTTACCCCTCCATCCTCAATCCCCACTTACTCTCCCAATACCCGGCCAATTGTAGATTTTTTATCCCTCCCACACAAAATATTTTTCCCTTCTCCATTTTACTCTTCCAGCCCCATCCCATTCTAATCCTCCCCCAACATCAGCTCCCTTCTAGTTCCAGCCTCACCCAGCATCCATTCCCTTCTAGTCCCTGCATCAGCCCATTTCCAGTCCTAGCCATCCATCAGCCCATTTCCAGTCCTAGCAACCCCCCAACCCAATACCAGTCCTAGCCCCCCCATCACCCCACTTACAGTCCTTAACCCCCCATCACCCCATTTTCAGTCCTTAACCCCCATCACCCCATTGTCAGTTTAAGCCCCCCCTATAACCCATTACCAGTCCTAACCCCCATCAGCCCACTTCCAGTCCTAACCCCATCAACCCATTTCCAGTCAGCCCCCCATAGCCCATTGCCAGTCCTACCCCCCCATCAGCCCACAGCCCATTACCAGTCCTAACCCCATCATCCCACCTCGTTTTAACCCCCCAGCCCATTTCCAGTCCTAGCCCCCCATAGCCCATTACCAGACAACCCCCATCAGCCCACAGCCCATTACCAGTCTTAACCCCCCCAAAGCCCATTACCAGTTCTAACCCCCCCCAACAGCCCATTACCAGTCCTAACCCCATCAGCCCACCTCCAGTCTTAACCCCCAGCCCATTTCCAGTACTAGCCCCCCCCATAGCCCATTACCAGACAGCCCCCATCAGCCCACAGCCCATTACCAGTCTTAACCCCCCCCAAAGCCCATTGCCAGTTCTAAGCCCCCCCAACGGCCCACAGTCCTTTACCAGTCCTAACCCCATCACCCCACCTCTTGCCTTAACCCCCCCCCCAGCCCAGCCCAGTCCAGCCCAGCCCATTTCCAGCCCCAGCCCCCCAATAGCCCATTACCAGCCCTACCCCCCCCAGTCCATTTCCAGCCCCAGCCCCCCCAATAGCCCATTACCAGTCCTACCCCCTCATAGCCCCTTACCAGTCCTACCCCCCCATAGCCCATTACCAGTCCTACCCCCCCCCCATAGCCCCTTTCCTGTCCTACCCCCCCATTGCCCCTTCCAAGTCCTAACCCCCCCCTTAGCCCTTTACCAGTCCTACCCCCCCCCCCATAGCCCATTACCAGTCCTACCCCCCCCGGCCTAAAGTAAAATTTAATTTTAAAACAAAAAACTGGTGGCTGCCGCCGCGGGGGCCCCACGGGTGCCGCGGGGGCCCCGTCTACAAGCTGGTCGGGTCCGGTCCGGTCCGGTCGGGTCGGGTCTCTCTCCCTCCCTCGCTGCAGGCTGTAGGCTGCAAGCTGCGAGAGACGCGAAGGGAGAGCGTCTCCTCGCGTCTGTGTTAAGCCGGCAGGGGCTGATGGGAAATCCCATCAGCCCCAGCGGACTTAACACAGACGCGAGGAGACGCTCTATCTTCGCGTCTCTCGCAGCCTGCAGCCTGCAGCGAGGGAGGGAGGGAGAGAGACCCGACCGGACCCGACCCGACTCGACCCGACCCGACCAGCTTGTAGACGGGGCCCCCGCGGCAGCAGAGGGGGCCCCGCGGCGGCAGCCACCAGGTTTTTTTTTTAAATTGAGTTAAAAAAAAAAACTGGTTCTTTTTTTGTGGGCCCCTGCCGGCTGTGGGCCCTACGCCATGGCGTACATGGCGTATACGTAAATCCGGCCCTGGCCACATGGCTGGTAACTGTAGCTCTCCCTTACAGAATCTGACTATATTTTTTTTTTTTACCATTTTTTTATACTTTCTATGAACCATCTAGCCCATCATCCCCTGTACCAGGTCGCAACCATCAATCTCCCATCCTTAGGTTCATATTTTACAGAGTTGGTTTGTTCCTTATATGAGAGTTCAGGTTTGTAGACCTCACAAGTGATAAGCATAGTAACATAGTAAATGACGGCAGATAAAGACCAGTATGGTCCATCTAGTCTGCCCAGTAAGAAGGCAGTTGTAGGTGCACCTGCCACTCTGTGCAGGCCACCCCTCACCATGTCTTTGTTTAGGGGTGAACCCACCGCTCCATGTAGGACACCCCTATTTGTTGAGAAATTAGATGGTTCAGTTTATTTTGATTTTATCCTGTTGATGTAAAGGGATCATCTGTGTCTGTCCCATGCCATTTTGAATTCTGTCACTGTGTTCACCCCCACCACTTCCATCGGGAGGGCATTCCAAGCATCCACCACCCTTTCAGTGAAAAAGTATTTCCTGACATTGCCTTTCAATTTACCACCTTGCATCTTCATGTTATGCCCTCTGGTTTTACAGCTTCCCCGTCTTTGGAAGAGGTTTGTTTGTTCTTTATTTCTCTTTAAGTATTTAAAGGTCTGAATCATATCTCCCCTATCCCTCCTCTCCTCCAGAGTGTACATATTTAGTTCTTCAAGTGTGTGTGTGTTCATTGAGTAGGTAAAAGGCTAGATACTATATGATCTTTAGAGGAATGGCTGCTTGATTGGATGATCATGCACTAAAGTTTGAAATAAAAAATTGAGCACCATTAACCATGTGACATACTTTATGAATGAATTTGCTTGAAATACAGTTAAGTCAGTTTAACTTAATTAACTTTATTGAACTGTTGGGTTGAGCACCTGTAAGTCAAGGAAAGTTTATATGAACAAACGAGTCTTGAATTACAGCTTGATTAATTCAACCTCATTAATTTGATTGAACAAATGGTTTGATGAAATTAATTGCAGTGGTCTTTTAATGTTTCATTTCAATGATCTCTCCCTTTCGAGTCCAATAAGATGTTTGACTTTTTGTTGAAGGAGGATAAAAACAGGTTAATGATGAAAACTCTTTAGTAGCAGATTGCTTGATCCAGGGCAATGCTATTTTAAATGAAACATGTCAAAATTGTATTGACCCTATAGGTTTTTGCTTTCATTTCCGGCTTCCTCACTTTTATTAGTGTCATGGTGGGTCGATAATTACTAAAGTTATGTAGGCAGATATCTTCATCTTTGGCAAGTGATTTTATGAGGGAATAAACATAGTTTCCATTAGAAGCAACACCCTCCTGTTTGTTTCCTAATCTTGTGAATTTTGATAATCCTCTCTTTTTATGCCCTATGTTTTTCTTTCAGCTAGCAACTGGAAAAAAGTGTACTGTTGTTCTCTAGCATAAAAGACACATGTAGTAAAATGCACTAAATTTAGGGAAATGAGTTCACACATCAGCAAGCATTAAGCAAGTAATTGTATAAAGCCTTTTCTGCTTTTAAGCATGCCTTATGCGCAGAAAATAGCTATTATAAAATTGTGTGTGTGTTGGGGGGGGGGGTGTATCCACATGTAAAACGTAGGTGAGCCAAAAGATTTCACTCATATGCAATTAGCATGTAGGCGTTCGTTGGAGTTGGTGGGCAGAGCTCAGGTGGAGATGCGATATGTGCATCTACTTTCTAAAAGAAGCACCTAAGCTTATTCAGAGTTATTTTCGGAGTGGAACTGGCCAGTGAGCGTGCGTTTCTCCTCTCCCCTACAGATCACAGACACATTTGGGTAGGCTGGGGGGAGGACACAGAAGATTCTTTTCACTGGAGTTTTATCTTGATAGAGAGTGGCTGCCCTCAGATATTTTGCCCTGTAAATTACCCACTACCTTCTCCACGACTACCTTGTTAGTATTACCCTCTTTGTTACCCAGATAGCTAGTAGTAACCAGGGCATGGCGAGCGAGAGGGCAAAGAGGCTTTGGATGCTGCGTATTTAACTTTGGTCTGTGCTTCAGTTTGCTCTGTGCACAGTCAGGGACCATATGCCTTTTTCAAGCCATAACAAAAAAACAACTTTGAATATCTCTTTTAACCATCTGATGCCCCAGACATGCAAAAATGCAAAATGTTAGGTGCTTTGCCTATGTTTTTTTCTATTTATCAAGTTTTACAAAATACACCAAGCAAAACTTGGGAACAAGAAATACAAGTATTGGTCTAACAACAAGCATTACATAAAAAAGAATTATAACCCCACAACGAAAAATAACCCCAAAGACCAAATACTAAATAGTCCACAATAAGAAGGGATCCAAGGTCACAAATCCCGAGGAGTGGAAAATAAAAAAGGAAATAAATTACAAGAATAGAACAGGTGGCAAGCCCATAATACATAACTGCCCCAACAAAAAACCCCACTCCAATCCCACCCAAGTCGGCCCTACAACTTCTTTGCGTCCAAAAAGAAGCATAATTGAGAAGGTTCAAAGAAATGATATACAGAATTATGATTTACAAGGAAATCTTAATTGAAACTTTTCCCCTAGTAACACCACCTCATTACGTAATTCCAGAAATTTCTTCCTATGAACCTGTGTCCACCAGGATACATCCGGAAAAATCTGGATCTTACCCCCTAAAAAGGAAATATCCATTTTCTTAAGAAATAAACGTAACAACGCATTCTTATCCTGAAGAAAAACAAAAGAAATTAATAATGTTGCTCTGGACCCTACTGTCTCAGATGACTGTTCCAACAATGCAGATAAATCCTCCAGGTCAAATGAGTCCAAGGAAACATCAACTTGAGGAGCAGGACCTGTGGCAGTAGGACCACTAGCAACCCCCAATGGTAAATAGAAGATGATCTGTGTAGGAGGAAAACCAGCATCAGGGTAACCAAAAATGTCCTTTAGAAATCTGTGAAAAAGATTCCTAGCCAGAGAGCCAGAAACACAAGGAAAATTCAAAATCCTAAGGTTTAAAGAGTGGGAAGCATTCTCCAAATTTTCAGTTTTCCGTAGAAACAGCATCTTATCCTGTGATAGAACTCCCTGCTGCTCTTTTACCTGTTGAACACTTTGGTCAAGCACAGTCATTTTTACCTGCTGGTCAACAAGCCTCTTCTCCACACTTTCCATCTGAAGAGGAAGCGTGGTCAGAGCCTGAAACGCCACAGCACATAGCTGATGAACCGACTGAAGGGCAGTCCAAACTGAGGCCAAATTCACTTCTTGTGGCCTTTGAAGCGGAGGGAAATCCAACTGAAGATTGGAATTGGCAGCAGCAGGAGCCAAACTCCCCCGCTCTAAAACACCCATCTGAGGTGCTGGAAGCAGAGCCCCTGCTGAGAACGCCGTATCCGCCGTCTCTGCCGAGCTCTCCAGATGATTATCTCCAGCCACCACCACTGCCCCAGCAGCTACCAGAGCGGGCAGAGGGGGAGTAAAGGGGCCACTCGGACTCAGCAAAACTTCGCTGCCCAAACCGAGGCTCACCTTCGCTGCGGCTACGGGATCGTCTGCCTTTGCCACCGTGTAGGTCTCCATTGTGCGCTACCCCGCAGGTAATCCCCCCTTGCCCTTAGCCTTCCGCTTTGGCATAGGGCAAGGAGATCAATTTAAACAAAGTCTCAGTGGAGAAAAGGTAAGTGTAAGCAGAGCAGCTTAACAGCACGTCCTGCTACGACACCATCTTGGATCCCTTCTTATTTATTTATTTACATTCTCTTATATACCGCGCTATTCAGCATCAGTGCGGTTTACATTGAACAAACTGAAATTACATTGAACAGGGCATTATAACTTGGAGATAACTATTTTACAGGGAACATGGGCTATGGAGGGTTAAGTGGCTTGCCCAAGACCACAAGGAGCACCTGTGGGACTAGAAACCCCAGTCCTTCCGGCCCAAGGTTGCTGTCCTCTAGTGGGATTTGAACCCCCGACCTTCCGGCCTGAAGTACCTTGCCCCAACCACTAGGCCACTCCTCCACTTCTTGACCCACTTTGCCTATTTTTAACACAAAGCACACTCTTGCAAAGTTCAAGTATGGTTGAGGAAATATCAGATGCCCCTGTTAGTGGATCCTTGGTGCCATTTTGCACCCAGAGACAGTGCCAGCAGGCACAAGGGAGAATTGCTCCTGCTGGACTACCCGATTTAACCACCAAGGATTCAGAAGTAGGCCCTTGTGGACTCTGGGGATTACTACTACTACTAAGCATTTGTATAGCGCTACAAGTCATACAAAGTGCTGCACAGACATGTAAGAGACAGTCCCTGCTCATCAGAGCTTACAATCTAGTCAAGACAGACAACACAGAAGGTGTAGGCAGGGATAAACAAGGGGGACAGAAAAAAGAGGAGATCAGGTGAGTCAAGATCCAAAAGCAGCAGCGAAGAGGTGAGTTTTCAGCCTGGATTTGAAGATGGTTAAAGACGGTGCCTGGCGTATAGACACAGGTAGTTTGTTCCAGGCGTAAGGTGCAGCAAGGTGAAAGGAGTGAAGTCTGGAGTTAGCAATAGAAGAGAAGGGCATAGATAGAAGCAGTTTGCTAGAAGAGCAGAGTTCCCGAGGGGGGTTGTAAGGAGAGATAAGAAAAAAAAGGTAGTGAGGAGTCGCAGAGTGAATACATTTATAGGTCAGCAGGAAAAGTTTGAACTGGATGTGGAAACGGATAGGGAGCCAATGCAGTGACTTGAGAAGAGGAGTAATATGGGTATGACGAGGCTGGCAGAAGATTAGCCGAGCAGCAGAGTGTTGAACAGATTGAAGGGGAGAGAGATGATTCAAAGGGAGACCAGCAAGGAGTAGGTTACATAATCAAGACGGGAGGTGATCAAGGAGTGGATAAGCATCTTAGTAGTGTGTTCAGAAAGGAAAGAACGGATTTTGCTGATGTTATAGAGAGAGAAACAGCAGGTCTTATCTATCAGATGGATGTGTATGGAGAAAGAGAGAGAGGAGTCAAAGACAAACCCAAGATTGCGGGCCGAGGAAACAGGAAGGAGTACAGAGTTATCCACAGAGACTGAGAAAGGAGGAAGGGTGGGGGGAGGTTTTGGGGGGAAAGATAAGAAGTTCAGTCTTGGCCATATTCAGTTTCAGGTGGCGGTGAGACATCCAGACA
Organism: Ichthyophis bannanicus; assembly: GCA_033557465.1. Lineage (NCBI taxonomy): Eukaryota > Metazoa > Chordata > Amphibia > Gymnophiona > Ichthyophiidae > Ichthyophis > Ichthyophis bannanicus. Next base: position 1,044,973,898 of record CM066031.1, read on the forward strand.
GCAATGTCAGAAAGGCAGGCAGAGATCCGGGTCTGGATTGCTGGAGAGATTTCAGGCAGAGGGAGTCATCAGCATACAGATGGTACTGAAAGCCATGGGAAGAGATAAGCACACCAAGGGACTGGGTATAGATAGAGAAAAGCAGCAAACCCAAGACAGATCCTTGGGGTACACCAACTGGGAGCGGGATAGCAGAGGAGGAGCCACCAGAACACACACTGAAAGAGCGATGAGAGAGATATTTATTTATTTTATTTAAAGTTTCTTATATACCGCGCTCTATAGCATCAGCGCGGTTTACATGGAACAAAACAATCTCAGTACATTTGAAAACACGTATGAGTTACAGATAACAGGGCAATAAACTTGGGTAACAATGGTAACTATCTACAATAAAGATTGAACTATTTAGATAAAATCAATTAGCAGCGAGCGTAATTACATCAACATTTTAGTTCTTGAAGGTATGTCTTATGGAGTGGTTATGCATAAGAATCTGTCTTATGACATAATAGCATTACGGTGGCTGGAAGTACTCAGTGAATAGGTAGTGCTTGATAGCCTTCCTGAACTGCTTCATGTCTCGTATTGCCCTGATATCTGGATGAAATTTATTCCAGCATCTAGGCGCATAAGATTTAAATGCTCTGTTAATTGTTGATTGGGACCAAATTGTGGATTCACTGGGAATGACTAGGGTATTTTCAGCGAGTGGTCTCCTGGATCTTGTCTTGGGAGGTAGACTGAGGAGGTCTGAAGTCGTTGCTGGTGATAGATTATTTAGGGCCTTGAATGTGATGAGGAGAGCTTTGTAGTTAATTCTACATTCTATAGGGAGCCAGTGAAGGTCCCTAAGGATAGGCGTGATATGGTCTCTCTTTGATGCTCCAACTAGGATACGGGCCGCCGCATTCATTGCTAGTTGAAGAGGGTTAATGGTGTTCTTTGGAAGACCATGTAATACAATATTCGCATAGTCAAAGTGTGGAGTGACTATTGCTTGGAATATTGAGCGGAAGTCATTGTATTCTAGCATGGGTCTTAGGTGGCGTAATGTTTTTATCTTGAAGTAAATAGTTTTTACCGTGCTTTTTATGTGAGAGGTAAAATCCAGTCGTTGATCAAGGATCACACCTAGGTAGCGGATTGTATTTTTGATTGGGAGCTCAGCGTCCCGTCCCTTGAGGAATGCAAGGGGGGAGAAGAGCTTGTTTCTAGGAGGAGAACCAGGATAGTAGAGTCCTTAAAACCAAGTGAGGACAGGGTATCGAGGAGAAAGTTGTGGTCAACAGTGTCAAAAGCAGCAGAGAGGTCAAGAAGGATGCGGACAGTAAAGGCCCTTGGATTTTGCCAGGAACAAGTCACTGGAGACTTTGGCAAGAGCCGTTTCAGTAGAGTGTAAAGGACAAAAGCCAGACTGTGAAGGATCCAGGAGGGCATGAGAGGAGAGGAAGTTGAGGCAGCGGCAGTGAACTGCACGTTCAAGTAGTTTAGAAATGAAGGGAAGAAGGGAGATGGGTTGATAATTAGAAGGACAGGTGGGATCAAGTGAGGGTTTCTTGAGGAGAGGTTTGACCACAGCATGCTTGAAGTCTGCAGGGACTGTTGCAGTGGAGAGTGATAGGTTGAGAATATGAGAGATGGAAGGGACAATGGTGGAGGAGACGGGGCTTAGGAGATGGGTGGGGATAGGATCAGAGGAGCAGGTGGTAGCAGAGGTAGGGGAGGAGAGTTGGGGGTGAATCTGGGGAGGAGGGGAAGTAGCTGACTTTGTGAGGCACTGGAGGGTGATCTTGTGGATTTTGTCATGGAAATAGTCAGCCAGGGTTTGGGCAGAAAGGGAGGAAGGGATCAGAGGCAGAGGCACTTTGAGGAAAGAACTGAGAGTAGTAAAGAGATGGTGAGGATCAGAGGCAAGAGAGTTAGTCAGATGGACATAATAGTCTTGTTTGGCAAGAGCTACGGCTGACTGGAAAGAGAAGCATGAATTTGAAGTGTAGAAAGTCTGTAAGGGAGCGGGATTGGGGATGCCTTTGTGAGGGAGGGAGAGGTTGTCATTTAAGATCAGGAGGATGTGCTCCTTGGGGAGTCTGTACTGTGGCTTGAGGAGTGCTGAGGGAGGAAATAGTTTTTGAGGGGTTGTGTCATTGATGGTGATGGGATGGGGGGATCCTTGAGCCACCTGTTGCATTGCTAGGCATGGCCCCTATAATTTTGCAGCCTAAAGTTTATCATATAGCCCAATGCTTGGCAGGGAAAAATAATGCCTGCAATAATAGTTTGTAGTGATTACCAAAAGCTGCATTGTTCCTTTACTGCAAAAGTCACAAACTTGTAGTACAGAGTAGGGTTGCCAACTTTTTCACCGAGAAAAACCCGACACCTGTGGCTCGCCATGCTCCACCCATTCTCCGCCCCTAGTCCAACCCCTGCCCCGCCCCAAGTCCCACCCATGCTGCACCCCAGCCCCACCCACAAAAATTACCGAGGATAAGTATAGGCTAACTCCCTTGGTCAGATAATAATTAAACTGGGAACCCCAAAAGCCAAACATGAAATGTAGAACACTGGAGAAATAAAACTATAAAGTAATTTCCTCTTGCACTAAACAAAAATGCAAAGATGTTAGCAATACACACTTCCCAGACCAGACATATTCCAGTTAATAAATTCAAAATAAAAAGTATTTTTCTACCTTCTGTTTGGGCATTTTATTTTTCAGTTGCAATTGCTCCAGTCACTTCCTTCTGGTTTCTTCATGTCTTCTGTGAGCTATCCATTTGTCCTTTCTTTTTTTTAGATGTTTTCCATTCTCTCTCTATATCTGCTTTAACATACTGATCATTCTCCTTTTGCTCTTTCCCCTATTTCTTTCCTTATTCCTTTATCATCCACTCAAATTTCACCCTTCCATTCTCAATCCCCTCTTACTCTCCCAATATCCGGCCCATCGTAGACTTTTCTTCCACACAAAATGTCTTTTCCCCTCTCCATTCTCATTCCCCATCCCCATCCCCTTCTAGTCCTCCCCCAAAATCAGCTCCCTTATAGTTCTAGACCCACCCAGCATCCACTCCCTTCTAGTCCCATTCTCCCATGCCCCCACATCAGCCCATTTCCAGTCCTATTGTAGCCCATCACCCATTTTCAGTCCAAGCTCCCCCATCAGCCCACTTCCAGTCCTATTCCAGCCCCCATCAGCCCATTTCCAGTCCTAGCCCCACATATGCTCTAGTTCCATTCCAGCCCCCCATCAACCAATTTACACTCCAAGCTCCCCCATCAGCCAATTTCCAATCCTAGCCCCTCGTCAGCCCACTTCCAGTCCTATTCCAGCCCCCATCAGCCCATTTCCAGTCCTAGCCCCCCCCCCCTAATCACAGTCCATTTCTGGTCCAAGTCCCCCTATCACAGCCTCTTTCCAGTCCTAGCCCCCCCCCCACCATCACAGCCTCTTTCCAGTCCTAGGCCCCCCCCCACCATCACAGCCCATTTGCAGTCCTATTCCCCCCCCCACCATCACAGCCCATTTGCAGTCCTGGTCCCCACATCACAGCCCATTTACAGTCCAAGTCCCCCCCAACCATCACAGCCCATTTGCAGTCCTAGCCCCCCTAGTCAAAGCCTATTTCAAGTCCAAGTTCCCCCTCCCCCCCAATAGCCCAATTCCATTCCAGCCCCCCCCCCCCATAACCCATTTCCAGTCCAGATTCCCCCCATAGCCTAATTCCAGTCCAGGTCTCCCCCCATAGCCCATTTCCAGTCCAGGTCCCCCCCATAGCCCATTCCCAGTCCAGGTTCCACCCCCTCCATAGCCCATTTCCAGTCCAGGTTCCACCCCCCCCCATAGCCCATTTCCAGTCCAGGTTCCACCCCCCCTCCCCATAGCCTATTTCCAATCCAGGTACACCTCCCCCCCCTATAGCCCAAGTCCAGTCCTGGTCCCCCCCATAACCGAGTTCCAGTCCAGGTACCCCCCATAGCCCATTTCCAGTCCAGGTCCCCCCCCATAGCCCACTTCCAGTCCAGGTACACCCCATCACAGCCCATCCAGTCCTTGGCCTCCCCTCCCCCCCATCAAAGCCCATTTGTAGTCCTAGCCTCTCCCCCCCATCACAGCCCATCAAGTCCTTGGCCTCCCCTCTCCCCGACCAGCCCCGCAGCTGTCTGAGGTGCTTCAGAGGGAGCCGGGGAAGCCCGTGCGAGGCCCCGGCTCCCTCTGTACAACCGCCAGCATGAAGATCCTTTTCCTTCATGCTGGCGGTTGTTTCTGTGAAGCCGCAAATGCTGGGAAAGGTTAAAGGGCATTTTGTTAATATTTTAAATTTTTATTTTTAAATATTTTAACTTATGTTACATTTATTTGATTAATTGCCCCTGACACAGGCAGATTATGCTAAAACATGGCCATGTTGGGCTAAATAAAGTACTTCTGTGACTTTTCTGGTGATTCCTACTTCTTTTGTGGATTTTTTTAAAGTAAATACAACTTGAAAGAAAAAGTAATCAGCCAGAAAAACTACAATACCTTCCACAAGGAAGTAAACAACAAAAGAAATCATAATTATGCCCATTACTCACTAGTCCTCATACTAACAGGATCCAAGAGAAAATTAAGACATAATATAATAAATTATATAAAGGAAAAACATGTTATGCCTAACATTAGGTCATACAATATAGAAACATAGAAACCTAGAAATATGACGACAGAAAAAGGCCACATGGCCTATCTAGTCTTGAGGTGAAAATGAATCCCCCTTCAGGTACCCTTGTCTCAGGTTGGATTACTGTCTTCCATCTTGTGCTAACGTCTCCGGCTCTAGGCCTAAGTAAGAAATAGCCTGCTGACCCTTTTCACCCTGGAACTGCAGAATTAGCGGTTTGAGCTATGGACTATGCTAACATCCTGAAATCATAGAGCTAACACAATGAGAGGCTCTGAAAACTACACAGCTATTGAAACTACCACCTGGGCCTCTTGAATGAACAAAGGGGAACAAAAAAGAAGAACTTGATCAACATTAGTATCTGGAGTTAATCTGCAGGAAACAGGGCTAGCACAAGGCGAAAAAGAACTGCCATGAGAATGGGGAGACAGGATGCCACAAGGGAAAGCAGGGGGCAAGAGATTAAGGAGCAGATTTGCTTGAGAAAAAAATAGGGAACAAGAAAGAGAGGAAATCGGCTTATCAGCAATTTTGTTACAAGCCTAAAATTGAATATAAATATAGGGGAGAAACATGCATAGACAGACAACTTGCTGATCTCCACTGGAGTGAAACTGTCTCTGTCTCAGGACCCTTTACACTTAAGTCAGGTGCTTTGCTTGCTGTAGATGTATAAATACTATGTATTGCTATTGAAATTTGTACCTTATCATTTGAAAATGCGAAGCTTGTGATGTTACAGACCTGGCAAAATAAGTTTCCATGCTCTTACGGTGGCACGAGCAATTTGTTTAAGGTGGGCCCTGTATATATTATGTATGTTGGGGTGAACATTGCAGCCACAATCCCAAAAATAGAAAATCCCCAAATAATCTTAGGGGAAGCCCACGAAAACCCCAACATCTTGGTGACCCCGACGCCATTAATGTCGCGGTGACATCACAGCGCAGTGACATCACCGGGAAGTGTTCTCCCATGTTCGCCGGATGAAGCACAGGTTGAGAAGGAGGTAAGCATGATTTTGAATTCCTGCAGAAGAAACGTCGAGAGGATAAGAGACGTTTATATATATATATATATATATATATATTGTGACATAGTGGGTCCTTCCAGCCCGTTGGAAGAAGCTAAAAAGCAGGAAACAGGAGCAGTGCTGAGATGTAAACAAGAGCACATGGCTTCTGGTTACCACAGAAACCAAGCACAAGGGAAAGGGATACGCCCGTGCTACCACTTAGAGAATGAGTCACAAGTTGATTCAGCACACCTGTTAGGGGAGGAGTCAAGCTCTACCCTAGAATTCACTCTAATAAAGAGGTCACAGTTGAGCCTATGGAGGTAGGCAAAGGCAAAGGCAGAGGCGAAGGAGGTGAGACGAGCAGCCAAGCAGGCAGCCAGGTGGGCTACGAGAGCTGCAGTGAAGAGAGCAGTGAAAGGAGAAGGACAGAGTCTCCGTGGAAGGGTGAAATGGAGCTTCCCTTCAGGAAGAGAACAGAAACCCCAAGGAAAGGATACAGCAAAGGCAGTCTGGATTACCTGCCGTATTCTGGGGAGTACAGAAAAGAAAGAAAGCCAGGAAGACAATTGAAAGCTTCTGTGCACAGCTCAGGTTGGGGACATACAGCCAGTTCCAAGCCACAGAGAAAACCTCTACCAGCTAGGTTTAAAGGTAAGCCTAACGGCTGGGGTGCTAATAATTACAGTGATTTCATTTACCCAGAGGGTTGGGGCTGTAATGAGAAGGACTGTACTGAGAATGCTTACTTGAACCAGTATTTAATTCAGGAGTATCATAAGAAGCCTGGAGCACTAAGGAAAGGCGTGGCACCAGGGTTGCAGTTACAAACATTTCCTGTTGCAGAGGAAGAATTAATGGACATTGAGCCAGAGCATGTAAATAATAAGGAAGAAGTAATGGACTGTACGATAACTTTTTCTAATGAGATAATGTCATTACGATGAGTTCATACTTTAAAGAGAAAAGGCAGCATTGCTCGGAGTTAAAAGCATACAGCTGTGAAGAAACAGAACTGTTACCTTGAAATGCTGGAAATTAATGTGTTTATGCTGAAGTAAGCCTTTATGTTGAAAACCTTTAATTTGTCCTTATACCAGGAAGTACCTGGTTTTGTGTTACCTTATTTCCTGGTTAAAAATCCAACCCCGGGAGGGGAAATAAATCCTTTGTTTGCTTGAACCACTTTTGAATCCACAACTGCTCCTCATTGGTCAGCGAAGGGACTACATCTCCCAAGAAGCTCTGCTTTAGGATTTGTGAAAGTAGCTGTTCAGTGGAGAAAAACCACTCGCTTAAACCCTACCTACTGATACTGGGGGTTTTAAAGGGGAGTTGGTCACAAATGGCGTAGTAGTTTGGATTTTTACCTGGACTAGAGGACACCGAGAGGACGAGGTTCCTGCGGCAAGAGCTGACATCCAGGAGCAAAAGGATCCGGAGCTCGGCTGACGATCGGTCAGACTGGGGAGTTCCCTTTGTCAGTGCCTGACTGCACTGTGCCTGGTAATTGTGGCTAGGCACGGGTGGAGAAGGATACAGAGGAGAAAGGGTAGTGCACAGGGATAGTGTGCAGCATTGGAAAAAAAAAAGGGAATTTTTTTTTCTCTCTTTTTTTTTGGGCCACACTTGGTTTTTTTTGTGTGTTTTGCAGATACCAGGATATCCAAAATGGACCCTCAAGAAATGCTGAGGTGGATGTCTCTGCAATGGGACAAACAACTGGAGATGACGTGAAGGGTCCAGGATCAGACGATGACTGCCCTCCAGGAACAGCTGAGACCAGTCAACGCGCTCATAGAACATTTGGCAAAGCAGCAGCAGGAGCCAGCGAAGGACTTACCAGGGTATACCCACGGGGTAGGACTATATGGTACCGGTACACTTTTGCTGGGACAATTGTCTCCTACTGACAACTTAGATGACTATGTGGATGCGTTTGAACGTATCACGGAAGCCACAAAGCTGCCTAGGGAGCAGTGGGCCCTAAGGTTCGCAATGTCTTTATCAGGAGAGGCCTTGTCTGCGTACAAGTCTATGCCAGCTACCTTAGCGCTGGATTATGACACAGTTAAGAATGCTGTAAGAGACAGGTTGGGGCTCACCCCTTTATTCTACAGGCGCAGGTTTAGGGAGGCAAAGCTAAGGCTTGGAGAAACCCCTAAAAGCCTGTATTATAGAATAAAAGGGTTAGCCTGGAAATGGCTCAAACCTGAGCAACAGTCTGTAGAGGCTGTATTAGATAATGTAATGTTGGAACAATACATGGAAGCTGTACCAGCGGAAGTTAAAACGTTTCTCATGTTACAGAACTGTAAGACAACAGATGAGACTGCCAACATGACAGAGCGGTATTTTGAGGCTGAATTTGCTAAGACCTCAAAATCCGGCGTTCTGGGCATGGCAAAAGCTGGTAATGTAAATAGGAACGTTCAATGCGAACCACCTTGTGAAAACATGAGTTTTTCCACTATGAAGGGAAAATGTTTTAAGTGTGGAAACTTTGGGCATTTCCAAAAGAACTGTATGCTACATACTGCTTTGGTGTCTGGTAAGGGGGAAAAGATCCAAGCAGGGTTTTTACTCCCAGTCCAAGTAGAGGGCATAAAGGCCCAAGCGCTACTTGACTCAGGCGCGGACCAGAGTATGGTGTCCCAATGGCTCTGGGAAGCCATACAAGCCCGAGCAGCGCCAAGTCAAGCAGTGGGGCAAGTTAGAGTACAGTGTGTACACGGGTCGGCCTCCTATTACCCTGTATATGACCTCACAATAGAAGGGTTAGGAACAGCAAAGAAGGTGAAAGTGGCAATAATCCCACAGCTGTTATATGACATCATTTTAGGAAATGATTGGCCCCTATTTTGCCAGGGAATAGAGAAGGGTATTGAAGAGAGGACAGGCTATGTCTCTACCCGCTCCCAGGCAAGAACTGCTCATAGTGATGAGGACCCCGCTGAAGAAGTGGCAGTTCCATCCCGAGTTAGGGAAGATTTCCCTGAGCTAGAAAGGGAATGTGAGGAGGAAGCAATAGACCCATTGCCCGCACAGACTGACCTTTTTGATACCCCATCCAAGGAGGTGAGGAAAGGAAAGGCACAGAAAAAACAAGAAAGGCAACACAGGACCCAAGGGAGGGCAGAATTGGGAGCCGAGGAGGGGTTACCATGGGTACCCTCAGAGTTAGTGAAGAAGTTCCCGTCCTTCCCAGCGGAACAGAAAGCGGATCCCGCTTTGAAAAGAGCCTTTAGTTATGCGCAAGAAGAAAGGGATACTCTACCCCGATTCCTGTTAGAAAGGGATATTTTCTACAGGGAGAGTAATAACCCGCTTACAGGTGAGGTAAGGAAGCAGCTGGTGGTACCGACCACATTCAAGGCCATAGTATTGCGCCTAGCTCATGATCACCCACTAGGAGCCCACAAGGGAATCCAAGGGACGTTAGACCAGATCCTGGCCCGTTTTTACTGGCCAGGGGTCTTTAAGGAAACCTCCCGCTATTGTGAAGCATGTCCCACTTGCCAACAGGTCACGGCCTCAAAGCCGAGGGCAGTACCCATGTTTCCCACACCTGTCATATCCACGCCAATCCGTCGAATGGCAATGGATATCATAGGACCTCTCGTTTGGACTCCCCGCGGTTTCCAGTATGTCTTGGTGATCGTTGATCAGGCTACACGCTTCCCATGGGCCATACCTTTGAGGAGTACCTCTGCCAGAACAATAGCCCTTGAACTGATCAAATTGTTCTGTGAGGTTGGTTTCCCACAGGAGGTGCTCACCGACCAAGGGAGCAACTTTATGTCCCGGTATTTAGCCACTGTGTGGGATGCCTTTGGCATACACCATGTGCGTACTGCGGCCTATCACCCGCAGTCAAATGGGATGGTCGAGAGAATGAATCAGACTATCAAGCAAATGCTTAGGAGGGGACTAGATGGGCAAATGTCTGAATGGGATACATTGTTGCCTTTTGTATTGTATGCATGCAGGGAGCGCGTACAGGCATCCCTAGGGGCATCCCCTTACGAGTTATTATTTGGTAGAGCCCCCAGAGGAGTTCTTGATATACTAAGAGAACAATGGGTGGAGCCAGATGAGGAGGAGACAGAAGTACCCCAATTCCTTAGGGACCTAAGGAGTCGTTTGAAGAGAACGTCTCAGGCCTCTTTAGAGAATTTACAGACTAGCCAAAAGAGGCAGAAAAAGTATTATGACCGAGGAACACAACCCCGCCAATTAGCAGTGGGAGATAAGGTAGTGGTTATGGTGGCCGAAGTAGGACCTAAATTTGATTCCAGATGGAAGGGGCCCTGTACGGTTGTGGAGAGGGTAGGTCCCGTCTCATACCGGGTAGAAAATAGTAAGGTCCGGCGCCAGGTCTATCACATTAATGTTTTAAAACCCTGGCAAGAAAGGGTAGCCACAGTACGATTGGCCATGAAGGAACACCACAGGAACCCAGTACAGCGGATTACGTGCTGTCCATCGCAGGCTCCAGCAGCCCGTAATATTTTAAGGGGGGGGGGATCTGTGACATAGTGGGTCCTTCCAGCCCATTGGAAGAAGCTAAAAAGCAGGAAACAGGAGCAGTGCTGAGATGTAAACAAGAGCACATGGCTTCTGGTTACCACAGAAACCAAGCACAAGGGAAAGGGATACGCCCTTGCTACCACTTAGAGAATGAGTCACAAGTTGATTCAGCACACCTGTTAGGGGGAGGAGTCAAGCTCTACCCTAGAATTCACTCTAATAAAGAGGTCACAGTTGAGCCTATGGAGGTAGGCAAAGGCAAAGGCAGAGGCGAAGGAGGTGAAGGAGGTGAGACGAGCAGCCAAGCAGGCAGCCAGGTGGGCTACGAGAGCTGCAGTGAAGAGAGCAGTGAAAGGAGAAGGACAGAGTCTCCATGGAAGGGTGAAACGGAGCTTCCCTTCAGGAAGAGAACAGAAACCCCAAGGAAAGGATACAGCAAAGGCAGTCTGGATTACCTACCGCATTCTGGGGAGTACAGAAAAGAAAGAAAGCCAGGAAGGCAATTGAAAGCTTCTGTGCACAGCTCAGGTTGGGAACATACAGCCAGTTCCAAGCCACAGAGAAAACCTCTACCAGCTAGGTTTAAAGGTAAGCCTAACGGCTGGGGTGCTAATAATTACAGTGATTTCATTTACCCAGAGGGTTGGGGCTGTAATGAGAAGGACTGTACTGAGAATGCTTACTTGAACCAGTATTTAATTCAGGAGTATCATAAGAAGCCTGGAGCACTAAGGAAAGGCGTGGCACCAGGGTTGCAGTTACAAACATTTCCTGTTGCAGAGGAAGAATTAATGGACATTGAGCCAGAGCATGTAAATAATAAGGAAGAAGTAATGGACTGTACGATAACTTTTTCTAATGAGATAATGTCATTACGATGAGTTCATGCTTTAAAGAGAAAAGGCAGCATTGCTCGGAGTTAAAAGCATACAGCTGTGAAGAAACAGAACTGTTACCTTGAAATGCTGGAAATTAATGTGTTTATGCTGAAGTAAGCCTTTATGTTGAAAACCTTTAATTTGTCCTTATACCAGGAAGTACCTGGTTTTGTGTTACCTTATTTCCTGGTTAAAAATCCAACCCTGGGAGGGGAAATAAATCCTTTGTTTGCTTGAACCACTTTTGAATCCACAACTGCTCCTCATTGGTCAGCGAAGGGACTACATCTCCCAAGAAGCTCTGCTTTAGGATTTGTGAAAGTAGCTGTTCAGTGGGGAAAAACCACTCGCTTAAACCCTACCTACTGATACTGGCTTGTAACCAGGAGCTACTTGTGTTTTTTTCTGTTTAACTTCAGCATGAGAGCTACAGCCTTCCTGCCTGTCTCTCTCCCTAAAGATAAATGGGTGGTTTTCTCCTATTTCCATAGGCTCAGAAACACTTTCACCATCACAATACACATATCTCTTCAGGCTGCTAGTGAATTCTAAACCATTCTCCTTATTAACCCTTTCAAGAGTCTTTGGTACCCCATTTCAAGTCCCTCTCTAGATCTTAAAGCACAGATTGTAGAGTCAGGTGAAGATTTCCCATTAAGAGTTCCACACATAGCACAGGAAATATCAAGGAATTAACGCTAGAAGCCTCAAGGCTTTGGACAAGTTCCTGGAGGAAAGGTCCATAAACCATTATTAAGAAGTGACCAAAGATATCAATGCTTGACCCAGTACAAGCATTGTGGAACTTGTGTCTCTTGGGGAAACTGCTAGGTACATATGACTTAGATTGGCCACTGTTGGAAACAGAATACAGGGCTTGATGGACCTTGGTCTGACCCAGTATGGCATATCTTATGTTCTTATGTTCTCAAAAGGCATTTTTTCTAGAAACCCCAAAGTGCGTCATAAACCCAGTATCCTGTTTCCAACAGTGGCCAATCTAGGTCATATGTACCTAGCAGTTTCCCCAAAAGACACAATTGATGCATTATCATGACGACTGCGTTTAGCATGAAATGCAGATGTGAATTAATGTGCAGTTACTTATTAGTTAAATACGTGCAGTATGTGATGTCATTACATGATGCCATTGTGTGTTTATTGTTTGTAACAAAGTAACATAGTAACATAGTAGATGATGGCAGATAAAGACCAGCATGGTCCATCTAGTCTGCCCAGGAATATGGCAAGAGTAGGTGCAGGCCACACCTCTCCATGTCTTTGTTTAGGGGTGAACCCACCTCTCCATGTAGGACACCCCTATTTGTTGACATGTTAGATGGTTCAGAAGTTATGTTTCAATTTCTTTTGTTTTTATCCTGTTGCTGTAAAGGGATCCACTGTGTTTGTCCCATGCCGTTTTGAATTCTGTCACCATATTTGCCCGTGTTTGTCGGAGTAAAACTGTAAACAGTGATTGAGTTGGGCCACCTAGCGGGAACATGAATTTATACCTAGAAGCCCCAAAGTACGTCAATTGACGCATCCAAGACAACATTTTCCCACTAGGTGGTGCATCTGTTATTAATTTTCAATGCACATATTTGAACATCTTGACCTTGCTAACAAAGTCATGGAACATGACTGACATGGTTCTAGCAGGCACTGGTATACAACTTCAAAGATGCATTTGAGTCAATTGATGCACTTTGGGGCTTCTCGTGTTAAGTTCATGCTTGTGAACCATCCCGGTTTATTTATTCATTTTATTTCTATACCGCCTTATCATGGAATCAAAATGGCTTTCATCAAACAAACTGGATTACAAATAACATTTTGCAATATAAATAGGGAGAGGATTTCAACTGGGTTATAGATAAGTTATTGCAGTTTCTTGAAGGTTGGTAGGAAAGTTTCATAACTGTCATTTTGTATCTATGTGAGGCAATCAGAGTGATGCGAAAGTTATAATGTTTAGTGTAGATTGGTTGTTTATGCCATCAAAAAGTAGAAAGACTAGGGGACACGCAATGAAGCTACAATGTAACCCATTTAAAACTAATAAGAGAAAATATTTTTTCATTCAACTCGTAATCAGATTCTGGAATTCGTTACCAGAGGATGTAGTGAAGGCTGTTAATGTAGCTAGGTTTAAAAAAGGTTTGGACAAGTTCCTGGAGGAAAGGTCCAGAAAATTATTAAAGAGGACCCAGAAAATCTACTGCTTCCCCGGGACAAGGATTGTAGAACTTGCGTGCCTTTTTGGGAACCTGCCAGGTACTTGTGACCTGGATTGACCACTGTTGGAAACAGGATGCTGGACTTGATGATCCAGTATGGCATTTCTTATGTTCTAGGCTATTCCTTCAATTAGTGTGGTATTAATTTCAATAATTTGCTACCTAATTTTATGGTTATATGTACTCTTACTTTGCTCTGAGGTTTTGATTTGACCAATATTGTCAAATATATTAATTTTTTTTTTTTACAATTTAAAATGAATTTCCTTGGGTCATTTCCTGTCAAGGATGCATTTTTTTTATATACCATTAGAAAATGTATACATAAAAATGAAAAAGAACATGAGAAAGAAAATACAACTTTATATGAACATATCTCATCTGGCAGCTGTGGAGATGGTTGTTCAAGTTTTGGAGCACTGTGTAGATAAGAAGATCCCCACTTGTTTATTGAGGGATTTGACGCTATTGGCTTTGACAATTTTTTTTTTTTAGGTTCAAATGGGATTATTATTTACTGGTTAAGGAGACTACCATGAGTGCCACTATGGCTTCCAATGTGGCCAATTTATATGTTGATTATTTTGAGCAATCATGGATGGAACGATTGTCTTTTGAGGCCCATATCATTTTTTGGCAATATTATATAGATGATGTACTACTTATTTGGCATGGGAACCCTACTGATTTGTCTTGTGTTTTCAAGTGGTTGAATACTTTGGATTCTAATTTGCATTTTTCTTAAGTTTTTGACTCAAGATCCATTTCTTTTTTGGATATTTAGATTACACCCACCATCTTTGGTTTTGATTTGTCTATTTATAGGAAACGTATAGACCACAACACTTTATTGTAATATGACAGTGCTCATCCTGGCCATCTTAAACAAAGCTTGTCTGTCAGTCAGTTTTTTCATTTATGAAGGCTTTTCTCAACTTCTGTTGAATTTCAAGTCCAGTCAAGGGTCATTGCCGAGCGTTTTATGGACCGGGGATATCCACCTACTGTGTCCGTTCAGTGCGGCTAAGGGCTTGGTACACATACTGGAATTTACTTTTACAGTCTGGACATGTTCAGACCTTTTGCCTGACACCTTGTAGAGTGTATGTGTTTTTTGCCTTTTTCTAACCGGGTTTATCAGGTCTGACGTATTATCTAACGCTTTTGGTTTATTTTGTAAGAATATTCAGTTTTTCAGAAATGTCTCTTTGTCTTCTTATAAATGTGGTTGCAATTTGAAGGATTCATTGTAAAATTCTTATCCTCCAGATTTCTCATGACCTCTATGACTTTTGTGGGGCTTTTCCCTTGTTTGCATTGCCAATTTTGCAATCAGATTTGTTGTGGGAACCCTCTTGTTCTACAGGGCAATAGGACAATTTATTTGAAAAACACAGGCAATTGCCTGCTTTCAGCTGTGGTTTATGTTCTGATACGCACCTGTGATTTGTTATATGTGGGCAAGACACTTCACCCCTTTCAAGTTTGGCTAACTGAACATAAGAGCAGAATCATGAAGAGTCAGGACAACACTCCTCTGATCAAACATTACTATTTGATTCACCATTTCTTTTCCCAGTTTCTGTGCACTGTTTTGGAATGGATTCGGGTGTCCCCTTGTGGTGGTGGGGGGGGGGGGGAGGTTTACACAGTCCGTCATTTCCTCTTACAAGGACAATTTTAGATTTATCATTTACACACCATGGCCACTCAATTCTAACTTAGATTTGAATGTTTTTATTGAACAATAGGAGCTCTCAAATTGTGTATGCGTGGGCACATGCGCATGGTTGTACATGTGCTTGATGTCAAGGAATGTGTGTCATTGCATCATTTGGCTTCTCTTTTTGGATATATGAAGACAAAGTTCTGTGAGTGGTTTCACAGTGTCTTTTTGTGGATGGTTGAACTTCTTGGAATCTTGCTTGCTCCTCAAGGAAGCCCTTTGGGAGGTCGAAACATTGATAGTGAGCATCAGCAGTGGGTATCTTTAGCACTTGTCAAACTGAAGTACATGTTAAGCTACGCTGCTACTGTTGAACTGTCGACCAGCTCTTGTCTTTCAGCTATTACAAGATAAGTGTTCACCATCTTTGGTTTTCTCAGTAAGATGCTAATATAAGTTAAATTTGGGATCCTTGCTGAGTTTATTTCAAAAAAATTGTGTTTAAAGAAAACTAGAAGAGACTGGCCAGTGGAGACAGATGATGAATATACTGCATATCGATGACTTAGGGGGATGTTTACTAAAGTGCGGTAAACGTGACTAACGCGCGTTATACGACGTTAACAATCGTAAGTGCCGTATAACGCACGTACCGACGCGCTAACGACCGTTAACGTCATACTACGCGCGTTAACCGTAGTTAACGATCGTAAAGCTCCGCGGCACGTTGAAACAGCACAGAAGGTGGAGAGTGGCCGGAGAGAAGGGGTCAATGGGCGGGGAGAGGCTCCCCTCATACTAACGCGCTGAATTTCAGAGCTCAATTCCAACGCGAATGGAAACCTGTCGTTAAAGGCATTTAAAGGGAAGAGAAACCATTTCCGTCAGCAATGTACAGAAAAACCGGGGAAACCCACAAAACGTGAGCAGTGTGATACATGTGCACAGAACAAAATTTCACATAAAACGTTAAAAATGAACACAAGAAACATTTTAAAAAGCATAATTCAGCTGGGCAACAGTGATAGCAATGGGCAACAAGGAACAACACTCCCTGGAAAGCACCAAAATAAAAAGAAATGATGTGTGGAAGGGTCTACGCTCCGCAGACCCTTTCAAAGAGCATTACATTGTAATGGAGCTGTCCTGGGCGTGTGGTGTAATGTTTCCCAATGATATCATTGTTGCCCAGCTTGGTTATGGGTGTGTGCCCCTTTTCTGAGGTCCTTTCTGAGGTTTATGTGCACCTTTGTCTGCATACAAGGTAAATGAGGCAACAGTAAACCTGTTGCAGAGCAGGATTTCTGACTTGTCAGGCCGGTTTAACTAACTCCAGGGACTGCACTGTCTCTGTGGCCACAATGTGGTGCAACAGACACAGCCAGTGCCTGTAAGACCAGAGGGTCACAGGTTCAAATCCCAGCTGGGGCTCCTGCCAACCCAGTCCCCATAGTTTTACTCACCACTAAACAGTGATAGTAAAGACACTCCTTTATTGCAGAGAACATACGCATGGCCTATATTTTACCACACCAAACACAGACACCAGAAACAGGCACATTACCTAAAGCAGAGTCCCACAAATGCAGTCCTGGAGGGCCCCACACCATTCCGGTTTCATGCTGCCTCTAATAAAGATGCCTGTGCTGCATATCTATGCACCACCCCCATGGTATGCAGATATAGCTCATGCATATTTATGAGGGACAGCATGAAAACCCGAACAGTGTTTGGAAAACCAGGACTGGAGTTGGGGAACTCTGCCATAAAGCAGCAGCCAACAGGGACACACACCCACCCACAGGCCCCATTGGCCAATGCCACCTGGAGAGGCAAGACATTGGGCCCTGCCTGTATCTCCCAACACTAGCAGTTGCATACCTTAGCAATGCCACCCTACACCTGGGTATATGGTACACAGCTATCAAACGTTTCCTATGATAACTGTCAGATATCAATTCCTATGTTAAGCACATTTTGCTCATTGAGCTCCACCATAACAATCATTCTGATGTCTGCGGTGTGTGCTGCAGGTCTGGTCTCTGACAGTGTTCACCACCCTGCGGAGTGACCCCCCAACAGTCTTGTGTACCATATCCATGCCTGTACTATGCCCAGGACTGGTGTGGTGGGTATGGCTGCTGACCACCTCTATAGTAGCACAATGCTGGCATAGGTGTGGGGGTGACTGTCTGTCTATCCAGTGTGTGGTGGCTGCAAACACCTTCCACAGCCCACACTGCCAGCAATGTTGCCAGTATTGGGCTGCCAATGTGCATAATGAGGAGCAAGGTACCATGGGTATAGGCCGGACAGGGTGGCCTGGCCAGGGTGCATCTGCACAGGGCATAGGGCAGTGACAGGCACATTGCAGTGCCCGGCCACCACCTACACAGACAAGGTGACCTCAGTATATCCTGCTGAGAGATCACTCTCACCCTGACTGTGCAGTGACCACAGCATGGCTAGGCACTCCCATAGTGCTATCTAGTATTTCTCTTATGTGATAAATATGGGTTTCCTTTTGGGGCCCAGTCACTGATGTATCTGCTTGCTGTGTATGCTGACATCCCAGTTCTGGGTGCAGGCATCTCCACTGGGCACTAGCAGACTGTTTGCAGCTGGTAGGTGTTGTGATGGAGTGGCTGATGGCTTGCACCAGGGGAATATCAGATAGTGGTGGGGTGCAGCCTAATGTCTGTCTGCTATTGTGTTATGGCTGTGTACAGAGCTGCATTGACTGCCCTGTGGGGTGTCTGTTCCTCAGCAGGACTAGGGTTAATGTTCCCCTCTACTGCCACCTTTGCAGTGAGGTAGACTGTGGATCTTTTGATGGGAGACCCTGCTTGCCACCTTCAGCCCTGGGGGAGGGGGGTGGTGGTGCATGGGGGCTACACCTGACTGAAACAGACAGAGATGTCCAAGGTGGTCCTGCAGAACCTACCTATCTCACACATTAACACTGCTTTGGACCTGCGCCATGGACGGTGGTGTGGACCTGGTGCTGGGTGCCTCACTGCACCCTCAGGGTGAGCACAGTACCCGCACAATGTGACGGTGTGTAGCTACTCTGTGCCAGTACAACACACGGTCAGTACCCCCTACCAGGCCGAGGTGCTGTGGGGGTGCACATGGTCAGTCCCCCCTACCAGGACGAGGTGCTGTGGGGGTGCATTCCCCATGGTGTGTATCTGTGGACAGCTGATTTGCATGTGCAGTGCATCATGGGTGTGACTGGCACAATCCAACCCTGTGAAACCCCAGCACCTGCTCACAGGCTCTGATAAACCATAGGCCATCACACGTACATCTGCTAGCATAATGCATAGGTGCAAGACACCCTACAGAGTCTGTAAAATAAGATGCCCACACTGGTAAAAACACACGTACCCACGCACGATTGTACGCACGAGGCTACGCACGTACCAATGCACGTGGCTAGGCACACTCCGAGGGTGTTTTTCTGACACCAATACTCAGCGTAACGAAAAACATGCCTCCTTTTTCCCTCTATAATGTACAGGGTGATGCCTGGGACAGCCTTCTGCGTTAGGCACACTGGGGACTCGAACCCATGCTGTCTGTAACAGCGGTCAGTACCGTAACCATTGTGCTACAGCTCTGTTTCAGTGCTTTGTGTCTGTACGTCTTCTTATGATTAATGCGCAGTAATGCGGCACGGCGCCCGGTAACGCTCGTTAATTTTTCTAACGCGCGGTAGTGGTGACGATGTACCGCCCATGTCCTTATTTGGGTTTTCTTTCACTACCGCGGCTCCTAACGCGAATTGCACTAACGCAGTTTAGTAAACATACCCCTTAGTCATCTTTTAGAAGTTTGACATAATGCCTGTTGATGTCTCCGCTCTGCCCTTCCTAACTTTTTTTTCTTTCATGATTATTTTGTTACCCTTTTTGTTATTTCTTCAGGTGATTGGTGGGTTTGGTCACTTTCTGTTTTTTTCTCAAGACGTAATTAAGCATCAGAAAAGCACTTGTTCTGTCATCCAGACACCTGGAGGTCATAGAAATGAAGACACTCTAATATCCTTCATGCTTTCTATGATGAAAACGAAAATTACAGGGAAATGAGGACACCTGGTTTTGATTTGGCACACTGATGCATGTCCCTGCATGCAAAATAGCTAAATTTCAACTAAATTTCACCCTCACTGCATGTTTAACACACTCACTTTACTCGATTGTTTGCTGTGATACCACCTTGATTAATAAGATAAGGCGGTTTAAAAATACTGTTAAATAAATAAAATAAATAAAATAGCTTGCATGGACATGTATTTAGCATAGGATAGATGTCCACGCGCCAAGTGTTTTTAGTGGGGATGTCTATGTGGTTGCCTGTACGGTTGTCCACTTCAGGGACATCCAAGTTGCTAAAATCTGTCACAAACATAAGCATCCCCAATATTTATTGGATATTTTGCCCTGCATGACTCATATTCCATCTACACTTCCTTTCTAAAATGCCACGTCACATGTTTATTTGCTATTTTACAATGGTAATATGCACACATTTTGAAATAAAATTCTCATCATCATTTATATGTACTGTGAGGTCGGCATGTCAGTGGCCTGTTCATTTGGACTTGGGCTCTCACCCTTGATTGAGGGAACAATTATTTTTACTGCTGTAGTGTCACATCACCTGAACATTTTTTAAAGAAAGGTATTTTACTTCTCTCCTTAATTGGCTCCTCTTGTACATGCAGTCTTATGAAATTCAGCAAACACACGTGTATCGTTTGTGCTTACCAACACGTGATGCTACTCTTTTTTTTTTTTTTTGAATGTGGGTTTAATTGGTGCTCCTAATTATGTGCCAGCAGAGCCTTGTATAAAATACTGGGGGACTGTGAACACCCCAACCTGGATGTACCAATTCCTACTTAAACAGCCAATGCAAAATGGGATTTTACATTTACAATATTGTAACACTTCTGCTTTAAGTTCTTATAGTGTTCTGTTAAGCATCATTTCAAAATGCAATTTTATTTAAAAAATACAGTAAGCACTCTAATTATGACATCATTTTCAAATTGCTTCTAAGGCACTGAGTTACATTTACCATAACAGAGGAATAAATACTGAATATAAGAAATGTTCTGCTCAAATCAAATGTTATGTACTTTTATTCATGAAATTTCTCAAAGGCAATCTCTCCACACCCACACTATTAATGGCTACTTCTGTTAATTAACTCAAGCCATCTACTTGAAGAGCAATTGCAGTTTATTTCTGTTTCATTATGTGTCATCAAATTAATCCACTTGGTGGCACCATTAAATATTTATGGAGATGAAAGCCATATTTTATGACTTTTCTTACTGTTCCCCTTGGTAAGAGGATGCAGTTGTATGCCTTCTTTATGCTACTCTATATTCATCCAAAGATTTTATGCATATATACTATGAGGTCTAGTTACGAATGTGTGCTAACTGGTTAATGCCGCTGAATATCACCACAGACCATTAAAAAACTTACCGGTTAATAATGGGAAGGTCTATAGCTGGATCGATGGTAGTGACAGTTGCTATCTAGTTAACGGTGATATTCAGATACTAACTGGATAGCTAAATCAGCTGAATAGTTGTCATAATTTTAGCCTGTTTTTGCTATCCAATTAGGGCCCGGTGTTCAGTTGTGCGGGTTATGCACCGTGTCGGCGCATAGCCCTGCCTGCTGACCTCTAAACCTGGATATTCAATGCCGTGGTGATGGCGTTGAATATCCAAGTTAGGTGCCGAGGGGATTCACCCACAGAGCATAACCGGGTAGCAGCGATATTGTACCACTACCCTCTTAGCCATCCATGGCTAGAACTAGGTGAACCAAAAGCTTGCCTAGTTTTAACCGTGGAACCAGGTAGCAGTCCAATATCACTGTTACCTGGTTACTGGTACTCCCCTCTCCTGTTACGCCCCCAACACACCCAGATTCTAACCAGATAGCATCCGGGTGCATAGACTGGGATAGTCAATGGTACTAACCATGTAGGTGCCATTGAATATTCCCATCCAAGGCATTTACATGGTTTACAGGTCTGTAAACCATGCAAATGTCTTTCGAATATCAGGTCCTTAGTGGCTGAATATCACTCCTAACTGAATAGCAAGGCCACCATCCAGTAAGCCTGGATATTCAGCGGTGGAAACTGGATGTTTTCTGACACGGAATATTTGGTTTTAAATAATGTGACAGCGGCAGCTAGGCATTTTGATCTAGCATAGCCGTCACTGTTGAATATGCTCCCCAGATATTTTTAAATTCAGAACTTCACAGGTAACCAATGAAGATCTTGCAGAACTCGAAAATACGTATGATCAAATCTAGCTTGCCCATTGATGATACAAGCAGCAGCATTTTGGGATAATTATAACAAACATGTCACTGTATGTTGATCCATTTTACAGTAGTCCATGAGAGCACAGAAGCCTGTACCACTATTCCAAATTCTGATGGAACTAGAAAAGTTCTCAGTCTATACAACAAACAAAATAAAAAAACAAAACAAAACCTCTGACCAGTTTTGCCACTTTATACCCTCTTCTCTCATTGCTACCTAATTTCCCTGTTGCATAATGTTCCAAGATAGCTAATAACCTCCCAAATTCTCACTCTCTGGGCCACCTTCATATTTTATCAATCTTTACTAATTTGTAGGTAAAGGTTTTTTTATGTGTGCAAAAGGCCACTTAGAAAATTTACCAGTGGAAATCTGGCCACCTCATGGAACTGGATCATGGTTTGCTGTTTTTGCTTTTGTGTGGGTTAGAAAGGCCCATTGCCTGTGTTCAAATATGTGTGATGGAAAAAAAAGAAGAATCTACTTTTACTTGAGCCATGTATAGGTGTCTTCTAGGATGGTGCTTGGGAGGAGCATGAGTGCAGTCATGATTTATGCACGTATTTTATAAAATGTATGTATATGCGCATGTCCAGGAAGAAAGTCTCTTGTTTAGCAGCTTTTCTGAACCCTGATGTTAATGTTCTCTGATGGGCGAGATCCATGTTTCTAAGCCAGGCACTTTGATCTTTGCACATCTCCATGGCAGGTGTTCAAGGGGTATTTTGGGGCACGCCTGTCAGTGCCTTCTGGATAAGTGCTGACTACATATCACATTTACCAGGAAAGTCCAGCACTTATCCAGAGAGTACTGACAGGCCCTTGTTCTATCCATAGACTGCCCCTGCACTAACCAGATTCTGATGGGATGGTCTGTGAAGATAATCAGCAGCTCTGTCCAGATAGTGCTGCTGCATATCATGGTCTACCACCTTAGCCAGTCAGCCTCTCTTTGGCTGGAGAGTGAAGGGCTTTAAATATCAGCCCTGACTACATATCACATTTACCAGGAAAGTCCAGCACTTATCCAGGCAAATAGGCCACATGAAAAGGAGGCCTAATAGCAATCTAGATATGTGCTAGATCAATATCATGCTAACCAGATAAGTGCCAACACTTGTATGGATAATGTAGTTCAATGGTAGCTTCTGTCTAAATATCCTGCCAATATTTAAGCCCCACAGCTTACTGCCATGGCATTTGAATATCAGGCTTTTTGAATATTGATGCCAATTGTGTGATGGTTGGGGGGATGTCACAGAAGTGCAACATTGATGGCTATTTCTTGGGCCCCTTATGGTACTTCATCTGCATATTGATGTGTTGCTACTACGGCTGCTTGAACACTACCTTCGTGATATTGGCTTTTGCAGCCATATCTGGACCATGTACATTCAGGCACCAATGTGATCTCATGCTGGATCATTACTAGCTATTTAGGTGGTATAAAACAGCCATGGTAAGGGATCACTGCGGCCTCTATGAGATCTGGTATCTGTGTGCTTTTGGCACCTGCCTTTAATATCCCACATACAATTGTACACTACACATGTGGAGTTACTCCAGCAATTGGGGCCTGGTATGCCAGATGGCCCATACTGTAACTGCATCTTTGGGGAGTCCAAATCATGGAGTCAGTGTAATCTTTGTAGGGATAAGTAGCATGCACATGTTTTAAGATCACTGGTTAATCCGCTGCCGTTCATTCAACAAAGCTCCCTGGTGTACAAGACATTTGTCTTGAGGGTCTTCTCTGGCCTGGTATGTGTGTGAACTGTATTATGTGGATATTGGATATGAAATGCTAATTGTTTCTGGGCACATCTGCTACCCATCATTTATGACATCCTGATGCCCCACACTACCTGTGTGCCTAGATGTTGGCAATCATCTGTGGCTGTGTGTTGTGTAGGCACGGTATGAATGGGTTCAACTATGTGTGGTTCTGTGTGCCCACACTACTTGCACTTATGTTATCATTGTGATCTGCATGTGTTCAAACCCCCTTCCCCCCAAATCCGGGAGGTGAGGCCTTGCATGCCTATAGGCATGGCTATGGCTCATGGCATTTGCACACATCTCCACATGCCACAACCCATGAATCAACTTTATCCAGCTGGTCCGCCTCACTGATTGACCCTGCTATGGCATGGACCAAAGCAGAGGAGTGTGTGTGTGTATATATTTATATATATATATATATGTTTGGGGCTTTGGTGAGGACTGGTTTTATGACAGACTGCATATGTGTTAAGAACATAAGAATATAAGATATGCCATACTGGGTCAGACCAAGGTCCATCAAGCCCAACATCCTGTTTCCAACAGTGGCCAATCTAGGTCATAAGTACCTAGAAGTTTCCCCATAAGACACAGGTTCCTCAAAGCTTGTATTGGGTCAAGCAGTAATATCCCGGGTCCCTTTTAATAATGGTTTATGGACCTTTCCTCCAGTAACTTTTTAAAACTCAGCTACACTAACAGCTTTTACTACATCCTCTGGGAACAAATTCCAGAGTTTGATTACACGTTGAGAGAAAAAATATTTTCTCTTATTAGTCTTAAATCGGTTACCCTGTAGCTTCTTTGCATGTCCCCTATTCTTTCTATATTTTGATGATGTAAACAATCGATCTACGTTTAACCATTCCACTCTATTCATTAATTTATAGACCTCTATCATATCTCCCCTCAGCCATCTCTTTTCCAGGTTGAAGAGCCCTAATCTTTTTACCCTCTCTTTACCATTTTGGTGGCTCTTCTCTGTCCCTTTTCTAATAATGCTATATCCTTTTTAAGATACGGCAACCATAATTGCACACAATATTCAAGGTGCGGTCACACCATGGAACGATACAGAGTGATTATAATATCCTTTGTTTTATTTTCCATACCTTTCCTTATGATACCTAGCATTCTATCTGCTCTCTTGGCTGCCGCTGCACACTGGGTGGAAGGTTTTAACATGTTATCCACGATGATGCCTAAATCTTTTTCCTGGGTGGTGGTTCCCAATGCGGAACCTTGCATCATGTAACCATAGTTTGGGTTGTTCTTTCCTAGCTGCATAACTTTGCACTTGTCCACATTAACTTTCATCTGTCATTTGGATGCCCAGTCTTCCAGTTTATTAAGATCCTCTTGCAATTTTCCACAATCCTCATGGGTTTTAAGAACTTTAAATAGTTTTGTGTCATCTGCAAATTTAATAACCTCACTTGTTATTCCCATTTCCAGGTCATTTATGAATATGTCAAAAAGCAGTGGACCCAGCATAGATCACTGGGGTACTCCACTATTCACCTTTCTCCATTGGGAAAATTGGTCCTGATCCACAATAGTATACTGCCTCCTATCCCATGACATTTTAGTTTTGCCAAAGGTCTCTGATGAGGGACCTTGTCAAAGGCTTTCTGAAAGTCCAGATAGACTATATCAACTGACTCACCTTTGTCTACCTGTTTATTTATACCTTCAAAAAATATAACAGATTAATAAGACAAGATCTTCCTTGCCATGTTGGCTGTCTCCCATTAAGCCATGACCATCTAGATGTTCAGTAATTTTGTTCTTTATGATGTTTTCTACTATTTTTCCCAGTACTGATGCCATGCTCACTGGTCTGTAGCGTCCTGGATTACCACTGGAGCCCTTTTTAAAAATTGGCATTGCATTGGCCATCCTCCAATGTTCAGGTATTACAGATGATTTTAATGATAGTTCACAGATTACTAATAGCAGATCTGCAGTCTCATATTTCACTCACTCTTAGATGTATACCATCCGGTCCAAATGATTTGCTACTCTTCAGTTTATCAAATAGTTGTAATACATCATCCTGGTGTATCAATATTTCTTTCAATTCTTTGACAATATCACCTTTAAACACCACTTCAGTCACGGGTAACATCCCTACATCTTCTTCAGTAAAGACCGAAGCAAAGAATTCATTCAGTCTCTCCACTATGGCCTTGTCCCCTCTTAGTGCCCCTTTTACCCCTCTATCATCTAATGGTCCAGTTGACTCTCACAGGTTTTTTTCTATTAATCTATTTGAAAAAGTCTTTATTACGCATTTTTGCTTCCACAGCAAGCTTCTTCTCAAATTTTCTCTTTCCTGCCTTATCAATGCCTTGCATTTAACTTGTCAGTACTTGTGCTGTTTTCAGTTTTCATCATTTGGTTCTTTTTTCCATTTCCTGAAAGATTCTTTTTTTGCAGCAACAGCCTCTCTGACCTCACCTTTAAACCATGCTGGCAGTTTTTTTTACTTCTTTCCACTTTTCTTAAAGCATGGAATATAGTAGGTCTGGGCTTCCAAGATAGTATTTTTAAACACCCAAGCTTGATGTAAGTCTTTAACTTTTGTAACTGCTCCTTTTAGTTTTTTCTTAGCTATTTTTCTCATTTTATCATAGTATCCCTCTTGAACATTAAAAGGTAGTACTGTGGATTTCATTACTGTCCTTCCTCCATTTATTAAATCAAATGTGATCATGCTATGATCACTATTGCCAAGTGGCCCCCAACACCCTTATCTCTTGCACCAGATCTGGTGTTCCAGTAAGGACTAGGTCCAAAATGGCTTCCCCTTTGGTTGGTTTATGAACCAGCTGCTCCAAGAAGCAGTCATTTATTTCCTCTAGAAACTTTATCTCCCCTAGCATGTCCTGCCATCACACTGGCCTAGTCAATACCGGGGTAATTGAAATCACCCATTATTGTTACTCTGCTGTAACTTTTGTTAGCTTCCCTGATTTTCTTTAAGAATTTCATCATCCATTTATTCATTCTGGTCAGGCAGTCGATAGTACATCCGCACTGCCATCGCCTTTGCCTTTTAAATGGAATCCATAGAGATTCTACAGCAAATTTTGTTTCCTGCAGAACTTTAATCCTTTGTGACTGAATGCCCTCTCTAACATAGAGCTCAACCCCTCCACCAATTTGATCAGTTCTATCATTGCCATATAGTTTGTAGCCAGGTATCACAGTGTCCCACTAGTTGTCCTCCTTCTACCATGTCTCTGAGATTCCGATCATATCTAACCTCTCATTTAGTGCTATATATTCTAACTCTCCCATCTTATTTTTTAGACTTCTAGCATTTGCATACAAGCATTTTAGAGACTGCATTTTATTCATATTAATCTGGCTTTCGGTAGGCAGAGGTAATTTGGTATCTTTAAGCTCTGTCTGCTCCATACGTAAGGGCACTTGGGCTACTTTTGTCTTTATTGGAACCTCTCTGCTGATTTGCTCTAACTTTATTCTTTTGGTAGTATCCTTCAAAGATACATTGTTCCGAACTATGTGCTCTTGGGTGAATGTTGGCGCTCAGTGCTTTTATATTTGAAGTATCAGGGTTGGATGTCCTGGGAATATCATCTGCCTGGAGCTCCTTCTTCTGTGATTGTCATGGTACACTCAGTGGTTATGGCCATCAGATCATAAATCCTGCAACTTCGATCCTGTTTGGAGATTTCTGACATATATTACTTTGCCCTTGCTATGTTTTCTTTGTTTGTGTGCCCGTTCTCCCTTTTGGGTGCAGATTGTGCTTCTGGATGTCTGAGTGTATGTGACTGCACAGATCTCTTTCTATGCTTAGACTACTGCTGTTCTTTATAGACTCTTGGCTGTCCCCGATCAAAGGCTGTGGAAGCCTGCAAGCATCAGAGAAGGCTATGGTTATTGTGGCTCTCCCTGATCTGTAGGAAGGGAAGTGTCTGGAGATGCATGGCTGCACTGTGAAGGCCCAGTTGAGGAGGGGCAGGATCAGGAACACCCTTCTGTTATCACAAAGGCCCAAATTTAGTTAAAGGCAAGGGGGCCTTGGAAAATCAGGCCAAATAGGCCCAAAGAACGCCTGGCTTTGGAAACAGGAGGGTCCCAAATAAGAATGTGGGGCAGGCAATGTCCTGCTGGAAGTTTTAAATTAAAAAGAAAAAAAAAATGCTTCAGGGCTGTTCTAAAGCAGTCAAGAATAAATAAATAAATAAATGAAGGCTGATTTTTTTTTAAGTGAATAAAAGTGGTGGAAGATCTGGGATGGGAGAAGGAAGGCTAATAACTCCTGAAAGATGTTTTCAGATGGGTCACGATTATAAAACTAAAAATCAAAGCGGTTTTGGAACTTTAAAAGTGTTTAAAAAGTGCGTGCAAATGGAAATTATGTGTGGCAAAAGTATAGAAATAGTTGTTTAAACCCCAAAAATGTATTTTTACCATGGAAAAAGTTCCCGACTGTCTAAATTTGAGGACTGATACAAATGGCAATATTGTAGCAAGACAGCATAGCTGAGCAGAGACTGTTGGTGTGAGCTGAAATCTCCTCCTGCTCCTTTTCCATTTAAAGAAACAGACTGAGAAATTTTGCACTGACTGAAATAGATAGGGAAATTAGATAAGTTGGGGTATAGAGAAGAAATAAGATTTTTATTTACATAGTAACGGGACTTTTTAATGACAGCATGAGGAAGAGCGTGTTGGAAGAGAATTTGGAATGTTGGTGATATGGGGATGGGAAGGCAGTTGGTGAGTGAATGCTGAAGAGACTGGAAGTGTGTTAGAATAACTGATGTCAGGGGCCCTGATTTGAGTGATTTTTGTGAGAGTTTTAAGATGTTTTTGAGTGAGTCAATATTTATATAGGTGGTTTTACTGAGAGTGAGTGTTTTTTCTTTGGTGATTTTTGGGTCATATGTGAGAAAAGGCTGTGGTGCTGTCGGAGAAAGGGTAAGACCTGTGTGATTGAGAGAGAAGAACTTAAAAGTGTCATAGAAGGGAAGAGGAGAGCCAAAGAATATTTTACATTTTCTCCTCAAAATAATACTAATAAAATAAATTAAACAAAACAGGAGAGGGAGGTGTCTAGGGTTCAGAGCCACTTGAAAGGATTTAAAGTTAAGTTCAAGGTAAGGAATATTTGTTGTAAGAGGGATCTAAAGTCTCTACAAAATTTTAGTTAGGGTTTGAGGCTGATAAAGAGAAAACTACTTACCTGTTATGAAATCCTCATAGAGAACAGGCTTAGAAGAGAAAGGACCAAATAGGAAAGTATATTCTGAGAGAATCTATAGGTATTGAGTGTGGATATGATTATTTTGTTTTGTAGTAAGGAATGTAAGAGTGATTTCTGGGTGTATGGTTGAGTACAAAAGGTGTGAGGGCCATGTAAGAGAAAAAGGGATGTGGAGGAAAGGACGTTTATATGGGAACAGTGGTTTTGGCTGTATTTGTGGTTTCTTGTGATTTGGGTAATACTCGAGAGTGCACTATTCTATGACTGTTAAGTGATATAGAATGAGAACTTACACACGTTGTGCCAGAGTTAACAGGATAGAAAGGGAACATTTTCAGCAAGCTTGCTAAATGCTTTCCATTTTTATTATTAAATATGTTTTTAATTTGCTAGTTAGATTTTTTTATGTGTGGGGTTGAGAAGGACAGGCTTAGTTTAGTTTAAGTTATCCAGTGCAGAAGATATGTCCGCCAGAGGAAACAGAAGATGTCTGAAGTCAACTTACTGACCTGAATATAGAGAAAGAGATACGAGTACCAATGAGAGAGACAAGAGATTGATAAGTAAAGACAAATACATGTTTTAGGACATTTATAATTATTTGAGCTCAAATATTTAAAGAGACATTGAACAGAAGGTTACCCTTAAATTGGGTTTATTTATTTTATTTATTTATTTGTTACATTATATCTCCAGGAACAAGCAGGAATGAGTCTTCACATATGGGTACGTCGGTACCGACGGAGTCTGCCGGGAACGCTCCCCAGTGTCCAATCAGAACACTTTTGGAAGCATCCCAACACGCCTGCGTGCTGCCTTCCCGCCTTTCCCAACTGCCTCTCCTCAGTTCTCGACGCACTGGTACCGCCGGTGTTTTCTTCTCTTTTCTTTTACAGATATTTCCTTCTGTAGGAAATTTTTTCCTATTTGGTGCCTGACAGGCTTCGGCCTGCTAGGCCTCTCCATTTCCCTCATGGAAATTCTAGCCACTAGAAAGTGTTTTAACTGTGGCACTACCAAATTACTTTTAGACACCCATAATTGGTGCCTTCCATGTTTGGGACCTGAACACAATCCGCTGGACTGTCCCTCCTGCACTTCTATTTCTGCAAGAAGTTTTCAGCATCGAGCTCAACTCGATATGCCATTCCCCTCAGTCCTGAGGGTACCAGCTCCATCTTCTTTTTCGCAGGATCAGGTAACCAAACAAAAGTCTGTAAAGACTAGCCATTCCTCGGGTGGTAGATCTCATGTCCTTCATAGAGATGCCTTTCGGCTTGCCCCCGAGGACATTTTGGCTTTAAAACCCCGGCGGGAGGCTTCTGTCTCCAAAGCACTAACGGGGTTTCAGGTTGTTCCCAGGGTTTTTACCTCGGTGAACATGCCTGAGCCATGCCCGGTGGTGATATCCGCTTTGAGCGGTGCCGGTACCCCGGCATCGGCAATGGTGCTGGATGAAACATTCCACACTGATGATCGCAGTCCAGCGCTCTCGGTATCTTCGGTGCCACTAGAGCCGCTACCGGCCAATCATCCCACATCGGTCCCGGTACCGATGCTGGTATCCACGTCGGTACCCTCCCGATATGCATCGAGAGACTCGCTTCTTTCGATACCGAGTCTAGAATCTATCTCTAGTCTGGATGACTGAGTACCGACTCGTCTCGGTACCGACTTCAGACAGTACCGTAGACATTCCACCGATGATCAAGGTCTGCCACATTCGGTTACCACGGTACCGATAGTGCCATTACAGACTGATCTTCATATATCGGTGTCACCGATGGTACCGATCCCGGTACCGGTATCGACATCGGCATCGGCATGCTAGCCAGCTCGCTTCCTTCCATACCGAGTTTGGAATCGATCCCTAGCGTGGATGACTTGCTACCGACCCATTGTGGTACTGGTTTTCATCGGTACCCACAACTATCTTTCAAGGATAATCCGATGCTCCACCCCTCCAGATCTGCTATTCCACAGAATCTGAATGAGCAGGTGGCTGCTAGAGCTAGTTCTTCAACAGATCTAGTTTTTCCTCCTCTTCCTCGAGGACTCCCCTCTGGGGAGATTTCTTTTCAAGCTTTTCTGCTTGATATGGCGAAGTTACTTGCCATTTCTATACCTGGTCAAGTCCCTGCACCAGGGGATCCACAACCTATACAGATCTCCTGCAATCCAATGGAGGTCATTATGTTTCCTTTGCATCAGTCCGTGCAGGATCTACTATTTAGAATGTGTGAAACTCCTTTAATGGTATCCCCACTTCTAGGGCAACTGATCTTCTATACAAGGTGCCCCCTTCTCCAGGTTTTCAAAAGCCTCAACTCCCTCATCATTCTCTGGTTGTAGAATCAGCAATGAGGCATGTTAAGAGTACTAAGAAGCACTCTTCTTATCCGCCAGGTCGTGAGGCTAAGACTTTAGATGCCTTTGGATGTCAAACTTTCCAGGCATCCATGCTTTCAGCAAGAATCCTTTCATATATTTTCTATATGGGATTATCTCTTGAGGAGGTCACAAAAGATTTATTACTTTTGACCCCTTTCCTCCAAGAGCCTAAAAGAGCAGATTTTTCTATGCTAGTCAATCATGCTCAAAATATTTCTAAGTTCCTTACTCGTGCTTCCCTAGACTCTTTCGAGTCTGTTAGCAGAACCTCTGCTATAGCCATAGGAGCATGAAGTAGAGCCTGGCTCCAAGCTTCAAACTTGGACAAATCTGTACAAGATATACTGGGAAATGCTCCTTGCACTGGAGAAAATCTCTTTAATAAGGAGACTTTACTCCAGGCTGCTCAGTTTACCACTGACACTATTGCTTTCAGAGGCTTGTCTACGCCTTCTTCTATCCCAGTTTGTAGAAAGTCTACTACTAAGCTTTGCTCCCCTAATGGGAGAAGGTTTTATCCATCTTCTACCCATCATACAGATGTTTCTAGGCAGGGGAATCACCCAGCCAGGCTCAGGAAACCACAACCTCAATGGGTTCAGCAAACCCAGCAGCCGCAAGCTTGCTGATAAACTCTTCCCTGAATCCTTTTTTCCTCTTGAGGTTTAGATCCTGTAGTTTGCTTCTTACATCTACAAGCATCTACATCGGTTCCATCCTAAAATTTACATATGTCCATCTCAAGGACACATCCTAATTATTAGCTCAATGAGCTTCTTGAGATGATTATGCTTTACAGGTACTACAGTTACTCCTCGTCCTCTGAACTACACAAAGGAGTAACAGCTGTCAATAAGGTCACCATCCCTTACCTTTGACTTTTCTCCTGTATCAGCATCTCTCTTACTACTTATTGAGGATTTCCTCCACAATAAGTCTTCTTTTCAACTCTGCCACTCTTTCCAGGACATTTGGTCTGTAAGAGTGATACCACTTTACTGAGGGTTTTTTTCCTTAAGCCCCTAACAGTTTCCTTCAGAGTTGTCTCCCTCTTGCATTCTTAATTTTTTCTGGCAGCTTCTCAGACAGTAGCGGAGTCTTACTTCTCCTACTTCTGTCTCTATTTCTTTCCCAACCTTGGGACCTTCTTCTGCCCTATCAATAGTTAGAACTGCAGGGGCTCTTACTGCTTAGACCACTAACTTGCTGTCCAAGTAGCCAGGGCTTGTTCTCCAATTTCAATGGTTTCTGACCTTGCCACTAAGTCCCAGATGGTTTAAGAACCTTTTCTGGCTATTGCTGCAGACCTTACCTTCTCTCCTTAGCCTCCCCAATTCTTGGGCTTGGCGAAGTAGTTCATTCTGCCTGTGGGCTCTTGAACATCACGTTTTCTTCTATTAACCTGCAACATGCTCTCTGCATCTCTACGGAGCAGCTGTACACTATGGGGCCTTGTTAGAGAGCACATAATGTCAGATGGTTAGGAAGGGTTTTACCCAGTCAGGCTTACTGGATTCTCCTTGCCCTTACCATTTCCATTAAAGGCTTCTTAAATACAGGTCACAGGCCTTTACTTAAGAGAAGACCTAAAGAAGTATTCAATTCCCTGGTTTGCTTCACATTTCCAGGGGACCCCTTCACCAGAGATGGTTTGTTTGTTTCAGTATAGACCATCCCTGTCTGTTTTTTTCCTTCCATCCTCAATTTTTCATGACGTGATCCATGTTGAGCACAGGAATGTACCATACCCCTTTTTACCCTCATTGAGGGTAAATATGGCATCTTTTTCTCCAGCTACCTGCTGGAGTTATGGAAGGATTCAGACTCACTGTCTGCAGATTAAAAACATCCTCTGCATTTTCCAGGTAGGTCTCCATTCCTGGTTTTTCAGGGGCAAGAGTTCTTAGAGGACTCTAGACTTCTCTTGCCAATGAGAGAACTCCCTGCGCTTCCTACCCCGTAACCAGGAAGTAGGGATTCTCTGAATATCTTCTCAAGCAGGTACCTCCCTTCTTGTTGTTAGATACATCTTCTCCACATACCCTATGTGCGGACATGGGTATGTATACATATATATATATATATATATATATGTATATGTTACATGTATATGGATATCTGCATGTCTATGCCCATATCTATATCTATATACATATGTGATGTATATATCTGTATTTACCTATCTCTATAGATATGTATTACAATATATGATAGTGGGCAGGTATATGTCTATATACTCTTTCTGTCTGCATAAATATATATATATACTTACACACACACACACACACACACACATATATATATATATATATATATAATCTTCCACCACCGACTGACAGATACTCTCTATCCCTTTCCATGCTGTCCTATACTTAGGGTTCTCCATGATCAACCACTTCCTGTTGTAGTTCAGGAGTTTTTGTACCATGACCTTCAGTTTGGGTACACCTGAAGCCCTCCACATACTTTCCTTTTCCATTACGAGGGACTTTTTCTGAATCTTCAGAAAATGGGAGGCTACAATGCCTCCTAACTCCTATCCTTCTTGTCATTGGATATGGAGATCTTGGAAGCTCCCTCTCCTATAAGAACTAGATCTCTTAAGGTCAAAGGCATTTTCAGTTTTATTCAATGGAGACTTCCGCATTTTCCGCTAAGTCCTACCTCATTGAACTACCCCAGTTCCACTGGGATTGTTTCTCTCATCCTAAGGGTTCTACCTCAGCCTGTTTTTTGCACAGTTGTTTACCTCTTCTTATATTGAGGTACCCCCTGGGGATATTCTGTTGGTTCATATTCACAAATCCTCATGAACCTCCATATACCCCTCTACAATGCCACCAGGTGTGGTCCATATTGGTTTATTGCTCTTCAATATTACCACTAAATATCACCTGAACAGAGCCTATCTAGGCATCCTGTTTGGTCCAGCTGTTCCACAGCACATCTTTTTAGCTCAACTCCTACCCTCCATCCCTGGAATGTCTGGGGGTTCAGTAGATTAGCATGGCCCTCAAACTCGCAACATGCTGGGACTCCTCCAGGCATCTTAGCTTGGGAGTCCCCATATGTGAAGACTCATTCCTGCTTGTTCCTGGAGATAGCACAGTTACTTACCTGTAACAGGTGATCTCTGGGAATAGCAGGAATAAGTCTTCACAACCCACCCACCTCCCCTAGGAGTTGCATTTCTCTATCTCTATCTTTCCCTTTCTTGCTCTTTCTCTCTTTGCCTCAGCTTTAAAACTTAACTGAGGAGAGGCAGTTGGGAAAGGCAGGAAGGCAGCATGCAGGCGTGTTGGGATGCTTCCAAAAGCGTTCTGATTGGACGCTGAGGAGCGTTCCCGCGCAGACTCCGTCGGTACCGACGTACCCATATGTGAAGGCTTATTCCTGCTGTTCCCAGAGATCACCTGTTACAGGTAAGTAACTGTGCTTTATTTGTTTCATATACCTTCAACACTTGTGAAAAATGTGAGAGATTGATTGTAACAATTTGTTTAAAAAAAGTGAAGGCAACTTTGTTTCTGAGACAATTGTTTATATTAAATGTATTTGTATTGTTACACCTTTAGTTCAAGCTAAGAACAGAAAAGTATATACAGTCAAACCTCGGTTTTCATTTGCCCCGGTTTTCATACGCTTCGGTTTTCAACGTCTTTTCTGACTGAGATTTTGTCCCGGTTTTCATGCATTGCTTCGGTTTTCAACGTCTTTTGACTGAGATTTTGTCCCGGTAGCAGGGAAGAAAAGCTGTCAACGTAAGCAGGAGATGTTGCATGAATGTGGGAGGCAGTTCTTTCTCTTGCAGGGTACGTCTGAAGCTATATCATTAAGATTTTCTGCCATTCTGAAGCATTGAGCAGATAATGTAAAGGTATTTTAATGGACTGAATTCAATGTGATTCCGAAGAGAGCTGGGCACAGCAGCTTGTCAGGGGTGGCTAAGGCCAGATGTTAACATACTGTACTGTACAGTACTGTACTTAGCTTGCTTTCAGTGATGTTAAATGTTCATTTATCCATTTCATTAGTCATTTATATTTATTTCTCATTGTTTTCTGTATGTAAAATATAGTTATTCTCTATAAAATGTATTTTTTGTGAATATTTTTGGGTGTCTGGAACGGATTAATTGGATTTACATTATTTCTTATGGGAAATATTGCTTCAGTTTTCATACGTTTCGGTTTTAGTCAGACTTTTTCGAACGGATTAATCATGAAAACCGAGGTTTGACTGTATATACCTTATGCTTCATAAGAATCTGGGAAATTAAAATTTTATTGTTTATACCTTTATATGATTCAGATGCTCCATCCTTTAGATTCACTTTTATATTCCAGCTGTTGTTTATCTCAGAGGTATTCCACTGTAATTTAGGTGTTTTGTCCTCGGAGCTGAGCTCTGACAGGCAGATAATATAATAACACCACTCAGCCCATTGTGTGACAATACTTTAAAGGGAAAAATCCCTTATTATCTTGCCTCCTCAGCTGTCCAGCGACATGAGGAAAGCCCTAAATAAACTGAGGAGAGCCAACACAACAGGAGAAGAGGTGGCATAAGGCCAGGTGTGGGGTGAGTTCAGTTAAGCCTTGTGTCGACAAATTTGAGTTCTGGCACTGAGGACTTCGGTCCCAGCATTGGAAAATTAAATATAGAGGAAGATCCCTTGTGGTGGAAGAAGCATTCATGACGTGTACTCCAGTCACTCTAAACACTAATCTAAGGGTTTCTTAGTTGATAACTTGGTAAGTACATGACCCAAGAGCTCCAGCTGAGGATACGTAATCTTCGATGACTGAGCCCTAGCTACAATGTTAACCTATTGGAGGAGATCAGCATGCCACAAGTCAGACTGCTACATGAATTTCAGTGGCATGCTACCTTGCCATAGAGGTCATGTACACAGATCCCTTGGCATACTGATCACACAAGTCAGCAGTCTGTCCAGACCTGACTAAGGATGCATAGAATTTCCTATCCTGCCCTCCAACCAGTGTGCTCGGTGAACATATATTCTCCATAGCACAAAACTAATAATCATCATTCAAATGGAGCATACTATATCAAAATCACTTATCTTAAATATACTTTCACAAATCCCAATCACCCTACCCTATGGTGGCCAGCGTTTCACAATCCATGCTTCTTTAGTGGTTCTCCACAGGTGTGTTGGGACACACTAGTATGTCATGAGCACATGGAAGGTGAAAGGCTGTGGTTGAAATGTTTTTGCCCCTGATAGGTCCATATATAAACATTTCACCACTAGGCACTCCAGGGATGTTTTGGAATGTAGCCTGAGCACAGCAAGAATCTACATGTGTATCTCTAGTTTCCTATAGCAGATACCTGTGTACAACCAGAATTGCCCACATCTGAAGTTACATCTGCCCCCAAACAAAAATGGGTTTTCTAAGAGTGCTTCTTTTGGCCATTTCGTTACAGAATGGCTTAAGGAGGATATCCTTCTTAATCTCCAAATGTTGATTTCCCCTCCAGACTAAAACACTGTGTACAAAAATACTGACATAGTCCATTAGCAGCATTTACTTGTCTAGGTTTCCAAAATAGCCAAGATACATGTGTAAGTTCTGACGTTTGCACGTGCGCATTCTGAAATGTCAGAACTTAACATGTGCAAGTTGCCAGGGATCCTATGTCCATTTTTTCCACATGCATATTTGCAAGATCACCCCCCCCCCCCCCACTGCACATGTATATGTATTTAGAAATGGTGCCACCTTCAGCAGAGCCACTTCTAAAACACTAGTAGAACTGTAGACATGACAGCCTCCATGTCTCAATTCTGATCTCCCTGTCCTCACTAAAATATGCCTTCACATGAGAATTCAGGGCCATGGTGTCTCCACACAAGAAAGGGGAGATGCTTCACTTGAAGGGGGAGGGAGGAATGGGTGGAAGGGAGATGCTGCACTTGGGTGGCGAGAGGAGATTCTGAACTGTGGGAAGTAGAGAGGGGAGATGCTCTATGGTTGGTTGGGAAGGGGACAACAGAGTGCAGAAATGCTGCACTGTTACTGGGGACAAGAGAGGAGATGCTGCAATGTTAAGGATGAGGGGAAGAGGAGGGAAGAGATGATGCACTGTTTGGGGAGAGGAGAGGGGAAAGGGAGATGCTGGACCATAGTGGCAGAGGCGAAAGGGAGATGTTAGGCTACAAAGGTGGGGGGAGAGGAGATATGCTGGGCTACATGGGTGGGTGGGTAGGGGTGGAAAGAGAGAAACAGAAGGATGATGAAAGGCCACAAGTGTGGCTGGGTGGGTGAAAGGTGTAGAAGCAGGAAGATGCTTAGCATGGTGGAACTATGCGGGAGAAATCATGGGGGTTTTCAAGAGATACGTGAGAGGAGAATGGTTAATATAGAAGGTAAAAATGTGATAAGGGGGAATGAGTGAACAATAGAAGGGAATAAGAGGCCAGGAAGGTTGTGAGACAGGATATGCAGAGCTAGGGGAGATGGGCTGGGCAGGAGATGAGAGAAAGAGACAGAAAGTTTATGTGTGAGAACTAGAAAAGAGAAAATTGACTGGAAGGTGAAAAAGATGGTGGAGTCTGAGTGGACAGAGAGGCAGAAAAGAAATGAAGGAAAGATACCAAAGGGAAAGATCAATATTTCAGAGATAGATTTAGGGAGGGGTGGAAGAAATTAGCACGAGAGAGGAGAAATGATAAATGGACAGGAAATACTGGAAAGAGAACTGGCAGAAGACAGACAAAAAGAAAAGCAGAAAAGAGAAACTGGGACCAATGTGACTGGAAAAAAAATACCCAGACAACAAATATAGATAAAAGTATTTCATTCTGAATTTATTAACTGGAATATGTTAGCTTTGAGAGATGTGCATTGTGGATGTTTTTGTATGTTGTTGAGTACAAAAAGAAGTGCATTTCTGTTTTAAGTTTTACAATATTGCAGTACCTGCCAAATTTCATTTTTTGGAGTTTTGTTTCAATTTTTGATATTCATATTTCTATTTCTAATTTGTGGTCCCTTGTTCTGTGTTTGATGATAGTCTGTTGGTGTTTTGTGTGTGACTGAGATGTGATGGCATTAGTGTGGATTTTCTACTACTACTATCACTACTACTACTGAGCATTTGTATAGCGCTACAAGACGTACACAGCACTGTGTAATCGAAGAAACAAAAGAGAGTGGGAATTCCAAGCAATAGGCCACCTACTGTTTGGAATTCCCAAACTTTTGTGTTTCTACCACTCATATGGGTACCTGTGCTCTATTTTGATAACTCACAGAGATCTGTAGCCCTCCATCTTGTTTTGTTTTACTAGTAATAGGTGTATTGGTATTCTGCAGCCCAGTGGAATATGTAGCAATTTAGTGATTTCTATATATTTATTTATAAATATTTCATATACCACTATTTACACAAGTATTGGTTTCATGGAGGTTTGCAACTTCCCTGTGACCAAAGTTCAATACAGAACAAATGAATAGACAAAGCCAAATACTGTACATTAATATTATTTGTCAAATACTCTTTTAAATATCAAATCAGAGCAGGTAGTGGTGTAGCACAACAGTATATTCAAAAGACACTAGGAAAGGAAAGCAATTAAAAGTCAATATCCAAGTTAAAATGTTCCACAATATTCTGTGAATGAATTTTCAAAAAGCCATGTTTAAATGTTTTTTTTAACAGTTTTTATAAGAACTCTCCAAGTATATATCCAAAAAAGTGTATTCCATAAGATAGGCACTTGAAAGGCAAAGGTGCTGTTTTTAGTTATTTCCTATCTTATCGATCAAAATGATGGAACCATGAGTAGATTTGCTACATATGAGGATGATAAGGGATCAGAAAAGGAAAGATACAATGTGGATAACTAGAGTAGTATGTGCAATTAAATACTGTTTGATCAATAGCAGTGTAACGTGATCTGACCTTTTAGCATTATAATTAATTTTACAGCCGTATGTTGTACCAATTG
The DNA here is from genome assembly GCA_033557465.1 of Ichthyophis bannanicus. Lineage (NCBI taxonomy): Eukaryota > Metazoa > Chordata > Amphibia > Gymnophiona > Ichthyophiidae > Ichthyophis > Ichthyophis bannanicus. The sequence goes on from CM066031.1 coordinate 1,045,012,656, forward strand.
TAAATGTTTAATAGAATATAATGGTAAACCAGATAGCATAGATTTACAATAGTCCAATTGAGTGAGAATGAAAGAATAGATTCGCGTTTTTAGTACTCTATCATTGAGATAAGGTTTTATTGCCCTAATTACACTACTGTACTTTTTATAAAATCAAACTAGAACTAAGGGGTATGTTTACTAAGCAGTCTTAACATGCGCCTGGCGATAGTATGCAGGCTGCCATAAAAGGAGTGGGCGTGTTGGTCTTAACGTAGCAAGACTGAATTTTCATGCGATAACGTGCACTGAGCACATTATCGGGTGAGAAGCCGCTAAGCATGTTAACGCGCGCTAATCTTAAATAGGCGCGCTGACTTCCAAATGGAGCAACAGAGGTGTAGCACAATGGTTAGTACACTGACTGGTGGTACAGGGGTCATGAGTGTGCCTAATGAATAAGGTTGGCTGAGGTGTTACCCTTTATGTTTAAGTACTACTTTTTGAGGCATTTTATTTTTATTTTAATTAGTGCTGCCAGCAAACACACCCTCACAGTGCCGTAACCTAAGGTGCCGCATAAGACGCTCTATAAGGTACTCCAGAGGACACATTATAAAGTGCACTGTCTGCCAAGGCACCCTAAAATGTCCCCTCTAGGACGCCTTAAAAGGCGCCTTATAAGGCGCTTTATACGGCACTTTATGGGGCGCCTTATGAGGCACCATAAGGTTACAGCACTGTGAGGGTGTTTTTGCTGGCAGCACTAATTTACATTAAAAAAAGACAATGCCTTGGACAGGCCTATCAAATAACTCCACTGTGGGATCAAACCCATGACTTCTGGCTCCATGGGTAGTGAAGTAGCCAGTGGGCAACAGCTACTAACAAGCCCCTGGCTGGCTACAGAAGGACTGCAGGGCACCACACAAACTGTCTGCTGTGGTTACCAGGATAGGGTCAACCCACCCGTACCCATGATGCACTGCACATGCAAATCAGCAGTCTACAGATGATCACAAGATGGGGTATGCACCCCCACAGCACCTCGGCCTGGTAGGGGGAACTGACCGAGTGCACCCCCACAGTACCTCAGCCTGGTAGGGGGAACTGACCGAGTGCACCCCCACAGCACTTCAACCTGGTAGGGGGTGCCGACGGTGTGTGTTAGTGGCACAGAGTAGCAACAGACCGTCACAGTGTGTGGGTACTGTGCTCACCCTGAGGGTAAGGTGGGGCGCCCAGCACCAGGTCCGCAGCACCTTCCATGGCTGAAATAGGCCATGTTGCAGGTACCCATCAGTGGCAGTGTGTGTGATAGGTAGTTCCTGCAGACACACCTAGAATGCATTAGTGTCCATCCAGTCTAGCACTTATGGGCTATGATGTACCCAGAATAGTGCCTATTCTGTGTTGGTGCCATAGTAACATGATGTAAGTGAAGGGGGGTGTGTGGACCCATAGGCAGATTATGTACCACCACCCAACCCAACTTCCATGGCTCAGGGTTGGAGACAGGATCTCCCACCAACAGATCCACATTCTACCTCCCTGCAATGGTGGCAGTAGAGGGGACCATCAACCCCAGTCCTGCTGGGGAACAGACACCCTACAGGGCAGCCAATGCAGAGCTGTACACAGTCATAAGGCAATGGCAGAAAGCCAGTAGGCCTGGAAATGCTCAGCTGCCCCCCCCCCACCACCACCATCTGTCATTCTCCAGCCGCTGCACCCTGCAAAGTGTTCCAGCCATACACCTATAACTGCAGACAGTCTGCTAGCTAGTTCACAATGCATGTTCCTGGAGAAGATGTGTGCACCCAGAACTGGGATGTGAGCACACCCAACAAGCACATAAATCAGTGATTAAGCCCCAAAAGAAAGAACCCATAAATATCACTGGTGAAAAATACTATATAGCACTATGGGGGAACCTAGCCATGACATGGTCACTGCTCAGTCAGGGTGAGAGTGCCCTCCCAGCAGGACATGCTGTGGCCACCCAGTCTCTGCAGGTGGTGTCCAGGCACTACAATGTCCCAGCCATTGCCCTATGCCCTGTGCAGATACATCCTGCCCAGGCCGCCCCGTCCGAGCTATACCCACAGTACCTTGCTCCTCATTATGCACATTGGCAGGCTAACACTGGAAACAGTGCCAGCAGTGTGGGCTGAGTAAGATGTTGGCAGCCACCACACACTGGGTAGACAGACACTCCCACACCTATGCCAGCATTGTGCAACTATAGAGGCTTTTGGCAGCCCTGGCCACCACACCAATCCTGGGCACAGTGCAGGCATGGCTATGGTACGCAATACTGTTGGGGTCACTCCCCAGGGTGGTAAACACTGTCAGACACCAGACCTGAAATACACTCCACAGATATCAGAGAGGTTGCTATGATACAGCTCAATGAGCAGATTGTGCTTAACTTAGGAATTGCTATCTGCCAGTAATCATAGCAACCGTTTAATATATGTGTACCGTAATCCAAGGTTTAGGGTGGCATTGCTAAGGTATGCAAGTGCTAGTATTGGGAAATACACGTAGGGTCCAATATCCTGCCTCTCCAAAAGGCTTTGGATAATGGAGCCTGTGGGTGCGGGTGTGTCTGCCCCTGTTGGCCGCTGCTCTAGGGCAGAGGTGCCCAACTCCAGTCCTGGTGGACCAAACACTGTTCGGTTTTTCATGCTGTCCCTAATGAATATGCATGAGATACATCTGCATACCATGGGGGTGGTGCATAGAAATGCAGCACAGCCATATTTATTAGAGGCAGCATGGAACCTGAATGGTGTTTGGCCCTCCAGGACTGCATTTGGGAGACTCTGCTCTAGGTAATGGGTATGTTTATGGTGTCTGTGCTCTGTAGGGTAAAATGTAGGTGTTTTGGGCATGTTTACGTTATCTGCAATAAAGGTTCTGTCTGTATTAGCATGTTTTAGTAGTGGGTAAAATATGGGAACTGGGTTTGCAGGAACCACAGCTGGGACTTGAATCTGTGACCTTCCACTCCTGAGCACACTGGCTGTGTGTACTGCACCACCGTGTTGCCATACAGACAGTGCATTCCCTGGGGATAGCATGACTGTTCGTTAGACAGGGCCTGTCTGTTGCAGTGCATGGCACCCACCTACACAGGGTTAGGTCATGGTCTGCTGTGGGCAGCTGCCACTGCCCCCTCCACCACCAGTACCCCTCTGCCACCATGCTGACATGCCCTTCTGCTGGTGATGCTGGTGGTGCGCAGTCTCAGGCCATCCAGTGTGCCGGTAGGCGGCTGCCTATGGTGCGTGTTCTGGGGTAGGGGTGCCTGCATAGCTATCCACGCTTCCCTCCAGCACCGCCTGCCAATGTTCTGTGCCCTTGGGGGTACCTGCTGGGTACCATCCCCCGTGACACTGTGGGAAACACACTCATGCCCATGTTGGGCCCTCATCAGTTGCTGTCTGGCTGCTCTACTGTTTCAGCATTCCTATGGGCCACCTAGGCATCACCATAGTCTGCACTGTGGCCCAGTTGCACCACAGCATGTGCTGCCTGCAGCCCTCTGTGTCCCCTTTTCGAGCATCTGTCCAGTTGCCCACTCTGACATGCCCGTCCTTCTGTTGCGGAACATGTGCATGCCATAGGAAACCTGTCCAATGGACAGGGAAAACCCTGATCAGCGTTATTTCACTGTGGGATCATTCACCTTGTATGGGGACAGAGCATAGACCGTTCCAAAATTAATATCTTTTTTTTGGAGCTTTTTTGGTAGTGTTTTTTGATGTTTTCCATTAATATTGCTATTGCCCAGCTTGGTTATGTTTTTGTTACATTTTCTTCTGGTCATTTTCAATGTTTATTTACCCTTTTTTTCTGTGCACATGTATCACACATCACTTTTTTGGGTTTCCCTGTTTTTGCTGTAAATTGCTAATGGAAATGGTTTCTTTTCCCTTTAAATCTGCTCTAACGCCAGGGTTTCACTGGCGTTAGTTTTCAGCCCTGAAATCCACAACGTTAGTGTGCAGGGAGCCTCTCCCCTCCCACTCTCCGTCCATTGACACTGTCTCTCCACCCCTGGGGAGCCTTCCTCCACCCTCCGGGAGTCGTTCTCCACCCTCAGCGCTCATTTGCACCGCTGCGTGCGTTACCGCGCGCTAAGTTACCTTATCGCCCGGTAACGCTCCTTCATCGGGCAATATGGTACATTATCGCCCGATAACGTCACCGGGCGCATGTTAAGACTGCTTAGTAAACATACCCCTAAATGTTTCAAAAGATAATCCTCAAATTAGAATTACTCCTGGAGTAGACATTTTCGGGCAGATATTTGAAGCAGCAGTTAGCAGATCTGCTAGTCATGTTAATCTCTGTGACTGCATATCCCCGGGTGCCACCACTGAATATCCCCGGGTGCCACCACTGAATATCCCCGGGTGCCACCACTGAATACCCTGATGCTAGTCATGTTAATCTCTGTGACTGAATATCCCCGGGTGCCGCCACTGAATATCCCCAGGTACCACCACTGAATATCCCCGGGTGCCACCACTGAATACCCTGTTGCTAGTCAGCAGAGTGGGGGCAGCACCCGAGGATAGCTGACTAGTGGCAATATTCAGCCGCTAGCCGGTTATCCCACGGCAGCAAAAGTTAGGCACCTGAAAGGCTTGCTTAACTTTTGCCACCTTAGCTAACTGGGCAGAAGCTGAATATTGTAGCTACCTGGTTATCTGTGGTGCTATCCAGCCGACTCAGATATTCAATGCTGGTGGCTGGATATGGCCTCTGCATTGAATACCCAGGTTTAAAGTTCAGCAATCACAGCTAGCCACCACCGCTGAATATCTTGCCTTCATCCTTTGTAGATATAAAAGTTCCAGCTATTTGCGGATGATATTTAATTTGTATTTCAGATTTAGATATCCAAATTACACAAGACTTGAGGGGTTTTAATATTAGGTTGTGGGAAGGAATCAATTCCATTATCTTTTCCAAAAATGAAGAAAGAGATCTTTGAAAGTTCTTGTTCCAATAATTGAGGACTAGGATGAGTTGTATGTCATCTGCATAGTCATGAATGTTGAGACCCAGCTCGTGAACAAAAGTAGCCAGAGGGACTAGAAATATAATACACTAAGGAGCATAGGAGATAAAATAGATCCATGTGGGACCCCATAGTCTAATGCACACTCTTTTCAATGATAACCATCAATTGAAACTCTAAGGGGTATGTTTACTAAACCATCTTAATGTTACCGGCGCTAGTTGCAGCATTAATGTGAAGAATGCCATATAAGGTAGTGGTGTTCCAGAGGGAAGGTTGCAAGGAATCGGTATCGCGTGATAGTGGGCGCCGTGGCATGTTAATGCACATTAACCCTATGTTCATGCCAGCACAGTGTTAGAAGCTATAAAGATGTAGCCCACTGGTTACTGCAATGACTGTGGAGACAGAGGTCATGGGTTTGATCCTGCAGTGGTATCATGTAAGAAGGCTGTCCTTGGCATTTCCTTTTAATTTAAATCAGTGCTGCCATCAAAAACAGCCTCACAGTGCCATAAACTAAGGTGCCCTATAAGGCACTCCATAGGGCACATTATAAAGTGCCTGTCTGCCAAGGCACCTTATAATGTGCCCTATAGGGCACTTTATAGGGCGCCCTATAGGGCGCAGTATGAGGCACCTTAGGTTACGGCACTGTGAAGGTGTTTTTGCTGGCAGCACTGATCTAAATTAAAAGGAAAAGCCTCAGACAGTTTTATTAAGTAACACCACTGTGGGATCAAACCCATGATCTCTGCCTCCACAGTCATTGAAATAACCAGTGGGCTACATCTCTATAGTATCTAACACACTGCTGGCTGGCTACAGAAAGACTGCAGGTCACCACACAAACTGTCTGCTGTGGTTACCAGGATAGGGTAAACCCACCCGTACCCATGATGCACTGCACATGCAGATCAGCAGCCTACATCTGATCACAAGATGGGGTATGCGCCTCTATAGCACCCTGGCCTGGTAGGGGGAACTGACCATGTGTGTTACTGGCACAGAGTAGCTACAGACCATGACATTGTGTGGTTCCTGTGCTCGCCCTGAGGGTGAGGTGGGGCGCCCAGCACCAGGTTCGCAGCACATGGCATGGCTGAGTTAGGCTGTGCTGCAGGTCCCCATCAGTGCTAGTGTGTGATAGGTAATCCTTGCAGACATACCTATTATACACCTTTGTCCATCTGTATTTCCCAGTCATGTCTAGCCCTTGTGGACTATGATACACCCAGAGCAGTGCATATCCTGTGTGGTTTCCATGGTCACATGTTATAAGAGACGGGTGGTGTTTAGACCCAAAACCGGATTATGTGGCACCACCCAACCCGCCCTCTGTAGGTCAGGGTGGGCGACAGGATCACCCACCAACAGATCCACATTCTACATCTCTGCAATGGTGACAGTAGAGGGGACCATCAACCCCAGTCCTGCTGGGGAATAGGTACCTTACAGGGCATTCAGTGCAGATCTGTATGCATCACATAGGGCAGTGGCAGACAGGCAGTAGGCCTGGAAAAGCTCAGCTGCCCCCACCTCTATCTGACATTCACCAACAGAGAGCACAGTCAGTCTCCACCCACTGCACCCTGCAATGTGTTCCATACACATGCTAACTGCAGACAGTCTGCTAGCTAGTACATAGTGCATGTTCCTGGAAAAAATGTGTGCACCCAAAAATGGGATGTGAGCACACACACCAAGCAAGTATGTCAGTGTTTGGGCCCCAGAGAAGGAAATTCATAGATATCACTTCAGAGAAATGCTGTATAGCACTATAGGGAAACCTAGCCATGCCATGGTCACTGCTCAGTCAGGGTAAGAGTGACTTCCCAGCATGACATGCTGTGGCCACCTTGTCCGTGCAGGTGGTGCTTTGGCACTACAGTACTACCTAGGTAGACTAGGCCACACATTTGATTCTGCCCATACAAAACACCGATGAATATGACTAGCGAAATACCCCTTCCATGAAGAAAATGTAAAAACTGTTAATAATGTAAAAATGTAAATAGTTTCCCAATGTTATCCAAGTTCACATACCTGTTCATTGCAAACACAGTTCTGTAATGGCACTGTGTATGTGTTATGTTCTATGTAAACTGCACTGATGTTGAATAGCGCGGTATAGAAGAAATGTAAATATGTAAATAAATAAATAATTACAGTGTCCCAGCCATTGCCCTATGCCCTATGCAGATGCATCCTGCCCAGACCGCTGTGTCTGGGCCAAACCCACAATACCTTGCTCCTCATTATGCACATTGGCAGGCTAACACTGGAAACAGTGCAAGCACTGGGGACTCAGTAAGGTGTAGGCAGCCACAAAACACTGGGTAGACATACACACACTCCCACACCTATGTCAGCATTGTGCAAAGAGAGAGATGGTTGGCAGCCCTGGCCATCACACCAGTCCTGGGCACAGTGCAGGCATTGCTATGATACTCAATACTGTTGGGGTCACTCTCCGGGGTGGTAAACACTGTCAGTAAGAAAATAAGAAACACACTCCACATATATCAAAAGGTTGCTATGATGAATCTCTGTTAACAAATTGTGTTTAATGTAGGATCTGTTATCTGACATTGATCATAGCAACCTTTTGATATATGTGGAACATGTTTCCATGTTTATGACGGCATTGCTAAGGTATGCAGGTGCTAGTATTGGTAGATGCTGCTCCGCGCAGGGCCCAACAGCCTGACTCTCCATGAGGCTTTGGATAGTGGAGCCTGTGGGTGTGGGTGTTTGTGCCCCTGTTGGCCTATGCTCTAGGGCAGAAGTTCCCAAATCCAGTCCTGGTGGGCCCAACACCATTCAGGTTTTCATGCTGTCCCTAATGAATATGCATGAGATACATTTGCATACAATGGGGATGGTGCTTACAAATGCATCTCAAGTATATTTCTTAGGGACAGCATGAAACCTGAATGGTGTTTGGCCCTCCAGGACTGCAGTTGGGAACCTCTGCTCTAGGGACTGCACATGTCTATGGTGTAGGGTAAAATATAGGCATTTTTGGCGTGTTTATTTTATCTGCAATAAAGGTTCCTTCTTTATTACCACAGTTTAGTACTGGGTAAAATATAGGGACATGGTCTGCAGGAGCCACAGCTGGGACTTGAACCTGTGACCTTCTGCCCCTGAACACACTGGCTGTGTGTACTGCACCAAACTGTTGCCACAAAGGCAGGATATTCCCTGGGGTTGCCATTACTGTTCGTCAGACAGACCTTGTCTGTTGCAGTGCATGGCACCCACCTAAACAGGGCTTTGCCTTGGTCTGCTGTGGGCAGATGCCACTGCCCCCTCCACCACCAGCACCCCTCTGCCACCATGCTGACATACCCTTCTGCCGGTGGTGCTGGTGGTGCGCAGTCCCAGGCCATTCAGTGTGCTGGTAGGCGGCTGCCTATGGTGCGTGATATGGGGAAGGGGTGCCTCCATAGACATCCACACTTCCCCCCGGCACCGCCTGACAATGTTATGTGCCCTTTGGGATACTTGCTGGGTAATGTCCATTGTGACACTGTGGGACACACACTCGTGGACATGTTTGCCCTTGGTCAGTTGCTGTCTTGCTGGTTTTCTGTTTCTATATTCCTATGTGTCACCTAGGCATATGCCTAGTCCACCCTGTGCCCCAGCTGCCCCACTACATGTCCCGCCTGCAGCCCCCTGTACCCCATTTGAAGCCTCACCATAGTGCCCTTTCATACTTGGGCACTATGCTGTTGCTGCACATGTATCACTACTATCACACTTCTTGGTCTCCCTGCCTTTGCTGTACATTGCTGACTGAAATGGTTTCTCTCTCCTGCAAATGTGCCTCTAACGCGAGGTTTTCACTAGCGTTAATTTTCAGACCCTGATTTCACAGCGTTAGTGTGCCTGGGCCCTCTCCCCGTCCACTCTTTGCCCATTGACCCCTTATCTCCGCCCTCTGGGGAGCCTTACTCCACCCTCTGTGCGCTTTAATGCCGCCAGAGACGTTATCGCTCAATAAGTGACGTTATTGCGTGGTAACGTGCAATAACGTTACTTATCGCATGATAACGTTGCCGCTGCGACGTTAATACTGTTTAGTAAACATACCCCTAAATGTGCAATAGGAAAAACAAGATCTAAACAATATTAAAGTAGTGCCAGTTATTCCTATGAACTCTAGTCAATGTAGAAGCAGCTCATGATCTAGTAGGTCAAAAGCAGTGCTTAGATCTAACTATAGACAAAGAACCTCTTTAGCATTATATAAATGGGTCAAAAGCTCGTTATGAATGGCTAAAATAAAGTTTCAGTGTAGTGTCCAGCTCTAAATCCTGATTGTCTAGTATTGCACTACTACTTTTTGTGCCAGTTTTGCTAAAAAAGCAGATTTGAATTCTGTCAATAGTTACTTGATTAGTGGAATCAGATTGTACATTTTTTAAAGTAGGTGGATTTCTATGCTCTTGGAAATATTTCTGTATCTAAAACTGAATTAAGGAGATCAAAAAGTGAAGTACACATTTGAGGGAGTAAATCCTTCAGTAGAAATAGATCTAAAGCAGAGATCTGAAGATTGATAGTACTGATGTCTGTTAGCTGGTTAATGAGAATTCTAATATGGGCAACTGGAAGTCGGGAACAATAATGTGTGATTGTTCCGGCACCGTACTCTAAAATGCATGTTAATCAAATATCTTGGGATGGTGGGGGAATGGGAAGAGACTGGGCATGGAGAGCGCATTACCGCTAGAGCCAGGGCAATTGCCACACACTCAGTGCAACATGACCCTTAACGTTGGTTTACTTATAGCCTGATTCTGGAAGTGGGAAATCTGGACCACCCAGATGTTTATTTATTTATTTATTAGGTGAACCTACCTTAGTGGAGCACATATTAGGCACACTCATTGCAAGTTAGCTGTCAGGGACATACTTGGCATGCCCCAGACAGCTAACATGAAGGCTTTACAATTAATGTGCGTGAGATTGGCACATTAATAGCAAATCCTTAGCAGGCTTTAGTAAAAGGGACCCTTAATCTAGTGAGTGGATGTAATGTGGTGAGAGTACATTGTGGCAACTGAAATTCTTGAGATTATGATGCAGAGGATAAAAGAGTTATCACGGAATTCCTTCCTGAGGAGAATATATTTAGTTGAGTAATACGATTATTTTATTTTGTCTAGTAAGAAGCAGCCATACTGGTTAGGCGTTATCACAGGAATTATTATTGCTATGGTATGGCACATTTGCTACATGTATGAATGGTGATTTGTTTTTCAAGTTTTATATTTGGTGTTCTTTTATATTGTGCCTGGTAGTGGGCAGGTTTATTTATTTATTTATTTCTCTTATATACTGTGCTATTTGATATCAGTGCGGTTTACATGGAACATCAAGGTATTTTACGGTGGGGGATTACACCGTAATTACAAATAACAGGGATCTCAACTTGGATAACCATATTAACTATTTACACATATATTTACAGGGAACATGGGCTATGGAGGGTTAAGTGGCTTGCCCAAGACCACAAGGAGCACCTGTGGGACTAGAAACCCCAGTCCTTCCAGCCCAGGGTTGCTGTCCTCTAGTGGGATTTGAACCCCCGACAGGTTTATGTTGCTGTTACTTGGATGACATGTAAATCATATATTTTGTATGCTGGCCTCTATGGAGAAATGTCCCAGTTCCGTACCTGTTGTAAGGTTTTGTGGATGCAGAACATTTAACTACTATACTGTGTCAGACCAAAAGTCCATGAGGGTCATGTGTGATGTGCATAACACATGTGAGCATCATCCGTCAGATGTATCCCAATGCAAAAAAGGTAGGGAACACTTATAAAATGGAATAGTGCTCTCATGGCCCAGCAACAGGCTTTTATTTTATCTAGAAACAGTACAAAATGTTTATATTACTAGGGTTCAAACTAAAAATAAAATTAATCATATTCAACTAAATGTAATGTTTTCTCATTTTACATTTTAAGGCTTTCAAAAAAATGACAAAATGTTAAAAAATGCCAAAATAGCATTATACCAAACTGATGCAAAAAATGCCAGCGCAGTTCACTCTTATATAGTAAACCATTCACTTAATTAAGTATTTAAACAGCTTTCCCAGCTCACAGCAAACTCCTCAAACCCCAAGTCTATATGACCTTTTTTGACATGACTTACTAATACAAAAAAACAATGTTCATTAACCTCAAAATATCATTTCTTTTTGATATATTTCTCACAATTCTCTCATCACCTGACATTTGCTATATTTCTCACAATTCTCTCATCACCATGGGGGGTCATTCTTATTGCCGAATAGCAGGATTGAATGTCCTGGTTGGATGTCCAACCCACGCTCATTGCTGGGACCATATTCTGAGCATTTGGATCCCCGCACGTACAGAGCCATTGTGCAGAGGGTGGGAGCAGGTGATGCTGGGGCAGAGTGAGGTTGGAGCAGGGGAGGTGGCCAGGCACCAGAATGTACAGAGGACATGAAGGTCAGGCCTCTGTACATCCCCCAGCATTCAACTTGGTTGCCCGGCTTATTCCACCCTGAAGGTAGAATGGTGCCATGCACCATGCCGATTTCAGGCTGCAGTGCCTCCTACCCCATCGCCCTGCCATGGGGGTGCATCTGCCGCATGATCCCAGTGCTCCCTACACAAACACCTTGTATATTGTCACCACGTGGCCAGCCCTCCACCTAGGGCGCAGAGGGTTGGTCTGCCATGATAATTTCTCTATGCAGAAAGTGAGACTACGGCTAGGGCTCTTGCAAGGCCTCTTGGGGTTTGTAATCCCTTTTTACCTCTCTGATAAAGAAGCAGTTGTAGTCCGAGTGTTTAAGGCAAAATGACAAGGATTTATTTCCCCTCACAAACAGAACTTCAGTGCAGAACAAATAAGAACAGTGTCCAGGAGTTTAGCATGAGGATTATATACAGTAATTAAGGTAAGTGCTTCTTCACTCTCCTGTTCTCAAAACAATACAGTGCTGGAAGTACAAACTGAAAATAAACAGCTTCTTGGAACAAAGAAAAATACCTCATTTTTCTTTGCTGTTAACTTAGCACTCTTACTTCCAGGTTTCAACACAGTGACTCAATGTGGCCAGCCAAACACAGTGTGCAATCCATTCTCATATCAGCTACGTCCTCAACATTAGAGTCTATCTGCATCTCTTCTATATCAGGGCTGGCAGTGTTTTTTTTCAGACGGTTATTAAGGGATTTAAAATAGCTTCCCTCTTTATACCCAGGTGTTTTCCCTTTATACAACTCTACACAGCACGGGTTTAAAATACCTGTTATACTGGAGTTTCTTCTGTGGCACTCCTCTAACTCTTGGCAGTTATAAGGGAAGGTTTCGGTGCTGGGCTCCCACCTGTGTAAACTCTGAAGGCTCCATTCTGATTGCAGAGCTCCCTGCTCTCTCCGTTCCAGCAAGTTCCTGGACACAGGGCGTGCCTTCCTTCCTTCAAGCCTGTTGGCTTTTCTCACAGACCGGCTTCCCTCGTGGCTCCTCTCTCTGCCCTCCTAGGAGCTAATGACGACGTTTTATAATTCTGTTCCCCTGGGCTTGGCTCTGCTCCCACCCTAAACAGGTGTGCTTGATTAAGCTCAGGGCTTGTTATTACATCAGAGTCTGGGCGTGTCCATTCAGCTCCTGTCTTTCCCTGTTTACCTTTTCTATGTAAACAGTGAGCCATGTGGTCTAGCTGCCTGTCAGTTTTAAAGGTGGAATCTTCCTTTCTCTCTATTTCCATGGGTTCGGTAGGGGTCTCTACATCACAATATGTGGGAAGCAAAGGAGATGGAATTGGGAGCAGCGGCTGTGCATGGGTTATACATCCAACCAGGATGTCCAACTCCACTTTTGGGTGAACAGAATATATCCCTTAGAGTGCAATGGGGTGATGGCTAGGTAGGTTGCTGTTGGAGTACAATCTTAATCAGCATGTCGTGTATTCAATGCAACAACTGTGGTGCTTTCATTCTAAGAAGAATCATTTGGAACCTAAGAGTTTACCCTATATGCCTCACGTTAGCTGCTGTGCATAAAGAATGGACTCTTAGTAAGGGAAGAATTTGTTGCAATTAAACATACCTCTTCTAGGGTACAAACCAAACAAAATCTACCACCTCTCCCACAAAGAATCAAACAGCCCAGGAACAAATGGATCACATTGAGCTCTGGTAGGTTGCGACCTGTAACAAGGAGACACTCTCTACATCAAGAAATATCCCTGCATAATGCTTTCTCTGCCTTGGATAATGAGGATGCCCAGTCTGTGGAAACTGAATTGCCCTTAAATGAGAGAGTCAATGCCCAATCTACTGGTAATGCACCGACTATGAAGAAAAAAAATCACAAAACAGAAAAATACTACTACTTGGAGATTCCATCAGAGGCACCAACTTGGGAACACATTTCAAAGGAAAGAAGATGGTCAAATACCTCAAAGGCTCTTCAGCCAGCAGGAATATGAACTAAATTGTTGGTATCATTAGTGCAGAAAGTGAGCACTCCAAAATTGATTTTGTCTTCCACTTGGGTACAAATGACCTGGCTAGAAGCAGTATCTCTGTAGTTCAAAGGGACATCTAGACTCTGGGAGAGAAACTCAAGCCCATTGTTAACACTATACCATTCTCAGAAGTTCTACCTATTGATATTGTAAAGATAGCCATGAAGGGGGAATTGATCATATTGAGTGACTTCAATCTACCCAATGTGGATTGGAGTATTCCTTCTACAAATCTGGAAAGAAGTAAAAAAAATTGTGGATGCCTTCCAAGATGCATTACTTAGACAAATGGTGATGGAACCGACCGAGGAAAGCTTGATACTGGATTTAGTACTCACCAACGGAGATAGCATGTTGAATATCCAGGTGTGTGAGCAGCAGCGATCATCACTTGGTGTGGTTTGAGATAAAAGCCAAAGCAGAATCCAATCACAGCAAGCTTAAAGTCCTAGACTTCAAAAACGCTGACTTCAGTAAAATGGCCAAGTGCCTGAAGGAGGAGTTGGCAATGTGGGAGGGGATAAGGGAAGTGGAATTGCAATGGGCTTAACTAAAGGAGGAAATAAAAGGGGCAATATATGCATATGTAAGAAAAGTAAATAAAAACAAGAGGAAAAGGAAACCTATTTGGTTCTCCAAAGAAGTGACTGTACAAATAAAGGCAAAAAACACAGCTTTCACAAAATTCAGAAATTCGCAAACAGAGGAACACAGAAAGGAATACAGGAAAAAGCTAAAAGAGACAAAAAGAGAAATAAGGATAGCAAAATCAAAGGCAGAATAAAAGATGGCTAAAGATGTGAAGTGTGGCAACAAAACGTTTTTCAGGTATATTCGGGAGAAGAGGAAAAACAGAAGTGGAATTGCAGGACTCAAAAGTGCCGGGAATGGATTTGTGGAAAGTGACATTAAAAAAGTGAAAATGCTAAACAAATACTTCTGTTCTGTTTTTACTAAAGAAAATCCTGGAGAAGGACCACCTGTGATTGACAAATATACAAATATACAAATGGAAATGAAGTAGATACCACATCGTTCACAAAAGATAATGTGTTAGAACAGCTTGCAAAACTGAAAGTGGACAACGCCATGGGACCAGATGGAATACATCCCAGAATACTAAAAGAGCTCAGAGAGGTTCTTGCAGGGCCTTTAAAGGATGTTTTTAATAGATCCTTGGAGACAGGAGAAGTTCCACAGGACTAGAGAAGGGCTGATGAGGTACCCCTTCACAAAAGTGGTACTAGGGAAGAAGTGACAACTACAGGTCAGTAAGCCTTAACTCAGTGGCGGGAAAAGTAATGGAGGTGCTCCTGAAAGAGCGAATAGTGGACTTTCTTAAAACCAATAGGTTGCATAATCTGAGACAACATGGTTTTAGCACAGGACGATCTTGCCAAACAAATCTGATTAAGTTCTTTGACTGGGCGACCAGAGAACTAGATTAAGGGAATGCGACGGATGTGGTCTACCTAGATTTCAGCAAAGTCTTTGATACTGTTCCTCATAGGAGTTTATCAATAAACTCAATAGCTTGGGGATGGATCCCAAGGTGGTGAATTTGATGAGAAATTGGTTGACTGACAGACGACAGAAGATGATGTTAAACAGAATTCACTCGGATGAAAGGAAGATGATTAGTGGTGTGCCCCAGGATACAGTCCTGGGACCAATACTGTTCAATGTATTTGTGAGTGATATTACTGAAGGACTGAATGGAAAAGTCTGTTTTTTTGCAGATGACACAAAAATTTGCAATAGAGATGTTCTCCACTCCCTCAGGGGAGTCCAGAGGAAAGATCTACAAAAGCGGAAGAATGGTCTAATGTTTGGCAGTTAAGATTTAATGTGAAGAAATATAGTGTCATGCACTTGTGATGTAGAAATCCAAGGGAATTGTATGTGATAGGGGTGAGAGGCTGGTGTGCATGGACCAGGAGAAGGACCTAGGAGTGATTGTTTCTGAGGATCTCAAGGTGGCAAAACAGTGTGACAAGGCGGTGGCAAAAGTCAGAAGGATGCTGGGTTACATACAGAGAGGAATTATCAGAAAGGAAAAGATACTAATGCCACTGTACAAGTCGCTGGTGAGACCTCACTTGGAATATTGTGTTCAGTTTTAGAGACCATATCTCACAAAGGATATGAAAAGACTGGAAACGGTTCAGAGGAACTTGACCAAAATGATTTGGAGTCTGCATCAGAAGACATATGAGAAGAGACTTGAAGATCTAAGAATGAATACTCTAGAGGAGGAGAGGGACAGGGGAGCAGGGCCGTACCGAGACTGAAATGCACCCTGTGTGACTTGCACATCAGGCGTGCGCCCCCCTTCCCGCACCTCCATTTAGACACTTTATGGGGGTGCTGGAGGGGGGGCGCACACCCAATCTGCAAGTTGCCGGCACGCTAAGCAGGTCTGTTCCTTCCTGGAGAGACCAGACCTGCTTAGTGTGTCGATGCGAAAAATTAAGGGGCGCATTTTGTCTCTCTGCTGCTGCCTGCTGCCGAAAAAGTGGCGGCGGCAGGCAACATCAGAGAGCCGAAATGTGCCCTTTAAGTCTTTGCGCCCTGTGCGGCTGCACCGCTCGCACGGGGCTCGGTACGGTTCTGCAGGGGAGATATATTCAGACCTTTAAATTCTTAAAGAGCATTAGTGAACAAACAAACCTCTTCCAAAGATGGGGAAGCTGTCAAATTAGAGGGCATAACAAGGGGAAGCTGCAAGGGGGTAAACTGAAAGGCAATGTCAGGAAATACTTTTTCACTGAAATGGTGGTGGTTGCTTGGAATGCCCTCCCAATGGAAGTGATGGGGCAAATACAGCGACAGAATTCAAAATGGCACGGGACAGAATCAGTGGATCCCTTTATAAACAGGATAAAATCAAAATAAACATAACTATCACTTATATCTCAACAAATAAGGGTGACCTACATGGAGTGGTGGGTACACCCCTAAATAAAGACATGGAGAGGGGTGACCTGCACGGAGCAGCAGATGCACCTTCTCTTGCCTCCTTGCTGGGCAGACTAGATGGACCATACTGGTCTTTATCTGCCGTCATATACTATGTTACTATGACAGCACATCGTGGTTAGCATGGGAATCACTGACATTTGCTAACCGCTCATATTGTCGTTAGTGTGGGTGGTGGGAAGTGCACCCTCATTAACTGTGCTTGCAGTTTAGTGCATTGAGTAGTGCCTCCCCACGGCCTACTTTACCTTGCGTGCTAACCTTTGGCGATTAACACATGCAACAGTAGCATATTTAGCAAACATCACCCACAATGTGTCTAGATTTCATGAACTATAAACACTCAGATGTCTCAAAACAAACTAATCAATGCCCATTATCTCCCACTAGATCTGAACTCCAAAAGTTTAAAAAAATTACCATTCAGAGATTTCTGATATTCAAAAAATGTTTATACTATGCAAATGATTAATCATTACAGCTCTTATCTAATGAACAATTAATGAAAAAAAAATGTGAAACACTCAAAAACCAAAGGGGCCAATGTCCAAATGCCATTGTATTTACATATTAGCAAGATTTTCAGCAGCAGTATCTGGATAGGAGCTGCTGCTTAAGATTGAGACTGATTGGCACAATTTGTATAAGTGCTAGCATTTGATTGGTTAGTGTATTTTCAAGTGACACCTAGATTACAATTTAGGACCTATGCAGTCCTAAATTGCCTGGATTGATGTTGAGTGAAAACCCCCTAACAGGATAAGTGTCAGCATTTATCTGGATAATGTCAACATTGTCCTCCTTCTGCCACAGACCATTCCTGCACTAAATGGATAGTGCTGGGGCATTATATAGGTCTATGGACAGTATCCAGATCCTGCCTGCTGACCAGCTAAGGGTTGTGATTATCAGCCTCAAAATTATTATTATTATTATGAACAATCCTAATCTAGAACCAAAGAACAAAATATCTTAAAATATTTTAAAAGTTATGATTATAATGTAATTAAAAAAATTAATTGCTTTCAAAAACTGTTAATTGCTTACTGAACAGTATTTAAAAAAATACATGTAAATCTAAAGAATTAGTTTATCTAAATGGTTCAAGGTGTATAGTTTGTAAACCCAATGCTGTTCCATCTGTATTAATCATTTCTTCTATCACCCCTTATTACTCAAGGAGACATGATTAGCTATCATAAATTTCAAAATGTTGATGTTCTAAAAAATGTGTGACAATGGGAGCTGTTTCTTAATTTTATATAAGACATTACTGATGTTTATTAATCCTTGTTCTGAATTGTCTTATAGTCATACTTATGCCCACTTTGTTGTAGGGACAAAGGACAGAATACACTACAAAATTGTACACGAGTAGTTCTATACTTCATTTTGTAACTTCTACCATGCTGTGAATCTACACAAAATCAGAACTGTGCTCTCAATGCTTTACATTGTCCACATTAAAAATGACCACTTCATTTGCAGTTTCCATTGTCTCGTTAGAAATCACTTATCATTAAAATTTGAGGGACTGATAATTTCTTTTAAATTATAATCACAGCCATATGCAAATGTCAAATTCTCTTGGAAGCACTGATGAAATTTCAATATTTCCTAATGCTTTCTTTAACTGAAGAGATCCTGGCAGACAAAAGTGAATATGTGAGAACGCAGATCATCCTCTCTTCCCCAGAATCCCTTGAACCAATGTCATTCAAAAGTCATGCATGGTAATCATACAATGGTCTAGTATGGATTCTCTTTTCAAATTTCATTTTGGATATCCATGAGTTATTAACTTCTTACACAACAGTTTTGCTTGCAACTTGAACTATGCAGAAGTGAAGCAGATCTGCCTAAATCAAAGACGTGTTGAGAAGGTCAAACTATTCTTCAAACGATTGGGATGTGAGCAACTGTATTCAAGAAAAGTGTTTTTATCTGTAGATTTCATGCTATTGTTTCAAAACTAGGTAATCTCTGTCTAATCTTCATATTCAAAAAATGATGGGCCTGATACTTAGTGCTGGTCACTAGTACTATTAATGTGGCTATCTGCAGGCACTGAATATTAAACCAGGATATTAAATGCTGGGGTCATATCCGGCCTTGGGATTGAATATCCAGGGTAGCCCTTAGGAGGGATTGAATATCCAGGGTAGGCATTAGGAGTGCCATGGCTAGAACTGTTAAAGCAACAAGCCGTGGCTACTTTAAATTGAACTCAGATAAGCAATGCTGGGGTCTGATCACTGGTACTGAATATCCACACTGGCCGGATAGCAATTTAGCTAACCATTCAGCAGCGATATTCAGCCCCTGGCCTATTAAAGTGGCTGAATATTGCCACTAACTCGTTATCCTTGGATGCTGCCTCTGCTCCACCCACAGAATGTCCAGACACTAACTGGCAAACATCGTAACATTTTGTGGTGGAAACCAGGCATATTCAGCTGCACTAACTGTGTTAGTGCCTCTCAATATCCCCATGAGCTGCATTTAGACAGTTTGTAGGTCTGCAAACTTCCTAAATGCCTTTGAATATCCACCCCCCCCCCTTATTTATTTATTTATTTATTTTATTTAGCTGTATTTATATCCTGCTTTTACACTGGGTCAAGGCAGTCAATTAGGGGATACATTTAACATGAGGGGATATGAGACACATATGCTAATACTTACAGGGAACATGGACAATGGAGGATTAAGTGGCTTGCCCAAGACCACAAGGAGTGCCTATAAGACTAGAAATCCCAGTCCCTCCGGCCTGAGATTGCTGTCCCTAGGTGGGACTTGAACCCTCAGCCCTCCGGCCTGAAGTAACTTGTCCTAACCACTAGACCACTCCTCCCTTAGATCTCTATTGCCTCAGGTACAAACTTGTAAGACTGCTAGGAACAGGAAGGATACCTAATATAAGGGGTATGTTTACTAAACTGCGCTACTGTGCGGGGCGCACTTGAGCGTGCGCTAAGGTACCTTAGCGCACGCTAATGATGCGTTTTTGTGCCCCGCACACGTGCGCGCCGCACTAACGGGCCCGCTCATGTGCGCGTCGCGCAAATGAACGATAGAGGCGTGGAAAGGCTCCCGGAGGGCGGAGGAAGGCTCCCCAGGGGCGGAGAGACAGGGTCAATGGGTGGAGAGTGGGAGGGGAGAGGCTCCCCGCACAGGAGCGGGGCTGAAATTCGATGAAAAAAATACCGCGAGTGAAAACCTCGCGGTAGAGCCGATTTAAAGGGAAGAGAAACCATTTCTGTCAGCAATGTACAGCAAAACCAGGGAAACCTACAAAACGTGAGCAGTGTGATACATGTGGAGGAGTGGCCTAGTGGTTGGGGCAAGGTACTTCAGGCCGGAAGGTCGGGGGTTCAAATCCCACTAGAGGACAGCAACCTTGGGCCGGAAGGACTGGGATTTCTAGTCCCACAGGTGCTCCTTGTGGTCTTGGCAAGCCACTTAACCCTCCATAGCCCATGTTCCCTGTAAAATAGTTATTTCCAAGTTATAATGCCCTGTTCAATGTAATTTCAGTTTGTTCAATGTAAACCGCACTGATGGAAAATAGCGCGGTATATAAGAGAATGTAAATAAATAAATAAAATAAATAAAATGACCACAACAAAATTCTAAAAAATTATAATCCAGCTGGGAAACAGTGATAGTCATGGAAAACATCAAAAATCACTCCCAAGAAAGCCACAAAAAAGAAATATGAATTTTAGAAGGGTCGATGCTCCGTCCCCATACAAGGTGAATGATCCCACAGTGAAATTGTGCAGAGCAGGGTTTCTGACTCCTTTGGCCAGGTTTCCTATCTCCAGGGACTGCACTGTCTCTGTGGCTACAGTGTGGTGCAGTGAACACAGACAGTGTGTTCAGGAGCCAAAAATCACCAGTTCAAGTCCCAGCTGTGGCTCCTGCAAACCCAATCCCCATATTTTACCCACCACTAAACCATGATAGTAAAGACCAACCTTTTTTGCAGATAACATAAGCATGGTCCAAACCCCTCTATTTTACCCTACAGAGGACAGACACCAGAAACATGCGCATTACCTAGACCACAGTCCCCTCAATGCAGTCCTGGAGGGCCACATATCATTTAGCTGTGATGCTGTCACCAATATAAGGCCATATCAGCATGGTGGCGGAGGGGTACCATTGGTGGAGGGGGCAGTGGCTGCTGCCCACAGCAGACAGTGGCCTAGCCCCCTTCACGTGGGTGCAGTGCACTCCAACAGACAGGCCGTGTCTGACAAACAGCCATGGACTCCCCAGGGAATGCACTGTTTTTGTGCTAAGATGGTGGTGCAGCGGACACAGTCAGTGCCTTTAGGACCAGAAGGTCATAGGTTCAGATCCCAGCTGGGGCTTCTGCCAACCCAGTCCCCTTATTTTACCCATGAAGAAAACATGGTAGTAAAGACTGAACCATTATTGCTGAGAACATAAGCATGAACAGCGGCTATCTTATCAGTAAGGGGCTTCACCACCCCATTACCCACCAGGTGACCCAAATATTTAACTTCCCGGCCTCCAAATAAACACTTAGCCGGGTTTAACGTAAGGCCAGCATCCCTAAGTGCCCTAAGAACGGCTTCAACTCGTGGGAGATGTTGTGTCCAATTGTCACTGTGAATGACCACATCATCCATATAAGCCACAGCGTATGTTTGATGCGGTCGCAGAACCAAATCCATTAATCGCTGACACGTAGCAGCAGCTCCGTGTAGGCCGAAAGGCATTCTTTTAAACTGGTACAGGCCTACCGGGGTGCTGAACGCAATCTTCTGTCTGGCATCCCTGGTTAGTGGGACCTGCCAGTATCCTTTCGACATGTCCAATGTGGTGAGGTATTTGGCACGGCCTAGGCGATCCAGAAGTTCTTCTATTCTGGGCATCGGATATGTATCGAAACGAGATATTAAATTAACTTTCCGGATGTCGATACAGAACCTTATGGAGCCGTCGGGCTTGGGAACTAGAACAATTGGGCTGTTCCACGGGCTCCGCGACTCTTCTATAACGCCCATCTGCAACATTTCCTGTACCTGCCGCACGACCTCCTCCTTCTTGGCTTCTGGCAGCCTATATGGACGTTGGCGTACTATTTCGCCAGGTGGCGTTATGATCCCATGGGCGATCAAGTCTGTCTTGCCTGGCATTGGTGTGAGGACATCCTGGTATCTTGTTAGTAGCTGAACCAACTCCTGCTTTTGTGCCCAAGACAAGCCTTCATCTACTCTAGGCTCTGGGTGGCTTTTACATACTGCGATTTGTGGCCCCAGGTCTTCCTCTTCCTTTTCTTCTACTACGGCGGCTAGAGCTTGGAAACTGGTACCCCCTGTTGACCCGAATCCACCTGCTCCACGAGCCGTTGTTGATAGGCTGGATACTTCTTCCAGCGGAGGCAGACCCACACGCTCGCAGATTAGTTGAGCTACTCGATCTCCAACCTTGACTTTAAAGTCCTCCTTGCCAAAGTTAAACATAAGAATTTTAATAGAACCTCTATAATCCGGGTCTATCACTCCGGCTCCTATGTCTAGAAAATGCTTTACAGCGAGACCCGATCGTGGGGCTATCCGGCCGTAACAGCCTAGTGGCATTTCCATCTGTAGAGCGGTATCTATTAATGCTTTCCCTTGCTTAGGAACTATGACCTCCTCAGCACTACAGAGGTCATAACCTGCTGAGTTACTTGAAGCTCTCTTAGGGGGTTGAGCATTAGGGTTCATCTTGCAGAATCTTAGTACAAACACTGGTTTCTTCACTATTTCCTCTCTTGAAGGCGGTGTTTTCCCTTTTTGCTTTTTCAGGTGGGCAAACAAAGGACTAGGCACTATACTTTTCTTGTTGGCTTGGGTTAGAGCTTCTACCGGGGACTCTCTGGTAGCTTCTTGCTCTTTTAAGAATAAGCCTTGTTCCACCCCTTTATGGAAATGTGGCCAGTCTTTACCCAAAACTATATTATGAGGTAGCTTGGGGACCACTGCGATGGGAATTTTCTTAAGCACACCTAGCGCTTTCACCTGAAGGTTGTATACAGGGTATAGTGATGTACCTCCATGTACACAGCGGATCTTCACATTACAAACAGGCTGAATTGCTACCCATGATGCTTGGACTTGCTGCCACAGCGCCTTGGAGAGCATTGTCTGCTCTGCGCCAGAATCCAATAACGCGGTAGTAGCAATTCCCTGCACCTCTACCTCAATGAGAAATCCTTCTCGGGTTTTTTGTGCACTTTCTGCTACTAAGGCAGTCTTAAAACAATTCTTCTGTATATGCCCTTCTCGCCCACATTTAAAACATTTCCTAGGCGGAAACCTAGCCTTCACAGTTGGCATACACATTTTGCTTGCTTCATTCTGAAATTTCCACTTCCTTTCTGACTCAGGTATTGCTGCCCCCTTTAAATCACTACTGCTTTCATGAGCCATTACCTTGGCCTCTAAGAAGCGTTCTGTGAGGTCTACTGCCTCCTGTGGGGTTTTGCAGCTTTGCAGAATCAGGAAGGTTTTTATTTCATTGGGTACAGCATTCATGTATTGCTCTACAATTAAGCTTTCCAATATAGACTCTTTAGTCCTATTCTCTGGATTAAGCCATTTATTTAACAACATGCTTATCCTGTATAAGGCTTTCGGTGTCTCACCCTGTTTTAATTTAACCGCTCGCAGGAGATTATGGTAGGCTAGCGGTGTAAGGCCTAGCCTTTCCCGGACTGCTCTTTTCACCTCCTCATAATTTCCGGCAAGGTCGGGTGGCATGCTCCTATAGGCAGCCATTGCTTCTCCGGTAAGGGAAGCTGCAAATCTGATGGCCCAACACTCTTTTGGCCATGCACTTAACTGTGCCACTCTTTCAAAACACTCAATAAAATTATCAACATCCTCATTGTCCTTTAACTGGCCAAAATTAAACACAGTCCCTGCGTTTAGACTATGCGCAGCTGTAGCAGAAAAACCTGGTGGAGCGGATGGTTTCTCCTGTGGCGTCTTCTGCTCAGCTACCCACGTTTGCAGCATGTCCAGTAGGGGTCGCTGCTGAGCCTGCAGGGCAGCAGCACTCTTTTCCTGGAACTCTAGACTCAAGTCTCGCTGTCTCTCGAGTTGAGTGGCCATCCATTTAAACACCTCTGCTGGATCCAGCGACATCTTCAGTTCCTGTGAATACAAACAGACAGAAAAAAAAAACCAAGTGCGGTACCTCACACTTTAAAAAAAAAAAACTTTTCCTTTTTTTTTTTTTTTCAACTAGCTAGCAATCACCTTTAGCCCTGTATCCTTATCCTTTCCCAGGTGGACACTTATTACCTGGCTCAGGTGTTGCCTCACGCTTTCCACAACCTCGTTGCAGCTGACACTCCGATGCTGGGACTCTTTCCTTCCTTTCAGGATGGTCTGCACTCGGGGTCTTTCTTGGCAGTTGCTTTTCTGTAGTTTTCTTCTGCACGGCACCTTGCGCATGCGTGGAATATCCTGCCAACGTAGCCACTTGCGGCGCTTCTGCCCGGCCTTGGGGCTAAAGACAGGAGCGGCGGTCTGATGCTTCGTGAGGAAGGAGAGTAACCTGTATCCCTGGAATGCTGGGTATTGTAGTTCCTGCTCCTCTCGCTCCGAAATAAAGAGTTGTAGTTATGGGGTTTCCAGTATTTTTATTATAGTAAAGGATATTGTTCCATCACATGGGAAATAAATGCAAACAAAATAGGTGCTTCAAATGCTAACAGGAAAACTTAGGATAAAGGCAACTTAAAGTATAACTGCTTCTTTTCACTTCTAAGCAAATTACTCACTTTGCCCAAAGAGGTCAGTTAGTTTCACTGCAGCCTCTTTCAGCCACTGTTACCTTCACAGTGCTGGGGAAAATCAGGTGCACATAATTAGAGCTTTCTCAGCAAGGCAATACAACAGCTCCGTAGCATTCAATTCACTTACTGTAAAAAGCAGTTTCCTTCAGCTTGGCATCTCTACACAGCAGACCGTGCAATCCATGCTCTCACAATCTGGTAAGTCTGTATTATCTTGTGTTAATTCTTCAAGCTGTATGGAATGACTGGCTTCTGGTAACACTGGCTGTCTTCTAGCTTGCAACTCTAAAAACTGCTTAAAACTCTGTAGGAGCAATTCAGCCTGCTGTTTGGGAGGTAGGGAATTGCTATCAGCTATACAACTTCCCTCTGGCTTAAGGCTGTTTATTTTCTCCTCTCTTAGATTAATTGTGTTAGAGTAACTGCTAGTCTCTTTTGCTAATGTTTCACACACAGGAAAGTTAGCTTTACGTTCAGCCTGGAAACTTGGTGGCAATTCACTTACTTGTTGCCATGCCGTTCTGACTTCAGATGGCTCCAACGTTCTCCAGCTGTTAGAATGTTTGTTGCTCTCTGGCTCAAACGGTACTTCACAGAATGATTGTTTTCTTTCTTGTGCCTGCCTTGAAGGCTTCCTTTCCCAGGGCTGTGCCTTCCAACGGTTGTCTAATTAAGGGCTAGGTCCTCTCTCCTTGGGACTTCTACTCACTGCCTCTGAATAGAACTTTGCAGGTTTCTTTCCAATGCCAGGTTCCCAAGTATCAGCATACTGTCTTCTGGACTTCCAATCATTCTCCTGCTTCTTCTTTATCCGTCTCTCCTTCTTCTCCTCAATCTTAATCCCATTCTGACTAGCAAAGCCATGCTCTGGTTTAAAACCACGTTCTCTCCTGGACACGCCCCTTCCAAGGGCAGGGTGTGCCCAATCAGGACTGCAGGACTCCTCCCCTGGGCTGGTCTCCATGCTCAGCTCTGTGGAATAGAGTCTCTCTTTCTTCCTTGGTTTCTCAAATAGGCATAAATCCTGCCGAACCTCAGGATTTTCATCCATTTCCATAGGCTCAGGAGGGCACTGTTCACCACAGTACACACCTATCAAACATTTCCTATGATTACTAGCAGATAGCAAGTCCTATATTAAGCACAGTTTGCTCATTGAGCTCCTTCATAACAATCTTTCTGATGTCTGCGGTGTGTGCTTCAGGTCTGGTCTCTGACAGTGTTTACCACCCTGGGGAGTGACCCCCAACAGTATTGCGTAGCATATCCATGCCTGTACTGTGCCCAGGACTGGTGTGGTGGGCAGGGCTGCTAAACTCCTCTATAGTAGCACAATGCTGGCATAGGTGTGGGAGTGTGTGTCTGTCTATACAGTGTGTGGTGGCTGCAAACACCTTCCACAACCCACACTGCCAGCACTGCTGCCAGTATTGGCCTGCCAATGTGCATAATGACGAGTAAGGTACCATGGGTATAGACCGGACAGGGTGACCTGGCCAGGATGCATCTGCACAGGGCATAGGGCACTGGCTGGGACATTTTAGTGCCCGGCCACCACCTACACAGACAGGGTGACCTCAGTATGTCCTGCTGGGAGATCACTCTCACCCTGACTGTGCAGTGACGACAGCATAGTTAGGCACCCCCATATGGCTATATAGTATTTTTCTCATGTGATATTTATGGGTTTCCTTTTGGGGCCCAGTCACTGATTTATCTGCTTGTTGTGTATGCTGACATCCCAGTTCTAGGTGCATGCATTTCCACCAGGAACATGCACTATGGACTAGCTAGCAGACTGTTTGCAGCTGATATGTGTCTTGATGGAGCGGCTTGCAGGGTGCAGCGGCTGAAGGCATGCTGCAGGAGAATATCAGATAGTGTTGGGGTGCAGCTTAGCATATCCAGGCCTAATGTCTGTCTGCTATTGCGTTATGGATGTGTACAGAGCTGCATTGACTGCCCTGTAGGGTCTCTGTTCCCAAGCAGGACCAGGGTTGATGGTCCCTTCTACTGCCACCATTGCAGAGAGGTAGAATGTGGATCTGTTGATGGGAGACCCTGTTTGCCACCCTCAGCCCTGGAGAGAGAGTGTGGTGGTACATAATCCTCCTAGGGGGTCCATGGGGGCTACACCTGACTGAGACAGGCAGAGATATCTAAGGTGTTTCTGCAGAAACTACCTATCTCACAAATTAACACTGCTTTGGACCTCCAGCATGGCCTCTTTCAGCTATGGAAGGTGCTGTGGACCTGGTGCTGGGTGCCTCACCACACCCTCAGGGTGAGCACAGTACCCGCACAATGTGACGGTGTGTAGCTACTCTGTGCCAGTAAAACACACGGTCAGTACCCCCTACCAGGCCAAGGTGCTGTGGGGGTGCATAACCCATCTTGTGTTTATCTGTGGACAGCTGATTTGCATGTGCAGTGCATCATGGATACGGGTGGGCTAAACCTATCCTGGTGACCACAGCAGACTGTCTGTGTGGTGACATGCACTCCCTCTGCAGCCAGCCAGGGGCTTGCTAGCAGCTGTAGAGCTGTAGCACAATGGTTACTTCACTGTCTATGGAGCCAGAGGTCATGGGTTCAAACCCACAGTGGGGTTATTTGATGGGGCTGCCCAAAGCATTCTCTCATTTTAATGTACATTATTGCTGCCAGCAAAAACACCCTCATCGTACTGTACCCATAAGGTGCCTCAGAGGGCGCTTTATAGGGCGCCCAATAGGTTACCGTCCATATAAGGTGCACTATACATTATCCTGTGGAGCAACTTATAGGGTGCCCTATAGGGGACATTTTAGGGTGCCGTGGCGGACAGTGCATTTTATAATGTGCCCTATGGAGTGCCTTATAGGGTGCCTTATGCGGCACCTTCAATTACGGCACGTGAGGGCCTGTTTGCTGCCAGCAATTAATAAGATACAACTAAAGTGCTGCAGGAAAAAATACATACATTGCAAAGCTGATGCCACAGCCAGCCTTATGTATTAGGCACACTGGGGAGCAAACTCATGACCCCTGTATCAGCAGTCAGTGCCCCTGTATCAGCAGTCAGTGCCTTACCCATTGTGCTACACTGCTGCTGCTCCTCCTTGCATGTCAGCGGACCTACTTATGCTTTTCATTCCTTAAACTGCACAGTGCTGCCATCAAAAACATTGCTGTGACCTTGCGGTACCTCATACGGCACCCTATAAAGCGCCCTATAAGCAACATTCTAGGGTGCCTTGGCGGACAGTGCACTTTAAAATGTGCCTTATGGGGCGCCTTATGTTAACACGCTTTGAGTGTGCGTTTGCTAGTAGTAGTAATTAAAATAAAAAATAAAATGCCTCCTAAAGCAAACTTACCCATAATAGGTAATGCCTCAGCCAGCCTTCTTTATTGGGCACAGTGGGGGATTGAACCCATGATCCCTGTACCATTTGTCAGTGTCTTAACCATTGTGCTGTGGCTCTGCTCCTTTGCTTGCACATCAGCGTGCCACTTATGCCTCCCGCACAGCTTTCTCATGCGCTAATGTGTGGGGCGCACATGGGCGCCGCGCACATTAGCGCATGAATAATCCCGGTTTTGCTTTTTTCAGCCAGACACGCCCACTCCTTATATGGCACCCGCACACTAGCGCGGCCCACACATTAGCGGGGTTTTAGTAAACATACCCCTAACTGAACATCTGAGAAAAGCTTGATCTAAGTCCAATTTCTCTTCCCTTTCCTATAGAAATGTCATGTCAAAGTTACCATAATGAACTGACTAGATGTGAGTCACCCCGCTCAAGAAACACAGATACATTCTGAACTCTTTTTCCACCTTTTGTTTCTTTTATGATTTATTACATAAAAAAATTAAATATATATTTACATCGCTAGCTTTGGACAGCAGATTTTTGTTGGCTATTGATTACACTGATGGATGTCATGCATGTAATCCTGGCCTCTATGTCTGGCTCCTGTGGTTATAGGGTAGTAAGGTTCACAGAACTATTTTAGGAATGTTTCTGATCTGAACCACCACTGTTTATGATCGATGGTAAACTGTGGCATGTCTATGGAGTGTGGAGGGGCTAATGTTCACGCAGATTAATGTTCACGCAGACATGAGAGCTACGTGTCAAAAGTACAGAGAACAAAGGGTGATAGGGCAGTAGCAGGTGTAGCCCTGTAGCTAGAAAGCATCACAAGAGTCTTAGATATACAGTAGATGCAGCCATATTTTAATTAGGAACTAGCAAATGGCAAAAGTGTTCAATAAGTAAGTTCTTTCTTACTCTGGCCTGTAAGGGGGCAAAATCATGTGCCCTCAGCTGCTGTATGGCAAGCAGGAGGGCATACAATTCTGCTCTCATTCCATTTAGATGTGTCACCATGAGATCCATGGAGTTCAACATGTCCCTGATGTCCTTCTGCATCTCATGGTACACAGCCGTGATTTTCCGCAGGACCTCTGGGCCATTGAACTCCAGAGAAATTCCATGAAGATTCATCTGGTCCAGTAAGAAGGCAGAATGAACAGGCTAGATAACAAAATGCTTTAGTGGATTCTGAGCTTGCCCTTCTGCCCCCTCAATTCCTTCTTGCTTCCTCTTTGGCCTTGGATGTCTTCCCTCTCCTGTTCCTTCTGCTTCTCCTCATTTTTGATCTTTCTTCTTCTGCCTTCTCACCTACCATTATCCTCTCCACTTTATTTTTCCTTCATTATGGGGTAGAAGTGGTAGAAGTTTGCATTAAAGCATATGTGTTAGGATATGGGACAACTGGAGGGTTTTGTAGCAGTGACACATAACTGGGATCACTTTGCTAGTTATTTTGTTAGACATTGCCTTTATTCTGGTGGGAACAGGTGGTCAGGGCAATGGTGATGCATAGTGATCTGATGAACATACTGATGAATATAGAGGGGAAGGTGAATCTCTGGTCAAACACTTATGGCCCCCTCTGATTAGGGCGGGATAGTTGGTTTGGATATGTAGTGAGCCTCAGTAATGCAACAACTCCTTTTGCACAGCACCAACAGAATATATCTTGGAGTTCAGCAACATCTACATTTGCACAATGGTACTAGGGCAGTGTCAGTGGTACAAATCTAGGGCAACTGCAAGGTTTACCTTTATCACTGTACAGAAAGGGTATGGTGAGAGGAACTTTCAGTAGCTCCCTTGGAGGTCACACTGTTGGGCTAAGGGTTTCTTTGCAGCTATTCAATTTAGGATCAGGTGCTTCTTTGGCTGCTACCTTAGGCAGCCATTCTACAGTGACAGCTTCATGGATGTCACTATGTGGGAGTCCATGCATGCTGCTACTTCCAGGCATTAGCAAGTGTTTTGTCATCTGCAATTATGTGCTGTCTGTAACCCGGTGAGCATGGAGATCCAGTTTGACTTTTGTGGCAACATTATTGCAGATGGATAATTAAAGCTCTCTTCTCCCCCAGATGAGTTCTGGCCAGGGTTGTGCCCATGTGCACACTTTCTATGGTATCGATGATCTAGCTGTGTAATGTAATGTCCTGGTTCTGAACAGGTCTTTGTACCTTAGTGCCATAATTGGCATTACAGGCACCCATTATAAGATGTAATCAAGGTTTGAGGTTTAATTTATTTGATATACTGCATATCAACAGATTTAACTGCGCAGTTTAAAACATATAATAATACAAATAAAAATACATAGTTACAAAATATAAAATATTAAAATACAAAGCTAAGACAAGAGAAGATAGTTATAAATAAAATAAACATAAAGGGGGATATTTTGGAAGCCATATTCTAATGGCCATTTTAAAAAGGATCCAATATACACGTGGCAGTCCATACCACAACAAAATTGCATGGAGGCACGTTAAGCGTGTGTCCTAAGCAGAACAAACATCTACACATGTATTCTCCATTTCATACAGGGAATGAAAGATAGAAACATAGAAACATGATGACAGAAAAAGACCACATGGCCTATCATGTTGAAGCCCCAAATTCTCCATGTCCAGACTTACACCCAACATGAACAGGCATTTAAAAAGTGTTCCTTTTGGCTATCCCTTTACAGGAGGGATTAAGAGGGATCTCTCTTAATCCCCAGACATTTATTTACATAGAAACATAACAGCAGAAAAAGACCACATGGCCTATCTAGTCGCCCTTCCACACCAACAGCAATAATCCTCTTTTCACCTTTAGAGATCCTCAGTGTTTGTCCTATGCTTTCTGGAATTCAGATACTGTCCTCATCTCTACCACCTTCACTGGGAGACTGCATATTACTCCTGAGTCTATCCCTTTCACCCTCATCCTATGTCCCCTCATAGCAGAGCTTGCTTTCAATCGAAAGAGACTCTCCTATTGTGCATTTATGCCACAGAGGTATTTAAATATCTCTTATCATATCTCCTCTATCCAGTCTTTCCTCAAAAGTAAAACATATTAAGATCCTTAAATCTATCATCATATTGCTTTATAATGAAGACCACTAACCATTTCAGTAGCCACCCTCTGCACTGACTCCAACCTGGTCATATCCTTTTGAAGGTGTGGTCTCCAGAATTTCAAATAATACTCCAAATGAGGTCACACCAGAGACTTATACAGAGGAACTATCACCTCCTTTTTTTTGCTGGCCATTCCTCTCCCTATGCACCCAAGCATCCTTCTGACTTTAGCCAACACCTTTTATATCTGTTTAGCTACTCTAAGGGGCTGGTTAAACAAAGCCGCGATAGCGGTTTCCAATCATTATTGGAGCTGCGGCCCCATTGAAATCAGGGAGATTTTAGTAAAATTTTTGCAGGACTCTGTTGATAGTGTGATAAATCAATGGGGCCGCGGCTCTGATAATGATCGGAAACCGCTACCATGGCTTTGTAAACAAGCCCCTAAGATCATCAGACATAATCATACGCAGGTCCCACTCTTCTTTTGTGGACAGAAGTACTTCACCCCCTACACTGTACCTCTCCCTTGGATTTTTGCAGCCCAAATGCATAACCCTGCATTTTTTAGCATTAAATCTCAGCTGCCAAATTCTAGACCATTCTTCAAGCTTAGCTAGATCCTTCCTCATGTTATCTACTCCTTCCTGGGTGTCTGCTCTATTGCAGATTTTGGTATCATCCGCAAACAGGCAAACCTTACCAAACAGCCCTTCTGCAATATCACTAACAGTGATGTAAAAATAAAATCAGACCAAGGACAGATTCCTGCGGCACATCACTAGTAATCTACTTCTCCTCAGAGTGAGCTCCATTTACCTGTACCCATTGTCACCTCTCACTCAACCAATTTCTAACCCAATCAATAACTTTAGGGTCCATCCCTATGGTGCTCAGTTTGTTTATAAGTCACCTGTGCAGAATGGTGTCAAAGGTTTTACTAAAATCTATGTACACCACATCTAGGGCTCTCCCTCAGTCCAACTCCCTGGTCACCCAAAGAAATCAATGAGATTTGTCTGACAAGACCTGCCTCTGATAAACCCCATGCTGCTTCAGATCTTGTAATCTATTGGACTCCAGAAACCTCACTATTCTCAGTTTTAGCAGCATTTCCAATAATTTATTCACCACAGAAATTAGACTAACCGGCCTGTAGGTTTCAACCTCATCCTTACTTCTGCTTTTGTGTAAAAAGGACCACATGTGCCTTTCTCCAGTCCTCTGGGACCAGGCCCGACTCTAAAGAAGCATTGAAAAGGTCAGTCAGTGGAGCCACTAGAATGATCCAAAGTTCCTTCAGTATTCTCAGATTTCCCCCCTCAAAACTGAAATGAGGTCAAGACAGAGTTCCCTGTAGTTATTTAGGTTGAAACTGTTTTATTGAATTCAAAGTACAGTCGTACAAAGCACCGCCACTGTTTCTGATACAGTTTTCACTTTGCTACATTTTCACTTTACTACATGTACAAACAGTATTGTTTTCATATTTCTCCCTTACCCCTCACCGCCCCCCCCCCAGTCTCTGAGGCCTTCTCAGTACTCCTTACAGGTTTACAGTCTTATCTATGGAATGTGATGGTTCTCATACATTCCCAGTCGCCTCCGAGAAGAGCTTTGTAGTAAGATTGCTTATTACCATTTATCACACCATCAACAGAGTCCTGCAAACGTCCAGTTCCCCTTACAACATTCAACATTTCAACTACTGCAATAATCAGAAACTAACATAAGGGCGAGTGTATGGTGAAGTAAGTTTTTTATATTTTGCAATTGCCATCCCTTCCATCCTCCCCCCTTTCCTTACTCCCTTTAGATCACTATGCCACAAGGCCATGCTACAGTTATGCACTCACAGAAGAGCCTCCGTGTAGCTATTTAAGAGCATCTGGAGATCTAGTTATGCAAAATGGATTATCTGCATGTGCACGTGCTGGCACTTACACATGTAAGTTGCTGGGTTTCTTCTGTCGATTTTTCCCACGAGTACATGTGTGAAATGTCTTCTCCTACTGCACATGGATATACACCCCCCACACGCATCCCTACCCCTCCTTATTCATATTATAGAAATGGTTCCACCTTTAGCAGAACCATTTCTAAAATACTAGCACAACTGTAAATATGGTAGCTTTGACATGGCAATTTTGATCTCCATGTACTATCTAAAATGTGCTTTAAAATATAATTAATCCAAAAGTCCCATCCGTAGTGATCACAAATTGAAACCTGCAAAAAACAAACCACATCGTGCCGGATTTTGAGAATCTTCACATTTGATTTAAAGCTAAGTAGTGGTATTTGTTCCACTTTTTTGAATGATTTGGAGAATTGCACTTAATTAAAAGGGACAGAACCGAGTGGGGGGCATAGTTTACAATATTTGCCCCTTTCCGGTAATGTCCGACAAATATTTGCATTGATTCATGAGAAGGGGATAGTGGTTTGTTTTTTGAAGGCTTTAAAATATAATAGCATAGGCATTTGCACTCACCATCCATTCACCCACCTCACACCCTGCTAACACTGAAATGACACTCCTTTGGAGAGGTGCTTGGCAAAATATTGGCCGCAGCTTTAATTAAACATTCAACTATTTAACAATAACATCAAAGAAGTTGACATCCATCAATCGTCACCACAGGGTTGGGCTACACGATGTCGTTCTAGCCCCCCCACTCCATATTTCCATATTTCCTTTCCCGCTGACCTCCCCTCCAATCCCCAGCCTGCGTTGATGCCAGATTGAGGCATGCTTCTACCTATGGGAGACTTAATGTAACTGAGACCCAACATGCCGGTGACACCCATGCCACAGGAAGCCCCCAGTGCCCTCATCCCTGTCCTCCCTGCCCTTTCGAGGGGTCGGGGGGGGGAGGAGGAATTAACCTCAGGGAGAGGTTGACTACCTAAATTCTGCCACAAATGAAGACTGCACCTTGCATGTCTCTGCCCCTCCCCGACCAATGCTGCAGCCTGAAATGCCTTGCTACATCCCTCCAATACATCCTGAACCGTACTAAGAAAGATATCCTGACCAATATGCAACAAATGTATCCCATCTGGGCAGAAACGTCCTGGGCAATCTGCTGTAATTAAGTCATGAGCCATCACAAGCCCTTGCAAGCGATGGACAAACTTAGATAACTCCACATTCACCCTTCTCCACAAATGCTCAATCGCTTGTGGTCAGATGGCCTCGCACCATAAGTGCCATGGAATTATTTGAGACCAAATTATTCCCACAGCTGGGAAGTAGCAATGGATCAAGAAAAAAATCCCTCTTCATTTGTCGGATAAGGTCAATTCCTTTCACAGCACACAGATCATTTCCCCCCAAATGAACCACAATACAATGGGGTTGATTATATTAACGGGCCTTCAGCAGCACGGGTAGCAATTGGGACCTGCAATCCCTCTGAGGCCCATCCACTGCAACAGTACTCTATTTCCCACTAGGCTCAAATTCAGACCCCACTTGGATTCCGCTGCTCTCTTCCGGGCCCAGAACACAAAGGAATGTCCACACATCCACAAGGAACTCCCGCCGCTGCCAATCTGGGGACAAAACTGAAAGAATAGTAAGTGGAACTGGCTGTTGAAGAGGCCAGTTAACACATATATCTCTTATTCATTTTGGATTGCCAATGACCAAAATACTAAATCGCCGGCACAGAGAGGCCCTGTGCCATCGTGAACATTGCAGTCCCAATGCAGAACGAATGTGTTCCATGCTCATGCGGGGGGAAATCCGCTAAGGCTAGACCCCGCTTCATAATAGCTGCAAACTGGAACCGGATCAGTGGATCCCCCTGCTGATGGCACAACCAAAATAGTGCCCCACCAGGCCAAACCCACCAAAATAACCTGGCACAATGAACTGGGCAGGTGACCAAGCCCGGAACGCTCCTCAACCAGACCCGTGTTCCACATCCCTGCTGATCCGTCTTACTGCATTGAATACACAGCTGCACCTCCTTCATCCGGAGTACCGCATCATCCACCAAGAGCCCCGAATCCTCACCGAATATTTGGAATGAGCCACAAACTCCCACACTCTAAGCGCCACAAAGAAAGCAAAGGCAAAAAGCATGCTGGACAACCTCATTTCGAATGGGGAATTACACACCCAAGGCAAGACTGCAATAAGGGCCAACAGCATCTTGTGGCAAAGGGGTTGCCACTGTGGCCTTACAAACAAGGCTGCTTGTGCTCTTGCTAAGCCTTTCACAAGCTTCTGGATCATAAAAGATGCCATAGAGTCCGGAAACCCACTTTCGACACAAAAGCCACACTTGCCAATGCCGCCGATAGAGCATGTAGTGACAAGCTACGCTCCATTGCCAACTCCAGAAAATGCAAGACGTCATCCTGTATAATCTGCTGGCCTCCCGGGGGCACGAGATTCACAAGATGCCTCCAGCCAGCTGTGTAAGCTTTCCATGTATTCTCCGCCAAGGCTGTCCTCAACAATCTTCCAAGTGGTGAGGAAGGATGTCCCAACAGTTCCTCGGGATCCTGGAAGGGGCAGCATCCTCAACTAGCACCAAAGCATGGAACTGGGCCCACTGCAAATGAGATAAAGCATATGCCACAGAATTATCCACACCTGGCACTTGCTTCACCCCAACCACAGATTGAGCTGTAAGCAACCGCCAGAGCAAACCTACCACCAGAGGGGGAACTGGCAGGCTGCCAGTTAATTGCCATCACCACTGCCATATTGTCAGACCGAAAAAGCACAGCCCAATTACTTAGGCACTCACCCCATAGGAGTAAAGCCACCCAGACTGGGAATAATTCCAAAAACATAATGTTCCTGCACCAGCCCCACCCTTGCCATGCTTCAGGCCAAGCCTCTGCATACCATGCACCTCCAAAATATATTCTGAAACAGATCCCCCCCAGCGGCATCCGTATATAACTCCTGATAATGATTGGACACCGCTGGACATTGCCATGCTCACACTCCATTGAAATTCTGCAAAAACTCCTGCCAAATGCCCAAGTCTGCCCTTACGCCGCTGCTCAACCTAATAAAGTGGTGTTTCTTCCACACCCCTTTAGTCAGAGATGTCACCCGGGAATCACCCAGCAAGCAAAATTTAAATGCCCCAGCAGTTCCTGCACCTGCCCCAACATTGACTTAGGCCAGTCTAGAGCCTGCTGGATCAAACCCTCCAATTTGGCAACCTTTTCTGCATGCAATCACGATTCCATATGGACTGAATCAAGCTTGATGCTGAGGAATATGAGAGAGGTAGATGGCCCCTCTGTCTTTTCCTCCATTAACAGCACCCCGATGCTGCAGGCCAACTGCTGGAAAACCCCCAACAACGGGCCACACTCTGGGCACCCCGCTGCAACCACCACGAGGAAATCATCCAGGTAGTGCACCATTGTGAAAGGAAGAAAAGGCCTTAAAATAGGCACAAGCCACCAAACACCCCATGGGCATATACTTGTCAATGTAGTAGTGCCCTTGGAACAAAAAAAAAAAAAAATAGGTAGAAAGAACTGGGATGAATAGGGAGCAAACAAAATGTAGACTCCACATCCATCTTTGCCATCAATGCCCCCTGTCCAGCACTCTGAAGTAAGTGTACAGAGAAAACAAAGGACGCCTATTGCACCGAACATAGTGCCGGGTCAAAATCATTCACACCATGCTCTACTGGATAGGACAAGTTGTGAATGAGCCAATACATGCCCAGCTCTTTCTTCAGCACCACTCCCAAAGGGAACATGACCAGATTAGGAAGAGGCAGATACTCAGAGGGGCCCGCAATCCTGCCCCACTCCAGCTCCTTATGCAATTTAGTGGTGATAATGCCCTGTAGATGGGGCATTACAGGCCTGGTGAGCAAAAGGCAGTCCTGAATAAGAAATCACAAACCCCTCCCAGAAACCCTCAAGCAATAACCTGGCCAGAGCCAAATCAGGATAACCTCGCAACCAGCACTGCAATACCACCAATGGGCTACGGAGCCTTGGCCAGGGACCATTGTCAGAGGCCCTCCACCAGCCCTAGCTTGTCTGCTCCTAAGTGGGCCCCCGGCCTGGGTGAAACATCACAGGGATGGGTGTCCACTCCCACACATCGAGCATCTATGCTTGAAGCAACACCCTGGTCAGTCACAATGGCCTGCATTGAACTGAAAACAAGCACTGTCCACCCTGGGGCTTTGAAACTCACCCAACAGGGGAATATTTCCCCCATTACTCGGCAACCCCAACCCCCCACCCTATCCACTACCCGCCGCCTGTAACCAGTCCCCCAGGGAAACCCCCACAGACTGCCCAGGGAAGCCATCCCACCAGATCTTGCAAAAGGAGACTGACATGGAGTCATTTCAGCTAACCAAATGTCCACATTCTGACACCCCCAAGCTTACAACTTGCCCTTTGCCAAGCACTTCCAGAATTGCTCATCATAGCTGAGCCAGGCCCAACCCCCCCTACATCCTATGAGCCCACAATATCACATCCGAATACCGCAAGAGTCCCAGGTAAAGGGCCGGTTTAGCCCTTCCCAGAATTGAGGAAAAATATGGAACATCAACAACCAATTACTAATAGTCTTTGGAACCTGAGACTGCCCTTTCTTACCCTCATCCTTAGCACCCTCCCCCTTCTTCTTATCCCCTATGTCCTGTACACGAGACAACAGTGAAAATATATCTACATACCACTCCTGCAAGACCTTCACCTGAAGTTTCCGTGACACATGACAATTCAATGGAGCAATCCTGCTCATCGTGTGTCCACTCCCTACCAACCGCAAGTCACCGGTCCCACAGGCACCATACCCCGAGGCACTGGACCCCAGATGGTCCAAATTGTAGGGATCACTGCTATCCTCCTCCAACTCAGTGTCCTCAGATGATGAGGAATCGTAAGAATCCCAAGAATCTGAGGTATCCCACACATGTACTGCTGGCTTGTCACCCGAGTGACACAAGTGCTTCTCACAATGCATGCGCTGCATGACCCTCCACAAGTTCTTCAAAACGTTCTTATCCCACAATGTCCAGTTAATGATATGATCACACTTGCGAGCCTGCACCATCCTCCACATGCCCCCACCATCTAACCCAGACCACTCATCTGACAGTAAATGCTGACCTGCACTCCCTGACACAGTATCCATCCTCTCCTGGCTCTGCACTGGAACACAACTGACCAGCTGCAGGCTGCTCATCCTCTCTGGTTACCAGATCTGCCCTGATCCCAACATCTGGCTGCGACCCTCACTGGGACTGCCCCGAACCTCCCCGTGTGCCACCATGCTTTCCATGGCCTGACTGTTCCCTCTCCTATTCCTCTTTGCACTCCCCATCCCGCCTTTCCACGGGGCCGGGACAGCCCCATCCTCCACGATCAAGCACACTAGTGCCTTAGCCTGTCTCTGTGACGGCGTATGTCTGGCTGCCCAGATGCTCTGCCCCTGCCCACTTTGTGGGAACCCATCTGCCCAAGGCCCCCCCTGCACCTACCTAAATTCTACCTACCCAAACCCCTCCTCACCTAACTCCACACTGAGCTGCACCCCCCTACCCTGCACCTCCCTATGCCCAGCCACTCACCACAGCAAGTACTTCACCCAGAAACCCCTTCCCCTCACCGCACAGCCAGCACTTTGCCCCAGAAACATCTATCCCCTGCACACTGACCAATTTAAAATTGAGGAAGCTGGGAAAACCCCAAAACCTCAAGGTTACTAGGACCCCATCAGCTGCCGAGATAGACTGCTGCCCCTACTGCCTCAATTAACAAGTTCCACCCCCCAGAATCCCTCTAATAGCGACCTGCTCCTCTCCCTCCGACACACCACACTGCCTTGGACCATTCTGCTTCAGAATAGCCCGCAGCAAGAAACGTGGTAACCAGCAGCCCCACCTCCAGAAGAACACTGCCACATGTCAGAGCACCTCGCTGTGACACACAACCTGCCTGAAAACAACTCACCTCTGACCGCACATCCCTGACACAGTATCCATCCTCTCCTGGCTCTCCACACTGGAACACAATTGACCATCTTCAGGCTCATCCTAACTGGTTACCAGGTCTAACCCGATCCCAACGTCTGGCTACAACCCTCACTGGGACAGCCCTGAACCTCCCCGTGCCCCCTCCCATTCCCCTCCTACCCTCCGCCATTGCTGCCTCAGCCTGCCAAAACAGCAGATCCTGGTGAGTCTGTGCGCCGCTTGACTCCCTCCCAACTTCTCCTCCTACTTTCCTGCCAGCGCCCCTGCCCTTCCTTCCCTCCCCCTCCACACAAACAAACAGCAGGCTCAGCTATGTTATTTGCTCCATTCCCCATTTGCTTGGAGGGCAGGAGCCAGGGGCATTTATAAATACAACTGTAACCCCCTTTCTGTGTGGTCCAGGTAGTTGCTATGAAGCTGATAGACAGCCAAGGGAGCACATCAATCCAAGGAGCTGTTAACCGGAGTTTCTCTGAATTCTTGGATTTTAAAGTATCAAGGTTCAGACTTGTGAGGAGGCTGGATACAAAGTGGCAGTAGTTATTAAGGATTTGATACTTGACAATCTCACATTCACCCTGCTCAATAGAGTTGATGTCAGAGGTTTGTGTTCAGTACCAAGGATTTAATGAAAAGTTAGGGTCACCGATAAACAACTTTAACATTCAACATTTTAAAATGACAAATATAACTACAAAACAGTAGATTGCAACGTATGGGGCGTAGCTTACCCCATTCCTTTTCACAGTCTGCACTTTCTATGTAGAATGTTCACTTTATTCCATCCCCTCTCATTTATTGCCCAGTTACTGGTGCTCATTAATTTTAGTTTTCCTTCATTTCCCTATTCTCCCCTCAAGGTGCTGAGATTAGGGCTGTCACAATTCCCTGGTACTATGGAGACTCAGAGCCCCCCATCACTTAGGTACTTTGGAGTTTCTTCTCTATTTTTAGTTCCTTCACAACATTGTATTCTTTGCAGATATCCTGTAGGAACTATCTTCTTCTGGCTGAGCACCTCCCTGCATTGATACAATGGCTCCAAGCCTCTCTCTCTTCATGGCTGTTTAGGGTAGTTGGTCCAGCTCTTTCTCTAATATGGGTGATGAGCTCTGACCGTGTGCACTTACACCCTTGTTGGGGCAAACACCCATCTTCAGCATCTTGATGCAATGGCAAAAACCAAAGACACAAACTTCCTCTGGGATGAGGTTCTTATACCAATTCTTAAGAGAACCTCCTCCCATCCCAAGCTGAATTTCTGGAGGGACCCCCCATGATCTGGAAAGTACCAGTCAATTTCTATCTAATTCTGGCAATAAGTAGTAGGAACACTGGATGGTGCCACTGATCCCAGTTGCCAAATCCATACAAGAAACTTTAAATTATAAAAATAATATACAAATAGAAATCTAGCATTGCTATTTCTGCAATTGTGCCATAGCTTCCTCCTCTGCCAGCTGTTGCCACAGTTGCTGCAGCTTCTCAAGCTATGCCCTCTGTATGACCATGAAATGTGTCTTTAACACCTCAAACTCTCTAAGTATTTTGAAGTGCCTACAAGAGAAAAGAGAGGTGAACATTTTTAGTGCGCAATCACTTTTTTTCTGACCTACAAATGTATTCATTCTTCTGCTTCTTGCTACCTTTCCTTTTTCCACTCTCCTACACCCCTCCTCGTGAACTCCACTCTTCTACTGGCTTGCTTCTCTCTTTGCCCTTTTCTAGCAACTTCGTTCCTTCCACCTTGCTGCTCCTTATGCCTGTAACAAACTACCTGAGTCTGTATGTCAGGCTTCATCTCTGCCCCTTTTCAAATCCATGCTGAAGGTTCACATCTTTGATGCTGCTTGTGGATTCTAATCCCTTGTTTTCCTTGTGTCTCCTTAATATTCCATATTCTACCCTATTCTCATCTTTTGTCTTGTCTGTCTTGATTAGATTGTAAGCTCTGATGAGCAGGGACTGTCTTTTTATGTGTCTGTACAGCACTGCATATGCCTTGTAACACTATATAAATGATTGATAGCAGTAGTAGTAATGTTCCCTGTCACCTCAGACCAAGTTTAATTTATAACCTGCTGTAGCAAAGGAAGTTAACTAACAGGTGTTGGTGTAGTTGACTGAATGGGGGAAGCACCTTGTGAGCGGCCAAGGTTAACATCCTGCTCCTGACTTTAACTACTGAAAAGAAATCATTTGTGGAGAAGAAAGTTTCCTGCACCTCTGGATCTCATTTTAGAAGCAGCTTTTTGGCTGTAGTATACGTTGTTCCTGTATGTAATAGGGCCAAATTGCAGAGCACAGTGTGCAAGTATTACTTATGCCACATTCATGAATGTGCCATGCATTTAAGGAGGAATGGGGAGGGCATCTACCCACCTTGCCTCCTAATAGGGCCATGATAGATTCAGTGTGCCTGTTGTATCCATATGAGAACCACCTCAAATATCTTGGCCTCTGATCATATGGTTTACCTGTACACAGGACCTACCCTAATAATTTAAAGACTTTGGAACAGTATGGCATTATGGAGGTCATTCTGACCTGTGAATAGTGGGGATGTACATTCGGTTTGGATGTGCAACCCCTGCTATTTACAGGGGCCATATTCTGACCTAAGAGCTCCCCGCACACACAGGGCCTTTGTGCAGGGAGCTTTGGACTGGGGCAGAAAGGGGCAGCGACTGGGCAGGGAGTGAGCGGAGCAGGTGCAGGACAAGTAAGCCAGACATACAGGGCCTATTCTGCTTCTGGCCCTGTATGTCTGGCTGTGCAAGGAGGGACATGGGACTTATTCCACCTTAGAGGTGGAATAAGTGCCATCAACACCGGCGATTGGGTCCGGCAGCTCCCCACAAACCATGAAGCCACGGAAGGTGTGGACCCCACCAAATCCCAGACCTTTCACATCCTGCCGATGGTCAGGCAGTGGGAAAACAATGATCAACTCAGGGTCTGGGCCTTTAGCGCCCCTGCTTGGCATCCTGGAACCATGGCGACGGGACATCACGGCACTGGCACACCAGCAAGAACATAGGGTGACCTGGCCAGGTAGGGGAATAGACGTCTCCTGTGGCAGAATTGGGGCATGTCCAGGCCATCTAAGTGCTCGATTCTAAAACTGCAGGAATGACTAGCTCCCAAAGTTACAGAATCGAGTACAAGTTTGGCTCTTCCATTTTTTGGCCGTCCAAATGGCTCGGACATGCCCCGATCAGAAATGGCCTCTATATGTTCATGTGAGGGGGGATTTGCAGGATGGCAGAGCAATTCTGGCATTTCTGTGCTTTGCTGCCTACCCTGTAGGTGTCATCCCTTTACTAGATGGCTGTTTTAGCAAGTGCTGGAAGGAGGTACTTGGGAAAAGGGTTTCTGTTCACCTTGTCAGGGCCATCTGGATTCATTTCTACACTCTCCATGCTACAGAAACACTGGGCACTGCCCGCTGGGGTGGAAAAGGGTGCCCTTAGAGAGCAACAGATTTACCAGGACGTCACTCACTGCATCTGAAAAGTTCCTCTCCCTCCTCGGCACCATTTTGGTGCTCTCTGAAAAAGGCCCATTAGTGGCCACTAGAGGACACGGGAATTGGTAGAGGGGATGTTCTACCACAACCATCTTCAGAGAAGATAGGTACATTCAACTTGTAGCCAAGCAGTCCTTACACATGTAGTATCCAGGAATACCACCATTTCCTAATGCCAAATTCATTGCTGTGGCCAGCTTTTACACATGAAGGAGGTGGGCTGGACCCAGAGACATATGTATATCCACTTCTGTTGCTACTTGAACTTTACCCCTCTTCCCTCTTTGGTGCACAGGTATTGTACACATGGAAGTAACCTATTTTAGATCACTTCCAAGTGTATTTTCTGCATGACATTTTTCCCATGTCTATTTCTAGAGGTGGAGATACATCAATTTTACATCAGCCTTACACAATCAAACCTGCTCTTCTAAAGTAATGCTACCACTCTGCATGCTACCAGTCACTTTTATGTGACTTTCCTCACATAAATCTAAAATTTGCCTTCCCATGTATTTGATTTATAAAATAGATGCCTTCCTGCCCGCTTAACCTAAGTACCCTGTTAAAAAATTACTCTCTAAATGTTTCATTTTATTTTGTATCTTGTTTGGGAAAGGCATAAAACTTAAGAGATAAATTAAGTTGTTTCTCTGTTATCCCTTCAAATTAATGCAGCTGAGTTTCAGGCATGATTTATAAGTAACAATGCTTATAAAAAAGGGGTTGCTTTTGTGATTTCCAGATTGGCTATACATAAGAAGTTGAAATTTAAAACAGGGCTGTAAACTGGAGATACTGCCACCTTTATTGCAGATCAGAAGGCAAATTTAAGCCATAAATCTTCCAGCAATGTTGGGTCTGAATTTTTGTTCCTCAGTATAGTCATTTTAATCACCAAAATGATCTTAATTATCACCTCCAACTACAATGTGGTATATTTATTGTGTTGATGGCCTACTATGATTAAGGGTACTTGCCAAATCATTGCCTAAGACTTTTCCCATAAACTATAGTATAAAGTTGCAGCAGTTATATTGGTCCTGGAGAAATTACTGACAAAAAATATATTGTACTACATCAGCTTGCTAAGACCATACAAGCCCTTTTTTCATTGTTCTGTGTTTAGTCATTGAACAGGCATAGCA
This sequence comes from Ichthyophis bannanicus, assembly GCA_033557465.1. Lineage (NCBI taxonomy): Eukaryota > Metazoa > Chordata > Amphibia > Gymnophiona > Ichthyophiidae > Ichthyophis > Ichthyophis bannanicus. Next base: position 1,045,056,100 of record CM066031.1, read on the forward strand.
TAGTCATTGCTAAGTTTCCCAGTTTAGCCCTTCCCCGGAGGACTTTCTCTGCTGAAGAAGGAATATTTGTACCTTGAAAGCTCATGTACTACATTACTTTGGTTGATTTTTTTGGAAGTCATCACAACCTACTAAGACACTAAGAACCACAGTCTGATGAAATATAGCAGGTATGAATGCTCTCATAAAAATGGCCAAAAACAAAATGAGAGAAAATCCATTCAGAGCTAGCGTGTGTAAATGTAGTGTAATGTTATTTCAGAAGTATAGCCATGAAGCGAAATTCACCTCTTGAAGCTAATCTTCCATTTTACTCAAATTTGATTGAGCCCATTAAAGAGCTAACAATAAATAAGGTTTAAACACTACAAAAGTGCAACCAATAATCTCCGTACAAAATCATTATTTTGCTAGAATAAAAGTAAACCACTCAAAGTCTATACTGAAGCTCATGACAGCCAGAATTTGGAACTAGAAACTTATCTGAATCCAACCAAGTCCGGCGATGAGCAGCAATCCTTAGCAGCAGCTTTTAAAATCCATCCAGATAGACTTGTGGTGATGTTGCCAGTACAAATTTCACAGAATAGCAGACACAGTACTGCGTTTCGGGCGACCAATATTTACACGCCCTGCTTCAACGCTCAGCACTCTGCACCGACAAACTTCTGTCTTCGTGTTCACCAGTCAAAAACGCCAACGCATGCATGCGTTGGCGTTTTTGACTGGTGAACACGAAGACAGAAGTTTGTCGGTGCAGAGTGCTGAGCGTTGAAGCAGGGCGTGTAAATATTGGTCGCCCGAAACGCAGTACTGTGTCTGCTATTCTGTGAAATTTGTACTGGCAACATCACCACAAGTCTATCTGGATGGATTTTAAAAGCTGCTGCTAAGGATTGCTGCTCATCGCCGGACTTGGTTGGATTCAGATAAGTTTTTTGTTCCAAATTCTGGCTGTCATGAGCTTCAGTATAGACCAGCGATGGCGAACCTATGGCACGCGTGCCAGCTGTGGCACGCGAAGGCCTTGCAGCTGGCACGCGGGAAGGTCGCACATTAAAAAAAAAAAAAAAAAGCTGCCCGCTGCCGCCGCGGCGGCATGGAGTGTCCCGCGGGGCTCCCTCTGCCCGGCGGGACTCTCCCGGCGCTGCTCAGCCACTCTCTGCCGGCTTGCAGAGACGCGAAGGGAGAGTCTCCCTCGCGTCTCTGTTAAGCCCGCAGGAGCTGATGGGAAATTTCCCATCTGCCCCTGCGGGCTTAAGAGAGACGCGAGGGAGACTCTCTCTCCCTTCGCGTCTCTGCAAGCCGGCAGAGAGGGGCTGAGCAGCACCGGGAGAGTCCCGCCGGGCAGAGGGAGCCCCGCGGGACACTCCATGCCGCCGCGGCGGCAGCGGGCAGCTTTTTTTTTTTTTTATTGCCATGAGCCGAGGGAGGGGGGTTAAGACTGGCAATGGGCTAGGGAGGGAGAGAGGGGGGTTAAGACTGGCAATGGGCTAGGGAGGGAGAGAGGGGGGTTAAGACTGGCAATGGGCTAGGGAGGGAGGGAGGGAGGGGGGTTAAGACTGCCAATGGGCTAGGGAGGGAGGGAGGTTAAGACTGGCAATGGGCAAGGGAGGGAGGTGGGTTGACACTAGCAAAGGCCTAGGGAGTGAGGTAGGCGGGGGGTTGAGAGTGGCAATGGGCTAGGGAGGGAGGGGGGTTGAGACTGGCAATGGGCTAGGGAGGGAGGGAGGGGGTTGAGAATGGCAATGGGCTAGGGAGGGAGGGAGGGAGGTTAAGACTGGCAATGGGCTAGGGAGGGAGGGAGGTTAAGACTGGCAATGGGCTAGGGAGGGGGGGACGGGGGTTGAGACTGGCAATGGGCTTGGGAGGGAGGGGGGTTGAGACTGGCAATGGGCTAGGGAGGGAGGGAGGGAGGGGGGTTGAGACTGGCAATGGGCTAGGGAGGGGGGTTAAGACTGGCAGTGGGCTGGGGAGGGGGGTTAAGACGCAGTGGGCTATGGGGGGGAGTTAAGACTAGCAATGGGCTGTGGGCTGATGAGGGCTGGCAATGGGCTATGAGCTGATGAGGGCTGTCTGGAAATGGGGTGATGGGGGGGTTAGGACTGGTAATGGGCTATGGGGGGGGTTAAGACTGGTAGTGGGCTGATGGGGGGGGTTAGGACTGGTAATGGGCTATGGGGGGGTTAAGACTGGTAGTGGGCTGATGGGGGTGTAGGACTGATAATGGGTTATGGGGGGGGGGGCTAGGACAGGAAATGGGCTGATGGGGAGGGGTTAGGACTTGAGGTGGGCTGATGTGGTTAGGACTGGTAATGGGCTGTGGGCTGATGGGGGGGTTTAGGACTGGCAATGGGCTATGGGGGGCTGACTGGAAATGGGCTGATGGGGGGTTAGGACTGGTAAAGGGTTATAGGGGGGGGCTTAAACTGAAAATGGGGTGATGGGGGTTAGGACTGGAAGTTGATTGACGGGGGGCTAGGACTGGTAATGGGTTGGGGTGTTGCTAGGACTGGAAATGGGCTGAGTGGAAGGGGAGGCTTGAACTGCAAATAGCTGATGGAGAGGGGGCTTGGAATGGAAATGGGCTGTGAGGGAAGGGAGCTAGGACTGAAAATGGGCTGATGGAAAAGCTAGGATAGGACTGGAAATGGGCTGTTGGGGGGAGCTAAGATTGGAAATGGGCTGTGGTGGGGGCTTGAATTGAAATGGACTCATGGAGGGGCTAGAACTGGAAGTAGGCTCATGGGGGGGCTTGGACTGGAATTGGGCTGAGTGGAGGGGAGCTATGATTTGACATGGGCTGATGGTGGGGCTAGGAAATGAGTAGAAATGGGCTGATGGGGGGGCTAGGATTGAAAATGAGCTGATGAAGGGACTTGGACTGGAAATGGGCTGATGCAGGGACTAGAAGGGAATGGATGCTGGGTGAGACTGGAACTAGAAGGGAGCTGATGTTGGGGGAGGATTAGAATGGGATGGGGCTGGGAGAGTAAAATGAGAGGGGAAAATATTTTGTGTAGGAGGGATGAAAAATCTACAATTGGCCAGGTATTGGGAGAGTAATTGGGGATTGAGGATGGAGGGGTAAAATTTGTGTGGATGAAATAGGAATGAGGAAAGAGCAAAAGGAGAAAGATTAGTATGTTAAAGCAGATGTAGAGAGAGAGAGAGAATGGAAAAAAAAACTATAAGAGAGACGAAGAACGGACAAATGGACAGCAGACGATGGAGAGTTAGCAGAAAACATGAAGAAACCAGAAGAAGGTGGCTGGACCAATTGCAACTGAAAAAAAAATGCACAAAAGGTAGAAAGATATCTCTTTATTTTGAATTTATTAACTGGAATATGTCAGCTCTGGGAAATGTGCATCATTAACATCTGCGCTTTGTTTGGTACAAGAGGAAATTCCTATTTGATGTTGCCACTTGTTCTCTTTCCCCAGTATTCTCTGAAATGTATTGGTTTAATATTTGCAGTGTTGCCTTTTGATAGGTAGGGTATGGTGCTTTGTGAGTCCTGGTAATGCTGTCAGGATACGGCGGGTTTGCTATGGGTTCTAAATGGGCAGCGTTTGTAGTAGTTCCTAATGTGCCTGGCGGTTGGCACTGGATTATAGTAATGTAGAAATCTTTTAGTCTTTCTTTATCCATACACTCATTAAGAGACATGTTTACTAAAAGTTAGTGTATGGTAACATTATGCAAATATTTATGCAAATAAGACCACTTATGCAAATGACGTGCTGGCACTTTGAGGAAATTCTTTGGTTTTGTGCGGCAGTTTGGGCACTCGGGCTCAAAAAGGTTAGCCATCACTGGTATAGACTTTGAGTGGTTTACTTTTATTCTGGCAAAATAATGATTTTGTATGGAGATTATTGGTTGCACTTTTGTAGTGTTTAAACCTTATTTATTGTTAGCTCTTTAATGGGCTCAATCAAATTTGAGTAAAATGGAAGATTATCTTCAAGAGGTGAATTTCGCTTCATGGCTATACTTCCGACATAACATTACACTACATTTACACACGCTAGCTCTGAATGGATTTTCTCTCATTTTGTTTTTGGATTTTATATTTGTAGAGAATTTTGGTTAGGTTGTATTTTTCTCATAAAAATGGCAGCATGCCGTTTTCTGAGTGTGAGTTTAATTGAGGACCTTATGTAAAATGAACTAGTGTAGAAAATCTAACACAAGAAAATACATTTTAACCTATCACATATCATAGATAGGGATGTTATTTTTCAGCTTCTGAGTAATACAAAATTTGCATGCATGAATTGTACAGCATTAAGTAAGACAATTATCGATAGTTAAAATGTCCTACCTTTATAGAAAAACATTGATTGCAAGCAGGCAATTTAGCAGAAAAAAATGTTAAAATTGATGCCTGGTTTTATGTCATGAAACAACTTCTGTTCAAAGTCTTTAATTTAACATGCTTATTAACTTAAATGGTCAGGCAGGTTGATGCATAGATTTGAAACTTTATTCAAAGCATAAATGGAATATGTATCTATTAACAAATTACATGCAACTGTAGTTATGGAAAACCCAAGCATAATTATAAAACTAAATTGATGATGACTCACTAAATAGAGCACAGGTGCGTTTTTAAAACTGGAATTCCATCCAACTAATTTAACTTTTTTATGTGCCGGTACAAAAATGAAATCATTCTATAGGTAAAAAACACAGTTTTCTATGTGAAGCAATGTAAGTTCAGATCTTTATTGATTTTAATATAAGCAAAACAAACATAACATACATTCAGAGCAACAGCAATAACGAAATTAAATGATGGAAAGACAGGAAACGGAAGTCTTTGCATGATACTAGAAATTGGGTGGGCAATAATATCACATGATTTCAGTATCTCATTTGTGACAAACCCTTGGAGCATCAACCAGGGCAGAGTGTTCTCTGGAGATCTGTTCAATTTCTCTCCTGCTGCAGAGCAATGTAAATCTAGATGAAACAGCATATAAATGAGCTTGGTAATGTGAGTTACCTGCCAAATTCAATGCCAGCAGTATATAAGTCTGTATCATTCAATGTAATATGGCAGGAAAATTAGTGTGCACTGAAATGGGAGGAGTGGTCTAGTGGTTAGGACAAGGTACTTCAGGCCGGAGGGCCGGGGGTTCAAGTCCCCCCTGGGGACAGCAATCTCAGGCCGGAGGGACTGGGATTTCTAGTCCTATAGGCACTCCTTGTGGTCTTGGGTAAGCCACTTAACCCTCCATTGCCCATGTTCCCTGTAAGTATTAGCGTATGTGTCTCATATCCCCTCGTGTTAAATGTATCCCCCAATTGACCGCTTTGACCCGGTGAAAAGCGGGATATAAATACAGCTAAATAAATAAATAAATGTACCAACTGAGCAGGATCTGGGTGTGGCTGGGATAGAGAGTGGGCTTTGACTACATATTGCAGTTAACCCTGGCGTCAGTAGCAAGCGCTAATTGCCAATGTTGCAGTTAGTGAAGGTGCAGGTACTGCTATGTCAATAGGTGGTATTATATGCTTCCACAGTAATTGTCAAAGGTTGAAATGAGCAATAAAAGGCTTGCTTGCATGTTAACTGTCAGGCACATGCTAACCACACCTACAACAATTACCATAGTACAGTGGAATCCAATGCATCTTGATTTTTGATTCAAAATATCCGTTGGGGCAAAAAAATGTTGCACTTTAGTAAAATGGCCCCTTTGTGCAGGGGCTTTATGATATAAAGATATAAAAAGCAAATATGTTACCTTCAAAAAGTAGGTGTAACAATTGTATCTATGCGCCTCCCCTACCTATGTTTCCCCCTTATAAAATTACCCTCATAGTTTACAACCAAACCTGGAAGTCTTTGCAGAGCATCTCTTTTATTATGTTGTTAAATATGTATCTATTAACAAATTACATGCAAGAGTGAGCAAAACTGTAGTTATGGAAAACCCAAGCATAATTATAAAACGAAATTGATGATGACTCACTAAATAGAGCACAGGTGCGTTTTTAAAACTGGAATTCCAGCCTACATTAATATAATGATGAAGTAAAAGAATAAACTTGAACATTTCTAAGCTGCTCACAGTGAAACATATGACATTTAAATCAGGACAAACCATCAAAACACAAATTGTTTATGGTTATGGTTTACTTATTGCTTGATATACTGCCTTTAGCGATTCACAGCAAAATGGTTTACAAAAATAACAAAGCTAATAAACTTAAGTAAATTAAATAGAGAGAAAATAATAAAACAAGAGAAGAGTGCAGAACAGATCATATCAGCAGCTCAGGGACCCATCCTCCTATAAAATACCATAAGTTTATTAAAAAAAGTAAGTCTTAAGGCTCTTTTTTAAATATTTTAGTGAATTATCCTGCCAAATATAGAGAGGGATGGAGTTCCACAGGGCTGGGACCAAGAAATATATGGATGACTGCCAAGAGGATACTAGTCGGGCAACATTGGCTGGGACTCTCAGATGATTATAATTTTGAGAATGCAGGATTGTAGAAGGCATGTAAGGAATGAAGGAATCCAAGCAGTAATGAGGAAGACCTGAGTAAAAGGCTTTATATGCCAACAGCAGAACTTTGAACTTGACTCAATAGGAAATGGGAAGCCAATGGTGAGATCTTAGTAGGGGAGTGACATGTCTTCCAGTAATTAAGAACTCTGAATTGATGGCATCATTTTGGACTTTTTGTAGATGTTTGATGGAATAAAGAGGAAGACAGTTAGAGAGTGTTGCCTTAATCTAGTGTTGCAGCGAAGTGCACGCAATGAATAAAACCAGGAGTCAGTTCGAAGATCCAAGCCAATTTATTGTGCACAAGTCTCAGGCAAATGTCACATTCAAAATGGTCTGAGCAATGGAGTCCAGTAAACAACACCTTTTATACCTTTCTTCTTCAGTTTAATACAGGCAAACTTTCTATTGGTCCTACTGACTCTTGCACCCATCCAATTGGGATCTCTCTCTGGGCCTAGCACTCTGTTCCCCCTGCTCAGAATTCTCTAACAAAGGCACAGTTCTTAGACTTTGATACATTTCTCCTACAAGGTCACTGCTAGCTTAGAAAATGTGTGAATATAGAGTACTGGAACATATCTGTCATCAGCATAGAAGAATTCAACAAAGAATTTATACAACCTTATCAAAAAGCAGTTTAAAGCAGTTTCTCTAACTTTTACTGACTTTGGTTTTCTCAGCATTCTTATTCTCAGGTGGGGGCTGGGACTCAGGCCTAGCTTACAGGCCTTTAGTACGTTTACAGGCTATTCTAGGCCATAGCCTGCCACATTACCCCCTTTGATTATTCTCACCCGCAGGTGAGAAAGGGTGAGAATCAAATCATACATTACACGTGGTCATTAGCATCATGTTGGGGTACAAGGGAATATTGCCACATAGCTAATACCTTTGTAGCTGCTTTACGTTCAACAATACTATCAATGGTTGAGTTCAGCATACGCAAGCATAAGGGTAGGAAACATGGGAGAAACAAGCAAATAGCCAATATGAATAGGACAATGAACACAAGTGTTTTCAGGCTGCCCATTCCTGAAAAAAAAGAACCAAACCATCCATCGAGTTGCAAGCCATGCCAGGTCTGGACTGGTACATAGGTTTGTTTTCTCATATGATTGGCTATATCTTCTACAACTTGTCCTTCATTATCGATTTGCAAACAACAGTTAGTTAAATTCAGATTTCCACATACCCCTCCTTCAGCGGCAAGTAAATAATCTAATGCTAAGCGATTCTGATAAATGGCTGTACGCATCTGCGTGGCTTGTTTAGCTAACAGGGTTAGTGCTCGACTAGTTTCATTAGTTATTATTTCTACAACAGCTTGCAAACGTATAATACGATTTAACATATACACAGGGGTGCGGTAACCCCAAGAGCCATCTTGTGCCCAAGTAGCAGGTCCATAGTAGGAAACAATTTTCTCCGGTGGCCATTCTTCAGATGTCGCATCCCATTTGTCCCATTGGCCTATCTTCAGGGCCTCTCGCTTCTGTCGACTCTTATACACGGGAAATCCCAGCTGTTCCCCGTGGGAAATGGGCAAGAGGAAGAAAGAAGGTCTTATGGTCCCCAAAACACACGCACCTCCCCAGTTGGCAGGGAGTCTAGCATATGCTCGAGTTCCACAGATCCAATATAGTCCAGGTGGAGCTTGCCAGTTATTGTGAGAAGTCAGATTTGTCCATAACCTGGCAAGGTTAGGAAAGATAATCAGAGGATTGGAGGGTTCTGGGGCATTGGTTCCTGAGCACCAGGATATCTTTTTGGTAGTAGCATTATAGTACTTCTGGTTCAAACAGACCAATTGCCCCACTAACGTAGTCAATTGTGGTCCAGCTTGAGCAAAACATAGGTTTCCAACAATGGGGTTAGCTAGGACCCATTCGCTGGTAGCTTTATGTAGATCAGTTTAGTTATAGGGTACAGAATAGTTCAATTCTTGTGCCTCCCAAGGCCACTGGTCTCCCATCTGAGTTCCCCCACAGAAAAGACAGTCAGAGACATGGAGTCTGGATGCTCCAGCTCCAGCTAGTTCAATGAACAAATTTCGGGAAGCATGGGGAATTACAAATTCTGCCTTCATGGCCTCATAAAAAGTATGATGTATTCGGTAAGGTGAAGAGACATGAGTTTTTGTGTTAAGCTGGATATATACAAACGTTCCAGGGTCAGTTCCACTTCCTGCTATACGTAGACCGAATCGGAATCCCTGCTTTAACTGACTTGGGTCGAGGATGAGAAGCCATAGAGGATTACAGGCACCTTTCTTGCACTTCTTAGGTTCTAGTAGGGGTAATCTTTCCAAATTGGCCTTGCGATTATCTCCGTCTTGTCCAGTAGGGCTACCAGACCAGGTAGCATAGTACACACAACCGAATTTTGGGCAGAAATAATCATCTTTTGATGGCTTACCATAAGTGGATGGGGAATGTACCCCAGTGCATATTCCCCATCTGTATGCACCTTCGGGACACATATACTTGTCATCATAGTAGTAAGCTTGTTCCCATGACCCACACCTGTAATAGTCATTTCTGTTTATCAGATCACAAGCATCAAAGTACAGAGGTACCGGTCGGATGGGATCAGAGAGTTGACTTGTAGCATTTATGAGGGCTCCATCTTCATCATTCCATCGTAGTTCCAGGACATAGTAAGAAGGATTCTGTTGGGGTCTAAAACATGTATGAGTCTTTCCATTTGTGCAGACATTCAGTTCTGTACCATTATACATGCACTGACTGACTTTACCGGTGCAAGTGTAATAAGAGTGATAAAGTAAAGTCTGGGTAATTTTCATCCCAGTTCAGGTAGTGGTTATACAAGCTGCACAAGGGGGCAGGGTAAAAGTTGTCCCAATGGGTCCCAGGGTTACCGCAAAAATGAAACAGTAGTAGGTAATCATCATGATCATAGTCTCTGATGATGAATGAACTGAAATGTTGATAACTCAGAATTTTAAAACTTCTTCCAGCTTCCGGGAGCAGGTTTAATCTTTACGAGGATGATTGTTTTCTTCGCAGTGTAAGTCGCAATGGTGATGCAGGATCCGCGGTCGAAGTCCAAGGATGACTCTCAGGAACTGCTGCTGGCTTCACTCGACTGTGGTGAATCCAGGAGTCGATTTCTGCTACTTTAACTGCTGTTGGCGTTGACAGCAAAATGACATATGGTCCCTTCCAATGAGGCGCCAACGGTGTCTTCTTCCACTCTTTAACCCACACCGAGGCTCCAGACTTGAAAGGATGCAGTGGCTCTGTCAGATTGATAGGCAACTGGTTTTGCATCCAGGTATGGAGATCCTGCAAGACAGAACTTAGAGCCAACAATTCTTGTCTAGGGATTTCCGATCCAATCTGATTCATATCCCCCCTTATTCCCTGAACTATGGGCGGGGGTCTCCCATACAAAACCTCAAATGGGGAAACTCCTAATGACTTAGTGGGGGCTGAACGTACTCTGAGGAGGGCTATGGGGAGAGCTTGGGGCCACTTCAGGTGAGCTTCCTGACAGAGCTTGGACAACTGTGACTTCAGGGTTGGGTTCATTCTCTCTACTTTCCCTGAACTCTGGGGTCTATAAGCTGTATGTAACTTCCACTGTATTTGTAAAGCACGGGCTAGCTGCTGAGTTACTTGTGACACAAAGGAGGGCCCATTGTCTGACCCTATGGTCAAGGGTATTCCAAACCGAGGAATGATTTCATGAAGCAGAGCCTTAGTGACTTCTCTGGCCTTTTCAGTTCAAGTGGGGAAAGCCTCCACCCACCCAGAGAAGGTACAAACTAGAACCAGTAGGTAGTGATATCCATTTGCTCGTGGCATTTCTGCAAAGTCTATTTGGATATTTCCCATGGGGGTAACTTCCACTGATTGAACTCTTGGAGGTGGGACAGGACCCTGTCGGGCATTATTCTTTGCACAGATTACACATTTTCGGGCTATTGAGGCAGTTAAGGGACCCAATAATGAGATACAGAAATACGGTTTCAGAGCTTTTTCCATTGCAGTTTTTCCATAGTGTGTAGCTTGATGAAAGGCGTGGACAAAGGCTGGACCCAGGGCTTCAGGGATCACAGTCATACCAGGGGGTGAGCCTCCCTCGGGTGGTGGTAACACTATCCATCCGGTCTCTGATAGCTGCCCCCCTCATTCTGACAATAGTAGTCCAGCTCATTCGGGGTATATCGTGGTGTCCAAGCACTGAGAGGTACTGGAAATATGGCTGCTTGAATTGTAATATTGGGGGTAGAGATTTTTCCATCGATTGCTGCTTCTCGGGCTGAGGCATCGGCAAGTCTGTTCCCTCGGGATACTTCTCCATCTCCAGTCTGGTGACCTCGGCAGTGCATTACAGCAACTTGTTTGGGGGCCCATACTACTTCCAATAAAGTCAATATTTCTGGGCCATACTTGATGGACTTGCCTCCCGAGGTTATCAATCCACGTTCTTTGTACAAAGCTCCATGGGCATGTAATGTTGTAAAGGCATACTTGGAATCTGTGTATACATTCAGACGGATCCCAGTCCCTATTTTCAGTGCTCGAGTGAGGGCTATTAATTCGGCCTTCTGTGCTGAAGTTCCTGGGGCCAAAGCTGATGATTCTATTACCATGTCCAGGGTCACCACTGCATAACCAGCACATCGTTGTCCATTAATTACAAGACTGCTTCCATCCACAAAGAAAGTTCTTTCTGGGTTGTTCAAGGGGATATCCGTTAGGTCTGGGCGGCTTGAGTATACAGTGTCCATTACTTCTAGGCAATCATGGACAGGAGGGCCTGGACTGGTCGGCAGTAGGGTAGCAGGGTTCAAGGTTTGACTGACACTCAATTATAGTCGTGGATTTTCACACAGCATACTTTGATATTTCAACATTCGTGCGTTGGTGAACCAGTAGTTCCCTTTGTGTTCCATTAGGGTTAAAACAGAATGCGGTACAGTGACTTGAAGATTCTGTCCCAAAGTAAGCTTGTCAGCTTCACCCACTAAAAGGGCTGTGGCTGCTACGGCTCTTAGGCAAGGTGGCCATAATTTTGCAACAGGGTCCAATTGTTTTGATAGATAGGCTACAGGTCGTTGCCAGGATCCAAGGGGCTGAGTCAGGACTCCCAGCGCATTTCCACATGACTCATGGACATAAAGACGAAATGGTTTCTGTACATCTGGTAGGCCCAAGGCTGGTGATGACATTAATGCTGCTTTTAGTGATTTGAACGCTTTATCTTGTTCTGGGCCCCATTCCATGGGTGATCGTTCCATCCCCTTCGTGACTTGGTACAAGGGTTTTGCCAAGAGTGCAAAATTGGGTATCCATATCCGTCAATAGACTGCAGCTCCCAAGAAGGCCCGCACCTGCTTTCTGGTGGTGGGGTTTGGGATGCGGCATATTGCTTCTTTTCGCTCAAGTCCCAATTTCCGGATTCCTCTGGACAGATGGAACCCTAGGTATTTCACTTCTGTTTGGCACAACTGCGCTTTGGCTCTTGAGACCTTGTATCCGGCTTCATTTAGGAGGTGCAAGAGATCATTGGTAGCTTGCACACATTCAGTCTTGGAGTTGGTGGCTATAAGCAAATCATCTACATACTGAAGTAAGATTCTTATTCCTGGAGTCACAGAGTAGTTTGAAAGATCTTGGTTGAGAGCTGCACTGAAGATGCTGGGTGAATTCTTGAATCCTTGAGGCAAGCGAGTCCAAGTGAGTTGGCTCCGTCTTTCTGTAGTAGGGTTCTCCCATTCAAACGCGAATAAGAGTTCGCTGGCAGATGCCAGGCAGATACAGAAAAAGGCATCTTTTAAATCCAGAATGGTGAAATGAGTAGCTTCTGATGGAATCAGTCCCAGGAGGGTATAGGGATTTGGTACTACTGGATGTATGGTTTCAACTGCATTGTTTACTCATCGCAAATCCTGCACTGCGCGGTAGTCACCTGTCCCAGGCATCTTGACTGGGAGGAGGGGGGTGTTCCAGGGCGATTGGCATTCCTTGAGGAGTCCATACTGTAGTAATTTCTTTAGGTGACCATGGATGCCTTCGATTGCTGGTCGTGGGAGAGGATATTGTTGCACATGCACTGGTTCTGCTCCTGGTTTAAGGCTGACAAGCACAGGAGCTATATTCTTTGCTAGGCCAGGAGGATTATCCTCCGCCCACACTCCGGGTGGAGCTAAGATGTTGGTGGGTATACAGGGGCTAGCTGCCTTGGATGAAGGTGGACTATGGAACCGCCATTCTTCTTCTCGGGGGACAGTCAGCACCATCAGGCCAGCAGATTCCGAGTTCACAATCATCTCCATTTTTCCTCCTTCAACAAAGGATATCTGCGCCTGGAGCTTAGCAAGCATGTCTCGGCCCAAAAGGGGAACTGGGCATTCAGGTATGTGCAGGAACTGATGCGTTATTTTCCATACCCCTAATTCGCAGGCACGGTTCTGCAGGAAAGGTCTTGTGGTTCTAGTTCCAGTAGCGCCAACAATGGTGACAGAGCGGGAAGACAAAGGAGCCACTGGCTTAGCCACTACTGAATGTCCGGCCCCCGTATCCACCATAAAGTCCATGTACTGGTCCCCAATCTTTAAGTTGACCATAGGCTCCTGGGGACCCAGGGAAAACTTGGAGCCAGGTCTGGCCTAGTCCTCATCCACATAGTCGTCTTCGGTGGTCACCATTCCTTCCACGGCGGCAGCTTCTTCCTGCTGAAACTGTGTGCGCTGCATTCCCCCTTGCTGCTGGAATCGCCCCCCTCTCCTGGTGCTCCCTCCTCCCCTTCAGGGGGTGGAGCTACTATTTGGGCATTCATTCTTCCAATGTCCTTCTTCCTTACAATAGGCGCACTGATTTGCACCCAAAGGGGACCAAGCGCTCCCTCGGCCCCTTCCCCATCCTCGAGTCCTTCTGTTTGGGTATCCTCCACGTCCTTCAACTAGAGCTGCAGCAAGCAGATCGGCTTTCTTCTTCATCTTTCTTTCACTTTCCCTTTTACATTCTTGATCACCATTCACAAATGCCTTCTGGGCAACTTCCATTAGCTTTGCTGTATTCATGCCCGCAAATCCTTCCAACTTTTGCAGTTTCCGTTTTATGTCTCCCTGGGACTGACTCACAAAAGCAGCGTTCACCATACGCAAATTCTCCTGGGCTGCTGGATCATATGGGGTATAAAGTCTATAAGCTTCAGTTAATCGTTCATAGAAGGCAGCTGGACTTTCCTCTGGGCGCTGAAGAACGTCTGCTACCTTCCCAACATTCATGGCTTTCTGGCCTCCCCTTCTCAGGCCTTGCAGTAGGGCCTGGCGGAAACGGGTGAGGGCCTTCTCTCCATCTGCACTATTTGGATCCCATTTTGGATCTTCATTCGGGAAATCTACGGCCGCTGCCTGTCGGGGATCTAGGTCTCTCCTGTCTACAGGGTTCTCTTCCAGCCATCGGGTAGTTGCTTGCACTATTCGTGCCCGCTCTTCAGTAGTAAAAAGGGTAGACAAGAGCTGGCAGCAATCAGACCAGGTAGGCTGGTGGGTCTGCATGATACTAATATTGTGTTTTTTGTAATTGTTCACCATGTTATGTTTCCCTTCTTTCACTTCCCTTGCCTATGTTTAGCCTTTGTATGTCTTTGTAACCGCTTTGATTTAAGGAAAAGGCGGTATAAAAAACCTGTTAAATAAATAAATAAATAAAATTAATTCTGTCAGATCTTGGGGATTTTCAGTATAAGAGGCGTAGTGCGTTTTCCAGTTTAATAAATCTGTGGTAGAAAAAGGCACATAAACGAGACTAGTTGGCCCGGCCACAGCCTGACCTTCATCATTGAGAATGGGTAATCCAGGTACCTGGCGTAATGGCATCTGGCGAACTTCTTTCTGGCTCGTCTCCCTGCTTCGGAGGGCGTAGTGCAAATTTGCGCACCCAGCGGTGGCTCTTCCGCTGGGGCCTCGACTAATGGGTGACCCTGGACTGGCAGTTGATCCCCCGCTGGCAGTTCCTTCAGGAGATGGCAGTCCTGCCGGGGGACTTTGCTCGGGACTGGGACTCCTACTTCGGGGAGGGGGTTGCTCTCCGGGCGATGAAAGTGGCTGATGTGGTGAAGGCACATCAGCTGGGGGAACTCTCTCTTCACCTGGCTCTACTCGGGGTAATGGTGGAGCTGATGGGACTGGCTTATACAGGAATAGGGTCGGATAGTTCTGGATTTCTGTAGGTTCTGGGGCTGAATAAATGGGAGACTTTGCTTCCTTAATCCCGGGGACTCCCTTCGTAGTTGCTAACATTATCCTGCACTGCTCTTCACGGCAACGCTTCATCCAAGAGGGTTGCCTTTCACAAATATCTAACCAGGAGTCTATATAGGCAAACTGTTCGGGGTAATTCCTACGTACTATCGCATGCACTCGGGACACTATTCTAACATCAAAAGTACCATCTGGTGGCCACACGGCGTCCAGCACCGGCAACTCCCTACCACATAATTTTTCTAATTTTGATGGCGACATTTTCATCCTGTAATCACCGCTAAATCTCTTCTTAAAATTCGTGATCATACAATTCAGCGGAGTTTGCACAGACCCCGCCCCTCTCATTATGACGTACAAGACAACAGACAAAGATGGCTGCAGGTAAGGGGCCCGTACAGCCCACAGAACAACAAGGGAGACAAACACCAAATGCTTCCTCCTTTTCGCAACCTGGGCGCGGTCGCCCGACCAGGAACTGCGCTACTCAGGAGTCCGCTCTCGCGTGGTCTGTGTTTCAAGACCTCTCATTCACTCAAACACAGGCATGCCACCGAATTCCCAAAATTCTATAAAGGCCTACCTTACTTATCCATGAGGGGTGGGGTTTCATCCTCGCGCATACTCATGCAAGGAGTACTCGGCCACACCCTGAGAGGTGATCAGGCTCTCGTTACCTAAACCGTATTAGTCCCGTGCATGAGGGACTTTCCCATAGCTAACTGACTAAAAACCAGACAAATTGCTACTCACCGGATCCGATCACTAATGCGCTGCCCAACCAGTCCCTCCTTGGGTTGAATCCTGGACTCCCCTCGGGTTCAGAGGTGTTGGCCGGTCGGACCCGGCAGGCCGCCGAGGGAGGGCAGAACCCTCTCCGATACAATGGGACCGGCGGCGCCTGGGGTCCTCTCCACTGTCGGTCGGCCGCGGTCCCGACCGGACCAAACCTGGAGGCGGTAATACGTGGTATATTCACTTGCGCACCATTCACGTACCCCACCTTCCCGGCCAACGCACCAGGAATATGTTGCAGCGAAGTGCACGCAATGAATAAAACCAGGAGTCAGTTCGAAGATCCAAGCCAATTTATTGTGCACAAGTCTCAGGCAAATGTCACATTCAAAATGGTCTGAGCAATGGAGTCCAGTAAACAGCACCTTTTATACCTTTCTTCTTCAGTTTAATACAGGCAAACTTTCTATTGGTCCTACTGACCCTTGCACCCATCCAATTGGGATCTCTCTCTGGGCCTAGCACTCTGTTCCCCCTGCTCAGAATTCTCTAACAAAGGCACAGTTCTTAGACTTTGATACATTTCTCCTACAAGGTCACTGCTAGCTTAGAAAATGTGTGAATATAGAGTACTGGAACATGTCTGTCATCAGCATAGAAGAATTCAACAAAGAATTTATACAACCTTATCAAAAAGCAGTTTAAAGCAGTTTCTCTAACTTTTACTGACTTTGGTTTTCTCAGCATTCTTATTCTCAGGTGGGGGCTGGCACTCAGGCCTAGCTTACAGGCCTTTAGTACGTTTACAGGCTATTCCAGGCCATAGCCTGCCACACTAGTTTACAGATTATCAGAGAAAGTTTTAACGTGGTGAGAGCGGACTTGTCCAGATAAGGGCAGAGAACTCTGATAGTGCAAAGAGTATAAAAACAAGATTTTATTATTTATGAGATTTTATGGGTAAATCTAAAAGTGAAGCCTAAGATTTTTAGCATGGGAAACACTGGTAAGGTAAGGTCATCTAGGGTGGGTGCAACTATTATGCTTTGCATTTATCTGGGTTTGGCTTTAATCGATAGGATTTGAGCCATTGGGAGATGGCCAAGAGACAGCAGTTCAGCGGTTGCAAGTCTAGAGCATGGGGATCCAAATATGCTATGAGCTGGATACAGTAAAATACAATATAAATCCCCTAATAATTTTAATAAACTAAGCTACACTTCCATAAGCTTGCTCAAACATCATTGCCATTACATTTTTCCTAAATTTCATAACATCATTCTCAAAATGCAACTCAGATGGCAGATCATTCTATAAAATAGTTATCGTGCAAGAAAATGCACCTGATTAGCTTTCAACCTTTCACAAATCCTTTATAGTAGGAACTTCTAACAAATTCTGGTTTTCAAATTGTCTTGCTGGACTATATGTTTGAAGAACATTTTGAAAACATACTGTCAGACGGCTGCCTGGGTGAGAATCTTCACAGTCTTGACAATGCATATATTTATATGATTTTTGCAAGGTATTGTGGGTAATGTAGTTCATTCACACCAGACACAGCTGCTGACAATAATTTAGTTGTGTACAAGTGTTAAAGCCAATAAGATACTTCTTTATTTATGGGGTTATTTCTCCCAGCACAGATATGCTTGGTAGCACATAAATTAGATTACTTGCTTGCAGTGTTTAACTTGGTAAAACAAAGTCAAAAATCAAAATCAGGAAAACAACCTTCAAACTTGTCAGGCAATTAGCTAATGTTTTCTTAGCATATCTCTAACAAACGAAAAGCCACAAAGAAAGAAATAAACTGTTCTTGTAAGGTTAACTTCTGATTACTTTCCACACAGATCCAGAAGTAATTCTCTCCTAGCTCACAAGCAATTAGGTGCAGCTCAATTGCTATCAGTTATCCAGCTGAAACCCTTTAGCAGGCTGGCTTTCTACTGTGTGAGTCAAATCCTGCTTCAGGAGCTTTTCTTAGTGGAATAAAGAACAAATTTATATTTTCTTTGTGATGGCTGCTGTGCTTTATCACAGAAAGTTACCAACGGAGTTTGGATAGAGAGCAGTCCATATAAACAATATCTTGATCTGCTATTATTTCCCCTTCATCAACAAGCATAGGGTCACTATCATGAATTGGCACAGATGAATCTTTCAATGGAGCACTTTCAGGAGAACACTTATTTCCCTGCTGTCTTTCAAGGTTATAGCTAGGGCATAGATCAATGTTCATACCTGAGCTTCCATTGTTGCTATAGTTCCTCTCTATATAGCCTGGCCAGTATGTAGTCCAGTTCTTATGTCCAGCCTTCCAGTCCTGATCCCTGGACACTGGATCTCTCTTCACATACCTTCTGGCATAGGTCTTAGAGTCCCTTCCACGTGCAGCCGTCTCCCTCACAGGTAGCCTCTGGTGATTCCTTGTTCTGCAGCACCATTCCTCTGGCTTTCTCCAGTCCAATGGTCTATGCTGGCCCTTGGAATACCTCCTAGTATACGTACTGCCTTGGACTCTTCTAGACCTCTCAAAGGCTTTTCTCCTCTTCCTTCCAGAGGGTTTCTTTCCTTCTCTATCCGTCCGGTTTGGCTTCTGCTTCTGCTGATTCTTCAGATGAAACTGATGATCCTTCTCTGCATATCCAAGGTGATCATGAAGCTGATCATGGAGAAGCTGATGCTTATCATCTGTAGAATAAACTCTACTCTTATTCTGCCTGGATGAGTGCTCCTCCCTAACACAGCGCAGCTGTGCTGAATCAGGCCCTGCCCTTTGAGATGAGTGCTTAGGGATTACCTCATAGCCCTCCTGATTGAACACACGTTTCCCCACTTCAGCTCCTCTAATGGCTCTTGGAAACCTGGTGCATTCTGGGACTGGTAGTCTTTTATGGCAAAATTCTGTTTTCTCATTTCTACCAGCACTGACAGGTTGCTTGTTCAGAGACACTTCACCTTTTCTATAGCTCCTTCCTGAGCTATGATAAGCTTCCTTATCACAATACAGATGAAAGACTATACAATGCCATAAATATAATCATTATAACTTTATTTATTTATTTAACAGTTTTTCTATACCACCTTTGTCCAAGGTGGTTTACATCGAACTGTAGCAGCTGATAAGCATGCAATAAATAATACCAGGAATCAGTTCAAAGATCCAAGCCAATTTATTGTGCACAAGGCCCAGACAGTCAAGCTTCAAAAAGGACTGAGCAAAGTTCTTACAGAAACATATTCATTTTATACATTTCTTTTCAGTTTGATACATGCAGACTTTCTATTGGTCCCAACGCCTCCTGCACCCATCCAATCAGGGACCCTCTCTGGGCCTAGCACCCTGCTCCCTCTTCTAGGGTTGTTCTAACAAAAGCACAGTTTCTAGGTATTGATACAATTCTACTGCGAGGTCATTTCTAGCTCTAGGAATGCAAGTATTGAAACATTTCAATCCTCAGAACACGAGAATAATGAAGGATTTATGAATTCATGAAAAACTTCTTGTTAAGCAGTTTTAAAGCAGCTTTCTCAGACTTTCACAGATTTTTGGTTCTTACTAAGATGGGGGTTGGAATCAGGGCCTAACTTACAGGCCTTTCATATTTGCAGGCTATCATAGGCCATAGCCTACCACATTCCCCCCTTTGATTATACTCACCCGCAAGTGAGAAAGGGTGAGAATTAAATCACACATTATACTTACGTCACATCATCATGTTGGGGTATAGGGTAATATTGCCACATAGCTAAAACTTTCATAGCTGCCTTCCGTTCTACAGTGCTATCAATGGCTGCTAGCTTTACTCGACTGTGATGAATCCAGGGTTCGAGTTCTGCAACTTTAACTGCAGTTGGGGTTGATAAGATAACAACATAAGGTCCCTTCCAATGCGGTATCAACGGTGTCTTTCTCCACTCTTTGATCCACACCGAGACTCCAGGCTTGAGAGGATGCAGGGGTTCTGTTAGATGGATGGGCAGCTGATCTTGTACCCACGTATGAAGACTCTGCAAAACAGAACTTAAAACCAATAGTTCTTGTCTAGTAATTTCAGATCCAATCTGTTTTATATCTCCTTTTATTCCTTGCACAATAGGCAGGGGTCGCCTATACAGAATCTCAAAAGAGGAAATGCCTAAAGACTTAGTAGGGGCTAAGCGTATCCTAAGAAGGGCTATAGGAAGAACCTGGGGCCACTTTAGGTGAACTTCTTGACAAAGTTTAAACAACTGAGATTTCAGGGTTCTATTCATACGTTCTACTTTTCCTAAATTCTGAGGTCTGTAGACAGTATGCATCTGATAATGTCAATATCTCGGGGTCATGCTTAATGGACTTGCCTCCTGAGAACAGGGCCCCATGTGCATGAAAAGTCGTGAAGACATACTTGGAATCTGTGTACACATTTAGACGGAGCCCTTTTCCTATTACCGTGCTCTAGTGAGAGCTATCAGTTCAGCTTTCTGTGCCGAAGTTCCTGGGGCCAGAGCTGAGGACTCAACTACCAGATCAAGGGTCACCACTGCATATCCGGCACAATGATGTCCACTGATGACGAGACTGCTTTCATCCACAAAGAAAGTCCATTCGGGGTTCTCCAAAGGAACATCAGTCAAATCCAGGCGACTTGAGAATACAGTGTCCATAATTTCTAAACAGTCATGATCAGGGGGGCCAGGAACAATTGGGAGCAACTTAGCAGGATTAAAGCTTAACTGACCATCAATTGTAGCCGGGGTTTCACACACAGCATACTCTGATACTTCAATATTCGTGAATTTGTGAGCCAGAAACTTCCTTTTGTGTTCCATGAGGATCAGAACAGAATGTGGTACAGTAACTTGAAGATTCTGTCCCAGAGTGAGTTTGTCTGCTTCGCTCACTAGAAGAGCTGTAGCTGCAACAGCTCTCAAACAAGGGGGCCAACCTTTTGCAACCACATCCAACTGTTTTGACAAATAGGCTACTGGCCGTTGCCAAGATCCAAGAGATTGAGTCAGCACCCCTAGAGCATTTCCTTGTGACTCATGAACATAGAGGCGGAAAGGTTTCTGGACATCTGGTAGACCCAGAGTTGGTGATGACATCAGTGCGGTTTTAGAGATTAAAATGCTGCATCCTGTTCAGGTCCCCATTCCAATGGCAACCTCTCCATTCCTTTGGTGACTTGATACAATGGCTTTGCCAACAGAACAAAATTGGGGATCCATATGCAACAGTACCCTGCGGCCCCCAAGAAGGCTCTTACTTGCCTCCTGGTGGTTGGAGTGGGAATACTGCATACAGCTTCTTTGCATTCCGGTCCCAAGCGTTGAATTCCGCTGGACAACTGGAATCCTAGATATTTAACTTTTAGTTTGACATAATTGCGCCTTTGCTCTTGAGACTTTGTATCCGGCCTCATTTAGAAGGTGCAAGAGTTCACTGGTGGCTTGTAGACATTCTCTTTCTGAATTGGTGGCTATGAGCAGGTCATCCACATACTGAAGAAGAACCCTTTGTCCTGGGTTCACAGAGTAGCTTGAGAGATCTTAATTTAAAGCAGCACTGAAGAGAGTAGGTGAATTCTTAAATCCTTGGGGTAATCGAGTCCAGGTAAGTTGACCCCGTCTTCCTATTGTGGGGTCTTGCCATTCAAAAGTGAACAAAGGTTGACTGGTGGGGGCTAGGTGTATACAGAAGAAGGCATCTTTCAGGTCCAGGACAGTGAAACGAGTAGCCTCAGCGGGGATCAGTCCCAAGAGAGTATAAGGATTTGGTACCACTGGGTGTATAGTTTCAGCTGCATCATTTACCCGCCTCAGATCTTGTACTGGGCGGTAATCCCCTGTCCCAGGTTTCTTGACTGGGAGAAGGGGGGTATTCCAAGGTGACTGGCACTCCTTGAGAAGTCCATACTTCAGCAGTTTCATCAGATAGCAGTGGATACCTTCAATGACTGGTCGAGGAAGAGGATACTGCTTCACATGCACTGGTTCCGCTCCTGGCTTGAGGGTGACAATGATGGGGGCTATGTTCTTCGCTAGGCCAGGTGGATTATCTTTTGCCCATACTTCAGGCGGGGCTAAAAGGTTGGTGGGTATACAGGAACTGGCTGGCTTGGTTGGAGATACATTGTAGAACCGCCATTCTTCTTCTTGTGGAACAGTCAGCACCATCAATCCAGCAGGCTTTGAATTCACAGTCATTTGCATTTCACCTCCTTCAGCGAAAGATATTTGCGCCTGGAGCTTAGCAAGCATATCTCAGCCCAAAAGTGGAATAGGGCATTCAGGCATATACAGGAACTGGTGCGTTATTTTCTGTCCCCCTAATTCACACATGCGGTTCTGCAGGAATGGCTTAGTGGCCCTAGCCCCAGTGGCCCCAACAATGGTGACAGATCGAGAGGACAAAGGGGCTACTGGCTTTGCCACCACTGAGTGTTCTGCTCCTGTATCCACCATAAAGTCCATATATTGGTCCCCTATTTTCAAACTGACCATAGGCTCCTGGGGACCCAGGATGAACTTGGAGCCCGGTCTGGCCTAGTCTTCATCCATGTCATAGCCTGTTGCAACTGCCACTCCTTCAATAGCTTCTTCCCTCTCTCGCTGGAACTGTGCTCAGGTCATTCCTCCACGACTCTGAAATCGACCTCCTGTTCTCCAGGGACTCCCTCCTCTTCTCCTGGAGGTGGAGTCAAGATGCGGGCATTCACTTCTCCAATGTCCTTCTTCTCTGCAATGGGCGCACTGATTCGCACCGAGTGGGGTCCAATTATTTTCACGGCCCCTTCCACGTCCTCTGCTTTCTTCTTCATTTTACGTTCACTTTCTCTGTTACGTTCATTTTCACGATTCACAAACACTTTCTGAGCAACTTCCATTAACTGTGCTGTATTCATGCCCACAAATCCATCCATTTTCTGTAATTTTCATTTTATATCTCTCTGGGACTGACTGACAAAGGCTGCATTTACCATACGTGAATTCTCCTGGGCTGCTGGATCGTATGGGGTATAGAATCTATAGGTTTCAGATATTTTTCCAATATTCATGGCTTTCTAGCCTCCCTTCTTTAGGCTTTGCATGAGGGCTTGGCAGAACCGATTGAGGGCTGTCTGCAGCATTTGGATCCCACTTGGGGCCATCAAGGCTGATGGGTCTGCATAATACTGTTCATTAGTTCAATCAAATCCTAAGGTTTCTCTGTGGAGGAGGCATAATGCGTCTTTCAGTTCAGTAAATCAGTGGTGTAGAAAGGCACATAAACAAGGCTGGTCGGCCCTACCACGACCGGGCCTTCGGTATTAAGGGTGGGTAGGCCTTGGACCTGGTGCAATGGTATAATATGACCATCCCTTTTACTGGTAGTGGTACTTCTGAAGGCATACAGCAATCGGGACTGTCGGGGTTCCACTTCATGTTCTTGGGCGCTGGCTGTGAGTGACCCTGAACTGGCAAATGAATCCCTGCTTGTAGTGTCATCGGTGGACTGTGGCCTACTCGGAGGCACTCTGAACTGAGCCGGGGCTTCCGGTCAAGAGGGGGTGCGCATCCTCCTGCTGCGGAGATGGCTGGTGAACTACTTGGGGTATATCTGCAGGGAGGTGTCCCCCCCCTACCCCAGGCTCTGCCCGGGGTGGTGGCAGAGCTGAGGGGACTGGCCTATAAAGATACTGGGACGGACAGAGTGGAATGTCTGGAGATTCTGGGGCAGAATTAACTGGCAGCTTTTTTTTTTTTTTTAAAGATCCAGACTTCCGGGCCCCCCTCCCCTGTGGTTGCTACTAATCTCCTACACTGTTCCTCATAGCAACACTTTATCCAGGAGGGCTTTTTTTTCCCTTCACAAACACTTAACCAGGAATCTATATAGGGGAATTGATCAGGGAACATTTTCTGTACAACCTGATAAACACGGGAAGCTATACTAATATCAAAGGTGCCCTCATGGGGCCATGAAGTGACCAACACTGGCCACTCCCTTTCACAGAGCATTCCTAATAGGAACGGAGGCATTTTAATTCCGTAGTCTCCAGCAAATCCCTTGCTAAAATTCCTAGTCATACATTTCAACAGAATCTGCGTGGACTCCGACCCCCCCCCCCCCCCAATGATGACGTACTTGACAACAGACAGAGGGGGCGGGTAGTCAGGCTGCATTTTCCTGAGGACTATGAGTCAGAACTATGCAACAATATTAAACAAAGGGTAGGCAGAAAACATAAGAAAACATAAAACATAAAAAAATAAATAAATAAATAAAAAAAATAAATAATAAATAAATAAAAAAATAAAACAGAAAACACAAATCACAAAATTGAGATGTGCAACTCTTATGTTCATTGTAAACCGCACTGATGTCGAATAGCGCGGTATAAAAGAGACTACAAATAAATAAATAAAATAAATAAATAAATAAGCTTAGATTGGTTGTAATAAGCATAATGGATGTGTATGCTCATTCTAAATAGGAACAATTTAGATAAAATAAAACTATTATTTTGCAACATGTTATAACAACAATCCCAATAGAAAGAACTATGGCTCCTAACATGATGGCCACATATCTGTTACATATGACTAGAGTAAAAATACTTGGCATGAAACTAACTGCCAGCCGTCATCAGTACTAAGCTGAATAATGCAAAGGAATTACTTTAAATCTTACAGTTTAAAAAGCAGATATTTAAAGGACATAAAATGGATACTTTTTCATAAAGTGGGTGGATATCTGGAATGCATATACTCCCCTTTTCTTTTTTTTTTAACAATAAGTATGTCCTCTATGAGGTGCTTGCCACAGTATATAAAATCCCATTTTATTTTTTAATTTTGCTCAATAACATACGCAGTCAAAACCAAATATATATATATCAAAAATAAAATTCAAGCACGATTAACTCCTCATTCACTCAGGATTTAGATCATTTTCAAGTCGTGATCTGGTAACTACTGGCTCGGGATGCTTCATAGTCCTGTCAGGGTTCTTAACCTCTACTTCGTAGGTCAAAGGAAAAAGAAAAGCAGTTTCCTTAATTTCTCTATCATTTCTATTTGGACCATTACAGTGTTTGCTGAAGACTGAAAGATAAAAAAACACAAGACAAGGCTAAGCCCACAAATGCATTATACCTAACAGCCTATCTGATCAGGTATTTCTTTTTAAGGAGTCTCACCCTGCACACTAAAAACTGAACTAAACCCTTCCCCCTGGATAGTTCTGAAAGGTAACATACCATAACAAGTAATACTAGCTCTACAGAACCCTCCTCACTTGGTCCGTACTCGATATTTACAAGAACAGTTGAGGAGCTTGAAAGGGGTTAATAAGAACTTAACCCTTTCCAGGCTGAGCCCAAAACTGTCGGGATCCAAAATTCTGAATAAATATTCCTACCAAATGATATATAATACATGACCATAGCAGAAGGAACATCACTATTAGAACATATTGAATAAGACAAGTACAATTTTCCTGAAATAACCACAAATTAACCCAGCTGCAGAATGTGGATTAAAAATTGAAAGTAAGCCTTCAAAGGGTTAAAGGATACTAAAACATTCCTTTCTACGGGCTGTGTGAAAGACACACCCCTCTCTCTGCTTGCTAGAGACTTGCTGTGCTGGAAAAAAAACTGAAACCAGTGAGACAGCTGTCTTTGTACTTAAAAGTGACTCCTGAGTTGTTTTTTCCTTCTTCTTTCTTCTTTTCTTAGTACTATTCCTTAATCGGTAAACTGTTTCACAAATTACCCAACAGAATAATCTTACATTATACCAGAAAGGAAACCCACAGTTTCAACAGATAACAAAAATCAGATACAAACAACAAACAGTAAGGACAACGGAACAATGGGGGAGACAAACACCAAACACTTCCTCCTTTTCGCGACCTGGGTGCAGTCGCCCGGCCAGGAACTGCGCTACTCAGGAGTCCGCTCTCACTTGATCTGTATTCAAGACCTCTCAGTCACGCAGACAATCATGCCAGCAGCATGAAATTATTTTTCAAATGCCCAAGGGTTTACTGACTAACTGACTATCCCAACCAAAGGGTCGGTGGCTTCTGCTCCGCTAACCCTTATGCGGAGAGTACTAGGACCGCCCTTATGAGAGGTGATCAAGCTCTCTCGTCTTTGCGCACTTATGCAAGATGTTCCCAGTTAGTCTATACCAAATTTGTCTCACATACTCATGCAAGACTTTTCCCTAGGCTTCACTGACTATCCCAGTCTCGCATACTCATGCAAGGCTTTCCCCAGGCTTCACTGACTCAAATGCCCAAGGTTTTCTACTCACCGGATCTGGTTCCCGATACCAAACCAGTTCATGGGTTGGATCCTGGACTCCCCTCAGGTTCGGAGGTGTTGGCCAGCTGGACCCAGTGGTATGCCAAGGCAAGGCGGAACCCTCCCCGATACAAGAGGACTGGTGGCGCTTGAGGTTTCCCCTGCGGTCGGACAAACATGGTTCCAACCGAGCCAAACCTGGAGGCAAAAGTACGTGGTATATTCACTTGAATACCATCCACTACTCGCACATTCCCGGCCAACGCACCAAGAATATGTAGCAGCTGATAAGCATGCAATAAATAATACCAGGGGTCAGTTCAAAGATCCAAGCCAATTTATTGTGCACAAGGCCCAGACAGTCAAGCTTCAAAAAGGACTGAGCAAAGTTCTTACAGAAACATATTCATTTTATACATTTCTTTTCAGTTTGATACATGCAGACTTTCTATTGGTCCCAACGCCCCCTGCACCCATCCAATCAGGGACCCTCTCTGGGCCTAGCACCCTGCTCCCTCCTCTAGGGTTGTTCTAACAATGGCACAGTTTCTAGGTATTGATACAATTCTACTGCGAGGTCGTTTCTAGCTCTAGGAATGCAAGTATTGAAACATTTCTATCCTCAGAACACGAGAATAATGAAGGATTTATGAATTCATGAAAAACTTCTTGTTAAGCAGTTTTAAAGCAGCTTTCTCAGACTTTCACAGATTTTTGGCTCTTACTAAGGTGGGGGTTGGAATCAGGGCCTAACTTACAGGCCTTTCATATTTGCAGGCTATCATAGGCCATAGCCTACCACAGAACAACATAACATAATCTCAGTGGATTTGTTTTACAATAAACAGGGAGCAATAACTTGGAGATAAACATGGGATTAACAAGGAGAGAGGGGAGTAGGTCATGGTTCAACAAAGGGTCAAGTGGGCTGGTGTTGTCCTATGAAACCTCTGTACATATGATGCTATGTAGTACGTTTTGTAAATAGTTACCCCGGTTATCCAAGTTTTTTATGCCCTGTTACCTGTAAACTCATACGTGTTAAATGTACTGAGCATTTTGTTCCATGTGAACCGCGCTGATGGTGAATAGTGCGGTATATAAGAGACTGTAAATAAAATAAAATAAATAAAATAAAGTATAGGGGGTGGATCATTTATATTAAAGAGGGGGATAATTGTGGAGGGTTGATTTCATTTGGATGTCTGATCATGATATTATGGTGAAGCTGTAGTTAGGTATTTTCATAAGGTCAATAGTGTTCCTTGAATAGGTGTGTTTTTCATATGTTTTTCTGATCTTTAGTTGATTGTGCAGCTCTGATGACAGGGAGTTCCACATTGTGAGAACATACAGCGAGAATGCCCTGTTACTTGTCTGTTCTGTGCTCTTGAGCTTGAATGGAGGGATGATCAGGAGATTCTCGTTTGTAGCTCTTCTTGGTTTTGTAGAGGATGCTTTTGCGATCTGAGCATTGAGGCAGGGAGCTGTGGAGGATTTGAATGCTGTAGTGATAGCTTTATGTTTTGTCCGTTGAGATATTGGAAGCCAGTGTAGACTTATCAGGACTGGATTTATGTGTTGTTGGTTTGCACTGACTGTTAGTATTCTGGCTGCAGTATTTTGTACTAGCTGTAGTGGATATAGATCATGTTTGGTGAGACCTTGATAGATAATGTTTCTGTAGTCCAGGTGGGGTGGGGTGATGGCTTGCACTACAGATCTGAAATCATTGTACTGTAGCAAGTGTCATAAGGGCTTAAGAATCTTCAGCTTCCAGTAAACTGTTCTTGCTGTATGTTTTTGTTTTTGTTTACTGTGAGGTTTATGTCTGCGAGGAAGTTTGTAACTGTGGTGAAGGCATCAGATATGATTGTGAAATCCGGGTTGGTGGTATTGAATGGCATTTAAAACATGATATCTGTGTAGAGATGAAAGTGCATGTTCCAGTTTCTTAGTAGATTGCAGATGGGTTGAATGTATAAGCTTGAATAATAATCCAGAGAGAGCTGATCTTTGAGGGATATCTTGTGTTAATTTAACCCGTTTTGGACCAGCGTATGTTTTACATACATAAGGTTTCCATACTTACTACTCAACTGTTTACTAATTAATGGTTATAAATTCAATGGAAATATGTTTAGCTATTATTGTTATCTCAAAAAGCGTTATATACAGATTTTTTATCTGAGATCTAGTTAGCTTAATAGGTATTCAAAGTTTGCTGATTTTGACGGTACTGGCGGCTCAACATAAAAAGATCACAAAAAATAGTAAGTAGCTTATAATGCTGTAATAGCTACTATTTTGCAAATAAAAGTATTTGTAGACTTTAGAAAATAGGTTTAGATAACTGTAAGTTACTTAGGGGTATGTTTACTAAACTGCGCAATTGTGCGGGGCGCACATGTGCGTGCGCTAAGGTACCTTAGCGCACGCTAATAGTGCGTTTTTGTGCCCCGCACACGTTCACGTCACACTAACGGGCCAACTCATGTGCGCGGCCCGCTACTGTGCAAGAGAGGCGTGGAAAGGCTTACGGAGGGCGGAGGAAGGCTCCCGAGGGGCGGAGGGATGGGGTAAATGGGTGGAGAGTGGGAGGGGAGAGGCTCCCCGCACAGGAGCGGGGCTGAATTTCGGCAAAAAAAATACCGCGAGTGAAAACCTCGCGTTAGAGCCCATTTAAAGGGAAGAGAAACCATTTCCGTCAGCAATGTAGAGCAAAACCGGGGAAACCTACAAAACGTGAGCAGTGTGATACATGTGCACAGAACAAAATTTCAAATAAAACATGAAAATGACCCCAACAAAAATGTTAAAAATTATAATTCAGCTGGGCAATAGTGATAGCAATGGGCAACAATAAAAAACACTCCCAGGAAAGCTCCAAAAAAAAAGAAATGATTTTTGGAAGGGTCTACGCTCCGTAGACCCTTCCAAAAAAAGAATCCCTTTTTTGGAGCTGTCCTGGGAGTGTTTTTTAATGTTGCCCATTGATGTCACTATTGCCCAGCTTGGGCATGGTATTTTTCCCCTTTTTTTGATGTCATTTATGAGGTTTATTTGCCCCTTTGTCTCCATACAAGGTAAATGAGCCCACAGTAAAATTGTGCAGAGCAGGGTTTCTGACTCGTCCGGCCAGGTTTCCTATCTCCAGGGACTGCACTGTCTCTGTGGCCACAGTGTGGTGCAGCAGACACAGCCAGTACCTGTAGGACCAGATGGTCACAGGTTCAAATCCCAGTTTGGGCTCCTGCCAACCCAGTCCCCATAGTTTTACCCACCACTAAACAGTGATAGTAAAGACACTCCTTTATTGCAGAGAACATAAGCATGGTTCAAGCAACCATATTTTACCCTACACCACACACAAACCATAACAATGGGCATTACTTACAGCCGAGTACCCCAAATTCAGTTCTGGAGTGCCACAACTCAATCAGGTCATATGCTTTTTCCCAGATAAGGACATGTCTGCATGTTGGCAGAAGGGTACAGGTGGTGGAGGGGGCAGTGGCTGCAAGCCACAGCAGACAGTGGCCTAGGCCTGTGCATGCTGGCACCGTCCACCGCAACAGACAGGCTCTGTTGGATGTACAGTCATGGACTCCCCAGGGAACACAGCATATCTGTGGCAACACGGTGGTGCAGTGCACACAGACAGTGTGTGCAAGAACAGAAGGTTACAGGTTCAAAGGCCAGCTGGGGCTACTGCCAATTCTGTCCACATATTTTTCCCACAACTAAACCGTGATAGTAAGGACAAACCTTTATTGCTGAGAACCTACGCATGGTTAATACGCCTATATTTTACCACACCAAACACAGACACCATAAACAGGCGCATTACCTAGAGCAGAGTCTCCCAAATGCAGTCCTGGAGGGCCCCACACCATTCAGGTTCCATGCTGCCTCTAATAAAGATGCCTGTGCTGCATATCTATGCACCACCCCCATGGTATGCAGATGTAGCTCATGCATATTTATGAGGGACAGCATGAAAACCCGAACAGTGTCTGGAACACCAGGACTGGAGTTGGGAAACTCTGCCGTAAAGCAGCAGCCAACAGGGCCAGACACACCCACACACACACCCACAGGCCCCATTGGCCAATGCCACCTGGAGAGGCAGGACATTGGGCCCTGCCTGTATCTCCCAATACTAGCACTTGCATACCTTAGCAATGCCACCCTACACCTGGGTATATGGTACACAGCTATCAAACGTTTCCTATGATAACTGGCAGATAGCAAGTCCTACGTTAAGCACATTTTGCTCATTGAGCTCCACCATAACAATCATTCTGATGTCTGCGGTGTGTGCTGCAGGTCTGGTCTCTGACAGTGTTTACCCTCCTGGGGAGTGACCCCCAACAGTATTGCGTACCATATCCATGCCTGTACTGTGCCCAGGACTGGTGTGGTGGGTATGGCTGCTGAACTCCTCTATAGTAGCACAATGTTGGCATAGGTGTGGGGGTGGCTGTCTGTCTATCCAGTGTGTGGTAGCTGCAAACACCTTCAACAGCCCACACTGCCAGCAATGTTGCCAGTATTGGGCTGCCAATGTGCATAATGAGGAGCAAGGTACCATGGGTATAGGCCGGACAGGGTGGCCTGGCCAGGGTGCATCTGCACAGGGCATAGAGCACTGACTGGGACATTTTAGTGCCCGGCCACCACCTACACAGACAGGGTGACCTAAGTATGTCCTGCTGAGAGATCACTCTCACCCTGACTGTGCAGTGACCACAGCATGGCTAGGCACCCCCATAGTGCTATATAGTATTTCTCTCATGTGATAGATATGGGTTTCCTTTTGGGGCCCAGTCACTGATGTATCTGCCTGCTGTGTATGCTGCCATCCCAGTTCTGGGTGCACGCATCTCCACTGGGAGCATGCACTATGGACTAACTAGCAGACTGTTTGCAGCTGGTATGTGTCTTGATGGAGCGGCTTGCAGGGTGCAGCGGCTGATGACTTGCTGCAGGAGAATATCAGATACTGGTGGGGTGCAGCTTACCATATCCAGGCCTAATGTCTGTCTGCTATTGTGTTATGGATGTGTATAGAGCTGCATTGACTGCCCTGTGGGGTGTCTGTTCCTCAGCAGGATCGGGGTTGATGGTTCCCTCTACTGCCACCATTGCAGGGAGGTAGAATGTGGATCTATTGATTGGAGACCCTGTTTGCCACCCTCGGCCCTGGTGGAGGGGAGGGGGGGGGTGGTGGTGCATAGCCCACCTAAGGGTCCATAGGGGCTACACCTGACTGAAACAGACAGAGATATCCAAGGTGTTTGTGCACAAACTATCTATCTCACATATTAACACTGCTTTGGACCTCCGGCATGGCCTCTTTCAGCCATGGGAGGTGTTGTGGTCCTGGGCGCCTCATTGCACCCTCAGGGTGAGCACAGTACCCCCACAATGTGACGGTGTGTAGCTACTCTGTGCCAGTAAAACACATGGTCAGTACCCCCTACCAGGCCGAGGTGCTGTGGGGGTGCACATGGTCAGTTCCCCCTACCAGGCCGATGTGTTGTGGGGGTGCATACCCCATCCTGTGTTCATCTGTGGACAGCTGACTTGCATGTGCAGTGCATCATGGGTACTGGTGTGCTAACCCTATCCTGGTGACCACAACAGACTGTGTGTGTGGTGACTTGCAGGCTCTCTGCAGCCAGCCAGGGGCTTGCTAGTAGCTATAGAGCTGTAGCCCAATGGTTACTTCACAGCCTGTGAAACCAGAGGTCATGGGTTCAAACCCACAGTGGGGTTATTTGATAGGGCTGCCCAAAGCATTATCTCTTTGTAATGTACATTTTTGCTGCCAGCAAAAACACCCTCAGCGTACTGTACCCATAAGGTGCCTCTGAGGGTGCTTTATAGGGCGCCCTATAGGGCACCTTATGGTTCCCGTCCATATCAGGTGCACTATACATGATCCTGTGGAGCAACTTATAGGGTGCCCTATAGGGGACATTTTAGGGTGCCGTGGTGGACAGTGCACTTTATTATGTGCCCTATGGAGTGCCTTATAGGGTGCCTTATACGGCACCTTCACTTACGGCACGTGAGGGCGTGTTTGCTGGCAGCAATTAATAAAATACAAATAAAGTGCTGCAGGAAAAAATATGTACATTGCACAGCTGATGCCACAGCCAGCCTTACGTATTAGGCACCCTGGGGAGCCAACTCATGACCCCTGTATCAGCAGTCAGTGCCTTAACCATTGTGCTGCACTGCTGCTCCTCCTTGCCTGTCAGCGCACCTACTTATGCTTTTCATTCCTTAAACTGCACAGTGCTGCCATAAAAAACAGTACTCTGACCTTGCGATACCTCATACGGCACCCTCTAAAGCGCCCTATAAGCAACATTCTAGGGTGCCTTGGCGGACAGTGCACTTTAAAATGTGCCTTATAGGGCGCCTTATGTTAACACGCTTTGAGAGTGCGTTTGCTAGTAGTGATAATTAAAATAAACATAAAATGACTCCAGAAGCAATCTTCCCCATAATATGTAATGCCTCAGTCATCCTTGTTCATTGGGCACTGTGGGGGATTGAACCCTTGAATCCCTGCACCATTAGTCAGTGTCTTAACCATTGTGCTGTGGTTCTGTTCCTGTGCTTGCACATTAGCGTGCCGCCTTATGCCGCCCAACATTAACAAGCCTCCTAAATCAATAGCATGCTGCCTAATGCCCATCAGCGTGCCACCTTATGCCGCACAATATTAGACTAGCTCCTAAAGTAATGCCTCAGCCAGCTGTCTACATTGAGCACTGTGGGGGATTGAACCCCTGATCCCTGCGCCATTGGTCAGTGTTCTAACCATTGTGCTGTGGCTCTGCTTTTCTGCTTAAACATCAGCGCGCCACTTATGCCGCCCAGTATTAAGATGCCTCCAAAAACATTAGCGCGCCGCCTTATACCCATCAGCGCGCCGCCTTATGCATATGCCTCCTAAAATAATGCCTCAGCCAGCTGTCTTTATTGGACACTGTGGGAGATTGAACCCCTGATCCCTGCACCATTGGTCAGTGTCTTAACCCTTGTGCTGTGGCTCTGCTCTCCTGCTTACACATCAGCGCGCCACTTATGCCTCACGCGCAGCTATCTCATGCACTAATGTGCGGGGCGCACATGGGCGCCGCGCACCTTAGCGCATATGCAAATTCCGGATTTTCTTTTTCAGCCTGGAACGCCCACTCCTTATATGGCACCCGCACACTACCGCGGCCTGCACATTAGCGGGGTTTTAGTAAACATACCCCTAAGGCACCTTAGACCCATGTTACCCCCCGACGATTTCCGAACCGTATTCCAGGCACTGGTATTATCACACTGTGACTATGCAAACGTCATTCTACACGGTCTCCCCAAGAACACCCTCAACACACTTCAATTTGTGATGAACGCAGCTGCCCGCGTTCTCTGTGGACTATCCAGAAGAGATCACATCACTCCCATCCTTAAGGAGCTCCACTGGCTACCGATAATCTGCAGGATAACATATAAGGTTCTACTCCTCACTTTCAAGATCAATAATAAACTATCTCTCGCAACACTCACGGACCTCCTCACCCCTACCCCTAACAACAGAGCGAGGACAGTAGCAGACAACACGCTGATCATCCCCAAGGAATCCATAAAGTGCACCCAAACAACCAGGAAAAGAGCTTTCGCCTTCTACGCCCCAAAGTGCTGGAATAACCTCCCACCTGAAATAAGATCGATCAGAGACCTCACTCAATTCCGGAAATCTATCAAGCACCATCTCTTCCTCCTATACTTCTCACAACCAACCACCCCATCCCCGTTCAACACCCCCCAACCCCCACAAGCGGCTCCATGCAGTACATAAACAAATTAGGTCTGAAGCAATAGCAGAACTATCCATTAGTATGTGCGACAATACCAATTTGAAGTTTATATATAGACCAATGATGGAATCCCATGTTCTTTGTTAATATGTAAATAGTTTACCCTGTAATTACTCCAAGTTACCCATCCTGTTAAAATGTAAGCACAAGACAGTTTCGACTGAATTGAGCAATTATCGTTAACTGTAAACCGCACTGATAACAAAGAGCGCGGTGTATAAAAGATGTTAAATAAATAAATAAATCCATGTTGAGACTTATCTAAGCTGATGATGAGTCTGCTGAAGAGGTCCGATAACAATGTTTCAATGCCATGGTGAGGGCGGAAGCCATGTTGTTGTGGGTCCAGTGGGGCATGCAGGTTAACATGTTCTTGAAGCTGCTGTTGTATAACTTTTTCTATTATGTTGGCTAAAAATGGGATGCTGGCAATTGGTCGGTATGAACTGGGGCTTGTTGCATCCAGTTAAAACTTTTTTAGGATGGATCATATTGAGGCTTGTTTGAGTGCTGGAGGTAGGTATCCTTGCATGAGGGAAGTGTGTATTATCTTTAGAATGGTCTGAGCAAATTGATAGCGTAGGATTTTTAACTTGTTACAGGGCATGGATCCAGAGGTGATGATGTGGTATTTAAATTATTGATGGTATCCAGTTATTCTCTTTTGGTTATTAGGTTGAATTTGTTCCATGAGTGAATTTTTACTGTGCTGTTCTGTTGCTATGGTTGTACAGTGTTCTAACATAGATGTGCTCTGCTTGTTGTCAGTCATAACTTGGGGATTAACTTGCATTTTGTTAAATGCTGTGTCAGCTGAGTTGGGTTCATCGGTCATTTGGGACACCATTGAGAATAATTCTCTAGGGCGTTTGAGCGATTTTATAAGCATGCTTGTGATGTAGTCCTTTTGAGCTTTGTTGAATAGGTTGTTATATTCTTTATGGTTGTTACAAAGCTGTGTCTTGATATTATTATCTTGTGACTTTTCCATTTTCTTTGTAGATGTCTGAGGTCCTGTCTGATCTGTCCAGGTTCTTGGTGAACCACGGTGGGTTTGTGGATTTGATGTGCTTTGTAGATTGATGTTCCTTGAATATTGCACGCCCGTTTATTATCTGGTTCCATGAGCTGATAAATGTGTCTAGGTCTTGTATGTCAGAGTTTAGTAGTGGAGAGGCCTTATCTAGGAAATACTCTGAGTCGAATACTTTGAAACAACATTTATGTTGATGTTGTATCTGGGTATTTGGCTGGCTAGTATTGACTAGAATAACAAGGGATATCATGGCATGGTCTGACTATGAAACTGGGTTGATTTATACATTTAAGTTCTTCTTTGTGTAGCATGTTGGTGTGGTTCAGTATTAGGACTAGGGTTGTTAAAATCCATTCAAAGGTAAGGATCTTAGACTTTAGGAAGACTAATTTTGCGAAGATGGGCCAATACCTCAGGGAGTCGTTAGAGGGATAGGAACAGTGGGGGATGTAGAAAAACAGTGGGAAAAACTGAAAGGGGATATTTTAAGGGCAACCAACCTTTTTGTTAAAATGGTAAATAAAGGCAAAAGGAAAAGGAGACCGCTATGGTTTTCGAAAGAAGTAGCTGAAAAAGTGAAGAAAAAGAGGGAGGCCTTCATGAAATACAAGATATCACAGAGAGAGGAAGACAGGCATTTGTATTTGGAAAAACTTAGAGAAGCTAGCAAAGTAGTCAAGAAGGCAAAGATTCAAAAGGAGGAGGAAATAGCCAATGCAATAAAATGGGGGGATAAGACATTTTTCAGATATATTAGTGAGAAGAGGAAGGGCAAAAGTGGTATTGTCAGACTCAAGGGTGCAGGGGAGGAATATGTAGAAGCTGATAAGGATAAAGCAGAATTGCTTAACAAATATTTTTGTTCTGTGTTCACAGATGAATAACCAGGAGCAGGACCTCAGAAAACACCCACAAATAGGAACAGAAGCGAGGGACATCTTGAACAATTTTCAGAAGAATGTGTTCATGAGAAACTATCTCAACTTAAAGTAGACAAAGCTATGGGACCGGATGGGATACACCCTAGAATACTGAGGG
Organism: Ichthyophis bannanicus; assembly: GCA_033557465.1. Classification (NCBI taxonomy): domain Eukaryota; kingdom Metazoa; phylum Chordata; class Amphibia; order Gymnophiona; family Ichthyophiidae; genus Ichthyophis; species Ichthyophis bannanicus. The sequence continues at coordinate 1,045,091,856 of CM066031.1, forward strand.
AACTTGGGGACGTTCTAGCAACTCCACTGACTGACCTTTTCAATGCCTCGTTGGAGTCAGGATTGGTGCCGAAGGACTGGAGAGAGGCTCATGTGGTGCCTTTACACAAAAGCGGAAGTAAGGATGTGGTTGAAAACTACAGGCCGGTTAGTTTAACTTCGGTGGTGAGTAAATTATTGGAAACGCTGCTGAAAGAGAAAATAGTGAGGTTTCTGGAGTCCAGCGGATTACAGGATCCGAGGCAGCATGGATTCACCAGAGGCAGGGCTTGTCCGACAAATCTGATTGATTTCTTTGACTGGGTGACCAGGGAGTTGGACCGAGGGAGAGCTTTAGATGTGGTGGATTTAGATTTCAGTAAAGACTTTGACACTGTTCCTCACAGGCGACTTATAAACAAACTAAAGCACCCTAGGGATGGACCCTAAAGTTACTGCTTGGGTTAGAAATTGGTTGGGTGGGAGGCGACAGAGAGTACAAGTAAATGGAGCTCACTCTGAGGAGAAGGATGTTACCAGTGGTGTGCCCCAGGGATCTGTCCTTAGTCCGATTCTTTTTAACATCTTTGTTAGTGATATAGCGGAAGGGCTGTCGGGTAAGGTTTGCCTCTTTGCGGATGATACCAAAATCTGCAATAGAGTAGACACCCAGGAAGGTGTAGATAACATGAGGAGGGATCTAGCTAAGCTTGAAGAATGGTCTAGAATTTGGCAGCTGGGATTTAATGTTAAAAAATGTAAGGTCATGCATTTGGGCTGCAGCAATCCAAGGGAGCAATATAGTATAGGGGGTGAAGTACTTTTGTCCACTAAAGAAGAGCGGGATCTAGGCGTGGTTGTGTCTTATGATCTTAAAGTAGCTAAACAGATAGAAAAGGTGACGGCAAAAGCTAAAAGGATGCTTGGGTGCATACGGAGAGGAATGGCTAGCAGAAAAAAGGAGGTGATAATGCCTCTCTATAAGTCTTTGGTGCAACCTCATTTGGAGTATAGTGTGCAATTCTGGAGACCACACCTTCAAAAGGATGTGAACAGGATGGAGTCGGTGCAGAGGGTGGCTACTAAAATGATTAGTGGTCTTCATTATAAAGCATATGAGGACAGACTGAAGGATCTTAATATGTACACCTTAGAGGAAAGGCGGGATAGAGGTGATATGATTGAGATGTTTAAATACCTCCGTAGCATAAATGTTCAGGGAGAGAGCCTCTTTCAATTGAAAGCAAGTTCTGCTACGAGGGGACATGGGATGAGGGTGAAGGGAGATAGATTCAGGAGTGATATGCGGAAATATTTCTTTACGGAAAGAGTAGTGGATCCATGGAATAGTCTCCCAGTGGAGGTAGTAGAGATGAGGATAGTAACTGAATTCAAAAAAGCATGGGACAAACACAGAGGATCTCTAAAGGTAAAAAGGGGACTGTTGTAGTTGTTTATATGGAAGGACAGACTAGATAAGCCATGTGGTCTTTTTCTGTCATCATATTTCTATGTTTCTATGTTGGGTATGAATATAAGGTCAAGAAGGGATCCTTTGAATTGGGTTGGAGCATCAATTATCTATGTCAGGGATAAAGATTCCATTGCGTTTAGGAATGCGCAGACAGTTTTTGCTGTGGTAGTGGGTAGGTTCAGGTCCCCCCATGAAGAGGTTTTTTGTGAGTGACTGAGTACAAACTTCATCAAGAATAGCTGATAGATCTTCAGTGTTAGTGGTGGGTTTTCTGTAGGTCAGGCATATTGTGTGCTCAGTGTTGGATATGGTTAAGTAGTCTATTGTTTGTAGTGATTGAGAGTTGATCAAGGAGTAATTAAGATATTTTTTGGCAAGAATTAGTACTCCTCTGCCTCTATTTTGTGATCTGGGGCAGTTAAACAGAGTGTATTGTGAAGTAGTCAGCTGGTTGAGAAGTACATTGCCAGAGTCTGTGATTCAGCTTTCAGTGATGCACATCAGATCAGTGTCTGTGTATTGTATATAGTCTACAATGGTCTGAATTTTGTTACAGACAGAGTGAGCATATATGAGCGAGCATTTGATTGGATATGTTTGGTGTTTAGGATCTAGTGTTGTGGGCTGTATAGGATTTGTGTTGATCTGTATGAGTCTGCGAGTTGGTTTAGAAGGTACTATTTTATGATAGGGTGTGAGGTGAAGAATGTTTGGTCTGTGAAGAACTGGTATGTTATTGTTCCGCGTATTCAGTATCTGGGAGGATGATATACTTTAAGGAGGAATGTAGCCAGCAGTATCATCGTGTAGAATATGAGAATGTGTAGTATCATCTTTGGTTGGTTCTCTGTAGCTTACCGTTCAGGGCTTGTTTGATGTTCTGGTTCAGTGCTAGTAATCCTGTAGTTGATTTCTTTTGGTGGTGCTTGGGATGGAGAGTTGCACAGTTGGTTGGTCCTCTGTTGTCATTTTTGGGAACCTGCCTAAGGGCCACACCAAAGGACCCTCTGGCAAGGCCCTTTGGTGTGGGCCCATTCCATGCATAACCAGAGAGGTTAGTACAAGTGTGGAGTAATATAATCACTTTTCTGTAAACCAAAGGTCAATTTTTCTGCCACATTTTGTATAATCTGCAAAACTTTCATATATCATTGAGGTACTCCTAAATACATAGAATTACAATAGTCTAATAATAACAACAAAATTGTTTGTTGTGAATTGAAAGCCTGTTCCAATAAATAAGGCTTTAGGCACTGTGAGAAATGTAATTTGTAAAATATTGCTTTCATATAGAAACTACATGATAGCCTTAAATAACAGCACATGGATCTTATTTAAACAAATGGACTCAGGGACAGGCTCTTCACATTACGATCTATCAACAGAACTTTTGATTTCTTCAAAATCTGCACAAACCTATCACAACTCACCTTAAGCTACTTCTGAAAAAGACATGAGCTAAATCCAAAAATCTTAACCAGTTTGTAGTCGCTAAGATATTTTTCCTTATGCAGGCAAATGCTGATTTGAAATCTCTAGTAATGGGTACAAAGACCAAAAATAGCACCCACATATATGTGATAATTGATATCTAAGTTCACAAGCAATGTATACAGTGATTTAAAATACAAATTAAATAACATTATAGAAAGAGTGGATCCCTGAGTGACTCTCATCTGCAGCCAATTCTGATGTTTGATTGTTAAACCCAACTTCCTGAACCCATTTCCTAGATAAGGGACAAACCATTCAAGAACATTCTCATCTACTTCTAACTCACAAAGAGGCACATTTCACAATGGAATGTCCAAGTGCAATCTAGGATGCCAAAGCCAGAATGTCTGGGAAAAAAAGCAGGCCCGTGCAAGTTCAGGCATGATTTCAGAAATACAGATGTGCCCGATATGGAGATCTATCAGACATCTATATAGACGTCCCCAGGACAGCATTTCAGAACCAAGATGTCTAACAGCATAATGGTTAGCAGTAATAACTTAACAGCAGGGTGGCTAGAATTCAGATCCCAGTGTGGGCCCTTGTGATCTAAGGCTAGTCAATTATTCACCTTCACTACGCTCTCTGAATGTTGTAAGGTGAAAATAAGCACTTTCTTGATGCCTATTTTTGCCTGGAGTAGGTATAAACATGGACATTTCTGCAAGTGTCTCTGAGATTGAATGGGGATGTGTAAATCCATTGTTCCTCCTCTGCCACACCCCCTTGCCTACTAGGATGTCCCTACATTGGAGATGTCTGCAAACATCATTTATAGAATGGCTACGGAGACATTTCCGTGATTTTGGCAGATGTACAAATCATGACTAAAACTTTTAAAATGACCTTCAAAAGTCTTTCAATCAGAATTTCATATTCTATGTATCAAAAACTGCTAAAATATCTAAAAGTACTATTAAATATGAAGTGTTAATGTCCATCCCTTTCAACTCAACATTTGTTTTTGAAAGTTATGGTTTCTATTCCATATCTTGGTGCTCATCTAATAGATCATGATTGACAATGAAATCTTGTAAATGATGAAAATCTATCAATTTACCTAAAAAAGGAATACTAGAAATTGGCTGATGAGAACTCAGAAACATCATTCCGATAGTTCTTCAATATAGGACAAATATATAGCCACGTCAACACCAATAGCATTACTCTCAGTCATAGAGATGAATTTATAATTGTCAATAGGACATATAGCATTTGAGAATCTCACTATGGTTTGTTTAACCTCCTCCTCTCCAGTTAACAGAAACTGTTCCTGTCTATTTTCCAGTTCACAAACATTCTTGGAATGACCAGGGATTCCTAAGAGCTCATCTGAGTTTATAACTAATCTAAAAACTGATACAGAATCAACTAGTCCAGAACATATAGATTTACTGCCCAATATTTAACCATGACAGTCAGCTCATACATTTACTGTTTATACACCTCACATAAAGCCTGATTCTGAAAGGGGCATGCCCAGGCCATCCTTGGACCCTGAGCAGGACAGACTCAATAGGACCTAATTCTGTACTATGGGAACAAAACGTTCTCGTGGCATACAGAATCAGGCCCGGTGTGCCCCTGCATGCCTGTGGGGGCATCCTTCCCACAGGCTCCCCTGGTTCCTGAAGCGCAGTCCCCCTACTCCCCGGCACCCAACCCATGGCTGGCCAGCCGGGGTCTGCATTGGGTGGTAGGGACCCCCTGCACCTGACCATGGTCCTGGGGGGGGGGGGGGGACTTCAGCCCCGATCACACCATTTCTGCTGCTTATTCCACCTTAAAGGACTTGGACCGGAATCGGTCCTGTATGTCCTGCCTCTTTGGCCTGCCCCCGCTCTGTCCAGACCCTGCCCCCCCCCCCCACCACCAGTTCTCCCTGTTCTGCTGCTCTAGCCATGCAGGGAGAGCCAGAGGGAGAATAGGGGCAGGACCCATCTCAGAATCTAGCTCATAGTCTTCATTTGTAATATATATGATCAGGGGCATCTCAAGGCAGTCTGCTGCCTGAGGTGAAGAATGAGATGGCGCCCCCCCCCCACCACCTTAGAGGGGGGCGGGGCTTTTTCAGAAATCCAATCAGAGACTGAACCAAATCAAAAAGCTGATTAGATTATATGGAGGAAATGCAAGATGTTTGCACACAGGGCCGTATGGAACTGCAATCGCGCCCTGTGTGACTTGCAACTCGGATGCACACACCCCCTCTCCCCCCATACCTCCATCCAGTGCTGCCTGCTCTTTCCCTGCTGCTGCTGTCCTCTGGTTTTTTTTCATGGCGGCGCCGGCAGCAGGGAAAGAGCAGGCAGTGCTGGACAGAGGTATGGGGAGGAGGAGGGGGGGCATGCACCCAATCTGAAAGGCGCCGGCACTCTAAGCAGATCTGTCCCTCCCTGCTCTGACATCGTGTCGGAGGAGGGAGGGACCAGACCTGCTTAAAGTGCTGCAAAAAGGCTTTGGGGTGCATTTTAACTGCCTTCTATTGTCCTGCCAGCGGCAGCAGGGCAACAGCAGAGAGCCGAAATGCATCCCCCAAGCCTTTGCGCCCTGTGCGGCTGCACTGCTTGCACAGGGCTAGGTACAGTCCTGTTTGCACACCAAGGAACCAAAAGACAGCAAGAATCAATAGTACAGTTTATAAAACTAAATTATAACCCATTTTTATTTTGTTATAAACTGCGTTATGGTTCTCCCTTTTTCTTTTTCAACATATATTTTGCATCCATAATAGGTGCAGAGCAGAACCAGGACATTCACCCACCGAACTCAATATTTTTAAAAAAAAATCTGATTCTGATCATCTCACTAACAACAACAACAACAACCACTATTCTCCAGTACCAGGCATATTGTGAACTAATAAAAAACCCTACAACAAAAAGCAAACCTACCATACCATACCATACCATACCGTATCAGCACAAACTTCCAAAAGTCACATAAGGAGCCCATCCAAAAAAAGTGTCACTGTAAATACTACAGTGGGCCCTGGAACATCCATGCACCTATTTGAAAAGCTGAACAAGTCAAATTACGACAGTATAGTATAGATCTTTATATACAAATTGCATGTTAATAGAACACCTGACCTCAGTCACACACGCACAACATCGACCCTCAACAAGTACAGAATAAGTAACCACAATCTAAAGTAAAAATAAAAATATGTAGACAAAATTTAAACCGAAACCCCAAGAAGCCAGAGTCCACATGCAATGTAACATCAGATAAATAAGAGATGCAGTTCCCCAATACTGTGTAAAATATAAAAATAGCACAAAGTCCAATCACCAAAATTAAATAAAATTATTTTTTCTACCTTTGTTGTCTGACCATTTTATTCTCTAATCATGCTGGTCCCAATTTGCGGCTTCTGCTTTCCTTTCTTCTCTTAGCTCTCTTTCTGTGGTCTATGGGCCACGGTCCATCTGCCATTTCTTATCTCTTCTTTTGTTTTCTTCACCTCCTTCCATCAGCCCATTTCCAGTTCCAGTAACCCTCCCCAGTATCAGCCCCTTTCCAGTCCTCCCCTCCCAGTACCTTCCAGTGTCAACCACCTTGCATTCCCATGACTGCCACTTGTGTCCATTCCCTTCCAGTCCCCCTCCTTTCCCACTGTCCAGCCCCTTCTAGTCCAAATGCCATCCCAGGTATCAGCTCAGGTTCACTCTCAGTGCCACCCCCCAGTCAGCTCCCTTCCAGCCACCCTACCCTCTGTCCATCTCCCTTCCAGTGCCATTCACATGTCAGCTTCCTTCCAGCCTCTTCCCTATTACCCAGCCACCTACCACTCCCATCCCCAAGTGTCAGCTCCCTACCAGTCCCCCTTCAGTACATTCCAGGTGTCAGCTCCTTTCCAGCCCCCTCCTTCCCTTCCCTTCCTGCCCCATCCTTCCCCTGGCAGACCCTCTCAGTATCTGCTCCCTTCCAGTCCTATTCTACCATCCTCCTGCATCAGCCCATTTGTAGCCCTAGCCCCTAGTTTTCTTCCAGGGCCAGCAGCACTCTTCTTCCCTCCCCTATTAGCCTATTTCCTGTCCCAGCCCATTTCTAGTTCTATCCCCTTTATCATCCCACCCCAGTCCTAGCTCCCCAATCAGCCCATTACCAGTTGTAACCCTCCAATAAGTCCATTTTCAGTCCTAGCACCCCAATCAGCCCATTTCCTGTCCTAGTCTCCCCCATAGCCCATTAGCAGTCCTAACCCCCCCATCAGCCCATTTCCAATTCTAAACCCCCATCAGTCCATTTCCAGTCCTAGCCCTCCCCTGATAACCCATTACCAGTCCTAGCCCCCTCTGATCAGCCCATTACCAGTCCTAGCCCCCTCCGAACAGCCCATTTCCAGTCCTAAGCCCCCATCAGCCCATTTCCAGTTCTAACCCCCCCCCCGATAGCCCATTACCAGTCCTAACCCCTCTCCTGATCAGTCTATTTCTAGTTCTAAACTCCCATCGGTTGATTTCCAGTCCTAACCCCCCATCAGCCCATTACCAGTCCTAGCCCCCTCCCAATCAGCCCATTTCCAGTACTAACATCCCCATAACCCATTACCATTTCTAACCCCCATCAGCCCATTTCCTGTTCTAGCATCCGCAATAGCCCCTTACCAGTCTTAGCCCCCCTCCTGATCCGTCCATTTCCAGTTCTAAACCCCCATCAGTCAATTTCCAGTCCTAACCCTCCCCATCAGCCCATTTCCATTACTAATGCCCCCATAGACCATTACCAGTCCTAGCCCCCCCTCCTGATCATCCCATTTCCAGTACTAACCCCCCATCAGCCCATTTCCAGTTCTAAACTCCCCCATCAGCCCAGTTCCAGTCCTAGACCCCTCCCCCCAACCCAGGGAAATTGAAAAAATAATAAACCTCCGGCATAAGAAGCAACTTCTGCTGCCACTCCAGCGGCAGCAGAGGCAGAATGAGGAGCCCCGCAGCCGCTCACCCGCCCCCCCAGAAAGCCTGCTGGTTTCCCCTCTTCGCTGGCTCCACTTTGCAGAGCCGTGGCAAAGGGGCAGTGTTTCCCTTTCGCGCGGCTCTGTTAAAGCTGAGACCGAGGTGCTGATGGGAAACAGTATTTCCTGTTTCTCATCAGTGCCATGGGCTCAGCTTTAACAGAGCCACAGTTAAGGGAAACACTGTCCCTTTACCGCAGCTCTGCAAAGCGGAGCCGGCAAAGAGGGGAAACCAGCAGGCTCTCTGAGGGGTGGGCGGGTGGCCGCGGGGCTACTCATTCTGCCGCTGCCGCCGCTGGAGCATCAGCAGCAGCTGCTTCTTATGCCAGAGTTTTTTTTTTTATTATTTTGAAGGCCGAGTGAGGCAGTCTTTTTGGGGGCAATTTTGCCGCCCCCAGAAAGCTGCCCCCTGAGGCCACCACCTCACTTGGCCTCATTATAGAGCCGCCCCTGTATATGATAGCCTGTACATGCTCTTTGATTTATACTGGATGAATGAAATGTGAAACAAGACTCCGGTTAAATGAGCATGAAAATAGAATTTGTATTCAGACTCTTTCTGCATCTATTAGAACATCGGATATCTCAAAACCACTCTGTATCAGATCTACATTAGAGAATCATTGAGATAATAGAGCTGGATGGGGGTGGGGGGCACATAGAGAACCTTTTGAATATCTATCAGTTCAGATGTTTCAAATACAATCACTATAGCCAACAACTATATCACACTCAGCCTCACTTACAGAGCACCCTCTGCTAAGAATGATGAACTGTCCAAAGTGCTTGAAAGAGTATGTGCTTACAGCTCCCCTCAAAAATCCCTTATAGCCCTGGGAGACTTCAAACTTGGGTCTTCCCCTAACAAGGAAGCGAAGTCCTTTATCAATGCCATGGAAGCCCTACACTCCCAACAAATAATAAAAACTCCCACACACCAAGCTGGAACAACTCCTGACCTTATAGTCATCCCCCAAACAATGATAGACCACAACCACATTACTCACCCCACAGTTAACCCAATACCATGGTCGGATCACCACCTAATAAATTTTGCCCTATGCATCATACATCCACCAATATAGGAACCCCCACAACATTGTTGCAGAAAATTGAAACGTTTTAACAAAGATGAATTCCTAAAAGAAGTTATTCCCAGGTTATAGCAAGACATAGACAACCTGGAAGACACAATTAACAACTGGAACAGCTCCCTATCTACAGCAGCAATGGCACCTACCAGAAACTCAGCATCTTCCCGCAGATCAAAAATGGCTCCCTGGTACTCTAATGAAATCAGGTCAGCCAAACAATTGCTAAGAAGACTGGAAAAAAAAGGAGACAAACAAAAGACCCAGTTCTCCTACACCAATACAGAGCCCAACAAATCCAATACACCAACACAATCAATCGATACAGACAAGAACACCATAGAAACCTCATTATGAGCTCAATTAATAAACCTAAGGAAATTTTCAACATCATGAGAACACTCACCGGAGACCCACAAAAAAGCAACACCCCGGAAGTATACCCCCAAATAATGGCTGATTACCTAACTGACAAATACAGCAAACAGATTCAGACAACCTCAACGATAACTAACCAAACTCACAATCTTGCTCACAGAGAACTATGGGGAACCTTCAATATCCCATCCACCCAGTAAATTGAAGATATAATTTAGTCATTAAACATTACTACTTCAACCTCAGATCCTTGCCCCATTGCTTGGATAAAAGCAACAAAGGAACAAATCAAATACTCCATTCACAAAATAACCACCATGTCGCTCACCCAAGGATACATTCCAACATCTCTCAAACAAGCCATCATACGACCTTTATTCAAAGATGCATCCCTCAATAAGAATGACCCAGCTGCGTACAGACCAATCTCCAGCTTACCTTTCATCGTTAAAATAATAGAAAAAGTGGTTCAAAGACAACTTCAGGATCACATAGACCAACATGCTCCATTGGACCTACATCAACATGGGTTCAGACCCAACCATGGCACAGAGACACTTCTATTATCACTATTCAACAGCATCATAAGAGGAATAGACAATACAAGAACAGGATTTATCATCATCTTCATGGATATATCCTTGGTCTTTGACACAGTCTCCCACAGCATCTTACTTTGACATCTACAAGAAATTGGCCTGCATAACAACATGCTAACATGATTCAAATCCTTCCTCTGCAACCGACAGCAACAAGTTAAATGTGGAACGGTCAAATCAAAGCCCTTCCCCATAAACCAAGGAGTCCCACAAGGATCATCCCTCTCTGAAATCTTGTTTAACATCTACATACAGCATATATGCAAAATTATCAAAAAACACAAAATACAATACAGATTGTCTGCCGATGACATCATGGTATATACTCCTGTAGAAATACACAAGCCTGACCTCTCAACCATAATGGCATGTGTGGAAGACATGATTAACTGGCTCAATAACAACAACCTTTCCATAAATTACAAAAAGACAGAGGCTCTCTTTATCAGCAGGGATACCTCAGTTACCCCACCACAAACAATCAACATATTGCAAAAGCAAATAACAGTCAAAAAAGAAATTAAATACATAGGAATCATCATAGACCAAAACCTCACCATGCAATCCCGCATAGCAAAAAACACAGTGAAAGCCTACTATAAAATGAAGATAATAAGGAGACTTAAACCGATTCTAGACCACGATCACTTCCGCACCATCTGCCAGGCAATTATCACCCCGACGCTTGACTATTGCAACTCACTTTACTTACCACTTCAAATAGTGCAGAACACAGCAGCACACCTAATCACAGGAACAGACAAATATGGACACATCACCCCCATACTTAATCAATTACGCTGGCTCCCAATCCATTCCTGCATCAAATGAAAATCAACTTTAATCATATTCAAAAGCATTTGCCAATATCAGCTTATATCCTACAAGACACTATAACTGTTGCAGCGAAGTGCACGCAATGAATAATACCAGGAGTCAGTGCAACGATCCAAGCCAATTTATTGTGCACAAGTCTCAGGCAATGTCACATTCAAAAAGGTCTGAGCAATGGAGTTCAGTAAACAACTTATAAACCTTTCTTCTCCAGTTTAACATAGGCAAACTTTCTATTGGTCTCAATGCCCCCTGCACCTATCCAATTGGGAACTCGCTCTGGGCCTAGCACTCTGTTCCCCCTGCTCAGACTTCTCTAACAAAGGCACAGTTCTTAGACTTTGATACATTTCTCCTACAAGGTCTGTGATAAAGAAGCTTATCATAGCTCAGGAAGGAGCTATAGAAAAGGTGAAGTGACTCTGAACAAGCAACCTGTCAGTTCTGGTAGAAATATGAAAACAGAATTTTGCCATAAAAGACTACCAGTCCCAGAATGCACCAGGTTTCCAACAGCCATTAGAGGAGCTGAAGTGAGGAAACGTGTGTTCAATCAGGAGGGCTATGAGGTAATCCCTAAGCACTCATCTCAAAGGGCAGGGCCTGATTCAGCACAGCTGCGCTGTGTTAGGGAGGATCACTCATCTAAGCAGAATAAGAGTAGAGTTTATTCTACAGATGACCATCTTCATGATCACCTTGGATATCCAGAGAATTGTCCTCAGTATCCTGAGAATCAGCTTGAGTTTGATCATCAGTTTCATCTGAACGATCATCAGAAGCAGAAGCCAAACCGGACGGACAGAGAGGGAAAGAGACCCTTTGGAAGAAGGAAGAGAAAAGCCTTTGAGAGGTCTAGAAGAGTCCAAAGCAGTACGTATACTGGGAGGTATTCCAAGGGCCAGCATACACCATTGGACTGGAGAAAGCCAGAGGAATGGTGCTGCAGAGCTAGGAATCACCAGAGGCTACCTGTGAGGGAGACGGCTGCACGTGGAAGGGACCCTAAGACCTGTGCCAGAAGGTATGTGAAGAGAGATCCAGTGTCCAGGGATCTGGAGTGGAAGGCTGGACATAAGAACTGGACTACATACTGGCCAGGCTATATAGAGAGGAACTCTAGCAGCAATGGAAGCTCAGGTATGAACACTGATCTATGCCCTAGCTATAACCTTGAAAGACAGCAGGGAAACAAGTATTCTCCTGAAAATGCTCCATTGAGAGATTCATCTGTGCCAATCCATGATATTGAACCCATGCTTGTTGAACAAGGGGGAATAATAGCAGATGAGGATCCTGTTTATATGGACTGCTCTCTATCTAAACTCCGTTGGTAACTTTCTGTTATAAAGTACAGCAACCATCACAAAGAAATACAAATTTGTTCTTTAATCTACTCAGAAAAGCTCCTGAAGCAGGATTTGACCCACACAGTGGAAGGCAAGCCAGCTAAGGGGTTTCTGCTGGTAACTTCTAGCAATTAAGCCTTACCTAATTGCTTGTGAGCTAGGAGAGAATCACTTCTGTATCTATGTGGGAAGTAATCAGAAGTTAACCCGAAAAGAACAGTTTGTTTCTTGTTTTGTGACTTTTCATTTGTTGTTTTCCTGATTTTAACTTTGTTTTTCCAAGTTAACACTGAAAGCAAGTAACCTAATTTATGTGCTAACAAGCATATCTGTGTTGGGAGAAATAACCCCATAAATAAATATCTTATTGGCTTTACCCAAGAGCACAACTAAATTATTGTCAGCAGCTGTGTCTGGTGTGAATGAACTACATTGCCCACAATACCTTGCAAATCATATAGATATATGCACTTGCCAAGAGTGTGAAGATTCTCACCCAGGCAGCCGTCTGACAGGTCACTTCTAGCTTAGAGAATGTGTGAATACAGAGCACTGGGACATATCTGTCATCAGCATAGAAGAATTCAATAAGGGATTCATACAAACTTATCAGAAGCAGTTTAAAGCAGTTTCTCTTGCTGCAGCAAAGTGCAATCAATGAATAAATCCAGGAGTCAATTGACAGGGTCCAAGCCAGTTTATTGTGCACAGGCCCAGTCAGTCAAAGCTTCAAAAGGAACTGAGCAAAGTTTTTACAGAGACATAACCATTTATACCTCTTTTTCAGTTTGATACATGAGAACTTTCTATTGGTTCTAGCTCGATACATGCAAACTTCTCATTGGTTCCAACGCTCCCTGCACCTGTCCAATCAGAAATCCCTCCGGGGCCTAGCAACCAGCCCCCTCCCTTAGGATTGTTCTAACAATGGTGTAGTTCTTGATTTTGATATTTCTCTACTGCAAGGTTATCCCTAGCTTCAGGAATGCATGTATTGAAACATTTCTTTCTTTTGCACACAGGAGAATAATGAAAAACTTATGAATTCATGTAAAACTTCTTATTAAGCAGTTTAAAACAGTTTTCTCATTTTTCACAGATTTTTGATTCTTTTCTAGCTATAACGGGAGTTAGGATCCAGGCCTAACTTACAGGCCTTTCATAGTAGCAGGCCATGCTAGGCCGTAGCCTGCCACATTCCCCCCTTTGATTATTCTCACCCGCAAGTGAGAAAGGGTAAGAATTAAATCATTCATTAGTCATTTAACACATTATACTGGTGTAATAGCATCATCGTGGGGTATAGGGTAATATTGCCACATAGCTAATACCTTCACAGCTGCCTTCCGCTCTATAGTGCTATCAATTACTGAAGTTACCATGTGTAAACAAAGGGGTAGGAGACAAGGGAGCAATAAGCACATAGCTAATATGAATAATACAATAAACACAAAGGCTTTTAGACCACCAAACCAGGAAAATAGTGAACCAAACCACCCATCCAGCTTCAAACTGTGCCAGGTCTGGACAGGCACAAATGTCTGCTCTCTCATCTGGGTGGCTAAATCTTCAACTACATGCCCATTATTATCAATCTGTAAACAACAATTACTTAAATTCAACTTTCCACATACCCCACCTTCAGCTGCTAACAAATAATCTAAAGCTAAACAATTTTGATAAATGGCTGTGCACATTTGCATACTTTGCTTAGCCAAAAGAGTTAGTGCTTTACTAGTTTCATTGGTTATTATTTCAACAACAGCTTGCAAACGTATTATTCGATTAATCATATAAACAGGGGTACGATATCCCCATGTTCCATCCTGCTCCCAAGTAGCAGGACCATAGTATGAGATAATTCTCTCAGGTGGCCATTCTTCGGATGTTGCATCCCATTTGTCCCATTGGCCTATTTTCAAGGCCTCCTTTAGCTGTCGACTTCTGTACACAGGATATCCCAGTTGTTCTCCCTGGGATGTAGGCAAAAGGAAAAAGGAAGGTCGTATGGTTCCCAATACACATGCGCCTCCCCAATGATGAGGGAGCCTAGCATATGCTCGGATTCCGCAAATCCAGTACTGTCCAGGTGGTGCTTGTCAGGAATTATATGCTGCTAAGTTAGTGCAAATACTGGCAAGTTTGGGGAAACGGACTAGAGGATTGGAGGGTTCTGTAGCGTTGACTCTTAACCACCAAGACGCCTTCTTAGTGGTACTGTTGTAGAACTTTTGATTGAGACAGACCAGCTGCCCCGCTTTCATATTAAACAGCGGTCCATAGCGAGCAAAGCATAAGTTACCCACAATGGAGTGGGCCAATACCCATTCGCTCGTTGTATTATGTATGTCAGTCTGATTATATGAAACAGAATAGTTCAATTCTTGTGCCTCCCAAGGCCACTGGTCTCCCATCTTAGTTCCTCCACAAAATAAACAGTCTGAAATGTGGAGACTAGATGCTACTGCTCCTGCTAGCTCAAGGAACAATTTCTGGGAGGTAGGAGGAATTTCAAACTCGGCTTTCATGGCCTCGTAGAAGGAGTGATGTATACGATAGGGTGAGGATACATGGGCCTTGGTGTTCAATTGTAGATACAGAATAGTCCCAGGATCTACACCTCCTCCTGCTATACGCAATCCAAATTTGTATCCTTGCTTCCATTGGCTAGGGTTAATTATGAGAAGTTGCAGAGGATTTCAAGCACCTTTCTGGCATTTCTTGGGCTCAGGTAAGCTGATCTTCGTCAGACTGCCTTTGCGATTATCACCATCTCATCCCACAGGTGCATTCTTCCATGTAGCAAAATATACGCAGTCCCATTTTGGGCAGAAATAATCATGTTTAGATGCAATGGTGTAAGTGGTGGTTGGAGAGTTCTTTCCTGTACACCATCCCCATCCGTAGGCTCCTTCTGGACACATATATTTATCATCATGGTAGTATGCTCGCTCCCATGACCCACATCTGTGGTAAGCATTTCTGTTAATTGCATCACAGGCATCAAAGTTCAGAATAATGGATTTTGTGGGGTCTGCAAGAGGTTTTGTCCCATTTATGATGGCTCCATCTTCATCATTCCAGCGGATTTCAAATGTATAATATGAAGGGTTTTGTCGGGGGTTATGACAAGTCTTACTTTTTCCCTTTGTGCAAATATTCAGTTCGGTGCCATTATAAATACACCGGCTGACTGTACCAGTGCAAGTATAGTAGGAATGGTAGAGTAAAGTCTGAGTAATCTTTTGTCCCGTTCGGGTGGTAGTTATGCAGGCTGCACAAGGGGGTAAGGCAAATGTCTTTTCCAGGAATCCCAGGATCACCACTCCCACAAGGCAATAGTGGAAGAACATTGTGATTACAGTCTTTGGGATCAACTAGGAAGTTGGGTATGATGAACTTGTTGAGTCTTCTTCTTCTGTTCCTGCGGTGATGGTCACCCTCGCGTGACGAAAATAGAGCTGTAGATTCTGAAGATTCTCTATAGTGCCGGTTGTCTCCGCAATGTAAGTCGCAATGGAGTCTCGGGATCATTCACTGACATCCATTGGTCAGGATCAGGAGCAGCTGCCGGCTTCACTCGACTGTGGTGGATCCAGGGTTCAAATTCTGCAACTTTCACTGCAGTGGGGGTTGACAGAATAACGACGTATGGTCCCTTCCAATGCGGCGCCAGCGGGGTCTTTCTCCACTCTTTCACCCACATGGACGTTCCTGGCTTGAAGGGATGCAGAGGCTCGGTCAGGTTGATGGGTAGTCGATCTTGCATCCACGTCTGAAGATTCTGCAAAACAGAACCTAAAGCTAATAGTTCTTGTCGAGTTATTTCCGATCCTATTTGTCTCATGTCTCCCTTTATTCCCTGCACAAGGGGTGGAGGTCGCCCATATAAAATCTCAAAAGGGGAGACTCCTAGGGACTTGGTGGGAGCGGAACGTATCCTAAGAAGAGCTATTGGGAGAACCTGAAGCCATTTTAGGTGTGTTTCTTGACAAAGCTTGGACAACTGAGTTTTCAAGGTTCTATTCATACGTTCCACTTTTCCTGAACTCTGGGGTCTGTAAGCAGTGTGTAACTTCCATTGTATTTGCAAAGCTCAAGCTAACTGTTGGGTCACTTGGGATACAAACGATGGGCTATTATCTGACCCTATAGTCAATGGTATTCCGAATCGAGGAATGATCTCATGAAGCAATACCCTAGTGACTTCTCGGGCTTTCTCAGTTCAGGTGGGATAGGCTTCCACCCATCCCGAAAATGTACAGTCTAACACTAACATATAGTGATACCCATTTGTACGGGGCATTTCAGCAAAGTCTACCTGTATATCACTCATCGGGATCACCCCTACTGACTGAACTCTTGGGGGTAGAATGGGACCTTACTTAGCATTATTCTTGGCACATATCAGACATTGCTGTGCCACCGAGGCAGTCAGGGATCCTAATAGTGAAATGCAGAAATGGGGTCTTAGAGCTTTTTCCATGGCTGTTTTCCCATAATGTGTGGCTTGGTGAAAAGCTTGAACAAAGGCTGGCCCTAATGCTTTAGGGATGACTGTAGGACCTGGAGGTGGACTACCTTCTGGGGGTGGCAGCACTATCCAACCTTGTTCTGTCAAGACTCCTCCCTCCTTTTCACAAAAATAGTCTAACCCTCTTGTAGTGTATCGGGGTGCCCATGAACTAAGGGGCACAGGGAATCGGGCTGCTTGCAGTACAGTATCTTGTGTCCTAACTTGTCCTGTGGTGGCTGCCTTCCGGGCTGTGGCATCAGCAAATCTATTTCCTTGGGTGACTTCTCCTGTTCCTGCCTGATGACCTCGGCAGTGCATGACTGCCACCTGTTTGGGGGACCACACAGCATCTAATAACATCAATATCTCGGGCCCATACCTAATGGACTTACCCCCTGAGGTGATCAACCCTCATTCTTTGTACAAGGCTCCCTGTGCGTGTAAAGTGGTAAAAGCATATTTGGAATCTGTGTACACATTTAAGTGGAGTCCTTCTCCTAATGTCAAGGCTCTGATGAGGGCTATCAAATCAGCTTTCTGTACAGAAGTTCCTGGGGTCAGGGCTGAGGACTCAACTACCAGATCAAGGGTCACCACCGCATATCCAGCACAATGATGTCCATTGATGACCAAACTGCTTCCATCAACAAAGAAAGTCTGTTCAGGGTCCTCTAGAGGGACATCGGTCAAATCAGGGCGACTTGAGAATACAGTGTCCATGGTTTCTAAACAGTTATGATCAGGGGGCCCAGGACCAATTGGGAACAATGTAGCAGGGTTCAAAGCTTGACTGACTTTTAACTGTATCTGGGGGTTTTGCACAGCATGCTCTGATATTTCAACATTCGTGCATTGGTTAACCAGAAGTTTCCTTTGTGTTCCATGAGAGTCAGAACAGAGTGTGGTACGGTGACTTGAAGAGTTTGCCCCAGTGTGAGCTTATCTGCTTCGCCCACTAGGAGGGCTGTCGCTGCAACAGCTCTCAAACAAGGGGGCCATCCTTTTGCAACTACATCCAATTGTTTCGACAGATAGGCTACTGGTCGTTGCCAGGATCCAAGAGATTGAGTCAGTACTCCCAACGCATTTCCTTGTGACTCATGGACAAAAAGATGGAATGGCTTCTGAACATCTGGAAGACCTAAAGCTGGGGATGACATCAGAGCACTTTTCAGAGACTGGAATGCTGCATCTTGTTCAGGTCCCCATTCTAGTGGAGACTTTTCCATTCCTTTGGTGACTTGGTACAATGGTTTTGCGATCAGCGCAAAGTTGTGGATCCATATGCGACAGTACCCCGCGGCCCCCAGGAAGGCTCTTACTTGCCTCCTAGTGGCTGGAGTAGGGATACTACATACAGCTTCTTTACATTCTGGTCCCAGACGCCGGATCCCACTGGACAACTGGAATCCTAGATACTTGACTTCAGTTCGACATAGTTGTGCTTTGGCTCTTGAGACTTTGTATCCAGCCTCTTTGAGGAGGTACAAAAGTTCACTAGTAGCTTGTAGACATTCACTTTCTGAGTTGGTGGCTATGAGCAAGTCATCTACATACTGAAGAAGAACCCTCTTTCCTGGGTCCACTGGGTAACTTGAGAGATCTTGATTCAGGGCAGCACTGAAGAGAGTAGGTGAATTCTTGAATCCTTGGGGTAATCTGGTCCAGGTGAGCTGGCCCCGCCTTCCTGTTGTGGGGTCTTGCCATTCAAAAGCAAATAAAAGTTGACTAGTGGGGGCTAGGCGTACACAGAAAAAGGCATCTTTCAGGTCCATGACGGTGAAGTGAGTAGCCTCAACGGGGATCAGTCCCAAGAGAGTATAAGGATTTGGTACTACAGGGTGTATAGTTTCAACTGCATCATTCACTCGCCTTAGGTCTTGTACTAGGCGATAGTCCCCTGTCCCAGGTTTCTTAACTGGGAGAAGGGGGGTGTTCCAAGGTGACTGGCATTCCTTGAGAAGTCCATACTTCAGCAGTTTCATCAAATGGCAGTGGATACCTTCAATGGCTGGTCGGGAAGAGGATACTGCTTTACATGCACTGGTTCCACTCCTGGCTTGAGGGCGACAATGACAGGGGCTATGTTCTTCGCTAGGCCAGGTGGATTATCTTCTGCCAGTAGGTATACAGGGACTAGTTGACTTTATTGGAGGTGCACTATAGAACCGCTACTCTTCTTCTCGGGGAACAGTGAGCACCATCAATCCAGCAGGCTTTGGGTTCACAGTCATTTTCATTTCTCCCCCTTCAGCAAAAGATATCTGTGCCTGGAGCTTAGCAAGCATGTCTCGGCCCAGTAGTGGAATAGGGCATTCAGGCATATACAAGAACTGGTGCGTTATTTTCTGTCCCCCTAGTTCACACATGCGGTTCTGTAAGAATGACTTTGTGGCTTTATTTCCAGTGGCTCCAACAATGGTAACAGATCGAGAGGAAAGAGGAGCTACTGGCTTGGCTACTACTGAATGTTCTGCTCCTGTATCTACCATAAAATCCATGTATTGGTCCCCTATCTTCAAACTGACCATAGGCTCCTGGGGACCCAGGGTAAACTTGGATCCCGGTCTGGCCTAGTCTTCATCCACGTCATCCAAGTCATAGCCCGTTGCTACTGCCACTCCCTCAATAGCTTCCTCCCTCTCTTGCTGGAACTGTGCTCGGTTCATTCCTCCCCTCCTTCGAAATCATCCTCCTGGCCTCCAGGGACTCCCTCCTCCCCTCACGGGGGCGGAGTCCAGATGCGGGCATTCACTTCTCCAATGTCCTTCTTCCTTGCAGTAGGCGCACTGATTCGCACCCAATTGAGGCCTTTCGCTTCCACGTCCTCTGGTCCTTTGATTAGGAAAACCTCCTCCACATCGTTCGGTTATGGCGGCAGCAAGAAGATCTGCCTTCTTCTTCATCTTCCATTCACTTTCTCTGTCACGTTCATTTTCACGATTCACAAACTCTTTCTGAGCGACTTCCATTAACTGTGCTGTATTCATGCCCGCAAATCCGTCCAATTTCTGCAATTTTCATTTTATGTCTCTCTGGGACTGACTGACAAAGGCCGCATTTACCATGCGTAAATTCTCCTGAGCGGCGGGATCATATGGGGTATATAATCTATAAGCTTCAGACAACCGCTCATAAAAGGCCGCTGGGCTCTCATCTGGACCCTGGAGGACTTCCAATACCCTCTGGCCTCCCTTCTTCAGGCCCTGCAATAAGGCCTGGCGAAATCTGGTTAGGGCCGCCGCCCCCCTTTCATCATTCAGGTCCCACCCGGGATCTTCATTTGGATAATCTGCAGCAGCTGCTTGTGGGGGGTTTATTCCTCCCCCTTCTACAGGGTTCTCTTCTAACCAATGAAGGGCTGTTTGCCCAATTCGCCCTCGCTCCTCAGTAGTAAAGAAGGTGGACAGGAGTTGGCGACCATCGGCCCAAGTAGGCTGATGGGTTTGCATAATGCTAGACAATAATTCTGTTAATTCCTGAGGCTTGGCTGTATAGGATGCATAATGCGTTTTCCAGTTTAATAAATCAGTAGTGGAAAAGGGCACGTAAACTAGGCTGGTTGGTCCTGGCGCCATCTGGCCCTGATCATTTAAAACAGGCATTTCAGGCACTTGGCGTAATGGCATTAGGTGCCCTGCTTTCTCCTTCTTCTTCTTGGGAGTTATGCTTCTTAAATCATAAGGCTCCCGGGCACAAGTCTCCTTGGTGGGTGACCCTGAACTGGCAGGAGAGCCTCCGCTTTCTACCTCGTCAGAGGATTCGAGTCCCCCCGACGTGCTTAGGCCTGACTCGGGACTATCTTGGGCTGCTGCAGTGGCGTTTCCTGGGGCTCCTCATCTGGCTCCACTTCAGGCCATGGTGCTGGGGGAACTAACTTCTGTGGGTACTGGGGTAACCTAGCCAGGATATCTGGGGACTCTGGGGCAGAATACACAGGTGGTTTCTCCTCCTTAACTCTCCTGGTTCCCCTAGTGGTGGCTACAAATATTCTACAGTGTTCCTCATAGCAGCGCTTCATCCATGAGGGCTGCCGTTCACAAGCGCTTAACCAGGAATCTATATAGGGGAACTGGTCAGGATACACTTTTTGTACAAGCTGATGAACTCGAAAAACTTTCTAAATCAAAGGTGCCTCCGCGGGGCCATGAAGCAGCTAACGCGGGCCACTCCCTTTCACATGACATTTTTAATCTAGACGGAGTCATTTTCATATCATAACCACCCGAAAATCCTTTATGGAAATTCTTGATCATGCATTCCAACGGAGTTTGCATGTACTCTGCCCCTCCCATAATCTAAACGTAACTACGTACACGTAATGACGTACAAGACAACGAACAATAAGGATAGCTAGTATGGCTGTAGGTAAGGGGTCCCTACAGCCCACAGAACACTAGGGGGGACAAACCCCACTCGCTTCCTCCTTTTCGCGACCTGGGCGCGGTCACCCGGCCAGGAACTGCGCTACTCAGGAGTCAGCTCTCGCTTGGTCTGTATTTCAAGACCTCTCAATCACACAAGCAATCATATTTCAACAAGAAATGATTCTTCAAGTGCCCAGGATTTCTGACTAACTGATTATTTCAAACAAGAAGGGTCGATGGCTTCGGCTTCCGCTTTCCCTTACGCGGAGCTTACTAGGACCGCCCTTATGGAAGGTGATCAGGCTCCCTTGTCTCGCACACACTCATGCGAGATTTTCGCAGTTAGTCTATACCAAATCAGTCTTGCGCATACTTATGCAAGACTTTTTCCCCAGGCTGCACTGACTTTTAAACAAGAAAATATCTACTCACCGGATCCAGTTCCCGATACCAAACCAGTTCTTGGGTTGGATCCTGGACTCCCCTCGGGTTCTGAGGTGTTGGCCAGCTGGACCCAGTGGCCTGCCGAGGCAAGGCGGAACCCTCTATGATACAAAGGGATCGGTGGCGCCTGAGAAGTTCCCCTGTGGTCGGACAGACATGGTTCCAACCGGACCAAACCTTTGAGGTGAGAAGTCGTGGTATATTCACTTGCATACCATCCCCTGCTCGCACATTCCGGCCCAACGCACCAAGAATATGCTGCAGCAAAGTACAATCAATGAATAAATCCAGGAGTCAATTGACAAGGTCCAAGCCAGTTTATTGTGCACAGGCCCAGTCAGTCAAAGCTTCAAAAGGAACTGAGCAAAGTTTTTACAGAGACATAACCATTTATACCTCTTTTTCAGTTTGATACATGAGAACTTTCTATTGGTTCTAGCTCGATACATGCAAACTTCTCATTGGTTCCAACGCTCCCTGCACCTGTCCAATCAGAAATACCTACGGGGCCTAGCAACCAGCCCCCTCCCTTAGGATTGTTCTAACAATGGTGCAGTTCTTGATTTTGATACTTCTCTACTGCAAGGTTATCCCTAGCTTCAGGAATGCATGTATTGAAACATTTCTTTCTTTTGCACACAAGAGAATAATGGAAGACTTATGAATTCATGTAAAACTTCTTATTAAGCAGTTTAAAACCGTTTTCTCATTTTTCACAGATTTTTGGTTCTTTTCTAGCTATAACAGGAGTTAGGATCCAGGCCTAAATTACAGGCCTTTCATAGTAGCAGGCCATGCTAGGCTGTAGCCTGCCACACTCTAACTTTTACTGACTTTGGTTTTTCTCAGCATTACTATCCTCAGGTGGGGGCTGGGACTCAGGCCTAGCTTACAGGCCTCTCATACGTTTACAGGCTATTCTAGGCCATTGCCTGCCACATTCCCCCCTTTGATTATTTTCACCCGCAAGTGAGAAAGGGTGAGAATCAAATCACACATTACACTTGGTCATTAGCATCATGTTGGGGTATAGGGGAATATTGCCACATAGCTAATATTTTTGTAGCTGCTTTACGCTCAACAGTACTATCAATAATTGAGTTCAGCATACGCAAGCATAGGGGTAGGAAACATGGGAGAAACAAGCAGATAGCCAATATTGATAGGACAATGAACACAAGTGTTTTCAGGCTGCCCATCCCTGAAAACAGAGAACCAAACCATCCCTCAAGTTGCAAGCCATGCCAGGTCTGGACTGGTACATAGGTTTGTTTTCTCATGTGATTGGCTATATCTTCTATAACTTGTCCTTCATTATCGATTTGCAAACAACAGTTAGTTAAATTCAGCTTTCCACACACCCCTCCCTCAGCTGCAAGTAAATAATCTAATGTTAAGCGATTCTGATAAATAGCTGTACGCATTTGCGTGGCTTGTTTAGCTAACAGGGTTAGTGCTATACTAGTTTCATTGGTTATTATTTCAACAACAGCTTGCAAACATATAATACGATTTAGCATATACACAGGGGTCCGGTAACCCCAAGAGCCATCTTGTGCCCAGGTAGCAAGTCCATAGTAGGAAACAATTCTCTCCGGTGGCCATTCTTCAGATGTCGCATCCCATTTGTCCCATTGGCCTATCTTCAGAGCCTCTCGCTTCTGTCAACTTCTATATATGGGAAATCCCAGTTGTTCCCTGAGGGAAATTGGGCAAGAGGAAGAAGGAAGGTCTTATGGTCCCCAAAACACATGCACCTCCCCAGTTAGCAGGGAGTCTAGCATATGCTCGGGTTCCACAGATCCAATACAGTCCAGGTGGAGCTTGCCAGGTATTGTGAGAAGCCAGATTTGTCCATAATCTGGCAAGGTTGGGAAAGATAATCAGAGGATTGGAGGGTTCCGGGGCATTGGCACCAGACCACCAGGATGTCTTTCTGGTAGTAGCATTACAGTACTTCTGGTTTAAACAGACCAATTGTCCCACTAGCATAGTCAACTGTGCTCCAGCACGAACATAACATAGGTTACCAACAATGGGGTTAGCTATGACCCATTCACTGGTAGCTTTATGCAGATCAGTTTGGTTGTATGGTACAGAATAGTTTAATTCTTGCGCTTCCCAAGG
This sequence comes from Ichthyophis bannanicus, assembly GCA_033557465.1. Lineage (NCBI taxonomy): Eukaryota > Metazoa > Chordata > Amphibia > Gymnophiona > Ichthyophiidae > Ichthyophis > Ichthyophis bannanicus. Next base: position 1,045,115,467 of record CM066031.1, read on the forward strand.
CCACTGATCTCCCATCTGAGTTCCCCCACAGAAGAGACAGTCAGAGACATGAAGACTTGATGCTACAGCTCCAGCCAGTTCAATGAACAAATTTCGGGACGCGTGGGGAACTACAAACTCTGCCTTCATGGCCTCATAAAAGGTATGATGTATTCGATAAGGTGAAGAGACATGAGTTTTTATGTTAAGCTGGATATATACAAAAGTTCCAGGGTCAGTTCCACTTCCTGCTATATGTAGACCGAATCGGAATCCCTGCTTCCACTGGCTCGGGTCGAGGATGAGGAGCCGTAGGGGATTACAAGCACCTTTCTTGCACTTCTGAGGTTCCAGTAGGGGTAATCTCTCTAAATTGGCCTTGCGATTATCTCCATCTTGTCCAGTAGGGATACCAGACCAGGTAGCATAGTACACACAGCCCCATTTTGGACAGAAATAGTCATCTTTTGATGGCTTACCATAAGTGGATGGAGAATGTATCCCAGTGCATATTCCCTTCGGGACACATATACTTGTCATCATAGTAGTAAGCTTGTTCCCATGACCCACACCTGTAATAGTCATTTCGGTTTATCAGATCACAAGCATCAAAATACAAGGGTACAGGTCGGGTGGGATCAGAGAGTTGACTTGTAGCATTTATGTGGGCTCCATCCTCATTCCATCGTAGTTCCAGGACATAGTAAGAAGGATTCTGTCTGGGACTGAAACAGGTATGAGTCTTTCCACTTGTGCAGATATTCAGTTCTGTGCCATTATACTTACACTGGCTGACTGTACCAGTGCAAGTGTAGTAAGAGTGATAAAGTAAAGTCTGGGTGACCTTCATCCCGGTTTGGGTAGTGGTTATACAAGCTGCACAAGGGGGCAGGGAAAAGTTGTTCTAAGGGGTCCTAGGGCTACTGCAAAGATGAAACAGTAGTAGGTGATCATCATGATCATAGTCTCTGATGATGGATAAACTGAAATTTTGATAACTCAGAACTTGAAGACTTCTCCTTCCTCAACTTCCAAGAGTGGGGTTTTCAGATCCTCACGATGGTGGTGGTTTCCTTCTCAACGTAAGTCGCAATGGTGATGCAGGATCTGCGGTCGAAGTCCAAGGATGACTCTCAAGAACTGCTGCTGGGTTTACTCGACTGTGGTGAATCCAGGAGTCGATTTCTGCTACTTTAACTGCTGTTGGCGTTGACAGCAGAACGACATATGGTCCCTTCCAATGAGGTGCCAACGGTGTCTTCTTCGACTCTTTGACCCACACCGAGGCTCCAGACTTGAAAGGATGCAATGGCTCTGTCAGATTGATAGGCAACTGGTCCTGCATCCAGGTATGGAGTCTCTGCAAGACAGAACTTAGAGCGAACAATTCTTGTCTAGTGATTTCTGATACAATCTGACTCATATCCCCCCTTATCCCCTGAACTATGGGCGGGGGTCGCCCATACAAAACCTCAAATGGGGAAACTCTTAATGACCTAGTGGGGGCTGAACGTATTCTGAGAAGGGCTATAGGGAGAGCTTGGGGCCACTTCAGACGAGCTTCCTGACAGAGCTTGGACAACTGGGACTTCAGGGTTCGGTTCATTCTCTCTACTTTCCCTGAACTTTGGGGTCTATAAGCTGTATGTAATTTCCACTGTATTTGTAAGGCACGGGCTAGCTGCTGAGTTACTTGTGACACAAAGGAGGGCCCATTATCTGACCCTATGGCCAAGGGTATTCCGAACCGAGGAATGATTTCATGGAGGAGAGCCTTAGTGACTTCTCTGGCTTTTTCAGTACTGGTGGGGAAAGCCTCCACCCACCCAGAAAAAGTACAAACTAGAACCAATAAGTAGCGATATCCATTTGCTCGTGGCATTTCTGCAAAGTCTATCTGGATATTTCCCATGGGGGTAACTCCCACTGATTGAACTCTTGGGGGTGGGCAAGACCCTGCAGGGCATTATTCTTTGCACAGGTCACACATTTTTGGGCTATGGAGGCAGTTAATGTTCCCAACAGTGAGATACAGAAATACGGTTTCAGAGCTTTCTCCATTGCAGTTTTCCCATAGAGTGTAGCTTGGTGGAAGGCGTGGACAAAGGCTGGACACAGGCCTTCAAGGATCACAGTCATTCCAGGGGGTGAGCCTCCCTCAGGTGGTGGCAGCACTATCCATCCGGTCTCTGATAACTGCCCCCCCTCATTTTGACAGTAGTAGTCCAGTTCACTTAGGGTGTATCGAGGTGTCCAAGCACTGAGAGGTACTGGAAATATGGCTGCTTGAACTGTAATGCTAGGGACAGAAATTTTCCCAGTGATTGCTGCTTCCCGGGCTGAGGCATCGGCGAATCTGTTCCCTCGGGACACTTCTCCATCTCCGGTCTGGTGACCTCGGCAGTGCATTGCAGCAACTTGTTTGGGGGCCCATACTGCTTCCAATAAAGTCAATATTTCTGGGCCATACTTGATGGGCTTGCCTCCCGAGGTTATCAATCCGCGCTCTTTGTACAAAGCTCCATGGGCATGTAATGTTGTAAAGGCATACTTAGAATCTGTGTATACATTCAGACGGATCCCGGTCCCTATTGTCAGTGCTCGAGTGAGGGCTATTAATTCGGCCTTCTGTGCTGAAGTTCCCGGGGCCAGAGCTGATGATTCTATTACCATGTCCAGGGTCACCACTGCATAGCCAGCACATCGTTGTCCATTAATAACGAGACTACTTCCATCCACGAAGAAAGTCCTTTCAGGGTTGCTCAAGGGGATATCAGTTAAGTCTGGGCGGCTTGAGTATACAGTGTCCATTACTTCTAGGCAATCATGGTCAGGAGGGCCTGGACCAGTCAGCAGTAGGGTAGCAGGGTTCAAGGTTTGGCTGACACTCAATTGTAGCCGAGGATTCTCACACAGCATACTTTGATATTTCAACATTCGTGCGTTGGTGACCCAGTAGTTCCCTTTGTGTTCCATTAGGGTTAAAACAGAATGCGGTACAGTGACTTGAAGATTCTGTCCCAAAGTGAGCTTGTCAGCTTCGCTCACCAAGAGGGCTGTGGCTGCAATGGCTCTTAGGCAAGGTGGCCATCCTTTTGCAACAGGGTCCAATTGTTTTGATAGATAGGCCACAGGTCGTTGCCAGGGTCCGAGAGGCTGAGTCAAGACTCCCAACGCGTTCCCACTTGACTCATGGACTCATGGCTTCTGTACATCTGGTAGGCCCAAGGCTGGTGATGACATCAATGCTGCTTTTAGCGATTTGAACGCTCTATCCTGTTCTGGGCCCCGTTCCATGGGAGATCGTTCCACTCCCTTTGTGGTTTGGTACAAGGATTTTGCCAAAAGTGCAAAGTTGGGTATCCATATTCGGCAATAGCCCGCAGCTCCCAAGAAGGCCCGCAGCTGCTTTCTGGTGGTGGGGGTTGGGATGTGGCATACTGCTTCCTTTCGCTCGAGTCCCAATTTCCGGATTCCTCTGGACAGATGGAACCCCAAGTATTTCACTTCTGCTTGGCACAACTGCGCTTTGGCTCTTGAGACCTTGTATCCGGCTTCATTCAGAAAGTGCAAGAGATCACCGGTAGCTTGCACACATTCATTCTTGGAATCGGTGGCTATGAGCAGATCATCTACATATTGGAGCAAGATTCTTCTTCCTGGAGTCACAGAGTAGCTTGAAAGATCTTGGTTGAGAGCTGCACTGAAGATAGTGGGTGAATTCTTGAATCCTTGAGGTAATCGAGTGCAAGTGAGTTGACCTCGTCTTCCTGTAGTGGGGTTTTCCCATTCAAACGCAAACAAGAGTTGGCTGGCGGATGCCAGGCATATACAGAAGAAGGCATCTTTTAAATCCAGAATGGTGAAATGAGTAGCTTCTGCTGGAATCAGTCCCAGGAGAGTGTAAGGATTTGGTACTGCCGGATGTATAGTGTCAACTGCATTGTTTACTCGCCGCAAATCCTGCACTGGGCAGTAGTCACCTGTCCCAGGCTTCTTGACTGGGAGGAGGGGGTGTTCCAGGGCGATTGGCATTCTCGGAGGAGTCCATACTGTAGTAATTTCTTTTCTTTTTTTAATTTTTTTATTTATGCAATTTTAAATTATACAGCAAAAGAACATTATTCCCTGCAAAGATTACAGAGTATGTTTATGATAATAACAATAACTGAACAATAAAGGAACAAATATACTAATCATACACTGTTGTAGTTTGCTACAGTGGGGGGGAAAGAAAGGAAATATTCAACCAAAACAGAGCCTTTGGCTAAATCACTAATATACTCAAACAGCATAAGAAACCAAATGACTGCAGGTAGCCCCGGAACTATATCTAGGAGGATTTAACTGGTATGATTACCAGTGTTATTCGGATGGAGAAACAGCAGATAATCTAGCATTAATGAAAACATTTAAATCATTAGGATCAGAAAAAAACATATTTCAAATCCTTAAAGAACACTAAACATCTGCAAGGAAATCTAAGAAAAAAAGTTCCCCCAATTTTTAACACACCAGATTTATATAGCAAAATCTACTTCCTCCTCTTTTGTGTTTCCTTAACTAAATCTGGAAACATTGATATTCTAAAATCTAGGAAGGTTTCCAATCTTTTCTTAAAAAACATTTTTAAGAGCCAATCTTTGTCCGATACTAACGCGCATTGAACTAACAACGTTGAGGAGATAAAAGTTGAATCCTCTCCCCCGGTGTCCTCAAGAAGACCGGTAATGTCCAAAATGTTAAAGTTCACATTAGATACCGACTCTACTGTCTCAGCTTTCTTCTTCTGACCGGGTAAATAGTATACCTTATTGAGAGGTGGAATCAAATCAGCAGGAATTTTCAAAACCTCCTTCATATACCGTTTAAACATATCCAGGGCCGTGACTTCAGTAAGACGTGGAAGATTCAACACACGCAGATTAGCTGCTCTGGAGGCATTTTCCAACACTTCCAATTTGTACTTCAGCGGACCATTTTCCCTAGTCTGGGCTGAGGACACATCTGAAAGAGTAGCCAGCTGAGAACCGAAAGCAAGATTTTGTACCTTAATCTGCTCACATGTAGACAAAGCCATATCAATATTTTCAACATTCTTCTGGATGTTAACCACATTTTCCTGGACCCGGGTCATCAACGTTGCAGTTTGTGTAGTTATAGAACTGGAAAGAGAGGAAATCGCTTCCCAGATAGTCTCTAAGATAAACACCTGAGGACGAACCAGAGGCGGTAATGCCAGCAACAGCGTTGAAGCAAACTGCGGGGCAAGATTTTCCTCCAAAGTACATGGCACCAAACATCCGCCCGATGCCGCCCCGAGACTATCGTGGGTCAGAGAACCCAACTGCTCAGACTGCGCCCTCTCCACAGTCGGCGCCCCCACTTCGGGAGACGTCGGCGTCGCAGGATCTGAGGAGGGTTCCAACGCAGCAGGGCGTGGTGGTGGGCTCCTCACTACAGGAGAGAGAGATGTTTCAGAATCCAACGGCCGCGTCTGAGCCTCTGCACTAGATGCGGCCAAGCCGGCTCGTATCTCCTCTATCTTCTCCGAGGGTAGTTTGACAAAACGGTCCATAGGGCCAACACTAGGTGGTTGAGGCTCAGAGGGGAAAGGCCTCAACTTCCCCTTTCTCTTAGGCATGAGTAATCAAAGAAACAACAATGCCGCAGTCATCTTGGATAGTCTCCTCCCCCTACCACTGTAGTAATTTCTTTAGGTGACAATGAATGCCTTCGATTGCTGGTTGTGGGAGAGGATATTGTCGCACATGCACTGGTTCTGCTCCCGGTTTAAGGGTGACGAGCACAGGAGCTATATTCTTTGCTAGGCCAGGGGGATTATCCTCCGCCCACACTCCGGGCGGAGCTGAGATGCGGGTGGGTATACAGGGACCAGCTGCTTTGGGTGAAGGTAGACTATCGAACCACCATTCTTCTTCTCGGGGGACAGTCAGCACCATCAGGCCAGCAGATTCCAAATTTACAGTCATTTCCATTTTTCCTCCTTCAATAAAGGATATCTGTGCCTGGAGCTTAGCAAGCATGTCCCGGCCCAAGAGGGGAATTGGGTATTCAGATATGTACAGGAACTGATGCGTTATTTTCCGTCCCCCCAGTTCACAGGTGCGGTTCTGCAGAAAAGGTTTTGTGGTTCTAGTTCCAGTAGCACCAACAATGGTGACAGATCGGGAAGACAAAGGAGCCACTGGCTTAGCCACTACTGAATGTTCGGCCCCCGTATCCACCATAAAGTCCATGTACTGGTCCCCAATCTTTAAGTTGACCATAGGCTCCTGGGGACCCAGGGAAAACTTGGAGCCCGGTCTGGCCTAGTCCTCATCCACATAGTCATCTTCGGTGGTCGCCATTCCTTCTAAGGCGGCTTCTTCCTGCTGGAACTGTGCGCGCTGCATTCCTCTTCATTGCTGGAATCGTCTCCCTGCTTTCCCGGTACTCCCTCCTCCCCTCCAGGGGGTGGAGCTACTATTCGGGCATTCGTTCTTCCAATGTCCTTCTGCCTTACAATAGGCGCACTGATTTGCACCTAAGGGGGACAGAGCGCTCCCTCGGCCCCTTCCCCGTCCTCGGGTCCTTCTGCTTGAGTATCCTCCCCCACGTCCTTCAACTAGAGCTGCAGCAAGCAGATCGGCTTTCTTCTTCATCTTTCTTTCACTTTCCCTTTTACATTCTTGATCACGATTCACAAATACCTTCTGGGCAACTTCCATTAGCTGTGCTGTGTTCATGCCCGCAAATCCTTCCAACTTTTGCAGTTTCCGCTTTATGTCTCCCTGGGACTGACTCACAAAAGCAGCATTCACCATATGCAAATTCTCCTGGGCTGCTGGATCATATGGGGTATAAAGTCTATAAGCTTCAGATAATCGTTCATAGAAGGCGGCTGGACTTTCATCTGGGCGCTGAAGAACGTCTGCCACCTTCCCAACATTCATGGCTTTCTGGCCTCCCCTTTTCAGACCTTGCAGTAGGGCCTGGCGGAAACGGGTGAGGGCCTTCTCCCCATCTGCACTATTCAGATCCCATCTCAGATCTTCATTCGGGAAATCTGCGGCAGCTGCCTGTCTGGGATCTAGGTCTCTCCCATCTACAGGGTTCTCTTCCAGCCATCGAGTGGTTGCTCGCATTATCCGTGCCCGCTCCTCAGTAGTAAAAAGGGTGGACAAGAGCTGGCGGCAGTCGGACCAGGTAGACTGGTGGGTCTGCATGATACTAGACATTAATTCTGTCAGGTCTTGGGGTTTTTCAGTATAGAAGGCATAGTGCGTTTTCCAGTTCAATAAATCTGTGGTAGAAAAGGGCACATAAACGAGACTAGCTGGCCCGGCCACAACCTGACTCTCTTCATTGAGAATAGGTAATCCGGGGACCTGGCGTAATGGCATCTGGCAAACTTCTTTCTGGCCCGCCCCTCTGCTTCAGAGGGCGTAGCGCAAATTTGCGGGCCCAGCGGTGGCTCCTCCACTGGGGCCTGGACTAATGGGTGACCCTGGACTGGCAGTTGATCCCCCGCTGGCAGTTCCTTCAGAAGACGGCGGCTCTGCCGTGGAACTTTGTTTGGGACTGGGACTCCTGCTTCGGGGAGGGGGTTGCCCTCCTTCGGGCAATGGAAGTGGCTGATGGGGTGGAGGCAAATTAGCTGGAGGGGCTCTCTCTTCCCCTGGCTCTGCTCGAGGTAACGATGAAGCTGACGGGACTGGTCTATACAGAAACAGGGGTGGATAGTTCAGGATTACTGGAGATTCTGGGGCTGGGTAAATGGGGGGCTTCTCTTCCTTAGCCCCCGGGACCCCCTTCGTAGTTGCTAACATTATCCTGCACTGCTCCTCACAGCAGCACTTCATACAGGGGGGGCGCCTTTCACAAATATCTAACCAGGAGTCTATATAGGGAAACTGGTCGGGGTAATGTCTACGCACTATCCCATGTACTCGGGACACAATTCTAATATCAAAAGTACGCTCTGGTGGCCACACGGCATCCAGTACCGGCCACTCGCTACCACACAATATTTCTAATCGGGACGGAGACATTTTCATCCCATAATCGCCGCTAAATCCCTTCTTAAAATTTGTGATCATACAGTTCAGCGGAGTTTGCACAGACTCTGCCCCTCCCATTATGATGTACAAGACAGCAGACAAAGAGGGCGAGTAGTATGGCTGCCGGTAAGGGGTCCGTACAGCCCATGGAACAGTAAGGGAAACAAACACCAAACGCTTCCTCCTTTTTGCGACCTGGGCGCGGTCACCCGGCCAGGAACTGCGCTACTCAGGAGTCCGCTCTCGCGTGGTCTGTGTTTCAAGACCTCTCATTCACTCAAACAAACAGGCATGCCACCAGGTTCCCAAAATTCTATAAAGGCCTACCTTACTTATCCATGAGGGGTGGGGTTTTGTCCTCACGCATACTCATGCAAGGAGTACTCGGCCACACCCTGAGAGGTGATCAGGCTCTCGGTACCTTAAACCATATTAGTCTCGCGCATACTCATGCAAGACTTTCCCATAGCTAACTGACTAATAACCAGACAAATTGCTACTCACCGGATCCGGTAACTAATGCGCTGCGCAACCAGTTCCTCCTTGGGTTGAATCCTGGACTCCCCTCGGGTTCAGAGGTGCTGGCTGGTCGGACCCGGCAGGTCACCGAGACAGGGCGAAACCCTCTCCGATACAAGGGGACCGGCGGCACCTGGGGTCTCCCCCCGCTGTCGGTCGGTCGGCCGCGGTCCCGACCGGACCAAATCTGGAGGCGGTAATACGTGGTATATTCACTTGCGCACCATTCATGTACCCCATCTTCCCGGCCAACCCACCAGGAATATGTTGCAGTGAAGTGCACGCAATGAATAATACCAGGAGTCAGTGCAAAGATCCAAGCCAATTTATTGTGCACAAGTCTCAGGCAATGTCACATTCAAAAAGGTCTGAGCAATGGAGTTCAGTAAACAACTCCTTATATACCTTTCTTCTCCAGTTTAACATAGGCAAACTTTCTATTGGTCCCAACGCCCCCTGCACCTATCCAATTGGGAACTCGCTCTGAGCGTAGCACTCTGTTCCCCCTGCTCAGACTTCTCTAACAAAGGCACAGTTCTTAGACTTTGATGCATTTCTCCTACAAGGTCACTTCTAGCTTAGAGAATGTGTGAATACAGAGCGCTGGAACATATCTGTCATCAGCATAGAAGAATTCAATAAGGGATTCATACAAACTTATCAGAAGCAGTTTAAAGCAGTTTCTCTAACTTTTACTGACTTTGGTTTTTCTCAGCATTACTATTCTCAGGTGGGGGCTGGGACTCAGGCCTAGCTTACAGGCCTCTCATACGTTTACAGGCTATTCTAGGCCATTGCCTGCCACATAACAAGAGACACAAGTACCCGGCCCAGGAGAAATAATAACAGGAATATGATTACCACACCCCTTGGATACCAAAATACTATACAAGCCACATCTGGAAAAGCGCTATCACTCTATCCTCCATCACTATGGAACTCTCTCCCAGATGACATGCGTGCAACTACGGACATTAAGGACTTTAGAAAGAAATTGAAAACTCTTCTATACACATATCACCTGGGACCTAACCACCTGAACAACAACATTATTCAAGCCACCTATTGTTGACCCATAGCCATGGACAAGTAACCATTAAACATGATGCAATAAATTGTATATAGTTATGTCATAATCACATGACTCTGTACATAGTTATTTGTTACCTTTTTCCCCCTCCATAATGTTCAATTGTTCTATGTACAGTGTTGAATACTGTTAAATTGTTCTATGTATAATATTGAGTTGCAATGTAAACCACTCTGAGTGAAGGACAAAGCGGTATAGAAAAGTGAGTAAATAAATAAATTCATCATCTTCATCATCTTATTACAAAGACCCTGTGGGGTCTAAATACAGATATTGATTGTATGACTCTGGTTTGGTTAAATTTTTAAAAATAATCTTTTTTTTAAATAATCATTTTCATGTTTTACTACTGCTACTTATCATTTATATATCATTTAGACAGAGACATGTAGGAGATAGTCCCTTCTCCTAAGAGCTTACAGTCTATTCAAGACAAACAACACAACTGGGGACTAGGAAATATCTAGGGGAATGGTAAGGAAACACATAGGAGTGAATAGGAGACTGTGGGAATGAAGATCCAAAAGCAGACTCAAAGAAGTGAGCTTTTAGCCTGGATTTGAACAGAGCCACAGATAGAGCCTGACATACTGGCTCAGGCAGTTTGTTCTAAGAATAAGGAGCAGCAAGGTATAAAGATCGAATTCTGGAGTTGACAGTGGAAGAGAAGGGAACAGATAGAAGGGATCTGCCAGAAGAGCAGCGTTCTCGAGGAAGGATGCAGGGAGAAAGAAGAGCAGAAGTTGGGTTCCTTCATTAACAAAAGTATTTACATATAATTACATTTCTAGACCAACCACTTTTGGCTGTTATTTGCTGCTGAGTTCCTGATTGGTTGGGGTATTAGATGAGGGCATGTCTTCAATAGCTGGCACATCAAATGATAGAGAAACACTGTGAATGTGGGAATATGTCAGAATGGCGGATGGACGTCATCTCAAGAAAACAAGGGTTTCTAATAAGGAAATCTCAGAAGTAAGAGCTAGAAAAATGTGAGGTCAGATGAGCTTTCTGATGATTTTCCCTTGATAAAGATAAGTGAAACGTATGGGCATGCCTGGAGCACGTTGGGAGTCTTGGAAGATTTTTTAACCAACTGTAAAATATAAGCTGTTGAAAGAGATGGTTACTACCAGTATGATGGATTTTAAAAACATTTAAAAACTACTAAAAATTTAAGAATTAAAGTAATAGGACTTGGAAGGTGATAGGCCAGTAGGGTTGTATCTAATTGTGCCAAAATGTGTGTGTATATATATATGAAAAAAATATTTAAAAGAAATTAAGGATGAGAATTTTTGATAATGTGATTTGTTACCTACCTCAGGATAGGGACTATAGTTATTACTAGTTTTGCGTGAGTCTTTATAAAATAGGCTTACAACAGTCAGATTTGGGGACTTTTTCTCATAGATGCCCTGATAAAATCATGCCTTCAATGCAGATTAAAGGAATTATTTTAGAAGCTCTATTCAGAATTTAAATGTGTATAAGCAGCCATATACTGTATACATAAATCACATCCACATGTGAATGATCGATTTAGAAAGGGTACTATTTACATGTGTTTTACAATATTATATCAAAAGTGATTGAGAGCATGTTGGGGCATGGCCTGCCAGGGGCAAAGATCTACATGTGAATTCCCTATTCATGTAGGGGGTCATTCTGCACTGCATTTAGCGGGGATATACGTCCGGTTCGCATATATATCCCCCCCCCCCCCCGCTAAATATCAGGGGCAAATTCCGGATCCAAAGCTCCCCACACATACAGCAGAGATGTGCATGGAACTCTGGATGGGGGCAGGAAGGGGAGGGCCAGAGGAGTTGGAGCGGATCAGAGGCAGGACCCTGACTACAGATGTACAGGGCCTATTCTCACACATGCACACCCTCTCCTCTGAAACTGGCATAGATTTGCAGACATTGTCACTTACCATCCCTCCCACCATATAAACAATCTTTCTGAAATGTGACTTTAAATGTATATGTGTCAATGTATAATTAGCAGGTACAATTTCAAAAAGGTATGAAATTTATTACATTTGTATGTGAGTTTTCAGCAGTGGCACATATACATTTAATCCCACTGAAAATGCATATAACTCTAAGAAGGTAATTTTACAAAGCTTTCTCCACATGTAAAGCCTGCTTTATATTCATAAAAGGTCTTTTTTAAACTGTCATGGCTGCAAACAGAAAGAGTATGCCTGCTTTTATGCAATCTGCAGATACTGTAGGCATTCCCGAGGCATTATTGGGATGGAGCATAGGTGAAAAAATGATGTAAGCAGATATTTTGCAAAATATGTGGGCACATGCACACAAATACAGACATGCACATTTACACCAACTTCGGAGTGGGTGCATCGTCATTTGCATGCTATTGGGATTGGCTTTAGGAGTGTATTTTATAAAGGCACATAGGTTTGCATATTGTCTTTAGAAAATAGGCCTAAAACAGCTGCGTTTTTTAGACTGCTCACATAGGCATCTAATTATACAATTACCCACCCCCCCACCCGTGGAGAATATTTTATAGTATGGTGTCTAGGTCAATTGGGCAGGACAGCACCTATTTTTCACCTCCACACTAACAGCTGGCTCCGCTAAAGGTTCAACACTAAAAAATAGTCTGATAGCCAAGGAGGGCATAAGGCTTAAGGTTTGTCTAGGGCGCCAACACCTTGAACCAACTTGAGGGCTGGCCCTGCTAACAGCTTCTAAAATGATCCCCTTAGAGTTCACTTACATAGCCATTGCATTTGAAATTTTGAATAATTTGCTGGAGGAAGCTTTAGATACTCTTGCTCCTAAATGTGAATTTTGTAATAACATGAGTTGCCAGTATGGGGTCCACACCACCCCTACCCATTTTTACCCCCAATCCAAATTGACCCCCTCTAACACTTTTACATCAAGTGGAAACAACAGTTCATTGCAGACTTCTGCAAAGACCTCAAAACATTCTTATTTATAGAAACATATGAGCTTTCAGGCAACACCCCCTACCTAAACAGATAAACTACTTCCTCCGCCAACAAAGCAAGCACTCATCCTATCCATACACACAAGTTAATAATACCAAGTTATCAAATACTCTCCCGTTAAATGTTAACCCTCAACTGTACTTTTTAAATACTGTTAAGTGTACTGTCTGTTTGCTGTTAAGTGTATTGTCCAAATGTTTACACGTAATCTAATGTTAAATGTAACCCTCTAATTGTGATGTGATGTGACCACCTTGATTGAAGGATAAGGTGGCATACAAATCTGTCTAAATAAATAAATAAATTGCAGCTTAATTACACAGCCGAGTAATTAACATTTAAAACAGTTAACATAGTAACTTGTGCCAGATACAAATAGGAACCTCTCAGAACAAAATTACTGAACATGTAGATAGTCATGGTTTAATGGGAGAAAGCCAACATGGCTTTAGCCAAGGAAGGTCTTGTCTTACTAATCTGTTATATTTTTTTGAAGGTGTGAATAAACAGGTAGACAAAGGTGAGACCTTCAATATAGTGTGTCTGGATTTGCAGAAAGTCTTTGATAAGGTCCGTCATGAGAGATTCTTGGTGAAGTTAAAAAGTCATGGGATAGGAGGCAGTGTACTATTGTGGATCAGGAACTGGTTAAAAGATAGAAAGCAGAGGATAGGGCCGAATGGCTAATTTTCCCTGTGGAGAAAGGCAAATATTGGAGTACCCCAAGGATCTGTGCTGGGTCCGCTGCTTTTTAGCATATTCCTAAATGACCTGGAAATGGAAATAGTGAGTGAGGTAGTCAAATTTGCAGATGACACAAAATTATTCAAAATTGTTAAAACCCATCCCCGCCTTCCCTAATGGCCCTGTATCAAGCACCTCACCTCCACCTCCCTCCATTATCATTTTCCTCTGCATCAAAACATGTCATAACTTAAAACCTTTTTCTTCACTTTATGATAATCTACTGGGCTATGCTCTCTCCCCTCCTCCAACTGGGCACCCTGTTACCATAGGCCATTAAGACAATGGCCCAATGGCCTTCATTATAAGAGCATAGCATGTGTTCCTTGGTTTACTTCTCAATTACGATTTGAGAAAAATTGTCTTTGGAATGCAGAGTGCTGTTGGCTTAATTTCCTGACTGCAGTGACTCTTTTGAGTTATAACAAACAACTTACTAATTATCAAGATACGGTAAATGAGGTAAAAAAAGATTACTATGCTAAGAAGATTTGACTTGCTGTTCATCAACCTAAGGCATTGTTTAATACAGTTAATCAACTTTTAGGTACTCACAGTCTAATTGTGAACCATCTATCGCTGCTTAAACTTTTGCTGACACTTTTCAGAATAAATTGGAGCAATTATATGCAAAATTTCCAATTACTCAGATTAAATATGGCATTTGGCACAACTGATTGATATTACAATTTTTTAACTTAGTTCTACGGTAATTTTATTTCTTCTGTTGAGCTAGATAGGTCTTGATGACGTATGTATGGAAGAAATTGAATGGTTAAGTTTGATGAATGTTAGACTTGTTCTGCAGTTAATAATGATTGAATTGATATATTTTGAAATATATGGCATTTGATGAGAACCTATTTTTAGCTGGGTGTGGTTTGATGCTAACTTTTTAACTTGCTTGTGATTCAGTGTTTTAAGGTGGATGCCCTCCTGAGCCGAGGCCTTCCTCTCGGATGCTTGGACAAATGGTTAAGGATAAGGTTCAGTCCTCTCTGGCTAGTATGCTCAGATAAGACTTCCCCAAAGTAAAATGTTAGTTACTATTATAAAAGTGATGTGCAATAGAGAAAATTAAATTTAAATGATGAGAATTTTCTTTATTAAAAACCAATTTAGTTAGTTATTAAATGGGTAAAGTTTCTCTCTTCAAATTGTTATTAATAAACACACAACATAACAATTTGCCTTTTCTTTGTTTTGCATATTTTCAACAAGAAAACTTTAAATTATCAGCAAACATTCAGATAAATTTCATTCAATTTCTTCTTCCAATGAATTACCTTGTGGCACTAAGCACTTAATATTGTTAAGGACTGATACTTAGAAACATAGAAAAATGACAACAGAAAAAGACCATATGGCCTATCTATAGTATGCCCTTCCATATCAACTATTACAATAGTCCCACTTTTTTCTTTAGAGATCCTCTGTGTTTGTCCCATGCATTTTGGATTCAGATACTGTCCTCATTTCTGCCATCTTCACTGGGAGACTATTCTATGCATCTACCACTCTTTCTGTAAAGAAATATTTCTGCATATTACTCCTGAGTCTATCCCTTTCACCCTCATCTAATGTCCACTTGTAGCAGAGCTTGCTTTCAATCGAAAGAGGCTCTCCTCCTGTGTATTTATGCCATAGAGGTATTTAAACATCTCTATCATATCTCCTCTATCCCGCTTTACCCCTAAAGTATACCTATTAAAATCCTTCAGGCTGTCCTCATATGCTTTATAACGAAGACTGCTAACCATTTTAGTAGCCAACCTCTGCACTGACTCCAACCTCTTTATATCCTTTTGAAGGTGTGGTCTCCAGAATTGCACATAATACTCCAAATGAGGTCGCACCAAAGACTTATACAGAGGTACGTTTGCCTCCTTTCTTCTGCTGGCCATTCCTCTCCCTTTGCACCCAAACATCCTTCTGGCTTTTGCCTTTGCCTTTGCTATCTCTTTAGCTACCTTAAGATCATCCAACACGATCACACCTAATTCCCGCTCTTCTTTTGTGGACAGAAGTACTTCATCCCCTACACTGTACCGCTCCTTTGGATTATTGCAGCCCAAATGCATGACCCTGCATTGTTTAGCCTTAAATCTCAGCTGCCAAGTTCTAGACCATTCTTCAAGCTTAGCTAGATCCCTCCTCATGTTATCTACTCCTTCCTGGGTGTCTACTCTATTGCAGATTTTGGTATTATCTACAAAGAGGCAAACCTTACCCAATAGCTATTCTGCAATATCACTAACAAAGATGTTAAAAAGAATCGGACCAAGGACAGATCCCTGCAGCACACCACTTCTAGCATCCTTCTCTTCAGAGTGAGCTCCATTTACCTGTACCCTTTGCCGCCTCTCACTCAACCAATTTCTAACCCAATCAGTAACTTTAGGGTCCATTCCTATGGTGCTCAATTTGTTAATAAGTCACCTTGCGGAACGGTGTCAAAGACTTTACTGAAATCCAAGTACACCACATCTAGGGCTCTCTCTCAGTCCAACATACTGGTCATTTAGTCAAAGAAATCAATCAGATTTGTCTGACTAGACCTGCTCTGGTGAATCCATGCTGTCACCGATCCTGTAATCCATTGGATTCCAGAAACATCACTATTTTCTCTTTCAGCAGCATTTCCAATAATTTACTCACCACAGAGGTTAGATTAACTGGCCTGTAGGTTTTCAACCACATCCTTAATTCTGTTTTTGTGTAAAGGGAACACATGTGCCTCTCTCTAGTCCTCTGGTACCACTTCCAACTCCAAAGAGGCATTGAAAAGGTCAGTCAGTGGAGCCACTAGAACGTCCTCAAGTTCCTTCAGTATTCTCAGATGTATCCCATCTGGTCCCATGACTTTGTCAACTTTTAGTTTAGCTAGTTCCTCATGAGCACAGTCTTCTGAAAATCATTCAAGATCCCTGTCGCCTCCAACTCTCCTCTCTATGTCCTGTCCTCACACATTATCCTTGATAAGTTCCCCTCGGACCTGTGAAAGTCATTTTTTACAGCTTTTTACTATGCTACATTGCCAAAATGGGTATTGGCCCTTTAAAATTTTGGCATTGAATCCCCAGGTTGACTCTATCAGACTCTCTTCTGACCACCTCTCCCATTGAGGAGTCCCTTCAGGGTCCAGATTGCTATCGGCCCAAGTTCACCAAATTTTTAAGACGCTGTCCCTTTAAATTTAAAAGTAAGTAGAGAACAGTATTGCTACAAAACCCGTCTGACCTACCCTACCATCAGATCCCCACATCTTTCTTTTTTTTTTTTTTACCTTAAATTTTTGATGTTGTGGCCCCTTTAAACAGCCGGAGCTCAGCCAAACACAGCTCCGGTTCTAATTTTTCATCATGATTCGGCCACACATGTGGCCCTGGACCCTGGATCCCTCCTGATGCCATAAGCCTTAGTGCAGGAGGGCTCCAACTAGGCCCTCAGCACTGCAGAACATCTCAGCTATGTCCCCTCTTCATTTTAGTTTTGAAAAAAAAAATGCTGGCTTCCACCCAATGCCACAAGCTTTAGCGGCCCTTCTGATGCTGCAAACCTCAGCGACCCTCCCCCCTGAGACACCAATATGGTCTGGACTCCAAGGGGATTGTGCATTAATAAAGTCCCCAGCTTATATCTGGAAGATGAGTCATTCATTAAATGTTGGAATGCTTACCAATGGTAAAAGTGTTTCTGATGTTATAGTAGGAGATCATTTTGCATCCAGTGATCACTAGATGGTGTGGTTCAGTATTAGGACTAGGGATGATAGAATCCATTAAAAAATGAGGGTCTTAGGCTTTAGGAAAACTAACTTTGCCAAGATGGGCCAATACCTCAGGGAGTCGTTAGTGGGATGAGAACATCTGGGGGGTGTAGAAAAAACAGTGGGCAAAACTGAAAGGTGATATTTTAAGGGCAACCAACCTTTTTGTTAAAATGGTAAATAAAGGTAAAAGGAAGATGAGACTGCTATGGTTTTTGAAAGAAGTAGCTGAAAAGGTGAAGAAAAAGAGGGAGGCCTTCATGAAATACAAGAGATCACAGAGAGAGGAAGACAGGCATCTATATTTGGAAAAACTTAGAGAAGCTAGCAAAGTAGTCAGGAAAGCAAAGATTCAAAAAGAGGAGGAAATAGCCAATGTAATAAAATGGGGGATAAGACATTTTTCAGGTATGTTAGTGAGAAGAGGAAGGGCAAAAGTGGTATTGTCAGACTCAAGGGTGAAGGGGAGGATTATGTAGAAGCTGATAAGGATAAAGCGGAATTGCTTAACAAATATTTATTTTCTGTGTTCAAAGATGAAGAACCTGGAACAGAACCTCAGTAAACACCCACAAACAGGAACAGAAGCAAGGGGCATCTTGACGAATTTTCAGAAGACTGTGTTTGTGAGAAACAAGCTAAACTTAAAGTAGACAAAGCAATGCGACTGGATGGGATACACCCTAGAATACTGAGGGAACTTGGGGACGTTCTAGCAGCTCTACTGACTGACCTTTTCAATACCTCGCTGGAGTTGGGAGTGGTGCCAAAGGACTGGAGAGAGGCTTATGTGGTCCCTTTATACAAAAGCAGAAGTAAGGATGTGATTGAAAACAACAGGCCGGTTAGTTTAACTTCAGTGGTGAGTAAATTATTGGAAACGCTGCTGAAAGAGAAAATAGTGAAGTTTCTGGAGTCCAGCAGATTACAGGATCCGAGACAGCATGGATTCACCAGAGGCAGGTATTGTCAGACAAATCTGATTTATTTCTTTGACTGGGTGACCTGGGAGTTGGACCGAGGGAGAGCCCTAGATGTGGTATATTTAGATTTCAGTAAAGCTTTTGACACCGTTCCTCACAGACGACTTATAAACAAACTGAGCACACTAGGATGGACCATAAAGTTACTGCTTGGAAATTGGTTGAGTGGGAGGTGACAAAGTGTACAGGTAAATGGAGTGCAGTCTGAGGTGAAGGAAGTTAATAGTGGTGTGCCCCAGGGATCTGTCCTTGTTCCGATTCTTTTTAACATCTTTGTTAGTGATATAGTGGAAGGACTGTCGGACAAGGTTTGTCTATTTGCAGATGATACCAAAATCTGCAATAGACACCCAGGAAGATGTAGATAACATGAGGAGGGATCTAGCTAAGCTTGAAGAATGGTCTAGAATTTGCCAGCTGGGATTTAATGTTAAAAAATGCAAGATCATGCATTTGGGCTGCAGCAATCCGAGGGAGCAATATAGTATAGGGAGTGAAGTACTTTTGTCCACCAAAGAAGAGTAGGACCTCGGTGTGGTTGTGTCTGATGATCTTAAAGTAGCTAACCAGGTAGAAAAGGTGACAGCAAAAGCTAGAAGGATGCTTGGGTGCATAGGGAAAGAAATGGCTAGCAGAAAAAAAGAAGTGATAGTGCCTCTGTATAAGTCTTAGGTGTGACCTCATTTGGAGTATTGCGTGCAATTCTGGAGACCACACCTTCAAAAGGATATAAACAGGATGGAGTTAGTACAAAGGGTGGCTACTAAACTGATTAGTGCTCTTCTTTATAAATCATATGAGGACATTGTCAGCATACACCAGCAGGACATTATGCCTAGCATAGGTGTCATGGCTGTTCCCAGACCTTGGATTTCAAGCAGCTTTGTTACTCTGGTGATATCAGTCTCCAAACGTAATGAGGGTAGTTTACAAGATGAGATTAACTCTGACCCCCTGGTGATGTCAGTCTCCGGGCCTGATGAGATTGGTCTGCAGCCCCTCCTTGCTAAATCAAGAATAGCAGACCTCAAAGGGAGGTGACTGGAAACAATAGCAGACCTCAAAGGGAGGTGCTAGAGAAAATTCACTATAAAGGACAGAAATACTTCCTCTTTCTCTCTCTCTCTCTATTCATCGGACATAAAGGACAGGAAGTTCTGACAATCACTTCTCCTCCCCCTCCCCCCTCTCTCTCTCTCTGATCTCTCTCACACACACATGCACACACATAGAGTCTTTCATATACTCTATTCTCTCTCACACTTCACACATGCACTCACACACACAGATTCATTGATGCACACTGAAGCAGCTCTTTAACAACCACTATATAACTCTGTTCTTTACCTATGTAATAAGCCTATTTCTGTATAAAACTCTTTTTCCAAGCCACCCCAGTTTTGGTTGTCTTATTTGTGCTGCTTGCCCTACTGTCTCTGTGAAATGAACCCAGGACCAAATGGAGCATAGCCAAAAGAAGATTACATTCCAGAAGATTACATATTCAGAAGATTACATTTTATGGGGGCCGTCTCAGACTTCACAGCAGATCTCCAGTTGGGTAAGTAATAATTTTGTTTGATACATTAAAGTGGATTTCAGACAGGGTGCGACACGAAAATCAAAAGCCCTTGTGACCATGTACAATTGACAATTTTGGTTACAGGCTGGATTTAGTGAAAAGTTCCAGTGATACCTTTGTTTTGTGGGTTAGCCAAGGTGAGATTTTTATTGTCAAAAGGCTCTGTAATAATCCTGAATTTTAATATTACCTACACCTAGGGACATTACATAGAGTGGCTTGCAATTTTCTTATTTGTAGGTAGAGGCTTGTTACGGTTTGTTACAAGGCACAGATTTTTCTCTAGTATTTGAGCTGCTAAGAAAAGACAGAGAGATAGTCCAGCTTTAGGTTGGAAGTGGTACACAGGTAAACAGTCCCTCATTGAATACAATATACATCTTTCCTGGTAACACTATTACCTCCTGTCTTGCCTTTTATTTCTCAGTCTCCTGTCAGGTATAACTGACAATTCTGTTAATCTCCTAACATCCTTCTTACTGTAATTTCATCCTGAA
The DNA here is from genome assembly GCA_033557465.1 of Ichthyophis bannanicus. Lineage (NCBI taxonomy): Eukaryota > Metazoa > Chordata > Amphibia > Gymnophiona > Ichthyophiidae > Ichthyophis > Ichthyophis bannanicus. The sequence goes on from CM066031.1 coordinate 1,045,135,685, forward strand.
CTTCCATCCTGTTAAAAGGTGGTAACCACTTTTTATTCAGGTATAATTTTAAGGCATGGTCTTTATGCCAGTACTCTTTACTGAACACCCATAACATTTATGCCATTCCAACTATAATTCTAAGTCTCACTTCTTCATAAAAGTGAACATTCCTCCTTCCAAGGTTGCACATTTGAGATAGTCCAACTACAGCCTTTCTGCAGTCTCAAATATGGAAGCCTTTGATTTTAAAGAACTGAAACAAATAGTACTGACATACTGTAAGAGGAAAGGTGGTCCCTTTGAAGGTGAATTCCCTGAGTCATCATGGTATAATATTCAAAGACAAATGTTAAACCATTATCAAGAATTAAAAAAGAAAACAAATAAAAGAAAATGCCTTCTTATCCAAGGCATGTGCAGGGAGCTCATTAGCATGAAACAGGACAATACTGAACTGACTTCTCATTGTACCCAATTGACCAAAGACCTTGAGGAGGCACAAAGTTGCATTGCCATACAAAGGACTCAGGTGATTTATAACTGTTAGTGAGCAATTAGAAGCACTTAAACTTGAATTGAGGCACGTTAAGGATCAATTGGCCTCTGAAAGACAAAAGAAATATATGCCATGGCCAACACCCATTTTTCCCTCAGCCCCCTATGCCTATGACACACCCTATAAGCCATGCATCCAAGCTATTGAGAAACAAAAGAATACAGAAGTATGCATAGCTGGACTTAGGAATGGAAAAAATAAAGATGAATCACAGGAAGAAAATCCTAATAGTTTATCTCAGCCAGAACAGAGCAATAACCAGGACCTGTGTCAGGAGGATAATTCAGATGACTCAGACATGGCACCCAGTACTGAACTCAGAGCACCAGTTAAAGTGATGCTGCAGGACAATTTAAAAGATAGAGACATGGAAAGAATATTTGAGAAAATTGGCCCTATTCCTTTTAATGTAAATGATTGGTGCAAATGGGCCACTGATATTCTGATTCACTGGGATCTAGGGAAATACAGAAGAAAACAATCAGACTTTGATAGACTTATGCATCTGGCTCTGGGGCCACACTATTATAAAGTTGGCTCTCTCACTCACCCATGCCAGTTGGTTAAAAGGGGCATTGAGAAACTATTTCACTGTTCCCCAATGCAAGTATTTAAAATTATTTCACCTCTACCAAATGATACACTGGATTTTAAAAGAAGTTCTTAATGAGCAGGAATCCTGGCCGATTGCAGAAGGTTAAATCCCTTGCTAAGGAACCCACCCAGGAGCACCCTGGAGGTATACACCCGCAGGACTATGCCATCTTTATGCAATCTAAACTATGCAAGACTGACAAAATGGAGATACCAAACCCCCCCAACGTTCAAGAATTCTCAGCATCTCTAACTACCTTTGTTATACCTTCAAAGAGAATTATAGAAGACACCATCTCAACTCTAAATACCTCCACTGCATACTCGGACCCCTGTCCAGCATTCTGGATAAGGGATTTGCGATGTGACCTCGCCCCGATCTTAGCTAATATGATAGGCCTATCCTTTAACACTGGGTCTTTCCCCTCTACTCTCAAACACCCAATTATAACCAATACCTAATAATTTCATTTGTACATGTATATAATTTACCTTACTCAACGTATCGCAGATACTCAACGTATCGCAGATGTATATAGTTTACCCTGTTTTCCAAGTTACTTGTTCCTGTTCAATGTAATGACCTGACTTTTGTATATTGTCGGATACTGTTTGTTCTACGTAAACCGCGCTGATCGCAAATAGTGCGGTATATAAGAAATGCAAATAAATAAATAAATAAATAAATGGGGAGAGCACGCATAAAACATTTTTATTAGAATTGCTATCCCCTGAGATTACAAAACACCTTCTGTTATTTTCTGAAGACCCTAAAGCAACCCCTTTTGATACTTTAATGCTCAGAATTGGGTCTGTTTGGAAGACCCAGCCCTCGAAGGTCATAACAGTATCAGAAGCATGGAAGTGGCAAGCTGAGGGATCCTACAAATACACAAAAAACACAGACAAAGGATACCAAGGACAGACACCTTGGAGAGGACTAAGCAGAGGTACTTTTAGAAACTCCTCAGGTTACATTCCCTTTCAGGAGCTCAAAGCACAGAGAGATGGATTAGAAAAGGAGAAAATTAAATGGGAACAGGACAAATACATACTGCAAGTAGAAATAGATAAATTAAAACAGGACATACAAGCAGCTCAGGACAAACACAAGGCTAGTGCATAGGGATGTCCTGACCTCCTGGGTTCAGATATCAAAATGTCTCAAGCCTTCATAGCCCAGCCTGCCTCCGTTCTCTCAGCAGAGGACTCAATTCCAGAGCCTCTGGATGATGAAATAGATACAGGCCCAGAATACAGTTTAAGGCTTTTAACATCCTTGATACTGGACTCCTGTGGACGCCCCAATGTAATCAGTAGAGTAGGGGGTCAGGATAAACTAGCTTTGATTGACACAGGGGCTGGAATTAGTTTTACAAACAGAGCTTCTCCCACTGCAGATCAGAAAAATATGGAAATTTATGAAATTCAAGGAATTAATGACACAGCTTCCAAATGTGTGGCTATCCCAGTTAAATGGGGTATCCCTGTGCACAGTGAACAAAACAAGGAAATGTTGGAAACCACTGCCTCCACTATAGTGAACACACCAAAATAAATAATTGGAATTGACGTTCTCAACCAGTTAAATTTGGTGGTGGATATGGCTAATCTTAAATTGTGGCAGTATTCAGGAACATCAAGTGCTTCTAAAACTTTAGTGCATGAAGTCATTCCCATGCAGTTAGCAACTCAGTGCACCAAGACAGCTCAGCAGTATGATCTGTGTGTAATTCCCTCAGAGGTGGCTGATATTCCAGTCTGGGCTCAAGACAAGTTAGATTGTGGGAAAATGCACACAGAAATACTGTTGGAAGGCGAGGATCCTACACCACAGAAACAATATATTGATGGTAGTAGCCAATGTGAAGCAGGCAGGCGACTAGCAGGTTTTGCAATTGTACAACTGGACCCAAATAACCAAGTGGTACTGCAGAGACAGTATTCCTGTGGGTCAGCGTCAGCACAGTACTGTGAGCTGGCTGCTTTTGTGGCTTGTATGCAACAATATCAGGATTCACACCCAGAGATACAAATCATTTTAGATTCTGATTATGTCTTTAAGAGTGCCATTGCCCTGTTACCCTGGTGGCTGGCAAATAAATTTAAATCTACGGATGGGTCCACAGTGAAAAATTCATCACTGTGGACTATGGCACAAGAACTGAGTGAGAAGTTTCAGAGAGTACATTTAGTTAAAGTAAAGGCACATAGGAAGAAAGGCCCTTTAGTGAAAGGAAACACATTAGCAGACTCACTAGCCAAGGAAGCATGCCATGTAGGCCTCATATGGCCCTGGTATGAGCAGACACGCATGGTTGCTATTGCTACACATTCCACAGATTATGATCAGATAATACCACCAGATTACTTCGTAGCACTGCAGACAAAGGACCCTGAGCTTTCCAATTTGAGGAAGCTTGTGCAGGACGCCCCAGATAACCTATATCAGCACACACCCTTTCTCACACTCGCTATAGAGAAAGACATTCTATGTGCAAAAAGAGAGGAAGGCTTGGTTATAGCTATCCCTAGAGCTCGAGGTAAAGAATGGATGCATTGGGTTCATGGTGCAGGTCCTATGGGACACCCTAAAGCAGAAGAAATGCAGACTATCCTTAATAGGTTGGTATGGTGGCCAGAAATGAAACATGATATACAGGATCATATTTCCTCCTGTGTAATCTGTGCTTCATTTGGGAGGCAACCTAAAAAGAGAAGGGGACAGTTAATGAGAGCACCTCCTCATGGCCCATTTGAGAGATTGCAAATAGATCGTGTGGGCCCTCTTCCGTTAACAGCTAGGAAAAATAGATTTTTGCTCACTGTTGTTGATTCCTTTTCTCATTGGGTAGAAGCATTCCCTGTCCCAGTTCAAACTGCTCGAACCACTGCAGAAATCCTAACTATGCAATTTTTTACACGCTGGGGCATTCCCAAGACTATTGATTCTGATAATGGTCCTGGATTTGTTTCTCAGCTCATCAAGGAATTGTTTGATTTTCTAGGCATAGAGCAACAACTCCACATTCCGTACCATCCACAGGCAGCAGGGCAGGTAGAAAGAATGAATCAAACAATTAAGGCCCACCTCAGCCCTATGCTTAATCTGACCGGGAAAAATTGGGATCTGGTGCTCCCTTTAGTCCTTATTCGTACCAGAGCTAATGTCTGCAAAACCACAGGTTTTGCACCCTATGAAGCCTTAATGGGAAGGCCAATGCAACGGTGGGAAAATATGCTGAGTCCTTTTCTTCCAGAGGACCAGACCGTAATTCTCACCAATGAGTGGATGAAATCCATGCAAGAACATCTAAAAGAAATTCAGACCACTGTGCTAGCTAACACAGAAAAAGCTAGAGATTATTTACAGGAGGCACATGCAAAAGGTTCTGATTTAAGGCCTCTCAAGGTTGGGAGTAAAGTGATGATTCTGAGACCTAGACCAAACCTCCCCTTTGGAACTGCAAAGTGGGAAGGACCGTACTTAGTTACTGATACCTTAGGCCCAAGCCTATACCAAATCCTAATGCCCGACAACCAGCAGTATTGGAAACACATCACCCAGTTGAAACCATATGGTTAATACGTGTTTTATCAGTCTTTGGAGTATGTTTACTAAACTGCGCTCAAGTGCGCGGCACACAATAGCGTGCGCTAAGGTACCTTAGTGCACGCTAATGATGCGTTTTTGTGCCCCGCACACGTGCGCGCTGCACTAAAGTGCCTGCTCATGTGCGCGGCACGCTGATGTGCAATAGAGGCGTGGAAAGGCTCTCGGAGGGCGGAGGAAGGCTCCCCAGGGGCGGAGAGACGGGGTCAGTGGGTGAAGAGTGGGAGGGGAGAGGCTCCCCGCACACGAGCGGGGCTGAAATTCAAGCAAAAAAATACCGCGAGTGAAAACCTCGCGGTAGAGCCGATTTAAAGGGAAGAGAAACCATTTCTGTCAGCAATGTACAGCAAAACCAGGGAAACCTATAAAACGTGAGCAGTGTGATACATGTGCACGGAACAAAAGGGCAAATAAACATTAAAAATGACCCCAACAAAATATAAAAAAATCATAAGCAAGCTGGGCAATAGTGATAGTAATGGGAAACATCAAAAAACACTCCCAAGAAAGCCCAAAAAAATAAATATGAATTTTAGAAGGGTCTACTCTCCATCCCCATAAAAGGTGAATGATCCCACAGTGAAATAGCACTGATCAGGGTTACGTCCTCCATTGGACAGGTTTCCTATGGCATGCCCATGTTCCACAGCAGCAGGGCGGGCATGTCGGAATGGGCAACTGGACAGATGCTGGGAAAGGGGATACAGAGGACTGCAGGCGGCACATGCTGTGGTGCAGCTGCGGCACAGTGCGGACTAGGCAGATGCCTAGGTGGCACCTAGGAATGCTGAAACTGTACAGTAGCCAGACAGCAACTGATGAGGGCTCAACATGGGCATGAGCGTGTCTATCACAGTGTCACAGGGGATAGTACCCAGCAGGTAACTCCAAGGGCACAGAACAGTGGCAGGCGGTAATTGGGGGACGTGCGGACAGATATGCAGGCACCCCTACCCCAGAACCCGCACCATAGGCAGCCGCCTACCCGCACACAGGATGGCCTGAGACTGCGTACCACCAGAACCACCATCAGAAGGGCATGTCAGCATGGTGGCACAGGGGTACTGGAGGTGGAGGGGGGCAGTGGCAGCTACCCAGAGCAGACCATGGCCTAGCCCTGTGTAGGTGGGTGCAATGCACTGCAACAGACAGGCCCTGCCGGACAAACAGTCATGGTATCATCAGGGAATGCACTGTCTTTGTGGCAACACAGTGGTGCAGTGCACACAACCAGTGTGTTTGAAAACAGAAGGTCACAGGTTCAAGCCCCAGCTGGGGCTCCTGCCAATCCAGTCCCCATATTTTACCCACAACTATATCGTGATAGTAAAGACGAACCTTTATTGCAGAGAACATAAGCATGGCTCAAACACCTCTATTTTACCCTACAGAGCACAGACACCAGAAACGTGCACATTACCTAGAGCAGATTCCCCCAGATGTAGTCCTGGAGGGCCACAAATCCTTCAGGGTTTATGCTGTCTCCAATCTAAGGATGGAGCGGTACTGGTGGTGGAGGTGGCAGCAGCTGGTGGCAACAGCAGACCATGGCCTAGCCCTGTCCAGGTGGGTGCCGTGCACTGCAACAAACAGGCCCTGTCGGATGTACAGTCATGGACTCCCCAGGGAATGCAGCATATCTGTGGCAACATGGTGATACAGTGCACACAGACAGTTTGTGCAAGAACAGAAGGTCACAGGTTCAAAGCCCAGCTGGGGCTACTGCCAATCCAGTCCACATATTTTTTCCCACAACTAAACCGTGATAGTAAGGACAAACCTTTATTGCAGAGAATATACGCATGGTTAATACGCCTATATTTTACCCCACCGAGCACAGACACCATAAACAGCCGCATTACCTAGAGCAGAGTCTCCCAAACGCAGTCCTGGAGGGCCAAACACCATTCAGGTTCCATGCTGCCTCTAATAAAGATGCCTGTGCTGCATATCTATGCACCACCCCCATGGTATGCAGATGTATCTCATGCATATTCATGAGGGACAGCATGAAAACCCGAACAGTGTTTGGCACACCAGGACTGGAGTTGGGAACCTCTGCCGTAAAGCAGCAGCCAACAGGGGCAGACACACCCACACCCACACCCACACCCACACCCACACCCACAGGTCCCATTGGCCAATGCCTCCTGGAGAGGCAGGACATTGGGCCCTGCGTGCATCTCCCAATACTAGCACTTGCATACCTTAGCAATGCCACCCTACACCTGGGTATACGGTACACAGCTATCAAACGTTTGCTATGATTACTGGCAGATAGCAATTCCTACATTAAGCACAGTTTGCTCATTGATCTCCATCATAGCAACCTTTCTGATGTCTGTGGTGTGTGCTTCAGGTATGGTCTCTGACAGTGTTTACCACCCTGGGGAGTGACCCCCAACAGAATTGCATACCATATCCATGCCTGTACTGTGCCCAGGACTGATGTGGTGGCCAGGGCTGCTAAACTCCTCTATAGTAGCACAATGCTGGCATAGGTGTGGGTATGTCTGTCTATCTATCCAGTGTGTGGTGGCTGCAAACACCCTCCACAGCCCACACTGCCAGCACTGTTGCCAGTATTGGCCTGCCAATGTGCATAATGACGAGCAAGGTACCATGGGTATAGCCCGGACAGGGTGGCCTGGCCAGGATGCATCTGCACAGGGCATAGGGCACTGGCTGGGACATTATAGTGCCCGGCCACCACCTACACAGACAGGGTGGCCTCAGCATGTCCTGCTGGGAGATCACTCTCACCCTGACTGTGCAGTGACCACAGCATGGCTAGGCACCCCCATAGTGCTATATAGTGTTTCTTTCATGTGATATTTATGGGTTTCCTTTTGGGGCCCAGTCACTGACTTATTTGCTTGTTGTGTATGCTGACATCCCAGTTTTGGGTGCATGCATTTCCACCAGGAACATGCCCTATGGACTAGCTAGCAGACTGTTTGCAGCTGGTATGTGTCTTGATGGAGCGCCATGCAGGGTGCAGCGGCTGAAGGCTTGCTGCATGAGAATATCAGATAGTGGTGGGGTGCAGCTTAGCATATCCAGGCTTAATGTCTGTCTGCTATTGTGTTATGGATGTGTACAGAGCTGCATTGACTGCCCTGTAGGGTGTCTGTTCCCCAGCAGGACTGGGGTTGATGGTCCCCTCTACTGCCACCATTGCAGGGAGGTAGAATGTGGATCTGTTGATGGGAGAACCTGTTTGCCACCCTCAGCCCTGGAGGAGGAGGGTGGTGGTGGTGGTGGTGGTATATAATTCTCCTAGGGGTCCATAGGGGCTACACCTGACTGAGACAGACAGACAGATATATGCAAGGTGTTTCTGCAGAAACTAACTACCTCACACATTAGCACTGCTGGGGACCTGCAGCATGGCCTATTTCTGCCATGGAAGGTGCTGTGGACCTGTTGATGGGCGCCCCACCGCACACTCAGGGTGAGCACAGTACCTGCACAATGTGACAGTGTGTAGCTACTCTGTGCCAGTAACACACACGGTCAGTACCCCCTACCAGGCCGAGGTGCTGTGGGGGTGCACATGGTCAGTTCCCCCTACCAGGCCGAGGTGCTGTGGGGGTGCATACCTCATCTTGTGTTTATCTGTGGACAGCTGATTTGAATGTGCAGTGCATCATGGGTATGGGTGTGCTAACCCTATCCTGGTGACCACAGCAGACTGTCTGTGTGGTGACGTGCACTCCCTCTTCAGCCAGCCAGGGGCTTGCTATCAGCTATAGAGCTGTAACCCAATGGTTACTTCACTGCCTGTGGAGCCAGAGGTCGTTGGTTCAAACCCACAGTGGGGTTATTTGATAGGGCTGCCCAAGGCATTATCTCTTTTTCATGTACATTATTGCTGCCAGCAAAAACACTCTCAGCGTACTGTACCCATAAGGTGCCTCTGAGGGCGGTTTATAGGGCGCCCTATAGGGCACCTTATGGTTACCGTCCATATGAGGTGCACTATACGTAATCCTGTGGAGCGACTTATAGGGTGCCCTATAGGGGACATTTTAGGGTCCCATGGCAGACAGTGCACTTTATAATGTGCCCTATGGAGTGCCTTATAGGGTGCCTTATGCGGCACCTTCAATTATGGCACTTGAGGGCGTGTTTGCTGGCAGCAATTAATAAAATACAAATAAAGTGCTGCAGGAAACAATACATACATTGCAAAGCTGATGCCTCAGCTAGCCTTACGTATTAGGCACACTGGGGAGCAAACTCATGACCCCTGTATCAGCAGTCAGTGCCTTAGCCATTGTGCTACACTGCTGTTCCTCCTTGCATGTCAGCGCACCTACTTCAGATTTCCATGCGTTTAAATGCACAGTGCTGCCATCAAACACAGTGCTATGACCTTGCTGTGCCTCATAGGGCATCCTATATGGCGCCCTATAGGCCACCCTTTCAGCAACATTGTAGGGTGCCGTGGCGGACAGTGCACTTTAAAATGTGCCCTCTGGGGTACCCTATGAGGCACCTTATGCGGCACCTTATGTTACAATACTTTGAGGGTGTGTTTGCTGGCAGCACTATTTAAAATAAAAATAAAATGCCCCCTACAGCAATATTACCTATAACAGATAATGCCTCAGCCAGCCTTCTTCATTAGGCACAGTGGGGGATTGAACCCATGACTCCTGCATCATTGGTCAGTGTCTTAACCATTGTGCTACACTGCTGCTCCTCTTTGCATGTCAGCGCACCTACTTATGATTTTCATTCCTTAAACTGCACAGTGCTGCCATCAAAAACAGTGCTGTGACCTTGCGGTACCTCATACGGCACCCTATAAAGCGCCCTATAAGCAACATTCTTGGGTGCCTTGGCGGACAATACACTTTAAAATGTGCCTTATGGGGCGCCTTATGTTAACACGCTTTGAGAGTGCGTTTGCTAGTAGAGATAATTAAAATAAAAATAAAATGCCTCCTAAAGCAATCTTCCTCATAATAGGTAATGCCTCAGCCAGCCTTCTTCATTGGGCACAGTGGGGGATTGAACCCATGATCCCTGTACCATTGGTCAGTGCCTTAACCATTGTACTGTGGCTCTGTTCTTGTGTGTGCACATCAGCGCGCCACTTATGCTTCCCGTGCAACTTTCTCATGCGCTAATGTGCGGGGCGCACATGAGCGCAGCGCACATTAGCACATGATTAATCCCGGTTTTGCTTTTTTCTGACTGAAACGCCCACTCCTTATATGGCATCCGCACACTAGCGCGGCGCGCACCCTAACAGGGTTTTAGTAAACATACCCCTTTGTTTTCAGATACCACCTGAAGACAGCACGGACAGCTGCTTTCTGAAGACAGCACGGACAACTGTTTTCTAAACAAAAGTCACTTGAGGATGGTAACTATTTACTTCTGCTGTATAGTTGATGTGTCCTATATAATGGACATGTGTCTAATAGTTATGTAAATAAGTAGTAAACATTATTTCTGTTGTTACATAGTATAAGTGGGGAGCACTAGTTTACTCCCTAGTAGAGTGAAACAAGTTAGCTTTTATTATGTCTCGGTTTCCTGTTCTTGTATCTGATCTCTTCTATCCCAGTCTCATTACAGGAACTATCATCCAAATATGCACGATTGGCTGGGCTAACTCCACAGGTGGGGCATATCGCTATCAAGAAATACCCCCACCTTTCCTGGAAGGAAAGGATCTGGTCATCCTGAGTTTCTGTTCCATACAGGACAAGCCAGTGTTCTATTCATTAAACATCACTCAAGTACAGTGGGCGCCACCAGTTTCCACTTCTCTAGAAAGGACACAAGAATGGAGGGCACCTCCAGAACATTACTTTCTAGGTCCTCCTGCCTAGATTTTGTACAATATTTCCTGTCAGGACAAAGAATGTTTCTTTGTCAGTTGCTCCCAGAATGCATGACACCCGCCTTCCTAAGAACACTTTGTTGTACAGTTCAAACAATACCTGGTGCAGTCATACGCCACTGGTCTCCATCACCTTTAACAGGACAACTTATTCCACATCGCTGGTTACCAATGACTCTATGGATATTCCAGACTTTATCTCATATGCTGTGCATCCATTACCACTTGGCAGGGGAGAAGAGACACTACATAAACTGCTCAACTTTACAGAACTCCATGCCTATATTGATCACCTTAAAACAACATCCACTGAAGTGAATCACACCATCACTTATGAGAATGGACACACTTGCTACAAGATGCTCATGCGTCTGCGTGGGAATTGTTATTTGGTTACTCACCTAATGCTGATCATGTCTGTAATGTTTTTAGTCACCCTATTATTTTAACTGCTGTACAAATATTGCTATGCATATCATAATTTTCCTGTGTTGTAAAATGAAACACATGCAGCGCATGTCCTACAAAAACACCAACAACATTTTAAGGTAGTTACACTGAATTTCTCCAGCATCTACCCCTACATCCAGGCTAATTTGGCCTGCTAATTTGGCATTTCCTACTACATTGAATACCAGAGTCAGCTGCAGTCTAGTATTGCTTCCTATCCTCACTCATAGCATCCTGGTACCTTTCAGCTTTAACCTCCTCAAAAATTCCTGCACTGTTCACTCTCTCTAAGACGGGCACGGAGGTAACATATTGGGTTCCCCCCCCCCCCCTGCAGTAGTGGCTGCCGTACCTAAGACATGAGGTTTGGACTCATAAGAGGACTTGTTTATCTCTAGAACACTAGAGACAGTACTGTGCAGGACAGGGGACCTGCTAGACATAGCAAGGTATTTAATACAGGAGGTATTAGACAAGCTGCCTACTATCATGTAATGGCAGCTGGGACAGGTACCACAGGTTTGCTTCCACCATTTCCAGGCACAAATAATAAAAAAAAAAAAAAGGTGTGGGAGATGTCGCCATACACCAGCAGGACATTATGCCTAGCATAGGTGTCATGGCTGTTCCCAGACCTTGGATTTCAAGCAGCTTTGTTACTCTGGTGATATCAGTCTCCAAACATAATGAGGGTAGTTTACAAGATGAGATTAACTCTGACCCCCTGGTGATGTCAGTCTCCGGGCCTGATGAGATTGGTCTGCAGCCCCTCCTTGCTAAATCAAGAATAGCAGACCTCAAAGGGAGGTGACTGGAAACAATAGCAGACCTCAAAGGGAGGTGCTAGAGAAAATTCACTATAAAGGACAGAAATACTTCCTCTTTCTCTCTCTTTTCCTATTTTCATCGGACACACCTTGCCATGAGGCTCTGACACCCACTTCTCTCCCCTCCCCCTTGTTCTCTCTTTCTCTCCCTATTCTTCTTACTATGAGGCGCTGACCCACATTTTCTTACCTCTCTCTCTCTCACACACATACAGATTCATTGAAGTAAACTGAAGCAGCTTTCTAACAACCTCCTACCTCTGTTCTGTAACTTTGTAATAAGCCTATTTCTATATAAAACCCTTTTTCCAAGCCACACCTGTTTGGTTATCTTATTTGTGCTGCTTACCCTACTGTCTCTGTGAAATGAACCGAGGACCAAACGGAGAGTAGACCAGAAGATTACATATTCAGAAGACTACAGACATAATTAAGAATCTTAATATGTACACCTTAGAGTAAAGACAGAATAGAGGTGATATGACTGAGACTTTTAAATACCTCAGTCATACCATAAATGCACAGGAGGCAAGCCTCTTTCAATTGAAAGCAAGTTCTTTTGAGAGGGGACATTGGATGAGGGTGAAAGGGGATAGATTCAGGAGTGATATGAGGAAATATTTCTTTATGGAAAGAGTGGTGGATCCATGGAATAGTCTCCCAATGGAGATGGTAGAAATGAGGACAGTATCTGAATTTAAAAAACCATGGGACAGACACAGAGGATCTTGAAAGGTAGCTTGATTGTACCAGGCTGGATACACAGTCAAGCCCTGTGTATAACATTATATTACTATAAGCCCTAAGAAAGAGTTAATATCATTTGTAGCTCCTTACTTAAAAGACTCTGTAGAAGTAACTGGGTGAAAGGTTCCAGATAACATAAACATTAGTCTTGTTATTAGAAAGATAAGTAAAAGGCAAGTTGTTTACCCAGCCTCTCAGTCTCTCAGTCTCTGGTCAGAGATATCAAACTGTCAGTGTTAGAATTAATTAGAATTAAGACCTACATAGTCATGTCTGAAAATATATGTATGTCTTTTCATGATTGTCTATGACGTGCATGCCTATAGAAAAGTATGTTATGAATATACGTGACACTAGACGTAGAATAGAATATGTATATTATGAATATACGTGATGCGAGACGTAGAATAATAAAGTGAAATTATGCTGTGTAATGGAATATTTACCTATAAATATTATGGCCAAAAGCTAAGATAGCAGAGTAAACATAGGCAGAGGCCTAGCTTGCTTTTCCAAAGCTTTGGTTGATTTTTATAATACAAGTGTGTTGTGTATTATTTACAGATTTGTGTATTATTCAAAGAATTGTGATCAATTAACCTTCTCCTTGCTTTGTGTGTGGATTTCTGTTACCCAAGAGCCCTGCCTGTTGTAGGTGAGGGGGGGGGGGGTGCAGAGTACACGTTCAGTTAGTGACGTGACTCGGATAGATCTCTGCATTCAAGGCAAGGGCAGAAGGTGCCTGAAGATTTGTGAGTATTACCAGTGATGGGTAATCTGTTAAGTAGACAGGCTCCGTCTCAAATGCGTAAGTGGCATGACAGAGCTAGGGCTTTAGTGTTTAAGAAAGGTAGCCCTTCTTATTGTATGCTTCTATTGTATGTATGAGAAGCATGGTGATGCAGCCATCGATTCCGTAGCACATAGGGATTCAGTGACAAAAGGTAATGTGAAATTGCAGTTTCCTTGGGAGGGAACTTTCTCTGTAGATAAGGTACATTGCCTGAGATACGAGTTAGCGGTTAAAGGTAAACCATGCAAATGTGCTTACATGGTGGGAACGGATGGTACATGATGATAAACATAGTAATGTTTACGTTTTGAAACAAAAGTTGTTTGTGTTAGGAAATGTAACTAATGACCAGCTGAGTGAGTGAGGATCACTCGTGTAGCAGAACTAAGAGAAAAAGAAAATACTTAAAGAGCAACAGAAATTAGGGGGAGTAGTATTGTGTATTTTGGGTATTTGGAATGTCTCCCAGCTCAAGGAATTGAGAGCACGTTTGAATCAGGAAACGTAAAGTGTTGTACTTGTAATAAGAATCTTAAAAGTAGCAATAGGTGATAGTGTTTCTGTTGTGAAAGAATTGAAAGTTCCTAGTGACATTGTTGATAAGATTGAAAGAGCTTTAGACAGACATTGTGAAACTTACAAAGAGGAGTGTGATCAATTATATTATGTTAAACTGCAGCAGCTGTGGGAAATGATCTTGTGACTATTTAAAGAAGTATTTGATTTGGCTAAAACCTTTCCTAACTACGGGGGATAACCCTGGTAAATTTGTGTCTTTATGGTCTCAAATAATTAACAGTTATACTCCCACTTGGGTAGCTCTAGATAATTTGCTCAGAACTGTGTTTTTAATCCAGCTGATTTTCATAGGGTCACTCATCCAGTTCGTGACAGACCCTGTGATAGATTTCCAAGAGAAGACTCAAAGAGATAATTTTGTTTATGTGTAGAGAAAAATTGTTAGAATCCCTTAAAGTAGTATGCAAACCTGTAAAGGATTGGTCGAGATTAACATCTCTAAGGCAGGATGGAGTGAAAAGGTTACAGATTTTCACACTGGGTGTATGCTAGTTTTTAAAGACTATTCTGGTGAAGCAGAAGACACACCTTAAGGATTCACTAATATTTTTGTAAATGGTTCTGAGAATAAAAGAAATTTTAGAAACTTCAATAATAGATTGGCCAGCTAGAACAGCTGATGCAATTCTGAAAGGAGCTTGATACAGTGAGTTGAAATTTCTCAAGAAACAGCAAAAGAAACAAATCAGAATAGATGTGAAAAAGAATAAATTGTTCAACTTGCAGATTGCTTCTATGCAACCACCCATGGGCAGGGGGAGAGGTAGGAACAGAGCCAGAGGAGGTCATGGGAATCCTCAGCGAGGGCATGGACAGTCCAGAGAAATGCGTATTTGTTATACTTGTGGTGAGATTGGGCATTTGCAGCGAGACTGTCCCCGGAATCGGAATCTTGATGGTCAGAGAGCTGATTTCCCTCCTCCCCCTCCGGTAAACAGCTGAATTCACTCTATCCTGGTTGAGTGGGAAGTTATATTTCCAGCTGTATTCCCTCTCTGAAGTGCCGTCTCCTGTGGATGCCAGTACCATTCATCCTGCTCTTGGAGAACTTCCTTCTACTTTGTGGGCAGTGCCGGGATCTAATGTCGGATGTCTTTCTATCCCGCCTGTGAAAATCACCGTGAAATCTGGAGTTCAGCTTCCTGGACGCAAGCAGTATCCACTGCCAGCAGCTGCCATTGAAGGAATTCGTCCTGTGATTGAAGATCTTCAGAAACAAGGTGTCATTTATTCTACAACTTCATCATGTAAGACTCCAATTCTTCCTGTACTAAAGGCTGATGGTAAGACTCATAGGGGTATGTTTACTAAACTGCGTTAGTGCAAATCACGTTAGGAGCCGCGTTAGTGAAAGGAAAGCCAAAAAAGGACATGGGCGGGACATCCTAACCACTAACGCGCATTCCAAAAACTAACAAGCGTTACAGGGCGCCGTGGCGCGTTACTGCGCGTTAATCATATGAAGGCGTACAGACACAAAGCACTGAAACAGCTGTAGCACAATGGTTAGTGTACTGACTGCTGTTACAGGCAGCATGGGTTCGAGTCCCCAGTGTGCCTAACACAGAAGTCTGGCCCAGGCATCACCCTGTACATTACATAGGGAATGAGGAGGCATGTTTTTCTTTACGTTGAGTAGTGGTGCCAGAAACACACCCTCGCAGTGTGCCTAGCCACGTGCGTGGCTGCGTGCGTGGCTGTGTGCGTTGGTACGTGTGTTGGTACGTGCGTAGCTACGTGCATTGGTGCATGCGTACAATCGTGCGTGGGTACGTGTGTTTTTACCAGCGTGGGCACCTAATATTACAGACTCTTTAGGGTGTCCTGCACCTATGCATTATGCTAACAGATGTACGTGTGATGGCCTATGGTGTATCTGAGCCTGTGAGCAGGTGCTGGATTTACCCAGGGTTGGATTGTGCCAGTCACACCCATGATGCACTGCACATGCAAATCAGCCGTCCACAGATACACACCATGGGGAATGTACCCCCACAGCACCTCAGCCTGGTAGGGGGGAAGTGATCAGGTGCACCCCCACAGTACCTCGGCCTGGTAGGGGGTACTGACCATGTGTTGTACTGGCACAGAGTAGCTACACACTGTGCGGGTACTGTGCTCACCCTGAGGGTGCAGTGAGGCGCCCAGCACTAGGTCCACAGCACCGTCCATGGCTGAAAGAGGCCATGGCGCAGGTCCAAAGCAGTGTTAATGTGTTGGATAGGTAGTTTCTGCAGGAACACCTTGGACATCTCTGTCTGTTTCAGTCAGGTGTAGCCCCCATGCACCACCACCACTCCCCTCCCCCAGGGCTGAGGGTGACAAACAGGGTCTCCTATCAAAAGATCCACAGTCTACCTCCCTGCAAAGGTGGCAGTAGAGGGGAACATCAACCCCAGTCCTGCTGAGGAACAGACACCCCACAGGGCAGTCAATGCAGCTCTGTACACATCCATAACACAATAGCAGACAGACATTAAGCCTGGATATGGTATGCTGCACCCCACCACTATCTGATATTCCCCTGGTGCAAGCCATCAGCCACTGCACCCTGCAAGCCACTCCATCACAACACATACCAGCTGCAAACAGTCTGCTAGTGCCCAGTGGAGATGCCTGCACCAGGAACTGGGATGTCAGCATACACAGCAAGCAGATACATCAGTGACTGGGCCCCAAAAGGAAACCCATATCTATCACATGAGAGAAATACTAGATAGCACTATGGGAGTGCCTAGCCATGCTGTGGTCACTGCACAGTCAGGGTGAGAGTGATCTCTCAGCAGGATATACTGAGGTCACTCTGTCTGTGTAGGTGGTGGCCGGGCACTACAATGTGCCTGTCACTGCCCTATGCCCTGTGCAGATGCATCCTGGCCAGGCCACCCTGTCCGGGCTATACCCATGGTACCTTGCTCCTCATTATGCACATTGGCAGCCCAATACTGGCAACATTGCTGGCAGTGTGGGCTGTGGAAGGTGTTTGCAGCCACCACACACTGGATAGACAGACAGCCACCCCCACACCTATGCCAGCATTGTGCTACTATAGAGGTGGTCAGCAGCCATACCCACCACACCAGTCCTGGGCATAGTACAGGCATGGATATGGTACACAAGACTGTTGGGGGGTCACTCCCCAGGGTGGTAAACACTGTCAGAGACCAGACCTGCAGCACACACCGCAGACATCAGAATGATTGTTATGGTGGAGCTTAATGAGCAAAATGTGCTTAACGTAGGAATTGATATCTGCCAGTTATCATAGGAAACGTTTGATAGCTGTGTACCATATACCCAGGTGTAGGGTGGCATTGCTAAGGTATGCAACTGCTAGTATTGGGAGATACAAGCAGGGCCCAATGTCTTGCCTCTCTAGGAGGCATTGGCCAATGGGGCCTGTGGGTGTGTGTGGCCCTGTTGGCTGCTGCTTTACGGCAGAGTTCCCCAACTCCAGTCCTGGTGTTCCAAACACTGTTCGGGTTTTCATGCTGTCCCTCATAAATATGCATGAGCTACATCTGCATACCATGGGGGTGGTGCATAGCTATGCAGCACAGGCATCTTTATTAGAGGCAGCATGGAACCGGAATGGTGTGGGGCCCTCCAGGACTGCATTTGCGGGACTCTGCTTTAGGTAATGTGCCTGTTTCTGGTGTGTAAAATATAGGTGTAGTAACCATGCGTATGTTCTCTGCAATAAAGGAGTGTCTTTACTATCACTGTTTAGTGGTGGGTAAAACTATGGGGACTGGGTTGGCAGGAGCCCCAGCTGGGATTTGAACCTGTGACCCTCTGGTTTTACAGGCGCGGGCTGTGTCCGTTGCACCACACTGTGGCCACAGAAACAGTGCAGTCCCTGGAGATAGGAAAACTGGCCTGACGAGTCAGAAACCCTGCTCTGCACAATTTTAATGTGGGCTCATTTACCTTGTATGGAGACAAAAGTGCAAATAAACCTCAAACAGACCTCGAAAAAAGGGGCAAACACCCATAACCGAGCTGGGCAACAATGATATCATTGGGCAACAATGAAAAACACTCCCAGGAAAGCTCCAATAAAATGAAATGCTTTTTGAAAGGGTCTACGGAGCGTAGACCCTTCCAAACATCATTTATTTTTTTTGGAGCTTTCCTGGGAGTGTTTTTCATTGTTGCCCATTGCTATCACTGTTGCCCAGCAGGATTATACTTTCTACAATATTTCTTGTGGTCATTTTTAATGTTTTATGTGAACTTTTGTTCTGTGCACATGTATCACACTGCTCACGTTTTGTTGGTTTCCCCGGTTTTGCTGTACATTGCTGACGGAAATGGTTTCTCTTCCCTGTAATATGCCTTTAACGGCAGGATTTCATTCGCGTTGGAATTGAGCTCAGAAATTCAGCGCGTTAGTGAGAGGGGAGCCTCTCCCCGCCCACTCTCCGCCCATTGACCCCTTCTCTCCGCCCACTCTCCACCTTCTGCGCTGTTTTAACGCGCCGCGGGGCTTTACGATCGTTACGTGCGGTTAACGCGCGTAGTATGATGTTAACGGTCGTTGGCACGTGATTACGCGCGTTATACTGCACTTACGATCGTTAACATCATACAACGCGCGTTATTCAAGTTTACCGCACTTTAGTAAACATACCCCATAGAGTTGTACAAGACCTGCAAGCAGTAAATAATGTGATTTTGCCAATTTTTCCCTTGGTGCCTAATCCACATGATATCTGGACACAGATACCTTCAGGGACTACCTGGTTTTCTGTTGTAGATTTAAGTTCTGCTTATTTTTTTTTCAGTGAGAATTAGCAAAGAAAGCCAATTTTTGTTTGCTTTCCATTTTGACAATAAGCAGTATACTTTGTGTCAAGGGTACACACCGATAGTCCTGCATATGTTTCACAGGCCCTAAGAACTGCATTATTTGATGTAAGACTCGACCATTCCTCTTTAGTTCAATATGTGGATGATTTGCTTTTATGTTCACCATGTTATGAGTTTGTTTGTCAGATTCTTTGTCTCTATTAGCTCATATTACTAATTTAGGTTTGAAGGTTAATCTGTCTAAACTGCAATTTGTATCCCAAATTGTCAAATTGTATCTCAAATTGTTATTTTCCTGGGTGTTGTCCTAACAACATCTGGTCGTGCAATTACCTCTGCTAGATTGAAACCTATTCTGTCATTGCTTTTTCCAGCGACACCTGTGTTATTGCATAGATTCCTGGATCTATTAATCTTCTGTAAACAATAGCTAGCGAATTTCTCAGATCTTACTGCTCCGCTTTATGCTCCCATTTTGGAAAGAAGGATCTGAAGGCCTCATTGTACCCACATTATCACAGTGGGAGGTTTGTTTTAAATGTAAAAATTGTACTGGGAAATGTACCATGTTATTGTATATGATTATTCTTTACCATTCAAATTGTATGTGGCTATTTCTGATTCCTCTGCTACCTGTGTGCTTTTACAAGCTTTCCCAACTGGTTTCAAGCCGGTAGGCTATTTCTCAAAGTGATTTGATGCAGTGACTTTGGGACTCCCACTATGTCTACGCAGTTTGGTAGCAGTGGCTTTTGCAATTGAAACTTACTGATTTTCTGGTTCTACAGTGCCCTTTTGTTCCATCTAACCAAGACTCAGCCTTTGCCCTCCACACGTTTTATTGACTCTGGAATTAATCATTTCTCCGCTTCATGTTTCAGTCTGTACTACATCAATATGCAACCCTTCAACACTTGTGGAGGAGGATGAGTCTCATGATTGTTTCCAGACTAGATCTGAACTTTCCTCTGTACCTTTGTTTGTGAATTGTTCTGCTTTCAGAGTCGAGATGGGCTATGCAGTCACAACAGTTAATGATGTAGTGGAAACAGCTTCTTTACCATTTGCCAGTGCACAGCTAGCAGAAGTATTTGCAAAGGACAACCATTTTGCAAACCGGGAAGCACAGCGAGCTGTTCTTCAAGCATCGGTGTCACCGACATTGCTCTATTTAACACCGTCTAATATGACTTTGTTTTCCCTTTCATTTCTCTTGCAGTAACTTTAACTTTAACTTTATTCCACACTTGATAGACCGCTTACGTTAAAAAAACATTAAAGCGGTGTACAAATAAAATAAAAGGCAGCACTGCAAACTACGGAAAAAGAACGCCAAAAATAATAGGAAAGAGAGAAAAGAATAGCACAAAACTGTACAAATAATAATAAATAACAATTAAACATGGGCACGAGTTAAAACAATAAGCAGTATTCAAATAACACAAGTTAAAAACAATAAAAATTCAAACAATAATAGGCAATAGAAACAGCCACCAATTGACAATATTCAAACACTAACCAAT
This sequence comes from Ichthyophis bannanicus, assembly GCA_033557465.1. Classification (NCBI taxonomy): domain Eukaryota; kingdom Metazoa; phylum Chordata; class Amphibia; order Gymnophiona; family Ichthyophiidae; genus Ichthyophis; species Ichthyophis bannanicus. Next base: position 1,045,156,021 of record CM066031.1, read on the forward strand.
AATTAACACCAAAATAAAGACAAAGAATGCAGACAGCACAACTAACAAAGACAAACAGGGGGGGGGGGCAAGACCAACTAAGCTAGGACAGGACAATAAACAGGGGCGGTATCAGGGAGGGAAAATCAGGGGGATAAATCAGGGGGGGAGATCAAACACTTTTTGAAACAGATGAGTTTTGAGAGAGGATTTAAACTGTGAGTAGGAGGATTCTAAGCGGAGGGATGAAGGCAGGGCATTCCATAACCAAGGTCCAAGAAAGAAGAAAGCAGCCTGATGGGTCTTCTCAAGATGGGCATGAGATGGAGACGGTAAGACCAGACGGTTAGCGTGAAGGGAGCGAAGCTGACGGTAGGGCATGTGAAGAGAGATTAAATCAGCCAGGTATAAAGGGTTATTGGTATAGAGTGCACGGTGAGTAAGGATCAGAAGTTTGTAATGAAACCTAACACGGAGGGGCAACCAGTGGAGTCGAATGAGAATGGGAGTGATGTGATCAAAGCGGCGGGCGAAGGTGACAATACGGGCGGCAGTATTTTGAATGAGCTGTAAACATTGAAGTTGGTACTTGGGGAGATTGGCCAGAAAGATATTACAATAGTTGAGACGGCTGATAATGAGAGCAAGGGCGAGAGTGACCAGGGACCCAAGGGGAAGAATTGAACGAACAGCCCGAAGACGACGAAGAATGGCGAAAGAGCGCCTTGTAAGGGAAGAAATATGATCATGGAAAGAGAGAGAAGAGTCAAGAATCACCCCGAGGTACAGTAATATCAAGATACTTCTTTACTGGAAAAAGGACAGTCTATTGTTTCCACTTGCCCTGTTCCTGCATCATAAGCTTTACCGCTGTGGCAATGAATTATGTCTTTTTGGTTCTCCGGTATCACCTGAACGTCTGTTATTTTTTTCTTTGGCACAGCTTGTCTGTACTGTTTCCAGTTTGGCACTGTAGGGTCAGCTTAGGGTCAGTTATTAAGATTTCTGCCTTCCGAACTCTTTTTAATTTTGTAGCCTGTTTTGCAGATCTGCCCTGTGCCAGAGGAGGGAAGTGGTAATTGTTTGGTGGTCACTTGTCTTTTCTCTGAATGGGTAGCGGCTTATCCCACTACCAGTATGACTGCTGGGGTTGCCATCAGATTACTGCTCACTCAGTTTATTCCTGTTTGGGGTATACCTTTTGTTCTTTCTTCTTGTCTGGATCCAGCCTTTGTTGCGAGTGTCTGGGAGGGTATTGAAAATTTGGTTTGGTATTAAGAGACAACTGCACACTCCTTATCATCCGCAAAGCTCTGGCCAAGTGGAACGGATGACTAGGACACTCAAAGGTCACTTACGCACTCTGACACAGGATTGAGCTTCAGATTGGACAGAAGCCCTTCCTTTTGCCCTTATGGCAGTGTGTAATTCCCCCAGCCTAACACCATATGAAATAGTTACTGGACGTCCAGCTACTTCTCCACATGACTTGGCAGTTATCCCAGATCCCCAATTGTTGCGCAGCGATATTTTGACTTATTGCTCACGGTTGCACTCAGTCCTGTCTGTTTCCCCTTTATTGCAAGTGAATCCTCAATGAGATGACAGAATCATCATATCCAGAATCATCAGAATCATCAGAATCATTATATCCAGAAGTGAAGTCACCAGATTGGGTCCTGATTAAGAATTTGCATCCAAAGACACTTCTGGCTCCCAAGTTCCTAGGTCCATTCCGTGTGCTCCTGGTGGGATACTCAGCTTGTAAAGTGGAAGGACACTCTCGTTGGATACATCTTACACAGTGTAAAAAGGCTCCTTCACAGGATCCAGAAGGTGGTTCCCTGCATCAGTGAATCAAGAGATTGCAACGCAGAGACTCATTGAACAACAGTGATATTGCAGAAAAAGACTATCAGGATTTAAGTGTTTTTTTGAATGAACTAATCATGCAAAACACCTTCTTCCAGCATCTATACTGCTTCTTAGGTGGCTAAAGTTAGTTTGAATTAGTATTTTACTGATATATAAGCAATGACCTTTGGGCACTTAACCCTTACTTTATGAAAAGTTTGAGAATTAGGGGTAGTTGTAGCTATAGTATACGTATAGCTTCATCATATTAAGAAAAGTAGGTGTATTTTCATTTTGTTTTAGAAAGTTTATTTTTGGAGTAATTATAGTTACAGATATTTTGAGGTTTGCTAAGAATGTTTCTTTATCTGGTCTTAGTTGTTCTGTGGCATATTATTGTTAATGAAGCAGTACTGCATTTAGAATCTTGGGAGAGTTATGGGGAATATCCAAATATTTTTGAGTCACATTTACACTCAGTTACAAAACATTTTAATCTGTCACATTGTGCAGTTTGCTTTCCATCTGTGACGGCCACACAACATGGGTTTTTACCACAAGTTAGGCCCAAAGCCTTTGAAGAGTTCCGTGCTACAGCTTTTAATCTAACTACTGTACAATGGTCTCATACAAACACAGAACCTAGAGTAGTTAGTTCTATGCCTTTACAGTCCCCTCCAATATGTTTTATGGCTCAAGGTACAGGGAAAAAGGAAGGGGACACCCCATGGAACGTTTGTAGAATAAAATGCTACATAATTCTTCCGTCTGGTATAAGAAATCCCACGTACAGAAACCTTATATTTCCGTAGTACAATTAATGCAAGTTCAAGGGAATCAGGTGCATGATTATGATTTGTTACAGTATAATAGCTCTGGCTACCTTTTGAATGACTCAGTCCGAGACATACCTAACTGGAGTTGCCCCTTATTAGGATATTACCATCCCTGGGAACGTAATCTATCTGTAGGAATTAAGGAAATGAACATTACTCATTGGGCTTTGAATAATTGTACACAGAACCTAGTCTGTCCCCGCAACTTGACAATTTGGGAAAATGGATTAGTGGCTTTAGAGGGAGACTATTTTGTGTGTGGTAATCTTGCATATACAGAACTTCCCAGAGGTTGGTCAGGTACTTGCTATGTTGCTCAGTTAAATACCCCATGGCAGTTTTTACCTTACCAAAATGTTACTTTATTATCAACCTTGAATAATTCCTTAAGAAAAAAAAAGGGCTGTTTCCCCTCAGGATGAAGCCATAATAGCAGCACAACAGTTGGTAGACTCTACAAGTCCTTTAACTAAATTTCAGATAGATGCATTTACTGTTTGGCTCTCAACGTTTGGAGCCATAGCACCCATTAGAGAATATGGTACCCAGATTATGCGATTACAGGCAGTTGTTGAACTTACAGCCCTGGATCTCACATAGGCTATTAGCGTGTTACAAGGTGCAGTAGACAAGGTGTCTACTTATGCAGCTCAGAATTGCATGGCTTTAGACTACCTACTAGCGAAGGAAAATGGCGTATGTGGCCTAATTTCTGATTACTGTTGCAGTATGCTTGATGATGAAGGAAAAGTAGTGAAAGGCTTACTAGATAAGGTTAGGAATCGTACATTTGTATCAAGTAGTAGTTATGTAAGTTCTATTTCTGATTTTTTTTATTCTGTTTCTTCTTTCTGGAGTTTATTATCTAGGCCCCTGCAAGGCATATTAGCTTCATTATTTGGCTTATTAGGGATTATCATTTTAGGAGCATTAATTTTTTGTGTAATATCTGGTTGCTGTAAGATATCAGTGGAGACACTGACCCCTAAAATGATATTACAGATTAACCCAGAAGCTAGCTACAATCTATTTTTTAAATACCGATGTCTGAGTTTCCTTATCTGTGAAATGATTCTTTACAGAATCAGAGGAAGGACTGAAAGAAAGCTTGATTGTACCAGGCTGGATACACAGTCAGGCCCTGTGTATAACATTATATTACTATAAGCCCTAAGAAAGAGTTAATATCATTTGTAGCTCCTTACTTAAAAGACTCTGTAGAAGTAACTGGGTGAAAGGTTCCAGATAACATAAACATTAGTCTTGTCATTAGAAAGATAAGTAAAAGGCAAGTTGTTTACCCAGCCTCTCAGTCTCTCAGTCTCTGGTCAGAGATATCAAACTGTCAGTGTTAGAATTAATTAGAATTAAGGCCTACATAGTCATGTCTGAGAATATATGTATGTCTTTTCATGATTGTCTATGGCGTGTATGCCTATAGAAAAGTATGTTATGAATATACGTGACACTAGACGTAGAATACAATATGTATATTATGAATATACGTGATGCAAGACGTAGAATAATAAAGTGAAATTATGCTGTGTAATGGAATATTTACCTATAAATATTATGACCCAAAGCTAAGATAGCAGAGTAAACGTAGGCGGAGGCCTAGCTTGCTCTCCCAAAGCTTTGGTTGATTTTTATAATACAAGAAGATGGAAGATGCGGTATATAAATGTATGTATAAATAAATAAATAAATAAATAAGTGTGTTGTGTATTATTTACAGATTTGTGTATTATTCAAAGAATTGTGATCAATTACCCTTCTCCTTGCTTTGTGTGTGGATTTATGTTACCCAAGAGCCCTACCTGTTGTAGGTGAGGGGGGGGGGGGGTGCAGAGTACACGTTCAGATCTCTAAAGGACAGACTAGATAGACCATGTGGTCTTTTTCTGTCATCATTTTTCTATGTTTCTATGTTCCTATCTTGAACAAATGTTCATTAGATCTTATGATTCTGTTAATTAGTATTTCTACTAAAATATCTGAAGGTCTGAAAATGGAAATAGATGAGAAACTAACAGAGCTTAAGGGATGTGATAATAATTTTGAAAGTATACAGAAAGATTATAAGAAGAATATTCAACAATTTTAAAAAGAAATAAAAGATAGGAAATTAGAGAAATTCTGAAATGAGGATGATTATAGGGTGGGTTATGTCTATTCATGGTGCAAGAAGCACCAGGGAGATAGAAAATTGATTAGATGGAAATCCACCTTTTTTGATAGAAAGGACAGTCACAGGAGGAGAAAAGGAGCAGGAGTGAATCGGCAGAATTTGTAGATGCTTCCGCTTCCCTCTTCCCCACACAAATTGAGAAATCTTTATCTTTTAAGAATAAAAATAATAGTTTTTTCAACATGGACAGATTGTGGAAAGGAGGAGGTGAAGACACATCCAGGACACAGCTTTTGGGTCAGGAATCAGACAGGACATATAATCAAACCAGAGGTTGGGGACGAGGGAGGGGAACAAGAGGTGGTTGGAGGCAACACAGATCATACGAAAGGAAGTATTGATGCCGGAACTGAGTAACAGTGTCATCAACATTTCCAAATACATACTTAAGGATGAGGAAATTTCATTTTTAAATAGAAATCTTTTCTTTGTACCCACAAGGAACTATTATCTATTTGACATGCACGTTGATTTATATAAATTTTTCTGGAAAATTAGAACTAAACATTTCTTTTTGAGACGGAGGATTCAAATAATGATCAATCTATAATACAAAAACAATCATAATGGGTTCCGCCGCCACACACAGTCATCTCATAGAAACATTCGAACAGGTGGTTTTAAAACGAGTAAAGGAACTGGATAACTATCCTAAATCAGATTTTTATAATTTGTCTCATGAAGAAAAGTAAACAATTAAATCCTTACAATCTAACAATCACATTGTGATTAAACCTGCAGATAAGGGTGGTAGTAATGGATAAAGAATTTTATATACAGGAAATAAATAGACAATTGGGAGATAGAACATCTTATATGAGATTGGATAATGATCCCACTCCGGACCTTAAATGGAATGTGGACAATCTTGTGCTAACAGCTTTTGAGATTGACTATATCACTAAAAAGTAAAGAGTTTCTGATGGTTGATTTTCCAATCATCCCTACAATTTACGTTATACAAAAGATTCACAAATCAATGGAATCCCCTCTAGGATGCCCCATTATCTCAGTCATTGGTTTATTATTTGAGCCCATTTCACAATTCTTGAATATTTTATTATGTACCTTTATTACTGAGATGTGGTCATAAGTTTGAAATTCTACACGTTATTCAAATTTTGACATCTTTTAAAGGGTATCATTCAGAATGGTTTCTGATTACTTTGGACATAGAGTTTCTCTATACAAACATCCCACAAATAGAGGTTTTAAAAATAGTGGAAAGTTGTTTGTTGAGTTGAAAAGAACAAAAGAAGATTCCTACGGCTTTCCTTACTCAATTGGCACAATTTGCTCTTAGAGAATTTATTTTGTTTTAGGGAATTGTTTTACAAGCAGATAAAGGTTGTAGTAATGGGTTCATCTATGGCCCCCGATATAGCAAGTCTATATGTATCGGATTTTGAGAATACATTTTTAAATCAACATGATTTTAAAGATAATATTGATGATAATTTAATGATTTGGGAACCTGCGTTTTCAGATTACCTATGATCAGGAACAGAATCCGTATTTGGACTTCTTGTTAAAGTCTATATAGGAAGCCCACAGGTAGGAACCAACTTTTACATTATAAATCTTTCACAATCATGCACTTAAGAAAAATCTCCCTATGGGTCAGTTCCTAAGAGCCATGCGGAACTGTACTACTTGGGAAGAATTTGATATTCAATCATAAAACTTGAGACACAGATTTCAAGCACGTGCCTATGCGGATCACTATATTGAGAATGCCTATAGAAGGGCCCGTGACACTCCATGTGAGACATTGCTACAAATGAAACCCAAATGGTCTGAAACAAGAATGGTTTGCCTGTTGATGTATTCACATTTATCATATAGCATCACGAAGGATTTGCAAGATGAGTGGCATCGGATCCAAACGTTACCTGGCTTTTCAGATGTCCAATTAATTGTAGCACATAAAAGGAATGTAAATTTACATAATATGTTAGTACCATTACATTTACGGAAAGAAGATATCTTTTGAAATACAAGGGGCACTACCAATGCGGAAGATGTTCAGATACAGGATCATTCCAAAGCACAAATAGGGGGGATCGATGTCCCATTGGGACATCCATCCCTGCTATTCAGGCCCCCTTCTGACCCTGACTAACTTCCCCACATGTTGGAAGTTAGATGGGGTGGGAAAGGGGCAGATTGGGGGCAACAATAGGGCAGGCAGTGGTAGGTTATCGGCCCCAGATGTACAGGGCTGATTCCAATGTAGGCCCTGTATGTCCAGAGCCGGTGGCCTGAATGGGCAACTTATTCCACCTCTGAGGTGGAATAAGTTACCCTAATTGGGAGGATCAGGCAGGCCTGGGGCCCAACAGAGGCAGCAGGGGCAAAGGACATTCCCCGTAGACCGACTCTGGCCTTGGGAGGCCAGATCGTGGGTCAGGCTGTGGGGAATGTACTTTTTGGTCCGGCGGCCAGGGATTGCGACTTTTTTTTTTATTTTATTTTATTTTTGATAAGCATATTACAAAAAAGATCAAGAAAAACTTGAACCCAGAAAACAATAATACTTGCAGACATAAATACAAGAAATACAATTTGCCCAAATTTTCAAGCAAGAATTATACATTAGCCCTCTAAAAGGGGAAAGAGAAGTATTAACAAAATATACGGGGACAAGCCCCATCAGTATAACAAAGGAAAAACAGATAGAGGCAGTGCTCGAAGGATCTCAATAAACAGAGAGGTATACATACCCTGGTCAAGAAGAAGAAGAACACAAAGGCAACTGATTACTAATAAAGGCAGATAGATCCTCAGGTGAAAGAAAAACATATTTATGGGAATTATGAACAATCAAACATTTACAGGGAAACCGTAACGTGAAAGTGGCACCAATATGAAGGACACCAGGGGGGGAGTGGTTTGTTTCCAAGATGGCGGCAGTGAAGTTTCAGCTGTAATGCCTAAGAGGAAGGGCAAACTTAAGGCTGTTCCCGCGGCGCCGTTGCCCAGCAGTGAGGGACCCATGGATCGATTTGTTCAGCTGTCGAAGGATCAAGTGTCAGGGATTCGAGCCGGCGCTGTGAAGCCTGTGAAGGAAGGTGATTCGGCGTCTTCACCCTTAGACACCTCGCTCTCCCCAGATGGGCGTATCCCTCCTGCTTCCCCTGCTACCGCGGTTGCCCGAATTGCGAGAGACGCAGCTGCAGAATCCGAAGTGGTGGCTGCCGCTGTGCCGGAGCGGGTCTCGTCTTCGGAGACTTCCACTGGTTTAGCCGGGGATTTTCCAGTTGCCATTGCGACTGTTCCATCTAGCGGTGGAGACCCTGACCAAGCAGATATCCCTTCAGTGGCAGATGGCTCTTCAATCTCCAGGCCTGTATTTCCTTTATTGGTTCGTCCAGTCTCCGTGACTTTGGACAGCATTTGGGACGCACTCTCTCATTTATCGAATGTTGTGGGTCAGCAATTGTCTACATATTCTTTGAGAACTACTGAGTTGGAAAAGTCCATGACTGTGGTGACAACAGATATTCAAGGACTTAATGCTAAGTACGAGTTGCTGGATCAGAAGCTTGAACAAGTTTCTGATCTCACTGCCTCTTTGGTTAAGGACAATATTGCTCTTAGAGTTAAATCAGAGGCATTGGAGAATGCGGTACGGTCTTCGAACCTTCGAC